>CM057009.1:51982944-53412944 GCA_029891345.1 Dryococelus australis | reverse complement strand
CAAGGCCAACCGACCATGCTAACCATTTGTACCAACATATGACCAATTTCGAAACAATTGCTATTAAACGAGCACTTCATCGTATCTGCTCTCCAATAGCTGACTCTTCGAGCTGCTATTTTCTATTTGAGCAAATTTTTCTTTGGTGCGAAAATACATGTATAATAGCGAGCACGACCGATTATAACACGCATCATGTGATAGACGTGGCGAACACAATATAACTTACCAGTGTGAAAGATACGAAGGTTAGGCGAGAGAATATAGTATATCTTCTGTAGCATCAGATGAAGAAATTAATGTGGTACGACATTGGCGACATTATTTTTTCTGTGGTGGTTGCGATATTGTGTGACCAACAGCCAATCACGAGATATGTTGAGGGGTTGTTGAAGGCTGACAAAATAGTCAATTACATATAGTGTTGAAGAGGAGAGGGTTCTAACTATAGTGAGTAAATGGAGCTGGATGAATTGATTGTATAATGAGGTAGTTGGTGGTAGTTGTGGGCGGGGGAGTGAAAATTCAGCAGTAATCAAATGAGTTATCGCAACTTATTAGCAGGGGTGGAGGAGAACCAGCTAATTAGTGCAACTGTAATGAGTGGATGGAGTGGAGGAAACTAGCGGAATGAAAGGGAGGGGATGGTGTCGGTAGATAGTGGGGAGTGATTGGGGGTTGAGCAATGAGTGGGTGGAGAATCATCTGGTGGGTTGATAGCGAGGCTGGAAGCTGAGCATGTCGAACTATGGCGAGTAAATTTTGAGGGGTTTAAGCTATGACGATCTAATGGCGAAGGGGCGGAGAGTCGGTTGGTGGTTTGGTGACATGCGTAGATGGTGAAGGAGTCGAGCTATGGTGTGTTAATTGTGAGGTAGTTACAGCTTCAAGAGGTGTTAAGGTGTGTGGGTGGAATGGGAGGACAAAAGGGATGTGTGTTATAAAATAAAAGAAACAATTATTCGGACTTGGGGGGGGGAGGAGTTGGCAGATTAATAAACTATATTGTCAATGATATATTGGAACAGGACTCTAAATGTAGTTGACAAATTAGTAGCCTGCCGATAGTTGTACCAGAGATTGAATGTGCTCTGCCATCATTATGAGAAAAAAAACCCTCGGGTTTTTATACACATCAAACATCGTGTTTGGCGTCGGTTATGTAATTTTCCCTTTGTTTTTAACAATAATTCTCCATTTTTCGAGTTTAATATCACTGTTGTCAAAGTCAAGGTCGTCTACTTCCTACATGGTATTCGGAGTCAGTAACAATTTGCTCCTGGTTTTTATTAGTTTTTTTTTTTTTTTCGAATTTATGGTCACGGTGGTCAAGGTCGTCCACATTCAACATGGTAATCTGGGCCAATAATGTAATTTTCTCCTATATTTTTAATAACTTTTCGATTTTTGCTTGATTTTTAAAATAAAGATTACTGTGGTCAAGGACAAGGTCACAATACGACATGGTGGTTGAGGTTAATAATGAAACAGTTCCCCCGAATTTATATATTTTTTGTCATTAGGTTTAAGTTTACTGGGGTCAGTGTCAAGATGAGTTACTTCCAACATGACGCCCTCGTTCAGTTTTGGATTATTTTATGGATTTATATGTATATATGTGAAGAAAGTTAATTAAGTATGTCTGTTGACTTGTGTTTTACGGCCTTCGATGATGGACCGTTGGTGTTTGTTCGTGGTAGCATGAACACAGAGCCCTATTGTAACATTCTGGATAATGAAATGCTCCGAACATTGTGGCGTTTTTACGGAATGGACCCATGTTACTTCCAGGACGCCAGATGCCATGTTTCAAGGGCTACTATGCAGTGGTACGCCGACAACAATGTTCGCCGATTAGACTGACCCGCCTAGAGTCCCGACCTCAACCCTATAGAACATCTTTGGGACGAATTGGATGACTGAACGAGGGCTCGTCAGGCGCGGCCAAAATACATTGCTCATATCATGAAATGGTTACAAGAGGAATGGCAACGAATCTCTGTGGATGTCCTGCAAAAACACTCCTAGAGAGCATGCCAGACAGGGTGGCTGCTGTTATAGCCGCAAGAGATGGCCCTACGAGATTCTAACGGGGTGACAACCCCCGAGCAAACATTGTGGACAGGTGCCCAATTACTTTTTGGTAAATAGTGTGGGTGTATATATATATTTCAATTTTTACGAATTTTTCTCGATTTTTCGAATTTCAGATTTCTAGGGTCAAGGTGAATGTCACCTACATCCAATGTCGTGCTCGAGTTTAGTAATTTAATTTATTTCTAGTTGTTAATGAGCCTTTGTATTTTATTTTTTCAAATCTTTCATGTTTTAAATTTTAGGTCGTTGGGGTTAAGGTCGATGTCACCCACATCCAGCATGGTAGTGAGGATCTTTAACATATTGTTTCCTCAAGTTTTAAGAATATTTTTACTTTTTGCAATATTTCTCGACTTTTAAGTTCAATATTACTGGGAGAAATGTCAAGATTACCCACTTTCAGGATGGCAATCGAAATCAGTAATGTAATTTTTTCCTCGATTTTTACATATCTTTTTATTTTCTTGCGAATTGATAGCTTCCATTTCAATGTAACTGAGTTAAAGGTTACCTAACGGTCAAGGTCAGAGTTACCCACAGCCAACATGACCGACGCCTGATCGGAATGACTGAGCAGGAGAAAGTGAGGGCAGATGTCAGCGACAGGCCGGTGTATTTCAACCAAGATGAACTACAGCACCACACACCAGCTCCCAGCCCTTTGGCTCTAATACCCTTTTAAGCCTACTTTCCGAAGGAAATGAAGGCGTAAGAGATCACTTTACTGTCTGTATATGTGTGGTAAAGACTGTTCACGACAAAGTGAGCAATTTTGAAATCAACCTTAGAAAAAAGTCATTGCTCCTACCTGCATTTATTTTAATGGGCGCGCTGAGTGATATGTGTCCATTAAAGTTGGTAACGGTGGAGGAAAAGTAGTTCCATATCTTAAAGTCGAATAAAAAGTGTTAGGTAACCATTTGTGACTATTTAAATTATTATTTTCGCTTTCTGATTTTTTAATGCATCGGAATGTAAAAATGAGCAGCTTTGTAAAATATTTACTTTTATAATAATTTTTAAGTCTCACTTTATCAACGCATGAATAAAATTTTGGGGCCCATGTCAATGTTAATTTTACATAACGCAAAAGACTACACAACGTGCATATAAGTAGACATTAAGCAGGGCTTCAAAAGTGCTCATTTTACCGTGAACGGGCTATAAGTGTATGTATATGTAGTAGTTAGTAAGGAAACCTGACTTCTATTGTTTTAGAAACTTGACGTCCTCGGCTAGGGGCGTCCCTGATGACCATTCACAACAAGTCACACTTGGGCAAGCCACTTGACGTACCGTTGCATATGCCATCTGGGGAGTTGTTAAGGTGACGGTGGTTGTAGGTTATGTCCGGGCGGGCGCCAGTGCTCCCCTCAGTGTAGAGCACGAAGTATTGGATTGGGTCGTGGGCCGATCGCCTAAATGTGATCCCCAGATGTGCAGGCGTTTTTGTAGATGTTGTCATTCACGTTGCAACTATATCCATCCTTTGCCTGATCTAGTAGAGGTTAGCTAAGCTTCCTCTAAACGCTTGTACTAAACGACGAGGGATTGTTCCGGCCATCCCACGCCGTTACCAACACACATTTTGATGTTATGGGGTCGTTAGGCGACCCGAAAAATAACTTTGACGCTGAATTTTCAAGACAATCGCAATTTATTTTTATTTGCTCCCTCATAACGAAGCACTTATATGAACACTAGCTCCTATTTAGTCGAAGCGCACTTAATCAGACAAAAATGGCGCGAAGCCGGTAGTGGTTACGTGAACAAGTCAAGTCCAAGGCGTATAAAAGACGAACTGTGTTGCTGTGCGGCACTCTCCCCGGATACGAAAATGAATTACGGTTCCATATTAAAACTTGCTATTAAAACGCTACATGGTAAGACACAAAATTGGGGAAGGTCCAGGGAGGATGCGAAGACGTGCGTCCGTAGAGCACCGAGGTTACCACGCGACTCTCCTGACTTCGGGTGGGCTGGGCTGCCTTCTCATTGGACAGCCCATCCAGTGCAAGTTATGAAAAAACTCTTTATTACTTTTATTTCACATAATTAAATGAGTGATGCGTTAACGTGATTCTAAATCACAAAATATTACATAAGAACACTTTCATTCAATTCAGAAAGCTCTAATATTAAAATTAATAAAAAATATTCGCTACGCCGATATACAGTGGCTTAATGATAACCTTATGTCTTACGGCAATCATAACACAAGAGTTCTGTTTTGGATTATGACTAAAATTAATTGTCCCGTTCAGAGTTTTATATCACGTCTTACTAATTTTTATACCAGCTATCCAGTGTTTAGTATCACAGTTCTCTCATTTGTAGCTTTAATACATTTGTCGTGAAAGTAGGGTTAGAAGACCTGTGTGGTCGCTGTTTACGTTACGTTGCCTAGTTCATGACAACCTAACTTCACAATACTGGATCAACACTGGTATGCTACTGCCCTCTACTGACTCTCTTCTATTTTTACAAACTTATTTCTTAAATTAGTTACAGGGACTTGTAATATTCACAGTGTAAGATCAAGTCGTAATTCATACTACACTGCGCCACTGCTACTAGTGTAAAGCACTATGTCAATAGTTTAGTAACAGTGTGCGCCCTGCGCACGTCACACATTTTTTTTACTACATTGTATCAAAACACTCTTAAAATTACACACAATACACTTTAAATATATGTATAAACTATGCCACGAATTATGTGGATGGCAGTGACTTACCGGCATTTTACTACTGCGTGACGTGCATGATAATGCACGGGTATGTGACGTTGGGAGCAAGGGACATAAACAATAATATTTTTTCAAAGCACACTTCACACAAAAATCAAAAATCAAAAATTAATTGCATGTCCAGACTAGGACACACACATAAAGACCCTTTGTTTACATTTAGAACAGATGTGTCAACACAAACATAACCCTCAATATATTAACGGAGCATTTGGCTTGTCATACTCCAATGCACTCAGCGTATTTACTTGCTCTTCCCAATATTTACAAACACTTTGATTGTTCTGATTTTACACTCCACGCACTATCACTGCACCGATACACTTGGTGTGAACATTGGGAACGGTGCGCTGAGCGCATCAGCTCTCTTGATGTCAACTCACATGTCCGATGAGTGTTGGTCGCGTAGACAGGGAGAATGACCTAGAGTGCTGGCTCACGTCAACATGCTGGGCACTTTACTATCAAAATGGCAGAGGTTTTAATATTTAGGGTTGTATGTCATATCTTGGGAAGTATTCAACAGATTTAAACTAGATTTAGTATGCTGGCATAGCATAATTAAAGTATTGAATTTTAAAGTGGATATTTTGTTTGGAAAATAACACCAAATGAAGTATTAAAGGTTTTACAGTATATCTCGAAAACGATCAGAGTGATTCTCACCCAATTTGGTATGCAAGTAATAATATATTTCAGGCAACCATAAGTAATAGAACTTTATAACGTACTTATTTTCAAAATGGTGGCCATACAAATATGTTAGGTTTTTTGGTATTTCTACTATACCATTTAACCAATTTCGACAAAATTTTATATGCTCAAAGTATCTAAACATCATATATGCTAACACATAACAACTTTTTGTCATCCATTTTTAAGATAACACCACATGAATAAATTAAGTATTTCTGTCAAATCTCGGGAAAAAACATACACATTCTTAGCAAAATTTTCCGAAGGAAGTTGTATTGTGATAGGCCATATAAATTCATGATTTTTTTAGTGTGACAGACACTGATTATCAGAATGACCCTATAAAATAATTTTAGTTTAGTGTGCTATATCTATGAAACTATGTAATAGATTTTAGCTTTACTTTTTTTACTGGCAGTATACTATCACCGAATGTGGAAGTAAACATAAAATTTTTTGTCCTCCATGAAAATATGGAAGTTTTGTGCAATATCTGAGCGACCAATTAACCGATTTTCACCTAATTCTTCACACAAGTAGCGCTACAGTAGGCCATGTAAACTTAAGTGTTTTTAGTTTCTCAGTCACTTATTTTCAAAATGACGGCCCTGTGAATATTTTGGGTTATTAAATATCATCATTCGAAACATTAGACTGATTAAATTCGAAGTTGATGCTCGAATCTGACCCCCGTAGTGCAGTTGATTTCACACTAGCTTATGGTGCGAGGTTTTCTGGGTTGGAGTTCCGGGTAAGGCACGTGTGTATTTCTAATGGTCTCACTACTGTTGCACATGTTTCTGGTTTCATCTCTAATGGTATTGCTTTCAACGACACTACTAGTACTTCCTACCAACTGAGCTTTTAAGAAATTATTTAAAAATTAATTGCACACATGTTGAGGAAAGAAGGCTCATTAGTTGCATCAGAAGCTATTGTTAATACTACTGTGATATTAATTAATTTAGCTTCAGTTTCGTTTCTATTTACTTCTATATTCATTGCGAACAAGTATTTTGAAAGAATATACATCTTGCCTAGGAACTACTATATAATGTTTATATGAATATATATTTTATATTATTAAGAAACTTATATATATATATATATATATATATATATATATATATATATATCAATCGATCAATTTGTTAGATTCTGTTCGTCGCAAGTAAATTTTTACAGTACATCGGAGTAACATCCTCATTTGAATATTCTTCTCTACACACAAACCACCTATCTCAGCGTTGTCTCGTAGGCGGTGGGTAGGAGAGAGTGGCGAGTATGAAGGGAGTGGGGGTAATCCGTGACGCAAACTGTATCAATGAAATGTAGGGGGCGGGGGAAGTCGAAAGGTTGTTTTCAAAAAGTTTGTATTGGAACAGAGAAACGAGTAAATTGGATGGGCGATAAAAGCAAACTATTTTTAATCTTAAAAAATAACAAAGGAGAAGTTGTTACAAACTTTGCACTTAGGAAAAATAATTAAGGAATGCTGGAATGAGATTGGCCACCATTTTAGAAAATTTGTACCCAAACTACTTTTATTGCATTATCTTGCTTTATGAATTTTAGTAAAAAAATTATGGTTTTACAAATGTATCCTTTGTAATATTTCCTGCAAAAAAAATTACTTCAATTAGTTGGCCGTTTATAATCTATAAGACTTAGCAATATCACAATTTTGTTTCGCATTATTTCGAAACCTCAAATCTCAAGGGTAATTTTTGAAATAACAGCTTATTTTGTTTTATTTAACATGCCTATTAATTATGACTTGTGGACGTTTTGTGACTCTTTATGAGCATAGGATAAAAAATAACAAATGGCAATAAATGACAGCTTATTTTTAATAACAAACAAGTGACGATATACTGTCTTATTGCGTTTTACATTTGGGAGGGAGGAATTATTATTACCTAAGTGCAGAGCGAAATTCTTGTAAAGACACAAATAAACGCCCTACATTTTAATTGTCATAAAGGAATATTTAATAACTAATTTTCTGCTTGCAATAATTTTCTTTATTTGATACAAAAAGTTATTAATTACAGGTTACATTTTATTCTACTTCTCCATAATTGTATAATAAGTGATTTCAAACAAAATGCTGACATGAACAATCACTTCAAAACCTACCCTATTGTTTTAGTGTTACGAAATATGTCAAACAAAACTGCGAAATCAATTTTTCCTTACAACATTAAACAGTAAGTTCTAGAAACAAATTTAATATAAATTTCTCAAAAAAAGGTTTTTGATATTAATATTTTGTTAATTTAAAATTTGGTTTTTCAATGCACATTAAGCGTGGTAATTACGGAAATTTTCTTTTATGCGACATTACTTTTTTCAGTTTAAAGACGAAATCCTAAGTTATACAGCGATACAAAATGTGTTGTAAAGAACACTTTGAAGAAGACTTATAATGTGTTTTAAATTTCCATTATATATTTTAACCATTATGCTGTTATTACTTACTGAACAAAAGGTGGACTTAACAATGACAGGAAATTTTTCAACTTTGTAAGTGAAAACGTATGCTTTGAATTACGATTATTTTTCTGTTTATGTTTTCTCCACTTCCATGCTTGTTTCGAGTAGATGGATAATTTTCAGCTTGGTATTTTTAGACAAAGACTCGTCTGCACTACCCTAAACCACTATCTTTCTCCCAAAAATATATATATTTTTTTAAGAAAACAGTTATTTTTGTGAACTGAGGAGTTCGAGAAATCCTCACTGATGCAGTATGGCCATCGAATCTCAGGTAAATTCTAAATTCATGCTAGATTTTATCAGAAAAGCGAGAGTGAAAATCTCATGAAAAAAAAAATACATTTATTGTTCATGATTACTACGGCATTTTTTATGCCTTACTTAAGTTCTACTTTCCGGCTGATCCTCCGCCCCATCCAAACAAATATTTAATAAGTCGAGAAAAGTATACCAAAGGGACAACGCACTGGGTTAGTGCGAATTCAGTTTGGTAATATTTACATGGGAACTATTTCTCTGCTTTCATCCAAATTAATGGCGAATAAAATATTATAATTTATAATTAAAATGTATTTCAGTTCAATTTAACAAAAAATGAAATAATGTTATGTTAAAAGAATTGTAAAATGCTTGTGATACGTGACATATTTAGGAATTAAACAGACATGTTATATACGGGGTCATTTTTGAAAGGTATGATTTTAAAAGTTTTAAGATACTGCAAATAGGCTATACTCCGTCATATTCGGTAGTTAATGTCTTGCCCAACAAACATTAACAGTAGAAGGGAAATGGGCATTAAGGAACAGGGGGATCGGGGAGTGGAGCCTGAGCCGGCCGGTCGGAATGTTGTGAAGTCACCTGGCGGTCAACATTTTTCCTTCTTTTCCCTCAGAATGTCCATTTTCCCCTCAAAATCGACTAAATATACCTAAAAATTTCACTTTTCCCTAAACATTTCCCTATTTTCCTTAAATATTTCCTCATTTTTCCTAGAGCAGGAGAGGAAAATTAGTGACCCTGGGTCAGGATATGTGCAATTTGTATTGGCAGAGCTTTAATTTATTTGGTTACTATTAATTTAATAAATTCTTCGTTAATTACTTCTTCATCCAAAATGAAAAAATTATTGGTTTCATTAAAACGTGCTCCAGTTATATTTATTTGATTTGTTTATGCTATTCAAAATGTAAAACATTGAGAATCTATTTAAATTATTTTACTGTTGCACTGGTCTTGTTAACTTGAAAAGGTAAATTATTTGATGTAAATTTAAATAATTTTACAGTTTGATATATGTCTATGTTATGTCCAAAACTAAATTCTACTTAATAATTTACTGAATATTTAGTATTTGCAAGATACAAATATAATATAACGTACCCTAATGAAATAATTTTTAGTAATCACTGTTTTATACATCTCTCTCTAAATATTGTATTACGTATCGATTAGTCACACCAGGCTGGAGTTCTGAGCACGATTAATTTCATATATATATTCCTGCTCGCGAGTTTATTGCCTCCTTGGTGAACTTAACCATACAGCATGTAGTTGTTCTATGAATATTTATCTAGTTCTGTACTTTCGTCTTTCCATGTAATTGGTAATTTCACCCGCCGATATGGGTAAGTTAAACTATTGGTGTTTCTTTGCCATTCGTGTTATTTTTTTTTGTATATGCCGAGTCACATTATTTTTTTGCTTTGATATATCTTTTAGCGGTGCACGTGTTGGAATTTCGTTCTATGATGCAGTAGATCATGGCCATCATCCCTCTTGGGATGATTTCTTCACAGCCTTTCTTGGTTTCTTCTTGAGTGCTGCATCTTGGCCTACGCAGCAGACCAGATTTTTATTCTCTCCATCACCAAGTAAAATCTAACAATTTTGTTCGCATGCCGCGTGCTCCTAGCTTACAGCTCTCATCAACATGAACTGTTCATAGACTGGTTGACCTAAATTTTTCTTAACATTGGCAACTAATTAACATGATTCAGGTTTTTTGGGACGATAAAACATGTAACCTACAAAATTAAGAAAAGGTAATGTGCCGTTATGGCTAATACTTCCAAACGGGTACGCGAAGGTGATTTCACTTCCTGTCTTGCTGAAAGTAGCATGGTTTGTTTTAAAGTAACTTGATTTGAAAAGAGAAGGCCTTAGTTGTGAAATTTATTGAATACTCAAGATCCTTTGATATTTAAATGAATTATTAAAATATTTATTTTACTCTTATAAAATGATCAAGTATATATGCTTGTGTTGTATACCAGACGATATTATATATATTATATATATATATTATATATATATAAAGAGAGCGAGAGAGAGAGAGATATATATTTTGTCATTGTACTATTTTTTTTACTGAAATGTTCCCCTCTTAAAATATAAGTACACTGGTGTGGTTAATATGTATTTAATCATTGTTCTATGTGGATAACAAAAAAAATAGCAACTAACAAACCATTTTGTTAATAAAATAATATATTTCTACAAATCAGTTTTTGTAAAGACCAGTGCACGTCTTTAACTTAAGATCTGCAAACACTACTAAACAGTAATCTGTATCCACCCGTCCACATGCATCATCCTTGTGTCGTGATGAGAGTACCTATCGGTGCTGGAATCATAAACACGAGGGTGTTTCGTTACTGAGAGCTGGATTCAGGAGAGGAGGATTTGTGACCCTGGGTCAGGAGAGCAGGACTCTGGAGAGGCGGATTTGTGACCCCAGGTCAGGGCAAGTTGGATAGGGATGACTCAGGACTTTTGATCCAAAAAAACAAAAAAAATCCAAAAAAATAAAAATATTCCAAATTATTCCAAGAAATCCCAACAAATTTATTGTTAAGAAATATTTAAAGATTATGAACAATTTATAGTTAAAATTATTAAACAGTTATTTAAAAATAATTTTGAAATTCTTAAAAGAAAAACATTTTTAATATTCTAGTCCCCCAGCGACCATTTTCTTCTAACAATTGCGCTTTTTTCCCTAGAAACTTCTCTGTTCCTAAAAATTTCTCTTATTTATCTTAAAATTTCACTTTTTCCCTTAAATATTTCAAAATATCGCAATAAATTCTGAAAACGTCAAAGAACATATTATATTACTGACAACTGCCACCATGTGGTTGCAGGTGACCCTGATTCATAGCCTTGATCAACATTGAAAACAACAATTCGAGAAAAATACATAAAAGTTAACAAGCATATTTCATAACTGACTACTACTATATTGTATGGAGGTAACCTTAACCTTGACCCAAAGACCTTGAATGACCTTGAAAACAAAAACTAGAGAAAACTAGAAGTCAGCAAGCATATTACTTTACTGACTATTACCACCATATTGGATGCAGATAACCTTGACCTTGATCATGTGACATTGAATGACCTTGAAAACAGAAAATCCCAAGAATTGATTAGCAAGTTTAAAAAATCTTAAATATCATAAAAATTTGTAAATACGTATTAATAAAAGTAATAATAATTAATTTTAAAAAGAATATTTAAAAAACTAGTATTTCTGGAATTATGCTCAGCACCATGCTTAGCAAACAACTGACTCCCTCACCCCCATCTTGTATTTCATATATTTTCTTCACCGAGGTGGCGGTTGGATTGACCTGTTGGAGATGCAGGTGATGGAGTTAAAAAAAACAGGTAACGTCGGCAATGGTGTTCCAGGTATCTCAGCCGAAAAGTTCGATGGGTCCATTGAATATTTCGTAGACGTAACAGCTGAAGAAGTAGATGGTGCTTGTAAAACAGGAGACATCTTACTCGAAGAACAAATCGATGGCGAGAAACCATTGGCGGGCAATATCCACTCCACTTTCAAGTAACTGGCCATGGAGAGCCTGGCGCAGAAGCTAGCCGAGAGATCCACCGTTCGCAGGAGCTGCTGTCAAATTAACCTCTCAGATGACCTTCATACTGCTTATAATATATGAGTATGCAAGCCCTATGACGTCATATTGACTTTGAACCAATCATATACTCTGTTTCGTATAACTTCAGTAAATTAAGACAGTTCTCGAAAATAAGTGCTGCCACCATGTATCCATCTGCCACAGCTGTTCTTTCGGTAAAGAAAACGATCTTTGTGCACAAACTACGAAACGAATGGCAAGCACTGAAAGACAGGGAACTTATGTCCAGTACTTAGGCCACTATAGCTGATTGCCATTACCAAATGTCTTATTTTTGTTGTGATCAAATAATATAATTATTAGGGTCGTGTTTTATTTTATTGTTGGGGTGGGGAACCATAGTTTAGTGTCTTTCGTGAGGTGTGATTTTTTTGTGGTTCTTCTTGTTAGAGAGTGGTGATTGGAACTTGCATTCTTTTTACGATGCAGAGGAAAATTTTGTTTGTACGGAAATAGCATTCAGATTACTATATCTCAAAGTTTTAACTTCATCGAAAGAACTAAATGCGATAGATGTGTCGCTGATCGTACCGATGCGAGAAATGTTCAACAGATAAATATCATTGCATTTTTTATATAATTAACTACACTAAAAGGGCGCTTATCTAGGCCATGTACATTTGAAGACCTCCAGCAAGAACAAAACGCAATAAATACGACACTCTTAATACCGATGTGCGAAATGCACAATGTAAACATGTGATGAAAATTTAACTTCTACATAAAAATCGTTAGAGTTTCAATCAAATAAAATTCTAAATACATTTCAAATATTCTAACAACAATTTAAGAAAGCATTATGTACAAAACACGCAATCTTACAGTTCAATTCATAATTCCTAAACACATGCCGAACTTCGGATGATTAATTCATTAAAATCACTTGTCTACTGATATGAAGTAATTTATTTGCTGACGTATGAAATTAACAAAACACGAACTATTTCTTGAAACCGACAAATTTAAACTTCACAGCATAAATAATTTTTTGCTCGCGCTTCGCGATGGTCGCAGAAAATAGCGGTCCACAAAACACAACAAAGTATTTTACAAAGCGGCAGACAAGTGTCGATAATTCACTTCACTGAGTAGAATGTTCTAAAAAGGCACCTACGACGAACTACACGTAATGAAAAACGTAAATACTAAAATAATTAACTGTATATATAATATTACATCATCAGCAAGGGATTTACGCATATAGACAAATTAAAATGGAACAGAGCACAATGGCAACGGCTTTTCACCGTATGGGTGGAGACTATAGACAACAGACTCAGCGGAGATCGGTGGAGATCTTTCACATAACCGTGATATTCGCATGCTCTACCATAATATTTTTTAATATTTTTAAAGCCCTTACTCTATAACTCTGAATAATTGCGTATTAGTCTATGAGTGTAATTTTATCCATAAATGTTGTAATTATCATTAATTTTCCGCAGTATATTTTTTCATTCCGAGTACTATTTTCTTTTACAATCCGTGCAAAGAGCGCCAACATAATAACACACATCCTGTAACAACCATCTGCTGACACAATACTTTGCAAATGGGGTGTTTACTGTTTATGTGCTGTGTAAGTTGGTCACAACATGTCATATTTTATTGAAGTTATTTGAAACAGTGTGTATCACACAATTAATACACTGTGTGGACACCGACCTGGCAATCGCCGAGTTGCCACGTGATTACAGATGACTGATCGCGTGAAGGCACTGAGACATCACATTCAGGAGTCAGTCACTGACTCCTGCCAACCGACTCCTCACAAGAATGAACCCCCCCACACACACACTTACACACACCATTACACACTCCTACACACACCTACACGCATATCTGCACACACACCTACAAACACACCTACACACCTACCTACACATACATGTGCACACACACCTGTAGCTTCACACACACCTATACACCCCAACACACACCTACACACATTTATGCATACATGCATACACCAACACACGCTCACACACACACACCTACACACACGCCAACACTCACCTACTCACACACACACACATACAAAAAGAGCCCGTAATATTCCAATTTGCAGACTGACTCCTCCTCCTGCAGACACACTCCAAAATGACTGAAAATTGCTCCTTATGACTACTAAATGACTCCAAATGATTCCTAATGACTCTAAATTGACTCCTAAGTACTACTAAATAATTCTCAATGACTGCAAAATTACTCTCAATGATTCCAAAATTACTCCTAATTGCTCCTAATGACTCCAAAATGACTCCTAATGACTCCAGAATAACTCCTCCAAAATGACATTAAAATGACTCACCCTCCTCCTACTCAGGACTCAGACTGACTGCCGCACATGATGTCTCAGTGCCTTCACGTGATTGGTCATACGCAATCACGTGGCAACTCAGAGTTTGGCTTGTCGGTGTCCGCACAATGTAGTAATAGTGTATTACGATTGGTTCAAAGTCAATATGACATCATAGGGCTTGCATACTGGTATATTATAAGCAGTATGGAAGTCAGCTGAGAGGCTTAGTTTGACAGCAGCTCCTGTGAACGGTGGATCGTCCCGACTAGCTTCTGCGCCCACCAATGGTTTCTCGCCATCGATTTCTTCTTCGAGTAAGATGTCTCCTTTTTTTGCCATCGCCATCGACTTCTTCAGCTATGACACCTGCATTGCTACCAGCATCTATTTCCACCAGTGCAGCACCATCATCTACAGATGCTACAATACCATCGACATCTCCAGCTGTTATGTATACGAAATCTTCAATGGAGCCGCCGAAATTTTCGGCTGGGATACCTAGAACACCATTGCCGGCGTTAGCTGCTTCTTTAGCTCCAGCACCTACATCTCTAACAGGTCCGTACGAGTCTTTCCCTAAATCACTACATCGTCATCAAAGTCAAACACCTTCAGTAAAAGTTGCAATGCTCGGTGACATGAGCGCTTTAATTTTGCCAGAATTCCTTGTTACATGTCATATTTTTGTGACAGGTGCGGTAAGTAGATCAGCCATAACGAGCATTTTACTTAGACATGCAGAGACCTGTAAAAGGCGAAGTGCATCTCTCAGTACCTTCGTACCAGGTTTGCTACAAGCGGGTCTCTTGTGACTTTGGTGCACGTCCTCTAAAGTGAAGTTACCTACATATAGTCCTGCACAGTGTGTTGGTGTAATAAATGTAATGTTATTGATGCACAAGGACAATGCGAGTGTGAATATTGAGATGTATAAAATACTTTAATCCACAAGAAAGTTACATATATTGAGATGCATACGTATTGAAGAATATTTTAATTATTTTCGAAAACATGAATGCCTGTAAAAAATTAATTGAATTAATTTTTTGGGAAAAATAAAGTGTATTATATTTCATGATTACATATTTTGTCAGAATATAATTAAAGTTTAAAAGAAGCAGAATTAAAATTAATTTATGTTGAAAAGTATTTTATATATAAAGTACCACTGTACTATATGTACAGTTATATAATTAAATAAAAAATCATTTTTAAAATTGTAAAACTTTAAATTTTTATTAAAAAGTGTATTTAATAAATTTTGCATGTAGTCAAAATCTTGTATCATATATGTAGCTGTACCGCTAATTGGGAAAAACACATTTTTTATGGGAAGGAAATTTACGGGTATTTATGAAAATATAATCTAACATGGATACCGCCGATAGCCTAACATATACTTAAAAAACATAAACAAATACGACTGCTGCCTGGTGGGTGAATTAATACACTAATGCCATCGAGGTGGTAAAAACATATGAAATCCAAGATGGTAGTCTTACGAGTGTGAGACTAACTCATATACAAATGACAAACAAAAAAACCAATATGGCAGCATACGATAAAATGAGTATAGCCAAGGGGAGTGGGGTTGAAGGAGTCAGTCATCTACTGGGCATGGTGATAGGGGGACCTCCGGAAATTTAAGATTTTTTAATAAAATTTCTAACAGTACAATTTTAACCATTTTTATTAATATATTTTAAAAATAATTTTTGGTATTTTTCTTTTTTTTCTTTTGGTGATTTTTTGCATTCTAGGTCACTCGAGGTCATGGGGTCAAGGTCAAGGTCACCCTAATACTATATAGTGGTAGTAGTAAGTAACTTAATATGCTTGCTGATATTAATGTAATTTTCTCGAATTTTTGTTTTCAAGATCATGGGGTTAGGTCAATGTTACCTGCATCCAGTATGATGGTAGTAATCAGTTATTTCATATTTTTACTGACTTATATGCATTTTTTCCCGCATTTTGGTTTTGAAGGTCATTCAAGGTCGTGGGGTCAAAGTTACCTGCATCCAATATGGTTTTTATAGTCAGTAACATAATATGTTAGGTGACTTTTGTGAACTTATTGCGATATTTTGGAATTTTTAAGGAATAAACGAAATGTTAAGGGAAAAAAAGGAAATATTTAGTGATAAGGGAGAAATTATTAAGGGGAAATAGTCTTCGGGGATTGGATTTTTTAAAAAAAGTTTTTTGATAATTTATTTAATTTTTTAATAATATGATGTTAACAGTTGTTTTTAATAATAAGACTTTCTGGGACTTTTTAGAATTATTTGGAAATTTTGAAGGATTTTTTTTTTTTGGAATTTTTTGAATTTTTGGGGTTAAAGGTCGAAAATCAAAGGTCCTGAGTCATCACCGGCCTGCTCGCCCTGACCGGGGCTCACAAATACACCTCTCCTGTGTCCAACTCTCCTGACCCAAGGTGACAAATACTCTCTCTTGTTCTGGTAAAAATGGAAAATTTTTAGACAAAGGGAACCTTTTTAGGGGTATTTAGTCGATTTTGAGGGAAAAATGGGAATTTTTGAGGAAAAAAGCGAAAAAAAGATGGATTATGGCCGCTGGGCGAAGTCACAACTTGGCGGCCGGCCAGCTCTGGCTCCGCTCCCCATTCCCTTGTAACTGAATGCCCGTTTCCCTTCTACTGTAAACATTTTAAAGTTCTAATAATAAAGCAAGACTGCAGTATTTAGGCACTTATAAAAATTGTCCAGATCATGATAATGATATGCGCTTACTAATAATAATTTTCTTGTAAGGTTGATATTTTAATATTTAAGTACATTGATGGTGACAGCTCGAAGCCAACGTCACACAATAAAAAAATTTGCTAAAAGGATAGATCAGATGGACAGTAGTGAATATAAGATTA
This sequence comes from Dryococelus australis, assembly GCA_029891345.1. Classification (NCBI taxonomy): domain Eukaryota; kingdom Metazoa; phylum Arthropoda; class Insecta; order Phasmatodea; family Phasmatidae; genus Dryococelus; species Dryococelus australis. Next base: position 53,395,770 of record CM057009.1, on the reverse strand, counting down.
TTAATAGGTACAAAATGATTACTCCGTTTGTCTCGGACTTTGCTTGATCAAGTAATCAGATAATGAAAAAAGATTCTATCGTCATTTGTCTTTTAATTACTGTTCGTCATAGTTAGTGTTTGGATTTTTCTTAAACATTGTGTTAGCAGTTATTTAGACGAAAACCAAATATTTGATAGCCAAAATTTAAAAAACATTATATTTGTTTCTATAAGTTGTAAATTTAATTTTATTTGTTATTGGATTGTTATGCTAATATTGTTAGGAATTTTTTATTCAATGTTATTAGATAGCTTTTCAATTCCAATTACTTATTAATAAGATAATGTCACTGGTTTCTGCTGTGTGTGATTTTTCGCACGCGCCTAAAATGAGAGGGGAATGACGAGATTCCTACATGTTTGCTTGCGTAAGGGGGGAGGGGTTAAGTTTGTTTGCACCGTAGCGTCTGGGGATAGTGGACAACCCTGCCCATCCTCTGAGGCAGAGAAGTTGAAACACACTGTTTACATAACCGTTGACCCATGGTGGCGTCACGCCGCCCCGACGACCACCACTTCGAGTGCAAGCCATTTCCGCTAGAATTAACTCGCAATGGCGGACGTTTCGAGACACTGTGGTAGGCGACGCCGTTACCAGCGAGTCGTTGCGTCCGAAACCCTTCGCCATCCACGTCACGGACATGAGAGAATCGACAGTAAACGCTTGCGTCATGTTGCGTTCACTACTAAAAGTATCTTGGTCTCGGCAATACGTGCATGAAATATTACACAAGACTATTGCTTAAAGCATGATCCAACAAGGCGTGTGTTATGTACATTTATCGGTGTCGTAGAAAAAACCATAACGATTCAAAAGTGCACTTCCCAAGTTTCAAGTAAATGCGGACAGGAATAATTAGTTCTTGCGTGGCCTTTTTAAGGAAGCACATCGCCTGTAGAACATAATGCAGAAATAAAATATATAAATATATATATATATATATTGTCCGGTAATATTGGCTCAGTTGGTTAGTCATTTTCTTAAAAGTTCTGGTGTGCGCAATTCAATGCAAGGACGAGATGCTTTCATGTGGGGAGTGTGGCGGGCACTGGTGTAGCGTGGCGTTTTCCTAAGTCTACTCCTGTTTCCTCCCCGTCCTAATTCCGCTGTTTTTCTATCCCCATTCAATATCGCCCCATTCATTCCCCTGGCTGGCCGGGGCGACACACATAACCCTCGAGTATTAAGCGGCAAGCACAGTGGGTGTTTTGAATTTTTTTGTCTGGGAATACAATAACTTAAATTTATTTGGATGAGCCGTATTTTTTTGCTACGAAAATAAAGTGCGAATTTCGCATTTTTAAAGCGCGCAAATGCAAAATCTTGTAGGCTTTCCCCCACATCACAACTATGTAAGAAATTTGAAAGTATCTGTTTTTTTTTTATTTTGTCAATATAATGTGTGACTAATAAGTTGTTTGGTGAATTTTCATCCGGAATTATTGCTTGCAATGTAAGTTAATTTAATTTTATGGATGTAATTAAACTTGTACAAACGATTGCATCTTAATTGTTCTGAGCAAAATGGTGCATCTAAAAAAAAATTAATATCTGGTGGCTTTGAAAAAAAATAAAAACTTTTTTTTCTGCTGTGTGCTGCCTTTTGAAATAATTTTGTCAATCAAAACAAAAAACCTGTGCCTTGCTTTATAATATTTTGATTAAAAAAAAAAAAACAAATAAAAATTGGTCACTTATTATATTTCAGTTCGACAAGAAAACCAGAGTATAGAAAGAAAGGCAAATTTAAGATTGCCTAAGAGAGAATTTATTTTACGTGAATAGCGTTTTAAGTAGTTCTCGACTTCCGCTGAGAGTAACGTTGCGTGCAGAACTACGCACATTTGTGCCTCGTGCTCCAGCCAATGGCCAGGCACCAGGTATTTTTCCATGTCAACCAAAAGCATGTTTTACTATGAATCACAGTTCATTCGCGTTAGGTATATTTGAAGGGCCCTTTGTTTAGAAATCAATAAACAATTTTATGAAAGATAACATTTTTATATTGACTTGTGGGCCACACTTTAAGATAACATTTTTATATTGACTTGTGGGCCACACTTTAAGATAACATTTTTATATTGACTTGTGGGACACACTTTAAGATAACATTTTTATATTGACTTGTGGGCCACACTTTACAGCAACAGTTTCACGAAATCGATTGTATCATTGCCTAATGTAAACAATTTAAACTCTTGTATCAATGTCATAGAGGAGAGATACCGGAACTAAATAATTTTGTCCTACGAGAACTATCTACCGATATCTTCTTACAAAAGTAGTTTTAACATTCACGCTCAGTCGTTTTACCTAAAAATTGTATTTTTATAACTGCTTTCCCCTACAGTTATTTAAATGACGGTTGTTAAACCTAAAATGCATCGAGTGTTGTGTTCAAGACAATATTTTAGCCCCATAATCAGGAAGTGTACATAGATGCAGGAGATATAATAGTTTCAGCTTTAGTTATGAGAAATATGTTAACTCTTGCAGTGTAGATAAATTAAAGATATTATATAACACACACCATGTCCAGACAAGTTCTTTCGTACTGTAAAATGGAAACGTTATTATATACGCCTCTTTTTTTAGGTAGCTATATTGACAACGGTTAAAGTTAATGCATAACTTTGAGCCTTTGTGCTTTCGTCCTCCGATGAATGAGCAATGACACGTGAGCGCCATTCTTTGTATATCATTTGTATATCTCAGGCTCTTTGGATATATAAGGCAGACAGATTCGCACATCGTCTCAGTTCTTTGTCTGATGCGACAGGTGAAGGATCGTCTTCTCTCTCCTGACCTTCTTAGCATTCTGTATGGTAAGCATTTTTTATGACCAGCTCTTCCATAAAATACTGTAGGGAATTATCATTCATGCTCGTAAATATACCTAAGTATATTAGATTTTCTACTATTTAGATCCCTTATATCTTTATGTTATCTTCGTGCTCATAATTATACCTATGTTCCATTCTGTATGATGCATATCCCTTATACCTTTCGATTATCAGATATGTTAATTCTGTTTTTTTTTACTGCATAGATCAAGATGAAGCGTGCATTTAATGATGTGCCTGCAAGCGACGTCTCAAGACACACATTAAATATAATTGGATCATGCTCTCGTACTTCGTAGTTAAACTGGGCAATGTTCTTTCTTTTAATATGAGCCAAAAAATTACAAATATCTTTTGACGAAACACGTACATTTTCAGCCACGTATGTTTTTAAATTACTTCGGAAAGCAGTTACAGTTTCCACAAAACCATTGCCATTAACAGCTCCAGGCCCAGCAACGATTCTTGGATGCGATGGTCGCTGGTACGAAGGTAGATTAACATCTTGAAACCTTGGTTTTACAATATGTACACTCAAACATTTTCGTGAAGGAGACTGTACCCGAATGGTTTTGGTAAGTGAAGGTCTTACAGCTTTGTAGGTTTTCGCATGTCTCTGCAAGTTATCGCGCCTAGCATATGATAGTCCACAATCCATGAAGTTGTGTACCACTCGATTTGTATTCATCGCACAACCATATTTCTCGTGCCTTGGTGCATCGTGGTTGAGCACGAAGGTTTTATCGCAGAAGCGACATGAGTGACGATGTAATGGTTCAGTAGATGGTACCAATGCAACTGAAGATGGCGACAAAGGGTACCACGAACGACATCGATGGCCTTATATGCAGCTCATCTGGGGCCTCTGATCATACAGCCAAAGACGAAGTCGAGACGTCACATGCAAGCGCACTGTTAAATACACTCTAAATCTTGATCTCTGCAGGAAAAAAAGCTAACAGAATTAATGCATCTGATAATCGAAAGGTATAAGGGATATGTTCATACAGAATGGAATATAGGTATAATTATGAGCACGAAGATAATGTAAAAGTATAGGGGATCTGAACAATACAAAATGGAATATACTTAAGTATATTTACGAGCATGAATATAATTCCCTAAATAATTTAATGGAAGAGCTGGTCATAAACAAATACTTACCTGTCAGAACACTAAGAAGGTCAGGAGAGAGAAGACGATCCTTCACCTGTCGCATCAGACGAAAAACCTAGATGATGTGTGAATCTGTCCGCCTTATATACCCTCAGAGTCTGATATGTCACGTGAGCAACAGTCAATCATGAACGAGCAATGTCACGTGATCACCATATGACACACTTAAAATTATATACAACAAATGAGCAATGACACATGAGCGCCATGTAACACATGCTTTAAAAATATTATATAAATACGTACTGGTACCAACGACAGCAAAAACCCGTTCACCTGTAAGGTGAACTGTAGGGACAATACACCCTTGTGGTGTGTTGTGATTGTAATTTAATTGTTTGTTTTCAGACACTCAGAAAAACGAAGAGACACATTCTAAAACATGCTTAAAGTCACCAAGAAGCTTGTTTATGCTAACTCCAACTCCGCCACCGCATCCGCCTCCAGTATGCGTGGGTTATCATGGATGGTATATTGGGTAATATGTTTCCCAGAATATCTGTCTTGCGATGGTTAGTGTATGTCGAATGGTGTAAACAGTATGTGTGCATGTAATGCTAAGGCATGCTTGAGTTGCTTGAGTTAAAGTGTTTGGACTTGACAGTCAACGTATTTTGACTGGTTTCAGCCGGTATGGTGGATGGTATGAGAAGTAGTAGATTGTGTCAATGGTATGGGTTGTATGTTTGCTTTTTATGGTATGTGTGGGAGAATGGTTCAGGCACGTTAGAGTTATAGTGGGTGGTATGGTTGGTAGGTTATAAGCGGTGTTAGTTGGTAGAACAAGTACAATGGGTGTTAAGTTATGGGCTGGTCTCAGCTGTATAGTTACTCGAGTTATGATGGAAATTGTGCTGGCTGTATTGGGAGGTGCAGTTGAATTGAGTTTTTCTTTGGTTATAGAATATGGAGTGTTGAGTGCCCTGGTATGTTGAGTTATATAATGGATGGTATGAGTGATCAGTGTATATTAGATTGGTGTCAACCAGTAGAGCAGAAAGATTGATGGTTGGTACAGTAAAATAGCATGCATGAGTTACAGTGGGTTAAACATTGAATGTTAAGGTGCCTGCAGTGAAATACAAGTAGGAATGAAAGAGCGAAATAAAACAACAAAAAATGGGAGAACTCCGAGTAAACTTATGAACTGATATAGAGAAAGAGAAAGTGAAAGAGAGAAAAAGATGAAATTACAGATAAGAGAGATGGAGATAATGAGATGGAATGAGAGAATGAAAGAGAGAAACGAAACAACAATGGGAGGACTCGGAGAAAACCTATGGACTGATATAGATAGAGAGAGATGCAAAAGAGAGAAAGAGATGGAATGAAAGAATGTACTAGAGTAAGTGAGAAAGAGATGTAGAGTGAAAGACAAGATAGAATGAGAGAGAGAGAGAGATAAACAAAAAACAAAAATGGGATGGTTCGGAGAAAAACTTCAGTGAGGAAGAGAGAAACGAAATAGAGAAAGACAGGATAGACAAGAGATGGAATGAGAGAATGAAAGAGAAATGAAAGAATGAAAGAGAGAAAAAGAGAAATGAAAGAGAGAGAGACACAGGAGGTAGGATGAAAGAAAATATTGGATGAGGAGGCAAGAGAGATAAATGAAAGAGATGGAATAAAAGAGAAAGGAGAGTAAGAGATGGAATGAGAGCGTGAGAGACAAAGAGATGGTAAAAGATGAAGATATTGAATGACTGATACAAGAGAGAGAAACGAAATAGAGGGTCTGGAAATGTATTCGAGAGAACTTTTTGCTGTACTCTATGTACCATTTCGACACAAAAAATTAATTAAAAAATAAATTTTAAAATTCAATAAAAATACGGGTTTGCGATTTGACATACCCTATGCCTATAAAACCAATATGGCTAACGGAAACATACATATATACTTGAAGAAAATTATTGGACATAACTGCCGAGCACCGTCTGATATATTCTACAAACCTGAGCTGAAGACTGCCGAGCACCCCCAGAGTCAAGCCGAAGATAGCCGAGCTCTTCTGAGACGAGTAGAAGCAATCTAGCCGACCAGCCGGACAACGCGCTGTGGCTGCCATTTAAAATACATTATGCCAGACTCGCCATTATGCCACAAATTACACACTAATAAGTGTGTCACTAACAACAGCGCTCAACTAAATCTCAAATACAAACCCGTTTATTTAAAACAATCATATGGCACATTAACAATCTGTCTTCCAACGGGGAGATGATTACACAATTTATACTTAAAAGTCTCAGGTATATGTAAAGATTCTAAATAAGAATCGTAAAGCTTACAAAAATGAGTAGAAAACACTTGTATATCATATCATTTATGTGACTTTGAAGGGTAACACCTACATCAACATAGCGCGATGCCACAAAAATAAACTAAGGCGCAATCACGCCTGAATGGTTTGCTAGATTAAAGGTGCCACACCGAGTCTTAGCAAAGGTTCGTAAACGCTGTCCGTAAACAATATTGGCGGACAAGCACGAGCTTTAACGAGGTGTCTTCAAAAGGCTATTCAAACAGTTTAAACTTACAATGGTTTAAAGTTTCAGTTCACTTTTCACTGAAAAGACTTGCACGGTGGGTGCACGCCGCTGGCTCTTGCCCGGCGTCAAACAGCTTAACAGGAAGTTATATCTCAACTCGAGAGCAAGGACGTTAAATATCCAGTAAATCCTCATAAATCAAACTCAAGAAGTGAGCCAAAATGCAATATAATAAACACTTAGGGGCACGACAAAAAGTTACGGGAAACTGAAAGCCCCATAGTATCAAACATTGCAAAATAACAAATTGCTTAAAATTCATATGAAAAATTCAAACATGGCAAAATCATAATACTAGTTAACGTGGATAACACAATAAATAGAATATTTAAAGGGGTGGCGTGCAGCCCTACCAGAGCACCCTAACAGCCCAACAAATTAACAAATTAAAACTTCAATTAAAAAACCGAAGCATAACAAGCTATCTAGGGGCGCCTGAAAATAATTACACGCATGAAAGGGTACGCACAGACCGAACAAAGCCTTAGCCAGAACCGCAAAGTACAAAACTAAAGATTAAAATATTCTTGATTTCTAGCAGTGAGCCGAGATCGCAGAACGCATTAACCACTTGGCTCATGGCAAATGGGGCTAAAAACTACACAAGCCAATTTAAACTTCAGTAGGTTAAATACTCATTCAAAAGAAAAAACTTACTAAAACTCCAACATTGAGTGACAACCCTAAAAATATTTAAGCAAAATAAACTCTCTACTGCAAAACTACTATGAAGCATATTATCTAAGGGCCAATACAACGAACTACGGCCTCTAAAACTACAGAAACGCTATCCTCTCACCCGGCATAATTGCGTTAATTATATTGCCAAATTAAATAGAATTACAACAAATATTACTTTATATGTCGTAGAGGGCGCCTCAACACTATAACGCCCGGCGATAATCTCAAAAATCGCCCGACGAAACAAGCTATCGTTGCAATTTCACCAACGAGTTTCCTTCCACAAATGGTGTGAAGAAGGCAGAAGGTGTAAAAATGCACTTTAATTTGCTGCAACGAGCGGAATTGAGAATGCAGAAGATGCTGAGAATGCAGAATACATGTTTACCGAAGACCCGAATGAACTTTATTTGTTGATACACTCAGACATTTGATCATTTTTCAACAAGATGGAAATTTCTCACATATTAACGAGATATCTTCTATCATAAGTGAATTGAAGGATCGGTGTTATATCAGATGAGACTGTTGGCTACTATCCAAGATCTGCAAACATCTGAGAAGTATAAAGATCGAATGTATGAAAGAATGAAGATGTAATGTATATAAGTAAATAAACTAATTTTATGTATACATATTAATTTGAGTTTAATTACTTATTCAGACCAGTCTGCTTCTCTGAAATACTTATTTATTCAGTGGTGTGTACAATATATTGCGAGAGTCCCTTTTAGAAAAAATGTATGGGAAGGTGTGCAAGAGGAGTAGCCATGGTAAATTCTGAAATATTATGCCTTACGTGGGTCTATTAAAAAATTGGCTGATGTTTATACAGCTCGGTGGTATGGTGGGTTAGTCTTGGCCAATGTTCTAGCCATTTTTGCAGGAACTGCTCTAGGCAAGAGCCAGTCTTGGGTAAAGTTACATCTCTTCTGTATCCGGTTAGGGTTTCATTTAGAGAAAGAGAGAGGAGGGAATCATGTGGTTGGTTTGAGTGATAGGTGGGTTGGCGAGGGGACGAGCTATTGCCAGTTATTTTGGGTGTACTGGGGAGAGGGAATTCGGTTGAATTGAGGATGACTTACTTAAATGCTGATGGTGGCTGAGCTATGGTAAGTAAATGGCTAGGGAATTGGAGCGACAAGTGGTGTGTTGCCTAGTGGTCGAGGAGGGAGGAGGGGGTATATGTGCCACATAAAGTCAATAATTCGCTTTGGGGGTCGTAAGATTAATCGGCTGTATAGCCAATGAAATATAGAGGTGGGGGTTCAGACACCTGCCGATCGTGCTACCAGGGATTGGCTGTGCTCTGCCATATTTATGAGAATCGAACTTTCAGGGCCACAGACATCCAACTTGGGTTTTTGTATTAAGTATGTATTTATTACATTATGGTTTTTTATGGTTTTGCAATTTTTCGTAATTCTTTCTTAATTATCCTAGTCCAAGGTCATTTGGACTAAGTTATTGCTCGCCAACATTCAACATGGTGGACGGAGTCAGTAATCCATTATATTCGTCGATTTTTACTGATGTTTCTTTAGTTATTTACAACTTTTTTTCAATATTTAGAGCTCCAGGACAATGATATCAAGGTTAAGGTCTCCAACTTTCAACATGGTGGTCGGAGTAAGTAACATAGTATGTTCGTCGGTTTTAATGAATTTTTTTTCTAATTTTTACCATTTTTGTCTGAATTATTTATTTTCAAGGTCTTTAGGTTGATGTTAAGGCCATCGAATCCATCATGGGTGTTGGATCCAGTGATGTAATATGTTCCTGCACTTGTATTTGTTTCTTTCTTTGTTTTTCGATTTTTCTAGATTTTTATGATTGGGCGGGGATATGATGAAGAGAGGGGGTCTGGTAAGGGTCATCGGATGAGTGTGAGTTTAACATTATATCATCCTCGATTTTTTAGAATTTGTTTAGATTTTTGTGTGTTTTCTCCATTTTCATGATTGCGACAGTTGGGGGTGGATTGGGGGGGGGGGGGGGTGAGGCTGGTTGGATGAGTGTTGAGGTTTTTGTGGTATATTTATCGAATTTTTTAAACATTTTTTTTGGAATTTTTGCGATTTTTCTTGGTTTTTTTTAATGATTGGGAGGGGGTAGGAATGAGGTAGGTGTAAGTTGAAAGTGGTGAGATTAGTGTAAGGTAAAAATATGTTCCTCGATTTTTAAAATTTTTATTTTTTCGACTTTTTATTATTGGAATGGGTGTGGGGAGGCGTGAGGCGAGGGTGGTGGGATGAGTGTAAGGTTACATTGTTTCTTGAATTTAAAACAAATTCTAGAGTTTTTGCGATATTTTATAACAATTGCAATGGTGTGGCAGGGGGGGAGGTGGTGAGATAATGGCGAAGAGTGGTTTGATGAGGGAAGGATGAGGTAGCAGGGCGTTGACATGGTAAGTACAGGATGATTGTTGCGGGAGGCGTCATGTCAGCTGATCTTCCCCTGTCTACTTGGCCTGACTCAAATTCTCGAACCCTCCTCTCCTGCTCTGTGGATTAAGTGGATCATTCCACTAAGAACCTCTAATCCTCTTGCTCGACTGAGGATTTTTCGGCTGTTACTTCGCGGAGCTTCAAATCCGCTTTCCTCATTTTTCCATTTTTTGGGGGGAAATTTTTGGTGAAAGGAGTGATTTTTGGGAAAAAATTATTACTTTCGGAAATTGATTTTTGGAGTGAAACAGGCAATTTCGTCAATAACATGGCCGTTCCAAGCCACCGGTCACCAGCTGCTCCTAGCAATATGGTGGATGTCTTCTGGCTCTTACTTCTGAAATCCTGCACCAAAACCGACATATTTACACTACTCTTGGACATTCAAGAAGTCTAGGGGCAACACTCAGATATCTCATACGGTCCCATGAACATACCAGTGTAAAATTGAACAAAAACAGAAAAGATAATCCTTTTAGACCTGGAGATTCATTTCTGGCTCGCCTCATTAGTAGGGTTGTGGGAAAATGTATGGCGAAATTATCATTTCGCTGGGCTGGTCCTTATCAGTTCCAACATTTTTTGATGCCTGTTACAGACAGCTATGTAATATGCACGCATACTCCCACGTTAAACCTTTCTATTCCCAGGCTATGTCCTAATTTATGGATGTCCACAGTGTTAGACGCTGCAAATTCTGCTTATGTGTTGTGATTAGCCCTATCTTCGTTTGGTGTGTCTCCCCCAGGCTCAGTTTTGACCATGGACTAATTACCCATTGGTCTTAGTCTGCCTGGGCTCTCACATTCCAAGTAGGCCTATGCAGAAAAAACATGATCCCTAGGTTTATGAATTTAGTTAAATTGTGTGTTTGCATAGGGTTGTTAGTTTGTATATTTGGGATTGTAAAAGGAATACAATTAATTACTTGGATTGACTTATTATTTATTTAATGCATGTTATCAATTTAGGGAGTTTATGCACTGAATCGAATCCCCTGTTCTATGTAATTATCCTAGTCTCTATTTTAGTGTATTTTCTATTCATGTGCAAACCTATTCTGATTTTCTGTGTTGCTGTCCTCTGCGGTTAATCAGGTCTGGTACCTGACTGTGTTCCTAACTACCTAATGCCCGCCTGAGTCATTTGTAATGGTAAAAACACTCCACTCTAGTATAGCATTCGAAAATGATGTTTATGTTCTATTCACTAACAACTTCTATTCTATCATAAGGGATTTTAATCTTCTCGAACTCCAAATGGCATTTGTTGAACTAAAGGACATACTTCATACATATATTGTATTACATAAGAAGGAAATGCAGGACTTAAGTCAGAATGCTAGTTTTTATCAACATTTTCACTTTTTAGTACTCTCATTGAAAGAAGAGTTCCTGGCATTCAAGTATGAAAATTCTGGCCTAAACTCTCTTTGCCTTCTGGATCCCTAAATAAAAATGTAATTTTCGATTTTGGAAGATAAATTTCAAAAAAAAAGTTCGGCACCCTCGACAAGCTAGATCTTGCCGTTATTGAAAAGTAGCTAAATTCTCTGGCCAATGTTCAAAGTGATATTTCTGCTAATTTGGCTAACCACGTCATTCTACTGCATGATATGGAAGATAGAATTTGGAAAGAACACCAAGAACATTCAAGTGCTGAAAACCTGCTACCTGGAACATTATAAAACATTTTATGAAACCATGAGCAAAACTTTACACACAGTTGTTGACTGACTGGTGCTAACTAGTTTTCTTGTTGATCTTAATAACATATGACTAGGTGTAACCGAAGCTGTATCCAAAGCCAGATTGGAAATTTTTGATTTGAAGCATGCGATCGAAACCAGTGTTAATCTTTAATTGACAGTGGATTCTTTGAATCCACTGCATTTTATAAATATTTTGAATAAAATCCAACACACAACAGTTTTACCTCTATACATGATAGCTCCTGTAACCCTTGATAATCTGTATATGTGTTATGGTCTTAGTTTAGTGGAAGATGTAATTTATATACATCTTTAAATGTTATTATGGATATTCCATTAGCCGATAATGATAGCCTCCTGGAAATATACCATGCTTTCCCATTGCCATTTTTGGTATGAAAAATTAAAACCTGTATTTGTTGTTATCTGTGAATGAATTATTTACATTTAACCCGGATAGAAAGTTATTTGCTTCACTGGATCATAATAATTTAGCTCATTGTCAATATCATGGAATCACCCTCTGCCCTCCTGTCTTCCCATTTTTGACAGTCATGTTGATAGTTGCGAATTCAACCTTTTCTCTGGCAAACTATATTTTTACTTCTGTGACAAATCGTTTGTTAACCTTGAACTTCCTTCTTTTTGTTTTCAAAAAATAAAACTTTTTCTTTTTTTACTTTCCACGAAATTCCCTTTCGAAAATACCCTTCTCTGTAAATCTACTACTGATTATATTGGCTCTTTCATACTCTCTCTGAATGGTATTGGATATCTTGGTAATGCTTCTCATTGTATCCTTGTGAGCCCTTACTTTAAAACATTCACATTATTCTAACCGTACCCATAATCTATGTACCAGAACTTGCTCATAACCTTATGTCTCTACTGTATTAAAAAATTTCCCAACCTTACCTTGAACGACTCTACAATTAAGGAACTCGATTCCCTGATGGCATCCCAACCATATTGTACCAACTTCAGTGATATGCTTCAACTTCTAAGTCCAGCACATGCCCCATTAAGTACTCCTGACTTTATCCTACTATCCATTGTGGTTCCTTGCAGCATTACTGACCTTTGCCTAGCATTCTGTTAATGGTTATGGCTTAAATTCTGGACTCTTCCCAACTGTCCAACACCACAACCAACCTCTTCACCTTCCCTTCCTGAAGGAATTTTTATGAATACTCAACCTTCTGCTCCACAATACTCCATAGGATTATTTTGAAAGTTTGGTAATAAGTTACTTTTCCATTATTTTTTGGGGTAACTTAGTGTATTATCTTAGTATATTATTTAGAATATTTTGTGATTTTCGTAACCACTGACCCTCCATGGTCTCATTTGAGGAGAAAAGTGTGTGTCATTTGGGGCACCATTAGTGTTTATCTTATTTCATTTTGTTTTGCAATCCTTGCCCTTTTTCCGGTAAAGTTCGCTTTTCTTTTGCAAATTATCGTCATCCTTAAGTTTCTTCTGTTGATTATCTGCTCGCAAAATTATTAATTTCGTATACAAAATTATATTTGAATTTTGTAAAAAAATTATATTAACTTGTAAGTTGTTAAAATTGTAATTTTCATATTTATGTGATTTGCTGTTTCAAAAAATAGTTCCTTTAAGGGTTTTTTTTTCACAAAATAGATGCAAATTGTGTTCTCAACTTGTAAGTTATAAGTTTTCGAAATGTGTTTGATACTTTGAGTTATCAAAATTTAGCTTCTGATGTTTTGTACCTTGTTTGGTTGTGATAAGATGGCAGCACATGCATCGTACTGTGTTGTATAAAATTGCCCTTGATTGTTGACATCTTGTGGTATAATGTAATAATAATTTTTTTATCAACATAATTATGATCAACTTTCACATCTCCAAAAAATCATAATCAAACAATTTGGGTAAAACTTTGGAAAAAAGTCAAATATTATGGGACTTAACTTGTAACTGTGACCATGAGTAACATTTCCTCTGTGAAACCAATACTCTGTGGATTTATCAATTCCTGTTCGCTTCTCTTTGGCCTGGATGTGACCTTCCTTCTTGAAATCTACAAGTATGTAATCGCTTCTCAGTTTCTTAAGCACTGCAATTAATCAGTTAAATATGTGGCAACAAGACTTTAAGTACCACCATTGGTAAGTTTAATAGGAAACTCTATTTACCCAACCATGTTTTAATGTATTATTTTTTGAGGAAGCCATTACCTTTTGGCGAAGTACCCAGCCATGATGTGCTAACTGACTTCCTGAGCAGACTCCAAGTGTTATAATGAAACTTCTTCCTCAAACCTGATAGCAGTCGTTCTGGCTCGTGGTAGCTTCCTCTCTTAACAGGAAATACATTTTGTAAAGTAATTTTTTGGTCATCCTGACCACAACAAACCTTCTATATATCCTTCGGCTCTGCAGGAATTGCGTAAAGGAATGTTGTAATCTGCTAATTTAGTTTTCATTTGTGTCACCCAGACCATAAGGAACGTTTTGAAAATCTTCACAGCCATTATATGAAAAAAAAAATGTTATACAATTTTGCTAACTATACAAAAGGTAAAAATAGTAAACTTAACACAATACCATGAAGTGGGTCTCTTAAAAATAATTTTTAAAATTTGCACATGTGTAAAGGTTGTAATGATGTATTTTCAATGCTAGTTTGTTACCCCAAAACCACAAGAAAATATTGATTATTAAAAAATTCTCAAACTACTCAGTAACAAAGAAAGAAAAATGTATAGGAGAATACTGACAAGCATGTTTACTTATTTACTATTTTTATTAAATTTGAATTCACCTACCTTTTATAACCTTACATGTGCCTACTGTTTGAGTGCTTTTTTATGATGGTTAATGTTTAACAGTTACTGTTTTAAGGATGACATTCTGACTCGGCCTAGTGTTCAATTCAGTTAAACATATGCACAATAACAACTAGATACACTCCCTATGTTAGTCACCTTTGGTCTGAAGAATTGTGTATAGTTGGAATAATTTAGATTCCTGGTATGAGGTTCGTGTTACTGAAGATGCCTTACTGTGCTATGTAGTTGTATACCGCCTATGCAGGCAAGGAGTTAAACCTTTCATACTATTGAAATACTGTAAACTGGAATTGTTTTCTCTTGGAAATGCAACATACTTTTCGGTATTGTGGCTTAATGTGCTTGCACATTAAATAATGACAGTTCTCTCGTACTGTATTGTGGCCTACTTTACTTGCACAGAAAATCCTGAAAGTTGTCGCTTACTAGAAACGTATCCCAAATAGTTGCCAAGATGCTGACTTATGGATACAGCGCACTAATGTATTGTATAATATGCTGCAAACTCCTAAGAACGCATGCAACACAGAAGTAACGTGAATTTCATCGCACAGTATGTATTCTTGCCTCAATTGACTCTAATGATACGACGGTATAGCAATTACTTTAAAGGACAGCTTCAAATTAATTGTTAAAATTTCTAGATATTCAAACAATGTATACTAGTTTGCATAATTTGATTCGCAAATGTCTACACATATGATGAAAGAGGTAGTAATAATTTACTACATTTTTAGTCCAAATATTTAATGATATTTATAGACATCGAGCATTAGTATTACAATTTTTGCAATCGTCCATAAATACGTAGAGTTAACAGCCAACTATATACCTGTTAAGAAAAATTAAATTCTTTGGTAAGATCTAGTAGTAAGTGGTAATAATTGCCGAAGTGTTCCATGCCAGCATGTATGTGAACGAATGCACATATGCTAAAATGGTTGAAGGATCGCAGACTGAGGGCAGATCTGCAGCTGGGTCTGTCCGCAGTGATGAGAAGCGGCGGCGGTAGGTGGGAAAGAAGTATGTATAAGAAGACATTTGTAACACGAACTCATGTTCACTGTACCGTGCAAAATGTTGAGTACTGCAGGGATCTTGTAATATTGTAAGAAACTATTGCAATAAAGTTCTGGTTAGCATTAAAACATGTTTAAAAATCTGCTATCCTTATCTGCTACGAAAGATGGACAAAAATACTTGTGGCCTTAGAGAGGAGTTGGCGAGAAAATTATAAGTACTTGCGAACTACTGTACTGACACCCCTCCCCTCTTTTCCAAACACTTTCCATTGAACCACGCACATACACTCTCTCTCACACACACACATTGAGGCTGGTCACTGCAAAGAAATATTATTCCAAAGGATTAAATTACAATTTTTTTGCAATAGCATACACGAATTAGTTTCTTTTAGAAACAGGACGTTCACAGAAATTAGTAGTCTACAAACACCATGAAGTCTTTTCTTGACATATGAACAGTTGACAGTGTGCAGTGTAATCTGTACACCTACTTGACCTTCCCAACTGTTACTCACCAAATGTGGCCAAAAAAGGGGGAGACAGTGCGACGGTGCTGTCGCGATTAGTTCCGTGATTTACCATGCTCAGTGCCGCTTGATTCCACTTCTCGCCGCTCAAGTTCGTTCCTTTCTCTATGTCTTTCCCGCACCAAAACTCTTCCCCTCCTCGTGTGTCACGAGAGGGTAGCCGAGGGGGGGGGGGGGGTGCCTTGGTCAGCTGGGTGAGAGCTGTTCCCTCCCCCTTTCGCGCCAGTCTTCCTTCGACGACTACGAGAGCTTTATCATATCCGGTCTGAGTCCCGCTAGACCGTGCGGCATCCGGCACAACTTATTCAAATTGTAATGCGACAGTAGTGAATAGTTTGAGCTAAATTGTTGTACAACTTAAGTGATTTTGATAGGGTCTAGGAGCCATGACGGGAGTACTGGTGAGTTGTGGACAGCGCACATTATTTGGGCTAGCTTTACGGCACATGTGTGGTGCATAGTAGTAGCTGGGTGCACGATTTTCTCTGGTCCTTTCGCATATTAATATTTGGTCAGTAGTTTGGCCTTTCAGTATTTTTTACCTTGTGTAGTTGCTATGCGCACTTGAGGGTGCACGAGTGCATAGTTACAGTAGTCGAATCGTTGCCCCATTCGGCTGGCCTGGCGGTGTTGTTTATTGTCTGGTGCGACCACAGTTCATGCCCTGGCTGAGGAAGAAAATATGGTAACTTCGTTTTTATATTGTATTTTCTTATTAACGTTTTACAATCAGGCACTACGGTGGCCCCTTCCCCTATTTTATCGGGCGCCACCTGAATTGTTAAATTTTTTTTATGAAGTTTTTAAAGTTAATTTTAATCTGTTCCTTTTAGAGTCCCGCCCTTTTAGAGGCCCATCCTATGGTCGCAGTGCGCTCGTTTGCTGAGTATTTTAAATATTAGTTTTCTATTTGTTTATTTTAAAATTTATTTGTGGTACCTTCAGAGTTTGCATCGCAAATGTTTTATCGACGCACTGATGAATGTCAATTGATACCAGCATAGGTGTAAATCACTTGAATGGTTGCCGAGGTTTTGGAGGCACTTTTTGAATGTAAATTATTTTATGAATTCCCCGATGGTGAATATAGATAAGTGGGAAATGGTGTATTTGAACAATTCATTCACGCCTTGGTTCCTTCTTAATGTACAGGAAAGAAATAACGGCTTTTACCGGTGTGATTGTACGACAATTTTTCATGTGTCTCGATTAAAACTCTTAATTGAATACACCAATTGACAGTGTTTTGAGAATTGTGCCATTGTGAATGCTGAGAAGATAATTTATCAGTTTTCTCTCTTGTGTAAACTATCTAATCATGTTAGCTTTATGAATGTTAATTGCTGGCCACAGCTTTTCTTTAAATTGTGTTATCATTTACTGTCACCATTTGAACTGTCATATTAAACATTTATTTTGGGAAAATAAACTTTAGTGAATTTGAATTTTTGGTATTTTCATTGTATATTGTATGTGCTCATTGCTTGCAACCCATAATTGCGCTGGAGTCAGTGCAACAGAGAAAAAAATGTGTAAACAGCGCATTCGGAATTTCACAGATTCATTCAACAGTGTCAACGTTTAAGTGTACACTGATTGAACGACTTACCGAACAACTGGTTGTTTATTGTATTTATTTAATGGATGCAAGAGAATAAATACACTTGCAGTAAATAATTTCATAAAACAAAAAAAAATCTTATCAAAATATTTGTGCTATTCTTTTCATTAAGTAGCATGTTATTGCTTTTTACACACAGTCAATGTCTCAGATTTTCTGTAATTTTACATACTTTGCAAAATGCAAGGTTTTTTCTTTGGTTTGCATTCGAGATTTAAAGTTCCGCAATTCCAAAAATTAATGAATGTGTTACGTTAATATTTTTTTTTGCTATTGTGTGTTCGAAATTTTTTTATTTAATGCTCCATTGCACGTGGTTGGATTTTCTGTACTTAGAGAAACATTAACGCAGTGCAGTTTCATAGTTCCGGGTGCATTCATTATAATGTATTCCTGTGGCTGGATAGAAGTTACAATTAATGGTTTTCCTTGCATACACGAAAATTTGCAATGTTGATATAGCTTTTCAATGCTATCGAGCTTAATTGCTGCTTACAGTGATGTTATGGCTACTGCAAGCACTGTGTAGCCATGTCTTGAGATTGCTGGGTGGTCGTGGCTGCTGAAGCGGTGTATGGTGAAGCAGTGGCACTGTCTCCTCATAGTGGAGTTGTGGGTGCGTTTCCTGCAAATACACTTCGGTATTGGTGCGGTAGATTTGTTGACCTGTAGGAGATAGCAACATTTGTAGTGTGAGGAGCGCAGTGCTGCTTGTTGTGGGTCCCATGCTTCTGCAACTCTACCTGTAACATAATAGAATACTTGATTGTCTTATATTGGCCAGCTTTATGTTATGCGTATTTACGGTTTCAATCTTGTTTTTGCCTCGTCTGCACATTTCGATGAAAATTTTTGAGGGTCCAGCATATAATGTATACGATACGATCCGTGATTTTTGAAGTTAAGTGCCTTTTTCCTAGCTCTATTCTTTAGTCATATCCATTGGCTTATTTTCGGTGTGTTGGCCCTGAATTTCATGTCAAATAGCTGTTTTTGTTTAATTTTCACTGCAATTAGGTTAATATTTATTGTTCATGGTTCTCGTTTAACTACTCACACCAACTTTCACTGCGTTCTGAATATTTATACGCAATTTCATGAGATGGCTGTACTGCCTCTACTCCATGGAGGAGGTAGAACGGGCTATATCTTGAACTGCGGTTTACTGTTGTGTTGTAGTTGAAAATTATGTAGGTGATGTATTTGTCCTAAAGTGCTGGGTCTTCGTTCGAAAACGCAATTAATTGCTGTATTAAAATTTTATTAACATGCTCTGTTAGCCTGTTACAGGTAGGATTGTAAGCAGTAATTTGTAATTTTTTGATTTGCATCTTCTTAAGTTATTCTGACAATAATTCGTCACTGAACAAGTTCCTCTGTCTGTCAACATGGTTTTGGACATCCAAATTGTAATATCACATCCTTTACAAAATTCGCATATGTTTGTGCGTCAATAGATTTAACTGGCTCTGCCGCGGCATACCTACTGAAAAATTCGGTCATCACCTTTTGCGGACGTTTGTAATGGTCCTTTCGCATTCAGGCCACATGACTATAATTAAGGGGTAGGGGGGTAGGTACAATTTGCCCGATTGGTTTTTGGTTCGATGGTTTTATCTTTTGGCAAACTGGGGAATTTTCTATACAAATGTTCACATCTTAATTGATTGAGTCCAAGTAGTATGAATTTTTAATTTTTGAAGGATTTTGTATTCGCCGAGGAGGGCATCATGGTGTGCGGTGATGATTTCATTAGTAATATTTCGCACAAGTGTTAATTTTTATTGTGTGGACGTGTGTACTTTCATATAAATATCGTCATTAACTGCAATGGTGTAACATCTCGGTAGTCTCCAATAGATGGTTTGGCCTTATCAGGATCTGTTAGTGCAATCGTAAGTTTTTGGATGTGTGGAATGTTTGTATATTCGTCTCAGAATGGTGTGGTGTTGTTGACAATTTGTGCGAGTAATAAGTAGGAGTCAACTTCAATTTTTATGTACTCCTGCTCATGGTGGTACGTGTGAAAATATCATGGTTTCTCATTGTGTGGTGCTAATATGATATGACAAGTGAGGAACGGATCTACACAATTTGATTTATTTTGTTGTCTTGGTATTCCATGGAAATTTTAATGTTTACATGAAAAAGGGTGCTGATTATTTTAACTATCGCGTGTAATCGCAAATATTCCTCATTAATGATCATTTTCACTATTTGTGCTTTATCAAGTGAGTGTAGTTCATTTTTCATGATTTTTTCTGTCCGATTGTTAGTCATATATTTAGCAATGGTTTTCTTTAGTTTAACATATTTTTGTGGGTTTTGAAAAGAGCTTTTTGCTAATGCCTCTTAGAAGGATGTATATTTCAACTTTGTCTTTTTGATTTCATATTTAGTGTTGTTAATTTGTATAATTGCAGTTTCGTCCTTTCCTGTGGTAGGTAATCTGTTCATCGCATAGGCGAGAATGTTTAATTTACCTTTCACAATTTTTGCTTGGAAATCATATTTGGCAAGTACAATTGCTATCTTTTGAATGCAGATGTTGTGTTCTGCCACTGTTTTTAAGCAGCATAAGCTTGCGTTGTCTGTTTCAATGGTGAATGCTTTCCCACATAGGTATTGCCGGAAATACGTAACAAAATACTTAATTGCGATAGTTCCCGTTCCGTCGCACTCCAATGCGCCTCGTTGTGCAATAGTTTCTTTAGAAGTAAATGCTATAATCGCTCGTTCTTTGGTACTGGGTTTTTCCTGCATAAGGACCATGCCTATTACAGTTTGTGATGCGTTGAAAGCTAAGATAGTGTGTCAGTTTTCATAATTTTTATCTAATATGTGTGAGTTGCGAATGGTTTCCTTGAGTTCATTGAACGTTGCTTGTTCCTTATTGGTCCATTTAAATGGGACATTATATTTAGTTGGCTCTATCAGGGGCTCCACTTTGTGTGCGTAATTTTGTATGTACCTACAAAGGTACAACATTAGGCCTATGAACATTCAAAGTTGCTTTGCATTCTTAGGTGGGCTCACGTTTTCAATTATTTCGATTTTATCCGGATCTGTTATGATTCATCTGGGTGTTATGTAATGGCCGAGAATTTTAATTTTTTATCTTGGGCAAATGATCACTTCTTGGCATTGATTTAACATTGAATTTACACAAGCTGTCGATTACCTTTTGAATGTTTTCTAGATGTTCTTGAAATGAATTGCCGATTATGAAAATGCTGTTGATGTAAGGTACTGCTGTTTTCCATTTTAATGAACCAAGCAAGATGTCTACGAAATTTTGAAAGTAATTTGGCGGAGTTGCTAATCCCATAGGCATACACGCGTACTCGAGGAGTCGTACGCCATCGACAGAAATGGCAAGTTTTTCGCGATCCTCTTTCCTAACTGGAATAGTGTAAAATCTGCTGAACATGTCAATAGAACTGATGTATTTAGACATTTGCAAGGTATTAATAATGTCTTCAGTGTGTGGTATTAGATATTGGACCTTTTTGAGGAATTGGTTAAGCAACCGAAAATCTGTCAAAAATCTAATGCTGCCTTGCCATTTTTAATTACTAAGCTCAGTGTGACGTATAGTGATTCGGACAGGTTAACTATACCAGCCTCAACCATTTAATGTATTTGGTTTAATACTTCCTCTCTTTACTTGGGATTAATTATATAGGGTTTTGTATGGATAGCCCTGTCTGTTGTCAGCTCTAATTTAATCTCAAAGTTTTTTATTTCAGTTAGTTCAGTTATACTATTTGCGAATGTAGCCTGATATTTATGTAATAATTCCTGTATTGATTTCCTTTCTTTGTTCGAAAATGTATTGTTGATGTTCCCTATCTTAATATTTGAAGCTTCCATTTCGATGCTCCTGATGTTGTTATTACAATATTTCATGGCATGGCTGTTATGTTTCTCTATGGTGCTCGTATTTAATGGAACTTCTAACAGTTTGTTATTATCAGAGGCATGAATGAACATAATATTTTTAATAAGAATGGCTATGATGTCATATTTCTTTATAAAGTCATCTCCTAATATTATGTCAAGTTTCAAGTTATCCATTAGGAGATAAGTCTTGTTTGAATGTGTTCCCTAGTATGCTCACATCTATAGTTAATTTATATTGAGGTGTGTCGATCTCCTGAGTTGACCATACTAATGAAAATGATTCAGTAATTGGCATACATGGTCGATTTGTAATAAGTGCTGTAGCCACACATGATATGTAACAGCCTGTATCTAAAAGGGTACTGTACTCTCTACTGCAGATTCGAATGAGGATGCATGGTGTTTATGTGTTTACAACCTTTTGTCAACACTCATATTTGCTCATTGTGGTTCTGTGTTTATGATTTGACTGTTGATGGAACTCTTTGTTGCTCAGGTTGCATGCTCGCCTTTCATCGTTGCCACTTTCTTATGTGTTGATATTGACTAACTGGTCTGTTTGTGTACTTGTATTGTCTCCTGCGTGCAGCAGTTTCCCGAGGACTTGGCCAATCCGAAACTTGTATTTGAAATTACGAAAATGTTTACAAGTGTCTGTACAGAACTCTATTATTTAGTTCGGCAACAATGTACAGTCTGTGGTACGTTGGCCTGTATACAGAGTGCACATGTCATTGCAGTTTGGCTATGTGGCCCTATGAAGGCAGTGTGGTCTTTGTACCCAGTGTGTTTCTGCTGAGTTTCGCATTCCTGAGTTGCGTCTCGCGTCCCCAGCACATCCGCTTCCTTGTTATGTTTCACTTTTTGTTCGACCTGACAAACCGATCTGTCCTTGCTATTGTGTTTCCCTGACCTGTTTTCCTGTGTTTTAAATTCGATTCGTGGTCTTTCCTGTTCTGTGTAATATTCGTTTTTCTTTTCAACATTCACAGGTTGTTTTTGTTATGGTAGGTGAAATAGAAAATTTTCACTTTTTGAGTTAAATTTAGCAATTTTTGCATAAGATCTCTCTTCTACACTTTTACTAAATAATACTTTGCATGCATCGATTTTCTTATTTTGCACGGGGGTGGCATGTCTGTCACTTTCTTATTGCCTTCGGTTGTCCTGCCTTCTATAGTGATTTCTACAAGGACTTTGATGACTTTCCTCTCTGTACTCCAGTCAATTCTGCACCCTCAATGGACCTGCCTGATTCAAGTTTTCCGTATTTGAAATGGTTTTCCCTATGTAATACTCTTGTGTGATCCACCACGATCTGCATGGGGGTAATTCTGTTGGTAGGGGGTGTGTATTTATATCTAGACATGTGTTGCCACGTTTTGATGTTATTTTGCACCATAATTTTGTTTTTCTGTGTTGTGTTTTTGTTTGCATGCGTGAGCTTAGCTAGTTGTTCTTTTAACACCACTATCTCCTCTTGGAGTTTGGTTTTCTCTTTTATTTGGTAATCACTTTCAATATTGTGGTTGTATAAGTATATCCCTAATTCAATAGTTTTCAGATTGTGTAGCAGTTGTTCTAATGTGTCACTTTGTAGTGCTACAAGCTTATTCGCTACAGTTGGCAATATATATTTCCAACTAATGTTAATAAAATCATGCTCTGGAAACTGTGGATCCCACTTATTTTTGTAGACGATTAAGTCTTCTATATGATCCTGGCAACTTTCACCTTATTGTTGTTTAGTGTGGAGTAGTTTTTTGTACTTGTCTGTGTTGTCAATTGGTGTAAATGTTCTTATTAGTTTGTCTTCAATATGTTACCATGTTATTCCAGGTCCATTTGTGTAGTAGATGTTCTCGTACACCCTTTTCACTGTACCTTGCAAATAAAATTTCAGACATCTATGTTTCTCTATTTGAGTCCATCCAGAAATGTCACTTGCTGTGTTGTATATATCTAAAAAGTCTTCCACATTTTCATTTGACTCACCTACAAATGTGAGAATGTGTTCTGGTTGTTTTACCACAATCTGAACCAGTTGTGTTGTATATGATCTGTCGTGAGTATTTGTGTTCCAGTGATCTACAGTTCTGGTAAATGTGTCCTGGTATGTCGCTCTGGTGTGGGGGGATAGTGACTGTAGATGTGTCTTTTGCTTGCAAGTTTTGTAGCGAACGTGGTCTGAGGTAACCCTCCGTACTTTCCTCAGATGTGTGTGTATCTGTGTTGTTGGACATAGTGTGTAAAGTGTTTCCTGTGTTCTAATAGAATTAATAATCGAGTGCCTCATTTTTCTGTTTATTTGAGCTGTGTCCATTATCAACTGACCCACTGGCCTCCTTATTTAACTGCACTTTATCTTGTAACTGCTTATTTTCCGCATGTTCTGCATCGGTCAAATCTATCGTGGTCATTCTAAGAAATTTCTTTATTGGTGATGGTGCCGATTTACCTTTGTTGCTTATGATTACCTATTGTGTCATTATGTATGGTGGAATGTGACTGTGACACTGTGTTAGCCTTATATAATAAAGCACTACTTTCTACAAGCATTAGGTTTATTCTCCACAAGGTGCACACACACACTACTATGGAGAATTGTGCTTGCAAAAGCAATACAGATCAGAAGAGCAGTTCCGTTATTAGGCATGCATTTAATTTTATAAGCAGGAAGTTCACACACACGCTAATTCTACAGTACAATGGTGTCTTTGTCCGGTCCCATTTTATTTGTGCGGCAAGGTCGCTCGCAAGCCTGCTCAGTAACCTCAATTTTCTGACAATGAATTGTACTTCGCAAGACTTCACAATGTGTTGAATGAACTGTTTGTACATCAATGCTAATGTTATTTAATTTACTGTTACTTAATGGTGTATCTTTACAGTTGCTACTCTAACTTGTATGACAATTTTTAAGTTTTAATTTAAATCTAAATATATTAGCTTGTATTCAGATTTAATTTAATTTTACAAACTTGACTCGCAAGATGGTGGAAGGCCGGTGCCTCAACCAGTTGCTGTGATCCCGCTTAAGCCAACCGGTCACACATTTATTAAGGGGTGACATAGTCCAATAAAGCAAATACTTTTGTACAAATTCTATGTTTATTGAATCCTTCGAATAATACAATCAATCAATCATCAGTTCTTTACATTAAAACTCTTAACTCAATTACTGGGTGTCAAAACAATTAAATGATATAGAATCTGCTTTGTGTAAGCACTTAATAATTGCCTCGCTCGCCCCCGCCTCACATTACCAGAAGACACCCTAATCAGGAATGATATTTACCCACTAATGTCGTATCAGTCTCGCTCAGGCTCGTCTCGGCAGCTGCTCCCTCACAGCCTCGAACTCGGTCCGATGGACTGGCAGCCCTCTCAGCTACGTCGACACAGGCGGCCCTCCGGTGTCGGCAGCAACAAATATGGCCACGAGCCCCCAGAGCTTGCTACATTTATACTTCGCTGCCCGGCCTTGTTTGGGATACCTTTCCCCCCAACTGTTGCCAACACTATCGTCGACATGGCCGACTTCCTTCTCGCTGCTCGCACGACCAGGTAAACCTTGGCCTGGTGGTGCTCATAGCAACTCAAAGTCATAATTAAACCCAAATAACTTATGACAACATTTTGTACACAAGTTTTATTAATCTTGGCATCATCATATTGTTATAAACAATGGAACATTATGTAGCGATAAAAGAAAAATAGGTAATTAAAATATTGATATTGAGGCTTATCAATTAGACTCCAAAAGGTTTCTGATTCATTACAAACCGTTAACAAAAAATGTATGTGGGAAAGTCAAAATTAAATCTGGATGTCTTCCAATTCATCGAGATGATTGACAACTACTTCTTCATCATACTCTTCACATTCCTCACAATGCTGATTGAATTAATTATTGTAAAAGAACAGTTAGACAATTTCTTCCCATTTATTCCCAGATTACTTAGTTAACAGTTTCTCGATATAATGTCGTTTTACTTGTTTCACAGGAACCTTGTTTGGCAAAACTTGAGGGTTCATAGTATTCAGGGATTTTCCATTATTTAGGAACAATTTAAATTGTCCAACATGAACTTTGAAATTTGGCTCCCCCTTCAGTACAGCGGTGTTGTTTCTGGTTCTCTTCAGTGTGATTCTCTTTAATGGGAGGATATGAAATGAAGCTGGCTAGGAGCCTTAACAGTTTCAGAAATAGATTGTTTCCTGCCATAGGCTGGAATTTCTGTACCAAAATGTTCAACATTTCCTAACTGAGCAAAATTATCTACATACTCGTGTGGAGTAATGAATGTAGCCTTTTTTCCGTAACACTCTTTCTATTTGCTCAAAGACTCTGTAGGCCGGACGTACGAATAACCGACAACTGGGAGAATTATATACATGCACTTAACATTCGGTGGAGCATCGTTCTGAAGCCACTTGGCAAGAATTCCAACTAGTGAGATATTTTTGTTTTGGCCCAGATATCCGACACAATATAGCTGCCCTGTAACATTCCCGACATATCCTTGGTGCATAGAAAGTAGTACACAATGGATGTTATTTCATCGGAGCCTTTTAGCTGTTCGTTTTCAGTTCATTCAAAAACATGGACTGTTTCTGGATTGAGTTCTTTCTTGGAATGTCCCTCGCCTAGTGTAATCTTCTACTGGTACAGTTGGTTCATGTATTCCGAATAATTTTGGTATTCGTCTTCCGTCACGTACACAGCAATTACTTCATTCCTCAGTATTTCATCGAATGCAACGCGGGATATCGGAGCATTTTCAAACACCGTATTCAATGCTTTGGTGCAGCAACAACCGACAGTCGATCTGAAAAGTCGTTTGTTGATGATGATGTTTGGGTATTAACTATTGACGTCCTATTGAATAACGTTCCAAAATAAGTCGTGTTTTGCAAACACCACAGCTCCGGGATATTCTTTTTTTGTGTACTTGGATTTTGGTTTGGTGTAAATTGGTTTAACGACCATTGCAGGCATTCTTTCAGCGAGCGACAAACATTTCAATTCGGGCATGGCCAGTAAAACGGAATCATTGCTCTGGTATCCTGGTAACATACCAAAGGATAGTGCACGATACAGGAATGCATTCGAGATCCTGTGAGAAATGGCACTCATCGAACTGTCTTCGAAACCTCAGTTAAATAGATTGGCCAATTGGTTGGTGAAAATTGCCAAATAAAATTTGTTGTTAAGTCCGGCCACGGCCATACAATCCCTCTAGTTTTAAATTAAAGCCTGCTCCATGTGGTAGAAAACGATAGAGTCTGTGTTTGGTTCACCCGTTAGTTTATGCCAAACGCTACCACCAATGTACTCGGTGTGGCGCACTTGCGTGTTTGTGTATTGAGCATTCACTACATCAAACTTTTATTTGTTGTAGGACTCGATGTGAAAGATATTTCCCATACACATTTGTAAAAAGTCATCGTCTGTGAGGGTGTCATCTAGTATTTAATAAATCCGCATAAGCAACGAGTTCACATCGATTTTCCTAAACTTTTGGCTCAGATAGTTTTTAGACAGGTTCCCTAACAACGAATTCCCACTCGCCAATGAATTTTTTTTTTCAAGATTGTCAACATCGAATATGATACCGTCGTGGTGAAAACGAATGAGTGGAGCTGTAGCTAATTTTGCGAGGGTTATAAATGCTTTTATTTCGAGTTGCATATTGAGAATCCGCAAGCAAGTCAATAGGAATTTCAAATTGTATTCGATAATGTTGTGGCCATCGAAGAAATGTGGGTATTTTGGTATCCCGTTAGCATTTTCAGCAAGTTTTCCTGACTATACCAAAAGAGAAAATTAGTAATGAGATCCTCTTTGTGTGAGAAACTTTGGATCCAAATGCATTTCGCGGGCAGTCTTTCGTATTTCTTCCGCATTTCCACGTCGAAATCATCGGGCATGCTGCGACATTTTAGGTACGAAATTGTACTTACTTCGACATCCAGATACTCACAATAGAGCACAAACATGATCAGTTTTCTCTGGAGCGAGACCGCCCAGGGGCAATCTTCCAAATTATCCACACCAGTCTCGATGTCGAAGCTCACAACAGGAATGTACTTGTACAGATGAGTGTAATCATAAAATGTGTCCAGGATCAGATGCTTAGACTCGGTGACTGAGTACACACCATTTGCACGAAATATATTTTCCACCATGAGATTACCGACTCCATGTTTCGGTCTGCGAAACTTTAGTTTTGAAAATTGATTCAATTTGATGAATGATTTTTACAATATCCCCTCTGAAGTTACAGTATCGATATACAACTCCATTTGCAACATGAAATGCATATCAGTCGACTGGATGGTAAAATAGTATTTTTTTCACAGTTATTTTCCACGAGAAATTTGTAGACTGTGTTCAAGTTACTCGTGGTGAGAAATTAAAATTTTACTAAATGATATGAAACGTACAATTTGCTTACCGCATTTTGAGTCAAAATTTCCAGCAACGAGTTTTAATTAGTTTCCAGAAAGATTGTCGTGTCGACTATTGAATCGATATACGGTTCATATAACTCAATCAGCAGTTGGTACATTTCGTATTTCATGTTTTCAGCAACTAGAAAGTATTTAGAGAGGGGGTAAGTCAAGTTCTTGACGCATTTTCATGGTTTTGACATCGATGCCCATTACATTTATCTGATTGTTGTAGATGAAAGACCTCAATATAAATATTTTGTTTTGTAGATTTAAAGATCGTGAAGGACTAAAAATTTTTGTTATATAAGAACCTTAAGTCATGGCTAATAAACTAAGTTTTACGATGACCAGAGTATTGGAAATATTCAAAAATATCTACGACCCAGAACTGCAAACTTTGGAAGAATTTAAACAGTATTATATGTATTTTGGCAACTGTCTCTTGGAATTCCTTTACACTCACAAAAATGACGATGACAAAGACTCTGACGAAGATTTCGAAGAGGAATTTGATACTGATCTTAATAACAATACTTACATTTCGTTAAAGTTTAAAGATTTTCGAGCCAAGTTCCCAAACACCACACTCTAAGACTATCTATATGTCAAACAACTGTCGTCCTCTCAAACTTTTGAAATTAACTCGAAAGATCAACTAATCTTGCTACAAAAACTGCTACTTTCACAATAAGACCATAGAGGGAACAGCAACTCTTTATATACCTAGTTGTAAACTAAACAAAAAAAAAATAATGAATCGGGTTTCCTTTGCAGAAAAAAAATGTAATTGACGACCAACATCGGCTTTCGCTCAAGAGCAAGTACAAAAATGCTATTCACGAGTCATCACACAGCTGCTCCCTGATTTATGATTCCAAACAAACCACGATGGAACACGCATATCATTCGATGGGAATGACAAGGAACAAGGACGGCCCTCTTCTATTCACGAAATTGAAATTACACAATGTGTTCGTATACGAATGTAATCGCAACTTTATTCGAGGATCGGTCAGTCTCAATATGGCTAATGCCTTATCTTTAAACGAATACTTGACATCACCGTTGATATTTGTCCATTTAGTTGATAGCCTACTCCAATCGGGAGACTACATATTCAACCAGTATATAGAGTACATTAACGGAAAACATTTAGCCGATGTATACTTTGTACCTAATTTGGAAAACTTTGATACTCTGTTTTTCAGACCGACTTTTTTAACTCTCGCTGTAGAAGAATATGCCGCAAGCTGGAGAAGTGTTTTCCTTCACTTGCTCGATATTTATGCGGGAAATATGAAAACTGTGTTTACAACTTCTGTAAAAACAAAAACTGCTACGTCGTGTGGCATAAGACATTTTGTCAAACGACCAGCTCATAATTTGGCATGTTCAATCAAAAGTAACCGTACACACACTTTACCAAATGCAAGTGACTTTCAATGTGTTCACGTTACCATGAATTCAGATACAACGGGACAAATAATCACTTCTCCAAATTCACTAATCATGAATGTGATTTGCAATCGCGTTTTACAAGCTCAGATAGAAAATATTGGAGAAAACGATACTGCCAAAATATACGAACATTCTTGTTATTTTGAACCTCATTTGATACGAGCTTTTCACGATGTGTTTGGCGGTTCCAACAAAATGCACACTTTATTTTGCTCGCCAAACATTTTCTTAATTTTAGTTTGGTCGAATGAGTTGAAATCCTTTATAACTTCAAAGAGACAGATGATTCCTGAGGTTATGTAAGGAATAAAAAACTACAATTTTTTTAATGAATGGAATTTATTTTAAAATATATATATATATACATAAATACATACAGTGATATAAACGATTATAAATATAAAAAAGCATTAAATATATATAAAATTAATAAAATCCAGACTTTTCAAATTTCCACTCATCAGGACCTCTACCACCCACCCCGCCATACCTAATTCTTGTGTATGGCCTGATATTAATAAAATCGACCATACTCTCTCCATAAATACAATCCAAACACTTGTTTTCAAACACCGCTTTGCCTCCCGCACAACCCTTACACTGCTGAAATTTTGTTAAGAGCTGTGGTTGGGGTTGTGGTAGCGACTGGGGGTGTGGGGAGTATGGTAGGAACTGCCGCTATTGAATGGAAATTAGAGAAGTCTGGATACATGCAAAACATTTGTCTGCCCATATGATCGCCCTTATATTGCATATGATACATTTTGGGACTTCAGGCTGCTGGTGCTGTGGTGGTTAGAGTTGCTGGGTCTGGAACTTCTGCTGGGTCTGGGACTCCTGCTGGGGCTGGAACTCCTGCTGGCATCGGAACTCCTGCTGGAGATGGAGAGGCTGTTGGAGGAACCGAAATCTTTATTCCTTTGGCTACTACCAGAGCCACTGCCTCTGTGGGGGTTGGCATTTGAATCTCCTCAACTTCTTTCAGAGCATTGGTTGGTGGAAATGCTTTAAACAAAAAAAAAAATATGTTACAGTCTGTTTTACCCTAAAATCAAACAAGAAAACATTTTAAAAAGTAATTTTACCCTTAAGCCTTTCTTTCTTTTGCTTCTAAGGAAAGCAGACATTTTACTTTTTTACAAAATTTACACTTTTGTGTAATATTACATTGGCAATGTTTTCGTGATTTTTTACTACTTTTTTGTGAAGTTTTATATTTGTGCCATTCTTCCTGAAACTCTTTATACTCCTTAACCAACTCCTTCCCTACTTTATTTTGAACCTCTAGCACTTTTTCACTTCTCCCTTAGCTGCTGTATATTTTTCTAAAAGTAATTGTATTCCCTTTTATGTACTACGGTGCATCAAAAATCTATCATTAATATTTATAAATTTATCCCCCATTCCTTCAAATAACCCATCTAACTCTGCCTTGTTCTCTCCAACAACCTTATTCATTCTTGCAGATATAAAAAATTAGTGACAGCTATCTTTACAGTCCTATACTTGCTATCCTTAGCACAATTACTCTAGACCAAAGTGTGTGGTGTTTATATACACACTGAGTAAATTTTTTATTTCGTATTTCAGGGTAGTGGAGAGGGAATATTTTATAAGTGAGTTTTTCTTTTTTACTCACGCACTCGTATAGTCATGTTTTTTTTTTTCTCATTGGTGTATCTGATATGCACTCGCTCGCTCAGAGTCATCACTAGTGTTCGTACAATGGCCGGTGAGGCGACTGGCATACATTACTCAAATTGGCATCATTATTATGCGAGCATAATCTCACAGCAGAAATAATTTTTTTACTGTGCGAAAAGGAAGTTCCCCTCATGTTCCCCCTCCCTCTACCAGCTAACTTTTATTTTTTCTCCTAGTATCCTGGGTAGGAGCCAGAGTATGTTATTCTCCTAGTGTCCTGTTAAGAGCCAAAGTATTTTTTTCTCTAAGTGTTCTAGTCGAAGCCAGAGTACATAAACAATGAACATTGCGACAAACAACATCTACAATCAGCCGATGGCCAACCGACCGTGCATTGTGTGTGGTGGTTGCCAGTAGCCGAGATGCCAATCTTTGATGCCAATAATGCCGCTTCCTATGCCGAGGATTCTATCGACATCAATGACGAAAAGGCCACTGAGGGGCGAACTCCTTCGATGTTGAAGAGGCAAACGCCTTCGACTTTAGAGAATTTAGTATCTTCAACTTCGAACACCTCGTCGCCCTTGATGCCGAAGATGCCATCTCCTTCAATGCCGAGGATGTCATGCTCTTCGACGCCGAATAAACCATCTCCTTCGACGCCGAAGAGGTCATCCCCTTCGACGCCGAAGAGGTCATCCCCTTTGACGCTGAAGAGGCAATCCCCTTCGACACCGATATAATGCTCTTTGACACCGAAGAGGCTATTCCATTCGATGCCGAAGATCTCATCACCTGTGACGTAAAGGATGCCGTCTCCTTCGATGGTAAGGAGGACATCTCCTTCAACATCAAGGATATTATCTACTTCTCAAAGGAGGAGGATGAGGCCTATTAAAAGAAAGAATCCACATTCAGCACCTTTGGCATCATCGACACCATCGGCACCACCACGCTCTGCTGGAGCGCATGTAATGGGAACGGCACCTCTCGCACCAACTACGATGCTGCCTGGAGGGTTTATGCAGATACCATTACAGGTACCTTTGCCCCCTCCAGGAATTTCATTTCATTTCAAGACTGTTTATTTCAATAATATGACTGTTAATACAGTAACAATTACTAATAAAAATAAATAATTATTTTTTTCAATTGTGTTTCTTTCCGATATTCTATAGTAATATATATTTATTTCTTTTACAGTTAATATTATTTATTATTATAATAGTGTTGCTGGTTTTAATAACTGTCATCGAAGACTCGTGATTTAAGAGAGCAGATTTTAAAAATTTGTGCTGTAACAACAGAAATTCTTTCTAAATTGCCCGTAGAGAGCTAGTAATTGATCTTTGGAAAATAAATTGTATTTGGACTTGGCTGTATCTTCTACCAGCAATAGAAAAAGCGAATTATAGAAAACATTTTTGAAATTTTGCAAACCGAATAAAGGAGCTCCAATGAAAAATACACATTTTACATATTTGTAAAATTCCGCCTCGTCGTAAATTTCCAATATTATTCGCACCATTAAACTACCCAAAGAATGGTCCACTATAAAAATTTCCAAAGGAAATGAGTATTTCGACAAGTACTTTTCCATCGAAAGTTTTACCGAATATGCAGACTGCAATAAATCTTTGTGCCAATCGTGAGCGATTCCTTTAATTTTAACTTTCGGAACATTTCGATATAAATGAGAAATGAAACTCGAATACACAGATTTTCCACACATCGAACATAGCACTTTGCCGAGTCGTAACGAATCGTCATTTAATAGTCGCTGAAAATCTTTATCCGATATTTTTTTTAGAAAAGAAATTATTTGTTTGGAAAAATTGTAGTTTTAAATTTATTGTCCGCAACTAGCGAAGATCCATATAATCCCAGCATTAGAAATATAATTTTACTAGACATTAGACATTAATTTACATAAACACACACATTAACGAGAAATGAGTTTAAAAAAAAAAAGATGTATAAATACTTACATGTACCTACTGATGAAATAATGCATGGATACTTACATGTAGTTGCTGTATCGTGATCTGCACAAAATAGATAATCCTTTTTTCTGCGTTCTAGATCTATGACAAATATAATAAATTCTTCGCACATAACGGTGCATAAAGTAATAATGTTGTTCTCACCGCAATGAGAAAAAATAAAGTGTGTGAGTTAAAATGTCGGAACTCGGAGCAGAGGTGGACATGTCGACGATGTGATATCACGTGTGACAATGATGGAAGGGGGAAATTGGAGAATGGTAATTGGGAAGAGGGGACACGATTACCAATTGGATGAAGTATTAGGTTTTTTTTAATGGAAAGAGGTATGGTGGTCACACTCCAAATATGGTAATGAAATAAACAAAGTATGTTGATGGAGTGAGGAAATAGTTAAAAAAAAAAAAAAACAAGAGTGTGGAGAGAGGGAAGGAGGCCACTCTCCAAATATGGTGGTGAAATAAAACAAGTGTGTGATGTTGATGGAAGGAGAAATAGGAGAATGAAACCAGTGATTCAGACAGTTATGAGTCTTTCTCGGTATTACATAAGACCACCACAGAACCGCTTAGGTAGTTGTTCCATATTGCATATCGTAATGGGATAACCATACAAACTTTCAGTGTGTACTATAAAGTATCCATCCCAATTGTTTACTTTCCAGTCTAGTGCCATATCGCATATCCGGCAAAGTTCCATTTAGTGTATCCAAATTCTGCAATTGTTGTCACGTATCGCGTATCCAAGCATTTTTTCCACAAATTTTCTCTCGCGAATCGCAAGATGGTGTGCGCCGGATGTAAGATCACAATGTTGAACGCCAGGCAAGTTATTTATTCCTCGCCAGAAATAAACATGTTTCTCATCGAGTACGACATTCTCAAATCGACTATGCGGTTCGAAGAATGCAGGGAAGGCGAAGAGAAATTGGCGGAAAACAGGGGCTTGTTTTACTGGTGCCGACAGCTAATGCAGGTGAATTACAGGAGAGAATTCGTGTGCAGCGAAAAGAGAGGAACGGTAAACACTCGACACACGCTAAAGATGAAGAACGGCGAGATGTTGAGGGTGCACACTCAAAACATCGAGCGAATTTGGTGTGTTGTGCGATACAGCGTTCCCTTCTTTGGCCTACAGAAAAAAATCATGGTTCGACTACCTGGCCGTGTACATCTGGAAGAATAATAATCAGTACGGAGAAAGACTGCATGCTTTCCTGAGTCACGCCGCCGACATGCATCATAGTAATCGGTGCATTGGAGATGGCGGCGAAGGCTGTCCTAATTTCGACAGGTATATGCTCGTTACAGTTGTTTTTAATTTACAGGCACGAGCGAGTTCAGTTACAGTTGCAGTTTTAAAAAGTTAATTGAGTTGCTGTTGCCATTGCAGTATAAAATTTATGTTTAATTGAGTTGTTGTTTGATTCAAGTTTAAATTAATATTTAATTGACTTGCTGTTTGAATTAAGTTTAAATTAATGTTCAATTGATTTGTTGTTTGACTCAAGTTTAAATTAATGTTTAATTGACTTGCTGTTTGATTCATGTTTAAATTAATGTTTGATTGAGTAGCTGTTTGATTCAAATTAAAATTAATTTTTAAATGAGATGATGTTTGATTTAATTTACAGTTGCGAATGAGACAGCGTAGCTGTTTGTTTCAGTTCAAAAAAGTTTGATTGACTTGCTGTTTGTTTCAGTAAAAAAAAATAATGTTTCATTGACGTGTTGTTTGGGTAAACATTCATTCGCGATCTGAAAACAAAGCCTAAAATAGTCGAGTGGGGCGTGATGGGTCCGTCCTGTGACGACGGATTTACTTGCCTCTGTTGCATCCGCAAAACTTGGATCAGCCAGTTTCAATTATTTAGTTAATTTGATTTTTTTTTTAATTATGTTCATTCGCGATTCTGAAAAGGCATAGCGCGGTTGTGTCTGCCATGACTGGTTCGGCTGGTGGCGGATACAATTGCATTTGCATTTGCTTTCGTGGACTTTGGTACTGCCAGTTTCAAGTGTTGAGGAAATTTTAAAAAAAGTGATGACATGTATAAACCTTTAAAAACTATAGGGTTACATTTATAAAAAAAAATTGAATTTTTAAATGTACGATGTTTTACGATACCCTTTTAGTGATTGCGTACATGTGAATATTTATATAATAAATGGTTAAAATTATAAAGAAATGTTAATAATGATAAAATATTCTCTTTAAAATAAAATAAAAAATTTATGCTTCGCGAATTGCATGTATTTAAACAGGGACGAGAAAAAGGCAAAAAAATAAAAATGTTGTTGATACGCGATAAGAAACTTTCAGCAATAGTTACCTTTGGCATCTGGATACGCCACAGGAAACAAATGGGGCATATTACCGTATAATAGATTTTCAGTTTGGATACGCTATAGGAAATAATTGGGTGTAGGTCGAAATTTCTCCACCGACTCGGCTGTATACACAATTCGAAACAAGTGGGGTGTGGCACCAATTTCTTCCCTTCCCGCTTGGATACACAATGTCGCCCTTTCCGGTCCTGCACGTTTTATCACCTGGATATGCAAAGGGAAACTTTAGGTAAAAACCAGCTTTTTCAAGGTGCGCTGGATAAGCAGAAGGAAAACTTTGTATTTTATTTGAGCTTTTTCACGTCCGTGGTTGGATACGTAATTGGCCGTTTCTGTCTATAATTTTTTTACCATTGGATACGTAATACAATCGTTTTTGAGCGAAATATATATGCAATACATAACAATCACAGTTTTAACCTATTAATTTATTGTTTATTCCGCACTAGAGTTATTAAGTATGTAAGAACTGTATGCAAGAGTATGTATTTGTTTTGCAAAGTGCCATGAGACAAGGTAGTTCCACATGGTACGCTTACATGGCAACCCCGTTAGGCGCGCCATGTTGGAACTGCAGTAGACTCCGAAGACTTCGAGAGGCAGGCCGCATGTATCGTCGGTTCTACGTTCGGCGGCATTCACTTGTAAGCACCGGTCATATCACTGCAGTAGACTTTTAATTCAACCAGTACCCTTTGTTAGCCGCCTGGGACACCGCCTCTTACCTTCCCCAGTGTTTGCGCCGCCTGGCGAAGCTTTAAACAGCACTAAGTCACACATGGGCCTTCGTGCCATTTTTATTCTGTTTTACTGCTATCGACTGGTTAGCTCCCGGCTTCGTATTGTAAAGTGTTTTCCCTAGAGGGAATGTATTTCAGGCACCTAATAAAAGTCACTATGTTTAAACGAGTGTTTTTAATACGGTAAGCCACAAGGCACTTCAGGGTACGGGCACTTATAATTTCCCGCCCAAATCCCAAGTGTGTTTGAACTTTTCAGCTAAGTGTTTTACACGACTGTGTAACATAATATGGGTGTGCGGATAGCCCAAATAATTCTCTGCATATCATGCGTACCACTTTTCTACAATCTACAAGATTAGCGATGCAGCACAGGGGAAGGATAGCTGCCAATGGTCGTCGGCCAGATGACCCTGAGTGAAGGAAGAATCTGCTCTACCACATCAATGGCACTAGGCCTGGATAGTGTGTGGCACCCCGGGTAATACAACCTAATTTCAATCACATCACCAAGATATCACCACTCCTCAATTTCCTATTTATCGCTCTCACCATTGGACCACCATCCACAGGACAGGTTCACACACTTTTCGGAGCATTCGACAACCATCAAATATCACCCAACTTTGTGGCCTATCCTTCACCATAATTCCCTGAACTTCAAAAGTTCACAAAATCTGTCCCCAAAACTTTCCCTAAATTTTTTTACAATTTTTCAGTTTTCCCCCTGAATATTTTTCCTGCTGATTTCCCACTACCCACAATGAGGAAAGCAACGAGGACATCACCAATGGATGCTAACAGCATTGGGACGCCCTCCATATGCCTGCAAGACATCGGAAAGGCGAGCACGTGGTCAGCATTGAAAAGTGCAGGAATGCAACGAGTACCCACCGTTGCCAGAGGAAGGCGAGCACGTGGTCAAGAAAGCAGCCATTTGGAGCACCATGATGTCAGATGCGCCACTCGAGCAGCAGTACAAAGGGGGTGCATGCGCATCACAAACACCCCTCAACCCACATGGTGCCACGCCATGAGGAGGAGAACGAGGAAAGAACAGTGG
This sequence comes from Dryococelus australis, assembly GCA_029891345.1. Lineage (NCBI taxonomy): Eukaryota > Metazoa > Arthropoda > Insecta > Phasmatodea > Phasmatidae > Dryococelus > Dryococelus australis. Next base: position 53,358,703 of record CM057009.1, on the reverse strand, counting down.
GAAGGAGGAACGAAAGACTCTCCTCCCTCCTGCAGTTTCTGCTCACCACATGCTGGCAGTCAGCTGTGCACCTGCCGTACATTGACCCCTAAAACCGAGCAGCAGGACAGCCACACTGTGCCATCAAACATGCTGCACTTCCACATCCATGCTTCCGTGCCACTATGAGGTTTATATACTAAACAAACCATGGCTGGCCGGTCAGATAATTGTGCACAGGCACTACTCTGCCCACATTGCTTAAGGCTGATGCAACAAGGTTTTCTCTGAAACACAACGCTCGGCGCCCCTGAAACTACACTAGCTCAAACGGACGACACGCTCGTGCCTGACAGCTGTCAAGACCATGTGGTCATTGAGATGTTAAAGGATACTGACATCAAGGACAGCGAGGCAGGGGAACCACCTGAGGATGGGCTAGATCGCCTGGTGAGCCCGCTCTCTGTTAGCATCGCGATGTCAATAGGACACTGCCATCCCACAACAGCATAAAGCAGCAGCGACGATTCGGGAACGGAAGCACTTTCCTTACTGCCCCTTTGCTCGACACATCCTCACCGAGCCTGCTGCCCCTGTGCATGTTGCACGGCCATGCCCGGAGACCAGCGTAACCCGCACAGGACCTCTGCCCACTCCAAGACAGCGTACATGCCCACCCCTAGCACCACAACAACACGGTGGCTACAACCTGCGACCACATCGGATCCTAAAGCCACCCGCCTGTTGCTGCTAGAGTCTGCAGTGGGCGTGATAATGGCCTCCAAAAAGGGAGGAGTTTGACATGAACCAATAGCATCAGTCCTTTCTTCTCGCCGCCAGTACATCTGCCCAAACAACCTACGACCACGTACTACATCAGTGTACCAACCTGTGTTATGCATGCATGTATCAATGCATCAGTGTAATGTGGTCGAATTGTATATGCTTGTTTATTTTTTTAATGACCTCTTTAATATTGTTTGTTGTGATTCAAAGCGATACAGTGCGTTCGCCATGTGTGCATAGCAGCACCATGTGTCAAGTCTTGTTTGTTGACTCTTTTGAAGGGTAGTTTTTTTATGTGTTTTTTTCATGCAATTCTGTTTTCATAAAGTATCCAGAGGGCTTCTAAAGGAGATTCTGTGCACATGAGTTGTGTACACAGAATATTCTTGCAGAATGCCAGATTAAATATTATGTTGAATATTGATTCTTGTGTTGTTAAATTTTTCGTAGTGTCTTGTCATGTTTGTTTTAATATCACTAAATGTGAAATTAAGTCCTCACATTAATTGAATAAGGCAAGTGACGTTTACACAAACTGTGCACACAAGTTATTAAGAAGAAAACCGATTTTTTAAGTGGTGTGTATTTTTCTTGTGACAGTTATAGTGTATTGTTTAAAGTGTGTTTGTTTATAAATGCACTAGAGTGCACTATGTCACTAAGGAATGTCCTATAATATTCCTATGAATATTTTAGTTAACTACCTACTTATCTATCTTCTGTTTGTTATTTTTTGTAGTGCTCCAGAAATAACCTGACACAGAGTAGCATAGATAACATAACCAAAGACTGGCCACTAGAGACAATTGGCGGATGTCATGTGCCTACTGCATCCCTGTATTCGTATATTCACCAGTGGATCCATCAGTGGATAATACACCAGTGTACACCGATGGAGGTATTTTATGAACATCGGGTTGACCAAATGGTTTTTTTTACGCAAAATTTTGAATTATAAATGACTTCAGGTGCCAAAGAAAATAAACATGGTCTAAGATCATCAGTGATATTTAATTCTTCTTTGAGACACAAATTAAAACAGTTTGCAGACAAATTCCACCACTTCCATTGCTTTCCGAACCTGTAAAACACCTGCTGCATGTTTGTTTATTTTATTGCTTTTCAGAAGAAGCATGATGTGTTCGTGTCCCGCCTGGGCGCAGGTGTAGAACAGGAACTGATGATGTGCCCGGCCCCACATTCGGTAGCGTGACTGATGTTGAATGGGGTCGTATGGTCGACGGCCTACAGCGACTCTGGATATGCGATCAATATGAAGGAGAGCTAATTTAACTGTAAGTTAAATTCTGTTAAATATATAATATTTTCTTTGGGGCGAAGCTGTCGGCCACTTCGCACGCATATATTATCACTGAATTTAGTTTGCTTGAGGGAGACACACCCTGTAAATACAAAACATACACTGAAAGACATTTTACTGTTGGTGCTGCTATGAGGGCGCAGTACCCGATGAACTCAGGAGAGTAAATACAATAAAACACGTCTAACTATGGTATGACTGTTTTATTGCTGCAAAGTTACAATGAGATGTTGCTGCACATTAAAGTGCGTACCCTGCACTCTGTACCTGCTGGTGGTCACTACTGTAGAAAGTAAGGCATAGACCTTATGTTAGAGTTATGTAAAAATGTGACTCATGTGTGAAGTCCTGGTATGCTACTTCAAGATGCAGGGAGACCTCCCCTCGACTAACTAAAAGTACTTAAATGTTCCTGAGTTACGTTAACTATTGTGATGAAAGAAAATTCAGCCTAGATTGAATTGCCGAGGGGGGGTAAGCAGAGCTTACAGTCTGCCCTGCCAGTTGTCTGGAGTGCTGAAGTCTGACTAACCACATAGCGTAAGCTTCGCCGTACGAACGACGAATACGACTTGAAAATGAAAACATGAATAAATGTAACTTAATAACTAACATGATAAATGAAACTAACATTGTAAATAATTACGATTACTAAACTAAAACACACTGGTGACATACTCGTGAACGCCTGAGCCCCAGATTTGGTTAAGAATGTGACATCATGAGTATATCACCGCACTTGAAGGGTGATATTAAATTAAATGTCCCTCGGGGGTTGATTCTCGATTTATTGTTACATTACACTCTTATAATTAACATATTTATATCGGCATGTGTCGTGATGGTTATAATAACAGGCATATGTATATATGTGACGACACTGTTTTCTTCATAGAGACGGAGCTATGTGCTGTCTTCTATGGTATGTTAACTACTCTCTATGCTGGAGCTGGCTGTTTCCCTGGTTAAATGTGGTGCAATCACCACTAAAAATGCCTAAAAATGATCCTATTAATTTATGTGTCTAGGAAACCACTTGCCACTTTATACTTTCTGTGAGAATGTGATTCCCTGTCTTTTGACCCTAATTTGAGACACGTCGCGCTCTGGATTCGGCCACGGGGACCATCGACCTTGTACACATCGGAAAGCTGTGGGAATAAGCAGCACAGTTTATCCCAGCGTTCCCTCCAATTGCTGTTGCGTCTATCTGGCCTGACTTCAGGGAATACACTCATTTAGGCCACATATCCATTCATCAATAAAGTTAGCTCTTGTGATGAATGTTAAATTTTATGACCCGCAGCCACGAGTTACAGGGCGGCAAGAAAAATGTAAATGCCATTTTTGTTGACCTGCACTGATCGAGACCGCGACCTAATGTTGATCGGTCGAGTGTTGCTGTGTGGTTAATGTCTCTGCGATGGAACAAACGGGCACAAGGGATACGGGGACATCAGAAACACGTCATACACCCACATCTCTGGTGACTGTTTGGTCTCAGCTGGTTGAGGAGTCTCAGGTTGTGAGGCCCGTGATTATGCTGTGCTGTGCTGACTGCCAGTACTCCAGGGCGATGACCCTGCTGATGGTGAAGTGCCGCTGCCTGTGCTCGCCGAAGGGGGCTGTTCCTGTCTCAAGTGGTGCACGCCAGCTGATGCAGATGCTGCTGCTTTAGAGGAGGGGTCGAATCTTACTCTACCATCGGCTCGTCGCTGCTGCTGATGCTGATGCTGCTCTTCGGACCCCTCAATGCTCCTTCTTCTGGCGAGGGTAAAGATATGCTTTCCCTTGCTGGACTTCATGCTCCTTCTGATGAACTGTCCCCTGAACCCCTGATGTGGTCCTCCGATGCGAGGTCAGCCGGTATCATAGTCTTGGTTGGCATTGTGGCAAAGTCTTGTGGACAGCTTCCCTGTGGGCTGATCAGGCCCAAAGTTTCCCCACTGACTCGCTTTGTACGATGTCTTCAGAAGGCAGTGCCTCTACACTGGGTGTTGTGACACTCTGGTCTGGCTCACTTCGATTTGCAGCGCCTGTGATGTTGATGTTATGATGTGTGTGAGACAGTGTGACCTCTTCCTCTTGCTCTTCGTCTTCTACTGCCAACCTTATGGGCGTATGACTACCGGGTGTGGCAGTGGGTAAAAGGTGCGGAAGAGCACTCCCATTTGTGCGTGAGCTTGCATCTGCTTCGCCGTTGGGCATTTCTGGTACATGCTATTGGTCTTTGGGCTTTTCCTCTTGCTCAGGAGTTTTTGCTCTGGGTCCTTGCTTGGCTAGACTAAGGTCGTCGCGGTGTATGGCCATCTTGTGGCTGCTGCTGAACTTGGTGAGGTACGTTGTATACCCCGGCGCTTATACAATAACATGTGGTCCACTCCACTTAGGGGCGACCCCTGCACAAATGGTGCACTTTGTGCTGCTGAGACTGTGCTCGCAGACGTAAACATGTGGGTGTGTTGTTGCTGGTACCCATTGTCCATTGTCCTATGTACATCTCCTGGAGAATGTGTGCATTTTCCAGGTCTTGCTCTCGATGCTGTCACATGCCCGCTGCGATTTCTGTTGCACCCTGTTTGCCTGTCGGATTCTGAATTCTCCAGGGAGGTGCAGCCCCATTCCCTGCAGAATGGCAGCTGGTGATTGACCTGTGACTAGGTTCACCCTCCATCTGATTGTGAATAAGGCCACGGGCAGATGTTTAGCCCAACTTGCAGGGTTTTATCCTACCTGCAGGTGCAACTGAGTCTAGAGGTCTTGATTCCTCCTCTCAGATGGGTTGGCCTGTGGTTGGTACATGGCCTTCGTAAGATGCTGGACTACCCACCTGGTACACAATTCTCTCCAATGCTTCCCTATAAATTGTGTACCATTGTCTGATAAGAGAGTGTATGGGTAGCCCCATCGGGTGTAGAATTCTGTCTCCAGTATACGGGCTATGTTGTATGCCCGTGCACTGGAAACTGGGTATGCTTCCATCCATCTTCGAGTCATTCACCACAAGAATGAATCTCTTGTAGTTGGTGCCCAGATATGGCCCCATAAGGTCAAGCTAGATGGACTCGGACGGCTCCTGCGGCTTCCGTGGTTGTTGTTGTGGTAGCCATTTGCTCTCCTACTCTTGCAGAGATTACATTTTACCCAACCCCTTATGTATTGCGATACGTCTCTGGCAACGTCAGACCAGTGGAAATTGTTCTGCACATTTCTTGTGGTTTGTGATTCGCCAGGGTGGCCTGCAAATTGTGCATCATGTGCATGATGTAGGACCTGTGCTCTAGCACTTTTGAGTACGTACATCTTCCAGGTTGCTTCAGGACGATGCAGTTGTGTCTTGATACGTGTGCCGTTCATTTGCCACCACTCCTGTTCACTCTGCATCATGGAGGTGACATGACATTGTGTGTCTGGACACTGTATTTGTGCAGTTAAAATGCTGCCCTACAAGTCGTCGAACTCTAGTTCTGCTTCCTCAGGAGCCTCGATGACGGCCCAGCTCATGCAGCACTCGCCAGTTGTTGGGTGGTTAGCTGTGGTAGGGGGAAGTAGGTCGTCTCACTATTCTTGGTCCACCACTACCATTTCGCGGGGTGCACATAAGAGCTCGTCTGCTAGCTGATTATCAACTCCTGGTATGTGATCCACCTCGAAATTGTACGCTTGAAGGAATGCCCAGCCTGCTAATTTGCTCCTGGCTTCTTTCATGGTGTAAAGCTAAAGTAAGCTCCAGATGCCAGTTCGTAGAGTGAACTGTTGTTACTCTAGGTATGTCATTTACAGTTTCACTGTCCACAATATGGCCAGACACTCTTGCTCGTTTATATCCTATCTATCCTCGGTTGCCCCGAACTTTGCACAACTGTATTCAATAATGCTCTTCTCTTGGTTATCTCCAATTTGATAAAGGACTGTTCCCAAGCCCTTCTCAATTGCTTCTGTCTGAAGATATAAATGGCGACTTTGGTCATGTCGAGCCAATGTCTTGCACTCCCTGAATTTGCTGTTTATTTCTTGAAATCTTGCTACGTGTTCCGCTGTCCACACGTACTTTATGTTGGGTGACAACATGTCAGTGTGTGGTGCGGTTATGGTTTGCAAAATCCTGAATGTTTTCTTACAGCCAGTTCACCAAACCAAAGAATTTCCTAAGTTGCTTCCTTGTGTGCAGTACCTCGTAGTCATTAAGAAGGGCTAAATGCTCTTGTGTTGGCCAGCTTCCGTGCTCATCGACCATGTGTCCAGAAACTATATGCATGGGTAACCAATGTGACACTTGCAGTTCACACACGACAACTTGTTGATGGCTAGTCTCTCCAAGACTAGTGACAGGTGTTGGATGTGGTCATCCCAGGTTTCGGACCAAATGACTACGTCATCTAGGTATGCGAGGGCAAAATCTCCAATGTACCCATCGAGTACCTGGACCACCATCGTCTGAAAAGTTGCTGGTTTGCACTTCAAGCCGAAGGTCATTGTACAGAAGTGGAACCTTCTCCCACATGGGGCTGTGAAAGTCATTTTGTGATGGTCTGCGGGTTTTATTGACAACTGCAAGTACTTGCTGTACAGGTCCAATTATGTCATGACTTTAGCCTTGCCCAAGGTATGCAATTCATCCTTGAAACTTATGTAGGGAGGTGGGGCACTCAGTGTGATTTGGTTGATTGCTCTGAAATCCACACAGAAGCACCACATCTCGTCTTTCATGGGTGCCAAGGTGTTTGTGCTGTTATAGTGGCTGCGGATGGGTTCAATCACACCCTCAGCCAGCATTTCTTAAATTTTATCTTTAATGATGGTGCATTGCTGCGGCTGGTAACTTCTGGGTCCAGAGTAGATGGGTTGGTCATGTTCCAGTGGAATACAATGCTCAGCGACAGTCATTCGATGGAGTGGGTCTCCTGCCACAATAACTTTGCATCGTTCATCCAGTATGGATTACACCATCTTCCTCTATTATGGAGGGACTGCGTGATCGAGTTCGTCTAGTTGCACTCTGGGCTCATTACCAGTGGGTCGGGATTTGTTGTTATACAATATTCATTTTTCCTTTAGGCCGAAATGGATTCTATGGGCAGCTGGCTGATCAATGGCCTTTTGTTCGTTGAGCCAGGTGATACCCAATATTGTATCCTCCCGTAGGTCCGCAGACACTAGGGCTGTGGAGATGGTGCCCACATCTCTAATTCATACAGTAATCAGTGTCTCTCCGATTAATTCCCCGTATTCTGCTTCGTTGCGAGGTGTAGTACCTGTGTACTCGGTGTAATATGTCTCGTGTGCACGAATCTGAAACACACTAAAAAATGACTGGCTGCTGTGTATATTAATGCAAGGCTTGGTTGCTGATTTAAATGTACTGCAAATCTAATCATTCTGATTTTGGTTTTGTTGATTTGCTTCACACTTGGTTGCTGTCTTTCGATTTCTGCCTGCTCTACTTGTTGAGGAGGCATTGTACAATGGGGGCCCTTTGCCCTGGAGTAGTGAGCATCCGGGTCGCCTTCCCCCAATGATACGTTTCCCATCGGTGGTTTGTTGCATTTTAGGCACTGATTGTGCCAATGCAGTTTTACTTCCTGTTTGCAATAAAGGCATGCAAATGGCGGCTCATATGGGCCTCATTCCATGCCCGAGGTTGCTGATGTCTGTGCTGCCATCGTGGGTTTGGGGTATGTTCTTGTCCGAAATGCACCTGATCTTACTACCTTGTTCACTGCTGGTTGCACCTCTGTCCACTTCTTCTGCTCTGTATCTTTTCTCCTGCTCAAATGGTACCCATCACCCTCTCTAGTCATGGAATTTTGCTCTTGGCTGGCTTGGTCCAGCAATGTGGCAGAGCACATGAAGTCCTCTGTGCTACTGTGAGTCAACGGTGCCATTGTTAGCCTGTTTTCCGCTCTTACAGTTGACGCAACTACTTCAAAGATCTCACACTCGCTTATGTGTGAATAAAACTTTCTGATTTGCCCTATTTCCTCATTGAAAACGCAGTCAGGGATTCGCCCACTCTTAGCACTTCTAGCACAGCCCTGCTCTGTGCTTGCAATGAGGAGCAGGTATTGGCAAATCTACTTTGAAAGCTGTTAAGAAATTCTACCCACTCAATACCATAGTGATTGATTGATTACCAACAATTACTTTCCTCGCCAGCCAATCAAGTCCCTATACAGTTTGGCCACTCTTGCTGGTACATCCTGTATCTCTCTAAATGTGTTGTGCAATCATTTAGAAATGCTTGCGAGTCTTCACTTGGTAGGCCTGAAAACGATGGTAACCGTTGAAATCGGGCCAGTGTTGTACTGGCTTCAACGGCTCTTGTGATTGCTGTAAATAATTCTGGATTATTATGATCGTTTTGTGGTGGCTACTTGACACACGTGGGTTGTGATTACTCTTTCTGTGAATCTTCTGTTTTTCTGGGTAAGGGTGTTGAATGTGCCAGTGGGCTCTGGTACACACTGGCCGATTCTGAATGTTCCTAAGCACAGTAATGTGCGCTAGACAATTCCGCCCCTACTACTGACTTGACTTCTGACCACAGCGATGGGAATGTGCATTGTCCACAGTGGAATTTCCCAGTGGCTTGATTTACCATGTCTTGCCCATTAGACATTGCCAGTGCGTTTTGCATCCACACATCTCACACCTCACGGTTTCTTGTGACAATTGCCTGCAAATTTCCTGTTGACACTGTTCATGCATTTGTAAATGTTCTGTTTTGACTGCTTTAGAAATTTTGTCTGGTCGCAAAAAATCCATTCGCACATTTTGCAGAGCATACAGCTTTGCTGATCTGTGGTGGCCTTTTCAGGCCGGCTGAAACATTCAGGATGAAAATTATGTGCACACTGTACACAAATTACGGTTCCGTTTCCCCTTCCTACACACATAATTTGGTTCGCACATCTGCCATCTTGCCAATGCGTAATTACATTTACTGTGGAGTTGAAATCGATTAAGTCCGGCTGTATATATTGACAAACAAATTTTCTTGGTAAACCTTGTTAATTTGAGTGGGTTTTACTTTGCCACAGCTGGCACACAAAATTGCTGTTGTACTACCCGAGGCAAAACTCCATGTTTTGCCCACTCGGGCTCTGTTTACCATGGTTATTTTTTCTTTGCGAGTTCTTAATTCGTGTGTTTCCCTACACAGACACATTACTTTTTCAAAGGGATATATACCTATTGTGGGTTGTACACACATCAAACACAAGGTTTCGGTTGACCTGCGCTTGTAAACCAATTTTAATGTGTCCGGACAGTATATTGTACATCCGCATGCTGTGGAACGCGGGCTTCAAGGTCAAACATTGTTTTGTTTCGCGGTTGTCCCTCGGTTGCATTTCGTGGGGGGGGGGGGGAGTGGGATATTTGACATTTCTTGCAGCGCCTTGGTTCCCGCCGAGAACACGTCATCCAGCTGCCTAGGTAACACGTGTATTTACTCAGTATACTGTTTGCTCTAAAAATGGAAAATTTATGTTGAAAAGATTCTTGAAAATTAGTTGTGAGCTCTTGACTTATGATAGCGGCACAGCAGTATCTGAAAGCTTTGAAAAAGTACTCTTAATAAATGGCTGTAAAATTTTTGATTACTTTTGAAAAGTCACTGAAAAATCCTTAAAATTTTTGATTATTTTGAAAAGTGCTCAGAAGAGTTTTAAAAATTGATTTAATTGGCCATTGCACTTTAAGTTCGATACTGTCCAAGGGAAAACACTGAAAATATTTATTGCTTATTTTCAAAAATTTTGAAAATTTTATTACCGAAAATGCTGCGAAATTTTCCAGGAAAGTTCCGGAAATAATAAAATTAGATTTTGATAGTTTTTGTATCTTAAATTGCAGACTGGTATTGCTTGAAAATACTGTCTTACATCTGCTGTGCTGTTGCCTTACTTCCGTGCAGTGTTGAGTAAAGGTACACTCTTACATTCAATTTACACCTGCAGTGCCGAGTGAGTGTGTTCGACTTGCATCTGTTTTGGCTTACTGTTGTGTCTTTAGCATTACGTGTTGTCACGTCTAACCAGTGTATGTTTAAAAAAGTTAAAATGTCTGGAGGAGCGACCCACCAAGCCAGCTGACAACCACCGTCCGCACTGTGTACAGCCAGTGTGATGTGTGCGCAGTTCAATTTGATTAAATAGGCATTCTGTAGAAGTGTATATGTAGTTTGTTTACATCTGTTTCAGTGGCCCTATGTTTTTTATTTAATTGCTTTATTTTCTTTCAGTATTAATAAGTGTTAAATATGTTAATATTATTTGTTGTGATGTGATCACGTGATCCGAAACACGCTGGACTGTGTGCACTAGTGTGACATCTGAGCGACCATGTGTTCCATATATATGTATTGTGTATATCGCCTGTGCGGTAAAGTGGCTAGGTATTATTAATTATTTTAAAGCAACTTATAGCATTTTTATTGTGTTGTATGTTCTCATTGATTGAGGCATATTGACACAGACAATGCACATACACATAAACAACCATACTGCTATATGGTAAGACTCAATGCATGTGGAATATTAGTATGCAATTTTCAAAGCCCTTTAATTTTTTTCCATATGTTTATTTTATATATATAATAAACATATATATCGTAAAGAGGACATTACAAACCAGAACAATACTGGACAGCCAGTAATTTTTGCTATGCTAGCTGCAAGCCATTGGACACAATGCCGTAATGTAACACAACACGAGAAATGTGGCCAAAAATATTAAGTGTTCGTTTTAATTTGTTTTCCATTTAAAGTGTTGTGTCATCATGTTGTGTACATTAAATTAATTAATTGCAAATTAATGTATAGGAATCCTGGTACTTGCAGGGCCATGCACTGGAAAAAACTTAAGGCACCAAGTTGAGGTAAGATTGCCTTACACATTATGGTTAAGTAGATATGATGTGTGCCCACGTCACCCCTTCCCCTTAGCCCACTTGCCCACCACACCAGGTTCCATAATGCAGTGTGTGCACACACTCTACCAGCGCAAGTTCTGTGCAGTGCAGTGGGGCAAGGAACGATGCAGATGCAGAGCAGAGGGAGCATGACCACGTGTGAGTGATGCAGGAATCCGAAAATAGATCCTGAGAAATTTCTTTTATTTTATTGATGCAATAAAAGGACAAGGTAAATTTATGCAAGAAGGCGCAATTAATAAAGATGCCTGCCTTCCTGGCCCTAAAGCCCTCAGTGTTTTCAAAGTGTCTTTTTGTAATTTTCTGTAATGTTCATTCACATGTCTTTTAACTCCACATCATCCACACAGTGCAATGTTTTGGTATAATGAATAATATTTACAGGGTTAATTTTAGGAGCAATATCTAACAACCAGTACGCAGGATACGTGTCTGATTTGCAAATGTTGTGTGCAAGGAAGTAGTTCAGCGTTTGGTGCCAGTCCAGCAAGCCGGCCAGCATGCCACGTGGAAAAAGTTCAATAGTTGTTCGTCTTTGCGAGGGGTGTGCTGCATCCCGTCGGGGCTCGTGTTTCGCATGCTCGGGCAGCCATTACCATGTTGGACTAAACATTTCACAGCAATATTTACTTTAGCATACCGGAACCTCTTTCGTATTTCAGCTGCCCAAGATTCCACTGCCCCTCGCACCTACCCAGTGCTTGCATCGCCTGGGTACAGCTAATTGGTACGTAAATTATTTCATGTGACCATGTGTCTTTTGCACAATATTACCTGTGTTGGATGCATCTTAACAGAACCAAATTTAAGCTTTTCCCGATGGGAATATACTGAATAAATCGCAGCAGTGACAAGTTACCATGTGTGGTTTATTTCCAGTCGCAGCAAGGCATTTAAGGTACAGGCCTTCTCCCACAAGTATGACTGAAATGGTCCCGAGTCGGCATAATAAGTAACAGTTCTTCATATTGGTTTGTGGGGAGCCCAGATATCCCACAATGTAGCAAGTAAGGGAGTTATTCAGCCAGTATTAATTTTATTCTACAAGGAGACAACAACTGCACATGGAGAATTTTCCATGGTCGTCGGCAAAATGGCACTGAGGAACTAGTCCACAGTTGATCTCTGACTTCACGATATTGTCTACCCGACGAAATCTGGCGCCCTGGGTAATTATCTCCACCAAGATTCCAAAAATATAGTCACCGCTCCTCACCTTACCAATATCCTTATTGACCAACACTTTGGCACCGGTTTCCAGCCTCCTGCGCATTAGACAAACATCAAATGGCTTGCCTGAACATGTGGGAAGATCTCTATCGCCGTTCCGACACCTTGACCATCGTCATGTGTTTATATATATATTTTTATTTCTCATTATTCAAGTTTGATTTGTCATATAAGGTTTCAAGTGTTTCATATTCATTTAGGGCCATGTTCATTCACTCCATTTCATTTATGTATTTTTCACGTAATTTATAATCACATGATTGGGGCGCAGGAGTTTGTGCCAAGAAGGCAGCAGCCCGCCACCATTTTTCAGTAGTCGCCTCTTGGTTACCATGTGGTACAGTCATGCCACACGCCCTTCCTGGGCACTTTATCAATTCGGTACTAATCATGTTACTTACAATAACTTTAACTTAATTAACTGGAACATCTTGTTTATTTCTAGCCCAAGGAGTACACTGTTCCACAACACGGTCCATTTGTAAATGGCCAGAATGTGGTCACCACTTAACTTTTACGTAGGCATTTTTCAGCCTTTTCGGCATCAGTGTGTACCCCAATTTAGCGGGGCAAGTTTTGTAAGTGCTTCTATTGAAGATATAAGATAATAAATATTCATTTCGTGAATGGTCAGACTATGTGTATTTATTTCGTCACCTCTTGACCATGTAACACATTTTAATATATATTCACAAGGCATAAGGCAGCCTAAAGAGCCCGGGAGTGAGTATGGGTGTATGGGAATAGCTCTTATAATTCCCACTAGACGAGGCATTGGATATGGATATTGGGATAACTGTTACAACTTCTACAACTATAAGATTGAGATGTCGGACATCAAGGAGAATCCCGTTCAGGCCATCGACCACACCCCCGTACTGACCTCGTGCTCTCTACTGAGATGCTGCTGCCCTCAGACAAAATACTGGTAATTTTTGCATCCTCTACACATAACCTATTTTCCTCATTGATGGTCCAGCCTAAGATCCAGAGTCACGTCAAATGGCATTTCTAAATGACATCATGATTCCCTAACATGTTTTTTAGAGATTGTTTTTGGTGAAATTCACTAACCTCCAAAATAAATTAATGTAATAGACATTTCGAACTTTGGACACTGAGCAACATACACTCCCATCAAACTCACACATGAATTTAGGTTATGTGTTGCAACAAAGACTAAAGTGTAATGTACTAAAATTTTTCATATTTTTGTTGACCACATATTTTTAATAAATTCTAGAAGTGTTTCCTTGTTTCATCGCCCCATCAGTGCCATACATGTCCATATAATTTCATTGATAATAAATGTTTAGTAATTAAGAGTTTTTTCATGTATAATGTGGGAACGCTGGGCCAGAAAGCCAGCTTCGCTCCAGCCATTTTTCAGTAGGATCTAAGTCATCTGATGGGGTGGACATTGTGTGCATCACTTTGTCGCATCATACCCGAACTTTTAATAATTTTGTTATAGCCTGGAGAGAGCACCACTCTACACCTCTGTCCATTTCGCAACACGACCGAGCTTAATTCTTCAACTTTAACTATATATGCTTAACACCAAATCTTCAGTGTAAGAGTTCCACAAGCTTTACATGGGATATTGTTGTATGAGTGCCTCCTTGAATGAAGCACGTGAAAATAAAACGACGTCGTTGAACTGTGCACTGCTTATTTTATCCTGCCATTTAACAGCCATGTAACCTGTTTTCATAATTTTTGTAAGTTTTCTTAAGGCATGGAGATGACCTAAAACAATCTCTCCCGGGAGTGGGTAAAGCATTGGGAGAGGGTAAACATATCTCATTAGACGACGCAATAAAGGATTACAGGTCATCATCATAAACAAATACTGGATCATCGGAGGATGTCATGTCAGGGCCATCGACCACACACCCTACATCTTTCGTGCTCTCTGCGATGGCATCCTTGGTAAAACATCGACTATATATTCCAACCCACAAAACATCCATTCCTCCGTGATTTACTTTGACTGCAGCATGCTTTTTTTCAGTGTAGACAAGTAGTGCACTATAGCCGCCACAGTTGTATTAGTGCCTCATATGAGATTGCAACAGTGAGTAAATTTGGTGAATTCAAAAATGTGTGTTTTTTATTTCGCTGTGTAATCATTTATGGGTGTTTTACCCACTGTGTTAGTGTAATCGTAAAATGTCATATTAACCTACAGTATTTCTGGCATGTGAAATAACCATCCAGTGATCTCATTCAACATTTAGTGGTATATGAGAGGTCTAACACTCTTGTTCAGGTAGACATTAGTTTGATTATTTCACCATTACATCACCTCGTCGCAGGGTGATCTCAGGAGGAGCGACTTGGGTGAAAAGCCCACAACCTGAGAAAGATATTATTGCCCTGGCGCCCATTATAATTCTCCTACAACGTCTGTAAAACTTGGTACCCTAATCTAACCTCCCTTCTCCCTGCACCTGATCCAACGACAGCACATCAGATGTACAGACATTATCCTACTTTCATCAGCAACCTAAATTGAGTGCAATGCTCCTCTAATAGCAGCAGCTCATCTTCATCCTGACTCTGACTTCAATCGAAATAAAGATCTAACACTTCTAAACATGTTAACACAATGATCTACTAAGAATATTTGGTAGAACTCAAAAACATAGGATATCACTAAAAGAAAATATTTGTTAAGTAATTGTTACAAAATAATACAACTTCATGTTCGTTCTGATGATTTCAGAAATAAAAAAAATTTTCTCTAGTAGGACTGGAACAGCATGCAATTCTTGTTGTTAACGATTCTTCGGTCCCACGGCAAGTTGTATCTCCTGTTCACCACTTTGTTATGAACACAGAGTGACCTCGGTAACGTGTTCACCATTTTTGGCTGACACAGTCAGGGACACCTTAATAGAATTGTTAACTGGATGCTGATGGTTGCTGCTCATCGTTTTGAATTCCAGGATTCTCCCATTGCATTTGCAACTTGCATTACCACATGCTTGCCTTTTAATTTTCAAAATGTATGAATATTCGGTAGTTCTAAACTAAGATGGTGCGTTTTTTGGGGATGAAAATTAGAAAGTTTTGTTGAAATAGGTCGGAGGTGTGTGTTACATACGTGGATAACCTTCATATATTCTCAATTGGCGTACTTTTGGTTAAGTTGTGATATTTCGAGTCTGAGTGAAGCTTTAATATATGCTTTCTTCGTTGTAACTCGAACTGCATTTATGATATATGAATGGTATTTTTTTAAGCTGATAAGCACGTGTTACCCTCTGCATTCAATTACATTAACATGTCCGTATATTACATGTATATTTCTGACACAGTTACAGTGATTGCGCAGTTTTGAAGTTCCCTCCAGCTGAGGTTCGCCGTCTGTGTTTACAATAAGCATTTTCGCCATTCGATCATTTCGTTGTGAACACAGATGACCAGGCTGTTACCAATTCAACCGCGATAATACTCTTGATAAGGATTCCTATACCAGTTTCCTCCCCATGTTGGCAACCCTGTTAGCGGAGCCATTGTTTATATGTGCACGTGATTTTGTGTTGGGGTTGTGGTTGACGTTTCTTCGAAAACACAAGGTAGGTGTTTATGCCGAGTATTCTGAAATTTCAGCTATGTTTACAAATATGATATAAAAATGAAGTTACTTTCTTATACTTAAATGTTTTTTTTAATTGGTTTCATATTGTATACCGGGTAGTGCAGTTTACGACCGATTCTGTAGGACTGGTTTACCTTGGATATTGCGCTACTATGACATCTGATAATACATTATTCCGATTTTCCTTAAGCTGAAGATAACATATACTAGAGACTTGCAGTACTGGACAGTGAATGTAGGCAGGATAAGTTCACCATCTTCAGAAGAGAGAGGGATGGGGAGGAGGAATAATGGTGTAAGGAAAGGGCTAAAAGGGGCGGTAGAATGGTTAGTGAGGATGTCGAGGTAATGGAAATTAAATTGAGGGGTGATAGTAATAGGAAAATTACTTTGCTGGCAGCATATATACCACCAGGACAGGGATGGCAGGCAATTGAGATGATCAAGGAGAGGGTCGACGGTTTGTAGCAGGTGATTTGAATATGCCAGGGGTGAAATGGGTATAGGGTGCAGAAGGAACGGCTAGAATAATGCAGAGAATGGCAGCACAGTTAGTCAACAGAGGATTAGTCCAGGTAGTAGAAACACCTACGAGATGGAATGAGGAGGGAGTTGGGTCAGTGCTGGATGTGGTGTTGTTCAGACCTGGGAATGCTGTAGTTGGTGCAATAGTATTGGATGGTATAATCGACCAACATATCCCTATTGTGGATATTGGGATTGGCAGGATGAGGAAAGAGCAAACGGCAGAAAGGTTGGTGAGGCAGTATGGGAGAGGAGACAAGAAGGGGGCAGAAATCTTCCTGAGAGACAGATTTAAAAATGGCCGACGGTGGAGGGTGTAGAGGGGTTGTGGAGGGAGTTCAGAGTATTAATGGAGGTTATGTTGGAGAAATTTGTGCCTATGAAAAGGTTACGGACTGGGGGAGATCTGCCATATTATGGACAGGAGATTTTGAAAATGAAGAGGAAGTGCAGAAAATTACATGCCAAGTGGAGAAATGAAGAGATGATAAGATCTAAAGAAATGATGAAATAAATGGGATGGAGCTTGAAAGGAAGATCAAACAGGCAAAGAATGTATTTCTGGGGAACATGGTGGAAGAAGGAAAAAGCAAGGAATGGGGGAAATGGTTTAGGTATGTTAGGTGGTTAAGGGGAAGAGAGGAAGGGATGGTAGGCATGCAACAAATTACCAAGAAAAATTGGAGATGCTGCAAGGACAGTACTTGTCAGTGTTTGAGGCAAAGAATGATTGGAATAGGGGGGCAGACAGGGTTCGGGGGTGTTTAGTAAGTTTAAGATGAGAGAGTGGGAGATAGAAAAGGTAATTAGGGGTTTGAAGAGCAGTAAAGCAGGGGGTCCAGATGGGATAGGACATGCAGCACTACAGTTTGGTGGCAGGGAGTTGGTGAAATATTTAGAAGTGCTGTTTAAAAAGACCTTAGGAGAGGGTAAATTACCACAAGATTGGAAGGATGCTATGGTGGTACCTATACACAAGCAGGGAGCAGATAGGGGGAGGCCTGGCAGCTACAGGCCGGTGAGTCTCACATCAAGAACAGGAAAAGTAATGGAGAGCCTAGTGGTGCAGTATGTGGTTAGGGTTATGAACAATAGGAATTAGTTGGAGGAGTCCCAGCATGGTTTCAGGAGGGGATACTCATGCGAGACTCAGCTGGCTGGGTTATTAGAGGCTCTGGTGCAGGTAGTTGATGAGAGGAAGCAGGTGGATGCCTGCTTCATAGATTTTGAGAAGGCATTTGGTAAGGTGCCCCATGGGACATTGATGAGGAAATTGAAAGTGCAAATACCGGACAGGAGGGTTGTGGAATGGATAGGATACTTCCTTAGGGGGCAGAGGGTGAAAGTGGGGGAGGCAATATCGGAGGAAGAGAAGGTTACATCAGGGGTACAACAGGGAAGCGTGCTGGGTCCTTTGTTATTTACCATAATGGTAAATGACATGGGTTTGGGGATTAGGGGAAAAATAAGATTGTTTGTAGACAATTGTGTTGTATATGCTGAAGTGGGAGAGGAGGGCGGAAATTTGCAGGCGGACATTGATAAGATATGGTTGTAGACCAGGAAAAATAAACTGAAGATAAATGTAAGAAAAACTAAGATAGTGAGGTTCACAAGGAAGAAGATGATAAGCAGGGACATGTACAGATGGGAGGGACAAGAGATAGGAGAAGCAGCAGAATATAAGTATCTATGGATTGTATTGCAGGGAGACCTCAGGTGGAAAAAACAGGTAGAGAGGGTGGTTGCAAAGGGAAGAAGGACTCTGGGTATGCTGGGAAGGGTGCTGAAGGGAGTCAGCGGCGAGGTGAAGGAGAAGACGTATGGCACAATGGTACGGCCAATGTTAGAATATGCTGCAGCAGTATGGGATCCCGTATGTAGAGGTGGAGGTGCGAGAACTGGAAAAGGTGCAGAGAAAGGCAGCAAGATGGGTGAAGGGTGGGTGGAGAAGGCAAGGGCAGTATGATGAGGAAGAAGGGACTATAGGCCATCAGTGATGATGAAAGAAATGGGGTGGAGCTCATTGAGGGATGGGAGGAAAGTTGAATGGCTAGGCAGGATGTACAGGGTGGTGAATGAAGAGGGAGGATGGGGAGAGCTACACTGCAAGCTAAGTAAGTGGGTGTTTAGAGGAAGAGGAAACAACAGTGAGAAGTTTCAGAGGGTGTGGAGGAGAACAGAGCGAGGTAGGCAGTCCATGCTTGTGAGGTCTGTGAGGGAGTGGAATGTGTTGAGGGAGGAATTGGTATCTGTTAGAGGGGTTTGTAATTTCAGGAGGGGAGTGGAAGAGGAGTTGGTTGGGTGAAGGAGGGGTGAGAGAGCTCGCCACCGGGCGGTAATCTAATTGCGAGGTAGGTCTACATTTTACAAATAACCAAACATAAAGTTCTTAAGACATTATCATTTCTGATACAGTACAGTCAATACCACACATCTCAAATGTTAAAATTTCACAATTATATCAAAAGCAGAACAAACAAAATAAAATAAGATAGAATAAATCAAGATAATTCTGATTCATAATATTCTTGTAGAGTATAAAAAGCTTTAAAATATAGTAATTTTTTAAGATGTTTCTTAAATAGTTTTAGAGATTTTTTACTGAATAGATATACTGACATGTAAGAGTTAAAATGCCTAGGTTTTTAAAAATTGGACTACAAGATTCTCTTTTGGTACATCCAATTAAAATTATAATGGCCTTTTTTTGCAAAATGAAAATATGAGATTTATGCACAGTGTTATACCAAAAAATGATTCCAAATGACATTATGGAATGAAAGTAAGTTATGCAAAGTAAATTAGTTTAAGAGATGAACTTACACTAAACACAGTTGATATAATGTGTAACACTCAGCACTAAGTATTGGTAATATTTGCCTTGCATGTTGATCACTAGACAAGTTAAAATTTAAATGAGGTCCTAAACATTTTGTGGAAAAAGAATCCTTGGTGATATGTTTATCGTTACAAATAAATAGGCTATATTTGAAAATTTATTTTGTTTAATACTTAATACAACTAAATTTGTTTTGTCACAATTCAAAGTTAATTTATTTGCCAAACACCACGGTTTAATTTTAGAACTCGCAGCAGTTAAACTATCGAAAAGTTTTTGAGAATCTTTGTTGTGACACAATATAAGTTACTCGTGTCATGAGCATATTAAATAATTTCATTTGAATCATTTAAAAATCCAGGCATATCATTTACATAGATTAGAAATAAAAGAGGTCCTAAAATTGAGCCGTGAGGTATTCTATGTTTAATTAGGCCTTTGCAAGAATAACATTAGGTTACATTGTCCATTCCTGCAACAACAACTTCTTGTCAGCCAGCAAGATAGGATTTAAAACATTTTTTCGTTATGTCATTAAGACCATAAAACATTAGTTTTTTAATAAGATATCATGTTCCACACAATCAAAGGTCTTACTTAAATCATAAAATATACCAGCAACCTTCTCTTTCTTGTTTAATGGAATATAAATGGTTGATATCAATTTAAAGGTAGCGCCAGTAATTGATTTCCCTGATCTAAAACCAAAATGAGAATCAGAAAATAAAGAGTTAGTTTGATCTACTCCCTTCATCAGACACTCCCAGTAGCCCTGCCAGTTGCATCTCACACAAATATCCCTTCTTTAATCCATGTTGGTACTCCTGCAGCCAAGTCCTCTCATTCATGGCATGTACTACAAACTGCACAACTAGTCTCTCCATTACCTTCCCTGTATTTGATGTGTGACTCACCGACCTGTAGCTGCCTGGCCTCTCTTCTCTATCCTTCCCCCGCTTGTATACCGGTAACAACTATGCGTCCTTCCAGCCTTGCAGAAACTTACCTTCCCTTAGTGACATGCTAAACAACACCTACATATATCTAACCACTTCTCTCCACCAAATAAAGGGCTCCATTCCCTATTTCATCTGGGTCCACATCTTTATTACTCTTCAACCCTCTGATTACCATAGCTAACTCTCTCTGACTCATCCTAAGCTCACTTTATAACCCCAGGTCCCCTTTAACCTCCCTATTCCAATCATTCTGTAGGTACCTCAAACACTGAGTACTGAGCTTGCAGTATCTCCATCTATACCTTTCAGAATCAGTATACCTTCCTCTCCCCTTTCTTTCTTAATATACCCAAACTAATTCCGCCATTCCTAACTATTTCCTTCCTCCATCATGTTCCACAAGTATTCATTCTTTGCGTGTTTGGTCCTTCTCTCCAGCTCCCTACCCATCTGCTGCATCCATTTCTTAACACACTCCATCACCTTGCTATGCCACTTAGCATGCATTCGCCTAAACATCCTTTTCATTCCTTTAATATTCTAACCGTAGTATGGTGTAACCTCCTCCCTCACCAAAAATTCCTCATCCTTTTATTTGGTACAAAATTTTCTACTATAACCTCCATTCTTCTAAAAATTCCCCCCTCCACCTCTCTCTATACTTCTACACTGCCAGGAAGTGTTCTGCATCCTTGTTTCCTCGCTCATACTGCCACACCACCCTATCCTTAGCTTGTTCTACCTTCATATCCCCCCAGCCTTATTTATACCACCGGAATGTCATGATCACCAATTCTGTCCTAAACTACAGCACCAACTATAGCATTCCCAAGCCTAACCAACACCACATCCAGCATTGTTCCAGTAAGTACCCCCCACACTCCATTTAATAGGAATTTCTGCTGCCTGGATTAAGCCCTGTTT
Organism: Dryococelus australis; assembly: GCA_029891345.1. Classification (NCBI taxonomy): domain Eukaryota; kingdom Metazoa; phylum Arthropoda; class Insecta; order Phasmatodea; family Phasmatidae; genus Dryococelus; species Dryococelus australis. Next base: position 53,337,595 of record CM057009.1, on the reverse strand, counting down.
GACCAGCTGTGTTGCCATTTTCTGCATCATGGTACCCTTACCCTAGCTACCATTGAGTAAAGATATACCTAGAGTGGATTTCCCCAGGTTAAATTTTTTGACCACTCCAGCTGTAGTTCGAGGAATGAATACCACGTCGCGCTAGTCCATTTTCGTGGCGTATGCATAGAGAATGTCTGCGATGTTGCCACATTTCTATCTACCCTCTCACTTACTCATATTCCAGCTTTGTCCCCCCCAGTCCCAATGCTGCAACAGTAGAAAGTGTTCTGAATGTCTGCTATACCCACACGCTGGGACTTACAAGATGGCGGACACCTGAGTTCCTTACGCATGTCGTATATATGTTTACGAAAAGATTACAAGTTCTGTAAAACATATCTATGAACAAAATGAAACATAATGTACGCAAAAGTAACGGGAAACTTTGCATATTACTCATACAGTCATAATAAAAGAATAAACACCACTTTATAAAATACACTATAACTGTGGATTTATTTTCTATATATATATATATATATATATATATATATATATATATATATATATATATATATATATATATATATATATATATATATATATATATATATATATATATATATAAAAATCACACGTGTGCACTGTGTGTGCAAATCTGTGCCATGTAATTGTAGGTTTTAGAGTTAAAATTTCCGACGGGTCAATTTTTTTTATTTTTCACATTATGGCTGTTTATAACTTATTTTATTGTTGGAAAATGTTTATTTCCAGAATATTTTTGTCTAAAAGTAATAATTCATAAGTATCAGCACCGTACAGTCTATGAGCAGTGATTTTTTGCTAATCACATCTATTGTTTTCTAAAGTAGATATTTTGAGCTGTATAGCATCAGTAATGTTAACAGGCACAGATGAAAGCCTTAGGTTTAATGTTGTAACAGTTCTGTCTTCTTTTGGCCGTATAACCATAAAAGCGTGTTTAATTATGGAGAGCACAAGATTGATTATAATGCTCATTAAAGATACACATTTAAAAACAGGCGTAGCCGGGATGAGGGTGATTATTGGAACATTAACCCCCCCCAACATCGAAATGAAAATAAAATTTAAAAACAAAAATACAAGTTTTATTTTATGTTAGTTCAAGGAATATCTTCCTTGAACATGGAGAATGTTTATAGCATTGTATGGTTACATATCTGTACACGAAGCAATTGATTGTAAATAATTATGTAACTATAAATTTGTAATAATACAGGTTTTCTATTTTGTTCAAAAATAGAAATATGAAATTCCCCCCCCCCCCCCCCCCCCCACTAGAGTATATTCCTAGCAGCGCCCTTGTATAAATAATATGCCAGTGTTTTAATAAGTGGCATAAATGTCTGACATACGTACATGTGAATACAGTACCTTGTTTTCCATACATAAGCAGTGCCGTTACTCATATAATTCTCCATACATAAATAGTACTTGTACGTTAAAATCTAAACCAATGCTGTCTTCAGGGGAAAAAATAAATAATCGTTGTACCTTTGGAATTCACCAAAAAGCACCTACATATAAAATTTGGTTGCATTTGTCCCCTGTGAGTTATTTTTCTTACAATTTACAAGTTTCTATTAACATTTTAGATAACGTGCGGGTATGAACGGACACATTCTTTCTTCCCTTCTGCTATAGAAACTTGTATGCCTTCTGTTGTGCCCATCAGTAGAAGAGAACGTAGCAGAAATTGGGCATCATGTAAGGCTGGCTTAAACAACTCACACCTATCACAGAATTTAGGCACCAGAAACTTCTTAAACCCTTTTTAAATATCGGAAGAAAACGGTTTTGAAAATATGACACACTACATACTGCTTGTATTATACTAACATATTACAATTAACATTGTTAAGTGTTAGGGGAATGCTGGTAAGAAGGAGAAAATACCCACGATAAACAAATCAAATCTACACTTGCTGTATGAATTTACATTCTTTGTTATGAAGATGATCGTACTTGTTATGAAGATAATCGTACATATTATAAAAAATATTTTGTTAGTATAGTAAATCGTGTAAACAAAATGAGTGGTTGTTAACGAAAAACAGTATTTATTCATTCAACAAAACATGGGGTACACAGAACATAACTACTTTAGGAAAAGTAAATTATGATTATGTAAATATGACACGAAGTTAGCACACAAGAATGCCTTAGTGTCATAAATCATACCAATTTGTACATAGTGTTCATAAATTGTTGTCATTATCCATTTGTGTAGGCTAGGAGACGACAGACATTCCAGAATACACGAAAAACTTTTGACACAGTAAAGATATTTAATAATATTTCTGTTATTCGTGGTAACAATTGTACACTGTGAACAGAGAAATGTATTGATTTGACTGCGTTTATACACACCTGCACACTGTAATGCAGTGTAAGCTGCGACGTCTGAAGTAAAGCTGGATTTTCAGTAGAAATATTAAAGTATTATATTATGTTTTAAGATGTGTGCAGAAGAAATGAAGTTGTGTTCTCTTACGTTTAGGTTCCCAGTGGAACCTTATCAGGTCATGTGCGTTGGTGGGATTTCTTTAAGCATTGAAATAAATAGTTGTATTTTATATATTGTATTGTAGGCTGGAGACTGTTATTTGCAGTAATGTAAGTATAAAACAATATGATAAAGGCGTGTATGTGCACATGTTGACAATTATATTTGTTCACAAATAATGAGCTTCTCTAATAGCAAATGTCGGCTTTCAAGTATGATCTGCTTCAATATGGTTGTTTGTTACGAGGTGTTGTTAGGAACAAAAGAAAACATGACATGCTTGCTGCCTGTTTAAATTCGCTGGAATTAAGAATTAAAATATTAATGGAAAACTGCAAATACAGATGTGTTTCTGTATGACAGATAAGCGCCTACTGCATAATCAAAATGCATTAGTTTTTGCATTGTAAATGTAGGCCGTGTCCGAAATGGCAGATTGTGTTGACAAAATGATCGTGTGACCTGATAATTTGTACAAATATTATGACGTATTTGGTAAATTGATATTTTGTATCTTGTGTATAGCGGATGTTAGGAAAAAAACAAAATGACAAAATCAGCTCCATTGAAACCTATGAAATGACAAATTACATAATAACGAATTTGTCCTTTCAGACACTGCCTTAGCTCGACTATTAGTGATTGGCACCAAGTCATTGCATTCAATTGATATTTAGTGTAGAAAGAGTTATATTATGTAATGTACCTAGTCTGAAGTAGAATATTGCAACTCTCTTTTTTATGTCTAGTTTTCCCGCAGTGCGCATAATGTTTTCTGCTTAGTGAGATGCACACTCATACAGCGTTCACATTCGTCTACGTACGTAAATGTTTTACATGTCTCTGGAAATTACACACGCACGTACACAGTGAAACTAATGTGTGTACGTCTCGCGCCCTTACAGCCCATAAGCTACTATTTCGAAAATTGATTTATGTGTTGTTGATAATTGTTATTCCTAATATTTATTTTTATGAAGAGTGGAATGGAGGCATTAACTTTCGAGAAACACCACTGAAGAATTTGTTAACAATGTATACTCTTTATCCTTTAATGATCTAGAAGAGCCGGGATAAACACAACCAGTTTTCTTCGTGATTTGTTATGAACCGGGCGTGGCATTGAATTTATAGTTATTATGCACAGCAGTGAGAACACTAACAGTGTTTTTACAAGGCATGGATGACTGAAAACGTTATATTAAAATCCGATATTGAGTTTTTATTCATACCAATATTAGTGTTAAAAAGAAATTTACCTCTAGTTGTTACCAGTTTTGATGATACATTATTGATAACTGCATTTGCAAAACACATGCTATGGTCACCACTAGTAAATCATGAGTTGTGTATTCACAATTCCAACGAAGACTGGTAACTTACGTGTGACAGGCTTGCCTTTGGCAGAACTTGAACGAACACATGGGTGAACCGAGGCCAGGGTTATGACATACTTTTACTGGCTGCAGAATTGGCAACACCACGTGGATGACGTAGTTGAGAACACTAGCACTTCTCTGGATCATTAGTGGAACTAACATATAAAACTGGTCAGACTTTTTCCTATCCCACTGCCACTCTAGTGTATATCTTTACTGAATGCCTCTACTCCCTCAATACATTGTACATCAGGCATATTCAGGTCTCCTGTCTCTACATCCCGCTAGCTTGTCTTTCAGACTATCTACCCTTGTCTTAATCTCCTCAATGACTACCACTCTGTCTTGGTGGCCTGTATACTGCCGGCAGTGTGATGCTCCTCTCCCTCCCACTTCAATTTCCATCACTTTGACTTCGCTAGTCCATATTACAGATGCTTTCAATCCCATCCTCAAGCATACCACTATCATCCCCCCCCTTTTTTTTACCATTTCACCAGAAGATTATAAACTTATCTTGTCCATATTCACTGTCTAAGAATTTCTCACCTAGCCATGTTTCCACTTACACCACTATGCCTGCCCTGTATCATTTCAGCCTTACCCCAGAAGCCCTCCATCTTGCTGTATACACTCCTACAGTTTACCACCATTAATTTAACGTCACTGACTTACCATCTTCCTCTGCTTGGCCCATCTCTTCTCCCCTACAATCTCCCAGTATTGGCACTGCTTCTGCACACCAACCCTCCCCCCTGCATTATGTTTGTTGCCTCTCTACTCAATTCTCTCCAAGCAATCCGATCTCCCTGCTAAACATATCCCCTAAGATCCTTTTTCGCTGCTCTGTCAAATGTACCTAGTCCCTTCCTACATTTTCATGGCATACCTACTTCCTGTAGTCTACGAATGTGGCCCCAACATCCTTGTATACCCTCTCATACAACTCACTAGCTGCCACAGCCTTTGCATAATTTTTGAAAATTGGAATGAATTCCTGAGTTACTCTGGATTCTATTTACAAAAATGATGATTACTCTGCAGCCACTTGTGCTAAAAAGCTGATCCAGGGCTTGTGTTAAAGCTATTTTGAAGGGGGTTCATTTGGTGTGTTATACAACACAATAAGATAGGTAAAATAATAATTTATGACACTTTTCCAAAATTCTGAATTTTGCATATCTGAAAAACACAATTTTTTAATTAAAAAAAATTGTTAAAATTACATATTTTGCAAGATGATATACAAAATTTCAGAATGGGGTGACAATTGGATCATACATAGTTAAATGTTTGTTTAAATCATCGCAATCTGGGGTAGGCTATTGTGTGCATTAAATTCAATATGTATACCTATTCAAGTACAGTTTTTGGTTGCATGATCTGTAAATATTAGTTTTAAGTATGAAGAATACTGGTTAGTTTACTGGCTATGACATATTTTTAAACTAGTAATTTAGTCTGACAAAGAGATACTGGGTTACTTGTAAGCAAAGAAACACAGCAGTGTTCTGTTTCATTGGTAATATCTTATCTATGGAACTCGACACAATATCATGTTTCACTGATTACAGTAGTGGCATTGACAATAGCAAAAAAAAAAAAAAAACGTCTTATCTGCTGAAATGTGAACATTTGTGTATGCCTGTCTGTATTCACGGATTTCTAGTTTCTTCTGTTAGCTCAGTTCGCGATTGTTATTCTTTGGAGGTGTAACAGGTACTGTGTTATATTATTTATTTCTGGTGCTGGATTTGTGTGCTAGTTAAATGATGAATATTATCAATATTATTTCCAAATAATGATTAGATATTGACTAGCAGAAATGGGAGATATCGAAGGAAAAAAACTAATCAATTTATACATTTGTCAACTAAATTACTTACCAACAATAGGTGACAGTTGACTGATGTATAATGGAAACCATTTACAGATGTCAGTGAATTAGTTGAATATTTCTGTAAGGGACTCATAAAGCTCAAAACTTTTTATTTCCTTTCAAATGTACAAAAAAAACTGATTATAGATCCCTCATAATCTGGGTGCAGATGAAGCTATTGTCACTTGTGATGTACCATGTAAGTTCATCTTACAGGATGATATCTAGTCTTACCATTGGGCAAGTACACAAGCTACAATCCACACATGTGTAGTGTATATTACAAAAAATAAGATGTACAACTGAAGCACCTCAATATTGTTTTCATTTTGGATTGTTTACCATATAATAATATAGCTGTTTATACATTTCAGAAAAAATACTAGGCCTATAGCTGTTTATACATTTCAGAAAAAACATAGCTCTTTTCATTGTTAAAAACCAGAATTACAAATAATTCTCCTACTTCTCAGATGGCAGTGCGACCTAATACAGAAACCGGAAAAACTTCTTGAATTTGTGTCACTGCAGTCAAGATTTTAACATATATGCAGAGTGGCACTTCTTTGACACATTTCACTGCAAGAGTGCATGTGATGGCTTAGGAGGTATAGTGAAGCGGCTTGCTACAAACGCAAGTCTCCAACACCTCTACAATGATAATTTTTGACTCCAAAAGGACTAAGTATTTGAGTTTTCAAAGCACTTAATTAAGGGAATCCATTTTTAATTTTCAGCTGTGTAAGACTACAGAGACAGTTAAAAAGAATTCACAGCTCGATTTAAAAATGCAAGAGAAATCACTGGTAGGTACACTAAATATTCATTACCTTGTACCTACATCAGACTGTAAAGTCTCAGCAAAGCTGTAGGGCCTACTCGAGCAGCAGCAGAGAAGAAATATGTGTTGTTTCTGAATGGGCTTATCTTCTTCAGTCTAGTGCATCTCTAACAGTTTCGTAAGACTATATAACTGTTGAGTATGTTGGTGCGTGGTTGTCGGCCTGTACCCTCACCAGACACAAGAGCAAGTCTCGACATAATCAGTTTTCTTCTTCCAAAAGGACAGTCTACTTCTTTTATATTCCCATCCGTTCAGGATATACAGGTTATTCCTACAAGTTTTTTTACTTATACAAGTGGAACCTGTCACTCCAACTGGATGTGTCTTTACACTGAATAATAGTGATGTTCAATACATTTGTCGTTAAGGCTGAAACAAAAATGTGATAAAATCTGTGTGTTTTTAATATATATATATATATATATATATATATATATATATATATATATATATATAATATATATATATATATATATATATATATATATATATATATATATATATATGCCGCTTTCAGGGACTGGCTGCAAAACAATTTCTGTTTAATTAATACAGCTATGAAAATGCATCCCAAAAAATTATGGTGTAGCTCTGAGCTCCACAACTGCTACTAATCTTGTGAGTATTAATGTGGTACATTTATTGTTCTATTAGTATGTATAAGATATTATTTGATTTATTTTTCCATTAACAGAAATTTTAAACAAAATTAATTAACACATTCTACTCTCCTACCCAAAAAATATGTAGCGTATTCTCTTTTACGATTATTTCATTATAAATAATATATCACCGATTGTAAAACAAGTAGGTATATACACCATGTAAAATGTATAACAAATGTTTGGTAGAACATGCAACCAAAAACTACTTAAATCGACAGAAGTATTGGACTTTGTATATACAATACCTCATCCCTATATGATTGCAATGATTTAAACCAAAATTTAATTACGTATGATTCAATTGTTTTCCCATTCTGAAATTTTTCATGTCGTCTTGAAAAAACATGTAGGTTTAACTTTTTTTCTCAGAAAAATTAAAATGGTGATTTTCAAAATCAAAATTTAAAATCAAAATGGATAAAAAAAAATTTTACCTTTTGTGCTGTGTGACATTCCAAATAAGTTTCCTTCAAAATAGCTTGAAAACATGACCTGGATCAGCTTTGTAGCACCAGTGCCTGCAGAGAAATGGTCATTTATGTTATTTGAATTCAGAGTAGTTTGAGAATTAATTGCAATTTTCAAAAATTAATATAAAAAATTATTTACCAAGTAAAAAATAAAAATTTTTGATTTTTCATGTGAACCATGTAGGTATACTACACGGATACAACTCAAAGAAATTTGAGACATAAAGATTCCAAATAAATTATTTCTTAGTTCATTTGATATGGACTGACCCAGTCACCATCTGAATAAGAGTCACTATCTTCGTAATTTCGGAGGCAAGTAAAAATTTACTTTTGTTCATTAGAAGTACTCAGTTCTTCTTATGTTGACACCACTATTTTGTACTACTAAACTATTACGGACATGTAGAGGAAACCATGAACCAAACTAGTTCCACAATTTAAACACAACTGAATGAAAGCCTGTCTAAAATTGTCATAAGTTGTGGACTGAGTGTCTTGTCATAATGCGAATAACATCACATTGTTCCACAGCCAAGCTAGTGTGTGTACAATTTTGATGTCTGAATGGTAGTTTTCATAAACCGACACTAAAGCATCGTCATTCCAGCATGCTTAAGTCTCATTCCATTTGTTATTTATTATTTACTAAAAAATATTTAACGTTATATCACTTCGACAAGTTTTGTTTTAAAATTTTTTGCAAAACAGACTGCTCCATGTAACACAATGATGTAACACAATGCCAGTTAGACCACTTCAGAACTGCCTACAATGGAAAACATACTGCATGAATTAGAAAGTGATACATTAGAATTTGAGACACTTTCATGCAGATATAATACTGTTACGTGCTGCACCTGGTGCCGGAAAACTGCCCGGCACTGGTGGTGGACCCACCTCATCCCTCCCTACCCCGGGCTCAAACATTCGTTGCCTCCTGACCCCCGTCTTTTTTTTTCTGGGAAACCTGTGAATAATGGACAGCAGCCGTCAGGCTGTCGTGCTGCTCAGCACCTTGCTTGCGTCATGGCCCCTCTCCCCTGCTGGAGGTTCCGACGGGTTTGGCGATGACACAAATTCTGGGTGATGGCCTACGACATTATACATGCTGCCGCAGCCCAGTGGGTGGCAGTCTTTGTTGGAGGCCATCTGGCAGTGTGCGAGCAAAAATAAATGCGAGGCGACGGCGGCAGAAAAGTGTCCTCTCGGTTTGAATGGACGAGAGGGCGTGAAGCCTATTGTGCGTGAGGGTGCTTGGAGGGCTCTAGAACATTGTGTACTGGTGGGACATGTACTGAACTGTGGTGGGACTGAATGGAAGTGTAATACGGAGTTTATTGTAAATATTCAAACTGCCAATATGGAACACATAATATATAAAATAATTGAATAAGTTTATACTGTCTATTGGGACTGATCGTTATTTAATTTAGTTGATTTCTTTGTGGTAATTATAAATTGTATTAATTGGAGTCATTAATTGTATCAGTAAGTGATATCAATTTATTGTGTGTTGTTTAGTTGATAGAATTTTGTTAGTAGTTAATGTAAATAAAATTAAAACAATTATAATTAAATTTTTTATTTAATTGAGACCTCCATCCCTTACGAACTTTGTTTAGCTCACTTAATTTTTAGAGAGAGAGATAAATTGTATCGTTGGTGTCAGAAGTGGGATGGAGGCATTTTATAAAAATAACATAAAGAAATAATTGTAATTGGGTAGTATTTCTAAATATTACATTAATTGAGCGATAGGCAAAGGAATTGTTTCTAAATTTTTGATTGCTAACTGGAAAAATTTTGGCAGACATGGAAGCACTTTGTACCTTTATTGAAGGTCTGAATAGCAAATGAGTAATGTCAGAGAGACTGTGATCAGTCAAATTACTAGTGTAAATACCAAAATTAGTGTTGTTAATGAAAATGTAAGTAGTCAAATTAGTGGTGTTAATAATGAAAATGTAAATATTTAAATTAGTGGTGTTAGTGAATCTGTAAATAACCAAATTATTTGTGTTGGGGAACTAGTAGACAAGAAAATAGTGTTAGCTAAGTAGTTGACAAGAATATAGTATGAATGAAAATGTAGACTGAAAAATAAATGGTGTAAGCAAATTAGTGAACAATAAATGACTGTGTGGACAAGAAAATTGACAGTATAGGGGACATTGTGAATGAGAGGATGTACAGTATGAAGGAAGGGATAGACAGTGTTAACAAAATGATAGGAAACTTGAAAATGTTAGTGAAAAAGTGGACATTGTGGAGCAGGAAGTAAAACAAGAGGTAAGCGCCCTCAATAAGGAATGGCAAGAATTCCTACAGCAACAGGGAAGACTACATACAGAGGCGGAGGAGGAACTGAGATTGGTCGCCAACGAGTGCAGGCAGCAAGAAGGTAGAGGTCGCAGCCAGCACAACCATCGCAGGTGAGGAGCTGCAGTCCTGCAGTGTGGGTACGCTTTTACCAGGGGTAGGTAAACATGTTGCAACTAAGCCCGCCTCCTAGGATGAACAGGCACCAGTTTGAGATTGTTGCAACCCTGAATGGCTGGACTGAAGAGCAGCGGACGTACTACCTGGCGGCTGTACTAAGGGGATCAGCGTTGAGCATACTGCAGTCGCTGCCAGAATGACATCGTCGAGAAAACTCCACACTGGTGCTGGCTTTGGAGCTGCGATTCAGCTACCGGTACCTGCAACACGCCCACCATGCCCAACTGTGAAGTCTCATATAGCGACCCGGCAAACCACTGCAGGCTGTCGCACCTGTCTCTGGAGAATGCTCTAAAGAGGGACGAGATCTCATCACTGTCAGCTTCTTTGTCGACGCTATCGCTGACCCTGAGGTGCAGTTAGCTGCGCCTCACACCATGCAGGATGCCTTTGCCCGAACACTGGAAGTGGAGTCAGCACAACAGTCATCAGTGCCCTGACGGGGCAGTGATACTTGATGAAAGTGATGTTGAAGGACTTGCAGATGACCATGAGGGACATCGTCTCCAGGGTGCCATCGCCACTCAAACAGCCGGAATGTTGGAAGGGGTAGACAGCCAGGGCACCTGAGAGCCAACTGTCCTCAGCAGCAGCCAGGGAGCAGGCGCCAAGGGGCAGGTGAAAGTGCACTGTCTTCGGGAAACTTGTAAACACCGGTCTTGAGGGGCAAGGGTCGGAGATTGCTGGAAAGAAGGCCCCAATACTTTTGCAGGTGCGGTCAATGAAACAAGACTTCAAATCCATATTGGTGGAGGGGAGCCTAGATGATGTTTCTTGTCAGGTGGTCATTGACACAGGAGAAACTATAACAGTGGTAAGACCGGACATTCTTGGCCCTTCTTCCCAGCGATCATCCGATAAGAACATGGATCACTGTTATTTAACTACAGTAACTGGCGAGAACACCCCTGTCCATGGCAAGAGAAGGGTACTCTTACATCTTGATAACCCTGAGATAGAGCATAATATATACATAGCAGTAATATAGGACGAATGCATTTTGGGTCTTGATATATTACATAAGCTGGGATTATTGATATTCGACTGGGGGTGTTACGGGTAGGTAATACCGAGTTGGTAGTGTCAACATGACAAGATTTATCTTTGCCAATGAGCAATGTGTAATCAGTTGACTGTGCTCCCTGCCTCTAGTGAAGTTGTTATTCCAGGCAGATGCCAGCGAGAATTTATCAGGTGGTTGGGCATAATCGAACCAGCCGAGAAAGGCGGCATTTTACCAGATGGTATCATTGTAGCCAGGACATTGATTTCTTCAAAATCTGACAGTTTTCCTGTTAGAATGATTAATTTGTCTGACCGGACTATCCGTCTTGAAGAGGGGGCCATAATAGGGTTTTGCAAGCATGTCTTGCAGATACTTCCAAATGTTTCAAAAACTTCACTGCTACAACATACTGAATGCCCTCTTCCAGTTGCTCTGGGGGAACTGCTGGCGAGAACAAGAGAGAACCTCAACTGGTGGCAGGAGAGGGCAGTTTCAGAATTGCTACAGAGAAATAGAGATGCTCTCTCCTGCGAGCCCAATGATCTTAGCAGAACTAATGCTGCATGCCACCACATTGACTCAGGATATGCCAGAACCATAAAGCAGCCACCAAGGCAACTACCGCTAGCTTCATATGAAGTCATTGATGGTATTCTGAAAGAGATGAGGGATTTAGATGTGACTGAGCCATCAGTCAGTCTATGGTCTTCTCCCATTGTGCTTGTTAAAAAGAAAAATGGCTCTATTATATTTTGTGTTGATTACCGCCAACTTAATAATGATGAGACCAAGAAATATTCTTACTCACTCCTTAGGATGAACGACACACTAAATAACCTAGCAGGAATGCAGTGGTTTTCTACTCTAGACATGAAGAGCGGGTATTGGCAATGCGAGGTAGCCTGGGAAGACAAGGAAAATACTGCCTTTTTTGTCCAAGGGAACGGAACCTGGCAATTCAAGGTTATACCCTTTGGGCTATGCAATGCCCCTGCCACTTTCGAACGACTAATGGAGAAAGTTCTGCCATTAAACATTTGTCAGGTGTACCTAGACAACATTGTGGTCACAGGAAGAACAGTTGAAGAGCACTTGGCACGCTTAGATTCTGTATTTCAGAAAGTGACTGCGGCCAATCTGAAATTAGTTCCCAAGAAATGCCACCTTTTCCAAAAGAAAAATTAATTTCTTGGGCTTTGTTGTATCGGCCCACAGGATTGAAACAGACCCTGAGAAGACCAGAGCAATAAGAGATTGGCCTCTACCAAAGGATAAAACTGAAATTCGAAGTTTCCTGGGCTTATGTGCTTATTACAGTCAATTTGTGCCCCTGCTTCGCCACTATCACCATACCTCTGCGTGAATTGACTGAGGCAAAAAGAAAATTTTATTGGACTTCAGAGTGCAAAATTGCTTTCAATATACTAAAAGAGATTCTGATATCCCCCACAGTACTGGGCTTCCTGAGAAGAGAGAGTGAATTAATTCTGGATACTGATACTAGTGATATTGGAATCAGGGCTGTGTTATCTCAGATTCAGGATGGAAAAGAGCAGCCATTTGAATACTTCAGTAAGTTGCTACACAAGTCTGAGAGGAAGTACTGTGTGACACGCAGGGAGCTTTTGGCAGTGGTGAAGGCGATTGCACATTTTCAACCACATCTTTATGGCAGACACTTCATCCCAAGAACTGATCATGCTTCATTACGCTGGCTGCTAAATTTCCGGTACCCCGAAGGTCAAATAATTCGGTGGATACAGCATCTGCAAGAATATCACTCTGAAATACAACACAGATCTGGACGCCTTCACAGCAATGCAGATGCTCTCTCCAGAAGACCATGCGAACCATTCTGTCGTCATTGTGAGTGCCAGGAGGAAAAGGTTGGTGTATCGTGGAAAGCAAGGAGGACAAGAATTCAAGGCCCTGTATCGAGAAATGGGTCGTCTACATGGGACGAAAAGGTCATAATAAATTATCAGCTAAGTGACCCCACCTTGTGTCCAATATTGGAGTGGAAGAAAACTGGGTGGCGACTGAGATGGGAGGAGATATCTTGCCTAGGCATGACATTCAAGGCATACTGGGCACAGTGGAATTCCCTTGTTATAAATAATGTTTTGCTTTACAGGAACTGGGAAAGTAATGATGGGAGACAGAGTCTTTTACAACTATTCCTACCATAGTGCAGAATCCCAGAAGGGCTAAGAGAACTGCACAACACCGCAGCAGATGGTCACTTGCTATGTAAATAAGACATTTGACAGAGTTTTAATGAGATTTTATTGGCTGCATTGTCGGCAGGATGTTGAGAAGTGGTGCCGTTTGTGTGATGCATGTACTGCGAGGAAGGGTCCAAGGATTAAGGGATGCGGTCCACTCCAGAAGTACAAAGTTGGGGCCATTCAAGAGGATGGCAGTTGACATTCTTGGACCACTACCAATCACTGAAAGAGGGAGTAGATACCTTCTGGTAGCACAAAACTATTTCACAAAGTGGCCCGAGGTCATACTGGTGCCAAACCAAGAGGCAGGCACAGTAGCTGATGCTCTCATAGAGCATGTTATCTCCAGGTTTGGAGTGCCACTTGAGCTTCATTCGGATCAAGCACGAAATTTTGAAGCAACTCTTTTCCAAGAGGTAACGAGGATTTTAGAAATGAAGAAATCCTGAACCACAGCATTACACCCTCAGACGGATGGAATGGTTGAGAGGCTAAATTGTACCCTGGAACAATATCTGGCTATCTTCGTAGAATACAATTGAAGGGATTGGGACTCTAAGGTACCCTTATTTCTCCTGGCATAATGTTCGGCGGTCCACAAGGGTAACACCTTCAAGGATGCTGTTTGGGAGAGAGCTACGCCTACCTGGTGACCTGCTGTTCGGACGCCCAGTGGAAGAAGCAACAGCCATTCCAGAATATGCTACTAAACTACGTCAGAAGTTAACCAAAATTCATGAGTTTGCCCGGAAGCACAGTAACATTAACAGTGACAGAATGAAAAAACAATATGATCAAAGAATCTCTGAGGAGACTTTTCAAGAAAGACAGCTGGTGTGGTTGTACAACCCTCAAAAGGAAGAAGGATTATTGCCCCAAGCTACAGAAATTTTGGGAAGGCCCGTACAGGATCTTGAAGCAGATAAATTATGTGCTTTACTAGATTTGTCGATAGGGCTCTCGGGCAAAGCCTAAGGTTGTCCACATTGACAGACTGGTGCTGTATGAAGGTCCTGATGTTATAGTCTGTTCGGGATGAATAGACTAAGGTGGGGGCAGTGTTACATGCTGCACCTGATGCCGGAAAGCTGCCAAGCACTGTGGCGGTGGACCTGCCTCATCCCTCCCCTCCATCAGGCTGACACACTCGTTGCCTCCTGACTCCCTCCCTCCCCCTCAATTCAGTGAAACCAGTGAATAATGGACGGCAGTCTCTGGGCTGCCATGCTGCTCGGCGCCTTGCTTGTGTCAAAGAACCCTCTCCCTTGCTGGAGGTTCCAACAGGTTTGGCGACGACGCAAGAATATTCTGGTGAGACTGGCCGGTGCCTCAGCCCTCCTCGGGGCAACACGCGAGTTACAGAAAATTCTGGGTGACAGCCTATGATAATATATATATATATATATACTGCTGCAGCCCAGCAGCCGGCAATCTTTGCCAGGTGCCATCTGGCAGTGTACGAGCAAAGATAAGTACGAGATGACGGCTGCAGATGAGTGTTCTTGGTTTGAATGGACGAGATGGAATGAAGCCTACTGTGCGTGAGGGCGCTCGGAGGACTCTAGAATATTGTGGACTGGCGGGACATGGACTCAACTGAGGTGGTTTGAATGAAAGTATTATACTGATTTTATTATAAATATTCAAACTGTCAATATGGATGCATAATTTATAAAATAATTGATTAGGTTGATACACTGTCTATTGGAACTGATCTTTACTAATTTAATTTGATTTCTTTACGGTAATTATAAATTGTATTAAGATGAGTCCTTAATTGTAACAGTAAATTATATCAATTTGTCGTGAAATGTTTAGTCAAGAAAATTTGGTTTATAGTTAATGTAAAACAAATTAGAAAATTATAATTAAATCTTTTATTTAATGAAGACCTCCATCCCTTACGAACTTGGTTTAGCCCACTTAATTTCTAAACATAGAGAAATTGTAACAATACATACACCACTTTTACTAACGTATAGATTTGTAATTTTTAAGTTGAAATTATTGTTAACTGTGTCTCATCCTAAATGGTACGTAGACCAGTACAGTTCCAGACTAGCCAACTGTCCTAATTATCTGAAGCAATAATTATGACGACAAAGCACATTACAGCTGAACAAATTTTCTCAGTGTCTTCCCTTAGCCACTGAAATGGAAATTTATTATTATTCTAGGACTGTAGCTTTTAAAATTGATGTATCTACTCTACTTAGGCTACCACTAGCGGTGCCAATCCAGGCATGAATAATTCCTTTTTCTCATGGTTCTATGTTTGCTTGGGCCTCTTACAGCTTCCAGCATTATCAGAGAAGAATTTAGGACTGCACAACACAGCCAGCAACATCCTTGCTTATTCCTCCCTTCAGAGGGAAAGAAAAAACAAAGGAATTTTCTTCTTTTTTGGTAGTGTTTTCCTCATTCACCCTTTCATTTCGAAATTTCTGTGCGGATGGGAAATACGTGGGTTTGGAGGGAGAATTTAGAAAATTAACCAACTTGCTGCCAAATGAACTTACAACTAACACACTCGTATCCTATTAATCTTATCCTAACACTTCTTAACCTATTAAGGACTTATCACTTTTTAACTTATTAACTAACATACTACAATAACAAACGTAGTTAACTAAATTAAAGTAATAAAAAAATTAACCCACACCATACACTCTTGCATCTAATATAATGAACACAGTTTAAACTAGCAATACTTAATCTCCTACACAGATGTAATTTGTATTCATGGGCCATCATTCAGGCTTTTACAATGCATATTTACGGGTGGCCAGCGGACCCTTACTAGGTCATCCCCCAAGGTCGCTGAGGTCACCATTCCTTGTGTCAACTTGTGCATTTCCCAGCCTGGAATAGCTGACAACTCAGCTTTGTCCAGCTGTTATCAGAGAGTGCAGTGAACACAGACACTTTACCGGACAGAACAGCAACTGTCGTCTCCATCTTTTCTTGTTTAGCTACTAGGAGCGCCACTGTCATCCTTCCGTGATGTACTCTTTCGCTGACTTGCAGAATAACTTCAGTGTTCTTCTAACACACTATGTACATAGTTTACATTATGTGGCACGAACCTATATCTAAGTAACTTCCTACCCATATACATTACAGCTTATAAAAAGTATTATTCTCTATAACAACAGAAACTCCATGTTCATTAAAATCTGTACTTAACTTTAATCTTGTAGATCCAACAGTAAAAACATCTAATTTTAATATTTGAAGATTTCTGACCTATCTGTACTTTTCTGTTATGTACTTCTAAATTACTAACACACTTTAACTTATCAGCCGGCTACCATAAATGTTGTAGCCAGCACCAAACCATCAAAATAATATCACGTCAAGTGACATTTTCAAATCATGGGGGGCCTGGAGGGTAGGAAAACCCTCACTTGAATCTTATTGCTAGGCTTCTGCTATACTCTAAAGAAATGCAACAGGTAACCATGAGAAGATAAAGTGATCAAAACACTAAAGGTCTGAAACAGTACCTTGGTAATAGCTGATACATCCTAAACATTCAGTTAATTAATAATCAAACAGATTATAACAAAATACCATAACAATTGGAGGGGAGGTTACCTGAATGAAATGAAATAATTACTCGCCATATAGAAATCCATAAATATGTTCATTGTATTTTACTTAATTAAAACTTTATATATAAATGTAATTATAAAAATGTACTAGGAACTGAGTGCTGTGCGGATTAAATTCTAGTAAAACTAATTAATTAGGAAATATTTAAGAATAACAATTGGGAAACTTCACCACCAAGTAAATGAAATTATGTAACAGACACTACACTTGAAGTTTCGTTATGCTCTAGCGTGCTTTATGCTGCTTTCAAACTCTTCAGTTTAAATTCGTACGATCACATTACACCCTGAGAGTTATACAGAATGTCCTGCAACTTTGCGTTTAAAGGGGCGACTGCGGCACACAAACCAGAAGGGCATGTCTTAACTTAAACACTAACCTTAAACCAAAAGTAAACCTACAATACCTGACAGTACTCTCCCCCGATGAGAGTGAAACTACATAAATTAAGCCCACTTAGGCTAGCCCTATCTCCAGGTATTGAGCCATTAATGGTCTATAAACTAATTTAACTTACATTTAAACTATACTGATTCCATCTCCGTAAATCGTGGCTAAATCTCGGCAGGACCCATGGCAGGCAAAAGCCTGTCCTTAAACAATGTCTCTCTACTTGGTAGTTGAATTTGGTCACCACAGTATGAGTGAGTGAGTGAAGAGATTTATGCAGCTCTTAACAATGAGGTCTTGAAAGACGATGAGGATGAAGCAAAGTGAGTATAGAGCAGCGCCAGAATGAAAGGATGGGGGAAACAGGAGATTCCAGAGAAAACCTGCTGACCAGCAGCTTGCACATTTCCCACATGCGAAAATCCAGGAGCGGCCCTGCCTGTAATAGAACCTGATTTTTCTAGGCGGGAGGTAAGCAGTCTAACCACTGTATCACCGTTGACACTTCAGTCACCATGGCATCCCCAGTACAAAAATCCCAGATAACATAACAAAACAGGGTTTCAACACCCTTGTGCACTGTGGTGGGAGCAGCTGACCAAGTAGTTTCATCAAGTGCAGGCTGGCCAGGGGGTATGCTCAGAAAACCACTCGAGCGTTTGTATATGAGGAATTTTTGATTGGTCATTTTTGTATACGAATATACGTGTAATTGAAATGGTATGCTCCACTATCTATCGTTCGTAGACAAATTACTCATTCAAATTAATTTTGACAGTCAGTTGTTTCTCCTGTCTGACTTAATTTTCGTGGTGACTAGCCATTCATAAAAGTGGGTTATGTTGTTATGATATAGGCAATAATTTTTTTTGTTTTTAAACAGAGCACAAGTTAAAAATGGTCTAGACTATAGTTATGGTTTATACTTCCAACTATATTACAGATAATGACTGTGTTTTTAGTGAACTAAATATCAAGTTGAATATTAGTTCATACCTACATCGAAGCCGAAAACATAACTAACAATAATTAACAAACATATTTGGTAAGCATGTATTTCCAAATGTAGCAAACGTTTTATAGAATGTTTACAAACAGCAGAGTATCCACAAGTGCCAAATCACTGAGTTTATGTAATTTGCTGCCAGTATATAATTATATAATTTGTAGCGTATTAACTGTGTGGATACAATGATACAATATTTGTTATTAGATTTTTTAAAATATAATATGGCTATTTCTATTTCTGTACAAAATGTAATGCAAACCAGTGAAAGTTCTTTGATAATATCTTGACTAATAAATCATTGGGAATTTATCATATCCCTGTTCAAGTAATGGGACTGAGTTCAGTTTGTTGAGTCTGTTTGGTTGCAGGTAGTTGCACTAGATGCTACCACGAACTTGGTGGTGGGTGTGGGCACAAGGTTCCTGTATTGCCTGTTAGAGGCAATTTGAACGTAACATATCCCTGTTCAAGTAATGGGACTGAGTTCAGTTTGTTGAGTCTGTTTGGTTGCAGGTAGTTGCACTAGATGCTACCACGAACTTGGTGGTGGGTGTGGGCACAAGGTTCCTGTATTGCCTGTTAGAGGCAATTTGAACGTAACATATCCCTGTTCAAGTAATGGGACTGAGTTCAGTTTGTTGAGTCTGTTTGGTTGCAGGTAGTTGCACTAGATGCTACCACGAACTTGGTGGTGGGTGTGGGCACAAGGTTCCTGTATTGCCTGTTAGAGGCAATTTGAACGTAACATATCCCTGTTCAAGTAATGGGACTGAGTTCAGTTTGTTGAGTCTGTTTGGTTGCAGGTAGTTGCACTAGATGCTACCACGAACTTGGTGGTGGGTGTGGGCACAAGGTTCCTGTATTGCCTGTTAGAGGCAATTTGAACGTAACATATCCCTGTTCAAGTAATGGGACTGAGTTCAGTTTGTTGAGTCTGTTTGGTTGCAGGTAGTTGCACTAGATGCTACCACGAACTTGGTGGTGGGTGTGGGCACAAGGTTCCTGTATTGCCTGTTAGAGGCAATTTGAACGTAACATATCCCTGTTCAAGTAATGGGACTGAGTTCAGTTTGTTGAGTCTGTTTGGTTGCAGGTAGTTGCACTAGATGCTACCACGAACTTGGTGGTGGGTGTGGGCACAAGGTTCCTGTATTGCCTGTCAGAGGCAATTTGAACGCAACATATTTTGGATTATGTTTTTTTACGAAAACTGACCTGCTTTTTCATGTCCTTGTGAGGCGGACTGAAACTTAATCTGCAAGCTCCTGCTGGTTGGATAACTGTAGTATCAATGGCTTTCTGCTAGCAATAATTAGGAGGAAAATGTTCTGTATTTTGGCTTTCGACCTGGGTTTTGAATTTTTTGAATTAGTCTGTTTATACATGTAAATATGCGAGCTTAAAAATTCCCTGAAATGCTTGTTTTTTTAAAATTATTATTGATGTCTACCAATCTGTAACTTAGATGCACATCTGGTTTTTCAAAGCCAAAAGTCGGTTTTTTGATGAATGGTAAAGTGAATGATCAACCTGCTATGCATGTACAAATAATTTAGTTAAGTATAGAAGTTAAAATCATCATGAACTTGCAACAAATTATTTTGTAAAGGACAAATTATGTATGTACATATTTTGACCCTACACACTACACATTCCTTGTTCTCATTTTTAACCAATTTTGGTGTGATACAGTTGGCATATGTGATAAATGTGCCCTTTCAAATAACATTGTATAAAATGGTGATTTAACAGGCATAATTCAGTTATGCATACTTGAGATACTGAATGCATTATGAAAATTGGCATGGACTGAAAATGTAACGTATCTTGTGAGTTTTTGTTTGGTATATGTATTATATGATGTTAATACAGTATGTCATAATTAAAATACAATGTATGCCAAGTTACTTTTAAATGGAACATGTATTACTTATGAATGTTATGTTAGCATATGCTTTCATTAAATTAATTAATTCAACAAAATCACTAACACAAAAATAGCTTCACAAAGAAATATAATTATATTAATTCACAAGCAGTGTGAGTTAATCATAGGTAATATTACAACTGATTTAAATTTGGCTGTGATTAACTGCATAGAATTACCACCAGGAGAACCAAATTACAATCCTAGTAAAATAAATGGTTGTAGGATGGAGCTGTGTACAGTATAATCTGTGTGTGGAGTGAACTGTCTGTGACTAGCAAGCAGGCTTTGATAATGCATTGACACATTTTGCTGAAATGCCTGTCACGATGACCATTGTGACTGAACTGTGCAAAGGTGTTGGTAGCAACGGGAACATCAGAGAACACATTCATGCCAGAAAGGCTCAAGGTACCCCATCAGAAGAGAGGAACCATTCATCTTCTGACAGAGACAAACTCAGCTAGCAGTGTGTCTTTCCACCATCCAACTCAGCTAGCAGTGTGTCTTTCCACCATCCAGAGACATGCAGCAGCATCACAAGTGACCTGTATTATTTTGAAATTACTTTGCAGAAGGAGACTTCCTTTCTGGATGTTGTTTATGCAGTCTTCCATTGAAACCCCAACAGCAGTGACTTTGTTTCCTGTTTTGTTGTAATTTGGTGAAATGTTTAGCTGAATGATGTCAATGCATCCTCTGTAGTGATGAAGCCATGTTTCATCTGTATATGTATTACTACTATGTTCGATTATGGAAGGGCACTTAACCAGTGCACACACATGGACTTCAATGTTAAGTGACACACTTCCCAAACTGGTAGCTTTGTGGTGTGGGGAACAATCTCCTTACATTCTTGGTCTTCCCTAGTAGTAATCATCAAGGGAACACTTGATGGCACAGTAGTAAAGTCACTGGCCTCATATGATTCCCTTCATGGCACAGCTCCAACAAACAATTTTCATACATGATAATGCACATCTACATACCACAATTGCCTTCCTGCGTTCAATATTCATTTTCATCCATATTCATTTTCATCCAGTTTGGTCATCTGACTTGTTGCCTATATAGAACATACATGGACCAACTGGAATGGTAGCTCTAGCTATAATTCAATATACAGCATCTGTAATAAGAGTTGCAACAACTGTGAGATAATATACTACAGAATAGCATTAGACATCTTTGTGACTTAATGCCATAACATTTCTTTGGTTGTATCTACACAAGGGATGTGTGTGAATTAATTTCTTAAAAGTTTATTTCAACTCTACAATTTTACTTGACTTAACAGACCATTTGTCTTTAGGTTGTAGTCAGTTGTTGTATCATTCGTACTACCCACTACTTGTGCCAAGTTTCAGGAATGATGTCTCAATCGGGATGCTGCAGTTTTTATAGAAAAGAGAGTAGTTTTTTTTAGTATTGCGTGACACTATTTCTAGAGTGGTATAATTATCTTCAGTTTTTGTCGGGGGCCACAGTAGTTGAGCATTTAGACTGCTTGCCTCCCACCAAGGCAAACCAGGTTTAATCCCTGGCTGGGTCACTCCGGATTTTTTGCAAGTGGGAATCTTGCTGCACGATGCCGCTGGTCAGCGTGTTTTCTTGGGAATCTCCCATTTCTCCTGCCGTACCATTCCAGCACTGCTCCATTCTCACCCCATTTCACCCTCATTGGCTCTCAAGACCTTGTTGTTAAGAGCCACCAAAATTATCTTAATTCAGTTTTGTCATATTTTCCATAATAGAGGTTATATATTATTTATAAATGTACCATAATTTGTTTAAATTGGACAAATTCTGATGAAGTCAAAATAGCAAGTATGGTATTTGAAATTTATGTAGTAATAATGACAGTAATAAGATGTTTCTAGTTTTATATATATATATATATATATATATATATATATATATATATATATATATATATATATATATATATATTGTTTTATTGATTTGTGTTTAAAAATTAAAAATTAGTGTATATACAAAAATGTAATATTTGATTTCCTTTCCAGATATTTTATTCCCCTATTTCACATCACCATGGTTGAGTTGTCATCAATTCAAAATGCTCCTTTGAAAGTAAGTATATTCAAAGCAGTCTTTCATTACTATACATTTTCTCAGAATCAGTAGGCTACACTGGTGTGTCTGCTATGAAGACTGCTCTCAGTTCAATGAATGAAGCACCTGTGTTATTGTTTGGCAAGTTTTTTCAGTTATGTGAAAGACATGTTAGTGTCATTGTTTTGCTTATGTATCCCTCTGCCTCAGCTAGGGCCTACAATGAAACAGGGGAGCCTTGCAGTTTGTTAGCTTTTGACATTTACCAGAGAGAGAGAGAGAGAGAGAGAGATAAATGTCTACCACTACTTTAAACCATTGACTCCATGTTCTAAAAAGAAATGTAAAATACTATTTGGGAAATGGAAATCTGTATAATTTACAGTGCGTAGTTGCAAAAATTCTGTGTGTAATATTTTCATAAAAAATTATTTATAATTTTAAATTGAAATAAAAATAAGCCTGTGTTTTAGTTAAATATCTAATAATTTACATTAACTGTTTTTGTTAAAATATTATTTACTGAACTAAGATTGCATATAGTATTTGACGCTTGCCACGTCCCTTCTCCTTGGCCCGTTTGCCTCGCTAACATGAGCCCTCTGCTAAGATTGCAGCATCCCAAACATGCTGACTACCACTCCAATGACTTGCAGCAAGCACGGCAGGCTGGAAAGCACCCTGCTGGTTAGTCATGACACCACCTTAGTCAAGTGGTCCCACCTTCATGTCTCCAAGAGGCAACATAAGGGGGCTTGAGAGTTCAGGCTAGCTCACACCTCCCTAGTTATTTTCCAATTGAAAGACTTCTGGGAAATGAAAACCATGTCTGTTAATTTTGCATTTCTCTAAATCAGCAACCCCATGTATACCCCTTTTATCCAGTCAGTCCAGCCCTATCTGCAAGTTTTGTGCTGTGTTAGTATATGTCATGAGGTCCCAGTATTTTTCCACAAAATACCCAGTTTAAATCAAGTGTAAAGGGGTTAATTAAATTTGTAGCTTTGTTAATTGGGTATTGGGGATGTATACCTTACATCCCTTTTACAACAATGGACTCTGCCAGCATTCAGAACATTCTGACACCAAACTTGAAATTTTGAATAATCATATTTTTATTTTTAAATAAATCAGTAAGGGTAAATATACAATCAATTATGTATGACAGTTGACTAGGAAAGACAGATACAGTGAAGAATGAGTGAAGAGATTATGTATCTCTTAACAGTGAGGTCTTGAGAGCAGATGATGGTGAAGCGAGGTGAATATGGAGCAGCGCCAGAATGAAAGGGCAGGGGAAACTGGAAATCCCCAAGGAAACCTGCTGACCAGCAACATCATCTGGCACGATTCCCACATGCGAAAATCCAAGGGCGACCCTGCAAGTGAAGTGTAAGTGAATTGTGAAATTAAACGTACAGTCAACACCTACGAACTTTCGGCGCCAACTTGGAAACTGTAATAACACTCGTTGGTGAAATGGCACTGGCGAGGCCATCTTTTTGTGTGCTCAGTACTTCAGTGTGTATCACAACAAGTGTGTTGTAGGCATAGGAACCTACCACTGTAAATTCCAAAGACTTTTTTGTCTGTACACAATGTCAACCAGTACCACCTCACCCACAAGTTACGTTCACTGCAACAGCCGAGCTTGTCATCTTTAATACTGCCTACAGAGCCTTGTCAACAAAACATCTGTAGGGGAACAAGCGTGGAGCTACTGTGTTGTAACTGTTGTGGTCTACGAGCCTGTCATCAGTGTGTCACCGCAAGTGAATGGTGTGATCCAGGAAAGGAGCATTTCATGTGCCGCCAGTGCAATCTGCAATTCCACTTGCCGCAGCTGGCCCGCTCATTCACGGATCTGTGGAGCCAAGTCTTGCCACGTACCTCTCCTGCACATCCACTTTGCTACTTTACATGGCCGCTAGACAACCCAATGTTTCGCCAACCACAACAATGGGCTCAGCAGTGTGCCTCGTCCACAGCAATATCTGCTGCAGTATCCAGTCATCACCAACTTTTGCTATCCTGTCCACAGAAGATCCTAAGGCCTTCCTTCACAATTGTACTGGCAGAGTACGGCTGTATGGTGTAGAGGAGAAAGATTGGCCAAATTGCGTGGCTGAGTGGCAATGCCAGACCATGGTGGTGTGGGATCACTCATTAAGGAATAACCTTGGCAAGAATTCAAATTTTATTTTAATATTACTTTGCAGGCACATTTTCTTTGCTATAACAATGTGATCATGGAACAGCAAAAGACCTAGTGAACCACTTTCTACTTTTGCTACCCAGAAAACTTATTTGGTGCTAACATACCATCTACAAATGTCAACAAAAGAAGTGCTCGAGGTTGTGGCAGGAACAGTGTGACCTGAATTTTGTGTTGCACTAGCCCAACTGTACCATTATCCTGTTGACAATTTTATGTGCCCTTTTTTTGTCACCTTAGAACAAACATCCACTATGTCTCAGCAACCACACCGCAAACATGTGCATCTGTGGTGGTGCAGGCACAGTGGCATGAAGGTTAGCTCAGTTTCAAAAACTTGAACCTGCCATTTTGGATTTAAAAAATTCCACATTTTTCAAGTCATCCATTCAAGAGGAGTTTTTCTTCTGGCAAAAATTATAATTTTGATAGCTTGAACTCACTCAGGATGTGTACCACCTCGGTTTGCATGTTGTTACTGTGATTGTCAACGTATGCACTGACATGGTGAGTATCCTAAACATGCCAAAAAATGATGTGATTGAAAACCATCTCCGGGAAACAACTGGATAGGGTAGAGGTAGAGAGGCCAGACACCACCTACTTCCGGGAAAATAGTAATGCTCCTGAATGAACTCCACAACAAATACTGTTATCACAAATATGTAATAGTGTGAACCAAGTTATCCAAATTCCATACTCCTTAATCAAAAGGGCCATTCTCTCATTGGCTGCTTCCCATAATTTTGTCAGGATCAGTCTTTTGAATGTATGCAAAACTAAGCCAGCCAACCAGATGGTATAGCTTGCCAGTACAGCATATACAGTGGAAACAATAGTTGAAGGGAAAATTACAGTTTGCATCAGAGACAGTGTAACTGTCTCTACTGCTTTCATTTATAACAATCTTTTGGAGGATGTGATTCTAGATGTACCATGGTTGGATGGAACAAAATACTGTGATGGAACTAACCATGCAAATAATTCATTTTGGGCAGAAATAGGCCTGTACAGTCCACAAGTTACACACTTAAGGTAGCCACGCCACCCAAGTACCGTAACATCATCCAACACCTGCTCAACAAAGGCAGTGTTGTTTTTGTCACCGCTGATCCATTGCACCGTACTAATGTGGTAGAAGACAGAATACCACTCATATAAGAGAAACATGTGTATACCGCTCCTCACCGTTACTCGCCACATCAGAGTCGTATCATTAAATTACAAAATTTATTAGAAAGTGGTGCTGAAATTAGCTGCATTTTTGAAGAACTATACTGCAGTATTTTGGCTACTGGATACACATTACCCAGTGTACCGGAACCACATTTGAAAATTATAGGCGCAACATCAAAAATTAGTCCACTAGTGAAATAGCAGGTTTTACTTAATATTGAAGGTTTAAGCAGCTCAAAACCAGTAACTGCGTTAGTAAGAAAAGGACTTAATAAACTCCTAATACTAGGTGTGGAATTTCTGACTCGTTATAAAATTAAATTGGATTTCGGAGGCTGGGTGGTTAGGACAACTGAGCATAGCAGCAGTGCTGTGATGTCACCAGAAAGCTTGCAGTTTTCTGACATTTTTCTAGGGCTATTGAGAAAGGAGTGTTTTCAAATAAATCACTCTATTGCAAGTACAAGCAAAGTAGCAGCACCGGAAGATATCTATCAGGCTGTAGACAGTATTGAAACCATTACTAGTAGCCAGAAAGTTATGTTGCAGCAGCTTTTGCCTGTGCACCAGTCTATGTTGTTGGAGAAACCAGGGATAAACAAGATTTTCTGAGCCAGTATAGAGGTTATACATGGTGAACTATTCCACTGCAGGTCATATCCTATACCAACTAAATATATGCAGGAAGCTGTAGCTTACCTAAAGCGGATGTTAGCTTGGAAGGTTATTAAGCACTCATCAAGCCCGTATGCTAACCCGATAGTGTACCTCTCTATTACCTTGTAAACGCTGTCTAGGCATTGCTGGCACCATTCATTAATCACTCGCCCACCACCACCACCCAGAGCCCAGCAGCACCCGGACTAGCCAACTCCAGCCGAGCACCAGCCACCCCCAGACGGCACACTGAGAGTCGCTCACAGCAGCCAGCCATCGAACATCCTCAGCGCCAGCCTGCAGGTGGTAAGCCAGCATCAACCACCGCCCCAGTCACTTCAGATGCTTACGTAGCTTGCCACCACCGACCAGACTAACCATTTATAATGACTCCTTCAGGCCCAGGGTGAATGTGCAGTAACCAGCCCGTAAGGCCACCAGAGTTCTCTGCCTGAACTCGCTTAAAAACCCCTGTAGACTAGGTGACATGCCAAGTACCCCGGCCGTCAGGCGTTATATAGAATGGGAGGGTTTTTCATGGTGCCCAACATGGGGCGTTAGGTCTTGTTCATAAAATATGAAAGAGCCAGGCCAGTGCGACCTTAAGAGGAGAGCAAAGGGAACCAGCTAGCCACCCCAGAGACTTAGGAGAGTTGTAAAATACCTCATGGTGCTCAATAATATTAACCCAGAGAATGGCAGAAGCCAACATGAACCTTGCCGAGCAAGGCAAAACCCCACGACCATGGGTCAGATCAAAATCTCAGTAACTGAAGACGCCTCATTGCCACCTGTGGTGGAACAGGGAAACATATTATTTATTGTGCACATTGTGATAACAGGTTCCACTACATCTGCATAGGTTAGGCGGACAAACTTAGATGTACTGAGGGCCTAAAGTTTAGGTGGAAAGAGTGTGTAACACTGCAGGTAGCATATTGCACGTGGATAACCTGTACCGGGCGAGGAGTGAACACTGTAAGATACGTGACTTGTGCCCAGACATTTCACCACCTCTGCATAGGGTGGTCCAATCAGCGTATCATGTGCCCTGGGTTAATTTACGGTTTGCAAAGTATGCCAGCAAGCAGAATAATGCAGACATAGCAACCCCGGACTACACTATAATACAGCATGTAGTAGGAGTTAAGACAGGCTCCAATTTCCAGATTTCGCAGGTAGACTGCAAGAGGACCCCATTATATTTACGCAAGAATGTGAGAGCCAGTTCAAGGACAACAGTGCCCCCCCCCCCCCCCCAAATGGGTCACGAAAGCGAGAAAACAATTAGCAGGAAAGGCTTTGGAATGGTGGAACAGATACAGTGAGTTTATTATAGAGTGACCCCAGTTCTGTTCCCCCGTCTAGCCATTCTGTTTTCTGGGGACGAAGTCTTTGCTTTTGTGGAGCTGAAGATGCAGATGTACGGGCATATTTTCCCTTAAGAAGCTGAACACAGCTGCGTGCACATGATCACATGCATGCTCTTACCTAATCTGAGGAATTTGTTGCAAATACCCCAACCCCAGTCAGTAGAAGAGCTAGTGGAATGGGCAAGAGAAAGTGAACGGAATTACAAGGTGCAGGCAGCCTTAGCTTAGACCACAGTAAGGGAGGTAAGAGGAATAAAGAAACAAAAAAGAATGAGTGCTCTCTCCTAATCCTCTTTTACCCCTTCCAGCTCCCCCTACCACCCCAGCCCTTCCACGGTGTTGGCACTGACCGGGCAGGTACTTTAACAGAGACTGCCCCAACAAAGCCAAACGAGCTCCTGAGCCAAAGGAAAGCAAATTGCCTTCGGCAAACTCCAGCACTGGTGTGCAAAGCTGGCCACTGCCACCGGAAACCACGGGCCCGTTAACATCCAGGCATTGAGTTTAGAACCAAACCCTCTTGAAGCCCTGAGGATTGAAGTAGAGGTAAATAACCGGCTGCAACGGGAAATGTTATACTGAAAGAACTCCTTACCCAAGCATAATTGGTGAAATTTTCCCCCAGACCCGCCAAATACACATGGCTAGTGCCATGCATGTGTTGCCCGTAGAATGGAGAACCACGTTTACCATGAAATTGAACCGACATGAAATTCCTGTGGAATTTATAGTAGTACCAGATATCACAGAGAAATTTATCCTGGGTTAGCCCTGGCTACAACAACAACATTGAATCATGGACTGTGGTCAGAAATGTATTATATATATTGGAAACGAGGAGCCGATAATGGTGAACTGGGAGTACCATCTCGAAGCACTCACGCCTCCTCCAATCAACCTAGCAGAAATTAACCACCAGTTAGACACACCTGAATTTCTACAGGTGTAGGAAATTCTAAACAAACATGCTATTGCTTTCGGCCATGATGGAATGCTACTTCAGACACACAGTATTCAACATGAAATTTGGTTGACAAACAACAAGCCTGTATACTGCAGCCATACTACGTGTCAGCGGAAAGACGGAAACTGATCATGAAAGAAGTAAAAGCCCTCAAGGAACAAGGGATGTATGAACCCACTTACAACACCTGCATTGTACTCGTACCCAAGAAAGATGGACAGTTACGCTTCTGCATGAACTATCAGAAACTGAACAACACTACACATCCCATAATGCCTCCTGCCATTAACCTGTCATCACGCTATGGGATATAGGAAGCGCACAGGTGTTCAGTACTTTGGACATGCATACCAGGCACTGGTAAATTGTCGTCCACCCTGTACAGTTTATGCACAATTTTGTACAGGTTTTCACAATTGATAAATAAAGAAAATCACTTCAAGGCATTTATTTGACTAGGAAAGCATGTAAACATTCTTAAGTCGGTACAACATGAGTTCACACTGTGATAATATTGTACTTTAACCTGCTTGGCTAGCAGTATAAGTGTGCATATGTCACAAAGGGTGCTTAATTCAAAACATCATCAAATCTTCTTCACATGCCACAACCAGCATTCACCAAGTTGATTCCCTTTAACTGTGCCACAGCACTCAAATATCAGAATTTGATTACAATAGTAATTGGTTGTATAGCACCAAAGCAGGAGTGTGTGACTAGAGAATAGAAAAATTAAGAACAACTCATTAATAACAAGTGTATGAATGTTAATTCAATATTCTATAAAAATGTAACCATTTCTTTTAGTGAGAACCAATATCACATCCTCAATTTATGTTCTAGCTAAACATAACAACTCACTTACTGGGAAAAACATTATAACCCAGGACACTTGAATTAATGTAAAAGACCTTTTTAATTAATATCCCTAAAATATGTTTGTAAAAATACATTATTAGATTAATTAGTGCAAACATAAAGCCTTCAATATTTTGCAGGTATAATGCACCTCAATAAAATAGTAAGCAGCAAGAACATTCACTCCGACAAATTGCCTAAATTACTGACATGCCCACAACTACCTTTATGGTTTGACATTCCCCACCAAAAATATATTCGTAAAATTGCATTCAAGATGGGGTTTTTCAAATAACAAGTTGTACAAAAACTCTAATGAGTAACAGACTCAAATAATCTCACTACGGGGTGGGGGGGGGGGGGGGGGGGGGGCTAGATACCTGGATAAACCCCCCTCCAATACCACCGGCAAGTTAACCCCATTGAGCAGAGGAATCAGGAGCTGAAGAAGAGCCTCTGACTTGGTGTGGGCGAAGACCACTGGCACTGGGATGCAAACCTGCCCGACATTTTGGTCGCCCTTAAACGCCACTATAACGAGACCATTGACATGAGTCCTAGCCATCCATTTTTGGGGCACGTCATCCACTGCCTTGGAGATCGGCAATGGAACGAAGAACCCACGATGATTCCCCAACCTGAAGAAGTTTACCTAGAGCTCCTTGAACGCACTGAGAAAGCACGAAAAGCCCAGGAATGATACATCGACCGGAAGTACCTACAGCCCCGGATGGGAATCCGGTAGTTTTAGATCGGAGAAGCAGTCCTCCTACGGAGTTACCCACTCAGCAAATCAAGTGGCCAGTTTCAGTGCCGGACTGGCACCTAAGTGGGAAGGCCTTTACTATATAGTTGGACGATGTGGCCAGGTATATGTAGCCGAGGACTACCATGGGAAGATCCGGAAAGTGACCCAGGGACAGGTGAGACCCTACACCGCCAGTACAGGGTTCGCAGTACTTGGAGACCAAGGAGCGGGGGTCGACATTGATGAAGAAGAGGTGGACAACCCACCAGAACATGATGCCGTGTTGCTCCAACCCCAAGAATGCTTGCCACCACGACGAGCAAAATCCATGCTTTTGGTGACCCCAGCTGAGGACAACACAGGATGATCAGTGTGTGAGATGCACCAAACTCTACCGGCCCCCAAGAGAGGTGATGTAATTCCGGATGCTGCCCTCCACTCAGACCAGCTTCCTGAGGAGACAACCCGACCTGTTTGCAGTTATTGTGGAGAAACCCCCCTGGACTGGATGCTGAAGCGACCCACTGCACTACCAAGTGTCATCACAGAGGAGCCTAGCAGTACTGATGAGGTGGGGGAGCTCCAAGCGCCCTTGCCTCTGTCGGCAACCCCAGAGGATATGAGGCCCAGTAGGACTTCGGCGCTGAAAGGCCCCATGACCTCGCATGATGGCCCTGAAGCAGATGAGCCCATCAGAGCCGAGGAGGTGGGGTAGCCAAAAGAGCCCTTGCTTCCGATGGCTACGCCAGCCAACGAGGGGCCTAGCCGGTCCACAGAGCCAGGTGGTCTCGAGATGTTGATTACCTGCCCCGAAGCTGATGAGCCCAGCAGCCAATCAACGACCAGTAATACTTGCCAGATGCTTGCCGGACAGCGTACCAGGGGTAAGTCGGCCGGTATAAGGAGTCACCCTGACAACCAACTAAGCTCTTCACGTGGCCCTACTTTACACAAACTTCATGGCCATCACGATCAGAGAAACATGAACAGTGAATCCCAGGCAAACTATGGAAGTAACGACCTATAAGTAATTAATTGGTCATTAGTGCTGCACGTAACAGAAAATCTAAAGTAACCAGCCAATTACCGTGCTAAGTGAACTGTGTGGGAGGAATAAAACTCTGACAACATGCATACCAGGAAAGTGTGGGACTTTCGTAATATGTATTCCTTTTCGGAATGAATTTTCGTTGGTTTATGTGGCGAAACTTTAGTATTCAGTTTCAGTATTCAGTTTTTTGCATTTGTAATTTTGTCAAGTATGTGTACTTGACCTCATTTAGTACTTATATTTCGTTTGTGTTATGTACTCTTATCCAGATAGTGACACACTACTATTTAGCGATGTATTTGTGTAATGCAGCAAGGCTTATTGTTTTATTAATTTTCTGTATATTTGTGCAAAAACTCTCAGAGGAATTTCAGCTTTGGATCTTTTTGAAAATATGTTACAGAAATTTGGCATTTCATCATCATCTATGATGATGTTTAATAACATAGTTAGGTCAGTCGTAATTATCTGTAGATACCTTTTGCTTCTCTGATAAATTTTCTTTGTTCTTTGGTAAGCACTCTAGCCTAAAGAAAATTTTCTTATTTGGCAAAATAGTTTTATTGTTGCCAAGCACATTGCCATTACTTTTGAAAATTAATTTGGTGTAGGTGGAAGCTGTAGAAATGATGTGTATTAAAAAATAGCAGCAATTTGTTATGTATAATAAGCATTCTTAACCGATTTCACCATTTTTTTTTGTAAATTTTAATTGTCGTAGGATGTCACTTACATACTGTTTTTTAAATAATTTTATTTATATCGATTGTGCAATTTCCTGAATTGATTCTTGTCCATGATGACTTCTGACAATAACCATTTCCTTCTTCTCTGACTTGCTTATCATGTAGGATATTTTGGATCTATATTTCTCTACTTCTGTTTCCCACTATAATTGGTAGTTCCACCTTTTTGCTGCATCTGGTGAGTTCAGTTTATTATTTATTCCATTAATGTTTGTTCCATTTTATCACTGTGGATAATATTTATTACGTGTGTAAATGTTGTTCTCAGCGGTCAGCAACTACCGCCCTAAACATGGATACTTGAGTGCTTTCCTTGTATCTCGGAATGAGGTGTGGCATCCCGCTTCAGATGTAATATTCTCAGCCACCCTAGGATCGTCCCAGCTGCGGCGAAACCTGATTTCTATAGACAGGCCATAGATGCAACTTTATTAAGCATGTGCATGTGAAATTTACTAACTTCAGAATTTCATTTTTGAAAAGTCATCGTTCAGAATCTGCAATATTATCTGCAATCTTTACTTCATGAACTCTCCTAAATTTGCCTAATTAACTTACTGCTAAAAAACGTATGGCGAGAAACATTCAGGAATTGTATTGAATAATATTTTATAATGTAACTGTTTAAGGTGTCCTTGACACTTCTCTGGTCTGCAAGATGGCCACAGTTTGCTTTTGTACTGTTTGGAAAAATTTATCACTCATGTTTATTATATGGGATCCCAATATTAAATGCTTAGTAAGGAATTTAATAACTGTAGTTTTAAAGTGTGTTTACAAAATAATATGTAACTGAGATGGAAAATTTTCATTCAAAAGTCTAAGCTGTGAAATTATATCTATACATCTGAGATTATATTGATATTAATTGTCAGACATATATGAAACCATATATTAAACTTATATTATCACCAAAAGAGATAATATTTAATAAATTCATTATGGCCCTCCGAAGTTAATTTTTTTCTTTAAATACAGGTATTTAACATTCTGAGCCCTTAAATAATTTGGACACCTAATTTTTTATATAATGAAAGTGTTGTATGTAAGTATTATAAGCCCTGTGATGCACAATATTTTTGGGAATTGTTATGCTAAGCTGAATGATAGTTTGGTCCTCGCTTATGCGTTCTCTAATCTTAGTACTGTACACTTGTCCCAGCAAGTTTCCACGGGGATTCTTGGTTCTTTGCTGGCTCTGTTGGCTAATTTGTTTCTTATGTGGTTTCTACCCTGTGGTGGTGATGTGAGCCCAATATACAGCACACAAGGAACTACCCAGGCACAGAAACTCCAACCCCCCCTCCCCCCAACTAGATGGTCAACAAAAACCCTTGTGGACCTCTTCCAAGAACACGTTAAGTGTAGAGACTGCCACCGAACTGCAAGTACTCAAAGATGCTGGAATTGTACACAACACTGTTGATGTTATATAATTTTGAGTGC
This sequence comes from Dryococelus australis, assembly GCA_029891345.1. Lineage (NCBI taxonomy): Eukaryota > Metazoa > Arthropoda > Insecta > Phasmatodea > Phasmatidae > Dryococelus > Dryococelus australis. Next base: position 53,303,844 of record CM057009.1, on the reverse strand, counting down.
CATATGTCTATATGTTTTTTCTCTCTTTTGTAGATAACCTTTACGCCATTGTACAGTTAGGTATGCAAGTTTTGGTTCTAAATAAAGGGATACTCACATTAGGTTGGGATGTACTTAGATACAGACGTAAGTGAGGAAAGTCTTAGTGTCTGCCTAGGTTAGACCCATTTGTCACACGTAATTTGCCTGCCATGCAATCTGTAGGAGTGACCACAGAGCAAGGCTCTTGCTAACACGCTTTCAGCACCATGGCTGGTACAGCTTATCTATTGCACACCCATTGTGAGTTTAGGTTTGGACACACTCCTCATTTATTTTAGTGTTAAATACACGTGAATGCATGTATTTGCATTTTGCAGGTCAAACTGTATGAAGTGGTATATAGTATCCACAGCCATCAGCTGTTCTGTTTGAGCTATATGTTTTCTATATCTCTGCTACTCCTAAAATCCACAAGCGGAGTTTATGTCACAAAGGAGGGTGGGTGAATTGACACATGAGGCGTATTTGGAAATAGTTTTTTTTTGTTTGTCCAACTTCAACACAGCCAATGAGACGTCATGGTAACCACGCTGAGGAACAAACGCAAGACAGCTGCACCAAGAAGATGACTGAGATACATCTCATGGCAGTTTACAAACTACGCACTTAAATCATGTGCCCCTGCCTAGCAAGCTGAATGAAGCCAGCTTGTCCCTGAGCAAGAGTCAAATACTACATGCAATCACAGAACTACCCCTCTTTCATCCCTGACCTAGAGAACCCATGAAGTGAGGAGCCAGCTGGATGAAGATGACCGGATCACATGGAAGAAAGCGGAAGGGTGGCTGTCAACCGTATTTAGGGCCAAGTGAGCCCCCAGAATGCCAGTTGACGTTGAATTGTCATCATGTTGGCTACCCATCTTGGCAGCTCAGAAGCTCGACGTACCGCTGCCGTGATAGGGCTCTGCCTTAATGAGAACTTCTACCAGCTGAGCGTACTTCAACCCTCAATATGCAACACTCTACTTGGGAGTGCTTACCCTGTCCCTTCAGGATTACACTAGACGAAAGTAGGTTTAGCGTCGTTCTCACGACTTCTTTATTAATTGCTCTATTCCTGCTCTTTGTCTAACATGTCCCCTTCACCTGTTATTAACGTAACTTCCACTTGTTGCTTGGTAATCACGAAAGTCTAGGAGTTAGTACAGGTCACAGTGTTTATTCTACTCAGGATAAATACATTCAAGTCTATGTACTGCGTTCTAATTCCATTGATGATTTATACCTCTCTATTACCTTTTAAACACTGTCCCTCCTCTTGTCTATCAGTTTCCGACAATAGAGTAGGACTGTGGGCTCCCTTAACTGGGCAGTACGTACATAGCAAAACACCACACTGTTCACCGGCCACCCATACTATGGGTCCAGTGTGCAAAGGCACTTGACGCACACGTACAGTAGAGCTCACTACTAGGTAAACTCCATGGTCAGCTAACCCACTCGATCCACCATGTGAGATTCGCTGGTTGGAGTGCCAGGCCTGACAAGGTGTGACCCAGAAGCCTCTAAGCTATGATGAAACTTTAGCGCCACCCCAAGTCAGCTAACCCACTCTATCCACTGCATGATATTTGTCTGGAGCACTAGGACAGATGCTGTGTGACCCATTGCATCTTGGTACTCTATCTAAGAAATTCGGTCACCTGCCCCTTATTTGCAGCGATGTTCCGTAGAACCTATTCCATGCCATTCAACCGACGAGGAGGGATTAATTATTTAAATGGTCCAATAAGAAAGCTACTATGGTTCCTACAACCAATCAATTGCCAAGTAACCCATCCCAGTCGGCCTTCGGCCTTTCCTTTGCTCGGGAACAGGCACAAGCCGCCCACTGACTCCAGGGACCTCACTCCTCAGTCTCCCCTATACACTTATTCGAGCCACCCCAGAAGACCAGTGGGACTCCTCATTAAGTTATCATTCATTTAGAACTCGGTCTGCCCGCGGGTCTGTGCATCGCCGGCGCCGTTCATTGATTGCAGCCGCCACCCGGAGCCCAGCAGCACCCGGACCAGCCAGCTCCAGACAAGCACATGCCACCCCCGGACCGGGTCCTCAGAGTCGCCTACAGCAGCCATGAATCATATAGCATCAGCACCAGTCTGCAGGTTGTAAGCCAGCATCAACCGCTGCCCCAGCCAACTCAGATGCTTACATAGCTTGCCACCACCCGACCATGCTGACTCTGTGTACCGGCTTCTTAATGTCCAGCATGAACCCTCTGTAACCAGCCCTTTAAGGCCACCAGGTTTCTCTGCCTGAACCCACTTAAAAACCCCCGTAGACTAGATGATGTGCCAAGCTCTGTGGCCATCATGTGTCAGCGTGTTTGGAGCAAAACTAAATTTTAACACCTTCTTATGCAGATATAAAGTTCTTTTGTGTAACTTAGGAAATGAAAATCAAGTATGACATCTGCAATTAAATTCAGAACAATCCAAAACCTGAAATTCCATAACAAATTATAAATATTGAAATGGGTTATGGTGTTAAGAAGACAGGTAATTTCACTGTCGTTAGCAACACACGCAATAAGGCTGTCGTTATCAAGTTTTTTTTAGGAAGGGTTTTTGTGAATATAATTAATCAAAAGTACATATACTAATCAAACTGTGTGAGACACCGCTTTGCGATGTTCGCCAAACCATTTTGTGTTTGCCATACATTCCTGGACCTGGCAGTGCTTTGAAACCTTCAAACTGGTTGTTTCACATACACGAGCAATCAAACCCCATTTCCCAGACAAGCATTATGTTGAAGCCTTACATGTCGACAAAAGCATATTGCGTTGTTCAGTTGGTATTATCTGTGACAGACAATTAGTGGCAGTGTATCCAAACTGTGCACAATTGCTACATCATGCATTTATCACCAGTGTAAACAAGTACTGCTGCAAGCCGTGGAGCAATTGGGTGCAGGGGAAACATTTCATGATATTCACACACTGCTAACAGATTATTTTCCAAGTCCATAGCCAACTTACGTAATTCTTTAATTAAACTGGGAGTCATACAAAAATGCACTGCTGTATAGTTAGAGGTGACATGTTTCTCATGTAATATCTACTAAGGCTCTCTCTGATGTGTTCAAATACAGAGCCTTTTTTTAGTATGCAAAGACTTGTGCGGTTTCTGAAAACGTTAAAGCATATGTGGAGGTCAAGCTAATTCTAGTAACTTTTGTTTAAAGTGTGTGTACCCTGAGTGAGATCGTATTACATCAGTGAGAAAATCAAACACTAAAAATGAAAACTTCAACTACAGGGATTGTACAAAGCTAGAGTCAATAACAAAATCTAAGTCTTGTAACTTGTCAACTGCCACTAAGAAGGATAAAACTATATTTGGTTCGGAACTGGATAGGTGCGGCACAGACTCAAGAGTCTGAAGGAATAACTTACGTTGTAAATGTGATGATGTGTCACTTACAGTTTGAGATGGAATGATGTTGGTTGACCCATCGGCAGCTGCTATTGAACGGATGTATTGCAACACTCGCATCCGTTGAGTTGGTGACGAAATTCACTAACTCTTCTTTCCATGGCTCAATGAATCCATCATGGTGCATGAAACAAAACAACGTACATGTGAGCAGAGTTGTGCACAAATCTTGTACTGAAGTACAAGTTAAAGTTGATGCATTACAGAAAAGAAATAATATAAAATAAAAGGAGCTAATTTGCATTTAAAAAATGAGAGGGTTCAAAACATATTTAGTGCACTCAGCAGATGAAATTACAATATTACGTATAGTATGCAAGAACAGTGGTACAAATTGCACAGTCACAATAAATTACAATATTTTATTTAGTTATTTTACATTAACTCAAACCAAAAAATAGCATCATAACATACAACAAGTGGGCTTGCAATTATGTCTGCATTACATAATTTACAAATGTGATGAAAACAATTAAATTTAAGTGACCCCAAAGAAATTGGTTCATATAAGGAACAGCATTGCAATGCATACTCAGGCACGTAATCTCTTTGAAAAGGTGATAAAGAACGAAATGAAACATGACAACATTATGGGGAACTCTACCATTCCAGTATTATCAAATTTTTGTGACCATAACTTGAGGTTGTCAATTGGGTCGTGAAGATTTTAAATAACAAATACTTTAAATTATGTAAACACTTTGGTAGCCACATTTAGGGTTTGGAACTAAATGTACTACGGAGATCACAAACACTGTGCGAGACATAAATGACTCACACTTGTAATAACGAGGAGCAACAACACAAGACTAGTGAGGTCCATAATTTATACTTTTAGCATATACAAGAAAAGCTGTGGCTTACTGCTCAACTCCCCTGTGCAAGAATTGTTAACAGTGCAACATGACTGAAGTTCAGGTGCCAAAGTGAAACAAAGAACTGTATGTGAGAGTGAAAGCCAAAAGAAATGTGAAGTTGCATGTTGCGAAAATAATTTATATGACAGGAGACGTAAATGTGAATTTTGAAAATAATTAAAATACTTACAAACTAACGTCCCTCTGTCTCATCCTGCCTTGAGCTGGTACACACACAAAACATTTATCAAGAAAAGCAGAATAAACTACATGCCTTTTCAGTAGTTGCAATAGAAATGAACCAGCCCCTACTATCATTGGCCAGGCGAGGGAAGGGTGAATGCGCATGATGAGAGAAGAGGGAAGGTTTACAAGGAGAAAGTAGAAAGTGAAGAGAAAATGCTTGGAGAAAACCAGTGGTGTGAGGGGAGGCGGTAAGTTCAAATGGAGGCGGTAAGTTCAAATGTTCAAAACTGGTCACAGATACATGCTACAGTTCACACTTAAATCAAAACAAACACAGTTATGGATTTCAATCTAATATATTCTTTTTGCTGCATTATATTTTCAAAGTACATCCGATGCTGTTTGTCAATACTAAAGTTTCCAATATTTATTATTAGTTCAGTATATTGATTTACTGAAACCAGGATTGTAAATTGGACAGAATAGGGGATATAAAACATTTTAAATAATAATATACTTTGTATGCATTGTAGGTAGCGATATTGAAATTGTGCCCATTTAACATATTGGTAGTATGCTTTCAGATGGTCTATTTGCTTTTGTGTTCAAACCAGGTTTCCACTTTGGATGTGGGCACTTGAATGTTATTAGGTCCTCCTTTGTATGAATTTAAATTCAATTAAAAAATATATCAATTTTATTATAACTTATTAATTTTCTATGCATACAATTTTATGTATATTTTTAATTTTGAAGTCAACTGTAAATTATACTGACTAGAACAAATAAGTTTTCATAATCACCTTTTTCTGCAGACTGTATGCATATATGCTTCGAATGGACAAAAGTGGTATCTGAGTTTTGTTTAGATATTCTTGTGTTTTAATATCTCTTATAGACATTATATTGTCTTAAATTTATGTTTTGGTGTTGTTTGTATTTTAAAATTTATTTGTTTCAGGTAGTCTTTGTGATCCATTTCATTTTGACAACATGGTATGTATTTAATTTTTTTATATTTTGGGTATTAATTATTTGAACTATGCTGTAACTCATAAATTCATTAAATTCCTACAAAACAATAATAAATAGGATTCCTGAATATGTGGAAAAGCAATCTACTATTAAGAAACACACTTGAGGAAACGTTCAACTTTTCACATATTTGCTAATCTTTGGAGTGAAAATGGATTGCTATTGATACCTTGACTGCCAGATACAGTGTTAACAAATAGTATCATTAAATAAATTTTGTTTGCAATCTCAAAGGAACTTAATAGGTACAGTAGGTTACAAGGGAGAGCCATCCACCATTTAGTATTGCCATCTTGGATTTGTCCTTGAGTATTACGTGATGTCATCACTGCCTTGTTTCCGTTCACCACCTTAATTTTTTTCATGTCATTTATTTTGGTCGCCATTTTTTTACTGCTTTTAATTTGTACACACCTTTTTCTTCAAGGCGTAGGCGCACTGATGTCATTGGTTATGTGCTCTGACTGAAACACCAACTTGTTTCTGGCATCAAATGCTCAAAGGCACTCAACTAACTAGACTGCTATTTTTGTTTCCCCCATTGGGCCTTATGAATTAAAAAGAGTAATTACTCTTTACTCACAGTTATGAAGTAACTACTCCTGTTCATATGAGTAAAGTTGGTTATCTGTTTCTCACTTTGTGAGCAATTGCTTTGTGTTGAAATAAATACTCCAACCGCACTAGACACAGAGAAAATGCTTAGTTTTGACATTAATAAAAACCACGCTCTTGCTCGTGAGTAGTTACTCAAAATTTTTGGAGTCACCTCAGTAGGTGACTGCAAGCTGTACAGTAGGATGTGAATATACTAATGGTAAAATTTGTGGCTGTAGTTCGATGCAAAAAAAAAATGTTCAAAACTCGTAAAGATGCATTACTGCACAATTATAAAACATTTTACAGATTTAGAAAGGAAACTGTGGCATGGTTAGCTGAATATTTTTTGGGAGAATCCCTTGAAACAAGAGGCGGTGCTTTTTTGAGTGAAGAAAAGATGCACATATTTTTACGTTATGTGGGTGATACACGGTTCCTGGGTGATGTTGCAGATGTTGTTGATGTGCATCAGTCAACTATTTTGCTTACTATTTCTCAAATAATGGATGCTATAGTAAGGAAATCACATTCGTGTATAAAATCTCCTACAACACTGAATGCAATTGAAAGAGCAAAAGCTGAATGGTAAGAACGCTACACATTTCTAGCAGCCATAGGCACACTCAATTGCATTCTAATGCCTATAAAAAAGAGTTATGTTCATGGAGATAATTACATTAACAGAAAAAGGATTGCTAGTTTGAATGTACAAGCAACATGCAACTCAAAAGAGCAGTTCACAAGCATATAGGCTGTTCACGGTAAAGTGAGCATTTTTTAAGGCCCTTCTAAATTTTTCCTTTCATCCAATTTCCATCTTCCTGCTGCTTTTTAATATAAACATTGCAATGTGACCAATATACATAGTGTATACATTTCACCATCCTCAAAATTTAATGCCCGAGGCTGCAATAAGATATATTTATTAGTGGTTAATGCCTGTTGGCAGGGTCTTAAAAAGTGCTCACTTTACTGTGAACAGTCTATAGATGTATCATGGCCAGGATCAGTGCACGACCCACATGTATGGAGAAATTCAGAAATATACAGAATTATGAGTAGAAATGCGGCAAACACACTCCTCCTTGATGATGCAAGGTATGGCATTGCACCATGGCTAATATAACCGTTCTAGACTCCACAAACACTAGAGTAGAATGCCTCCAATTCTTGTGTAACTCGAGAACGAGTAATAATTGAAAGATGTTTTGGACAGGTAAAGTAACATTTCCCTGTACTGTACTGCAAAATAGAATACATTTAGCTACACATGAACTACCATAATTTATTTTGAGCTGTTTCGTGTTTGCACAATGTGGCTAAGCACTTCAAAGATGAAGATTATGTACCTGTAGATGATGACATCTTTGAGGCAGCTGAGGAAGATAGTGTATCAGTAAGACCAAGAGGGCAGGAAAGGTGAAATTAAATAGCAAAAATAATAATCAGTTCCAACTGTGAGTAAGGAATGCATATGAATTCAACACATAAAAATGTGTATATACAAAAGTAATTTTTTTGTTTAACTTTTGGATTATGTGTTTAGGGCCACACTCACTCCCACACAAACACTTTCACGTGCATTTTTTTTTCCCACGGCAGCTTTTCTTTCTTAAGGCGAAGAACTGGTAACTGTTCCAGCAAAACCAGACTCTGTAATTCTGTTAGTGACAAATTCTTCGTTTTTTCATCTGCTCTTGCCCACTTCTGGTTGTGCCTTCTCCAGCCATCAACAACAGATGACAATCTGCGTCTTCACTGGCTGGTGCTTCATTGGGGTTATCAACCTCTAAAGATGTTTCTGGTGGAACACCAACAGCCACAGCCCCTGCAAAATACTGTATTACATGTCCTACATGGAGACCAGATACAGAATGTTCTCTGGTCAGCCAGGCGGTGCCCACACTCTCTGTTCATCCCTACTCTTTGACATCAGTACTCATGACTTGGAATCACGGGACATCTTGAGCAAACACTGCTGGAGTCATAGCTCAGCCAGCGGCACAAACAGTTTCACAATGGTTGCTTAAACCATGATTGATTATCGTGATTCACTTGTACATGCGTGCGTCTGGGGTCACTGTGTCACCTGCCTGGCCGCTATTATCAAATGTTAATACACATGAAATCTTCTCAGAACATCTATACACTATTCCCTCATATCTGAGTACATATACTACACTTAGTTACAAGAACCATGAGTATGAGCACATACACCCCTTATGCGTTATGGATTAATTACATCTAAAAAATTAATTGGCAATAAAAATTACACAACCCTGGACACTGGTACTACAACCCTCGGCGCTTTAAGAGAAAAGTTCATCAGCCGATGAGCCTTTTCTGCTAGTGGCGTCGATATCCAGTCTAACTGGGTGTTTGTGTCAATATCCAGTCCACTGGGTGTTTGCGTCAATATCCAGTCCACTGGGTGTTTGTTTCAGGGTTTGAGTCTATAATTTCTGTTGGTTCCTCCGTGGTATTTAATTGATGAGATCTACTCCATGTCAAAGGGGGTGAATACTTTCTAAACTTTGTTTGTTGATACTCTGTTAATTATCATTGGTTTGAAACATAGTCCATAACAATATAAACAACAACAAATTACAATAAGTACTTAAACACAAACCATACCCAGTCCAGGAAATAGATATATAACATTTACCTTATTAAATTTCCATTGTTTCTCTTTTATTACCATTTCCAATTCATATATTTTAAAATTTGCTGTTTTGAGATTATCAAAATTAATTATGTTTGACTTTAGACCTTGTGAGATCTTTACCTCTGCTAACTCTATTAATTCACCATGATCCTTTTCACAACACTCCTACTCTTATATTACAGGTGGGATTACATCTTTATTACATATATTACTTTTTATTTTATTAGTACTCTGAAAGACCATAAATTCTCCTTAGAACTTGCACCTCTTTTTGAACCACAGCACACCTCAACCTTTTAATTACTTACTAAATGACTTGATGTTATCACATGTGACCATAATATTCTCGCTTCCGGGAATCATATATAACTGCTGGTTGTCTTCTAGTTGGTGTCACAATGATCGTTGTATTTTAGTCACATGCGTGGGATAGTTGTTAGGAATGGAGGTTCCATCTTATAACAATAGAAAATCACAGCTACCAGTGCTATTTGCCATACTTAAAGGATTAAAGGAACTCTTGTTTGCATACCTTCCATGTAGGGGACAGGCTCTTGCTCTTGTCATACTGATTCACGTAAACTTCAACATTTCTCTGTGACATCAATTGATATTCCATTGGGGCATCCCTACCTAGGTCATCATCCTCACTTTCTGCTTCCTTATCCGTGGCAGCCTCAGTGGATTCACACACTCTACTCTGGCACTTCCCTGGTAACGGGTGCTCTACCGTTCGCTGTTTTCCTTGTTTATCTCTGTGTCCCTCACCATTCTCTACCACCTTTCCATCTACCTCTCCTTCATTCATTCTACTGAGCGTGTACATGTGGGGGATTTGTTTTCCTGCTTAGTAGCGGATGGTGTAGCTGTATTCTTCCAGCTTTAGGCACCATTTCATCAACAGTGAATCTGAATCTTTTACATTAAAAATCCACGTAAGAATTTTTTGTGGTTCCTTATGGCTGTGAAGTGCTGTCATAATAGATATGGGCCATAGTATTTAACTGCCCAAACTACTCATAGCAATTCCTTTTCTGTTGTAGAGTAGTTCTCTGCTTTGTTCAGCGTCCTACTGTCATATGCAATTAAATGATCCTGCCCAATTTTGCCCTTCAAAAAAAATGGCCCCGTAATGCATTTTTACTGGTGTTGGTTGTTAGAGCAAATGGTTGTTCAAAATCTGTATACTGGAGTATACTGTCCGAGATCAGCGCAGCCTTAAGGGTGTTGAATGCCTTGTCCTGATGTTCGCCCCACTTAAATTCACTGTTTTCCTTAACTAACAGGTACAGTGGGCTTACAACCTTGCTGTATTCTGCAATGAATTTCCGGTAGAGTAACCTGCGAATCCCAGAAACGATTTCAGCTGTATCTTGGTTTTGGCGTGACGGAATTCCCTTATCTTAACTATTTTGTCAGGGTCTGGTAATACCCCTTCTCGCATGACAACGTAGCCAAGATATACCACCTCCTTTCTGAGAAACTCACATTTTTCCGGCTAAAGTTTTAAATAGTGTTCCTTGAGCCTGTCGAATATTTCTCTCAATCTGTCATTGTACCCCATAACTAGAGCCCCAAAACCATGTAATTTATAAATGAACATTCCCAGTTTTTATATGTAGCACATTGTGTCAATATATGTTACACACAGACATGGTAATGTGAAGATGAGTATGTTAATTGGTAGAAAACTCACATTATGTTTTCCTTAAAAAAAAAAATAGCAGCAGGTAGCATGCATACACGTGCATATACACACTTAATTTCTCCCTGGTTTCTCACCCCGGTGTGAACTGGTAACCACATTTAGGTCTGTAGCTATCCTCTGGCGTTCCAATAGTGTTGTCCTTCTGTTAGTTGAAAAATAAAGCAGGTAGGCATCTCTCATGCATAAGGAAAGTAAATATCTTGCAGATATTCAAATTAGGTTTTTATTTTTAAGAAAAATTGTTTTGGTTCTTGATGATTTGTTTGTTTTATTAATTAGTTATTCAAACAATACAAATCACCTAATATTGTCTCTTAAAATCAAAATCATTCCACTGACTTCCTAGTTAAAATCTCCTGAAAAGTATACTATAATATTTCATTCATATCCCCACACACGTGTACATTAACTTAGACAGCTAAATATAATATAATATCAAAAGTAAAGAATTTAAGTCTTTTATCAGGGATAATTGCATTTTGTACAACCTAATTATAGCCCACACATTAGGACACTCTAAGCTGTGACCTTTGCCTCTTTCTCCATAGTAGGTAGTATCTTTTGTAGGATATTATTGTACAACACAGTGCAGGCTTAGAAAAATTATTTTATAAATGACTGAATTAGAGTTAGTTTATTTCATTAATAGTGGAGAAAGTGAGCCATGTCTTGCAGCAATTTCAATGTGGAGGGACCAATTACACAGCATGTCTGAACAACTGTCTTTAATCCCATCAATTCTATTTATTGGTTTACAGCACTCCTGTTGCCAGTGTTGATATCATTCTGCAGTGTGCTTTTGTATATTCTTTTTTTTTTTTTTTTTCATATCACCTTGCATTGTGGCTTTTATTGAAGACCTTGCTACTGTAACAACACTGTTTGCCACGTAATGATTTGGTAATGGGAGAAGGTGTATGTGTAGAGATGTATTCTCCACTGTAGACTTTGTGCAATCATTGGCTTGCTCTTCACAAATTTACACAGTGGCTGACTGGCTTGGGACTGACTTCACTCAGTGATCACTCCACACAGTGGTGACTCTACACAGCAGCTGAGTACATGGCAGCTGAATCTACATGACACCAGACTACACTGTATCTGACTCTACATCATTGTGGACTCTACACTATTGATGATTATACATTGTTACTGACTCTACAACATTGCGGACTCTACACTGTTGCTGACTTGATGCCGATAGATGACTTTGAAAACGTAAATGACTTGGCGCAGGTAGATGACTCGACACTGGTAGATGACTCGACACTGGTAGATGACACAATGCCGGTAGATGACTCAGTGCCGGTAGTCGACTACGCTAAGTTGATTGGCATGTGACTTAAATCCACACAAAGCTTATTCTGCAAGTAACCTGACTCTTCACAGTGCTGTCTCTTCACAGTGCCACTTCACATGACACTAAATCTGTATGATGCTGAGTCTGCAGTACACTATATTGGTACAGTGCTGACTTTGCATATCGCTAACTCCACACAACTCCAACTGCACACAGAGGTGACTCATTACAGTGCTGACACTATAAAGGACTGGTTAACAACTGAGTTAATTTATTATTGGGAAAAACAACTCTCTTTTATTCAGTATTCAGGGCGATAAATTTAATTTATGCTTATATATTTTTGTGGAGCAAACCCCATTTGTTTTCAGCTGTAAATGATTTATGTTATTTGTGGTTTTAACAGAAACACTTTGCATCCTTTATTTTTTTTAGAAAATCTTTTTTATCATAGCACCAACATTGCTTGATACTTCATACATATTATACATTGGAGCTTAGTTGAAATTTTAGGTTTTAATGTTTTTTTTGCAGTAACAGCACAACACATCTAGCTGAAGTATTTTCCATCTTCATTAGTCATCATTCACTTTACCACCATAGTTGGCACTATAGGCTTGATGCATGATCGTCGTCAAACCTGCATTTCTTACTCTGATACATTCAATTTAAATGTTAGTGAGAACTGTGTTGACACTTATAATGGTTATACTTGCAAATATATTATTTTTGTCTTAGAGAAAGTTGTTCTAAATTGTAAAGTTTATCACTGTATATTTATGCATAATTAATGGTAGCGAATTTAGAGAGGGCACACTGTTATCACCACTGCTGATGGAAATATTGCATTATCTAGATCTAAATACCTACAGTTGATAGCATCTCATGTTTCACTCATCTGGTGATGTTTTCAGCAGTACTTTCCAGTTATAATATGTTCAATCCACATGTTTGTAAGTCTTGTTGTGTCTGTTTAAGATTTTGTATTGGTTAAACAGCACTACACACTTGACACACAGACACATTGGGATGAGGTTGTTGCAGAACTCAATACTTTTATTTCTTTGTGTCCTGTATGAAGCGGTGAATGCTTTATCACTGTGACAACAGTAAACGCTTGGTGTTGCCAGCAAACCCCAGATACAGAATACGAAAGCTATATTGTCTGTGTTAGGCCAGTGCTCATCTTGATCATTGATTCGCAATATAGGGGTGATGACGTTATTTTACAGGTCTTCTCTAGTGTTTTTTTTTGTAAACTTCTTCCTTCATATCTCGCATGAAAATCAAACAGAACAAGCAGTTTTCTAATGGGCATGATTTTCATGTATATGAGCATATACTCTTGTGAATTCCTTGCTGCAGTAACATCATGGTTTCCTTGATACTGGTGCTAAAGCTGCAGAGACTGCCAATGTATACATTGGTGTTGATGTAAATCATTATAGATACTGGCAAAACCACAGTCCACATATTCCCTGATAAGACTTCAGGTGTCTGAAGAAAGAAATTTCATCTCCATCTGCAACTTCGTCAGAAACAAAGTTGAGGTGTTATAAATTTTCTGTTATTTTTAAATACTTTTCTAAAAAATTGGTATTGTTTCTGTCGGACTGATGTTTGCGGTGATGTTATCAGAGATGGTCTTCTCTTTGGGGTGTTAATGTTTTTCTTTGACTATTATTAATTCTATTTACAGATTATGTATTTTTCTCTAACTTTTTTGTTTCACATCTCTTTGCTTAACTGCATGCCACTTCCCCCCATCTATAATTTTGAATCATTACTGGAAGTATTGCAACGATAGCTTGCACATGACTATGGTTTATCCAGGGTTTTTTCATTATTTCCCATATTTGAGGTAAAGAATTTAATTCCATGCCTTGTTGGGAACTTTATGTTGGCAATTCACATATAGGGATTTGATGGACACTGCCAAGATATAGAGATTTATCAAGGCGCAACAGTTTCCTTACAATGTTCCTCATTTTGCTTTTGCTACACCACTATGTCATAGCACTGTGAATAGTAAATGTGATTGTGACAATTATATTGTATGTATACAATATTTTTGTTACATCTAAAAAACTGTTTTTCCTGTGGCAAAATGTGAGAAATTATATTCCTCTTTCAGGATAGGAACTCCCAGACTTCCGTAAATTATTTATGGTTTTATGAAGAAACATTTATTTATGTATGTATTTATTAATTAACTTATTGAATTTTTGTGTTTATGTTGGTGTGCATAAGGATGAATGAGATGTTAACTGTGGAATCCATTCAGTTTGTGTTCACTCAAAATTATTTAAAATATTTGTAACTATTTTTGCACTTTGCATTTATGATGCAATATTAAGTGCCTTTAAACAGATTTATTGTTATTTCAGCAAAGTATCTATGACTGTAAAGAATTAGTTTTGTCAAATCAAGTCCATAAATAAGTTGCTTTCCAACGTACTTGAAAATACTTTAGGTATATGTAGTCTTATTAAATCCAGTATGGTAATGGACATAGGTATGTAATCACCAGTTCTGTAGTTATAATTGAATTTGTCATAAAAATAAAACTCTACAGACATTTGACTCCGTGTACTTAAGTATGTAAGTTTTTAAAGTAAAATAAGTGTTGATGAACTATGTATAATTTTTATTTATAATGCTGTCATCGTATTCACAGCAATTTTATTTTAGTTTTTATTTTTATAATTTTTATTATATCATTTAAAGCCTTGCTTAAGTACATGTCCCAATAGCTCAGTTAACTTAACTTCTGCTTGTCGATCCAAAGGGCAGTGGTTCACAGCTCCTCACATGTCCACAGAAATTTTAAGTTACCTTACCATAAATATGAAGATAAGGGTTAATGTCTCACTTGCTATACATCAAAAATCGCGACCTCATGTACGTCAAATGACACCAACACTGCCTAGCATTCGATGATACAAACATGGTGGTTAAGGAAATGGAGCATCCTTAACAGAATATGAGAGAAACAAAGATAGTAGTTAAAGCGAGTGTGGTACCTCGTAGTAAATGCTAGAAACAAAATGGCTGTTGATCTAGAACAAGTGGCCACACATACCAGAAACCGTAGTGGTAACAGGCACATAGGCACATACATAGAAGAAACAAGATAGCTGTAGAAAACAACTGACAAAAAAAATTCATAATGGTTTATGGAAATGATATGGCAACTATGACATCACCTAAAAGTCAAGATCCAGGATAAATCGAGATGGTGATGCAAGATGACTTGTGATATATTCAAAAAATTATTGATGGCACTACAATTCAATATCTATCATCCATTTTCCTAGTACTGTCTTCTTAGTCTTGTTGCCATGTTGACAGGACATTGTGATACTCTCATACCCATTTTTAAAAACCATAAATATTTTTATAAAAGTGTTCCATAGATAAGCTGAAATCTATCTGCCAAAGCCCAAATATTTGGGAGTATACTGCATTCAAAAACATGTGTGCTACTTAAAGGTTATGTTGTATATAGTACATGAAATAAAATATCATTATTGAACATATGGTCTATCAGCTTCCCCTCTGAATTATTATCTTCACACTTTGAATAAATTGTACACTCCAGGATATTAGATTTGTTACACTGTCAGATATGTTACACTGTCCAGAGTTTGTTTCGTGCAATGGGAAATGTTCAAAATTTCACCATTGTCATAAACACAATCTTGCAGATGTCACTCTTACAAATATATAAGGTGTGCAGAGCAGAAGTAGTGTAAGTCCAGAAATATGATTATGAGAAAAAAATAGATTTGTGAAAATTAAAATTAAAAAATGTGTATACACTTCAGGGTGTTATAAGTAATAAAGACACATTTAAATATGGAAAATATTTAATGTAATGTTACATTAAGTTTCATTAAGTAGGAAACACTAAAATTAAATGGATGTAGCTGTGGTTCTGCAGTGAAAATGAAACTTCTTGCAAGCTTGACACAATTAAATGGACATTAAATGGTTCTGCACTGCAAATGAAAAGTCTTCCAGGCTTAGAATCAAACATGCACTAAATCATTGCAATAAATTAAATTGTGATTAACAAATTAAATGTCATAGTGTGGTTTATGATCTTTGTTGTCGGGTTGCAGTGTCTAAGCAGTTAGCCTGTTTGCCTCCCACTGAGGCGAACCTGGTTCAATTCCCGGTCGGGTCACTCCCAGATTTTTGCATGTGGAAATAGTGCCAGACGATGCAGCTGGTTGGTGGGTCTTCTCAGGGATCTCCAGTTTTCCCTACCCTTTCATTTTGGTGCTTCTTCATACTCACTTCAGTGACCCTCATCGGTTCTCAAGACCTTGCTGTTGAGCCGCCCAAATGTCTTCACTCATTCATGTTTATCAACATTATTTTTACCTCCCTGATGGTTTTTACCTGACATGGTTTTTACAATCATAGGCAAGTGTTTGAAGTAAGCATGTCAACACTGAGAAATAAAAGGTAATAAATCTATCATATCCTTTTTTCTTATGTTATGTTACTGGCGTTCTGGTTTCATACAGTTTCTCTTGCCCAACAACTGCAAGAGAACACAATAGATAGCGCTGACTTTTCTTCAGATTTACCAAATAGAAATCTACGCCAGAGGTGTGTGTGTCTTTAAATTTAATGGTAACTTTTGCCTCCCCTCTCAAATTGCAACCACTTTATTTTCATCCAGTTCACAGCCTTTGCATCAACACTGCTCTTTAATTATGTTACAGAATGTTTGAGTGACTGTGTAGACAAGAAATTGTAATGTTGCATCACATTGATTTGGAATCTATTTTTTTATTATTTTTTTTCATAGTTTTCATTATATCTATACAATCATCAAATGAAGCAATTTTCCTTTGCATGTGTGTTTTCTTTTCAACTAAACCAAATTCAGAATCATTACTAAGATACGAAGGTTTATTCAGAAGTAATGACAACTATTGTTTTTCTCCTGAAAATGACCCAACACAGGAAATGTAATATCTACAGTTGAAAGTGTAAGACATGAACATTTTAAAGGTGACACCTCATGAGGTATGGATGCAGAAATTTCCGGCAAGGAACAAACACAAACATGGCTGCTTGAAATCACAGTTTAATTGATATACTCTCAAACAAACTATATACACTCATATGAACAAGGGTACGTATCATACATATACGAGCTGTTTAACATCCTTCAAAGTAGTCTCCAAGATCGTCCACAGTTCGTTGCCAGTGATGAGGCAGACATCATCACATTTCAATGAGCGGTGGCGCACATTGGCAGAGTTCATGCAGCTGATGGTATTTCCCATCTGCCTCATCGCTGGCAACGAACCGTGGAGGACAACCTTGGAGACTACTTTAAAGGATGTTAAACAGCTCTTACACATATGATATGTACCCGTTCACATGCGAGTATACAGTTTTTATGAGAATATAAAAATTAAATGGTGATTTCAAGCAGCCAAGTTTGTCTTTGTTCTTTGCCGGACATTCCTTCATTCGCGCCCCATGTGGTGTCACCTTTAAAACCTACATGTTGTACACTTTCAACTGTACATAAAAAATTTTAGGTGTTGGGTCATTTTCGGGAGATAAACAATATTTGCCATGACTTCCGAATCAGCCCTCGTACAAATGTCTGGATTCAAGAATTTGTGATCAATGACTAGTCTGATTGTTTGAGTTTGTTAACATACTTCAGGTGACTTAAATCTATTTTTATATTGTGGTTTTGTCCTCCTCAGCAATCTGAGTATAAAATAACACTTTCATGGTCCTTGGCATGTGCTTCAAAATGTTTTACTACACAAGTAGTCAGTTCTTGCACACCCCTTCCCCATTCTCTGTCATCCCACATAAACATGTTAGCTATTATTTGCATTGAATGAGTAACAACTAAAATTGTATAAATACATGTTTCTCTTATAGTATGCTACATATAAATTTTGGAAATGGTAATGCCTTTTCTAGATCAAAGTCCTTACATAGCATAGTCCTCAGGTAACGTCTTATTGTGTTTTCAACACACTCATGCCTTCTCAGCAGCTCTCAAATGCAATTCTTTCTGCATTTCATAGTCCCTTCGTTTAAAAGAATCTTTTTCTAGGCCAATAAGATGCTGCAATTTGTCACAATTTTGACATGTATCAGTATATGGCTACTTAAAATGAAGATTGAACTTGGACCGAAATACATAGTAGTAGTAGTAGTTTTCTCTCACTGCATGTGTTTCAATGAAATTACACCATTCAACATACAGAGAGTACAATTTTTTAACGTTCAACTCAGGATGAAGATATTTCCTATCAAGATTGTTGGCTAGCTTGTTCAGTCACAGTGTGCACGTCAAGGACATGTTGCAAATCAATTATCTTTATAGCCAGTATTGTACACAGCAAGGTATCAGCGCCCAATCTTCTTTGTGGCTAATCTGATTCGTAGGATTTCCTATACCTTTTTGGCAAGAATGGTTAATGCCAATATCATCGACCACAAAGCATATTGTTAATTGGCAGCGATAAAAATGCTGAACACATGTACAATGCTCACCAAAATGTTACATGATTCCAACACTCAAATTCAGAGATTAATGAGTGACCAAACTGGCTAGAGTAGTGGCTCTGATAACACAGAAATGGTGGAATTTTCTGTACTGCATTGGTGTCATCAATTTTATTTCTTGGGACAATACAACCTCTAGCATCACAAACAGCATGCATTTCATTTTTAGACACATATTGGTACACACATCCACCACTAATTTGAAATGTTTTAAAAAAATATTTCTTATAAACCCTCAATGTTATTTATTTCTTGGACTCTCGAGAAGTTGTCTGCGTTTGGACCTTTTGACCCATTATGTTTTCTCACACAATCAACACTTTTCATGTGAACCGGTCCTCTCATAAACAAATTCTGCTTAGAGAAAGCATTAAGAATCCAAAAAGATCTGAAAATTTTTTCTCTCTATTCACTACTAATGTTAGACAAGCACTTGATTCTGCACTGGCAGTCTATGTTATTGAATATTTTACCATGTACTTCGCTTCCTTTTTCACATATGTAAGGCCTGCCAGAATTTAGACATGTCTTCCTAATATTTTTCTTCCATACCCTTTCATTCGTACTTCTTTACACCCATGTGTTACACTACTAGCAGATTCACCTGAAACATGAGTATAACTGGACTGTTTTATTTGCATGTTTTTATGCATTGTAATGTTAAACCCTAGGTCTAGTTACATAAATAACTGTGTTAACATACAATGGCTTTGTAAAAATAATTAGGCCTAGCTTTATCTTTGTTTCCTAATTAACATTTTTCACCCTCCTTAAATATCAACAACAAAGTAATTTACACGTTTGTTTCATTTTTCCATTTATTATGTTCACTTGAAACATGACTAAAACAGGACTGTTCTATTTCATTGTTTGTAAACAGTGTAAGGTTAAACCTTAGGCCTAGTTAGATATATAACTGTTCTGTATTAACATACCATGAATTCATAAATCAGAACAGACCTAGCTTCATTTTTGTGTACTAACCTATTTCATCATAGGTAATATCAAAAAGAATACGTATTTAAATGTATTTCCATTTTACCATCATGTTTATCATGTTCTGGTGTATCCTGACTGCCTGATTCATATTCCGAATCTTCAGAACTCTCAATAACACTATTTTCACCATTGAAATCCATCATTTACAACATTAAGAAACATAGGACTTGTGTTACTACTGCACTGAAAAAAAGAGGAAATTGTAAAAGTTGTAGGACAGTGTTGCAAACTGTGAGGGAATGAGAGCTCCATGGATTTACTTAACTATACCTCTGAAAAAAGACTGCATGTTATATACAGAAATTCAATAATCCAGACATTGTAAATTTTGGATTTACACCACTTCTACTTTGTACCCCTTGTGTAATGTTTGACTGAATGTGTTTGAATGAATTCAAACACAGTACAGAAATATATCAACACTGGCAACTGGAGTGCTGTAAACCAATGCTTTCACATGACCCCGTAAGTAGAAATTGATGGGATTAAGTATATTTGTTCAGGCAGGCTGTATGATTGGTCCCCCACATCCGATCCACTGTTTTGAAATATGTAGCATCCAGTTATATGTTCATGGTGTAGCTGAAATGGGTCAGTGCATCATCATGTATTGACCATTGTGCTTGTCTGTAATGTAACGGAATGTCTTCGAGCTTAATGGGCATGTCAAATTCCAGGAAGTTCCTATAGGTCTCCCCATTTAGCATGAACTGGTGTTTGTTCTGGGACTGCTTTATTTCATGTGGGTTCTCATCTCCCTACTTACAGGCATTACGAAAAATTAAGGATGCCATCCAGAGTGAAGGTTGTCTCTTCTATCCAGAGCATATGTTTTAAGAAGTACTCATCACATTTGTGCTGAAACCCATTGCAGAATGCAGTTCATTACAATTAGTTTGCCTCTGTGAATGCCTGAACTTGCTGAATATGGTAGGCGTATAGCATATTCTCCTTCAGGTTCCTCCACACACTGACATACTGTAGTGTACACACTCTGCACTTACTGTTCCTCTGGTGCTATCCTAAGAATGGTTATCTATGTGATATAATGTTCCTCCACGTTGACAGCCTTGGAACTTTGAGGTCTTCCACTGTTTCCAGCATACCAATCAAAACACCCAGTTTGCCTTGAACATTCATAAATGTGTTGAAATGTGTTTTTTGCTTAGGTGTCAAGAATTAGAAAATGTTTTCATGTCTTTATGTCTTGCCACGACATAATTAAAGTAAGTGCACCCATAGAGTTGGATTGTGTTGCATATTTTCAGCGCACATATATTCCATTTCATTGCACATGCTCTTTAGCACCAACACAACATCCATCACTATAACTGTTGGTACAAATACATTTCTACTGGCCTTCCAACTTGTGAAACATATTTCAATATTGCCCCATTCAGCATGTATGCTCCGTCCAATTTTTCCCATATATTATATACAACACAACGCTGCGTCCTTGTTTTTTAAAACAACCTGTATACACTATGTCAGATAATTCATGGATATGGACTGCACCACATGAATGTGTGGTCAAAACTAAGTAGAAAATACTCTTTGGTAAAAATGTACAAGGTCCTTCTTTTACAAGAATATTGATATGAAATGTCCAGAAACCATTGTAGGAAACATGTGGTATTCCAATTAGATAAAGGCAAATTGACGTGTCAATGCTACATACAACTAATGTTTCAGTTGTAAGGTATACAGCAAGGGAATGAGCTGACCTCAGTAGGGTCAAAGAGGCTATGGAGTTCACATGCAGTGAGTACTGGGACATGGCAATGGCCATGAGTGCATCCGGCGGCCAAGCTCCGTGCATGCTACATGCATCCAACATGCGGAAAAATGCATTGCAATAGGCAGAGCAAACTTCGAAGACCTGTTATAATATTTTGGCATTTTGTATGCTTATGCTATATGATGTGCTTAACTTGAAATAGTCATTTTATCTACTTTAATATGGTTTTATTTGTAAGCTAAGGGCTTTACGCTTTTTTACCAAATAATATATTCTACTTAGTTTTGATGACAGATTCGTGTTGTGCAGTCCGTATTCACGAATTACCTGACACCCCGTATTTGCATATTTATAAACCATATTTCCTTAGGAGCTGAGATGAAAATGGTGTTATGCTTCTGTAGCAAGGACGCTAAACCATTGATGGTGTCAAACCTGTTTATGACATGTCTGTCAGTAACCAAAAGGTTCTGATTCTGCAGTGTAATGGGTTGTTGGTACATTGATTATTTTTGAAATCCACCTTTAAACAATAAATTTTAAGGCCTTCATTTATGTGTAGGCCCCCCTATATTTAAACATGAACACTGACAGACGTTCACTCAGTAATGTTTGCAGTGACTTCCAATTAGTTCTTTCTCTTAATGTCGCATTTAAGAAAAGGAACCTTTACTAGTGGACACTAGAATTGTTTTTGTTTTGATGTAAGCTCACTAGTAAAATAATTGACATTTCAGCTACATGCATTAAATTTGTTTGTAACAATTTCACAGTGTCATTTGATAGATGGATACTAGTCATTTGGTTTATGATAATTTTAATATTTACTAGTATCAGAATGATGCTTATAGCACTGTAATAGTTAAGAATCATACTGCATTTCCAAATCTTCCAAAAAAATTCTAGAAGTCTGTGTGAATTGACAGTACTAATCATGGCTTATAAGTCACCATAATTAATTACTGTGATAATGATACCAACTTCTGTTTTTTAAATGGGTATTTACTCATTTCTCCCAATAGCATAACATGTTATTAAGCAGCGAGTTCAGTAATGTGGTTATTTTGAAAAATTGATGGGCACTTTTTGAGATATAAGGGGATTTTAAAAGGTGTGTTTATTTGACTGTAGCTGGGGCAGAGTAGGTTGTGTCATCCATTGGGAGATGTTACATTGGTGGGGACTGTGTAACAGACAAAATTGCTCAGTGAATTAATTGTAATCAAGCTGTGAACATCAAGTTAAACACATATTTTATTTGTTTGTAACATTAACATCATCAACAAACAACCTTTTGCATGTGTTCAATATGTGTCTACTGTATCACTAGCATGTGTGTCACTTATGTAGGAACACGCCGCAGGACAAACTAGCAAATTAGGCAACCTACCTCACCATAGCTACAGACATATATAATATCATCCCTTGGTGATGAGATGAATACACCAGTCAACCTTCACTTTGTAACACACATTGACATGACACATTCTGCTTAAATACTTTGTGCAAATATTAGGTGTTACAAGAAATTTGCGTAAGTTTTCAAATAACTGTAACTGACAAATTACTTTCTCCAAGCCAAATGCTTTGTCAAAAAGATTTCTTTAAAATCACATCGTACCTTTTTCTATTTCTTACTTCCAGCCCATGTCTTAACAGACTGTTAACATGAAAAAATTCTCTGTCTTTAATCAGTTCTATTATTGTCTTGCAGGAGTTGCACTTCACAACACATGACAACATCTACTAAATAAAGTAAAACATAACTCTGCACATTCATAAACGTCCAGGTAACATCCTCTACATAGGTGAATCAAAACCCCAGAAGCATCCGTTTTTTCACCCTCCATTTGTAAATCACAAGTCTTCACTTTGTCAAATCAGGAAGGAACGCCTAAAACATGCAGTAAAACTCAACTTACCACCAACTGTACAGTCCGGCAAACAATAATAATGGTAATTTCCATCTGCTTGAATGTTTGCATCCATAAGTATGCCAAATGAAACCTGTTGGGTATGTACATACTTTCATAATATACCAGTATGGATTTTTGTTGGAAATATGTATTTGTTTCAAATATATTTTATTGAAAATGTTACAATCATTTGTTTTATTACTTAGGAATATTTAATCTATTTGTGCTTATTTTTTAGGGGAATACAAGGTCACTGGAGTCCAAATTCATATATATTTTATAATTCAGTGTTTTTTGCCATACTGCTCTGGGGGATATATCAAAAGGATTCTGAGGAACCAATGCAACTTGTAAGTATAGCT
The DNA here is from genome assembly GCA_029891345.1 of Dryococelus australis. NCBI lineage: Eukaryota > Metazoa > Arthropoda > Insecta > Phasmatodea > Phasmatidae > Dryococelus > Dryococelus australis. The sequence goes on along the minus strand of CM057009.1, from coordinate 53,280,436 downwards.
ATTGCTTATACTTTATATGCGGCTACTACTTTGTATTCATTGTCTAAATATGTTGTTATAAAGTATATAATGTTTTTTTCGATTATTAAATTGTAAAAATAATACATGTCATTAATTGTAATAGAGTTGAACTTTCCTGTAATGTAACTTGTGCAAACAGTAAAATGGTTCTTGACATGTAAAAGGGTTTGGAATTTCTATTAAAATAATCTTGAACATACCAATATGTAATTTATTATAAAAATTTTACACTTTTTTTTGCTATTATCTAATGTTTTTATTATCAACTCAGCTACCTAACATACATCATTGGGGTTATTACATGGAACCAAGAAGTACCAATCTGCAGTAAGTGTATACCCCTAACACTGCGTTTCTATTTGACCAAGTACAAGAAATCTGCCTTGTATGTGAATAGAAAATGTTATTGTACATAAAGGGCTATATAGGGGTTGGTTTGTGTAATTGAGGAGGCTTTGCAGGCTAGCCTTAACTCATCATTCAAATGCATGGTTATCTTTATGGTTACTTGCCGTGGATGTTGAGGAAATATTCTTTCTTTTGGGTTATAATATTATAAAAATATATCACTTAGCTTAAAAATACTGTTACAAGATGCCATAGGGGTAGAGGTCTTTATAATAATAAGATCATTAAATTTTATATTTAATTTATTTCTAACAGCTATTATTTACAACATTAAACTATTGATCTCCACTATTACTCTTGCTAATCTCAATAAGCATAAAATTTAATGTCTATCTCAACTCTAATTTAAGACCTTCTCAATGTGTCAATATTAGTGATATAGACTATTCATGGTAAAGTGAGCACTTTTGAAAGTCCTCTCATTATGAATAATAGTCATTAAATATATTCTATTTTAGCCTTAGACGTTAACTTTCAAGTTCAGTGGAATCTACATACTGTGTTTATGACTTACATGGCAATATTTATTTAAAACCGTGGTTACAGGGCAAAAAATGTCTGAAATAAAAAAGTATCTAGGTCCTCAAAAGTGCTCACATTACTGTGAACAGCCTATAGTCACTTATTCACATTAATTATTAACACATGTTCAATCTGTCTGTTGCCATCATTTGAAATTTAAAATGTCTTATACTTATGTATCCAGTGTAATAGTCCCACCTACCAGTCTCCCTCTACTACACCAAAACTCGCTGTCCACAGACTTCACATTCCCCTGGTCACTTTTGTCCTCACCCATCACTCTGCTGGCTCGTCTATTCACTGTCTTCGCACACCTATCACTTAGGGTCACACAATCTTCCAAACTCTCAAAAGCTGTTGACCTTGAGTCCTTTTGCTGCTTAAAACGTTTCGCTTTCCTGATCTGGAAGGTTCCCCACACCCCGATCCATGCTAAGAGAGGCTAAAACATCGACCAGAATATTTTTTGTGGATAACCACAGAAATTCAATCAGCTGGAAGTCAGGAGGGCACGAGTTGTGATAAGCTTATTGCAGCAGTACACGTGGCAGAATGCCTTTGTAGCACTTCTTGGATTACCCGCCTGACCTTCAAATGTTCCTTTGTTTTCGCGAGCAGGACGAGGCAAGGGAAGTGATGAAGAGCAGCATGCATGTAAAACTGTGCCCTTCTCAAGTCCCTTTATTCCGGACAGACACTCTGCAACATCCAGGCTTTCATAGTGTGTCATTTGTTCTAGTGGACAACCTTCGGCTTTGCCAGTGAGCCTTGGCAACAAATCCGTAAGACTATATCATTGATCTTCAGAATCTGCCTTCCCAACATTTCTGTAGCTTTGGGCAGTACCCTTTTCACCTTTGTGGGTTGTACAGCTACACCAAATTGTCCTTATTGAAACACCTCACCTGACATTCTCCTGTCATACTGCAAGTTCATCCTGTCACTTTTTATTCTGAAGTGCTGTCGAGCAAAATCATGAATACCCACTTGTCTGCGACGTAATTTTCTGGCATAATCAGGGGCAGCAGCTTCCTCTTCTGTCTGTCGACCAAACAATAGATCATGATGATGTGTAGCTCTCTTCCAAACACCTTCTTTGATAATGTTACCCTTGTAGACTCCTATACTGCAGAGTGGTAAGGAATAAACAATGGTCCCTCTGAATCCCAGTCCTTTTGGTTGTCTGCCACAGAGATTACTGCTCAAGAGTGCAGTTAAACCTTTGGACCATTCCGTTGGATTGAGGTAAGGATGTAGTCAGAATCATTTTCATCCCCAGAATATTTGTTACATCTTTGTTAGATCTTTGGCCACAGTACGTGCTTCTTGGTTTGGGAGGGAAATGACCTCATGCCACTTATTAAAGTAAATCTCGGGCCACCAGTAGATACCAGTTACATCTCTCTGTGACAGGTAAGGAGTTTGGAATATCTATTGTCGTCTTTTTGAATGGGCTCCCAGCAAATTGTTTTTATAGAGGTGATCTTGTCCTCCTGGTCCTTGGGCCCTTCCTAGCAGTGCAGGTGTCACACATTCAGCACAAATCCTCAGTATGATGTAATTATGATGGTGTGAATGAATTGTGTTCATTGCCGACCATGCGACTAATTAAAAAATACACACACACACACAAAACTCAACAAGATAGAAATGAAAAACCTTGTACACCACCATAAACAGATAATTAAGAAAAGCTGTTTACTTGTCAATAGAAAACAAATATTTATAAAATTTAATCCACAAAAAGATGGACGAACTTATTATTACAAAACAGGGTACACAACAAAAGCAAAACAAAAACGAAATCACACAAGTGAAAAACAAATTCAGTTGATGCAGCTGAATGATAAAAACTAAAAACACACACACAAAAACACAATAAAAACAACACAGGAAAAAACATTTCTTGTTAGATTATGAAACCAATTAATTCAACACTATGACGTGTGCCACATGCTCCTACCCCTAATACCGTTTGTCCGGTCATAGCCTGCAACGTCACCACAGCGGGGCTGTGTGCTCTGCACAGTGTAGATTAAGCCACCTGCTCTCCCCGTGGGAATAACATTGCCCTGGAGAGCTGTATTTTGCAGTAACCATTGTTTGTCGCAAAACGTTTTATCAGTTCTACTGTTTGGCCGGTTATAAAGCCAGCATTGTTCATGTAAAGTGCCCTCGTAAAAGGGAATGTAATTCACTGTAATAAATATGACTGTGAACTGAGTGGTATGTACGTTATTTACGTCGCATCATGCATGTCGGGAGACGGTCTCTTACAATACCCGCTCACTCAACTTACGTAAGTCATTTAATTTGCAAGTGTTCATGAGTTTTGTTTCGCATTGTATGGGCATATGGGAGGCCCTGACAGCCCACGTACGCGCATGTAATAGTTAGGTAATTTTGCCACCAAAATTAGCAATGGTGCATAGTCTATCGATAGGCTGTCGTTTAGCAAACATCATTCATATGGAGTAGTAATCAACGGGGCTGAGGTCAACACTTCAACGGCAAGGAGATTGGTCCGGGCATACGGCCTGCAACCCCGAGGTTAAGAGATGCATCAACATTCACGTCGCCTTGACAGCATCTGGCGCCAACCAGGTATAATCATTCCTAGACCTCACCATCACCGCCCTGAAAACCTCATTTAACCCTTTTCCGACGTCCAAGCAGGCATCAAATGGCGCCTATCCGTGTGGACAAATCTCCCGCCAAAATTTTTTCTGCCAAAAAGTTTTTCTAAATTTTCCAAAAATTTCCAAAGTTTTTCCTGAATATCAATTTTTCCCGCCTTTCCCTACCCGCGATGGCGTGAGGGTGACAGAAAGGCAGCAAGGGCAACGTCAGTGGAAAACTTGTCAACTATCAACAGATGATGCCACGCAGAAGCTACGCCACATCGCTTGGAGGGAGAAGCAGTGGGAAACCATGAGGAGGAGATGTGACGGGGTGGTGGCTACCCTCCCCCATCCCCTTAACATTCACTGCCGCCGACAGCCAGTTGACCCTGTTTTGCGTGCTGCGAGTCAGCTGGGTGTTGTTTCATCAACCCTGCGCGGAGTAAGCAGGCCAGCCGCATCATGAAAGGGGAGTGTAATCCCTCTTCCCCAACTCCGCACTTCCGCACAGGCTTGTCCACGTCTACCGCGCACGTGACTTTGTTCACAAACAAAGCATGGCTGGCAGGATGACTGACAGCTCGCCGGAGCTGTGGTGTCCTGAGTGTTTGCACTCTATGGTGTATCCTGGACAATTAACAGGTGACAGTAAGCCCTATTGCCAGTGCCGTAATAAGACCAGACCCACAAACATCTGCGTCGGTGACGTCCGTGGGAGGGAAAAGGACATTAGTAGTGAAGTAATGCAGGACAGTCAAAATTTTCCAAATTTTCCCCCACTAGTAAAATCTGGAAGTGAACCTTTCCCAAATTATGCATTTCCGAAACATTGTGATAACTTGCTGTGCAAAGGCCAGGGTACCACTGTACATCAGTGTGTACAATGTGATATAAATTACCACCAAGAATGCATCGGTGACACGGAACACAATTCTGTTTCAGAGCTCACATTTCTTTGCTTGTCGTGTCACATGGTCTCAACAACAAATAGGCAGGACGTAAACTGAATGCAAAACATAACCGCAGACACTCTACGTGATCAGATGTTGGACTTGTTAGGACAGTGGTATAACAGTGTGGCAGTGAATGTAAAAGGCAATCTTTCACAAGTGATAGTAGCACGGAACGCTACCAATGAGACAGGGGGAGCGGCACAGCAGAGTAGGGAAGGAAAGCAGTGCGAAGCAGGGATGCCGCGCACTTCCGCCACGCACGTGGCAAATGTAAACAAACCCCCGCCTCCCACACCTTCCCCAACAACCACACCGCACGCATACCAGCTACCCACACCATTTTTCCTGCCACTACCGCAAATGTTTCCAACCCTTATTTATCCACCAATTATACTAAACTACCTGCCATACATGACAACAATCCCGCAGGGATCTGAAAGCATGCTTCAAAGCAGAACCACGGAGACCAACTTACCTCAATACTCGCCAGGACCAATTACAGCAAAAACACAGACCAAGTTCCAAACATTACCCACGTTCCCAGGTATGCCGACGGAAGATCCGGCAGCATTCTTAAAAGACTGTGTATCCCGCCTTACCAGGTATAGGGTGAGCAGTGACGAATGGGTGAGCTGTGTCGGACCATAACACCACGGAGACTCGTGCTCTTGGTGGCCATCTCTCAACCACTATGCACCTCAGTGGGAGGAGTTTTGACGTGCATTCTAGTACAGGTGTAGAAGAGTCTTTGCCTCTGTACAGGTCCAGAGCAGATTGACTCGGGAGGGTCAACAATTGGGTGAGTCATTAACCGTTTTCATTACACGTAAGAGTCAGCTTGTTAAATGTTTTCATCCAAATTTGTTAGAGTGGGATGTAATCGCTGAAACGGCTCGACCTGAATTCAGAGCAGCCTTAATACCTCTGTTGAATGGAACATTAGAAGATTTAATGCATGCCGCAATAATTCTGGAGAGAATGCATGAATCACCATGCAGTGATGCAAATGTAGTAAGAGAGCGACACGAGCAGAGAGGACAGTCTGTACACGTATCGTTCTGGCAGATCACAAAAAATTTTCGCAGTCTTCCCGTAGTAACAATAACGGACAAGGGCATGAAAAGTTATATAGTGGGCAATAGCATGAGAAATGGTATCATGGGCAAAAGCATTGAAATATGTATAAGCAGAATCAGAAGAGGAGTGGAGCCATGGGGTCCGGTGGCCAGAAGCCACACAGAACCAGAACATAACAGGTAATGGTAATAGCCAACAGCAAGAATGGAATCTGGATTACCCACCTCGACATCTGTGTAGATACTGCCCAACCCCACAATACCACTGACATAATAAATGCCCGAATAACCCACACATCAAGCAAATCAAAGTAGCAGCAGAACGTAAGCAACAGAGAAACAGGTTGCAGAGGTGAATGGGCTGGATGCATCTGACACGCCGCCTGCTAAAATTTGGATCACAAACACAAAATTAACCCCTCAACTAGTATTGGTACAGCAAATGAGCAGTAGTCATGCACCCTTTATCTGCATTTTAGTTTCTGTCAACTGCCAGTTATGCCATGCCTTAATCGATACTGCAGCCTCACACAATTTCATATGACTGCATTTTGTAGACGAGCAGGATATGACACTTACAGACCACGTTATTCGGTTGGCCACAAACAAGCATTGTAGTACAGCCATAGGACAGGCAGTAGTAACAGTCCAAGTCCGTGACATAGAAACGAAAACAGTGGTCATTGTTACCCCAGAAATACGTGAGGAAGCTATTTTGGGGATACCTTGGTTAACAGAACAACACATAATCGTGGAGCCAGCCACAAGGATAATACATTTTGGCATGAAAGAAAGACTCACTGTGTACAACCTGGGCAGCTGTCCGATGGGTAGCCTACCTAGAGTAAAGCTAGGGGAATTTGACAACCAGGTCCCGCACGAGTACTAGGCTGCATTTCAACGTGTCCTTAACGAACGCCGCAGTGTATTTGGCGGAAACAATGCATTGAAGCACACAACCGTCGCTGAGCATGCAATACCATTGGTAGATGAAAAGCTAGTACACATCAGCTCGCGAGGCTATTTGCCGCACCAAACGCGGATAATAAGAAGGCAAATTAAGGAGATGCTTGACGATGGAGTGATCAAGCCGCCGGATAGTAAGTTTAATTCCATGATCACACTAGCTCCAAAAAAAGATGGAATTTGGAGATTCTGTGTAGATTTCAACCATTAAACCAGGTAACATTCAGCACTTCCACCATATATGCACTAAGTACATTAGGACAGGTGAAAGTTTGGACATCCTTGAATTTGAAGAGCGGATATTGGCAGGTGCCGGTGAAACTTGAAGACAGGCAGAAAACTGCATTCATGGCCTATATGGCTGGCGGTTTCAATTCTGTGCAATACCATTTGATTTAAAATGTGCACCCTCTACATTCCAGGCAATGATGGTACGTGTGCTGGATGGCATTGTTGGAGAGTATACGCTGGTGTATCTCGATGACTTATTTGATCAAACAGCTGGGAGGAACACGTGCATCATTTAGCAGTAGTCCTGGAGAGGCTCACAATCAATGGAATCACGTGCTTAATTGAGAAATGCGATGTGGGTAAAACCAGCATTGATATCTTAGGACACGCAGTCGATCAGGAGGGAAACCGGCCGAATCCAGAACAATTAAGCTCATTGACAACTACCCGCAGCCTTAAATACGCAAGCAACTACTGAAATTTTTCGGACTCATAAGTTGATAGCAAGAGCACATGCCAAGGTTCGCAACTATCACTGTGCCCTTAACAGAGCAGTTGTCACCACAGAAATGGTTTCAGTAGACAAGCGAGATGGAGAAAGCGTTCTCAGACATCAAGCATGAATTCAGATCATGTTCGACACTAGCTCGTTACTACGTGAGCAAACATTTGTACCTTCAAACTGACGCAAGTCAAGAGGGAATAGGTGCAGTATTGTACCAGATTAGTGACAGTGGGGAGAAACATGTTATCGACTTCGTGAGCACTAAACTGGGGCAGGCTGAGAGATGTTATGACGTCAACGAGAGGGAATGCGTGGCAGTCATTTGGGCGGTCAATAAATACAGCGCGTACCTCGAGTACCAGAGGTTCACACTACGGACCAACAACCGCTGCCTTGTGTGGTTGCATAGTATGCGAGAAGCAATGAGTAAGTTGACGCTATGGGCATTACACTTGCAGGCCTACGACTTAGTAATGGAACATGTGCCCAGAAAAAAAATGAACTGGCGGACATGTCATGCAGTGCCAACAATGGAGTAATTGTCCGGGGATGAAGCAGGATTGGAGGACATTTTACTGCCAAATTCGCACGACCCAGTATCAGAGGTATACGTACAACTTATCACAGCCGCCAACAATGAGGGTCTGATTAGCGACTTGTACAGGGAAGTCGTTGAGGTAAAAAGAAGTTGCAGATTCACACAGGAAAAGACGAGATAGTGTGAACAGCGAGAAGTGGAGGGATGCCACGTCGCAGACGGCAGGTTGGAGACCTGTTCGGTTCAACAGCCGGGGAAATGGAGGGTGTATGTCCCCACGTGTGCGAGGGATCAAGTCTTCACCTATTCGTACTGTGGCAGAGTGGCTGAACACCCAGGCATTGAACAGAAGGTCAGTAACATCACTCTACCATTTTTTTTTTGCCATGATTAAGCAGAGATGCAAGGAGATATGTACGCCAATGCCAGGAGTGTAACTTCTACAAGACACATTGTGCAGACGGGAGGCAGCAATAGCGGCCATACTGGCCGCTATTGTTTACTGGCCATAAGTGGAGAGAGCTATGTACAAAGATGGAGCATTAATCACTTCATAACGGCAGTGTATCACCCAAGTGCTAACCCAATAGAGAGAAGGAACCAAGAAATAAAAGCTCAACTATGGCTACATGTAGGCGGACCACATTCCAGCCGTTCTCTACACACTCAGGAGAAGGGTAAATGCGGCAACTGGAAGGTCACCCGCCGAAGCATTGTTAGGCCGTAATCTACGCCTACCATGGGAGGCAAAATGTTTGCAATGAGAGGACAGCAGCGGAATGCCGAGCACCGACACATAGCAACGACAATGACGGAGATGCTTCCACGAAGTGAGGCAACAGCAAGATCATTAAGCTGGTTACCGGTCACAAACTGACCACCGCTGAAAGTGCATGAAGGACAGGCAGTATATGTACGGATGCACCCCCAGTCCATTGCAAAGAAAGACTTTTGTGCAGGGTTAGCAGCATGTTGGAGTGGGCCGCATCATGTGCTACAAATGCATGGGCCAACCACGTACACAGTCCACATGGGAAGGAGGAATGTGAGAGTACATCGGGACGACATCTGGGTGCCGTCGACGACGAAGTCGGTCCCGGTGTGTCCCGACACCACAATGGCGCAGGTCGTGCTGAGCTCAGGGAGGAGCAAGAGGAGACGCGAGGTGTGGCAGCACTTCAGTGGGGGAGACCTAGCAGAGGACCTGTCCATGTGCGCCTACGAAAATTTACCACCAGAGGTGAGGCAGGATGGAAACACCATCGAGGAGCTCCAGGAGGAGAGGAGCGCTGCAGAAGGTGCATCAGCACTTCAAAGAGATGCATGGGGGAGGAGGAAAGTGTGGAGGAGATAACCGGTATTGATACGCCCCTCAGGGAACCTGTAATGCTTCCAAAAATGCAAGCACAAGATCAGAAGGAGCTCGACGAGAATGTGCACGTGCAAGTAGAGGGAACACAAGTAGAGCAAGAGGAGCAGGAGCAACAGATCAAGCATGAGGAGCATGTAGATGAGCACGTTGAACTAAAGCAAGGTGTTAATGCAAGTGGGTTTGCAGGGGCTGTTCAGCCGGGTCGCACCTGGAGACTGCGGAACTAACAAGACAGCGAGGAAGGTGACGAGGGCAACGAGTCAGGGATCTCGCTCTACCTTCTGCGGTCGTGTCAGCGGGCACACCTCCTATCACCATGTCAACAATGCAAGCAGCCGGAGTTTCCTGGCAAGAAGGAGCAACCACCGGTGGTCCCACCTGCAGTCATGCAGGCCGGCATGCATCTGCAGCTGCTGCCAGTAACATCGGACGGCCTACAAACGGTCTTAAAAGCGGGAGGGGGTGGGTTTGACGTGTGCAACGTGCTCCTACCCCTAAGACCCTTTGTCCGGCCATAGCCTGCAATGCCACCGCAGCGGGGCTGCGCGTTCTGCAGAGCATAGAGTGTGAGCCCGGTTGCTGGAGTGATCAGGCACAGAGCAAATGCAAGGGCACCCTGGTGCAGAGCAGCTGTTGGTTGCCATGGAGACCCCATCTACTTTTTGATTGTGAAATTTTTATGCAATTTTTTTTTGCTAGGTTTTATAATTTGTTTTAAAACATTTAGTTTGGTGTAGGAATTGAGCTCATGTTTACTTAGCTCACTGCAATATGCCTAACAATAGCTCAACTACCGAACATTCATCGGTGTTAGTAGCACACAACCTGCATAGCATGAAGTTATTCACAACATGCTTTAAGGCATGTTTTGAGGCTCTCAACTAAGTCATAAAATGGCAAAATATAAGAGATAATTGTAACACTGATTGTGATGTGATTTAAGATGGATGATATGTTTCACAAAATGTGTCATGTCATGAAATATTTTGAGACTCGTGACTTGCTGTGCAATATTACACATTATATATAAGGTACTTGAGCTTCACAGAAATATATTTAAAAAAAAAGTTATGATTAAAACAGAGCTCAGAGCTTACCATGGCACATTGCATTGATCAGGATTGACTTGTGTTACCTACCACCACATTTTGGTAGGTCTATTGCCAAATTGTTGCCAACTATTTGTATAAAAGTTTTGGGACCAAGCATGGCATGAGTGTTAACTGCAGTGTGAATTTCAGTGTCATGAGTGTTAACTGCAGTGTGAATTTAGTAAATGTACCTCTTATGGTTGTGAAATGGTAACCAGCTATACTTACAAAAGAAGTTAGAGGTGTAATTCATTTCATTGGTATGTTTGGGGTTGGAAACCTTAAATGCCATCACAGTCTTACAGTTGTTTTTCCCCTAGATGTGAAATAATGGTCATCTATGCTAATAACAAGGTTTCACGCAATGCATTGCATCAAAATGTTTGGGGTTGTGAGTATTACCTACAGTCCGCATTTGATGGTTACCTCAGAAATTGGTATTGAAATTGAGGGCAACTATTCTACAAAATGAGCTTAGAGCATAATGTATCATATAATTTTGTCCAGGGCCACAAATATTATCTACAGTCTGAATTTAATGGCTCTGTTTCCAGTGGTTGCAAAATGACAATCAACAATGCTTAAGTTCTTATAGTATAATGCATTACATTGCCCTGTTTGGGGTAGAAGTTATTACCTACAGTCTGAATTTTGTGAGTGTATCTCCAGTAGTTGCAACTGTTCTTATAAATGGAATTAAGGTCTATCATGGCATATTGTCGTGTTCCAATGTTGAAAGTATTACCTGTGATGCAGATGTAGTGGCACTATTTCTAACGATTTTAGAATAATAGCCAAATAATCCTATAATAAAGATTCACGTATTATGCTTTACGTCAATGTATTTAGTGTCACAAGTATTGCCTACGTTCTGCATTTGATGGTTCTGTCTGCTGTGGTTTTTGAAATTGAGAGCAACTATGCTTAGAAAAGGGATTATGGCATAATTCAGTACACTGCCCTGTTTGAGGTTCCGAGTATTCTCTTCTTTCTAAACTTGGTGGCTCTTCCTTCAGTGAGTGGTTGCAAAATTATAATTAACTATGCAAGAAGAGGGTTTAGGGCTTACAGTATCACGTTGTCTTGTTCAAAGTCACGAGTATTACCTGTGATCTGAATTTGGTTGTTTTATCTCCAATGAATTCAAAATAGCGGGAAACTGTGCTTACATAAAGGCTTAGGGTCTGTGACATATGGTATTCATGAATCAGTGCTAGATTGTTGTTTCCCACTGCAGCATCAAACCCTGCTGTTATCATCATCTGCATTAACATTGAAGCAGGACTCAACAGAGAACACAGTGTGTTGCCATTCATCTGTCTAATGTTAATGTTCCTAGCATTTGAAGTAGTAGAGGTAGTGGTATTGGTATTAGTTGTAATGGTAGTAGAGGTGGTAGTGGTAAGGTGATAGTGGTAGTAATGGTAAACATAGTAACGGTGGTGGTGGTGGTAGTGTTAGTAATGGTACTGAAAATATGTATTGTGAGGCACACACTGGTGTGCTACACAATGCTGAGAGGTCAGAGGCAAACTGCACAATGGACACCATGCCTGGAGGCCAACCTCATTCAAACAGAGACAAATGGTTCTTGTTGAGAATGGCAAATCAGTGCAGGCCCCACAGACTGCAGGATTTCTCTGAATGTGGTGCCACATTCTGCTACTACTTGTCGGTGGATATTACTGTCTTCTCTTTCTGTAGTGCATCTGACAATATCTCCTGTATGTGATGTATGTGTATGTATCACATCTGCACACATTGTCTCACAGTGACTGCACGGCCAAGATGAATGGTTATACAACATGCTGACCATTCGAGTTTTTGCAGTCTGACTATACAACCTCATTCAAATCTGCCTTTGTGGTGATATTCTTTGTGAGCAGGACACCGTGGCATATTGATCTGCTTCATAACTCGTGGACTTCTGCCTTTGCATCCTGTTGTATGGCCCTTTCAGAAATCATTGCGTACTGGCCACAATTGCCCTTTGTATCCAATGTTGTAGTGATGTTTCTACAATGTCACTTTAACCATTTGCATTGTGCAGTTAATACCGTATGTGATCTTGAATTTATTGCAAGTGGATGACACATTATGAATGTATCAATTTCCTTGTCCAGCAGTATATTTCAGTGTTTTGTGGACATTCACAGATTTATCCCACAATAACATCAATCAGTTGCTGTGTATTCACAAATCCTTACATATGCTACGTGTGCCTCAGGGCTCTGCCACAACCACTCTCTTGAAGGTGGTCTTGTGGTTGGTTGTGTCATGGCTGGCACCAGCGCTGGCCTCCTTTAGAACTGAAAATCTGCCTCCAACGACAGCATCATGTATCTTGTTGAGACTGATCATCCTTCTTCTCGGTCAGACTTAAACTCTGGGTGTTGCTGTGACTGTCTACCTGTAGAGAGTATCTCAGTGTCTCTGATGTGGCTCCTTCTTCTATGTGGTCAGGCCTCACTGCAGGTCACTTGGGAGCATCAGGCACCTCTATTCACTCTTGACTGTACTGGTGTGCCCCTCAGTGTTTTTTGTAGTGAGGTGCCTTCTTGGTCAGGGTTCCCGACTGGCCTAGGCAGCAGCGGAAGCGGAACAGTTGGTCTGCCTTCACCCTCAGTAGTAGGTTGCTTAGGGGGAGGGCTGGACAGACCACTGATGGAACGGAAGCATCCCTGTGCTACAGCAGGTGGTGATGTAAGTGTTCTCCCTGCAACAGGGTCCTCTGAACTGAAGTTTGTTGAGGAAGCAACATTGATGCTGCTATTGGGGTTGTTGTTTTTCCTTTGCCTTCAGTAGTTGGTTACTTTGGGGGAGGGCTCGATGGACCACTTGTGGATGGGGAGCTTCCCCATGCTATAGCAGGCTGCTGATGCAGGTGCTCTCCTGTTTCTGGGGTTGCAGTAATGCAGCTGGTGTCCCTCGGTGGCATAGTTGTCAAATCCCAGTTGAACAAACTGCTCCCTTGATTTGAGTCACTATAATATAGGCAGCGTCAGGGTTCCCCTCTCGTGGATGGCTTCTTGGAGTGGGACTTGGGTCATCCTCCTCCTCCTGTACAGGGTACAGTTCTCATTCAGGGAGATCAACACCTTGTTCTTCAGGTTCTCTGATAAACTGAAGGAGCCTCATGTGTTTGCAAGGGAACTTGCAGACCTGTGCATGATGGTTTTCAACACAGTAGTTATTACTCTCCCTCTGGATTATGACATAAGGGCCTTCCCATTTGGGGGCGAACCCAGCATAAAACTTGCCTCTAGCTCAGCTTAAGGTGTGGTTGTAGACCAACGTAATCTCACCATTTGGTAAATTATTTGTTTGGTCAGGTGCGATTCCTGGGTACTTTTTCTGTACGTACCCCTATTGGGAGGCTTTCGCTACTCGCCTAAGCTTCTGTTCTTTCTGACGGGCAACCTCAGCTGTTGGGAGAGTCATGGGCTCTGTCTTCTACTCCCATTGCCCTGGCCTACAGATTGATTACCTTTGCAAGAACTGGCTGGGAGAGGTCCCAATAGCTTCATTAAACAAGTGCCTCAGGGTAAATAAATAATATCTCTGGACCATGGCTGTCCCACCGAGCATGATTTTCATTTAATGATATAGTGAAAACCATAATAAATTGGTGTGGATGTCAACCCCATCCATAAAAACAGACTGGAATCTCACATGTGCATTAATAAATGTAACTATGTCTAATTCTTGTGTGGTTCCCTGCAGATTAGTAATCAACCATGCATGTTTAAAAAAAAAGTTTACCTCAAGTTTGAACTTTAAATACCATAGTTTTACCGAAATTAATGCAGTATTATATCATAATGCATTCATTTCTCAAAAACAGTGACATTTACCTCGAAAACACAAATGGCTTTGTTATTTACCATAGACAGTAGGTTACTAAACCGCAGGAAGAAACAAATATCAGATATTTATAATTTTAAACTCACAAATGAGACTCTTACACATCCATTTTCTGGAACCCAATTTTTTATTGTTTGCAGATCATCGTTTAATAATGCATTGTGCAGAAACTCAGAAATTTTCTTTCATTCTGGCTGTGTTAATAGCAGTAAACTTCAGCTTCAGCTATGCTTTCAAGGGGTTGTTACACACTTTCAGAAAATAGGACTTATGGTATATTATATATATATATTCAACCTAATTTTTAAATGAGGAATCACCTGCTGAAGTTTGTCTCGTACAGTTCATATCCATCCTGTATATATTAGGGTGTTATTGGTGTTGGTGAGGCATTGGTTGGTAGAAGTAGTAGTGCAGTAGAATTCCCAGGGTGCCAGGCTATGATGTCGTGCATTACACCATGTGGTGAGCACAGACTATTTTTAGGGTCATGACGTAGCCACGTGCATGTTTCCTAACACAGACACATACCTCTTCTGCTCCGTTGTTTGCCATGGAGCATGCCAAACGCAAGAACAGGAGAGAATTGATTGCTTAAACTTAAAAAATAAACATTACCATGTGCACGTTAGCTCCAGAGCCATCCAACATTTTTTACAGAATATAACAACATTAAACTGGGTGTTGCTCTACACAAACTCAAAAGGAAAAGGACTAATATATTATTTTAACACTGTGGCATATAACACTTGCACAAGGCCTCTTATGAACAAGCATGAAAGTAAGTTACATTGGTAACAAAAAGCCTGTAGGCGAAAATAGTTATTTATGGGCCCTCCAAATTAATGGAAGGGTCAAGGCCAGCTGCAGGGAGAAAGGGTTTTGAATAATTATTAACATCAGAAATATGGATCAGTGAATAGAAAGATGAGGCCATGCTGCATGAGTCTGTAGGGCTTGAGACTGCAGAGTGGCAGTCGGAAGCAGGGACATTAGTCTGCGCTTGAAGTGCAGGCCCCTTCAGACCATGTTCATGGATATGGAGCATGAGGGGCAAACCATAATAATTACAACAATGTGCACAGGACTGCACACCAAAATTAATACATCAGAAGCTTACGTACTAAATTATAGAACAAGCACAGCAGTACACAGCAAAACAAACATGCAAACACCTTACATACCAACAAGAACCCTTTGCATGTGGTCAGACATTATACACTATTTTCACAGGGACGTGCAAAGGAGTGCACTGCGAAATAATTACTTAAAGAAACCTTACATCTAACATGATCCCTTTTAACTATAATCTTCTGCCGTAGTCCACCTTTAGAGCACTCGACACACGTCACACACATCACACAGCAATGTGACTCGTGTGGAACCTATGATGGGCTTATGTCCACCAAGGGACGAGGTCAGATGACAAGGTATTGATTATTTTTGTTAAAGTGTTTTTTTTATAAAATTCCATGGATTTTTAAATAATCCTGTGACATTCTGAAACTAGCGAATTACATCCTTTGTTGATGTTTTTTGTGAAGTTAACTGCACCTCTCTATAAATTATATTACTCTGGCTTACTATCACTTCTTGTGATATATTTTTATTTTGCCATTTGATCTTCCTGCAATTTTCAGTGATTGATTATCGTATCCCCTTCTTAGTTTTGAGGCCAAAACTAACATGTGCCCTGATGCACGCTGCACCCGCAAGTACACGAAACAGGATGCCAGCACAGTGCATCAACATACACGGCCTAGCCATGAACCACATGGTGACAGCCACGACACAGAAGATGGTGGAGACCACTGACGACAAACCATATAACACGACCACGTGGCGGACATACCAAGAAAGTGACACCTAATCAGCCAGTTCGTGTGTGACTATAAATTAAAATAAAGTGCAATAAGCAGGTTCCCAGTACACTGTCATTATACTTAATTCCACTGTCCATTGATGTAGTGTGACAGTAACATCTGCTGTGTGAAACGAGTGCAGGTAAGAATACTGTGGGCAGAATTGGATATCTAAATTCAAAATGTATTTATAAAGATATCATGAAGCAGGTTGCTTGCTGTTTAATTTTCAGTAACTTCAACAACTGTCCGGACACTGAACTAATGCGGAGTAGTGGCTGTTTCTTTTGGTGCACTGCTTTTCCAGCCATGTTACAACCCCCTTGATTGAGCTGTATTAATAATAAAGCAATTAATTGATGAAGGGTATAAGTATGTATGTTTTGTTTAATAGCAGATATTTATGTATTGTCAGCCTGAGAAGAATAGTGCAGTAACCTAATTTTAAATTTCAGCTTTCCCAATTTTCTCATGTATTTTTTTTTTGCAAGGTAGTCTTATAGCAAAGTACATAACATGTTTTAATTTTAATTTATGAATTTTGAGTGTTGTGTTTGGGTGTATTTTAAACATTAAGTTTTGTTTTGACAGTCGACAGATGCATGCGGTTCCTAATGGCTAGCAGCCACATCCAGCCTTGTGTAATTCATTTCAGGCCTCAGCTGAGGGAGGACGTGCACATGAGCGGCTCTTGAATACTTTGTTGCAACTAAAGTAGTTTTCAATAGTGTAACACATCTAAAATAATTTATTTTATCTCGCACGCCTCTTTCACTCACTCCCTTTTACATTGATTTGTAAGGGAGGTCTTATTTTTTCAACTTATAGAATGGGTGTCTCCATCCTTATACCAGTCTTGTGAATGGGCCATGTGGTCGGCCACTACAATTTTGGATTTTCCTTGTGCCTTGCATGCTAGCATTAATTTCTGTTTCAAATGTGAAAGGTATACAATGTAATTTGCAGAAGATGGTTTTATGTGCGATGTTAATGGTACAGTGTTCTACTTGTGTGCAACCATGTATGTCTTGAAGTCACATATGAAAATAAGAAAGGTATGTAACAGTACTTCTACAGTCGCCTGCTTATTTATGTGCATTAGGCAATGCTGTGCAGTGGTGTGAAGGTAGAGGCGTGCATGATGGTCTGAGTGACAGAGCTAAGTTAGCAGGTAGATAATATGTCGCCATGGACATCACAATGTGCACAATACTAACCAGCTGCCAAAAAGAAGGGGTGGGGGGGGTGGTCAGCTACATCAGACTGAGGCCCAGAGATATACTCTCCTGTCCCAGTCTGGTTACAGCTGGGTGGCACCCTTAGCAACAGTATGTTTTTTATACTTTACACACTCAATCTCCCCTATGGAATCTCACTGGTCACCTTCCATCCTGCCTTGACAGCCAGTGTGACCCTGGGGATGCTAAAAAATGTTCATAAGACATCCTGATGGCCATAGATTGTTATAATGGGTTTTATTAGAATCCAGGTCCAACACTTCAATTGGAAAAGAAGCACAAAATATTATCTTTGTGTTTTAGAGTTTACATGTCATACGTGTGGTATTGAAATAATGTTGTCTTGATTTAATTCACACTAGTTTCGTTAAGATAATGAGATATGAAAAGATTTTTTTCCCACCTACTTTTTTGTGAGATTCATGTTTTGGCTGTGAATAAGTTTTCACTTTTAAATCTTTTTTTTTTTCCTGCACTGGGAGAAAATTACAAATATTTCCTGCACACTCATTATTTATAGCTGATGATTATAACTGGATTCTGTGTATTAATTTGTTGTTTGGTCCATTGTGCATCTATTCTGTTTTTCAGGTGCAAATACATGACTTTCTTCTACTTTTAAATGCTAGTTGGACTGAAGCATTCTCGTTTAGACCTTATATTCTATTATTATTATTATTATTTTGAAAGGGAACACCTACATTGCTGATCTTGATCTGCCGTCTGATTTTCCATGTTGGTCCTTTGCTGACTGTGCAAAAGTGACTTTTCTTCAGTCCTGATACCAACCAAGCCTTTAGATGTCACCAACCTGGAGTAGAGGCATCTCATAGCACTGTCCCCACCTCCTCCAAGAACGTATCCAGAGATCTCTTCCTGAGACACTACCATGGACCTTGTTAAAAACTTCTAGCACCATCCCACATGGGACCACAATCTGTTTTTTAACGTAATTCCCATTAGAGTCTAAGTAACAAAAAAACTTCAAAATATTAACAAGTGCAATCCCTAACTCAAACCACTGCAGCTGTGTGTTATTCACATAATGTAATATGTGTCGGAAAGCAGACTCGCTCATGGACATCTTTTTGCTGATCTACCAATAATGCTGGTTTTTATTCTTAAGAATAGTAAGGTAGGCCATAAGTTAGGAATAAGTGGCATAAAAGCCAGGATGTTCTGTTTTCCATTACTCAGTTATTAGAAAGTTGTGTTAAGTTTAATTAATTAGCATGTTTCCTTATTATTTCTTAATAATCCTCACAATCAAGCTTATTCGCTGTTTGATACATTATATCGGTTGTTTTTTCTCGTTCTCTCTGTTGGTCCAAGTACGTGACAGTATTGTTCTTTTCTTCAGTTTCACACACTCTCTCTTTTTATTCTTGAGAATTTCTGCACAAGTCTATTTTATTATAAGTATGGTAAACATTTAAATGTAAAATTAACTCTGTGCCTTGTATGTTTAAAAAAATCATACAAAATTACTTAATAGTTTTATGGACTTTACCTATTCAGCACACTTCATGTGCTTCATACTTGCATATGTGCACATATACACACACATCTGGGAATTGTTTTAAATTGAAGAAATGTACTATGTGAAAAGGTTTTATTTTAAACATTAAAAAGTAATGTCATAAATCTTAAACTATAGTTTTAAAATATCTTTTACACTTTGTTTTAATAAAAACGGTTAATAACTATGTTGTGATTCAGAGGATGTGTTAACAGAGGTCTTTCTGAAGAAAATGAATGAACAAGGGTCCAATTCAGGATAGTTGTGGAGGAGATATGAATGCTCTTAACCAGACCACCTATGTGAGTCCTATGAATTATGTATGGTGCTGGATGAAAGTGCTCGTGAATGAATGAAGGTTACAAATATGGGAGGTATGGTTATGTCATATTTGAGATACTGCAGTGATTAGCAGGGCCAAACGTCATAACTTACATCAAACTAAGTGCACCATGCACAGATGAGCTGACATGTATAATCCTACAGTGTGTATTGTATGCCCTAACATCTTATACACCATGATGCACTTAAAACCAATATAAGTGTTCTTCTTTGTTATAGTGAAGCACTATCCTGCTCATTATTTCTCTGTATCCATGTTTACGACTGTTTTTTTCTTATACAGATTTTTGCTACAATATCCTACATTTAATAGTCATCACCTTGAAGTGTGTTTTTTTTTTTTTCTCAATTCTAAAAGGATTTGATGTAACAAACTTCCTTTTAAAAACATTTGAAGTTTTCATGCTTGTTATAGTTGTTCTTTTTTTTTTTCCAGGCTGTGGTCATAAGTGCTTGCTGTATGTTCCTTGATATAGTAGTACTCTGTATTTACTTCCCAGACACGCTATGTAAGTACATATTAACAATTTTATTAATATATTGCAAAATGCCAAGTAGTTTGTTAAAGTTGATGCCGTCGGGTGAGACATGAGACGAACGATTACACAAATACTTACTGGTAATTTGGGCAACAGCGATGCTTCCCAATCACCGCACTATTGAGACTCAGGGTTCTCAGGGATGCTATGGGTTCTGTGTGTCTGTCTCACCCGTGCGTACTTACAAACACATTGGCAATACTAAACTTTTATAAAAATCACTGAAATAAACAATTGCTAAACATATGTGGCTAGGACACTGTGACTACTGAATAAAAAATTGAGTTCACTGTAGACTTGTTTTTATTGATATTGTTCATACACGTCAACGTGCCAATGCTCCCCAGTCCGTAATTAACCTAGCGCACGCCTAAATGGACGATCTCACCGAGGTACGTGAAAGCACAGCCTTCACAAGGGAAGAAGGCCGACAACCGCTAGGGTGGACTGACAGTTTTTCCCTTAAGACAGGACACTGTGAATTACAAATAAATACCCTTAATACACATTAACACGCGTGATTACTCAGCATCACTAACGCAAACTCGTCGGGACTCGCCCTCCAGCACGTGGGTAGTGTGGTGACGGCCTATACACAGAGCCGGCTAGGACGGGAATAATTGCACCTTACACTAACTACACAGACCCTTGAATGATACACGAAATAAGATGGGACACGAGATGAATATTCACAATAAACACACACGTGTGAAAACAAGCTTAGATGGCGTGGATGCCGGTGGATGAAGTTCGTAGCGGACCACGTGGTGCAGGTGAAATTGCAATATTTCTGCATGGAAACTACAAACTAAATTCAGATAAAATATTTTTCGTGTTGAGCAAGTGATTCTCTTTACAATTAGTATTGTTACAGGCTTGTAACATGCCTGATGGCGGTGAAATCAAACATTACTGTGACCGTGTAGTCAAGTACAAAAAGCATCAATTTACATGAAAAATACATTGAACCCTGAATAAAACTGACATAGAACCCTGAAATAAATTATTGCACATACGATGTTATATAAATAAGCTCTTAAAACGCAATGATGGCGTATACGACTTGTCTTAGTCGGCATCGTTGTTATACGTAATGTTGCCGTAAAATATTCAAACATAAAAATTACCCTTAAATACATACATAAAAATAAAGTTCTTAAAATTGCATGGAGCAATAATGCAGAAGTTACACTGAAATGCCATAAACATAGGCAAATGGCGTCTGATTCAAATGTGCGGGTCTCCTGACCTCTCCAGCTTTCTCCTCCTCCTTGATTAAGTTAATAATGCCGCAAGGGCGTAAGAATTAGTAAAGCGGGAGCATAATGCTGGGGAAAATGTCTGGCAAAAACATACGCAAGCAAAGATTAACCGGTAAACTACACGGACTATGGAAACCTAAATCAGTGAACAAAAGTTGTAGTGCGCATGTGACAGTGTCTTACCTTGCCAGCTCTCCTCGACAGACTGTCCAGATACAAGCGTTGCACGGACTTACCTTGGCCGCCTACGTGTTTCACATAAGCGGAAGAGCTATGCACGCAGAGTGAAATATTTTATATTGAAAATAAAATTGCACAAATTAAATTAGATATTGTTTTACATTTCTGTAATTTTGTTAAGAATTTCAACAGTATTTTAATATCTCTTGTGATGGCGTTCATGCCAGAATATTAAGTGTTCTTAATCTTGGTGCCGCAGGCACTTTGAATATTCATAACCAAGCAATTAAAATTAATACAAGCACTTAAAAACATTTAAAGACATATTAAACACTGTAAAGAAAATATAACACATTTTACACTGAAATTAACATTTATAGGAAAGTTCAAATTATCGGCCTCTGCGCACGTGCAGAACACGTGACACATGAGTGCCATTGTGGGCTGTTAGCCGGCATCAAAGCGAGTGAAGAGATTTGAGTGCCTCTTAACAGCAAGGTCTTGAGATCTGATGAGGGTGGTTGAGGTGAGTATGGAGCAGCGTTGGAATGAAATGGTGGGGGGAAATGGGAGATCCCCGAGAAAACCCACCAATTAGTGGGATTGTCTGGCATGATTCCCATATGTGAAATTCCAGGAGTCACCTGGCCGGGGATTGAAACTGGTTTATCTTGGTGGGAGGCTAGCAGTCTAACTGCTCAGCCACCGTGGCCCTTGCAGTTTGTTAAAAATATACATTTTTTTTTTCATGGTGTGCCATTGACTTATATCTTGTGTGAAGTAAAGTACTACTCTAAGTAAGGTGTCCAATATAAAGGACATGTTTCACTTTAGGGTATATATTTACTGTATCCAACAGTAAAATAATGTCCAATTAATGCAGTTATAACATGTGAGAGATGCCATTTGTTGTAAAGATTATCAATTTAATATTTAAAACGCTACAACCAATAATATCAAAATCAAATCATATTTATCATAGGTTTCAAGAGGACATTATAGCAATACAAGTACTGTTCCAGTCATATAAATAATGTGTGCATAGACTAAAATCATATATATATATGTCTATTCCTGAAAGAATAAATGGGTCTTTATGGTAACAAACAGACTAATAAGATTGTTAGGCACGACTTAAAATGGCCCTTACTTGTTCAATCAAAACAATTCAGATGAAAAATGGAAACGTAATGCCTCCATCGTGTGCTCTTTCCTAACAGGGAGGGTTAGCATGAAGCCTGACAATTTTATAACATAAATCACTTCCAATATAAACAATAATGTTTGTATGGCAGTAAAATACATCACATTACCTTCCGTCACAGAAAGTTAATCAATTAAAAAAAGTCTACGATATTACATGTCTCTTTTAAATTGTTACAATTTTACATTAATATTCAGTTTAAATTCTCTTCATTAATTGCTTAAATGGTTTCAAATTTTATACTTAATATGAAAAATAGGGATCCAAGGTCTTACCAAAATCCAAGAGAGCTACTGCCTTACTTTAGGTCAATGCCGAAATTAACTGAAGGGGCCTCAAGAGAGCTCCTGCCTTTTATATGAGGTCAGCACTATTTAACTCTTAGATAAGAGAGCTCCTAGTCTTCATATTAGATCAGGGTCAACATTAACTCTAGGGGCCTCAGACCTGGCCCATTCAAAGAAAGCAACATCTTTATATAAATATTGTTTAAAAAATTTTTTTATTTATACCAAGTAAAAAAAAACAATACAGAGTTGTAAACACATTCAATTAATAGTCGTACATTAAAAAAAATTACATCATCAAACAACTTCAAGAAAAAACAATTCACAAGATTATCCATCTCCATTTATAAAACTCCGTCAAAGTTTAAAATATGATTTGTAGTATTCATACATCTTATTTGAAAAATAATCTTTATCAATTCATATTATGTATGGTTTACATTAAAGTTATATTTCCAGCTAACAGCTGAGGGTTACATATTATGTCTTCCATGGTAATTCTAGGTCTGCTCATTGTTACTTTAATTCCTTGCTTGGATCAGCACACAACACTTAAAAAGGAGATCCAGGCTGCCCAAAAGCTACAAAAAGCCACTGCCACATTAACTTTTAAACTTTTAATATCTACTAGGTCAGTGCTGACAAAAAAAGGGTACTTAGACCTGTCCTGCCCAAAATCTTACTCTTTGTGCTAAGATCCAAGGACATTATCAAAACTAGAGGAACCTCTTACCATTCCAACTCGCTCTTATTCAATTTCAACACCTCAACTTTTTTATTTTAATTCAGTGAAAAAAAAAAAGAAAAAATACTATTTATGTTAATTATAACTTTAGATTTAACATAAAGTGTTAAATTTAAGTAATTTTCACTTCAAAACTATCAATTCTTTTCCCAAAAAAATTATTACATTCTGACACTTGTACCTTTACCTCCCTTATCGTTTCAAAACTTCCAACTTTTTAAAATTTATTTTCTTTTTAAATTAACTTCAAATAAACTTTTTAACATCTGAAACAGATACTAACTTTTTAAATATTAATTGTTACTGTTTGGTATTCTGCTCAATGTACAACACAACAAATAAAACAAACATTTATGAAAAAATGCACATCACTCTTGTTAATACTATAAAATTCTTCTCTTTACAATTAAATTTTGCATACCTCAATTTTCACAAAAACAACCACTTCACAACACCGAAACTTTCTTATGATCATCTTATATTTGAAATAATGAGAAAACGACACATATAATAGAACTAGTTAAGAGTTCTTTAGCACACCGAAAAGTACAAATACATAAAGCGACACTGTTACTTAAAATAATTTGACATCACCTTACAAAATTTTAAAATTATATCTAAATTTTTTCTGAATTTTTGAAAACTCTTAACTAATTTACTTATTATTCAACTACTCACACAACATTACCTGGTTATGAACAATTCTGTGAATTATAGAAAACAATATTGGTTCGTATAGAAACACACTAACCCTTCATCTACTTGTTCTTCGTTATTTTCTCTTGTACCTCTTCTTTTTTAACCACTAGTATCCTACATTAACACACTGATGTGTATATATCTTTTTTTTTAAACGTAAAAAATAAATGCTTTATTTCATATTAATAATTTTTTAAATAAAATAACCATGCACTTACCTGCAAATCTAAAACATGTCACTCACCTTAATAATGTCCTACTTGTTGCCTATCCCAAGGCTAAAATAAATGTAATAATTCATCACACTTATCTTGTACATATCCTAACCCTACTTTCTCTTCCACCTCATATACTGATTCTAACAAAATAATCATTACACTTAACACATTAACTTAATCATTCTTATATATTTATCACATAGATTAAAATTATTAAAAAAACAGTACCAGAAAAATATTTGCAGAACAGTACGAGGAAAATATTTAAAGACTATATTAGGAAATGTTAAAAAACTTAATTATCTACCTTACAGCATATCTGTCTTTATTTATTTATTTTTCTTTCTCCACAACATTCTCACACTCTCTAAATTTCCTTCCTTCCTTTCTTTCTTTCTTATAATCTTCCTCATACTGTACTTTACAATTTTACTTTTCTCTACTGTCTTAAAACTACCCCCTTTTTTTTTCTCACTACTTGTCTAACCCTTTGTTTAAATCTTTTCTTTCGTCTTACCAAATTTTTTCTGAATAATTTGTTACAGTGTTTCACTCGAGAGTACCCCCCAATTTCACAATAATCTTTTACTACATGTACTATACTCTCAATAAATCCTGACTGGTGCAATACATCTGTTCCTAATTGCAGCTTTACATGATTATAAACCTGTTTCACCCCCCTAACATGAAGTTTCCTTTCCTCTACTACATTTTTCTTTCACACATTTGATTCTGAACAATTCTGTACACTCTCTCCAAAATTATCAATTTGCCACAGCAATTGAGTTTTACTTACAGGAACTGGGTAACCTAAAACCTTACTACATTCAACATGACATTCCTCCCTAACCTTATTCCCTTTGCCATTATTATTTTGATCCAATTTTAAATCTACAAGAATCTTATCATTATGGTCTACTGCACATATTACCTTATCAAATTTTTCTATGAATTATACTTTTTTGTTCATTATATTTTCCTGCTAACTGTTGAAATCCCTTTTTCATTTTGTTCCTAAATTCATCAAACGTATTTGTTTGTTCTTTAATCAGTTTATGATCAACCTTAGTTGTTCACTTCTTCCAGGCATTTTTTCTTCTTGGTTAGCTCTAATGAGTATACACTATTTAACCTGTACAATACTTTAACTGTAAACACACTTCCTGGCAAAATTTAACACACGAGAAACTAAATCAAAGAACAAAAAGAACTTATATATTACAACCAAAAATTTCCATTGTTTATACTTTAAATTTGGCTGGCATCTTTTCTTGAGTTTCAATTTTGGAACCGAACATGAATTTAAATATTAACAAACAATATAACCTATATAAAACAGTATAACAAAAAATTAACTGTGATTACTTGGACTGGTGGCTTCTCTGATAATGATGACTTCTTGGACGTTGTAAATACCTTTGTACCCTGCTGCTGAATATTTGTTGTGAAGATCCGTCATAGTTATCTGGAATACTGGAATGGAATGCTGAATGCTATACTGGAACATTGCTACGTCATGCTGCTCGCCTCTCATCGACTCGTTGATTCATTCGGAAGAACTATTGTGGACTCGTAATAAATAAATTGCTGCTCCTTATACAAACTGTATCGTCAGTCGTGTTAAACAGGCCCCACGGTCGGGCGGCCATAAATAAATGTAACATTAATTCTCAGGTGTGTTTAAAATCCTTGCCCCGCAGCCAGGCACCCATAAATGTAATGTCACAACTGCCACAAGTGTGACAACTGGAGCATTACCCCTAGGGTTCATTCAGTCGGTCGATACATGGTACAAAGGTGCCATGTTGTAATTTAAAAAAAAAAATTTAAGTTCGACAGTACGTCCTTTTTATTTTTTAAAATTCCACATAAAAAGTTCATCATCTTACAAGAATGTAAAATCACACACAGTTCAAGGAGACAGCATGAAACCGAACATCATTACAGTAGTTCAGTTGGTAAATACATCACTCCAATGCTCGCATTGCGAGGAAACTTTACGAAGGCAGGAGGGAAAAACTTTCCCCCCTGATGCCCGAACGACCTTCCTTACCCACAGAAAGAATTTTGTAGAAAAGAAGTTCTTAAGCCAAAAGTACTTGGAAGTTGTTGAAACAAAATAGAATTTTAGGTCGCGGGCGCTTGTGGGTGGGGTGAAGTTGGTCTGCCTTGATGTTACTTCTTCAACGTCTGTCAATCATTTGCTGCAGGGCCCTGGGCCCTTGTAGCACAGATAGGCACATGTTTAGCCCCTCTCCTACTTTTGCCCTAGCTATTTACTAAAAACAGAATTGGCTGGTGCTCAAATACCAGATTTGCTATGAACTACTTCTTTATATGTTATTTTGAGTGAAGGTACAACATGTGTAATAATTAGAATTAAATATATTTCTAGCTGTGAAGAGAGTCAAGTCTGCATTTTGTACTGGTTATAACACGGGGTTTGAAAGTTTTGGATATAAATGACCCACATGACAAATTTTTTGCATCCACTCAGCAAGGCTAATAAAGCATGTCGAGCGCAACTCGAGGAACCACCACCTGCCGGTGGGGAGCTGCTTTTGTATAAGGGGGACACTTGTTTGTAAAGGTAATTTGCATCTTTATCCACTTGTGCAGTGATAGCATAAATAATACTCTCAATATTTACATTAGCTTTTTTATGGCAATATTCAAGGAAAAAATGATATGATTGTGCATGACATGGATATTTAAATACTACATGCAGGTACCAGTTTCATCATTTTCTCTGTACTGCAGTTTTCTTGTTTCATGTGATTTTTACGAGATTTCCTGAAAACAATTGAACACATACTATATGTTTGTATAATGTTCCTTTGGAATCACTTCAGAAACAGCCTGTAATTCCAGAGGTCATAAAGGCAATATTTCATAGTATCTAAAATACATATAGTATATTATTTGAATTACCTCCAAATATTTGCATGTTAGTGGTTTTGGCTAGAATTTAGTCCCAGAGAAAGACCCCAATATTCTTTGTAATTGAAGAAACTTAAGTTTTACCATGAACTGTGTTGAGTAAATAATTTAAAAATCTTTACTTCATGTTACCAGGATTCTAATCATACCTGATTTATTTTAGCATCACCACAGTAGGTGTAACATTCAGTTATTGTGCACAAAGGTTTTGTCACTCAATTTTTTTTTCCTGTGTTGTTTCATTGTATGTATTTGGAAATAGTTTTCTCTTGTTTACTTTTGGATTATGTTTTGATGCTGTGACCCTTTATTTTCTAGATTCTAGTGAACGATTCAGTGTTGGCATGGCAATCTTGAACTTGGTCATTCGTCCAGTAACATTTTTGGTATTCTACCGAACATATGCCGATAGGGCTGAAGCAGTAGGAACTGGAATATCTGGAATTTTTGGTAAGTATAAGCTGTTATTTTTTAATTATGGGATTACCAAAACCATAATAATTATGCCATATTTTAAAAGCATGTTAAATATAAGTATTCTATTTTACATTATGCTAAGTAGTAAATTTATTATGGCAGGTATAGTTACATTGATTTCACTGCATAGTAAATGTTTTTATGAGTATGTCAATGTTTATTTTATAACTTATTTGATTATTTCAGCATGCATAACTTCTCTAGAATATTCTCTCTCTCTCTCTCTCTCTTTGTTTAAACACTAAGAGCATAAGACTGACACACATTTTTGCTATTCATAGAGATATAGCTGTGTGTTTTAAAATGGTAGAAATATGTAACAGTAGGGTGTTGTTCAGATAGACATGCAGAGTCATGTTATATTTTTTACATAATAGTGAAAAATACGTGCAGAACAAATACATTGTATTTACTGCTACATTTATATGACTGTCGTGGCTTCCGAGCTAGAGCCATGTCTTCATGATTATAGTAACCAACGTTTTGCGGTCCATTCCAGTAGGCATCTTCAGGGCTTCTTGGCAGCAGTACTTCACAACTGAAGGCCAGGAGTTGAGGAGAGACTATTGACGCATGCCAGCATACTGCGCTCTCTACGGGCAACTTTGTCCCATCTACGAAACAAGCGTATCGAGCACGGAGATTCCACTAGCTTGGACAGTCGAATACGTAATTGTAATGAAGTCAAGTAATTACAATAAACACCGCCCGTCCGGTTCTCTACATGCAAGGACCACCCCGATGAAAAGAATATTTTATTTTGAATATCCACAACCTTCATGTTAGCGCGGAAGAAGTTCCAATCAACCCCCGAGATGGCAGCACCCCCGTGGCCTTGTGATGTCACGGCCAGTCAGCCTCAGGATAAGGTGTTTTTATTCATCATCGCCTCCAAGTAGGGAGATAAGAAATGTTCAATGTTCCAGCATTATGATAAACCAACCCCAGCATTGGAAGGCTACGCTATCCCCGCACCCCGGAGAACTGCTGATCGGCAGAAATTAAGTATAAATAAATGTCCACAACTGTGATCCAGCGAGAGATGCTGGGCTCGATGGCCGAATAGGATCGCAAGCCCAACCCAGTCTGAGAAGACTCTTTTCCCTCTCCAGAGCATGCGCCAAGGCTCAAACTCCATCCACTCCAGCTGGCAACTTGGGAAGGCCGCCAGCACTCCAGCTCCTGCAGCTTGGGTAAGGCTCGTCCACACCAGTCACTACTCACCAGATGGAAAATCCTACCACCTGTACCCACTACCCTCACCTTAAGTCAACTTTCTTTGACTCCCACTGTAGCAGGTAGGTACACGATTAACGTTCCCCTGGAGACTTCCCCTTAACTGCGTCATACGCTGTGAATTGCCTACTTAGATTATTTTGTTACTTCTTTTTATTCCAGGCTTGCCTTTGCCTGTCAAGAACTTTATTGTTGGGTTTAGTAATTAATATTTTTTTCTTTGTATTAATTTAATTGGGTGATGTCCTTAATATTATTGCTTTGGTTTCACGTAATAAATCTTACGTACTTTGTACTTCTTGTGTGTTGCCTACAGTGATTGTAAAATAACTTTCCTTGTTAGTTGTTGAGTTCAATGCATAACAACCCCGGTGGATTTGGGAGCCGCCAAAGGCGACGTGAGAGAAGTGCCTTAAATTGATCACTCCCATTAATAATCTGCTAGCCATTTCAAACCCTGTTGAACTGTTACCTGTAGAGCTAGTATAATTACCTGTTTGCTATAATATAGTAGTACCAGCGACACAAGAGGCCCCCGTAATCATTTGTTAGGTTGGTGCCCGCCTGAAGATATCGAGCAGGAAGACGTAGCTCCGGAACCCACTGAGACTATAGTATCCGTTGATATATTGCAAACCCCGGCAACTCCTGTTCAAGTCACCCCAGCTCCTTCAAGCATTGTATGATTAACTTTGGGCAGATGGATTTGTGTTCGACACCCGACAGTGGAAACCCTGCCTAATGAATGTACAATAAGATTAGCCTCAGGGAAATTTATTAGGGTTCGACTCCCTCCGAGGGTCGCTCCTAAACCACATGGCAAAACTCCGGCTAATTTTGTTCCTGCACACCAGCCGACGAGGCCGCTGCGGATAAATCCCATCACCCCAGCCAGATCAATCATCCCCACAATCACCCTTTATTAATCACTAGCTAATTCATTCATCCGCTTGGGACTGCTGGCGTCCCATCTATTTACAGCCCTGGTTGTGAGGGTAGTAAAACTCCCCGGAAGGGAGCTTATTTCCATACGCCTCACCCTGGTGTTTGATTCCCCTTTCCTATGCTGGGACAAAGAGGGCAATCAGCATAGTCACCCCTTAATTGAAAAGAACTGAGAAGTTTGACACACGTCACTATATACTGGATGTTTTTAAACACCACAGATAAACTCCAGTAGTTTATTCCTTACAAAAATATAAGATGAAGACATATATTAAAAATATCAGAAAGTACTTCCAATTAATAAACAAACTGGTTACTAGTAATTTGTATAATGGAGACCTTACCTCTCTGAACACACGGTTGGTAACATCATCTCCCTTGATTAAGTAAATGGCGGCCACCCTGTGTTTACATGAAACTTTGAAACACTGAGCTGCAAATTATTTGTTATGACTAATTATGAATCAGCGCATCTAAATGAACCGAAAATGTTGACTTATCAGAACACACTCAGATGAACCATTTTTGAGAAATCAACATAGAAATTTCAAACCAGACCGTGAGTAACCTAACAGATAGGCAACACCAACATAGAGCCTATCTTGAAGCCAATTGCAGGGTCTTCAAACAGTTCCTGTAAACTGTGTGATTAGTATACTTACTTTTGTAAATGTAGGAGTATGTAATGTTTCAGCATGTTAGTTTGTTACAGTATTACATGCCTAGAGTTTATTTTACAGTCACAGTACTTTACCACTTGTTTACTATTATACCCCCTTGGTGTTGCACATTGCATCAGTATGCCATCATCATATGTCACAAGTTGGGTGTATAGTGTGTTCCCTACCTGTCAGGCCACTCACCTTCTGTTTTGACAATTCTGCATGGATTTCTTGAAAACAATTTGCCTGAGAGTCTTCTGATAAGACAACCTATTCTGTTATAATTTTTACATGGTGATCATAAATTGTCTTGACAGATAATTTATAGCTTGGTGTTCTAAGGTTTCATGCAAACATAAAGTGGCGACCCCCATTTACTTAATGAAGGCAGTTGAATAAGAGATACCTGCATATTAGCATGTAGCATGTCTTGATGATGGTGGTGAAGCAGCATGGCATGGACACCACATACCACCAGAAGCATTCAGGAGTCATACTAATCCATTATATCTGCACAACCTTCCACAATACACGGAGACAGTTTGAAGCAGGATCCACAGTGCACATATCCCTGTCGACAGCATCCTAGATGTATTACATAGGATTGAGGTTGGTGAC
Organism: Dryococelus australis; assembly: GCA_029891345.1. Lineage (NCBI taxonomy): Eukaryota > Metazoa > Arthropoda > Insecta > Phasmatodea > Phasmatidae > Dryococelus > Dryococelus australis. The sequence goes on along the minus strand of CM057009.1, from coordinate 53,249,295 downwards.
TTTGAGGGCCAGGCAAGTTACTGTAAGGCCATGGAGTGTTCACCTAACCACTCTGTCACAACTTAGAACTGCTGGACCAGTGCATTGTCTTGCTAGGTAACCTCGAAGTATCGAGGTTGCCAAAAGTTGGAAACTCCCGGACGTTCCCAATGCCTGGTTTACCAAAAGGGGCATCTGCCTCCCTTGTTAAACTTGAGTCGTAGGCAATCATGACGGTGGTGCTTGGTGGCGGGCTGTTCGACTCCTCAGGGAAATCCCCAGCCTGTCCAAGGGGACCTTGCCTGTGTAAACCATAGTAGGCAGATGAAAACATGAGAATGGCACACCCTGAGATGGCCCTAGGTCTAAGAGGGGTCGAGAGATTATTTATTATTATTATTATTAAAGGTCAGGTCTCCTTCAGTGCTGTAGGCAAATAAATGGGTGTGCATGATCAGCCAACAGGTCCCTGCATCATTGCTGGTGGCACATTTACTAGGGGACTTTATTTTATACCAGGTAAACAGTTTCTATATATGAGGGTATCACCACCACCAGCCTGACTTGTACCCTGCTGACACAATGGTTCCATTACTTACCATACTTGTACCATACTATCGGCATGCATCAATGGTCAAGTGGCGATATACCTTTACCTACATTGATCCTTGAGCTGTGTGATGTGCAACAAACAGAGGTACCCTAGTGTGGCAGTGACTTCTTTACTCCATAGCGAGAAGATGGTTCTGGATGATATGGCTGCTCACAGATCATTGTGGTCCATGATTGAATTGGCAATTGATCTGCTGCACTATGTCCTGTTTATCTTCTGTTACCAACTAAGATACCAAGCTAGCCAATGGCCAAATGTGTCAGTGTTACATTGTACTCCATGGCAGTTGTCCCTGGAATTGCTGGTTTTACCAGAATCCTTAAATACACACTACTTACTTTCCACGCAAAAACTACACTATAAGTTACATTACTCACCCATTTTAAGCGGTGGATATAACTCCGTGGTATCACTTAGAAGACATGTGTACCTTCAATTATATTGTGTAAAAACTCCACACCAACCTGCATATTTCCGCATAAAATTAGATATAACACTTCACATGGACATAATTTCAAAGAAACACTAAGCCTAGTATTTTCGCACAATAATTAGATTTTCCATGTCAAATGTAATTAATTTCAACAAAACACACTTAATAGCATTTGTAAACACAGTCGGATTCAGTCGTCACATCACATCCACACAGCAACACTCCACTCGCCGTGAACCGCATTGACAGGCATCTGAACTTCAACTAACGTATGGTAACATTCACATGCTCACAGCACAGTCAACCTTCGATTCACTTTTTTTTTTTGCTATCTTAGAGTGTTGTAGGACAACATGGCAACATACGTAAACAAAGGGAGAGAACGCCTCATATTATTATTATTATTATTATTATTTTTTTCCATTTCTACTTTACATAATATGAAACATTCTTAACTATCAACCAGATAAGCCATGTAAAACCCAAATACTATATCCATTTTATAGGTCTAGTGTGTTCCCTTCAAAAAATATGTTAATATAGATATTTACCATTTTCAGAAGAAGTAGTTTTAGTAATTTAATTAATTAAAATACTAGTGTCATGAACAAGTAGTATGGCAGAAGCCTATTTGTGTATACAGTGACCGGCCTACTCAAATTTTGTATATTTTGTCTGTATGCTTCTGTATATGTGGGTTTATCTGATTGTGTTCCATTTGAGAATTGACTTTTGCAACTTTTTGATGGTTCGGTATATTTGTAGAGTGCATGTATGTTGGGTATGTAGTTTGTGTCTGTCAAACTAGTGTTACACAATTTAGTAGGTAGTTTACTTTTGGACAAAATTTACAAGTGTGTTAATGATTAAAAATCTTCATTCCACTTTGACAGCAGTGAATTGTACACCCAACTTTTGGTTTTCAAGATGTAACTGTCACATTCTGTTAATATACTTTAATGCTTGTAAAAAATTTCAATAATAATTACTGCAGGAGAACCATAACTGTTTTATGATAACCAGTACTCAAATTAACTGTAATGAGTTTGATAAAAAGTGTATAGAAAAAGTATTTAAACTCTTTATTTTCAATGTAATAATCTCAGTCTTCTATTAAACCAGTAGTCCCTGCTCTGCACTATCCAACAAATTATTCAGTCTCCACTCTCCATTACTATCCTGCAAGTATGCTGGTATGAACGTTGCCATCCACTGGTCACACAAACTCACTTTTGCCATGAGGTATCTGTCTAGTTGCTTGAAAATACCTTACTCAACCCCTGCTCAGCACAGAAGTCTGCACAAGACGTCTCTATTAGAGCAAAGCAATATTTATAGGTGACATGATGCCTCGTTTGATGATTCTTGACATTGCTGGTCATTCAAGTGAAGTTCCATTTCCAAATCATTTGTGTGATCAAAAATGTTTTCCTCACATTCTTGTCAGGTGTTGCCTAAGCCATCTAAGCCACCCCTCAAATGAAGAATAAGGGCCAGTACACTCCATCCACCCCATCTCTTATACCACCGGTAATCCAGGAAGAGAGAAACCCAAGGCCAGCAGAAGGAGCCAGGGTGTGGAAACATCCATGTAACGCCACAGATTTGTAACAGTTTTGTGTGCAAACTCAGTATTACCCTGCAACGGTTTATGAGACTTACTCTGTCTGTAATGTGCTAGAATATAATTGTAGCTGTTATTGATTATTATAAGATCTGTTCAAATAAAGTTTACCTACCCCATTACATTTTTTTTAACATGAATAAAATGTAAATTTCATAATTAACGTCCGTTGTTATTTGTGAACCATACTATAAGTGAAGTACAGGACAGATCTACGATCACTGTATACCAATGTAAAATGATCCCCATGTACTTTCTCTGTAGGAATCAGTACTGTTATGTAAACATTTATTTTATTTACATATTTACACTGTTGTATAATGCTTCTATTTTCTATAGTTTGAAGATAATGTAAATGATAATAGCAATGCTTAAACTAAATAGTGTGAAGATTTTTTTTATATGTAAGCATTGTTTTACATTAGTTGTGTTTACAGTAACATGCCTGATCTCTTTCAAAACAAAATTAATTTATATCTTTTGGAAGATATTAGGCAAATATTATAGTGTCCGTCCAGTTAAAGTACTATAGTATTTTGCTTGAAGCAATGGCACAAAGTTGCTGAAATAGTGCAGATCCAGTTTAGCGGAATCCAGCATCCCAAAGTGGAGTGAAGTGGAGTGATTTTGGTGGCTTTTATCATCAGTGTCTTAAGATCCGATGAGGGTGAAGTGAAGTGAGTAAGGAGCAGCATCAGAATGCAAGGGCAGGGGAAATGGGAGATCATAAAGAAAACCTGCCGACCAGCTGCATTGTCCGGCACAATTCCCATGTGCAAAAATCTGGGAGTGACCATGCCAGGAATTGAAACTGGTTCACCTAGGGGGGAAGGCAATTAGTCTGACCACTTCACCACCGTGGCCCCTCTTCCTAAAGCAGTCGGCCACTTGATGGTCATGACAATTCCAGAGGAAGGCCTGGGCATGCTTTAAGCCTCAGATTCACATTTTTTTGCAGAAATTCTTGTTTTTTTTATGTCATCATTTTGAATTCAGAGTAATTACTGACAATGTACAATTTTAGAAAATTTACATTTTACGAGCTGTTTAATATTTTTGTGCTTAATTTTCATCATGCATTATCTGCTAGTTGCAAAATGTTGGGAACATATTTATATTTTGTTAATAAGTTTCTGCTTTTTTGCAAGCAGAAAATAACACATCGTGAAAATTAGATACAAAAATACTAAACAATTAATAAATTTTAAATTTTCTATAATCAAACAGTTACAATAATACCTCTGAAAGTGTAATTATGAACAAAAAGAAATAATTTCTGCATAATACATGAAGCTGAGCCCTAAGACTTTTTCAAGAGTCAAAAATTATTTTCTGTATTTTTAGCTTATTACGTAATCTTTTGTTGTAACATAAAATAATAGTCAAAAAAAAAGTATGAGAATGGTAGAAAGTTAAAGCTAATGAAAGTACCTATATAAAATTTTAATTTATATTTTTTCCCATATGAATCTCAAAATTGAACAGATTTCAAACATGGCGCTCGTGTGATTTTAACAACACTTCAGCTGAAACCAAACTTTGTGCTAAAATAACTTTTTGAAACTTATATTACCCAATATTTTACATTGGAAGTATCATATTTAAGTATAAAAACAATATGCATGCATTTTTTCAAACCATTTGGTATTTTTACCAAGTTACCATTGGTATCATATCACAAAACTATTAAATATCCTAAAAATCTAGGAAAAAATTGGCTTTTAATACCTGAATGAGTGCAATTTTGCTTCGGTATTCCACCAATTCCACTACAGCCAAATATTAAATCTTTACATTTTCTGTGTTTTTTGTTCTTGTAGAAAGAAAGGTGTATTTTTTGATTACCAGATTTGTTTGCTAATTTCTATTGCTTTTTCCAGGCAGAGGCAGTCGCAGTCAATGTGGTCCATATGAAGATATTGATAATTTGATTCATCAAAGTGTGCCACATGATGAACCATCAAGGCAGGGTCATTCTTCTGGTGGCTCTGATGTTAAGATGCCTCCGCCTTACCATAACTAAAATGGTTATCAATTATCCATAATTGTTAATTGTAAAGGTATGCATTTTAAACAATTGTTTTTAAAAATACTAATTTTTTGTGTGTTAAAAATTATAGCTCAAATTAAATATACTATTTAACATGATATGCCATGTAAAAAAAGATAGAAACAATACTCATACATAAATTATACATTATATACAAGCTAACTATAGGCTTTTCATGGTAAAGTGAGCACTTTTGAGACCTTAATCACTTTTCCCATTCAGTCAAATTTTATCATTTAACCACCTTTTCAAAATAAATATTGCCATGTAAGTAATAAACACAATGTAGAAAGGGTGTCAATGAATAAGTGTTACAAATTAACAGATGTGGTACATGAGATGAAATGGAACATATTTTATTCAGGTACCCATGTCCGGAAATGCCTCCTTATACCCAAAATGGCAATTATAAGAGTGCAAGGGTGGTATCAGGTACTAAGAAATATGAATGTGAATCAGTATTTTAAACAGGTTTATTACACACAGAGAGAGTACAGCAGCTGCTAAAAATTGTTTCCTCCGCATTCAATGCATGCTCTGCAGCATGTTGTGGAGCATATCATTGTAGACGGCTGGCGTGTTTATGATGGTTTCGAGTGTCGTAGACAAGTGTTTTTGCGGGGCCCTAGAGGTAGAAATTCAAAGGCATTAGGTCGAGGTAGTGTGGTGGCCAGACAATGGGACCTCCTCCTGTGCGTCAATTGGGGCAGTGCAAAATAACCTTCAACCTACACCTGTCATGCCCGGTACATGCCGTCATACTGCTTGTTTTCTACTGGGTTGCTGACTAACCTTGCTCGCTGGTATCACCATGTTTTGGTATAAGGAGGCATTTTCGGACATGGGTACCTGAATAAAATATGTTCCATTTCATCTCGTGCACCACCCGTATTAATTTGTAACACGTATTCATTTACATCCTGTATATTCCACTGCACTCGGAAATATATGTGTAAGGCTAAAATAAAATATATATTTTGACTAATAATTCCAAATGAGAAGTTTTTCAAAAGTTCTCACTTTACCATGAATAGCCTATAGTTAAGTTTTATCTATATGTTCCATACATTAGCGAAGTTATACATAACCATTGAACTATGACTTCATTGTGTGCATTACGAATTATGGGAAGAGTTAATATTTGAATAATTGTACATGAGAATTTAATTAAATGGAGGACTTGTTTTGAAACACAATTCTGCTTTTGAATAGCAGTAAAATTATTTGTTATTTTGTGGACTTGTTCCTATTCAACTGTGTTATATATAGAGAATGTTCTGTTACTCAACAGACATACTTCGGCAGTGTGTTATACAGATCATTGGCAACAAAAAGTGTCACATACAAAAGTAGGCTGTGCAGCCCCATTTCAGAGTTACATGGTTGTAAATTTAATAAAACCACAAATTGGAATTAATGAATGTCCTAAATTCAACTGATTACATTCATTTTGAATGTCTCACATGAGCTGTTCAAATTGTGCACCGTCTGACTGTAAGCAGGCTGTGATATGATGTAGCCTACTGCTTGGACTTATGACTGTAAATATGGTTTTAATAGAATTTTAGATCAGCAGTAATTTAACAGCAAAACTTGTATAGTGTATTTTACTGACCCCTTAATACTTGTGTGGGACTCAGTATAAATTTCCCGCCCGCTTGCCCTGGTGTGCATTCTTCATTTGACAAAGCTGTCTTAAGGGTTAGCAGTCCTAAGCTACAGGAAGAAGCGCAGTTTCATGTTGGATAGTATGGTGGTGAGTTGAGTCGTGTGCAGTTGCCTCCAGTCGGTCATTTTATCGCTGAAATTTGTTATACAGTCCACTAATGTCAATATAATTTTAGTAGTATTAAATTCACCGTAACACTTACTATGGCGTGTTGCCACTGCATGCCTGCAAGTTCATTTCTGAGTTGGTTAGTGGCATCAGTGATCTCCTGTAGCAACTGTTCTTGTGTGTCTGATTCCCATCCACTGTAATCCCTACTCTTCAGACAGCCCCCAAAGGAAAATTCCAACAGGGAGAGGTCTGGAGAGCATGCCGACCATTGGACTGGCCTACCTCTTCCACTCCTCCTGCGCGGTTACTCAACTGCTGCACCACACCCATTTCTGTCACAGTATCTATAAACAAACACCATGTCTGAATACTCTGCACATGTAAACTTTCCTGCAATTGTTGCACAACCACTCGCCTCGCACACAAAGACTGGCCACACTAGCAATGTCTGCTTACGATCAGATTGGGCACATTTTGAACAGCTTGTGTGGGACTTACAACATGAATGTAATCAATTGCATTAAAGATATTCAGTAATTTCAATTTGTATTTTCATTGCATTTACGTCCCTGTAACTCTGAAATGGGGCTGCATAGCCTACTTATGTATATATCATTTTCTGTTGCCAGTGATCTGTATAACACTATGCCAAAGTATATTGGTTGAGTCGTGGGACATCCTGTACTATAATAAATAAAATGCATGTTGAGAAGGATAAAACATTTACTACAAATATTTATCATGTACAAGACACCACACCAGAATGATTTCCTTGCCCACTTTCACAAATAAGTGGCTGTCATAGTTTAACACAAATAAAATGTGTCACTTCAATATTCTACAGATGGGACAAAATAACATCCCTAACTTTTAAGTTGACTAAAAAAAAACACTATTCCAGCTACAATAATTTTATTTCTAGATTGTGAAACATTAATATGTGAAGTTATAATTCACCTAGTTTTAAAAAGAATATCTAGCATGTGGTGCCTATTAGTGTCAATACACTACTGCAGGCGACTTCTCATGTTTTGCATGACACTTTCAAGCAGATCTTGCAGTATGTGGGCAACTTCCAGTGGATTGGATTTTTTAGGGTATCTAGGTTCCTGGGACAATGTTTACAGACCTCAGCCTTTAGATACCTCCATATGGGGTTAAATGTGGTGAGCATGCGAGCCACGCAATGTCGCCTCTCAGGCTGATCAGTTGGTCTAGAACATCTCCCTCAAAACTGCCATTGAATTTTGATCTGTGTGGAACGTGGCCCCAAACTGCTGAAACCAGACAAGTTCAGCAATTAAATCCTGAATGCTGGCACAAAACATTCTTTAATTATGATTGCATAATGCTGAGAAGTCATGATAACCTCATGGTCTTCCTAAAAGAAAAGTAATGACCAATGATCTTGACTCTCAACTCTGCACACCACACGGTGACCTGAACACTGTGAAGAGGCCATTCATGGATCTCCCTTGGGCTGATGCTGCTCCAAGAATGCATGTTCTGCTTATTTACACCAACAGAAATGTGGAAATCCACTTCATCACTTTAAAAAACTACGGCATAATGAGGCACTGCTTCAAGTAACTGTTGACATGCCACTACGTGGTTATTCCAGTGCCGTTATTGAAGTTCCTGAATGATGACCTTCTTATACAGGTGGAAGTGGAATTCTTCATGAAGAGTGAAAAAACTGAACAATTTGACAGGTCAAGAGCAGTAGCATGTTTGCATGCAGAGTACATAGGTGACTGCACAATAGAACAACTGACAGCCTCAATGTTCTCAGGTGTTCGAGAAGCCGTTGGTTATTATCTTGATTGTTTACTTAGATTTCCCATTTGCCTGAAGTTCTTCAGTCACAAAATAATAAATTTTTGGTAAGGAACAGGGTCATGAGGGGGATCTGGTAGTGTGCATGGAACGCACGTTGCACTGCCATGATATAGAGATTCTGCAAAAAGTAAGTCTTGAAGGCGAAAGCATTCATCCAAGGCTATTTAAATGACTGGGGAATGGCATAGAATCTTTCCAATCACCTGCACCTTTCAAGTCTTCCTTTCTCAATGCCCCATTGAAATTAGGGATATTATTGTGCCCCATTAAAACTTCCCATTGTTGTTTCACAATCTAGACGTAACATTCTTGTAACTGGAATAATTTATTTTTATTGATGCACCCCTCTTACGTTTACGGTTTAAACAATCAGGAGTCCTTCTCATTACCTGTGATTTTACCACTGTTTCTATTTCCCTATTACTATCATGAGACATTGATGCTTTTGCCAGTAACACCAGTTCGCTGTGTTCCACACACACAACATTTTTATGTGAGTTTCAAAACAATCATAATTATTCTTTTTATCCTTAAACATTTTATACAGTGAACTCTTAAATTTTTAACTGTGTTTTCAGCAAGCCCATTTCTTTCTGAATGAAACGGTTTAGTTTTATGCCTAATGCCATTTTGGACAACAAAAAAAAAGGAAAATAATTCCTGTGAAAATGTCTGCAGTATTCTCGACTAGCAGCAAATGCATTTCCATCACAAAACCTATAAACAAATACCATATTGGCATATCAAGTTTACCATTGCACTACAACTACTACACTGTAACACAATTGCAGTCCCATTTCATTCCATCCTGAGTGCTTACCTGCTTTGGCCTTGCACACGCAGTGGAAGTGTACGCACCAACTTCAAAGAGTTGTAACTTTATACTAGTTGACTTTTGTAGACATGGTTTATATAATATTTTTTGGTTAAAATATTGTATACTACCACTTCCTAAAGTATTTACTATTCACCCTGAAACTTCCTGTATATGCAGATGGTGAACGTAATAGAACAATTTGAGAATGTTAGATCACTAAAGGACATATGTAATATTGATTGCATTTTTTGGTGAATGTTTATTAAATTTACAGTACTTTGTAATTCGTATCTGCTAATTTTTTAAAACCAAATATTTTGTGCCCCTTTCGAGCCTGCACCTGGAGCATTTGCTCCACGATAGTTATGTCGCTGCTGTTACACATTGATAGAAAACCATATATAATTATTTTATATACTTAACACCATTACCTCGTCCTTATTGGCTGACCTAACAACATTCAAATTAATCACTCCCTGTGGTCAACAAAATTCACATAATCCAACTCCTCATGTGTACTAAATTCTTTGTAACTTAACATATTTGATAATCTTGACATGTAATAAGCTTTTACTGTATCTTTCTTCTATTCGTACTTAAAAGGTATAACTAAATCCTGCTAAGTACAGAGTACAGCAAAAGTAACTGCTTAAAAGCATTACTTAAATCAAGCTTATAAAATTTATTTCTCTCTGCAAAACTGTAAAATTATTTTTTATTGTATTTAATTATTGGTATGAAGGAATGTAACAATTTTGTATGGATACCGATCCTTTAGAAATCTACTTTTGGTAATTTTATCATTTGCACACAAGCTTAAATTAAAATAATTATCTTATACAGTGAGAACCAAGGGATTTAGAACTTAGGGATTTAGAACTTAACACATTTTCAAATACACCTTCCCTCTCTAATTTTTCCAACTCAACCTGTTCTTATTCTTTAAAGCTGAGGGTGAGGCTTGTTAAAAATGCCTGTACACCATCATGAACTAACTGCAATCTTACTTCCTCACCTTTAAATTTACATAACTTACGATTTAAAGAATCTGATCAGTTTGTTAATAATTTTCTAACTTTTCTTCCAGTTTATCTACTGCAATAACTGTAGGAGTGTACATTTAAATTTATTAATCAAATTTCTACAGGAAAAACATTTTAAAATGCCAGTTATCACAAACAGTGTATTGTTACAGGGTGCTGGAGGGCCGTATCCGAGTTCATGAAGGATGGAGGTCTTAATAAAAATAAAAGAACTATATTTGATTTTAAATTTATTCACACCGCTATTATATTCAACACTAAACTATCTATCTCCACTATTACTGTTTTCATATCTCAGTGAGAGCAGTGTTTAATGTCTATCTCAACTGTAATTAAAATTCTTATCAAGGACTTTGTTCAGTTGTAGTTTATTAACTCATGCTCATCATTAACACATGTTTATTCCTGTCTGATGCCATCATTTGTAATCTCTTACACTCGTGCATCCAGTCCAATATTCCAGCCTGCCAGTCACACCCTTCACTGCACCAATGCTCGCAGTTGCAGATTTTCCTCCCGCTATTCACTTCTGTCGCCGCTCGTTGCTCTTCTGGCTCGTTGTCTATTTGTGAAGGCCACATAATCGTCCCAACACCTGACTATCATAAACTCTTGGTTTGGAGGACCATCACACTTAAATAATATCTCTGGCCCTGATCTGGAATGTTTGCTGCTTCCCAAGTCACGCTGACAGAAACTAGGTCATTAACATCACTATTCTTTCATATAAAAGCAGAAATTCAATATTCTGAAGGTTACTAGCATGAGCCGCAAAAGGCTTATTGCTGCACTGTACAGAGATATGCATGGTGGATGCCTTTGGAACAAGAAATTGGCTCCTTGGATTATTACTCGCATTACCTTTCAACATTCCTTCGTTCTTGCTGCCCACTATCTCATATCACTACTTAGTTCTCCACACATTCTTTGTTCACTTGCGCGATGCAAAGCTGCAAAACGTAACATTGTCCCTTCCTCAAGTCTGTTTGCCCCGAACAGACTCTGCAACATCAGAACCTTCATAGAGTTCCAGTCGGGCAATGTGGACAGCCTTTGGCTCTACCCAAGATCCTGGACAACAAATCGTAAAGACCACATCATTAATCTGCTTCAGAATTTTGTAGACGCCTTCCCAACATTTCTTTATATTCGAATACCCTTTTCACCTCTGTAGGTTGTACAGCACCAGTTGTCCTTGAAATACCTCACCCTACATTCTCCTGTCATACTGGGTCTTCATCCGGTCACTATATATTAGGTTGTGCCTTACAGGAGGACTAATCCCTTCATTACCGATTTGAAATGATTATACAGCTACAGAATTTCCCCTTTCATCTTCCTTTATACTACATCTACCAATCTGAAATAAAGTGCTAGCTCTTGATGTGGATGCCACAGGTTGTGACTGGATCCTCGTCCGATTTACCCTGAAGCACTGGTAGCGCCTGTCGACTGCCATTGTCCCCTTCTTGAGTTTACCCAGCTGGTTCTTCCCCCCTCCCCCCAGAATACTTCCTCTTTGGGACTGCTATGCTCAGAGCCACTGCTGATAGGGGCCATCCACTTACACGCTCCATGCCATGGGCTCCTTTCACTGCTATATGGCACAGTGTGTGCAGGGTGTCTGGACAGCACTCGTAGATCATGGTGTGTATTTTCCAACTTCTTTGTGAGTTGTGCAGCATGCAGCATCAGCTCATTGATGCAGTGTCTTAGTTTTTGGGCATATGCATGAAGTTCACAAATTTTTTCATGCAAGTGCTTGCACGTGCTCATAGAAGCCATTTCATGTGACTGACGTAAATTCACAGTTACCTAAATGCTTGCCATTTTACCATGCACTGACATGAACCGTAAGAACATGGCCATTATTATCATTACCATGTGTACATCTGTCTTGCACCTGCTCAGCTGTCTGCATGTCCTTGACCACCATCCCATGCATCAGTAGATGGCAGACTGGCAGTTTCCTGAGTTATCTTGTGCAGTTCAGACAGTGTGAATATTACATATTGTGTATCTACTGCTACCATTTGTGAAGTGCAAGAATGGCATACTCAGATAATATGTTTAAAAAAAAAAAAGTCTGTAATCACATTAGAGAATAGTTCAAAATAATTTGAATATATCAATATGGGAAAATACTTTGAATAATTGTTTGTGAAAAGGAAAGGTACATTAACACTGAATAGCACAGTAATTACTAAGCAGAGGCTGGTTCTGATTTCAGATATGGAGAAATTGTTGTCTCACTGGATCGAGGATATAATATGGAAACAAATACAGTTGAGTTTTGTGGTTATCCAAGAGAAGTCTACATTCCTACGTAAGGCTTTACTGATGATAGTTGGTAAAATAGACACAGAAAGCACAACAGTTACAGCTATTGCTGGGTGGTTTGGACGATTCAAGAAATACAAATCTCCACAATATTAAGGTCACAGGTGAGGCTGCAAGTGCAGATGCAGACACAGCAAATGATTTTCTTTAAATTCTAGCATAAATAATTTAGGAGGAGGAATATTTACTTGAGTAAATATTTAATGGATAAAACTGCTGTGTTTTGAATGTGGATGCCACATTGGACATTTATTTCATAGTAAAAAAAAATGCATTATGGGATTCAAGGCTGCAAATGTTTGTATTACTGTTATGTTTGACTCTAACACTTATAGAGACTTCAGACTGAAACCACTTGCAGCATACACTCCCAGAATTTGCAGTTAAAAAAAAAAAACCCAGATTCGAGTAAGCTGCCTGTAATCTGGAAAGCCAACACCAAACACATATGTTGTTTGGACAATGGTTCTGTAATCATTTTGTTCCGAAGGCGAAGGGGTATTTGGCCAGGAAAGAAATCCCATTTAAAGTGCTTCTTTTTTGGAGTTAAAAGACAACTTTCATTCTGACGTGAAAGTTGTTTACTTGTCCTCTAGAAGTATTTCACTATTCTAACCAATGGATCAAGGTGCTATTGCAACCTTCAAAGTATATTATAAGCAGCATAGTTTTCTTGGGCAATAAAAGCCATTGTTAGTGACAAAGGAATTATGCTGCATGACTTCTGTAAATGTTACAAAATCCTTGATGCTATCAAAAATATTGCATCATCATGGGATGAACTCAAACAGACAACTTTGAATGCTGCACAAAAGAAACACTGCCCAGAAACTGTTTGTGATTTTAAGAGTTTCGCTGAAGGAGAGCATACAACTGAGATAAGGGCTGAGCTGAGCCGAGCGATTTTCAGTAAGTTGTGGGGACGTGTGTGGAGATGACAGAGCAATTAGTATTCGCCTTGGATACCAGTGACATCAACTAGCCTCTCGCGTGTCACTATGAAGAGCCCACTAATAAAGATCTTATTCAGTTGAGGATTTGGAGAAAATAAGTGTCTTGGGCTGCCAACTACAGACATTAAGAAATGTACAAAGAAGTGATTGGCAGAGGTTTTTAATTTGATAGTCTCTGCATTTGTATAATTATAATTGATGAATTGTAACACTGAATGGTTTGAGAATGTTTGCTGCTGTATGTACAGTTAATTGTTTAGTTAAAAGGCCATATACAATGAGAAAAATCATGTGACGGCACAGTCTACTCTTGACATGTTTGTGAAGTGCTGGTCACCAAACAACGAGGACTACCTTCAGCATTAGGAGAAGAATAGGAAGAAGTTGCTACAAAAGGCTCTTCTCTCCACCACCATTCCCATCCAGTTACACCACTTCTCCTTTGCCATTTGAGTCACACCCAGCAGTGTGAGAGAGGTGCAGGGCAAACTTGGTGATGTAAGCTCCTGCCCTGATTGGTATGACATGGAAACAAAGCACAGCAAAATGTTACGCCAAAGTGAATGTATATATTTTTATTTGAACAGAGTAAATTTCAGTGTATTTTCATGTTTGTTAATATGTTACTCGCACTTTTTACAATATATACATTATATACAGGATTTTGGAAAATTAAATACCCAAACTACAAGAGGTGATTCCTTATGAAATATAAAGTTGAAAATGTACAGGACACAGTATACCTAAACGGAATACTAAAGGAGATATGAGCCTATGAAAATTTTGTTTTCAAAATGAATTTTTACAGAATGCCTTGACCAACACATACAAAATCAGCAGCAGAAAGGTGACTTATGCTTCTCATGTTGCAGAGACACATGCGTAATGCTGGCCGTGCTCTGTCTGTATGCACTGTTCGGCTTGAGGAAGTGATATGTCGGCACATCTATGACATGCCCTCCACTAGTACACACTCCATAGTGCACACCCAAATAGGTGTGTCCCATTCAACCATGTGGGACGTACTGTGGATAAATCATCACCATTCCTACCGCAGGCAGAAAGTAAAAGGCATTCAGTGAAAATGCTTTCAAACCAAATTTTCAAAGACACACACAGTACACTCTCGATTAATCGTGCTTCGCTTAACCGGTTTTCGGCTTACCCGTGCGGCGGTCAGGCGATGCTGTAAAGTGTGTCGTTTAACAAGCAGCGGTAAGTTATGTCTATTGTGCCATATGAGCTGATGTTTATCTCTTTAAACTGTCAGCCTGTCACAGAGACCCGTGTGAGACATCCATTTCCATCCATTGAAGCGCATCTGACTCTGACTCATCTTAGGCCGTGTCCGAAATGGCAGATTTTGCATATAAAAATGGTGACTATTTTGGTAATTTGGTATTTCGTATTTTCTTTCTGGCAGAGGCTGTTAGCAAAAATACTAAATGAACACATGTGCGAATGTTTTATAAAACAAATAATAGTTCATAAAATACACTAGGCATATTTTAGAAAGCAGGTAACTGTTGTGCTTTGTTTATACATTTCACAGCAAATTTTTTTGAAGTCGTCTCATAACTTATTATTTTATTATTTATTAACATATGTGCAGCATTCCAGTGATGACTGTAGAAATATTTTTCACTGTTAATGTAAGAATGTGTCACCACAAGTGCTAAACAAGTGACTGTCGACAACTCCTGAAGTGAAACTTCCAAAATGACAAATGACAAAATAACAAATTCTCCATTTCAGTTTCGGACATGGCCTCAGTTACAACCCCCCCCCCCCCCCCCCCCCCCAATTCTCCGAAAAGAAACACGTCTTTCCAGTCTATCGATCGCCGACCCGGATCATTGTTTACTCCTTTTCTCAACATCAATAAAGTGTAAAAATACAGTTAAAAACTATCGTGGAAAAGTTAGAAATAATTTAACAATTTGAGCATGGTGTGCTGCAAACAAAAACATCCTTCCAGCACCAAGCAAAAGAAAATTGAAGCTTTTTTTTAAGAAAGGTACAGTTTACCTTTTCTCACTTTTTTTTTAAATATCAAGTGTTTAGGTTAACAAAAAACTAAACATTTCAAATATTTTAATCTTTTGTGTGTGTTTGTAAGTCTGTAAAATTCTACTAAGATTTTGTATTCTAAGGGTTATTTTTTAAATGGGGATTGGACTGTATTGTTTAAATGCCAGGTTGCCTCATTTAAAGTTCCGATATAGTTCAGTCTTTATTGCATTGCATTCTGAACTTTCAACTAAACTCTGCCATCTAAAGGACAGATCTGAGTGACACACACAACTACGGACCGCTTATCTATCGCTCAGGAGTGCCCGCCCAACACGCTCATCTGGCACTGGAGAAAGACTGTGTATACTCGATGCGCCATGAATTAACTACCCTCGGTGCATCATAAAAATCAGTTCAAGTATTGAGTACTTTAAATACTGCACATACAGTGCATGATTTGTGTTTGCTTGAAAATATCTAATAGGTACTGTGTTTTATCATGATTTTTGGAACCCATATCACTGTTCCATTAATAGTAAAAATGTGTAAATTTGATTATCCAGGTTTTTTAATACAAATTTGCTTATTCTTGTTTTCTCTGGCCCCAATTAACATGGTTTATCGGGAGTTTACTGTGTGTGTGTGTGTCTATATATATAGAGTCATACAACCTCCTCCCTTGGCCGATGTAAGCCCATTGTGGGTGGCACACGCAGAAGGCGCAGGGCTATGTGATGTGCATGTCAAGTGCACCGAAGGTGGGCTGCGGTCAAAAGTGATAGTTAAAAGGGTTATAATGTTAGATTTAAGGTTTCTTTATGTCATTGTTTTGCATTCATTCCTGTGCACATCCCTATGAAATTAGTGTGTACGGTTTGATGTATCTGATGATCTGATGTTACCACTCCCGTGTAAATCTTGTGAGTAGCAATGGTCACGTCTACCAGCAAAGGGTTCTTGTTAGTATGTAATGTGTTTGTGTGTTTGTTTTGCTGTGTACTCCTTTGCAAGTTCTGTAATTTAGTAAGTAAGTTTTTAGTGTATTAATTTTACAGTGTACTTCTCTAACATAACTTGGTGTACTTTTATGGTGGTTCAAGCAAGTCCTCATGCAAGTTTTTTGTGGCGCAGTGTTAAAATAATATATTGGTTAATTTCCTTTTGAGTTTGTGTAGTGCCTCACACATTTTAATGTTGTTTTATTCTTTAATAAATACTGAATGGCTCTGGATGTAATGTGCATGTGGTCAAGCTTATTCTCTAAGATTAAGTAGTCATCCCCTCCTATACTTGCATTTGCCATACTCCATGGCCAATGGAGGAGGTAGGTGTCAGTGTTAGGGAGCAGTCACATGGCTATGTCACAACTCTAGAAAGAGTCTTGTGCTCACCACGTAGCAGTGCGTGAAATCACGACGTGGTGCCCTGGGAACTCTATTGCACCACTACTTCTATCATCTACTGCCTCGCCAAATAACACTAATGAAAATGTGGCTGTCTGCAATCAATGCCTTGAAACATGAGTACATTGACTGTGCGAGATGGACTCTATTTTGTTTTGCTCCCTACTGCCGGTCACACTAGCACCAAGGATGCACGTGGAATAACAGTAACTGTAAACACCTGTTGATTTCTGGGAAAACTGTAACATGAGCACAAGGAAGGGCACAGGCCCACGTGGATGTGCCTTGTGCATATGCCCTTGCCAAGCATCAGAAAACAACATGTGTGCAGACACAGATGGGACTAGCGGATTGGACTTGAGCTAGGCCCCCTAACTACACAGGCACTGCTAAGCATTAGTGTGCATTAGCCTGACCAATGGAGCGACGTGTTGTGTGATGTGTTATTGCTGTAAGCATGGGGACTGTGCCAGTAGTCATAAACGCTCATTTTCATTTTCAGGTTCTTCACTTGTGAAACATGCTTCGATCAGTGCTTCAGTTCAGAGAGAGCGGTATCAAGGCCAGACATGCCAATTTGACCACAAATGTCTCCGTAATAACATACCGAACTTTGCCAGTTGCAGGGCCCCTTACCGACTTACTGTCACCCAAGTATGGGTACCGCTGGACAGACGCCGCCCAGCGGGCGTTTGATGAGCTGAAGCGTAGGTTCCACGAATGCAACCTACTTGCCCGTCTCGACTACTTCCGTCGCTTCTACGGGCAGACGGATGCTAGCCAGGGTGGACGATTTGTCATCAACTACGGAAGAGCGAAGTTCAGGAAGGTAGAGAGGCACTATGACGTCAATGAGCATGAGTGCCATACGATTATGTGAGTGCTGAAGCACTAACACCACCACCTCGAGAGTGACGAGTTCACAGTGAGGACAACAGCCAGTGCCTGCTCTGGTTGGAGAGGTAGTAAGGTGGGAATTCTAATTTAATCCAGTGGGCTCTTTTACTCCAATCACTGAATGTTATAGTTGAGTACGTCCCTGGCAGCACAATGAACTAGCGGATGAGTTGCCCCACTACCACAATCCTGACCATCAGGCACGCAACAACATTAACTCGGTCAACATCCTTCCTCCATCCTGTCGTGATGAACCAGTCTACCAGCCATCTGAAGTCCCTAGCAGCAACTTGCGCGATGGTGCAGGCAAATGCAGGTTGGACATTTGACGAAGTCTAGCACAAGATCCTTGGTGTACAGGCAATGGACAAGTTTGCATAGAACAAACAGGCGGCACATAATGGTCCCGATCATGATTGTACATGCCAAAAATTATAAAAGTGCTCAGAACTATTTAATATGAGTGGTAATGAAGAAAAATACCCTATTTAAATATTTTTAACGTATTTTATATTCACAAACTGACTAATCCTGTGTACAAACAGTGTTTTCACAATAACATTTTAACTTGCTTGATATTTTGATCCCTTGGAATTGATTCTCAGTACATGATTTCTTTGCAATTTAACTTTAAAAAACTGTAAAAAAATTACAATTCCAGAATCCATATCAAATAATTTTTTTATACTTCGTTAATGCTGCTTTATATTCATAATCACATTCTCCTTTTATTTATTCCATTGGCAGTAAATATATATTGGTAAAACAACTTTTGACATGATTAATATATTATTTACATATGTCTCCTTAAAATCATATATGCTGTTAAACAATGGTTTGAAACTTTCAAATATTAAAATTAAATTATAAAAAAATATATAAACACAAATAATTCATATTTTACAGTAGGTACATAACACAAACATTTAAAATTAAATTTTTTGATATGAAATAAGAATATTTACAAAGATAAGTACATTTAATAATTATGCGGAACTCAATTTTGCAGAGTCAAACATGTTTTAAAATAGGTATATTTATAATTTTTTCACCCCTTTTATTTTCTATTCTATAATTTCTTATTTGGAAATTTGATCCTCTAAATGCTGAGCTTTGTCTTGTTCAACGTGTTCTGTTTTTTTTTTCTGAATCGTCTTCATGCAGAAAATGTTTCATGTCAATGGCAACTTCAGAAAGAAGAGAAGTCAATTTACTTTTCTTCAATTTATGCAAGCTTGATAAGTAGGGGTCAAATGAATCTATCAGCCAAAGAAACAAATCAGTTATGTTATTTTGATGTGACAACATTCGCATGTGCAATTCCCAAATATTTCTGACATATTTGTTATGTGCATCTTGTGCTTCTTCAGTTAGCTCCCGTATTGGTAAAAGACACTTGTTTATAATTTCAGACCCATAGACTTAACACTTTATGTACTGTTGGCTGTACTTTATGATACCACATATACTTGTCTATGTACATCTGAGCTGTTTCAATACCATACACGGAGAATTCTTTCACTTAGTGATGGGTCAATTCCAATTCTGGAATTGATTGATTCCGGTGGAATCGAAAGATTCAGAATCCATAAATTTTGGAATCTAAATTGATCAATTCTTTTAAAAAAAAAATCAACGAAAGAATTTTCACGGATTTAGCACTAATTGTTTGGTGCACAAATGGCAAAATGTATACGTAATTTGTACAACATACTGCAGTAAATATAACTGTCTGAATTGTAAACACCATTCACAATAAATAGTATAAACATGTTAGCCATAAATAGAACAATTGTTCGGAAGTAACTGTTTAAAATGAATAATATGAACATTTTAACCATAAAACAGAACACAAGTACTACAAAAATGGCTAGTAACGGTTGTTTACAAAATATATTACGTCCGTTCTGCACCTACGATGCTAATAAATATGACTGCTTGCTGGCTACTACTAGTACTGTTAGTTCAATTTCCTGTCACAGCCAACCTAAGGATGTAAAAAATTTCTGCCATCTTGGATTTATTATTTTATACCATTTACTTTAAGGTTAAGCATATTATCGCTAAATTTTTATTGTAAGATATCCCAATTTTTTTTTTTAATTATTATCATTGGCATTTTATCAATTTTGCATGCTATGTAAGCAATAAGGTCAGGATTCTGCTCTACCAGTCACGTCGCTATTCTCGGGGCACTAATGGCAACCAAATTAAACAAAACTTAATGACAGTGTCGAAAAGTTGGCACTTCTACTTCCGAATTCAGATTTTTTATAACCTAAAAGAGTTCCATTTTATTGATGTGCACATGTTATGAAGTTATGGTTATATTATTACTTTACTGATTTTCATCGACAATGATGGAAAAATTAAGTTATGTTTAGAACTTTTTTAGTTTGGAACACAGTGATGATGTGAAAATAAAGTGTAATTTTTGTGGGAAAATGATTTCACGAGGTGGAGAAAGCAAATCAATATCCAACTTGCACAAGCATGCCAGAACTTTGCACAGCCAGCAATTACGTGAATTCGAAGCAAATGAGCATGAAGAAAAGACAAATTCCATTTCTGAGGAGTCAACAAGTAGGCCTACTTCTATTACAGTACCTCAAAAACAAAAACGTTCCCTTGAAACTGAAAACACTCAGGTAATTCCCAAACAGTTTACAGACAGCAAAAAATCTTTTGCTTCTATTCATCATAGAGCTGAAGCATTAACCAAAGCAATAGCCAAAATGATATATGTGGATAACCAACCGTTCTCTGTAGTTGAAAACCAAAGTTTTGTTAGAATGATGAATGGCTTGGAGCCATTTGCTTTTAATATATATACATACGTGTATCGTGTATTTTGTAAGGTTTTACATAACTTCATTATAACTTTATAAAGAAGAAAGAGAAACTAATTCCATGAAACTTGTAAGCAAAGATAAGCCCCATTTTCTTCCCTGCATCTATAAACATTTTATTTCACAGTAAAATAAAATAAATTTGGTAGATTTAAAGTTAAAGATATATTTTGTGTTAGTGGCCTTAGAATCAGAATCAAAATAGAAGAATCAAATACCAATTTCGAGAATCAATTTTGGAATCGGAATCAATATATTTCAGGAATTGACGCACCACTAACTTTAATATTTCTCCCACAAGATAATGCTTGAAAGATTACTGCAGATCTAACAAGCTGGTCTTTACTAAACTCAGTAACAATAGGTGCTTCGTTCTTTTTCTAGCAAAAATGTCTTGCAGTATTTCTGCTATTCGTAGTCCCGTGCCCTTATTTAGGTATATCTACTAGTAGTCCTAGTTCGTATTTGAGTGCTGGCTGCATTATTGGCTTTTGTTCATTAAAATTTGTTTGGTATTGTTTTGTCACCTTCCACACTCCCTCATGCGCTCTAATTCAGTACATAATATTGAGAATGCATTCCAGAAAAGGTATATATGTGTGCAGCACAAATAAACCAGACTGTAGTTTTGAATGGTCTACTGGCTTGATGGCACTTATTATATGCAATTGCAATATTTTGGCACCCCACAAATAATTACTACTTCCCGATGAAGAACCTGTTGAGTGCTTAAGTGTTTCAGGGCATCAATCTTTTCTGTGATGAACATCTCTTCATTTCAAAGTTAGTTCATATCTTCTCTAACAAATCAAAGATGGAGTGGACAGGAATAGCGAGTTGGCGAATTGAACTAAGTCGTGAATTTTCCCATTACACATCTGTGGCGACTGACATCAGTCAGTGCAGAACAAGTGAAGTAAGGAAAATACTGTCATTATTTGGTCGTTATGTAGAGCATGACTGGTCCCCGTGGCTGTCTGTAGTACATGTAAGTCATTTCTGTATGTAACAATGAAAGTTCACTTACAGCAGTAATGTTTCTTGCATAAGTGTCTTTTTTAGCTTCCAAGACTTTCTGACATGATTGAATATGTCCCCAGTTCGAATTTTTGCACCCTTGCAAAGACATAAATGCACATGCTTGGAGATATTACAGTTAGAACAAGAGTAGTAGCTTCATCAGAAGTGTACGAAATAATATTTTTTCTCACCTCTTGTAACCATTTTACTTTTTTCCTTGATGAAGCAGGACTACTTTCACCAAAGTTCAATACGCCCCTTGCTGATGATTTGTTACCCTTTCTCCATAACTTCATTGCAGCAGCCTTGACTATCTGAGGAGTGGTACATGCATCTGCAATTTTACCTGCCTTTCTTACCTTGCTCCTTTATGATGATTCTTTGTAGGTCGCCTAAGTGTTTCTAAGGAGCAGGACAGCTCAATAATTCACGTGATGTCGGGCAAGCTGAAAATTTTTTTACTTCATCATTAATTTATTAATTTTTTTTTTTTAAATATGTTATAATATGTTCATGTTTCAAAGATTTTCTTCAAAAAATTTTACATGTGTATAGGACCTGTAAATTACTTATTTGTGATTAATATTGCTGGTTTAACATATTATCAAAAGTAGGCTATATTAATATTTCAGAATTCTTTAAAACAGACTTTGACTTTGATTTATACTTGCATGGTGAAAAAAAGAAATTTTCTGTATATAAAGTCAGGTAATTCAAGCTTCACTTCCAGCTATGTTCCATACTTCTCTTCTAATCGTTCACAGTGTCTATTGCACTTCTTACAGAATCTCAGATGTTAAGGGAAAAAATTTTTCAAAATTACTGTCCTTAGCACTTCCTCACAGTCAGCATCATTGCTTGACTTCAGTATGGAAACTACATGCTGCAATACTTGTACCTTACTCTTAGTCTTGACAAAAAAGTTGTACAATTCCCTTCTGGTTACCTCTGGACGAGAAGTCATTTGTTAATTAGACCTCTTCCATTTAAAAAAATTACCAGCACTTATACTAAACAGAAACATTTTAATGACTTTTACGTAGGTAGAATGGGGGTGGAAACACAGGTACTCTGACCTTGCATCAGCTTGTTGACTCGGTGTTCGCCAATCTTTCCACTGCAAATCCGTGTCAGAAAGGTGGACGTCCCCTGAGTTGGGAAGAATTGGGCAGGGCATCACCCACGTGGGTGACCCGAGACAGTGCATACTTCCAATGCATACCACGCATCCGTGCCAGGTACTGGAATAGGGTGTCCACGTAGTCAATGGCCCTCACATGGTAATTACAGTAGAATCTCATTACAACAAATTCTTATAAAGTTCCAATTTTTGTTCTTTATAATGAAATTTCTTTAAACTGAAATTTCACTGTTCTTCTCGGTAATGACCTACCACAAATAAACTAGGTGCAAGACAATCAACAACATACACTGTTTAATTGGAAAAACAAGCTAAAAAAGAGAAAAGTATAAATTAAATAATAAGCCCCAAAACAATTGTACTAAAACTTACTCATTCACGGGCTTCATCTGTTCAAAGAACTGAGATATTTTCGACTGCTTATTCTGTCGTAATAGAGTTTGTTGTAGGAACTGTTCTACATCATGTAAAAAATGCAATACACTGTTTGGCACACTATCAATTTTAGTAATGAACTTGGGCAGTTTTTCGAAACACACTACAGCATCTCTTTCCCGAACCTTTAGAATTGTAGAAAGCGTAGATGGTGGTAAACCAAACTGTTTGCCACATGCAATTTTTTCTTCACTTTATTTATTTCTTTTAAAATATCTATCTTTTCTTTTAAAGAATACTGCTTGCATTTTTTCTTCTCATCACTTTGATCACCCATAGTAATAACTAGGGATGTCGAACTTGATTCCATGATTCTTGAAGAATCGTATAATCGAGAATCGGAAGACGAAGAATCGAAGTATTAAAACCCGATTCCTTCAAATACATAACCTATCACTAGAGGCACAATTTTGTAAATCGCGATAAAATGAAACTACACAAAAATACAAGTTAAAACGCGAAATAACACAAAATACAACAAATGCACGATATCTCACGAAATGAGCTTTCTCCAAAAGAAATAAACTCTTCTCCTATATTATATCATGAATTTACTTCGGCACTGTAAAAATCTAGACACACACGAGTCTCTATAATATTGAGAAATTCTAGAGATAAATAATTCTCGATTTCGTCTCGAGACAATTTTTTAATCTCGGAAATCATAATTCTAAATGCAACAACACATGTAAATACATTATTTTTTCTTGTGAAACTAAATGTAAACAAACATTGCAAAGTTTACACAAGTAGTAAAACATGTAATTCGAAATAAGCTATAGAGAGTTTGACAACCAACCCTCTTCAATTGCGAAGTGAACACACACAACTCGAATGCGTGCAGTAATCCATGGCGGCCACTTGTTTACTAACGTTGACGGATGTGCGTGAAACGAATGTGTGATATCTCAATTTACACATTATTAGATGGACTGTTTCATAAAATATCTAGTCTCCTAAATTATGGAAAATGCTGCAGCCAATGTAAAAGACCATAAAATATCCATCATTTGGACATTTTATGTAAAGATAAAAGTGCAAAGACGAGTGTGAAGTGTGCAAGAAATCAATACAAATACAGACCTGAACTGGTCTGAGAACGCTTTTTAAAAAAAAATATATATATATATAGATGATATTGATATTACATGGATACTGCTTGTTTAGTTTATGTATGTATGTCATAATTTCTTTGCATTAAAATTTATTAGTGTGTGTGCGTGTGTGTGCGTTCGTGCATGTGTGCGTGTGTGTACATACACATACATTTGCATTTCCAGAAAAATTGTCTGCGAATTATCCATAATGATACTGTATTTTAAAATTGGAGCCTGCTAAATAATTACTGCTTTAAAGATTTTTAACTATGATTACTTTTCAATAAGTGCCAGTTTGCAAACATTTTAATAATTTATTATGTTGGTGAACATTTACCATGGCAAATGAGGTTTGGAAATATTTTCCAATAAACTGGGTGGACGGTTTTGTGTGTTGTGCGCACGCGCACGCATTTTCAGTATTATCTATATGCCTCTTTTGAACTTTCGGGAATTTCATATGAATTTGGTCCCACTGTTCAAGTGTTATGTTATTAATAGGCCTGCTACTAGTGTAGGCCTAGTATAAATAATTTAATTTCACACCCTCCTATATATAATTAGTTCTGTAAAGTAAGTGTCTGTAACTAAAGGAATCAAGAGTTTTGGAATCGAGAATCAAGAGTGGTGTCATCAAGATAGAGAATCGAGGAAAAGTGGAATTGTTACATCCCTAGTAATACCGCAACCAAATATTAACTGTGTGTGGAATACTGTATTGATATCCAAGCTGTAAGTATTACACATTTAAAACAAACAATATATCACCGGTGATGGAAAAACACCATAGACGGAATAATGTGAGCACAAAATAATCGAAACCATAGCCGCATGAAAGTGCCTGATTCAGTGCCATCTACTGTATGTACATCAAACTTTGAAAAAATGAATTCAATTATTGGACGCCATGTTGGATTTAAATTTAAATCGAAGATGGCGTTGTATGTTTCATTTATTTTATTTATTTATTTATTTATTGCATCCATTTGGTCTTTTTCAGAGTACAAGTTTGTACGAAGACATTGGACAAGTCAGAACGTGAACACATAATTTACAGAACAATATCAAAATATCAGAGTATTGTAATATTATTGAATTCTAAAACAAATATAAAATAAAATAATCTTGACTGTTCAATATTT
Organism: Dryococelus australis; assembly: GCA_029891345.1. NCBI lineage: Eukaryota > Metazoa > Arthropoda > Insecta > Phasmatodea > Phasmatidae > Dryococelus > Dryococelus australis. The sequence goes on along the minus strand of CM057009.1, from coordinate 53,223,827 downwards.
AATCTTCAAAAACGAATGCTTTACAATACTTGGCAGTGAGAGCAAGCAGTCGGCCATCTGACACAAAAAAATTTTGCAGTGACTGATGTAAACAAGCGTGATAAAAATGTGTTTGTGTCTAAAATAGGTTATGGAAATTACTATGACGAGTCAGATAAAGTAAGTCAACGTTTTGACAAAAAAAAAACCAATACAGTTTTGTGAATATGTGCTACAGGAGGGAATAAAACGTACGAAATGCTTATGTTGTAATGAAAATACATTTCATAAATCTCAAACATTTTAACCTTTTAAATATATACACCATGTAAGGGAAATTAAGATCATTCAAAAAACTGAAATTTTCCTTAATCTGAAGTTTGTTGTAACGGTATTTCACTGTACTCATAAATTGCTATACAAGGAGTCTGCCTTCCTTCTCTTGGACGGAGAGGGTGTATCCCAACGTCTTATTCCCGAAGGTAGGATTGAAGGAAAGGGTGAAGCAGACACCTGCACGAGCCAACCCCTGCACTTGTAACTTTGATAGCTAAGCTTAACCCTAGGGAGCAGGCACAGGCACCTACAGGATCCTGTGACACAAGTGCTACCGAAGGATTTGTATGCAGATCCTGTACGCACCGGCCCGGCAGAGTACCCGTGGTCGGTAGAAAGCTATCTCAACCAGCCTGATTGACCGCCTATGCCAGCCATCGCCCACGTGGTACCAGCAATCCTTCGACCAGCTCCTCAGCCCATACCTCCATCCAGGCCTGCACTACCTACACCAGCTCCACCACCAGCCATTGTTGCACACAAACCAACCACACTCCGTCGCCCATGTATCCCTGTCAAGGCAGTGCCCCTGAAACGCAAAATAGTACTAGCCAAACCCGACTTTGTGCCCTGCCAGCAAGCAGCCAGGCCAGTCCTGTGCAACAGACAAGCACCCGTGCCCCATCAGGACTGGACCCTCCAGGAGATAAAAGTGCCCAGTCTAGCTCCTAAACAAAAAGGACCACGCTTCTGAGACGTTTAAGTATTCATTTCCGGGTACGTTATGCATCAAGTTTGAGTGTGGCTTTCATAGATGACGCAGGAGGACTATGACTACATTGTAAAGCATTGAATTTCCCAGACATCTTCAGTTATAACATCTTTATTCTCGGAGTGGAGCAACCAAACAGTGTCTTTGCTGGTTTACTGTTTGTGTAGCCCAAAAATACAAATTAGTATTTATTTTGGAGTGTTGGTTTACTTTGATATTGCATGAATAAGTTTGTAATTTTGAACTTTGCGTCACGCATGAGCTATACGTGACCTAAAATATGCATATCACCAGTACTACCTATCAGTTTACAAAATAACCATATTTCAACCCTTGACTCAAATTTAAGACGTTACGAGAATAATTAGGTTTGAGCCACAGCAATGTTGTCTATTTGCAATTTCTTCACACTTTTTAAATCAAACCTTTGGAAACTCATCCCATTTGTGACATGTTCGGTTGTTTCATAAATATGCCACATATCACAAGCATTGCATACTTGTGCAAACCTGAAAGTACCTTCTTTTTGATTAAAAAGGACTTTACCTTATATTTTATCTATAAATTATAATATTTAATTTACAATTAATGTGAATAAAAACTTCGAAAAGGTAGGTGTGTTGGTAATGCCTAGTTAGTAACAGTTCTTATGCAAAGTATTGTTACACTGAGTATGCACAAATGTGGTCCATTGTCCCTTAGGTGTAATTTTCTAGACTCTGTTTAGCTTTGTTTGCATGATGTGGAAGAAAATCCTGGAAGTATAACTTCAGCAGGGCTTCGGAAAAGTTGGAAGTAACTGTGAATGGATTATAAAAATCACATCAATTTAAGTACACATTAACAAACTTAAAGTGTCTTCCAAAGTATTTCACATACATCAATTTAATTAATAAATGCAATTAAAGGGACCGGCAAATTAGGGGTTGTAGATAAACCTATCCTAAAGTTCACTACCAGGATTAGTAAACCCAAATGATAAAAAAGACACAATCACACAACTCTCTTGATATGGAGTCACCTGCTTAACAAACAAATCATCATAGTTGTCCAGAAACTGGAAAGATGCAAATGAGTTTCAGACTTCATGAGCAGTCTAAATGTCACATTGAAAATGTTTCATTTTGGAAATTTTTTCGTATCTTTTACTTGTTTGTTGTGTGTAGAAGAGTAAAGCACTAACAGTGAAAGAAATTCTTACTGAGAAATTGTAAGGGAATTCAAGAAATGTTTGATATAAGTAATAGTTTTGCTTGCTTAAGAAGGAAGACCTCTTAAGGCCACCCTGAAATTTTGACAGTGCAGGAAAAGGACTTTTATAATGATATATTTTTTGTAACAAAATCCTATTATGATTCAGTGTTTGAAAGCTTTATCAAAGAATAATATGTACGTGTTTAAGCTGCGAAATACCAATATGTTTGATGAAATCCCTACATATTGATAATATTCATTTAAATAGCAAGACATTAAAGGATAAAAAAAATGGGAATTGAAACAGAGACTGTGGTCACCGTAAGAAAAAAATGTTTGCTAATGGACATTTTGCTGACAAACAGAATAAAGCAGTTGAAACATATGTGGGTGTTCAGTAAATATCAGTCACGGATGCACAATTTTCATCACACTGAACCGAGTGATGGATGAATTGAATCTGAGCTGAAAATATGTGCTGTCATTTTGATGGCCTTGAAATATGGCAGGTCAGAATGGTGGTGTACAATCAAAATCAAAATTAATTTAAGAATAAGGTCTATGTTCTTTTTTTGCACCCTGCTTGAATTTTGTACTGGTTTGTTTGTGTTTAGTGGCTGTTGGTCACACCTTTATAGAAGGTGTTGGAACAAAACTGAAAACATTATAATCTCTCTCAACAAGATGGACTTTGTAGAGCCAAAGCAGTTGTTGCAGTACAACAGAATTTTCCAAATTTTCCACCTATGGTGAAAACTATTCTTGCACAATGATTATTTAATCAGTTGCTAAGTATTTTTTGAGTTCATGCAACCCATAGGAGATGTGTACCATTTGTATTACAAAGCTATGCATTCTGATGTATTGTATTTGAATGAAACATACAAAGCAGTCCTAAAAAATTGTGAAGAATATGGAAATTATGTTTTGTACATCTAAAGAAGAATAGTATCTTGCATTTGAATATACACAGGACAAATAAAAATTTTCCAGAAAAAAATAAGATATGTACAAACTTATTAGTTGTAGTAAATATGTTTAAAATGGATATAAAAAAGTGTAGAGTCTGTCTCATTTAAGGTTTCCAGAATTTGACAGCTACTGCTGCCAACGTATTTAAAGTGTAATAGAGTAGCATCGTATTTGAAATAACAAATGTCAGCTGACCGCCATGTGAAGCAATGGTGGTATCCCTGAATAACATGTATTCTTTCTTGCATTGGTGAAAAATAAAATAGTGCACAGTACAAATAAAAAAAACAAGTATGCATTTCGGAATAAACGTAAATAATATTATGTTATAGTATTCTGTATAAGGTTATTAAACGTGTTTATATTTTCAAATTTGTTAAATTGCATAACAGAAATAATGAAAAAATAGGGCTGCTTATCTTCACCAACCAATGACTGGGCGCCATGTTGTTATTGTGAAATGCAATTTTTATGTGCGGGTGTATCAGTTTAGAAGTTCAAAATTGAATTAATGAATGTTGTGTGAATAGTTATTTTTAATGCAGGGACTTAAAAATCCTTCGTGCAACCGCCAATGACAGCAAGAAATGTTACTAATGGGAGAACTCTAAAGTCGTCCAGTGGTATTAAAAAAATAGAAACGACCGGCCGATTGCTTGGAATTTCATCAAAAACTGTCGCAAAGTAAATAGCTATAAATTATGTACATGAATATTTGGAGTGTGGTGTATTATTTTATAATTACGGTAAAAATGTTAAGTTTGTGTGCTGGTTTTTAGCAGACAACATTTAAATGTTCAGCATTCATTTCATTTCCTAGAATATGTTAATGTTACAGTTGAATTAATTTTTGTTTGGTTAATAAACAACAAATAGTTCTTATTGACTTCACCAAAACATTGAAGTTATATCGCTCACCTGCGTGTGTAGACCAAAACCATGAATGCAGTTGTATTAAATACAAATTATTTAGGCCTAACTATGTTAAAACTGAGATATATAATGTTTTGTTTGTCTGGAAAGACTATGTAAAGTTCATTTTCTTCTGTGGTAAATTTTTTAACTATGGTAATAAATACTAATCGTATAGGACAACACATTGTATTGGAATTTTTTTTTTGGGTTGATGGGCATGTATATTAAATATCCATGTTATTCTAATAATACATACAGCCATGTGTTTGATGTAATTGCCACTAGTTTTCATTACTTAATGATCACAGGCCTTCCAGTCTTCACCATTTATGAGGAATGTTTTTTGTACATGCTTATTTTATTGTAATTGCTACGAATAGGTTCTATAATTATTGATTGTAGAAGACTTTTACAGTTCTAATTAACTATTTCTGTGTATGATTTGACAGGCCTAACTCTTATTGTGTTTGTTCACTGCCTAAATGTAATTTTTTTGAGGTAGGCCTAATGGTGACATCGCCTTTACACAGAACTCCAGCAGACTTTTGTTTTCTTGTAGTTCATTTTACTGCTCAGTTTCGAATTAATGATTTTTTTTATGATGCTGTCATCAGTTAACTATGCGAGATTCACATTCTTTTTTTAATGAATTTGTTAATTATTCAAGAGGTGTACAAAGAAGGCAATCCTCATCATACTTCGGGCCAGGTAAGTTTTTGTGTTCTCTGTTAAATTATTTAACATGTGTGATTTTATTTTGATTACAGTGTTAATTGTAACCAACATCAATGCCTTTCTATCTTGCCTCAAAAATTTTCCCGTTGTGACTTGCTAGTCCAATTAAATTTATTGATTTAAAAAATATATTTTTTTGTGTTTTTGATTATTGATTTGATAGTAATTAATAATATCTGTTTTATTAATTGTAAGAATACAAGTGTATTTAATTGATAGTATTTTGATAACACAGTGTAGCTGTTACCATCAGAAATTTAAAAAAAGATCTGTGTAATCACATATTTTCCTCAATTAGGCCTATAGTTGGCATGTTTGAACTGCGAAGCGAAAATTCACATGATGTTGACATGTTTTGACAAGTCACGTGGAAAGCACACGGTGGTGGAAGGATAAGTATTCAGTTTGTTTACAAGGTACTACTTTCATTCAATATGTCAAAATCTGGAAACCTTACATGAGACAGACTTTAACTAGTATTTTGTCAACTAATGACTGCTATTGATTTTTGTGCCATTCCTGTGATAGTGCATCTTGTGAACAATTATGTTAACTATGAATGAAGGATGAACACTCTCATTATGCTTCCGTTTATTGAAAACCACCATGCAACAGAGGTATACATGAACCAAGTTATTCTGGATTTCAAAGAAATTGTACTATTTGAACCTTTTTTGTGTTTGTGATTCAGACATTTCATTTTACTTGTATTGTGTAATCAAGGTGTGTATATTTTCATGGAAATAAAAATTTTAAGCAGGTTTGCTAAAATTATTTTTGAGTGATAATTTCTATAAGGTAAACATATCTTACCAGTAGTCTATAAAACCAAAGAACAAATTTCTGTATTATACATATAGTGGTAATTTCAGGTTTCACTATATGAAATCTAGCAAGGCTCTATAATGAAAATGTTTAGGCATGCCTATGATAATGACTTAATTTGGTTTTTCTTTGCACAAGAAGAAATGCAGTAAAACTTCGTTATGACATTTTTGCATAACACTTTTTCCTGGATAAAACATACAAGTGTATCAGTCCTGCTATTTTTCAATAAGACATAGGTTAATAATTCCTGTGTAAATATTTGCTACAGGAATGTCATATCCCACATATGTCATCGTTGGATGTGTCTGCGAGTATTTAGCTGTACTCTCATGTATAAATGTTTTTATATTTTATCTACAAACATGTCACATAGAGAGGTCAAAGAATATAAACAACTTTTCCTTTCCTTGTACACACAAAAGAAACGATATGAATGAGTAAGTTGTAACCTTCCTTTTCATAATGTTACCTGCCTATTCACTCCCACTCTTGAACTTGGTTGGCTATTGTCCTGTTGTCAGGCAAGAGCTTCTGTCAAGGAAACAAAAAGGGGTGGAAAATAGTATTATTGTGCAAGAAAACTAAAAGAGATTAAGTAGTGTACGAGAAGGCAGGGTGTCCAAGCGCACATAAGATTAAGTTATGGTCACAGAAAGAATGAGTGGATTGTACACAGCTGTCAGACCATTTGCAGACAATAGCCTTCAGCATTTGATGTTTACGTTTTCAACGAGGACACATAAAGGCAGCTGTTTTTTGGAAATAAAATTGCCTTCAGTTACACAGTGATGCTGTATCATTCAAGTGGATCAGGCAGCTGTATAATGTGTATATTCTCAGTCTTAGTGGCAAACATTTATTGATGACGAATGGCAAAAAAAAAATGTGTTTTTCAGGATTATGGGTGATTATCTTTATGTGACTGATGGTCACCTGTTTAAAATGCCAGTGTCAGGTATGCAGCATTATATTTAACTGTCAACTTGTCAGCTTCCATGTGTGTAACAGCATTCAGAAAACATGGAGTTCCCGTAATGAGTGTGTACAATAACACTGCAAGAAATTACACTATTGTTTGTGAAAATTGTAACAATCAGAAAGAATGGCTCGAATGAACCTAAACTTGGAGGATGTGTAGAACAGTCAGTGTTGGATAAAATACTGGCAAATTGTAATTGGGCTTAATTACAAATACTTTTAAGAAAATGTAACTAATTACAATTATAATTGCTGAATTTCAATAGTAATTAATTGCAATCACAACTAGATTACAATTACCTGCACATTCTCGAATTACACTACTCGCAATTACAGTAGCATATGTAATTGCCAATACAAAAAAAATACTGCAGTTTGAATTTTATGACTGTATGACTCCATTTACTAATCAAATGTTATGATAAATATAACATTATTGTTTAACTATGTGATGTGTGTCAAAACTCAGATGACTTAGACTTTAATTTAAATTAATGAACTTTATTGAGCAGTTACAAGTATGATAAAGCAAAAGTTAATGAATTAATAACAAATGTAATCACAGGGATAAAACCAAGTTTTGAGAAATTTGAAAACTTTTGAGCAATTTAAAATCCAGAAGTTAATATATTCTAAAAATATCATCTAAATTATTCACTGATTGTAACAAGATTAATATTAGTTTTTGTAACTTTCATGTTAACAATTGCCCAGATAAAAAATTTAAAAAAAAATCATAGTGTTGGTGTAATTCACAATGTTGGGATAGTTGTGATTGTGCATGGAAAACTTGACTTCTCTACACAAAATTTACCAAGTTTTCTCTTTTTGTAAATAAGATATGGGTTTAAATTTTCACAAATGCCGCTGCAATATTTTGATAGCCATGAACTGTGTTTTGAAATACGAAGAAATAGCCAGATTTTGCGGAAATGCTGTATTAGTTCACATGTGCCCTAACTGACCCTAAATGTAATTATTTTTCAAGTTCTAAAATAAATTCTGTTCACTTTGCAAAATAGTTGCATGTTGAAAGTTTTATCTCTCATGTGACCTCGTTTCCAAGAAAAAAAAATCTTTTCCCGCACTAAAAAGCCTTTCAACCAGTGCACTCTATTAAGCCTGTGTTATATTTAATAAAAAGTTTTTTCAAAGTTGGAAAGTTCAGGAGGACATCTGTATTGTTGTCATTGAGAGCCATGTTCTTAGAAACTTCAATGTTATCACTTTTATAAACTTTGGTTGCATTCCTGAAAAAAAAAAAACTTTCCTTCTATGACATTTTGTTTAACGTTGCAGTTAAAGTAGTTGGTGCATTACAAGCTAATGCAGCTTCTTCATGCAACATTTTAAGTGCATCATTTAGTTCTGTGGCATCAAGATCCACTCGAACTTCGGAGAAGGTATTAGGCCGGCAACAAGAGTCAGCCTTTGGTTCTGCAAAACCTCTTCAAATCATCTGTTGACTCCATCTAGCAAAGCTTTTGCACAGCCTCGTCCACAGTGTTGGCTCGACACTGGAGCACTGCAACGGGTGTGGACCTGTCTGTGGAAACAGTTTGTCGCCGTCAGCTGTGGACTGGACTGGTGATTCCATTGCGTCTGCTTCCATTGTCCAGAAACCACAAGTGCCTCAGACCGCAATGGGCATGCGAACACAGTCACTGGCATGCTGAGTGGCAAAATGTAGAGTTTTTGGACAAGTCACGCTTCAACCTGTCCTACAGTGATGGCCACATATATGTTAGATGCTACCGTGGTGTCTGCAATCTGGCAGTCTGCATTGTGGAGCGGCATAGCAGACAAACGCCAAGTGTGATGGTTTGGGGCACCATTGTATACAACATGCTATCTCAACTCCTATGTATTGAGGGTAATCTGTACAGCAACCGCTACATCAAAGAGGTTTTAGAGCCCAAGGTACTGCCCCTCCTTCAGAGGACTCCACATACCATATATTAGCAGAACAATGCCCAGTCACATGTGCCAAGGAATGTGCAAGCCTTCTTCAATGACCAACGGGTACCACTGCTTCCCTGGCCTGCAGGTTCACCTGACTTGTCACCCATCCAACATGTCTGGGATATGGTTGGTTGGCGACTTGTTCATCACGTTCCTCCAGCAACCACTTAAGATGCTTTTTGGACTTGCATACGAACCATCCTCTTTGATTCCTTGCCACAATATTTAAGGGCTCTGATTGTAGTATGTGGAGGCTTCACATCATACTGAATTCTCAAGGACAGAGATCATGTACAGTTCTGTAATCGTAATCAATTGTGTATTGTGATGTACCTAATCTGTGTTATAAAGATCATTTTAATCACATGTATCCATCGTGGTGTTACATTTTCCCAAATGTTAGCATATGTTACTCAGTAAATTTCAGTAATAGTGATTATTTGCTATAGCAATAATTTATATCACCACTGTCAGTTGGTATGGCATAGTTCTAATGTACACCAGTGAGCCATAATATTATGACCCCCTACCTAATACGGTGTAAGACTGCCTTTAGTGTGTAGAACCATGGCCACTTGGCATGGCATTGATTCATCGAGTTGGCAGAAGTTATCCTCTGTTGTCTGATACCACAAGAGTAACAGCAGATCCTCCAGTTGTACAGTGTGAGGCAGTGATGATGTAGCACAAAACCACTTCTCCAAGCCAAACCCCAAAAGTGAATTGGGTTCATATCCAAGGTATGTGGGGGTCAGGGCATTAAATTAAAGTCACTGTCATTTTGCTTAAATCAGTCCTTCACAGTTCTGGTAGTGTGGCATGGCGCATCATCCTGATGGAAGTGGCCAACGGGTAGTTCTTGTGACATAAAATGTTGAACTTAAACCCCAATAACTTACAGCTACTGGACAGCTGTCAGGGATTGGTTGGTGTATCAGAAAAATGGACCCCAATGTTACACCACCTCTGGCCTGTCTCTGCCCAGCAGTGCACCCAGGTGTCGTACCCTCAGATGGTAATCGGCATACATGTGCGTGACTATCGATTTGATCAACCAGGAATCAGTATTCATCAGACTAGGCAACCATTTTCCTATCCACAATCCAGTGTCGATGATTTGTGCCCACCTCATGCACTGTTTACTGCTATCGATTATCTGCTGTCAGTATTGGGGGAAGAGTGGGTCTTTGATGCTGGATTCCCATCCGCAGCAGTGTTCGATGAACCGTGTGCTCTAAAACATTGTACTGGTCACCACTGTTGTACTTCTGTGTGATTTCTTGAACTGTGGCTCTGTGGTCACTCCCAGTAATGCGGACAGCCTGTGCTGCCTTCTGCATCAATGTTTTGTGGTCAACACAAAGATGAATAACATGTCATTGTTTCGTCATTATTGCACCGCTTTTGATATTGTGCTCACAACAGCAGCACAAGAGCAACCAACAATATGGGGCATTTCAGAGATGCTGGTGCCAAGGCTCCATGCCCTCACAATATAACCTCTGTCAAACTCGGATAGATCTAATTTGTGTATTATATATAGTGTTAAGTTCAGGTTTCACTATACGAAATCTAGCAAGGCTCTATAATGAAAATGTTTAGGCATGCCTATGATAAAGATTTAATTTTGTTTTTCTTTGCACAAGTAGAAATATGTAAATACTGTAAAACTTTGTTATGAGATTTTTGTTAAACAATTTTTCCCGTATAAAATATACAAGTGTATCAGTCCTGCCATTTTTCGATAAGACATAGATTAATATTTCCTGTGTGAATATTTGCATCAGGAATGTCATACCCCACATATAATGTCATCTTTGGATATCTCTGTGAGCATTTGTCTGTGCTCACATGTATAAATGTACACACTACATACCGTGTGCATGTGGACGTACCATATATATACACACACACACACCATGCTGCCTGCATGTCATGTGTAATCCCCTGCACGAAAAATGTTCCCGGTTCGAGGTGGTCATTGGTTTATACACAAAGTTTATTGTTATCCCAAGATACTGCAAGTGGTAATACGAAGAAGTTTGGAATGCATCTAACACTCAACCTCATTCTTGCCAAGCATGATTAAATATTTGCCTAGGCAGACACTTACTGTGAGTGATTTTTATTTTTGTACATAAGTACTTTTAGTGGCTTGTTTCACATACATATTTTACTGTTCTATAATTTAATAGGCCTATTATTTGATTATGATTTTTATACATTAGAAAATGTATAATTATTACACCATATAAAGAAGTGAAGAGAATATTTTTTAATTTCCCAAGGGGGAAACATCTTTAACAGAGTTTTACTGTAATTTTAGCAACTTACATGACCATCCTGTGGAACTATTGCTGTTAACTTCATGTTGAACTCTATTGTTACTCATAAATAGTCCTGTTATTTATGCAATCTTTTACTAACAAATTTGAAATTATTTTTTCAGACTTTTCACTTTTGTGACGTACTGATCTGCCAGATTAAAGAACACCATGAATATTGGGAGCAGCAGCAAGTATTTTTCTACTTAATTTTATATCCATGTGCCAAATGTGGCAGTGTGAGTTATCCTGTACAAGTGCAATTTTACATCTAAGGTCAATGAGTAATAACATTTATCAAGAAGTCATTTCACTATTATAGAGCAAATAGAGCAAGATTTTTTTATGAACATCAACTTCTTTTATCTTACAAATGACTTGTGTTTATGTTCATACCTTGATGTTGAAATGTTGTATCTGAATGTACTGCGACTAAAGACCTGAAAATTGAAGTGTTGATTGTATTGAAAAGTAAATTTTTTTCTTGGCAAAGCAGTGTTATTTTTTGCTGAAAAGTGGTGTTATTTTTTTCCTTGTAAGACTATCATTATTTCATAAAAAATATAAATAATAACATTCTGGGCTTTAATTTTTTTACTTAATTTATTGAAAGTTGAAAAGAAAACTTTCAAAAATAATATAATAATGAAGTACCGTGAAACATTTAAACATAATATGTTTAGCATTATTTTTATTACTTTTAATCTTACTTTTTCAGACCACACAATTACAAATAAATGTGTTGGTAAAAATTATTATAAAACAAGGGAGAACTACCACAAAGTAAGCATAAAAACAACTCTGGTATATACAGAGAAGTATATCCATATATTTAAATGGAAAAATCACTTGTTTCCTCAGCAGACAACATTGAAAACAAGCTAACATATCATCCCTGCCTCATGTTGTGATCATATTGGTGTAGAAACACATCACAAACAATCATGGATGAGCAGTTTTTTTAACATAGGAAATGCCTTTTACAAACAGTAAAAAAATTAGAGAAATATACCTCCATGTTGTTGCACTATTAAAACTTTCACTAACAGGAGCCTGAATTATTTTCTTGTTAGGCATGCTGATAGTATTTTGCTTGTCCAAAACACGTTTTTTTTCTTCTTCACTTTTAATGGGTTTTAATAGTGTCTTGTTGCTTATATGAAACTGTTGAGTTACAATATTTGCTCATCAGTGTTGACGTGTCAGTCACATTAAAATCATCACTACGAAAGTCTTCTGCCCACTCTCTTTACCTACATCATTTTTAGGCATTTCAAACATACATAACACACAGCACAAAGAAACTGAAAATATTTGCTATATAACAGAGTTACCCAGAAGAATAAGGGGGTTAAAATACGCAACAATTCAATTTACTAGTATAATCTAAGTTAAAGTATATAAATACTTTTACACCTCCCACTCATATGAAATAAACGAGGTCTAGAAATGACAATGTGTCAAATGTAAACAGAATGTTTTATACACCAGCCACTTCCATAGATTACATGATACATGGTAAATGTAAACACTACAGTGGTGCAGTTTCCTAATTGACAAATTAACTTGTACAGTGTTATATATGGCATAAAATGTGATAAATATTAACGATTGTGTGCATCATAACTAAATTATTCACAAACTAAACCTTTTAACTCTGCTGGAAAAAGTTGTGTGTTTTAAAAATAATACAAATTCACGAAAATACAACATGATTTTCAACATTTGGTTAACCATATCTTGAAATGTGAAAAATTGTAATTTTTTTATGTTTTGCATGGAAATTTGCATTATTTTTCGCATTTTCACAATCACAAAATTTTCAGGTCTCTAACTATGACTGAAGTTAATAGAAATAATTATAAATACAGGAATTCACGTGACAAAAATTATATTTTATTATTTATTGGATGTATTCAGAATGGATTTTACATGTGTTCTAAATTTCATGTTGTAATTCATATTGCTATATTCAGCCAAGAAATTAATTTTTTGTATTGCGTAAGCACAAATAAATTTTAGTCATACAAGTGTATAAGTGAAGCATGTCAAATTGAAACAACAAAAATTATTTTTTTTTTTTAGACATAATTAAACATGGAATGAATTTATGATTATCAATTGATACTCAATTTGTAGCAACAATGATACTTGTGTTGTTACATACTATCCAAACTGCAGACTCACATGTATTGTTGATAGTTAAAAATGATTGTGTGAAACATGCAATGAAAGCAGAAATTTAAAATTCCATTTCAGTAATGGGCATTAAGAACTTTATGTATACATTTGGTATAAGAGTGTTATTTTTCATGTGTGTGCTAACCAGTTATAATTGCATTCAAGTGACAACTTGAGTAACAACTAATATTTGTGGCCTTATTGGCACACTGACGTAAAAGTATATGAAATGCGGTTAATATTCTGGTTTTGGAGGTTATACTTGAATACATTAAAAAGTAAACATATTGGCTATATGTAATAAGGAATGTACAAAACCTACTAATAGAACTATTGCTTCACAATAGACTGCTGTAACATATGTATTATGTACAATCATTGGTTTTGAGAAAAAGAAAACTTTATTCACCAGTAGTATCACAGTAGAATCCAGAAGTCTGTTCAATTGAAAACTGTTATTTTGTGTAAATAAACTACAGTTGACACACCAAAAGTTATGTTTAACTAAATTTTGTAGTTAAGGCTGTGTCTGAATTGGCCCAGAGAATGATCTTCGTGCTCTCACTCTTGTGACATAATGACATCACAGAGAATATTTGTTTGTTGTCTCATTTTGTCAGAGAAAGCATGAAAGAGCAAAAGCATAAAGAGAACACAAAGTTGCATTCTCACTGACATTCTTTTGCACACACTGACCAGGTGCCATATTTGTTTACGGTGTTCCAGCATTTGAATGAGATTATAGTAGCTTTCTGGGCCAAAACTATCACATTTTACCTGTACATGAATAATTGTAACATACAGTCGACTCTCGATTATCCACGATAATGGAGTGAACGATTGCTGCGAATAAACCAAAATAATGTATAATCCGCATACTAAGAGAAAAATACAGTTTTTCCAACACTAAGTTTCGTATGGTTGTAACTGAATACTGGATATTTCAGTGTGAAACCTAGCCTATCCTTGACATACTACTGTATTTACCCTCATATTTTACGGCCTCGCATAATTTCCGTAATCTATTATTTATTAACAAACCAAGAAATTTAAAAATGTGTAATTTATGCACCCCTGATTTCTAACTTACAAAACCGGAATATAAAGTGTATAAAGTATGTGGGTAATCACTGTAGTTCTCTCACGAACATTACAAGAAATGCACAGCTACAGTTAATACAAACAACACAGCGGGATGCGTGTGGTGTTTATCACAGAGTGATACTGGAATCTGAAGTTGCGTAAGAGGGAAGGCAGGCTGACGTCACTTGGTTACTAGGCAACAGGTCACCCCTCCCTCCTGGAGAGGGGAAAGAAAGACATGCAAAGCAAACTGCATGTCACCCATGTCACACATACACCTCCCACACTGTCCAGTGCGTGCGGCATATAGCCAGCTGTTTCAGTGTATGGAAAACAGTGTTTAATGTAAGAAACAAATTTCGCCTTCCATTCCCAGTTCTTCAAAAAAAATATTGGGCTTGTTTCACACACTAAGCCCGACACTGGCGTTCCCGCGGCATGTTTCTGGTTAAACCACTCCAGTATAGCTTTATCTAGTTCCGCGTATGTCAATAGTTTCATCGTTTCCCTATTCACCAATACACTTGTCGAGTCCGCACTGCTTGAAAACTCAATAAATTTGGATTTATTGTTTATATCCCAAATTTTTGTTTCTCCCACTCCATACATAAATGAAAGCAGTTTTATTACACTTCCTCCTTCAAGTTTATTAATAATTTCCAGCTGCTGCTGTAAATTTAAAACCACACGTTTACGTTTTGCAGACTTTTTCAGCTGAAAATGAGCAAAAACAAAACCGAATGTAACTACTGACTGGCGTGATAAAACTTACACTAACCGTGGGAATGCTATACGTGGGAGGAATGCGGCGGTCACACCAGGTTCCGTCTATACCTGACAGGCGGCAGTTAGGCTAGCGAGTTGTGTGGTGTTGTCAGCTCGCTGTCTTGCGATGTAACTAAGCTCATCATGCTATCGGGAACACGTTTTGACGTGCATTTGCATCGATAAACAAACACATTTCATTCCACAGTTATTTTCAGAGAGTACCTGTTACGAATTTCATTAGTTAAGGTGGCCGTTTTATTAAATAACTTTGTTCAGGCAGTGTTTGAGTTAATTTCCGAAATTTATTTTTATCTTTCTGTATATGCCATGGTTAAGCCGCAAAGCAGATAATCAAGAGTCTACTGTACATAAAATGTATTTAAAAATTCATATATAAGGATTTCTGACAGTGTTTCGGTTTTGCCATGCTGTTTTTTTGCCACTTTTGCATAATGCACAGTTACATACAATAATTGCTGTAACAGGAAAACACAAATGGACAAAATAAAAATAATATTATTTTATGTCCTAACGATTATTCCTGTAGTGCTATAATTTGTGAAACTTTTTGTACATATATAAAGTACTTCCAATAGTTGTAGCCATGATTATAGCTTAACATTATTTCTCACCTTTTGGCATTAGCTGTTTGCATGACATCAGAGAGAATTGTTGTCACATTTTCTAAGAGTAAGAGCACAAAATAATCCTATTGCCTTATTGTACAAAAGAGCACTCTCTGCAGATAGCACTCTCTAAAACGAGACATGGCCAAAATCTTTGGTAAGACAAAAAAGATTACAGAATTTTCTGTCCAAACTTAACTCGTAAGAATTCAGTTTTCTATTGCTGAACAGTGTCATACTTATATCTGGTTCCATTCAAACTACATTAAACACTTCTTTATTTAACTTCCATTAAGTACAAAGCACATTAATCATTGCTCAAAACAAGCAGCTGCTTTTGTAATAATGAAGAGCGATAGAATTCTTTCTAATGTTTCCCCCTTGTAACTGCTGTCATCGTAATTAAATCGACATGCGCTAACTGCTGCTGCTACCTTGAATTGTAGGGGGAATGAACGTGGACTACCCTCTCAGAGCCTAGATGGATCTACCACGGCGAATAATACTGGTTTTAATAGACTGGTGAGGCGTGAGGGGGTTGTGAACAGTATTGGGACGTTTGAGGGTAGGTTTACTTCGGGCTTAAGGGGAATCAAACCCCAGAGAGAGGCGAATGAAAGTAACTTCCTGCCCAGGGAGCTCTATTTTCCTCACTATAAGGGTCGCCAATAAGCGGGATGCCAGTGGTCCCAGAAGGGTGGATTGGGGGTGATGATTAATTGATGGTGGGGGTGTAAATTCTTGTAGGGGAGCTCTTTGTAGGACCTATGGGTTGTCGCTAGGGGACAAAGTCATCAGAATGGGTGCTGCATGGGGTTTGATATCTGGCTGGGACGGGAGTCGAACCCGTACAATTTTCCCAGACGCTATCGTGACTGTGCAAAACCTTGGGAGCTCTGTGCCTTCAGGGTGTGTAACCTAGATCAATCTGCCGGAGTTGAGCTTGATTATACTAGTCATCATAGGAGGCTGCCTAGCTGTGGTGTCCACTGCAGTAGTATTAGTTACCTGGTGTAATTGTTTAACATGGTCCTTGTAACTACTAGTAGGGTATCCTGGCCAGTGAGCACCCAGGAGGTGATCGAGTGGGGTGGTAATCTCTAGTGGTACTAAGAAGGAGATAGGCCACGGGTTGAAGTCATAGCATGGTGGGCGGGATTCATCCTCAGACGTCGCTGTCTAATCTGAATACCTGCCCTCCTATTGTACATTTAGACAACTGGAAATACACAATATTACACAAAACCAAAAATACCTAGTTATGAGGAACACAGGGTAACTATCTACGAAGGACAGTACACAATCAATTAAATCTGATGTAATATTTATTACATGGTTCACCCTGGAGAGTCCCGGCTATTCCAGAAAATACAAATTTGGAAGTCAGTCTACCTGGCTAAACACTTTAAAATTTATGAGATTGATGTGAACATTATAAATTCAGGCGAAGGCGAGCCTGGAGAAATAAAGGAAAAATCCTCTGGTCAAAATCTATAGCAATGCAACTTTACAGTGGCTAGAAAATATACCTCGAATAAATAGCAACACAATCTTACAGTGTGCTCAACTATTGGAAGTTACTCAGGGATGTAAACTACGATGTGCCGGCTCGTTACCACTGGGTCATGGGAAGTTGACTGAGGTAAGGGATACCAGGGTCAAGGTGAGGTTTACCTGACGATGAAGTAGTTGTCTCTCAAGTTGTTGAAGGAGGCAGGTCTTCAGTGCAGGTTGCGGAGAGGAGAGACAGTCCTTGCAAACTGAAGAGAGCCTTGCTTCAAGCTGAGGAGTCTTTGAACAGACTAGAGAGCCCTTGTTCAGACTAGGTAGGAAAGTCTTAAGCAGACTGAGGTGAGGGAGTCTAATGCAGACTAAGGCAAAGGAAGTCTTTTCAGACTGAGGAGGGGAAGTCTTTGCAGACTGAGGAAGGCTCGCGTCCTCTTCGGCTGGCGAGCCTTGCGTATCTGCTGGAGTTGGAAGCTGAAGTTATATTTATACTAAATTTTCTCGTATCAGCAGTTCTTCGGGGTGCGGGGTGTAACGTAGCCTTACACATGGGGGCGTGTTATCGGGGGTGCAGGAGCGCCGCTCATTTCTTATCACCCCTCGTGGAGGTGACGACAAATTAAATCCCCTGTCTTCAAGGTGGGCTGGTCATGACGTCACAAGGCCGCAGGTGTACTGCCATCTCTCAGCTACATTACTAACAGTCAGTCGTATCTTTCTTTACTGTTATTGATGTTAAACTGTTATTAGTATTAACCCTTCCAGGTATTTTCTCCACTAGGTTTTGGTATATAGCAATAAGAATTTATTTCTGTTCTTCTTTAGTATGGTGAATAGTTGACATTTGTCTATTGATCAAATGCATATGACATACAACCAATGCTCAACCATATCTTAATGATATTCTGATGTATTCAAGGCAGGGCTGTGACCAATTCCAGTTTAACATACCCAACTGATTTTTTTTTAATCTTGATGCAATTAACCTTGCTTTATGGATGGGAAAATTATTTTACCAATACAAGAAAGGATCTGCCCCAAACTGCTGTCACAGTGTGGGAATTGTTTTGTCTAAAATGTTGGTACATGGCAGAGTTCATTGATCAAAACTGTGGCCAAACACCAGCAACGGGTGAGAGCTCTTTGAAATAAAAGCTTAGCACATCATCATATGTGAGATTTATTTGCAATGTGAGATAAAACCAAGAATCACATTGCTGAACTGCCCTTATACAGGATACGTGTACAATGAAACACAAAATGTCCTTGTAGCTCTCTATCCAAATTATGGATGAGCCAATGGAGCAAGACAAGTGACTGTTTAATGATGACATGCACGGTCCTTAATGGCAAGCTGTTAGCACTCAGTGTGCCTAACCAGTTATTCGCAGGCAGGTGGTTTCACAAAGCTAAGTTTGTGTAGTTCAACTTGCCCATATTTCAAAACAAGTGATATACAGATGATGTAGCTAGACTGTAAATAATAAGTTATTATTGTTTATAAATCATAGTGTATACTTTCTGGTATTCATATTTTATTTATAAATGAATATGTAAATCAAGTGAAAATGGTTTGTTCTTTCTGCATTTCTGAAAAGTTTTGTTAACAACATTTGTAGCCAGGAATGAAAAATACATTATTTTATTTCATAAACTACATTTAGGTATATCTCACCAGTATTTGTCTTAAATTTTTCTCTTGCGAACATGGCACAGCAATCAGATTGTATTATTACTTTTGTTACGCCCGCTTTGCTTAGAACGATATTTCATCTAAGTTTCCGTACAATATTGTCACAAATGGGAACAAAAGGGGGAAGTAACTGACTTGAGTTATTGTGGGTTTTGATGTTGATTCTACTATCCCAGTTTCCAAGACCCTGTAATTCAAACCCAGCTGAGAAAATAAATCCAATTCTCAATTCAGTTCAGGTGTGTCATACCAATAAATTTAAATTCACTCCACTTGGTCAAGATGCTTAATAAACACTATCAATTTTTAAAAACTGCATAATATATGAACTGATGATTTAAGTGAAAATAATTAAAGAAATGTTAGTAATTCAATTTATGTTATTATTATTAATGAAAAATAGAAATTCTTAGATGACACTTCATTACAATTAAATCCAAATAAACAATTATGTTAACATCTTGAATTAGGATTAAAGTCTAATAGCAATTCTTTGACCTCATTTCGCATATCTAGGGCTTTTTCATTATTATTCCATTTGAAATTCTTATTTTTTCCAGGGGCACGCTGAAATCATTCTCAAGTTACTAAAAGGTTTTTTTTTAATTTAACTGCAGGCAAAGCATAACCTTACAAATAACTTAATAAGAAAAAAGAAACTCTTAAAAATTTTTCTAGCACTGAATCCAATGTACTGATGGCCTGTCATCCACACTTCTCAAACACCCAAAAAACTTTCCACATCTACAGGCAACCCTGCCTTAACTGCTGTGAACACTTACATACCTGCAAATGTGTCCTTGGTGCTCTGACTGACCTCAACTGCTCATCTCCCATTGGCGGGCAAAGCCACCTGCTCCCCTATTGCCAGGACCGCTGATGCCACATAAGGTCAGTCACGGTTTGTGGGGTGGACACTGCCCCATCTAGAACTATACACTATCTACTGTCATGGATGCTATGGAGTAGTAGTAGTTTTGTTAGGGGATGGTTTTTCGCCTCATAAATGAGAATTATATCTATATTAGATTAAAAAATAATGAATTTTTGCTGTGCCGGTGCTAGTGAAACAATGAAAATTTATGGTAAAAGAAGATTTGAAGAAAGAAGCAGGAAATTAACATCCAAAATGTGGAATAGCAACGCCAATGACAATGAGAGGGGTGTAGGAAAAGTTTTATTAAAGTAAGAAACTGGTGAGTTCATGGTTTTAAATTAATTACAGAAGTTTTAAAAAATGTTCACATTAGAATAGAAATATATTATTTTAAGGCGTTCAATGGTGATTCTGTTGTTTGAAAGATGCCGAAAGAATGTAAACAAAGACTTAATAATATGGATTTTAGAGTAAATGAGAAGTTTCAAGAAGAATGAAACATAGTTTTATATAAAATAGGATTTTAATATAATATAAATTGTTTTATCGAATATTTATGTTTTTTAAAAAATTCAATGAACTTTATATATATAAATAATTTTTGTTTTAAAATAGACACAATTTTGAAAAAAATGAGCTAAAATAATTTAAAAGTGTAATAATTACAAAATAACTTAATTATAATATTACGAAAACAGTAGAATCATAGTTTTGTGTGTTGTGCATTTTAGCCGAGACTGGGTGTCTGGAGAAAACAACAAATGAAAATAATGCGAATTGGTATCCAATTGTTAAAAAATTTTAAGGACTTTAAATTTTGTCTGGTGCAGTAAACAAGAAGAGTTAGAAAAAAAATATTTTTTAAAAATATGTTCATGAATTTTAATTCAATAAAAAATAGGTAATCAATTACAAATTAATGTACTTAGTAAATATTTAAGATTTTGTTGAAATTGTTTGAAGTATGGAGATAAAGAGGTTAATTAATGTTTATTTGGCTGGTGTATTGACCATGTGGGGTAGCTACAAAGGAAAATACACAAGTTTGAAAGAAGATTATAGGAAGAAGAATAGCTCAATAGAAAACACATACGAAGTAGAGTAAGTATTTTAGCCGTGACTGGGTGTCGGGAGAAGAAAATAATGCAAATTGGAATCAAATTGTTGGAAAATGAGTTTAAATTTGGGGTATTATTGAAGGTGTAAACCTAAAAATTTTATTAAACGAAGAGGAAAATAAGAATTTAAAAAAAAAAAAAATTGTCTGGTGCAGTTAACAAGGAGTAGAAAAATATTTTTTTAAATAAGCCAATGAATTTTAAGTCAATAAAAAATATGTAATCAACTATAGATTAATGTATTTAGTAAACATATAAAATGTTATCGAAATTGCTCGTGGCATGGCGATAAGAGGTTCATTAATGTTGATTTGGCTGATGTACTGACCATGTGTAGCAGCTATGTAAGAAGATAGAAGATGTCTAAATAATAGAAGATTGATGATTTTGAGAAGATTGTAAGGAATAGGAATGCAGATAAGAAAAAATTAATCATAATTTTATAAACGAATTGAATATAACAATTTTGTTTGCTGGTGCATAAATAGATTGGAAGGTGTTTAGTACTGTTAAAATAGGAATAAAATAATATTAATAGTAATGGAGTTGGAGAAGATAAGTAGGGGATTAAAATGATTAATTTTATTTACAGATGACAGTAGCCTAAATAAAATGGATTAAATGATAGAATATATGACGGAGTACGGAATAGTGCATGAAAAGTGTTATTAGATACATGTTGCATGTATTGTAGTGAACTAAAGATTGTAGGTGCATTAGTTTAGAGTTAAAGTCTAAATTTTAATAGAAGTGTAATTAATAAAAGCAATAAAAATATTAAAGGAAATTAAGAGAACAGTGAATTAATAAGTTAAATGATAATGTGTACCAGTGTACTAGAAGTGTATAAATTGGAATATGTATAGGAATGTGTTCCTGTTTGTGTATTGAAAGTATTGTAATGCATGGAAGCTTGTAGTTATGTGGATGAAATTTACTATAGAAATGGATTCCTGATGCCCAAAATTGTAACAGATTAAAATTGAAAAACTACATGAACTGCATAGTCTTTTCTGCACAAAGTGCATGATAATGCACAGAGGGTTGAAAATGGTATAATAGTTTGTAAGAGTAAAATAATTTTAAGGTTTTCGAAGATTATAATAATAGCTGAACCAGAAATAAGAGTACGAGTAAGACAATTTTTAAAAATGGGTTTATATCTTACTATAAGTAATTAAATATATATTGTTTAATGTAAGAAATGTATTCTATACATTCAGAACTATAATATATTAAAAACAAAAATTGCATTAATGCAACAACTGCATGGAAAAGGGTTCCTATTCGTGCACAAAGTGTATAATAGTGCATAGAGGGTAAGGAATTAAATATTGTAATAGAAAGTTTTAAAAGTACAAAGAATTTATACAAAATTCGAAACTTTTTTGAAGGACAGAAGACTTTTGAACATTTCTACCCTCGCATTGGTGCTTGTAAATTTGTAAATAAAGAAAGATTAAATATGGTTTGATTATGAAGAGGAACCTGGTACCGGCACAGCATAGCACGTATTCACTGGGGCGGGGCCACCCCCTGTTAATACTTAATGAGCCATAACTGATCAGGGGAAGATGAACGCCGGAGGGAGTGGGAAGAGTGGGAGAAGAGGGACGGAAAGGAAGAAGTAAAGAGAAAGGGAGAACAAGATTCATTTAGGAAAGGCAGTTTAATTCAAATGTCACCAATAAGGAATGAAGTTGAAGAAGAATATAGAAGGATACTGGAAGAACAAACAAAAGAAGTTAATAGAAAAATGGAAGAGGAACAAGAAAAAAACAAAAGGGTAAGAAAATGAAAATAGAGAATCGAAAACTAATGAAGAAATTGGAAGAGGAGCAGGCAAGAAAAAACAGAGCCAACAAGAAGATTGGTCTCAAATCATGGAGCATAAAGCAGCTGAGATGAACAAAATGAGAAATTTTAATGAATCAGACATAGATGATGAAGATAATGATAATAAAAAGAAGAGGAGGATAGCAGATAGGTGACAGTAAAATTAACTGTATCACAAACTAATACACATATTCAGAATTTGTTGATGTGTTAATGGCAAGTGGATTGATGTTAATAAAAAGAATGGGACATGTGGATCAACTGTTTAATATTATAGTTGAACAATCTGGTGCAGTCCACTCCACTTTGCCATGAAGCCCACGCAAAAGTCCTTGCGTGCAGCTGACTGCGGATGGGCTCTCACATAGACCTGTTGGCCACTCTGAAGCACCGGTGGCTGTCTCATGGTGGTAGGTAACCACTTTGTCGTATACCTTGCAAGCTGCTCATACACTTGCTGTTCCCGCTGACAACATGCCCTGTGGTGTGCGGTGCTGCTGGGAACTTCGCTGCTGCTACCTGCCCATGGTCAGTTTACTTCCCCTGATAGATGTAGATTCGTTCCCAGCAGTACCTTGGCTTGTGTCTTGCCGGGTAGCATTGGCGTGCGGTCTCCAGTCCTTTGTCCTGCTGCTGCGTGGTGTCGGGTGGCATGAGCTTTGATGTCACACGCCGCTCTAAAATAGCTGCTTTGCTTCCCTTCTTCTCTGCTTCTACCACAATGGCGGCAAGTCACCTCCCTTCGCATACTTTCTTGGTGATCCACGTGGTCGGCTCCCCGGCGTCCTGTAGGCGTCCGGAAAGCATCTCAATGCTGTTGTTGCCCTCCTCTGACTCGCCTCCTTGCGGGTATACGGATTAATCTGGTCAGGATAACTCTGGATAGGTGAATTTTGCTTGGAAAATTTGAAAGGTGAAATTTTGCAGATCTCTCTTGTTTTGGCGGGGATATTGGCCACACATAGGGGCGACACTTGACAGTGCGTGGCGAGGTGAACTCTGATTGAGTTGGTAAAAAAATGAGTGGTGAGGTGTATGATTAGGAAACATTTTGTGGAAATATACCCGGTAGGCATCAGACATCACCTGGAGCAGCATCAAAGTGGAAGTTGCAGTAGAGCTTGAAGATCCTTGGTGCTCTCAAGGTGTTGCGGGCCGATCACCCATGCACAACATCCCTGCCATGCTGTTGAAGTTCACCTGGATGTTGTTGCCTCATTAACAAAGATGTTTGTTAAACATGGGACTCTTCTGGCGGGCCATACACATTATGAAATATTGTAGTTTATTGTTAAAATATTATAACTCCCTACGATGTGGATTGTTCAGGCCAACCACATAAAACACTTAAAACATTGCAGCACACACAAAGTATATGATTATCCTGAAAATTACATACATGAACACTTGCTGGAAATTGGCAGGATTATGAGAGCCCGAACCCTTACATGCATCACTGCTTCCAAATCAAAACAAACTCTTCAGTTCCATGTCACACTTTTAATCGGCCTTGCCTATTACATGTCCCTCCAGGAGATAACTTTACATTATTTGCACGCTTTAAACCTGCGGCAAAGGTAGCGCTGACAATAATGCTGAAGCTTATGTGACTTTAGGTGTGCTGAAATAAATTAATTCCCAGGCAATGTTATTCCATGGGGAGGCGAGGGGCAGTGTCCTGGGCAGTTAAAACGAAAATGGTTCCTTGAAATTAAAGTCTCTTTGTGTTAAATGATTGGTACAAACATTGCTGGCTGCCCAGTTGCGGGAAAACACAGGACACGATCACACGCTAACTAAACCCTCTGGATGCTACTTGCTGACTGACTTGCTTTCCCGGTGCAAGATA
This sequence comes from Dryococelus australis, assembly GCA_029891345.1. NCBI lineage: Eukaryota > Metazoa > Arthropoda > Insecta > Phasmatodea > Phasmatidae > Dryococelus > Dryococelus australis. The sequence goes on along the minus strand of CM057009.1, from coordinate 53,199,355 downwards.
GTGCCCGTGCGCCAACGGGGAACTATTTGTACACTTGCTACAACACAACTCACCTTAAAACTACATGCATGGACAGAAACACTGAATAAAAATATAAAATGTCAACAAGTATCACCTACCTTGCAAACATGGCATGAAATGGCGTGGACATAAATTTATGGGGATGAAACAAAAAAAATACATTTCAAGAAAACACTGCAAAAACTATTTTATTGTGGTAACTGATGGATGCATACACTGCCTTTATTCAACATGTGAACACATGTCCCTTTGCATGTACAGATTCCCCTTCAATTACTTTATTAAAATACTTTAGAATTCTGTTACTCAGCTGGGAAGTTCGTTGCAGCTGGGCTGTGCAGAAGTATATGAGACGCTGCACTGCCTGCCCCAGCTTACCCTTGCCTAACTTACACCCCGCTTTGCACTCCTGGCATTGCACTGACACTCCACTGCACTATGGCGCACTCGTAGAGTGCGCATGTGTGCTGTGCTCTATAGGAGCCTTCGGCCTGACAAACGGGCTAGGGTGGGGATGAGCACACGTCAACGCATTATGGTAGTGGAAGGTAACTTGGAAAAAAGACCTCTGCATGTTAAATATATTGGTAAAGTAATAAAATCAATAAAGGAAAACATATATTTATGAATAAAGTTGGATAGTAAAATGACATTCGACCACATTTAAAGCATCGCAGTAATTCAGTACAAATAAAGTCATTTCGCACTCGCAGCGCGAGGCAACTGCACGCGTCTCCTCATATCGCGGCCGCATGTAATTTGTTAACTGGCCCGGGGCCTCGACGCTCACTTCGGCATGTGTGCCTATCCCCACTCATCACTTCTCCTCTAACTCAGTAAAAAAAAAATAGAACTGGCCGGGTCCCTTTTCCTCCTTCCAAATATAGAAATCATTTTGCACGACCTCTTCCTATTGGCCAAAACGTACTGCTTTGCAACTTACTTCCTTGCCCTCCAGAACAAAAACTGCTTACTATCGGGTAAACTACAAAAAAAGTTGAAAAAAAAGAACTTATCTCAAAACCGACAAAACCTGAACTGCAACTGCAAAACTCTAAAAGCCAATACATTGCATATAACCACTCGAATAACGACTTCAACTTCTGATAAAACTATTGCCACTCCACATGGCACCAAAGAAAATTTTAAATATTACACTCACTCACAAGAGAAAAAGGATTTTAACCAAAAGTCCTAATTTAAAATTAATATAAAAACTAATATATTGCAATGTTACAAACACATTATTAAAAATAAAAATATAGTATGTAAAGAAAAATATGAGGGGGTATATAATGAAGTTGAAGTAAGATACATTAGAATAATCGATCATGGGCATGTATGGATGTAAGTGTGAAGGAGTTGAAAAAGGAACTATAAAAAACAAAGTTTAGATGTTTGGAATATGGAATAAGTAGAAGGGGAAGATTTTCGAAAAGAACAAGAGAACTAAGTTTTAAAAGTTTTATTGTAGATATTAAGGATTGGTATGAGAATAAGCTAAAGATCAATATATCAATAAAAGAATTAGTAAGTGTGCATACACTAATTAGAACATATTTAAGGAAGTAAACTGGAAGATGACACTTGTAAATATGGCAATAGTCAAGAAACAGTAGAACACTTTCTATTTTATTGTATGATCTTTGATAACGAAAGGACCCAAATGGAAATGGAACTAAGAAGTATCAATGAAACTTGGCCACTAAATGAAATAAAATGGTACAAAGAAGAAGTATTTTATGGGATAAAATATTTTTATTGCAAATTTTTAACACAATGAAGATTCTAAATAATGATTTTTTATGATTTAAATAATTGCATCCTCTAAAGGTTAGGAGTTAGGTTTTAATTAACTTGGAGGGGGGGATAAGTAGTGGATTGCTGTCCCTGGGGAGGGGGGGATAAGTAGTGGATTGCTGTCCCCGGGGGAGGGGGGGGGAGGCTGACTGTAAGGTCAGGCAAGGGTCCTGGCAGCACAACGCTTGCTGGCAAGGCCAGGGCAGAACCATGAAAGTCCATCATTTGGGGGACTAGGGAATGATAGAAAAGAGGTTGCAATAAAGAAATAGATAATAAGGATTCAGAGTTTTAATATTGGCTATTGTTGTTTTTGTTGTTGTTGCTGCTGAAAGTAAATAGATTGTTTGTTCGTTGAATTTTAAATAATATGTAATTTTTATTGTTAAGTTTAAATTTTAAATGGATTTTGTAAAAGATTGTAAAGTTGGGAGGTTGGGTCAACTCAGTAGCTTCCATGTGGCTCCCCGTGGACTATATATGCTTAGAAAAGTAAACCATGCAGATATAGGCGAATAACTGAGAACCTCCTACCTGGGTTCCAAGCCCTTTTTTTACCAATTTTTAATAATTTTACAAACTGTTAATAATTTTTAACAGTTGTAACAATTTTAATTATTTTTTTAATAATTATAATACAGTAAGTTATTTTTGTATGGAATTTTAATTGACCTAAGCAGTGGTTTCAGGAAGAAAGAATATAAAAAAAAAAGAAGATGGAAACCCCGGTAAAAAACTTTTTGAGAGGGACGGAGTGTGTATTATTATTATTATTATTATTATTATTATTATTTATAGAACCACAAAAGCAGTTTAGGGTCCATCATAATACAGAACTTTTGTAAAAGGAAGGTTGTTGCCCTCTCTTTCCCTCATCCTTCTGAGTAAAGCGATAACCATTGTTTTACTACTGCAAACTGCAATTGCAGAAACTGTCCCTACTTCTCAATACTGGCCGCAAGGTCCAAACTGTAGTCCTTTAGCAAATAATAAAAAAGCAAAAATTAACTGTTCATGAAACATGAACACATCAATATAGCTTAAAAGCACCACAAGAAGTTAATGTAATCTAACTCCCAGGGTCGATTACCAATTCAGCAGCACACAATAATATTTCCTGTGCAAGCAACTTCTTAAATTCTGTGCAGGCAGCCATGACAGTGAATGGACTAAACAGTGTTTGTTTAAACCATTGTAATAGAATTATTAAGTGCAATAGCAGTGCAGTTTGTATTTTAGATTGGTATTTATGCTTTGCTTGATCAATTAAACATACAGAAAATGACCAAATATTATAAAAACTTTGTTGCAGTATGGATGTGGTAGCATAAGGGTTCGGTGCTCGGTGGGGATGTCATGTGAAGCTTTGTCATTGCATATTCAGATCTGTTTGCTGAGTATTTTTTTAAATTGCAAAGCAAATTTTATTATTGACACTTATTTGTTTGGCTGAAATGTACTAAAAATATTTTAACTTATTTGTGGTAAATGTTTAGAATACTGAGTACAACAGTATGCAAGCAAATAACCCAAGATTTTTAAAGTTGAGCTTATGGAATATTTTGGTATATGTATTTAACAAAACTTTTCATAATATCCACAAATGTTTTAAAAAAATTATTTGCGTGAAATGTCAGCATTTGGATTTGAAGTGGAGTGAAGAGATTCAGGCAGTCCTTAATATTGAGGTTTAGAGAGTTAATGAGGGTGAACGAGTTGAGTATAGAGCAGCACCAGAATGCAAGGGCAGGGGAAATGGGAGTCCCAAGCAAACCTGCCAACCAGCGGCATCGTCGAGCATGATTCCGACATGTGAAAATCCAGGAGCAACCCCACCGGGAATTGAATCCAGTTTGCTAGGTGGTAGGCAAGTAGTCTGACCACTACACCATTGCGGCCCCTTTAGTATTTGAACATTGTCATTATATACTCTGATTTGTTCTGTTGTGGCTTACAAAATGAGCTTCCAATCCGTTAACATCTATATGGGAAACAGTATTAATTAAATATGTGTAGAATTTTTGCATGTCTTACCAATGTAATGTACTTTGGATTTTATTCTGTTGGTGTAAGAGATTGGAGTACTTTTTATTTTGTTAAAACATTTACAGTACCATTTTTTTTAAATATAATTTTGTTATTTTTTATTTCCAGAAAAAAATTTTTAATTAAATTCTTTTTTTTAGTGAATTTTTGTCACTATCACCCAATTGTTTATCTGTTGCATATTTAACTTAGCAATGGATTCAGATTTACTAATTCAAGCTCACCAAAAATGCTGTGAATGAAAAGTACTCAACAAAATAGACTAATTATGCTTGGTTGCACCAACATCTTCCCTGATCCGAGATTAAATGATCCTAGTTCCGAACCTGGATCCAGTTTGATCTTGGTCCCAATGTTAAAGGGTTGCACCAACGAAATTTCATGATTCTGGATCTTCGATTCATCGATCTTGATTCCAAAGTGAGAGATCAAGATTAAGTATGAAACAAATTTTGCTATTGGTTCTTAATATATGACGTCATTGAAGTAGACGTATTTTTCACTATAGATAGAACTAGATGTGCAATGTTGTATCTGTTTTAAGTGAATTATTGTTGTATTAATTTTACAGAATAATATTTAAGTGCGTATAATGTTGTTTTAATTTCCCAAGAAAACAATTGAACGTAGTTATATTTGTTGGCATATTTTCAAACTACATTTGTCGATGATGGCTGCTGATATAGGATCAATATTTAGATCGTTCAATTTCAGCGGTTCAAAATGAACTTCATCTTGATCTCCAGTCCAGCTCTGAACTCGAATGGTGCAACAGTTTTCTGTATCAATCTTAGATCCAGTCTCGGATCGAGTTTCGAACCACGATAGTGCAACTGGGCATTAGTAATTTTAAAAACAGCTTTGTTTTTATTTTGGCTGATTAATTCCTTGCTTACCAGTTATATAAAGAGTTACTTAAAAAAAACTTAATGTGTTTATGATTGAACCAATTGCCCTGTTCATTATGAGATGGAAAACTGTTACACAGCTGCAGAAACATATAACATTTTATTTGCAATACAGGTGGGCTATTAGCTTTGGCATAATTTTTAAATAAAGATGTAATGGAGTGATAAAAGTAACTTAAACACATGGAACCGGTATGAGCTTACAGGCCTCTCGGCTTTGTGCTTTGCGAGTATGTGTATAAAGTTGTGCGCATAATATCCCAGAGCTTGTCAGGCACTTCGTGCATGTTGTGTCATGTTGAAATGATCTGCTTCACTCCCCGCCCCCATTCCACCACAACCATTCTCAGCGGGAAGCGCGTTATGTCCACTCCACTCCAATCACATCACACACACCAAAATGGTCTGTGCTCCTTCATCTAGAACACAGTTACCTTTATGATTTGCTACTGGACCATAACTTAGCTGTGGATATTTTTCTTGCAGTAGCTGCAAGTCTGTTCTTGGCAATTTCTATCAGTTTTGTCCAAATTATTAGTCTACTAGCCACTGTACATGTAGTCCAAGGGTCCGGATTGTGTGAGTGTGGCCTAACTCAACTGTATTTTAATCGATTTTGATCACATTTTTATCTGATTTGACAAAATTATTCCAAATTTTTGGTCAAAATGAGGATTAAAACATGACATCTTTTCAGAGACCCTAAATGGCATTGTTCGCAATTACTCGAAATATGCACACTGTATGAAACAATTATCATATTACCCAAAAGTTTAATGCAGTGATTATAAATAACATTCAACTATAATATTTTTTGTGGATTTAAACTATACACCCAGTGTTAATGAAAAACTATATTAAATCACTTGCATTTACCCGATTTGAATTAAAGTTGATATTTATAACTATTACAACATTATACCATGATTTTCTAATTTTTCAGTGGAACTGGGTCTCCAGAACTAATTTTTGTACCAAGCAAGGTGGCACAGCAATAACATACTGAACTCACAATGAGGAGGTTGTGGGTTTGATTGCTGGGCCGAGCATCCTGATTGGAGTTTGTCCATGGTTTCCCTAAATCGCTTCTGGCAAATGCAGGAATGATTCCTTAATTAAGGCCATAACCTATTCCTTCCCCTAGTCCCTTGTCTTACATTGCTGTGTGTTTGTCTCCAATGAACTTGCTATCAATGAGACATAAATTTAAAATTAAATAATCATCTGTGAAGCATTTTTACAACTGCAGGTTGTAAATAATTTACACAACTGTAAAGGTTAGACAACAGTTAAAATAAAACTATTTATGAATTGCACAGTGCACAATGAACTGTACAATGTAAACATTTCAATTTTGGCAGCGTTTGGATGCTCCAGAAGTCACTTCTTGCAGTTGTATTGATAATTATTCCTAAGGGGGGAAAATAAAAACAAAAAGCAAAACCTTACAATTTGCATGAATCTTAAAAATATTTTTTAATGTGAATTTTAATAATATGTACGGTTATAATACCAAAGTAAATTTCACCTTTTGGTGACCAAATAGCAAAATAGCACACATTTCTTTTTGTAATGTTCATCTGCCCTTGTACTTGGTAGATGTTTTACTGTAAATTACCAAAGATCTTCATTATTTTAAAGTGCAGTGTATTCATGTAGGCATTCAAAATTACTTACAAAGTTGTTACATAGGTTTCATACAGGTGACAAATTTTTACATTTTTAAAGTCTTCCCCTTCTACTTATTCCGTATTCCAATCTTTATGGTACCATTTACATTTGTGAGGAATTTCAGCTTCCTCACAATCTCTTCATTTAGGGGAGACATGTCTTTCACTGATGACAGTCATTGATCATGTCTGGTAGAGGTAAAGCTACTTCTGGTCCATAGTCTAGGTCAGGCCCAGTGTCTTTAGAAAGATTTCTTTTTACTTTTTATTGTCTTCTTTTTTTTATACACAATATGGCCATGTTTCTCTATAAATTTCTTTGTGTAAAACCCAGGGACTTTAGTTGTTATGTTCTTGAATACTTCTCTGTGGAGTTCTCCTTTTTTTGTTGCATGGCTCAACAGCACTTTGACATCTCCCTTAAAAACAAAATATTCATTAAAATTTTAATACAGTATTAGTTAGGAATATTGTATAAACAATAAAGGAATTATTTTTAGTATTTAACTGGTATGACTGGCATAGGCAGAAATTAACATGCTTGCCACCTACAGTCTTGGCTACATAAGCACTGAAAAGTTCAACTGAGTTGGTATCACCATCCTCAATCAGGCTCCCATTGTGAAGTGCGACTATATTTAGAACCAACTATATTTCTCCAATAAAGAGTCCACCTAGTAGGAGCTCGGTGCCTAATTTATCTCACCTGCTTTTGGACCTTTGCAAAAAAGTCTTGCTCTTATCATTACCTTTTCACGTAAACAGAGGCAAACTGTGATTCGGCAAATGTCTTCTTCCTTGAATTCCCCTCCCCTCATGTGCTCGATCCATCGCCATATGCACTGCACCATTCAGCACATGTTTGCCCCTGGAAAAGCACTGTATTTGAACAATTTTTTTGCCAAATTATTGAAGATAGACACATTATATCGTGGACTTTTTTGTTTCTACGAACCTACTGAAGTTCCCTCTAGCAGAGATGTTTGCATAACATGTATAGCCTTTTTTGCAAGGAATTTTTTAATATTTATGTTTTACAAAAAAGTACATACTGCCTATCCGTATTGAAAATATACATTCGTAGGGATCTTCTAAAAATTTGTAAAGAATACATTTAATTTGAAATGCATATCTTTAAAATTAATGCATGGAGGTGAATATTCTTTAACATTGAATTTCCCATTTAAATTTCGCACAAACCTTTAATTTTGTTATTTATTTGTTATATATTCATAAAAAACACACTGTTCACCATTTTGGTGTTCACATTTTATGCAGTGCCAACTATTTATGTTTAGTTTTTCTCTATATGTATATTTGACAGTGCATTGCAGTAATCATTATCTTCTTTGCTTCTTGTTTTCCATTAATTTAATTTTCTAGAAAAAAAATCAACAAATATTCTGTGGTTACACAAGTTAGAGGTTATCACATGACAATAACAGTTGCTTTCATTAGCGAAGGCCAGAAACCAGAAGTGAAAATTGCAGGGGGAAAAAGCACTATTTAGATTATCGAAAAATAGCAATCCAGCTTGCAACAGCAAGAAAGTCTATACACTTACTATCTCACTAGAAAAATCATTCTGTGTGGGGCAGGCTTTAGTCACAATTTAAAATGTGTAATTTTTTGTTCCCAGTTTACTAGTATACATAAAACTTTCTGTACTTTTTTGATACATAAGCATGTGTAATGAATTTGAATATTTCTGAACTAATATTTATTAGCATGCAACATTATTAACTTATCATGGTACACACACGCTTTGTTATATTTACAAGTTTCATTGTTAATTACTTAAACTTTGTTACCCAAAAACTGCTTATGTTTACAAAACCTTACATATCTTAAGTCTAACAGTGACTGCCACTTCTAGAAAATTTAATTGTAGAAAAGAACAAAGCATTACTTATTACTTTGAACTTGACACAGCAAGGATTATTCAGCATGTTGCTAAAATCAGAACACTAAGCCAATTAAAGCTTCCATTAAATAATACACAAAATACCTTGTCACGTGTTTTCTTTATATCATTGTCACCTTCTTTCTTAATTGTTTTATTGCCGAATTGTTTGTGGCTTCCTCAAGTAAGATGGTGACAATAGGAAACATAGCGTTAATTCTAAACTGGTTGTGCATCTAGTAATGTAGCATACTTTAGATTGTTTCATTATAACAGCTGACATATTTAAGGTGGTCAGGCATTCATGCCTTCTCTTGTATAGTGTCCTACAGGGTAACTGGGAGAAAATGAATGTCCAGTGATTTTTGACCTCATTTTGTAGGGGCCTATGTAAAACTGTGTTTAAATATGAAAAGTTGTTAAGCTGTCTGTAAGATGATAGAGAGTCTGTAGTTTTACAAATATCCATGTACACTTGAATAATAATTCATGTGCAATTTAGCCTAGTTTAAGGAGCTTGTTCGTAATATGGACATATTTTACATACATTTCATTTAAAATAGTGTTTCACAGTAGTAGAGCAGCAAATCTAGTATAATATTGGTGTGAATATTAAGTAATGTGTAGTATGTATGTGAATCTAATGTCATTTTGAAAATAATTGTGTTAACATAGCCTTAACATTTAGAGCTTAATCAAGCACCATGGCATTTAAGATGAGAGAGATGACTGTGAAACATTTTTACACAGCAGTGCTAACAAATTTGTTTTACTCTAGGCCATATTTTCATTCACAAAGTCCTGTCCATACAGCTCTTGCAAGATTTGCCGACTCTACTATTGAATGGCCAGTACTGGATTACTATTTCGTGTGAGAAATGAGTGCTAATTGGTTTCCATTACATGCACTGTATTTATATTAGTATGGAGCATGTTGCATTCCAACATAAAAGCTTTATATTATGAATATTGACTATATTTTTTCTCAATAAGTGTGTGTTGTAAGGCCCAACTGTATTAAAAGTACAAACAGGTGGCTAATTTTGGTTATAATTTTCGGAATTTTTAATTATAACATAAATGTATGAATTGTTGATTTGGGGTCTTTTTTCAAAAATTTTAACTATTTTACTTGAAGAATTTTAATTATGTTTTTATGCTGTTGTAAATTTTTTCGACAATGGTTATTAGGTTTCAAATTATTTCAGTTGCATTGATAGAAAAAAAAATATGTTAATGTTTTATATGTGTAGTTTTTGTGTGGTTAATAGCATAAAATTTGTTGTTAATTTTTTCATTAATGAAATAGTCTAAGTTTGTATTTGTTATTGTAAACATGATGTTCTTAATTTTGTGTATGTGATAAATATGAGATTGTGTTCTATTTCATTAACTTGTAATTATTAGGAAGTAAGTTTTAATTATGAATAATTAAAATGGTAATTCATATTTTATTTTATGTTATTTTTGTTATTTTTTCTACTGCCTCCTTAATTTTACACTGCTGGGAATTAAAAATTGCAACACATGGCAAAATCACTTACTGTGTGATCCCACCATAAGTGGCAATAACTCTTGCTAAACGATGCAGCATTTAGAGGAAGAGTCTTTTGATGTCCTTCTGGGCTATCACTTCACATGCTGATTGATGCGTGACCAAAGTTCATCCATTATGACAGCAGGTGTCCTGTGGCAGGCCAGTTATCCAACCACAAACTACGCATTTCCGATGGGCAAGAGAACATTGTGGCCATCCACAAAATGTTTGACAATATGCACCAAATGCACTCTCACATTGTCATCTTGGTACAGGACCCCAGGCTGGCCCTGAAGATAGGGGGAACAAACAGGTTCCAACACCTCAGCGATATAATGGTTGCTTGTCAGTTAACCAATGATGTAAACTAAGTGCAAGTAGGACTGGAATTCAATGGGTGCTATCATACCATAACTCCAGGTGCTGGGGTGGTATGACTATGCATAAGGCAGGACAAATTAACTGGAAGCAAATGAAACCCCTGTGATTTTTTGGCCACATTGTGTATGTAAAACTGTGTCTAAATGTTAGAAGTTGTTAGGCTCTCAGTAAGGTGCTAGAGAGTCTCTGGTTTTATAGTTACCCATGTAAACATTAAAAATAACTCATGTGCAGATTAGCCAAGTTTATATAATTCATTCTAAATACAGTCATATGAACAATATATTTAATTTAAAAATAGTGTTTCACAGGAGTAGAGCAGTAAATTTCTTATAATATAAATGTGAATAGTAACTCATGTAAAATGTATGTGAATGAAATGTTTTTTTTTAAATAATTGTTTTTACATAACCTTAACATTTCGAGCCTCCTAAAGGTTCATGACATTTAAGACTTGATGACTGTGAAACATTTTTACAGTACTGCTAAAAAATTTGTTGTTTTATTTGCTTTTTTTTTCATTCACCACAGTCATGTCCATACAGACCATACAAGATTTGCCAACTATGATATTAAATGTCCAGTATCGATACTGGATTACTATTTTCTGAGGGAATGTGAGCTCATCACTTTCCACTGTAACTATATTAACGTGGTGCATGTTGCATTCCAACATGAGTCCTTTTTTTTCTATGTTGATGCATTTTCTCTCTCTCTCTCTCTCTCTCTCTATATATATATATATATATATATATATATATATATATACATACACACACGCACGCTCACACACACATAATATATATATATATATATATATATTGATATGCCACATGCCTGAACGATTGAGGGTGTTTGATGTGGCTGTATGATCTATCATCGCCAAACACACCAGCTATCTAGCCTTGTACTTGTTGGTACAACAGGGCTGTTTGTTTCGTGCACGTCCCTCAGCCTGTCCCTCCTAGACCCACCAATTCCATATCTGCTTCATTGTTGTTGCATTTCTTCCAATGCTAGAAGTAATTTTTTCCGTAGAGTAATCCACAATTCTCCCGCAATTAAAAGAAGAAACCTGTTTACATGGTGGTTGTGTTCTTCGATCCAGCATGCTCACTCTATCTGTGCATGCGAAAAGTGAGGAAACACAATAACACTACATCTCAGTGACCCCCAACTTCCACTTACATGCAGATTTTCTGTGTTGCCATGTGCTTACGTGCTGCGCCACTTGGCTAAACATCTGATTACAATTTTCCTATCCTGCTCTACAGACTCTCCAATGTGGTGTCCTTCAGGTTTCTTATGTTTGGTGTTTCAATTTTAATGGCTGACAGTGTAAGGTATGGAAAAAACATACCAATATTGGATGTTTTTTGGCCCAGAATCTAAATTTTTTGGCACATTTATTTTCCAGCCAAGTCTTTGTGTCTGTTTCCTCAGTCCAGGCCTGGTATAAATTTCCTGCTCCACTTCATCACCCTTGCAGGTCACAGTAATGTTACACCCACGTACAACACACGGCATGTCTCTGACATGTAACTATAGGCTTTTCCATGCTGATTGGATATTATGTTGTGCTATGCAGTGGCAGTGTACATACTCTCTCCCATGCAGTACTCGCAAATGTGTCGTTGATCTAATATGTACAGTCCCAGGGAAGGGAATACATTATTGCCCATTTCTTTTTCTCATCATAGTGCTTGGAGTTTTTCCTTCCCACATGCTTCTGCAGATAATATTTCTTTGCTTCCTTTTTTTTTTGGCATTGTCCCTCATTTCCTCTTAACCTTTGGGTGCCAATAATTCATTTTACAGGCTATATTTCTCATCTAGTGGAGACGTTACGCTAAATCTCCATGGTTTGGTGGTTCTAAGTCCTGCAGTGTATCACTAATGTATATCCTTTGGATATCCAGTAGTTAGTACCAGTTTGTACCACGTACTGGATATCCATTAGGTATTACAAAACCACCAGGGGCCAATAATTATGGTAAGTGGCTACATCCAAAGATGTGTGTAGGACATCCAAAATATCGGTATCAATTTTGGGTATTGGGCGGACATTTGGACATCTTTTGGTAGTCTTTTGAAGGTGATTTTTCTAATCTTGGATGTCCTTGAATATCCTGAATGTCAAAAAGTGACATCCATCAAACATTCTTTGGAGGTCTCTGTGCTATATGGGTTTGACTCTGCTTTACTTATTGATGGAGTGGGAAATATAGGATATGTATAAGGACTTGGCGGCCATTTATGCTGGTTTGTGAACTCTTTCTTAGAACTTTCAAGAAATGACACGAAGGAAACTTACCATTAAAAAATCTGCACTGCCTTTAGAAGTCTGAATGCTACAGAGCATTGCTAATAACTGTATCAGGTTCACACAGAAAGAAAGAAGGGGGAAAAAATACAATTTCTGTAGAGCCTCCTGCTGTGAAGGATGAGGTGCCAGGGATCAGTTTATTGCGGCAGGGTCTCAAGGAGGTTGTGGTGTAGGAAGGCCTGTCTTCGTACCATAACCTCAGCTTAACCCCTTCTGCTGACCTTGTTATATACTGCAGGCTTTTTTATATTAATGTTTGTGAATGTGCATCACTAAGGTTGTGCAATACTATAATTAGATTACGTACACAAGTTTACTTTGTCTTCAACAGACAATTTACATGCTGATGAATTGAAGAGTATTGTTACAATTACACAGGCACTGACTTTGCATTGGTTTGGAATTATATTTAGGTAAATGTACTTAAACATGATTTCAAATATTTGCACAACTTTTGTTTTCAATACCTCCTCTACCTTTAACATCATGATCGGCCACACGTTTTCGTATTAATCATATACAAAATGACAACATTGACCACAACTATTACACAGTGCTGTGCCACTGTACAAAAGATATTTAAATATTCATAGTCCTCGTTGCAGAAGCAAGCCATAAAGTAAACTAGGGAGCATTTTTTTGTCTAATAACAGCCTGTTACGTCATGCTGAATGAGTCCCATGAGTATAGGGCATATCTTCTCTTACCCAATAACCCCCCCCCCATTCACCCCTTCACCCAATGCACGTGGCCTCTGAACATGTTATGAATTTGCTCACAGCTGGCTGTGACACTGTGACTGGCACAGACGTGTGTTGAAATATTGGTTCAAAAAATACAAATAATTCACCAACATTCAAGTTATGTGTGGTGTCTCAGAATGGGGTTAGGTTAAATTTTGAGGGGCGGTGAGGTCTTTATAAATGTTGGTATTACCGGTCTAGGCACCAGACATCGTGTATGGCGACACCAATGATAGTGATGTTAATGGATCACGGTGACTCTTGGGGATCTCGGGGTGGGACTAAACCTTCCACTGATGTTGACCTCTGCCCTTCAGGTGCTATAATTTCTGTAGTACTATTGCTTGTGGTTTATTAAAGAGTAGCCCATGGACTGGTTACAGACCATGCTAATGCAGTGATTTTTGGCGAAAAAATTGTGTGTGCTGTTACATCTCACGTTGTGGACTATCAGGGCTGACCACACGCCTATACATATACTTACGATGTACTTAAACAGTCGAGACATGGATACTTATGTGCACACTCTTGGTGGGTATTATGAGGACTCGTGCCCTTACATGCCTTGCGGCTACCAGAATAAGATGCACACTGGTCAGTCATCAGTTGTATTTACTCGGGAAGATACCCTACCACTTCCCTAGGAAGCAACTTACATGCTTGTGATGGGCTTTACCAGCCATCATCGGTTACACTGATAAAATGGTTCAGACAGTGCTACAAGTTTACGGTGAAATCACTTTTCACCGAGTGATGCAAACTGTGGGGAATTGAGGACGGTGTACCGGGCGGCTAAGTCGAAAATTGTTCCAGGATAATAAAGTCTATTGCACATTAAGATGAGAAGTTCAAAAGTTGTATGCCGCCCGGTGCGCGGAAAACACAGCACACACAACCTACCCTCGCCGATGCTACTCACTTACTGTTTTCCCACCCTGGAATGTGAGCGGGCGAATCTGGCTGGCATGCCAAGGAGGGACTACTTCCTGCACTTATGCCTACTCACTATGATTACCTGCTTATTACTAGGTGTTACATAAAGCACACACAAACTCTTGATAATGATACACTGTAAAAGATTATCGAAACGAAATCGACAGTGCAGATGAGAAATTTAAACAAACAACTTTGCACGAAACGTCCAAAATACATTGGACACTAGAATGGGAAGACAGGAATGAATGTCTTTATTATACACGTGATACCTGCCCACGTGGCGTGAGCCACAAACCCTGCACTATGCATTACATGCTCTATTTGCTCTGGTATCACTCCGTGGAGCGGATACTTGGCCAGTCGGCCGGGCAGACCTGCACTGACGTGCCCTGAGTTACACATGCACTTCTCACACCTTACACAACCTTGCCGTGCCCTGTTGTACAATCATAGAGTGCGAACTCCAGCTGCGGTGGCATTGAGTGCTCGGCCGAATAAACTGTCTTATGGAGGGGAACATGGCACATGTCAATTCCCCCCCCCCCCCCCGGCATCACATGAAAGACCATTTGTAGGCCGAGTGCTGCTACGAGCAACAGCTGTTGGCCGTATGTGGCCTGCGTGACCACAAGTTGTATCGCCCTCCTGCTTGCACTGTGGTATTCTGCATCATCTGCTGCTGCAATGGTTGCAGTTTCTCCTTGTTGCAGGGTGCTTGTGTATGCCTGCACTGGAGACACTACTGTGGCATGTGTGTCCGCCTCCGTGACCGGCATAGGCGAAACGAGTGATCCGACCTGCTGCCTTCACTGTCCCCGTCACTTGCACTCCTCTCCTTGCTGCTCCACCTGCTGTCATGCTGCTGCTATTGTTTTCGGGTGCGACCCTGCTGAATAACCCTCGCAGGAGTCCATCCACTTGCCTTCTCCCCATGCCTCCCTCCTGCCTTGCGTTACGTGCACAAACACACTTACTAGTCTTCCCTGTGGTGACCTGACCTGGCAGCTGTCCTGACGCCATCGACTGTGCATCCGGATGCTCCATTTCGATACCTGATGTGGGCTGTTTTTCATGCATTCCTGCTCCTGCTGGTGTCGCGACGTCGTACGTAGTGACAAAAGCTGATGCTGTTCCTCTTCTTGCTGTTGGTGCCGCTACTGTGACAGGTGCACTCTTAGGCACTTCGCCATTCATGCCATGCAGATGAGTCATCAAGTGTTCCCTGCTAGATGCTGTTTCACTGGGTAACACATGTTCACACTCTTCCATTGTTACTCCCTCCTCTGGATGTACTGCTGCACTTCGCTCCTCGTGGCTTCCTCTAGGGAGCTCGTCACCATCGAGGGTCACCTGGTGTGAAACTTCTTTCTCGTCCTGCATGAGCAGATCTGCTGTGGATCGTTCCTCCTTAGGTGCCGTGACACTTCCTGTCTCACTAGGTGCTGATGCTGGCTCAACACGGCCATCACCGTCGTAGGGTTGAGAGACACCGGGATCGACTTTGTCGTTGATGGCACCTGCGGTAAGCCATACGTCGTCCCGATACACTCTTGCCTTTCTCCTGCCCATGTGGACTGTGTACATTGTCGGCCGATGCTTTTATAGAATGCGATGTGGGCCACTCCATCTTGCCACAAAACCAGCACAAAATTCCTTACATGCTGTTGACTGTGGATGCATTCTTATGAATACTTCCTACCCTGCTTGCAGTTCGGGCGGTGATCACGTACTGACCGGCAGCCATCCATCTTGCCACAAAACCAGCACAAAATTCCTTACATGCTGTTGACTGTGGATGCATTCTTATGAATACTTCCTACCCTGCTTGCAGTTCGGGCGGTGATCACGTACTGACCGGCAGCCATTTTGTGGTGTACTTGCTATTCTGTTCTTGCACTTCCCTTATGCATTGACGGCATTTCTGTTGCACATTACTGTTAGGTAACTCACTACTATGCTACATGCATGGGCACTTGGATTGTCCTAACAGAATTTCGGCTGGTGATTTACGTGTTGCTGCATTGACGTGATGCCTGAGAGTGTATAAGGCAGTGGGCAAATGTTTGGCCCATGTTGCATCCTGCTCCCCCACACGGAAGAGTAACTGCGCCTTTAACTCCTTGGTTATTGTGCTATGTGGGGTTCGCTCTTGGGTGGTAAATCGTCATTGGGTGCACTACTCCCTCCACTTTTTCGCGGTAAATTGTGTACCGTTATCAGTGAGACAATTTTTTGGGAAACCCCACAGTGGGAAAAATTGTTCTTCCAATGCTCGTGCAATATTGGCTGTCCCTGCACTACTTGAGGGGTACACTTGTGTCCACTTAAAAAAAATTTCTGTAGCCACAATTAGGAAACATTTCCCCCCCTTTTGTTCTGGAATATGGTCCCATGAGATCAATGCATACTGTTGCAACGTGCTTGCGTGGAACACGTGGCCTCTGTTGCTTGCAGTCTGACCGTGTCTTAAACAAATGGCATTTATGACATTGTTGCACATTCTGTCATACACTTCTATTCAGACCTGGCCAAAAATAAAATGCTCATGCTCATTCTTAATTGTCTGCTCAACACCAGGGTGTCCTGCCACACTGCCACTGTACGAACAGGCGAACACCTGAACCCTTGCACACATGGGGACATAAACTCCCCACCTCCCGGTTGTTGTGCAGAACTCGTTTCCAACCTGCTGTTAACTATGCGCCATCCCTCCACTTCATGTTGTGCACACTGTTTTGTTTTGGTCTGCATGAATTGACATTGTGTTGTTCCTGCATTACTTCTTTACACAAATCACTTATTAATTTCTCATTCCTGCTTGAATATATCTGCTGGACATAAACTTTCGTCATGGGATTACATGCTTCTGGCTGTAAAATTTCCTCCCCTGCCTCATCTCGTACAATCACGTCATTGTTGAGGGAGCATGACAATATATCTGCTACTGGGCACATTTTAAATTATGAAGTCATGCACCTGCAAGTGTAATGCCAACCTCGTCGATTTGCTTCTGACCTCCCTCATGCTATGCAACCATGCCAAACGTCAATTATCATCAGTTCGCAGCATGAACATCTGATATTCGAGGTAAGTACAGCATTTCTTTATGGTCCACAAAACTGCTAGACATAATGCTCATTGACATTGTGGCGCCACTCTGTTTGCCCAAGCTTGGCGCTAGCAAAATTTATCACATGCCTCGACCTGCTGTTGTCGATCTGATCAAGTATGGCTCCGATTCCCTCCCGACTCGCATCTGTTTGAATGTAGAGGTGTTTACTAGCGTCATAATGTGCGAGTGTGGTATATGTCTTGAATTTGTGTTTGATTCTCTAATGGCCTGATGGTGTCTGGACCATTTTGGGGGTGTAGGGGCAGGGGGATACTGAAATGAATCGGATAAGCATCAGTTCACTGTGTAGTATAAACGAGCGCGCAGGCGGGGTCGTGTGGCCGATGACCGGTATGGCTTACCCCCAGTGTTCTGCCGTCTGTGGAAAACTTATTCCACTCTGCTGCTGAAGACCTGATATAGCTAAAAATTCCATCCTGCCTGGACTAGTAGGGGGTGTTGGCCTCTCCTTCTATACGCCACTCACTCCCAAGGGATTGATCTGGTCATCCCACGCATGTGTTACGTTCATGATAAAATACTCCTTATGTGGGACGAGAAGCATCCCAGGAAATAAAAGCTGGAGAGTACTGTTCATCCATATGTTTTATTCAAGGAACCCTCGTATGAAGGAATTACAATACAAGTTCTCTGTTTTGCGGGAGAGGGCGAACACTGCATAAAAAGGTGCGAAGCCTAGATGATAAATTCTGGTCAAAATTACTGTCTGGCCGTGCTT
This sequence comes from Dryococelus australis, assembly GCA_029891345.1. Classification (NCBI taxonomy): domain Eukaryota; kingdom Metazoa; phylum Arthropoda; class Insecta; order Phasmatodea; family Phasmatidae; genus Dryococelus; species Dryococelus australis. Next base: position 53,181,233 of record CM057009.1, on the reverse strand, counting down.
AAAATGGCCCACACTGTGGTGCAGATCTCTCCCCGGGTTGATGAAAAAAGACTTGCGGTTCCAGATTAAATATTACATTATTAATACTACATGATTGGTGAACAAAATAATGAAGGCCCGGGGAGGCCGTGACGGGTGTCTGCACCACGTGAGGACCCGGAGACTGCTAAATATGGCCGCACTGAAGGGCTGCTGCCAGGAGGAAAACATTCCCGCATGAGCCAATGATTAAATTATATGATTAAATTATATGTGATGTGGATGATGCCATTTAAATTATGCTAACAGACACTGAATTACATAAGCACTTGTAAAAGAATAAAATGCATTTCATTAAAAACATAATTTTCTGACCAAGTGACTTTGTTGTCCTAGCTGTTCTTCAGTCAACCTAGAATAGGAGTGTTTTTGTTGAGCAGGTGTGGCGCGCACGTTGCATGCTCTGTCGACATTTATTTGCATATAAAATTTGTTAATGTCTCTTTGTTATTATATTACTTTCGTGTAAGTCTCTCAAAATTATAAATTGGCAAAAAGTCAGCATGTGATTGTATTGCAAACGGATACGTCCGTCATTTGCAATCATGGTTGGCCTCTGTAGTTTGGCTTGATTGGCCAATGAGTTTACACTTGGCATCTTAAAAATACAACCATTACTAAAATTTAATATTCATTATTTACATAAATCTCTTGCGTAAGGTTACAAACATCGCACTATGCTCTATTCTGCTCTCTAGTGCAGGTGAGGTGTAGAAACAGGCACGTAGTGTCTTTTGTTGACAAAATGGCATGGTGCACGCTAGTGAACAAAACGGAATCTAAACATTAGATAAACAAACACAACTGTCAAAACATAAAACATAATTGCCCTTATTTGTGTACTATTTGTACACACACTTACCTTGCGGTATAAAAATACAAAACGATTCAAAATATATTTAATATAAATTTCCTTTCAAAATAACACATTACACTGGAAAAACAGCATGAACACAAAAGTAAACAAACTTACCCACGTGGTCGCTGTGGTGCACATGTGGCATATGATGTCAACACACTATTTTTAAAAAGGTCATGAATTAAGATACACAATATTATATGAACACTGCATTGCACTCGTCGAACCTGGCCGGCAGGCATAAGAATGCACGCAGCCTGAGAGTGTATCCTCTGTCTCACTGGTATCTTGGCTGAGCTCGTGTTGTGACAGCTGCTCTTGGCATCTCAGGTGTTCCGCAGATCGTGTACGTCGCAAGGTGAATGTGGCGCGAACAGTTGGAGCGATGTAGTGGTGAGAGACTACCTTCTTGTTCCGATTCGTAATAACTGTTACTGGTTGCGGCGGTACAAGGGGCACGGTTGTGGGGCCGTTTACGAGTAGAGTCGTGTGGGCTCCGGGGGTCAGTCGAAGCTGATTCTGATTATGATGGCGGTGATATTCCCTTGTTGGCCTCCGGAGACGCTGGGTGTTCCCAGGGCGTCGTGGCGTCCTGCATATCCGTTCTAGTGTCTTGCATAGTTGTTGGCGAGAGCTAGATGCAGGGTGCAACATTTTAAACATAAGCCCCTGTAAATGCGAAAACATTGAGTGTTGCTAGTGATTCTGTGTGCGGTGCAATGTGGTCTTGTGCTGTCGCCTGATGTGGTAGCAATGACTGGCTGTGATGAGGCAATGTTGGACATGCTGTTGTTCGGGTTGCATGACGAACTCTGCACACGGTGTTGTTGACATCCGGCAGGATGCATGATGTGATGGGATGGAGGAGGGGTGTGCACTTCCCCGCCCATCACACCATGATGAGTGGCGATTTTGATAAATGATGGCACTAGAAAGGAGGGGGAGGTGTGTAGCTTGCCGCCCACTTGATCCTGCGTAACCGATCAATGACTGGGCCGAATGTAAACACATGCACATGTTTGCATGATGTGCATATTGCCGACTTCGATAACAACATGGTGTGGATGATGCTGAAATGACTTTAACTTGCTGGGAGTTCGAAATGTCATAATGTCCTCACATACTTGCTTGGCCCTGGTGGCCTGAACATGTGCTTGATTTTGACCTACGAACACGTGCGTCGTGGCCGCGTGTGATGACATGAGCAATGTTCACACTCAAGGAGCAGCATAATCCATTCACAATTCGCGGTAACAAGATTGCTAATGATAACACACACATGTTTACTTGTCTTTTGCCTGTTGTATAATGGATGTTTATGTTTGTGTAATGGTGATTTCTCTAATTTGCACATTCTCCACAACAGAATGACAAACTGTAATTATCGCGCTGTTACTGTGAACACGAAGCACTGGTATGAGATGACATGTTGTGATTACACACACAGTGGGTGGTGAGATTTATATCATTTGTTCACATGTGGAAATTTACTCGGTGGTACCTGGATGAATGTTCACTAATTCACTTGTTTCGTTGCTACTGACCTGTGCAAACTGTGTTGTACATTGGTGACCTTGTGGAATTTTCTTGGCCAGTTACGGCGTTCACTGGGCCAGTGGTACCATATCATTGGGTAATATATGCAGGGATGGGAAGGACGTGATGTCTGCATTGCATTCCTGTACTTTGCTGCAAAGTTGTGATGTGTGGCTGGAGTTGTGTCCCTCTTGCTCAGAGGTACATGCTACGCCTGTGCATCAGCAGCAGCCAGTGTCGATCAGGCCGACTAGCCGCTTGGCGAGTTGTTCACAAGTGTCGAAGTGGGTTAGGCAGTGTGCTGCACTATGTGGACTCTTGACAGTTCACTCCCAGTGTTGGAGAGAGGCATTATGGCTGTCAAAACATATGATGCTGCTGTTGACATATCTTTCTCTGTTGGTAGCAATGGTTGAAGTACAGGTGATTTTGTTCGTTGTTGTGTGGATAGAGTTGTTTTTCCAGTTTGTAGGCAGAATGAATATTGAGATTTTGCTGTGGCCCGTTATCTACACACGTTACTGGATGCGGATGTTGTCTTTCGATCTGTAGTACTCTGGAACTGTCTTTGTATCATATTTGCTGATTTTTCTCTTTGCTTGCTTCGCGTTAGCTCAGCAGTGCGGTGGCAGTGAATACGAATACCGGAGTGTAAACATTCATTTCGGGTGATGGTTTTTCAATGTCCTTGTATGATCTACACGAAATGTGCTCGTTGTGGTTGTCGTATGGCTTCCACTCATCTGCTATTGTGCATTCCTTGTGGTATTGGCACGAACAAAGCTGGCAGGATACCGCATAGGTCCCGGTTTCTCAGTATGTGCCTTTCGGGGTTCAGTTGTGAAGTGCTAGTTGGGTGCAATTTTTGGTTAGGTAGTCTGGTGAGGTTTGAAAGGTCTGGCGGGATGTGATTGCCACTAAGTTGGGAAAGCCATTTGACGAAGGAAAAGTGGCTTGATGGAAATTAATATAGGCATGGTGTGGATAATGGATGGTCTGGCAGAATGTTGTTGCCACTAGTTGCATCTCCATTTGATGGCTTGATGGTGTCTGGGCCGTTTGGGGGATGATAGGGTTATGTGGCTTGGAATATGACAAATATGTGGTGGTCAGAAAGTTGGTAATGTGGTTGGTAAAAGTGGTTAAGTGGAAATGTTGAAGAGAAAATACTTGGGGTGCCAGACTCGATGTGGCGGGCGGCATCAAAATGAAGTTCTGGTAGAGCATGAAGTGAAATCCTCTCAGGGTGCAATAGGCCGATCACCCGGGCACACCATTCCTGCTGTGCTGAATCTGCAGGCTGTAGGGCACTTTAGTGTCAAGATGACCTGTGAAGTTGTTGTATAAAAAAACTCCCTATGCTGTGGAATGTCAGGACCACCCACCAACACATAAGCTATACTTCACACAATGCACACAAAAATAACTCTTAAATACAGCTGAAAATAGTGAAGGTAAACTTGGCGGGGTTTTAAGGGCCTCTTCAATGAAGTGCCTTGGTGTTTGCTCAACCCCAGGGAGTCCTGCCATGCTGCAACTGTGCGCCTGGGTGAGTACCTGATCCTGCGCACATGTGGGGACAAACACCCTCAATTTCCTTGGGTGTTGAACCAAGCACGTTTGTAATCTTCCATTCACTACATGCCAGCCCTCCACTGCTTTCTCTGTGCACTGTTGGATTTGGCAGCCCGGCTGTTCGTTCATGACATGCTCGTACAGTTTGTGAATTTAAATAACCCCTCTTCCTCGCTGACCTGTTGTACGTATACCTCCACGATTGGCTCCCACACATTTGGCGGAAGGATATTGTCCCATTCTGCATCATCCTGCAGTACTACTTTTTCATTCGGAGCACGTGACAACGTGTCCGCCAACTCATTCTCTTTCCCTGGCACGTGCTCAATACAAAAATCATAAGCCTGTAACATTAACGCCCATCACATGAGTTTACTATGTGCCTCGTACATGCTGTGTAGTCTGAGTAAACATCTGTTGTTTGTGCATACCGTGAATATTTGAAATTCCAGATACAAGTGGAACTTTTTAATTGCCCATTTGACTGCGAGACACTCACACTCGTTAACTTCATAACAACATTCTGTTTGGCCTAACTTGGCGCTAGCGAAATCAATTACTAGTTTATTTCCGTTTCCGTCCACATTGGCTTGCATCGGTCTGCAGATTAAGATGTCGGCTTGCATCGTAACTGGTCAGTGTTGTACTTTCGCTGAATTTTTGCTTCATTTCACAAACGAATTTTCAACTTCAGGAGTCCAGTGAAAATTATGTGGTTTCAACCTATTTCCCTAGGCATAAATGATGTGCCCCAGAAATATTCGTTTTACCAATATCACACTTTTCCATCACGCAGGTGAGACTGTTGATTGCAAGTCGTTCCAATACAACTGAAAGGCGAAGTAAATACTCATCCTATGTGTCCGACCAGACAATGACTTCGTCGAGGTACACCATGGCATACTCGCCGATTAGCCTGTCCAAGACTCAGGCCATCATCGATTGGAAAGTGGCCGGCATAAACTTAAGCCCAAACAGCATAGTACAAAATTGGAAGCGATGCTCATCTGGCACGGCAAAGGCAGTTTTCTCCAGGTCTTCCAGTTTTATGGGAATTTTTCAGTATCCGCTCTTAAGATCAAGTGATTACTAGACTTTGGTTCGACCGAGTAAACTGAGTGCATCTTTACACTTATGAACAGGGGTAACGATTTTTGCGTTACTTGGTTGAGTGACCTGAAATTTACGCAAAAATGCGATGTGCAATCTTTTTTTTAGCGCGAGTGTAATTGCTGAGTTGCACAGGCTATTAGTTGGTTTAATAATAGTCGTTCAACATTTCCTGTGTCTGTGCTAAAATTATTTTTGTTTGATGTGGCAAATAAAAGCGAGGGCTTGTACACACACATTCTTCCGTTAACGGTATTGCATGCTCCACTACTGTAGTATGTCAGAGTGTGTCGTGTGGCAAATATAGCCCTGCATTATTTTAATAAATTTTGAAAGGCTGTCTTATATTCGGCAGGAACATTATCATCATAACTGCTAAGTGTTACTGTTGGCAAATTTTCTGTAGGTGGTTTGACCAAATTATAAAGTGTTCTCCGCTCCTTCGAACCAAAATGTATCCTGTGTGCTGTGGGTTCAACAATGGTGTTTTGGTTTGCCAACCACAGGAATCATAAAATTGCTTCCGCACATATTTCAGGTGTGGCAATTGTGGTAGAGACAGTCTTGGTATCTCTTACATTAACAGTGATTTTTGCTTGTCCCAAGGCGGTGCTACTTTGATCCTGTGTTGCTAATTTAATTTAGCAATTATCTGGTGTGACTGCCCATGAATTTACAAATTTATGTTTTACAAAATTATATGAGGCACCTGTATCTACTAGATCATGGTATCACTGACCATTGACATTTACAAGTATCCTGATGAATTGTTGGTCACTGTTACTAACCTGCTGAATGTAGACTTGTTGTGGTGTCTGACCTGGTGTTTGTTGTTGCGGGATTGGGGTGGAAGTAATGTCTGGCTCCTTCACCACCACACACAGTTTCTCTGCTTCCTACTGACTGCCTCTCGGATGCTGTCAAGGTGCGGGTTGTTTGTGCACCTGCTGTGTCAATGATATTGCTCCATCGGACAGTAATGACATGGTGACTATGGTGGTTTTGATGGGTCCGACATGCGCACTTGACCTCCAGCACCACTAGTTGCACCTTGCACTTCTCACCATTGTGTGTTCTGAAATTTCGATGGATTGCTCGGTTAAAAGATCTGCATATTTTGTTTAGGTTGGTCAAAACGTTCTGGTGGCATGTTGTTTTGCACTGGCACTTGTTTAGGTGGTTCCCATTGCTCGTGGCGCTATTGCACGGCATCAGAATCCCGATGCGGTTGTTCGTGGTTCTTTTTCCAGTAAAATTGTGGCATTCGTCGCATCTTCAACTGCGCAATTTAGTAATGGTATCATTCTTGCTCGATACTCTGGTCTTGCTGTCTCTGCTATTACTTCGAGTACTTCTTTTACGGTATATTTGGATGCAGTCGCCGAATGAGGTGGGTTTTCCATGTTATGAACACGGACAGCAGTTTATTTAGCTGTTGCTCCTCTAATTTAAGCCTGCTCTGTGCCTGCAGTGATCCAAATACTCCCCTGAATCGGCTGTGTATAACACTGCGCAATTCCTCTCACTGGAGAGCCCGTAGTGGTTAAGTGATCTCCACCAGAACTGTGCAACTCCGTGGAACTGCACACCCTGCAGCTAGTCCATTCCTCATGGTTCACCCCATATCTGGTATGTCTGGTAGTACAGTCTTTCAGGAAGGCGGCTGGGTCTTCCGACGATGTTCCTGAGAAGGTAGGCAGTATCTGAATTTGCTTGGCGTCTTTGCATGCATGTGTTCTGGTGAGTTGTCGTTATTGTTGTTGAGCCCTGCGGGTTCCTTCTGGCATGTTGTTTCCGTGACTGCTGGTTGCATTTGCTGAACAACTTCACTGTGACTGGTTGGGTATGGCGTAATTAATAGTAGAGTAGGTAGGATAGGGTGTTTGCAATGGTGGTAAGATTGGTGGATACATTGATGTCTGATACAAAGTGGGAAGTGGCAGAAAATACGGGATGACAGGTAATAATGGCATAGGTGTAACATTTAGGGTGGTTATGGAAATCTTATACCTAGCAGTAGTAGTGCCTGCTTGCTCACAGCGTGCATCTGGCTGCATGTGGTTGTTGCAACTCCTCCCCTTGCTGTGTTGTTTGGGATGCAGTGCTTTCCTCTCCTGCATTCCTGGCTGCTTCCTCTTGCTGGTTTGTGGTGGAATAATCTGCTTGAATGTTATAACATTGCATTATAGTTGGCCTGTTTCCCCCGTCTTCCTGTAGCATTAAACACGTGGTCAACACATTCTCCAAGTCCTGCACTGTTGTTGTTTTGTTGTGATTTCGGGTGTGACTCGCGAGACACTAGAAAGTCTGTCCACTAATGCTTGTCATCTCCCTCTCGTTCATTCATTCCCTGTGATAGCTTGCTTGACACACCTTGCAATGGAGTACGATTACGTCCTTTCCATCGCACAAGTTGTCACAATAATGCGGAATGTTGTAGTTTCGTGCGGTCGCAGTTTCTGATTTGTCTGTGGTTGCGGTTGAGAGTTGTGTGGTTGATGAGTCCGTCATCACCAGTTCTCGCATAGGTCGTGGTTGATCGCAACACTTTTGGGTGTTTGGCTAGGCGAGCGGTTGCAGCGGCAGTAGTTAGTGCTGTATTCATACTTTGCTATAATTACTTGTGGAACACTCTCAGATAGTGCGGACAGAAGAGCGCCGGCGTGCTGTCGTCCATCTGGCCAGCCATAGTTGGTTTTGTTTGCACACCTCACATGAGCACATGAGCATGGAAGAGCGGAATGGCAGTGCTAACACAGAAGTGTTGTGTTGCACGGGTGCAGTAGCATGGTGCAGATGTTTTGGCATGGGAGATCGCGGCTGTCCTGCGTGGTATGAGCAGGGTCAAGGAATGGTGGGCGCTCAGCTGACTTGCGGCATGCTGCGAGCGGGTTGTGCGGCAGGGAGGAGAGTCTCTCATTTCTCCTTTCCCTTGTTCCTTCCATCCTTCTCCTCCTCCAGCAGCGTTGCATTTCGTGGGTAGAGGAGTGGTAGAGCGTGTGCATGCACCTCCTTTGTCCTGCTCTCACACTGGGATAGTACAGCTGACATCACGCCTACCACAAGATTGCTGGCTTCTTCTCGCCCTACTCCCTTGTGTTGTACAATGGCTGCTGCTCTTACACTTCCCACGCATTTTCTGTTTTGCTATGTGCCAAATTTTCCTGGTGCCCACAGGTCTCCATGATGCATCGCAACACTGTATCTGGTCCCTTATGCATTATATCATTGCAGGTATACAAGGGATGATAGACATGAATACTTTAAAGGTCGGATTTTGGCATTAACAAATTTGGAAAAGTTTAGGGAATTTTTGGCAGTTTTGTGTTTTTGGCAGGAATAATGACCACTGGTGATGGCGTCATTTTCACAGAGGTTTGGTGGTCAGAAAGGAAGTAATGTGGTTGGGAAAAGTGGTTAAGTGAAAATGTTGGAGTGAAAATACCCAGGGCACCAGACGTCGCATGGCGGCATCAAAATGAAATTATGGTAGAGCACGAAGTGAAGTCCTTTCAGGGTGCGATGGGTTTATCACCTGGACACACCATTCCAGCCATGCTGAATCTGCTGACTGTAGGGCACTTTAGTGCTAAGGTGACCTGTTGTGGAATGTCAGGGCCAACCACACGCCCATAAGATATACTTCACACGTTGCACACAAAAATAACACTTAAAAACAGCTCAAAATAGTTAAGGTGAATTTGGTGGAATGTTAAAGGCCCATGCCCTGAAGTGCCTTGTAGCAGTCGAATAATAAAGGCTACATCAGTTCCGTAAACACTTATAATACGACACAAGTTACACGTTCCTCCAGGAAACAGTTTACATGTATGCCCCTTTTGAATTCGGCGCATAAGTTAAGCTGTTAAAAATAGCATGGTGCTACGAGTGAATTACTTGAGCAGAAAAATTAAAAATACTCCCTGGGTGATGCAAACCTCGGGGAGGCGAGAGGCAGTAACTCGGGTGGCTAAAACAAAATGGATCTGGATAAAATTAAACTTACTATTGACATTACATTGCTGGTGCAAAGAGATGAACACCGAATGAGCACGGGAAAAATGCGATGTGTCCATATGTGACCTGCCTCTCTGTTTGCTTCTTGCTGACTGACTTCCCACCATGTCGTAAAAATGAGCGATGGCTGGCTCATGCGCAATACAGGGATCTACTTGCATATGCACCTGCAAACAACCCTGCTTAAAAGAAAGTATGGAAACATTACACTTGCATATAAAAATATCCTCTCAACAATAAATACCCTTGGTAATCAAAATGTTACGTGAAATGAGGTGGACATAACAATGGTGGGGGTGAACAAAAACATGATGTAACATTAACTCTTTAATAACTGACTAATCTGGTAGAAAAAGGTAGCATTGATTTCAAATAGAAACACGTAAAGGTGTTTACATTTGCGTGTCCTTATTATGTGCTAAGATGAATTTGATGCATTTTGGTTACAGTATCACACCACCTGGAGTGTTTGTTTACTCTGGCCTTGCCCGCGTACTTGATGCTGCAATACCTGGTCTCGTGCACCTGTCTGCACCCGCACAACCCCATTGCATCGCACTACACCAGCACTACATGGTGATCAATCGTAGAGTGCACCTGCATATGGCGCTGTCGAGGTGCGGTCGGCTGGACAAACGGGCTTACAGGTAGGGGAATGAGTGGACATCAATTACTGAAGTGAATATTGCTCAGATAGATGCCAGTTCACAATGTGTTGAACATGAGACTGCAGGCGGGGTCTTGAGGCCGACAACATGGGTGGCTTACCCCCAATGTTCCACCATCTGTAAAACTTATTACACTCTGCTGCTGAAGATCTGGTATGGTCTAAAATTTCATCCTGCCTGGACTAGCAGGAGCTGTTGGCCTCCCCTACAATCCCACTCATTCCCGTGGGATTGTTCTGCCCATCCCCCACTTTTTTACATTCTTGATAAAATACTCGTTATGTGGGACAAGAAGCATCCCAGGAAATAAAAGTTGGAAATTACTGTTCATCCATTCGTTTTATTCAATGAACCCTCGTATAAGGCACTTACGTTACAAGTTCTCCATTTTGCGGGTGAGCACAAACACTGCATAAAAAGGCATGAAGCCTAGATAATGAATTACAGTAAAAATTATGGTCGGGCCATTTACAAAACGGCCCGGACTGTGGTGCACATATCCCCCTAACATATCCCCCTAACGGTTCCAGATTGTATATTACACTATTGACACTACATGATTGGTGAACAAAATTATAAGGGCCTGGGGAGGCCGCGACAAGCATCTGCACTATGCTAGTCTTGGGAGACTACTAAAGATGGCCGCACAGAAGGGCTGCTGCCAAGTGCAAAACCTTTCCACGTGACCTGATGAAAAAATATGACAATATTATTATGTGTTACGTGATATGGGTGATGCCATTAAAATGATGATAATAGATACTGAATTACATAAACACTTGTAAAAGAATAGAATATGCTACATTAGAAACATATAATTCTCTGACCATGTGACTTTGTTGTCCTAGCTATCCTTCAGTCCTTAACCTAGAATAGGAGTGTTTTTGTTCAGCATGTGTGGCTCGCATGTTGCATGCTCGGTCCCACATTTATTTGTGTATGCAATTTGTTACCATCTCTTTGTTTCCATTATATTTCTTTTGTGTAAAACTCTCAAAATTATAAATTGTCAAAAAGTTAACATGTGATTATATTGCAAACGGACAGGTCTGTCATTGGCAGTCATGGTTGGCCTCTGTGGCATGGCCTGATTAGTCAGTGATGTTATGTTTGGCATCTTACAAATATTAAGATTACTAACATTTAATCTAAATTATTTACATAAATCTCTTGGGTGAGATTGCAAACATGGAACTATGCTCTGTTTTGCATTTTAGTGCAGGTGATGAGTGGAAACTGGTACGGTAGATACCTACAATTAATACAATAATAAATAGTATTGATGTTATTATTCGATAATTTATTTCTGATAATATTATTGTAGGTAGTTATGGTAATAATAGTGCAATTTCAATATAAAAATTAAGAAGATTACAGCAATTAAGAAAAAATTTAATGAAAAAGGTAAACGTCATGATTTTGTTGACAAAGTTTATTGACATTTACATTTTGTTGACAAAAGGTAAATATCAATAAACCATAAAACATAACTACCCTATTACTTAATAATACTTCAAATTTCCTGGATGAATGGTAAGTCATTGTGCCCTGTTGGCATGGTGCACTGCAGTGCACAAAACGAAACATAAACATTAGATAAACCAACACAACTGTCAAAATGTAAAACATAATTACCCTCTTATTTACTAATATTGTTTGTGTACAATTTTTACACACACGTACCTTGCGGTATAATAATACAAAACCCTTCAAAACATATTTAATATGAAGTTCCCTTCAAAATAACACATTACACTGGAAACACAACATGAGCACAAAAGTAAACAAACATACCCAATTGGTTGCCTCTGTGCACATGTGAAATATGGCACACACTATTTTCAAAAGGCATTGAATGAAAATACACAATATTATATCAATATTGCACTGCACTCGTTTAAGTAGCGATGCGGTGAATGGGCCGAGAAGGGGCGATGAACGTGGTACACATCAGGTAAATGATTTTTCCACTTCCTCTGTCGATCCATTCATTGGAACCTCTTTTGATGTGAAAATCTGTAAGTGGGGTGGTAATGACTGCAAAATTCTCTATATGCTCACGTAACCAATTTATTAACCCAAATAATTTTCTAAGCTGTTTCCTTGTGTGTGGTGGTGGGTAGCTGTCAACGATTTTTATTTGCTCTGGATTAGGCGTGTGGTCTTCCTATTCTATTACATGCCCTAAAAAGTAAATACTTGTCTTGCCCTGGTGACATTGTTCTACTGAGTATGTTAAAACATTAATTGTTAATCTTTCTAATACGACCGATAGGTGGTGTACGTATTCTTCCCAGATGTTCGACCAAATTATGATGTTATCAAGATATGTGAGTGTATACTCGCCAATAATGCCATCTAACATACATACCATAATAGGTTGAAAGGTATCAGGGGCACATTTCAATCCCAATGGCATAGTATATAATTGAAACTAGTGTGGTTAAAGCTGCTTGCTATGGTATTCTGATGTCCACTCATTCCCCTACTCGTAAGACAGTTTGTACAGCCAATCGCACCACGACAGTGCCAAATGCAGGCGCTCTCTACGATTTATCACAGTGTAGTGCAAGTGTAGTGCGACACAATGGGGATTCACGGGTGCAGAGCAGGTGCAAGAGAGGAGGTAGTCCAGCTTCAGGTACACGGGCAAGGCCCGAGTAAACAAACACTCCAGGTGGAGTGATACCATAACCAAAACACTTCAAAGTCATCTTAGCAAGTAAATAAGGACACACAAATGTAAACACTATTAGGTGTTTCTATTTTAAATCAATGCTACCTTTTTCTACCATTTTTTTCAGTTATTAATGAGTTATTGTTATGTCATAATTTTCTTCACCCCTATCAGTGATATTTCCACCTCATTTCACGTAACATTTTGATTACCGCGGGTATTTGTTGTTGAGAGAATATTTTTTAATGCAAGTGTTATTATACTGTACTTAGTTTTAAGCAGAGTTTTTTGCAGTACGTGTGCAAATAGATCACTATGCGGCATGTGGAACCGCCTTCGCCCCCTTTCACACCATGGTGGGAAGTCAGTGAGCAAGAAGCAACCAGAGGGGCAGGCATGCGTGGACACATCGAGTTTTACCGTGCTCATTCGGTGTTCAACTCTTTTGCACCAGCCATGTAATTTCAATATTAAGATTAATTTTTATCTGGAATCGTTTTGTTTTAGCCACCCAAGATACTGCCCCTCGCCTCACTGATGTTTGCATCGCTCAGGGAGTATTTTCAATTTTTCTGCACGCTTAATTCACTCGTAGCACCATGCTACTTTTAACAGCTTAACTTCAGCCCCGAAGTCAAAGGGAGTGCACATGTAAACTGTTTCCTGTAGGAACGTGTAACTTGTATCATATTAAAAGTGTTTATGGAACTGACGTAACCTTTTATTCGACTGCCGCAAGGCACTTCAGGATACAGGCCCTTAAAATCCAACCAAATTTACCTTCACTATTTTGAGCTGTTTTATGTGTTATTTTATGTGCTTCATGTGAATTATAGACTTTATGGGTGTGTGTTTGGCCCTAATATTCCATGGTGTAGGGAGTTTCTTAAATACAATGACTTCACAGGTCCTCTTGGCACTAAAGTTCCCTACAGCCAGCAGATTCAGCATAGCGGAAATAGTGTGCCCAGGTGATTGGCCCATCACACCCTGAGAGGACTTCAATTCGTGCTCGACCAGAACTTCATTTTGATGCCGCCACGGCGACGTGTGGCACCCCGGGTATTTTCACTTCAACATTTACACTTAACCGCTTTTCCCAACCTCATTACCACCTTTCTGACCACCGAACCACCATAAAAATGGGACTCTCCCATGAGGCCATTATTCCAGCATAAACTCCTAACCTGCCAGAAATTACCAAAATTTTTCCAAATTTGTTAATGCAAATACCCGACCTTTTAAGAATTACTGTATATCATTCCTTGTATACCCACAAGACAATGCTGAAGGGACCGGCTACAGAGTCGGGATGCCTCCTGGAGGCCTGTGGACACCAGAAAAAATTGGCACGTTTCACAACGGAAAATGTGTGGGAAGTGCAAGGGCAGCAGTCATTGTACAACCCAAGGGAGAAGGGCAAGAAGAAGGTAGGTGTGAAGTCAGCTGTGCCAACCTGGTGAGACAGCAGGACAAAGGCGCTGCATGTGCACCATCTACCACCCATCCACCCATGACATGCCGTGCTGCTGAAAGAGAAGAATAATGGAAGGAACAAGGGAAAGGAGAAATGAAAGACTCTCCTCCCTGCAGCACCACCCTCTAGCCGCATGCTGGCGGTCAGCTGAGCACCCGCCATTCCTTCACCCTCCTCATGCTGTACAGGACAGCTGCATGTTGCACGATGGAGAAAATGTGGGAAGCATAAGGGCAGCCACCATTGTACAATGCAATGGAGAAAGGAGATAAGAAGGCAGTCTTTTTGTGGTAGGTGTGACATAAGCCACGACATTCTGGCATGCCAGCAGAAGAAACGAGCTGTGTGCACACCATCTACCACCCCTCTGCCCGTGATGCGCTGCACTGCTGGAGAAGAAGGAGTGAAGGCATGAGGGGAAGGAGAAACAAAAGACTCTTCTCCCTCTTGCACCATCCACTCGCCACACGCTGGTGGTCAGCTGAGCACCCTCTGTTCATTGACCCCTGCTTGTGCCATGCAGGGCAGCTGTGATCTCCCATGCCAAAACATCAGCACCACGATTCCATGTCCATGCATTAGAGAACTCCTGTGTTTGCTTTTCCACTCCGTTTTTCCCCACTTGTGTGAGGTATGCAAACAAAACCAACCATGGCTGGCCAGATGGATGACAGTGTGCTGGCGCTCATCTGTCCGGACTGTCTAAGAGTGCGCCCACAAGACCTTACAATAAAGTATGTATATGGCACAGACTACTGCCGCTGCAAGTGCTTGCCCAGCCAAACACTTAACCGTGCCACTATCAACCACGCTGCGATCAAACGCGAATGCACATGAGAACTGGTGATGACAGGCTCGTCAACCACACCATTCTCAACCACAACCACAACTACAGTCAAACCATAAACTGCAAACACACCGAACTACAACTTTCAGAATCATTGTGGCAACTTGTTCTATGATGGACAGGGAGTAATCATACTCTGTTGCAAAGTGTGTCAAGCAAGCTATCACAGGGAGATAACAAGCATTAGTGATCTGTCTTTCGAGTGTCTCGTATGTCCAACCCGTGATCACAATAAAATCACAACTATGCAGGACTTGAATAATATGTTGACCACATGTTTAATGCAACAGGAAAATGGGGAAAACATGCCAATTGTGTTAAAACATTATAACTTTCAAGCAGATTATTCCTCAACAAATGAGCATGGGGAAGCTGTCAGGAATGCAGGAGAGTAAAACACTGCATACCGAGCAACACAGCAAGGGGAGGAGATGCAGCAATCTCACATCAGCCGGGTGCACGTGGTGAGCGAACAGCCAACACAACCGCTAGGTATGACGTCCCTTCCGTAACCTGCCCTATGCCATTCTTACCCGTCAACCCATATTTTCTGCCAATTCCCAATTTGTATCAGACATCAATGTATGGACCAATCTTAACACCATTGATTGCAAACACCCTATCCTACCCTAACATCTATCAGACTATACCCAACTAGTCGCAGTGAAGTTATTCAGCAAATGCAACTAGCAGTCACAGAAACAATGTGCCAGAACGAACCCGGAGTGCCCAACAATGATAACAACAACCCACCAGAATGAACGCATGCGAAGTCGCCAACCAAATTTTAGATGTTGCCTACCTTTTCAGGAACATCGTCGGAAAACCCAGCCACCGTCATGGAAGACTGTACTACCAGACTTACCAGATACGGGGTAAGTCGTGAGGAATGGGCTAACTGTGTGGGTGTGCAGCTCCATGGAGACACATTGTCCTGGTGGAGATAACTTAACCACTATGGGCTCCAGTGGGAGGAATTCTACAGGACTTTCCACAGCCAATTATGGGAGTATTTGTATCACTGCAGGCACAGAGAGGCTTTTATTAGAGGATCAAGAGCTAAATAAACTGCTGTTCATGTTAATAACATGGAAAAACTAACCTCATTCGGCGACTGCATCCAAATATACTGGAAAAAGAAGTACTGGAAGTAATCTCAGGGACAGCAAGACCGGAGTATCGAGCAGGATTGATACCATTGCTATACTGCACAGTTGAATATGTGATGCTTTCCACAATTTTACTGGAGAGGAAGAGTAAATAACCACGTCGGGTTGCCGGCACCATTCGATGACACCACGAGCAACGGAAACCACCAGTGGAAAACAACATGGCACCAAAATGTTATGACCAACCAAAACAAAATATGCAGAACTTTCAACCACATAATCTGGTGAGATTTCAGAACACGCAATGGCGAGAAGTGCAAGGTGCAACTAATGGTGCCGGAGGTCAAATTCGCACGTGGGACCCATTACAACCGCCGCAGTCACCGTGTTGTTACTGTCCGACGGAGCAATCTCATTGGCACAGCAGGTGCTCAAACAACCCACACCTTGACAGCATCCGAGAGGCAGCCAACATGATGCAGGGAAGCACTTTGTATATGCGAAGGGGCCAGATGTTCCTTCCACCCCAGTCCTGCAACCACAAACACTATGTCAGACACCAAAACACATCTACATTCAGCAGGTTAATAACAGTGATCAACAATTCATCAGGATACTTGTAAATGCCAATGGTCAGCGATGCCATGCTCTAGTAGAAACAGGAGCCTCACATAATTTTTTAAAACATAAATTGTAAATTCATGGGCAGTCACACCAGATAATTACTTAATTAAATTAGCAACACTGGATCAAAGTAGCACCACCTTGGGACAAGCAAATACCACTGTTAACGTAAGAGATATCAAGACTGTCACTACCACAATTGTCACACCTGAAATATGTGAGGAAGCAATTTTAGGAGTCCCATGGTTGGCAGAACAAAACTTTATCGTTGAATCCGCAGTACGCAGGATACATTTGGGTTCGAATGAGCGGAGAACAGTTTATAATTTGGACAAACAACCTACAGAACATTTGCCACCACTAACACATAGCAGTACAATAATGTTTCGCCGAATATCAGACAGCCTTTCAAAATTTATTAAATGAAGGCAGGGATGTATTTGCCACACATGACACACTCAGACGTACAACAGTAGAAGATCATGAAATCCCGTTAACGGAAGAACCTGTGTGTACAAGCTCTTACAGTTATTTGCCGCATCAAACTGAAATGTGCCTGACGTACACATATCCCTTGTGCCCGTTTGTTCCATCGCCGACGCATCAAACACAAAGCAACACCCAACCGATTGCCATTAGGTCGTGGTCCCGATCAGTTCAGGTTGATAAAAACTGTGTTTACCCTTTTCTTGCTTCCCTGTAACTCCTGGCCAGGTTCGTAATATTTTACATTCTTCACAAGAGGTAACTCTCGTGATGAATATGGATATGTGGCCAAAATGAGTGTCTCCCGTGAAGTCACGACTGTTCGACGCAACAGCCATTGGAGGGAACACTGGTATAAGTGGTGCAGCATATTCCCACAGCATTCCGATGTGCATGAAGTCGACAGGCCCCATTTCTGAACCCGGAGTGCGACGTGGCTCCAAGTGGTATTAAAAGACGGGGAACCACATTCCCACTGGAAGTGTAAAGTGACAAGTGGCTCCCTAGCTGCATCAATTAATAAGAAGACATTTTCAGTCATTTTTAGCGGTGATTGCACCACAGTTAACTAGGGAAACCACCCGCCCCTAGTGATGAAATCTGTGTCGTCACATCCATACACATTTCTGTAATTATCACAATTACGACACACATCGATATTAATATGTTAATTATAAGAGTGAATATGTAATCATCTATCGAGAATCACCCATCTGAGGCATCATTTCATTTAATATCACCCTTCAAGTGCGGTGACATACTCGTGACATCACGTTCTTAGCAATATCTGGGACTCCGATATTCATGGGTATGTCACCAATGTGTTTTAGTTTAGTAATCGTAATAATGTACAATGTCAGTTACTTCAACCATGTTAATTATTAAGTTCCATTTTTACATGTTGTAATTTTGGCGCCGGATTCGCTGGACGTGCGGCCAAGCCGACGAAATGGCATTAGTCAGACTTTAGCACTCCAGACAACCGGCAGGGCAGACGGTAAGCTCCGCGTTACCCCACTCTGCATTTTAATTTAAGCTGTAACCTTTCAATTCAATAGTTAACATAACTCCAGAACATTTGATAACTTCATTTAGCCGAGGGGAGGTCTCCCTGCATACTGAGGTAACATACCAGCACTTCATGCGTGATACATGTTTTTACGTAATTCTAACTTAAGGCCTATTGCTTATTTTCAACAGTAGTGACCACTGGCAGGTTCACAGTGCCGCATCCACTAAACCAAGGGTACACATTCACATGTGCAGCAAGATTTCGTTGTACTTTTGCAGTAATAAAACAGTCATACCCTAATTAGATGTGTTTTATTGCATTTTTTCTCCTGAGTTCATTGGGAACTGCACCCTCATAACAACATCAACTTTAAAGTATCTTTCAGTGTATGTTTTGCATTTACTAGGTCTGCCTCCCTCAAGCAGAGTAAATTCATTGATTATATAGGCGCACGAAGTGGCCGATAGCTTCTCCCCAAAGGAAATATTTTATATCCAACATTATTTAACTGACAATTAAGTTAGCTCTCCTTCATTTTGACTGTGTATCCAGAGTCGCCATAGGCTGTCGGCCATACGACCCCATTTAACATCGTTCGCTTTCCGAATGTGGTGCCGGGCACATCATCAGTTCCTGTTCTACACCTGCTCCCAGGCACTTCACAGCAACTCTGGAGGCTCTACGCGTCAAAACCAAAATAATGAAAGCACAGATACAGGAAATGTTGAACGACGGTATTATTGACACAACTAACAGTCAGTACAACTCAGCAATTACACTCGTGCCAAAAAAAAGATGGCACATGGGGTTTTTGCGTAGATTTCAGGCCGCTCAACCAAGTAATGCAAAAATCGCTACCCCTGTTCATAAATGTTAAAGATGCACTCAGTTTACTCGGCCGAGCCAAATTCATGTAATCACTTGATCTTATGTGTGGATACTGACAAATCCCCATAATACTGGAAGACCTGTAGAAAACTGTCTTTACCATGCAAGATGGGTGTCACTTCCAATTTCGTGCCACACCTTTTGGGCTTAAGTGTGCACCAGCCACTTTCCAATCGATGATGGTCCGAATCTTGGATGGGCTAATCGGCGAGTATGCCATGGCGTAACTCGACGACGTCATCGTCTGGTCGGAGACTTGGGATGCGCATTTTACATAATCTTTCATTAGTAATGGAACGACTTGAAATCCATGGCCTCACCTGCACAATGGGAAAATGTTATATTGGCAAGACGAGTAGTGATTTTCTGGGGCAGGTATTTTACGCCTTGGGAAATAGGTTGAAGTCAGAACAACTTAAAGTAATTGATGATTATCCTACATCAAAAACGCACAAGCAGCTCAGGAAATTTTTGGATTAATTAATTGGCTCAGGGTGCACATACAAAACTTTGCAATAATTACTGCACCTTTCACCTCAACACTATTTTCACTGGACACATGAAGCTGAAAATTCATTTAGTGAAATCAAGCAAAAATCCCACGAATGTACAACACTGGCCAGGTACGATGCAAGCCGACATATTTATCTGCAGACCGATGCAAGCCAAGAGGGCATAGGCACAGTGCTGTTTCAGGTGGACGAAAATGGAAATAAATTAGTAATTGATTTCGCGAGCGTCAAGTTAGGCCAAACAGAATGTTGTTATGATGTTAACAAGCATGAGTGTCGCGCCATCATGAGAGCAATTAAAAAGTACAGCTTGTATCTGGAATTTCAAAGATTCGCACTATGCACAAACAACAGATGTTTTCTCTGGCTACACAGAATGCAAGAGGTACGTAGTAAACTCATGTGATGGGCATTAATCTTACAGGCTTATGATTTTTGTGTTGAGCACATGTTAGGGAAGGAGAATGAGTTGATGAACACGTTGTCACGTGCTACAAATGAAATAGTAGTACTGCAGGATGATGCAGAATTGGACGATATCTGTCTGCCAATGTGTGATAGCCCATCATGGAAGTATATGTACAGCTGGTCAGAGCGGAAGAAGGGGATATTTTAATTCTATTAAATATATGAACATGTCACGAACGAACAGCAGGCTGCCAATTTTGGCGAGCAAAAAATCCAACAGTGCACAGAGAAAGCAGTGGAGGGCTGGCGTGTAGTGAACAGAAGATTAGAAATGTGCTTGGTTCAACACCCGAGGAAATAGAGGGTGTTCGTCCCCACATGTGATCGTGGGATCAGGTGCTTGCACATGTGTACAGTTGCAGCGTGGCAGGACACCCCAGGGTTGACCAAAAAACTATGTAATGTATAGGAGCATTTATTTTGGCCCGGTCTCACGCAGCACGCCCCTCCGCTTCATATGGAAATGAAACATGTTTAATGATCGTCAAGCTGATGGATGGCAACAACAGCCATGCATGCCGCAGAAACCATTCGATAGTGTGCGCATCGACCTCATGGGGCCATATTCCCCGGACAACAGCTGGCAATATGTTGATCGCCGTTGTGACCGACAATTTCTCGAAATGGGTGGAAGCATACCCTGTTATCAGCACATGCATGACGAACATTGCAAAAGTTTTGAGTGAGGATTTCTTTCTGCGATGGGGTTTTCCCAAAAACCTGGTAATGGATAATGGGAGTCAGTTCACAGGGATGAAATGGCGTGAGTTATGTACTCAGTGGGGAATACTTCATATGACCATGGCTGTGTACCATCCCAGGGCCAACCCCACGGAGTGGTGCGATCAGGAACTGATAGTGCAACTGTGCCTGTGTGTGGGTGACCAGCACGCAACATGGACACAACACCTGCTAGCTACATTGTACACCCTACACCGATGTGTAAATGCCGCCACCGACAAATCACCAGCCTAGTACTCACGGGAAGAAACTTGCGATTGCCAGTCGAATGGAACTGCCTATGGGCAGTTAGCAGCCACAAGGCAGCGAGCAGTGCTACTAACTGCCGTGTGGGTGTGAAAGTGAACAGCAAGTGAGAGAACAAAATGGGCATTATGCAAGACAGTGGTTACCAACGACCACACGACCACCACCGGTGCTGAGAATCGGCCAAGCAGTTTATGTAGGCACACACCCGTAGTCCATAGCCCGAAAAGACTTCTGCCCGGGCCTTGTGGCGAAATGGAGTGAGCAGCAGGAGGATGGCAAGAGTACACTGGGACGACATCTGGCAGCAGCCAGGTGACGTCAATGATGAAATTGATCCCGGGGCCTCTCAGCCCCATGACGGCATCGACGATGCCAAGCAGGAGAGAGCAGGAGAAGAGGGAAGAGGTACAGCAGCACCTCTAGGCGACGCAGCAGAAGGAGTTCCGGAGGAAGAGGAATACATGGGAGTGTCACACGGTGTGACCTCTGACAGCCTTGTCGGAGACGAGCTACCTGGGGGAGGGAATGACATGGCAAGCATCACCGGATCTCCAGAGGAGGGGAGAGAAGCAGGTAACAAATACCCATCGTTGCCCACCACCACCTTGCCTGACAGGGAGCGACAGAGTGCTTCACCAAGTGTGCTCGACAGCACGGAGCCTACAAGTGGCCCCACCGACCCAATGGAACTAGTTGTTGACACAGTACCTCAAATGGGACCATCTCTGCAAGATGTGCAAGAAGTGGAGGAGATAGCAAGTAACAGGGAGGAAGATGCAAGCAAAGAAAAGGAGTAGAACACATGTGATCAAGAGGATTCAGTTCACCCGGTCTACCCAAGGAAACTGAAAACAAGCAAGAGCAAGAGGAGCAGGGAGGATAGCACTAGGTGCAAGCAGCGATGGCAGGAGTGAGGGCATAGGGTCAATTGTCTCACTCCACCTTCGGCGGACACAGAGGCGGATACGACTGCCACAGCAGTGTCGTCAGTGAGGGTGTTTTTCAGCCACCCACAGCATTGTCAACAGCAACACCCACCACCAGTAGCACCAGAGGAAAGTGGGGCTCAGCAGAGATGGGCCTACTTTTTATGCCCTTGGAGGACTCTGAGGATAACCCAGTGCTGCAGGTAACTGCATTGGCTTATAAACCTCCAGGGCGAAAGGGGGGGGGGGCATTTGACATCCACTCGTCGTTTCCCTTCCCATAAGTCCATTTGTCCAGCCGACCACATTTCGATAGTGCCACATGCAGGTGCACTCTACAATTGATCACAGTATAGTGCAAGTGTAGTGCGATGCAATGGGGATGCTTGGGTGCAGAGCAGTTGCAGAGAACAAGCAGTGCATTGTCTAGTATGCAGGCAAGGCCCGAGTGCAAAGAAGCACTCCAGGTGGAGTGATACCGTAACCAAAATGCTTCAAAGTGATC
The DNA here is from genome assembly GCA_029891345.1 of Dryococelus australis. Classification (NCBI taxonomy): domain Eukaryota; kingdom Metazoa; phylum Arthropoda; class Insecta; order Phasmatodea; family Phasmatidae; genus Dryococelus; species Dryococelus australis. The sequence goes on along the minus strand of CM057009.1, from coordinate 53,158,908 downwards.
TTAGAAAGTAAATAAGCATCTGCAAGTGTAAACACTGTTACGTGTTTCTATTTAAAATCAGTGCTAACTTTTTCTACCAGATTTTCCAGTTATCAAAGAGTTATTGTTATGTCATGTTTTTGTTCACCTCCATCAGCGCTATATTCACCTTAATTTCACGTAGTGTTTTGATCACCATAAGTATTCGATGTTGAGAGAATATTTTTATATGCATGTTTTATGTTTCTGTACTTCAAGTAGATCCCTCCATGGCACGTGGGCCCACCTTCGCGCCTCTGTGGGAAGTCATTCAGCAAGAAGCAACCAGAGGGGCCGGTCACATGTGGATGTGTCGCGCTTTTCCCGTGCTCGGGCAGTATTCATCTTTTTTGCACCAGCCATGTAATGTCAATAGTAAGTTTTATCCGGAACCATTTTGATTTAGCCGCCCGAATTACTGCCCCTCGTCTCCCCGAGGTTTGCATCACCAGGGGAGTATTTTTAATTTTTCTGCACACTAAATTCTCTCGTAGCACCATGCTATTTTTAAGAGCTTAACTTCAGCCCCGAAGTCAAAGGGGATGCACGTGTAAACTCTCTCCTGGAGGAACGTGTAACTTGTATCACATTTAAAGTGTTTATGGAACTGACATAATCTTTTATTCGACTACCGCAAGGTACTTCAGGATACGGGCCTTTAAAATTCCGCCAAATTTACCTTCACTAATTTGAACTGCTTTTAAGTCTTATTTTTGTGTGCATTGTGTGAAGTGTAGCTTATATGAGGCATATGGTTGGCCCTAACATTCCACAGCATAGGGAGTTTCTTAAATACGACTTCAGGTCATCTTGGCACTAAAGTGCCCTACAACCAGCAGATTCAGCACAGCAGTAATGGTGTGCCCGGGTGATCAGCCCATCGCACACTGAGAGGACTTCACTTCGTGCTCTACCAGAATTGCATGTTGACGCCACCTGCCACGTCGATGTCTGTCACCCCAGGTATTTTCACTCCAACATTTCCACTTAACCATTTTTCCCAACCATATTGCCATCTTTCTGACCACCGAACTGCTGTCAATTATAACTTCACAGGCACCTGCCAGTATCCAATTTTCAAACCCAGGGATGTTCAAACATTTGCTTGCCCTAATGAACCTAATGTGTCTTTCATGCTAATGTAGGGTGGGAGCACAAAACACGTAACTTTATTTAGTGGTTGAACGTCTATGTAAAATCTTCACGTCCCATCTTTATGTAGTTAGTGTTATTCCAGAATTGTATGTGCTATTGTATGTCTCAATCACCCCATCATTGATCATTTCGTGAATTGGCCTTTTTATTATGCGTGGCTGGTATGTCAAGTATCTGCACGGACTTGTTCGAATTGGCCATTTCTCAGTTAACTGTATTTTATGCTCTGCAACCATGGTACGTTTGAAGGCATCATGCTTTGCAAATACATCTCTGTGTTCGTTCAGAATGTGCTGAAACGTGGCCTTGTGTTCGGGCGCGATTTCTCTGTCAAAGTCCACAAGTTGTAACTCGGGTACACTACCTGCTGGACAGCGATCCAGATTGTATTCAGTACGCCTTTCTTTTGTGCCAAAATGGATATGGCGGGTCGTTGGTTCCACTATTGTGTTTTGATCTGAAAGCCACGGTATTGCATCTTCCCTGGTTTCCGGTGTTACAATAACAGAAGAGATAGTTTCAATATTGTGTACTTTAATTGAAAGGTGGCTTGCCCAATTGCTGTACTACAGTGTTCATTAGTAGCTAACCTGAACACATGCTTTGTAGGTGTTGCATCACCCTCATTCTCAAAACTTGGGTTCACAAAACTATGCAACAATCTATTAGTGTGTGTGCTACACGCACCACTGACCATTAATTGTCACCAAAATGCACATGAGCTGGGCTTGGCTAATACTGACCTGTTGAATGAGGGTTTGTTGTGCAGTTAATCTGGTTTCTGTTGCGGGTGTGGGTGGGGTGGTAAAGCTTCCGGCCCCGCCACCCCTACATGCAATCCGTTTCCCGGTTTTCTTTCGGTGGCTTTGTTCACTTGATCCAAGTGTGGATTGTTGGGGCATTGATATTGCCAGTGATATTGCTCAGTTGGGCAATATCTAAACGGTCGTTGCGGTACTTGGTTTGGATTCAACATATGGTTTGAATTGCCTGTATTTCTCGCCGCACTTTTGTCAGGTGGTTTCTGACCACTCGATCCCGATGCACTGTTGGACCTGGTGTCCTGTTTGAACAATTTTTGTCGAGTGTGTCTATGAGAATAACATGCTTGTTGCGGTTGCACTGAGTTGTTTGTCTACTTCCAGTTCCGTCTTGTGGCTCGTGCCACCATTGCATGGCACTCGAGTAGAGATGCAATTGCTCGCGAGTGCATTCTAGGATGATTGCGGCATGCATTAAATCTTCGAGTTTCCCATTCAACAACAGTATTAAGGTTAGTCGAAACTCTGGTCTGGCAGTTTGTGCTATTACCTCAAGCACCTCCCTTTCAGGCAAATGTGTGTGGAAATGCCAGACCAAATGGCTTTCCCTGGTAATAAATGCTGTCAATGATTCATTTTTGGTTGTCCTTCCAATGTAAGCTTTCTTTGGACCTGCAATTATGTAAATACACATTTTAAGCAGCATTGAAACAAGTGCTGGAACTCCTCCCACTGGAGCCTGTAGTAGTAGAAAAAATGCCACCAAGAGCATGCTTCCCCTTGGAGTTGTGCTTCGACACAGATTGCCCACTCCTCTTTGCTAACACTGTACCTCATAGGCGTGTCGTGCTATCGTCCAAGAATGTTGTGAGGTCCTCCGCAGGAGTCTCCACAGCAGTTGGTAAAGTCTTCCATGTAGTCGGCCTTGGCAGTTTATTGGTTTGTTCAAGCTCAATACTACGTTTTTCACCCGTGTCTGGTTCAATAGCTTCACTCCCATGTAACTGGGTTGGCATGGGGTCATTTTCAGAAAATTTGAAAATGGCATGGAAATGTTTGCAAAATTGCTGGGTACATTGTTGTAGGAAATATGCTGGGTACCAGAGGATAGTAATGTGCCAATGGCGGAAATGGGAGAGGTGTGTTTGTCAAGGTTAGTATCTGGGTTTCAGATTGTGTGGACAGTGCTGTCGTATTTACACTCCCCAAGTGCGCCGAGGGGGAGTGTGGCGACTCCACTTCATGGTGGGTTGATTCCACACACTTGTGCCACGTCAGTTCTGTGCCTTATTTAAGCGCACTTGCTGTATTTGTCGTGTTCCATACGGCCACTGTACTTTCGCTGTTATTATTTTGCCATGATTTGCATTTCACTGTTAAACTGTTCCATTATGTTCACTAAGTTCACTTGCGTTCCTTCCATGGTCAAATACGTTTTGCATGCGGGTGGCACCCTCTTTATTTTTTGGTGTATCTACCCGAAACAAATAAATGAAAGTACTACTGTGGTGCTAAGTTCTTTTGCATTTCAAAACATATGGTGTTAAATATCCCAGCAAACACAACCTGTCGGCAAAGAGTCGGCAGATTGTTGGCCCAATACCTGTACTGTCGGAAGCTGTCGTTCCAATGCCAGAAGATAGCCATCTGACAATGACATGATGTATTTTTTGAGACAGATTGCAAGCCATTAGAAAAAAGACAATGGCCCGCTGTATTATTTAGGATAAAAGAGGGATATCACCGAAATATGTTGGCATGATATCGCAGAGGAAACATGTTGCAAGCATCTTAAAAATGTTTCTTGACCGAATCCCATACAGCATCTTTGTCTTTTCTGTAAGCTGGCCATTATCTTATTTATTCCAGCCTGGTAACATTTTCGATACAAGGCAGTTTATCACAATAAAGAAATAAATATTATGTATTTTCCCTGACAAACTTTTGGAAAGTGTTTTGAATAGGCAAGATGTTAGCTTGCTGTAAAAGGCATGATGTCTTTTTTGAGACAGAATGTTTGCAGTTAGAAAAAAGACAATGGCCAGCTGTATTTTTTAAGGATAACAGACGGACATCACCGAAAATATGTCGGTTTAAAGTGTTTTGAATATAGGCAAGATGTTGGCTTGCTGTTGATGGCATGGTGTCTTTTTAGAGACAGAATGTTTTCTGTTAGAAAAAAAGACAATGGCCAGCTGTATTTTTTAGGATAACAGATGGATATTACCGAAATTATGTCGGCATGATATCGCAGAGCAAACATGTTGCAAGAATCTTAAAAATGCTTCTGGGCTGATTCCCATAGCTTTACTGGTCGACACCAGCCAAATATATACTAGTCACCATACCAACCAAACATCCATTGTAGCCCAAATCATACCAGGCACCCCAGCATACAATATATAAACAAAAAAAAAACATTCAGTCATACTTATCAACCGCACCACACAATAAATCAAGCACAATATACATCGCAACTCAAGTATACCAAGCAAATATACAGATGAGGCCTGCCCATAACCTAAAACCCGTTCAACTTCTTATACCTACCAACAATGCTTATACCTACCAACAATATCAACCACTATAACTATAGCATACATCAACCATTCGTCCAAACAGACCATACAAAGCTAACATACAGCCCATACCAATGACACATTCAATTTATTCTCATACTATCCAACATGCCTATCATACTCCAGTCAAAATGCACTGACCACACATACCTAACACTTTAATTCAAGCATGCCTTAGCATTACTGGACTCACCGATACACACATACTGTCCTCACCATTCGACATGCACCAACGATCGCAAGACAGATATACTGGAAAACTAATAACCCAACATACCAACCATACCATCCATTATAACCCAAGTCATACCAGACCACCAAACACCCCATCTTCTAAAATAATAAAAAAAAAATTCTATTCAACCACACCCATCCAAAACACCAAGCAAAATATCCATCACAACTCGAGCAGCTATATAGCTAAGACCAGCCCATAGCCTAACACCCATTTCACTTGTTCTAACAACCAAAACCAATTTATACCTACCAACCATACCACCCACTAAAAACCAGCATACCTCACACATTCATCCACACAGACCATATAAAGCAAACATACAGCTTCATACCAGACAAAATCAACTAATTTTTATACCATCAACCATAGCTCCATCGCTCAATAGCCCCACAGATCCATAGTTCCATAACTCCATAGCTCCACAGCTCTATCACTCCATACCTCCATATCTCCATAGCTCCATAGTTCCATATTTCTATATCTCCATAACTCCATAGCTTCATAGCTCCATATTTCCAGTCTCGACTAAATCTAACTTATTGGCTCTCAAGACTTCGATGTTAAGAGGCATCCAAATCTTTTCACCCTCTCCAAATGAAAGGCCTTTAAAAAATGCTCAATCAACCGTGAATGGCCTATAAAATACAGGCAACCACGGCATAGATAGATACATGCCAACTTACAAAATATAAAGTCTTTTGGCACGGGGGTTTGTGCAGATAAACTTAATGCATTTGATAACTGTGCACGTGATGTAGGAGGAAGAAAGATATGCAGTGCTCATTATTTGTTTACAAATACCATGCAGTTCTGTATACATACTTCAGACATCTTGCAGGTCGTTATTTCATGTGTCATTGTAAATTCCACAAAGCTGTATGAGAAATTTTCTCATTTAGTCATATTTATTCCACATTGTGTCAGACTTAGAATATATTTTCATCTTATGTAGGACTCGGAATTTATTTTTAACTTAGTCACATACATTCTACCTCATGCCAGGGCTTGTAAATTATGCCTCTGGTGTAGGACTCAACAATGCATGTAGGACTTTAGTGAGATAGTTTTCAAACTACAGACACATATATGTATATTTGTGTGGGTTTCTGATATATTTATAGATAATATGATACAGTAAGTAGATTATTTGTAAATATATAGTGCTGGAAATATCTATGGCACTATGCTGTAAATACAGTATTAGGTGTGACATTGGGACTGGTATTGAATAATTTGACTCTTTTATTAGTTTAAATGTACCACTGCGTATAATAAAAATGAGAATTAAAAAATAAACAATATCGAACCAATTTTTAGAAAATTCACATTGAAGGGTTTTTGTTGTTTCACATCATTAAAATATTCATATATGTCGAGTGCATTTTAAAACAGATTAATAAAATCCAGGTGACTTACATACTGCGAAAAATTACATTAAATGCAAGGTTTTGTATTAATATCAAGATTCAGTTAGGAAGTTTTCTCTCAACGACAGTATATTTTTTGTTTATCTGCATCTTTTTTAAAAACTTACATTTTCGCATGGCAAATTTTATGGCTATGAAATAAGTTGTGTAATTTATCTTTTATTAGGAACTGTTAATAACTCAAGTCCAAATATATTCTTAATTAGTTCACCTAAACATAAGACTACATAGTGGTGTGATGGTTAGCATGTTGGGCTGTCACTGCAAGCATCTTTTAAGTTTGTGCCCCCTCCCCTGCCCCAGTAACCATAAGATTTTTATATAATGTAGTGTGTTTAATAGTGAAGTAAAAGAAATTTAATAACAAGTAAAAGCTGAGAACGATGTAAAAAATAATTCTTTTTACGATTTAGTGTTTGGCACATGGTAAAAGCATGGCTAGCCATCAGTAGGCAATCTAGTGGTTGTGAAGTGGTACATTGATAGACCATTGCTGTTGTCATGGTATGGACCATGCTTGGGCCATTTGTGTTCATAATCTGGTGCCACTTCAGGGCCAGCAATGGTGACGAGTGCATGCCAACTGTGGGCCACCAACTTTTTGCCGGTTTGGCATCCGACTGTAAACCATAAATGGGCCATATGTGTTCTGTTACATGGGTAGGGACTGAATTATGTCGGAACCGTTCGATCACGAAAAAAAAAGGGGGGAAAGAAGACTGCTGCTTAAAATGATTTGAAAAGATAAGTTTGTAACTAGCTAGGGAAAATATTTATAATCATTTTTGGGTTTAAAAAAATACATTTATACTTTGTATGTCTCCCCATTTCTCACTTTATTTCTGTGCAAAATTGAAATGAGATCTAACTACCTTTTTTTGAGCCACACTATGTGGCAGGGGGTCTCTATTTCGTTGTGAAAGAATAAACAAGCTGATGAAGTAGAAACGGAGCTGCTGTTATGAATTTGTAGGCTAAAAAAAATTGTCACAATGAAGAGAATAAATAATGTTGTATTTCGATATGTATGTCTAATGGTATAAGAAAGTTATGCATATGACTGTGGGAAAAATCGTTTCTTGATATGCCTACATCGTTAGTAGTAGGGGCATGTATGTTCTGGCCCACATGGTGAATTCATGTGGATGGGGATGGTGTAAAAACAGATTTTTTGAATTATTGGATAATCCAATTAATTGGCTAATCCTAATCCGATAAATTCAGTAATTTGATGTATTGGATTAAGAATTAAAATTGTACTCCATTATTGAAAAATTTAATTTAATTTTCAAAAATTTGTATTGTTATGTATAATTGTTTGATTCTGTTAGTAGTATAGAAATGCCGATTCGAGCAGGGCCTCCAGTTATCAGAAAACCAATGGTAAATTAAATGCCAAAGCTATCGTAAAACCATTAAAAAAAATTACTGTTGTATTTCTGTTCCAAAACATTAAATTACGATTCGAGCGCAACCACAAAAAAGTGGCTCAAAAAGTTGCATTTGGGAGCAGTTGCAAAAAAAGTGGCTTTGAAAAATTGTGTTTGTTTAGATTGTAGCCTTTGGAAAAAAAATTTGTGTTAAACTTTATGTCTGAGTGCATTTGCAGAAATACGCGTAAAAAGTTGCTTTTGGCCGCAGTTGCAAAAAAAGTGATTAAAAAAATTTGAATATGTAAAAATAAAATGTTGTCTATAATAAAGATGGATCAGTTGCTAAATGTATTAAATGGAACCAATCAATTTGAGAAACTTTCCGAACTTACAATTGGACAGTCCTATCCCATAAACCATGCTGAAATAAATGATACACAGTATGGATATGAAGTGGTAATAACGTCTGGAAATTTTAAAGTAACCTTACCAGACAGATATGTTCAGATTTTCAGTGAAAAAGTTTTAAATTATGTTAATTGTGGAGGTATAAGTTTTGCATATGATGGAATGGTGGATTGTGGTGTTAATCAAATGCATTCTATTCGGTTTTTAAAGAGTAAATGATCGTCATATAATTAGACATCAGTTGATTTTTATTTGTGCTCATATATCTATAAAGTTTTATGGTTATCCAAACATCAAAACACAATTATTGCTTTGACTTCGACAATGTGCTACAACATAGTCTAATTAAAAATTTAGATACACATCTCTAAATTCGACATATTAAAGTAGCCGAAACATTGAATTATTTTTCTGAATCTTTCATCGTACTTTCTATAGAAATATTATTCATCTTTATCACATGAAACTTTAATAGCTTAAATACTATTAATATTGTTATATATAGAATATGACTACTTCCAACCCAAAAAAAGATCTATATTTAAAAGTGGTAATTATGTTAGTTTCTCTATGATTATATTCATCATGTTTTAATATCATACCATTTACTATATAACAGTGTATGTATATTGTTTCAAATGGAGCAAATTTTGGGAATTGTATCGCCATAATGATCCACATTTGCTTTCAGAGTTTCATTTTCTACGAAACCCAGAAGTTTTCTTATTGAACCCCATTTCCAAACAGTAATTTAAACGTACATTTTACTTTCACTCTGTTTGTTATTTTATCCAGCTCGAAAGATATATCATTTTCTTTCCCACCCATTGAATTTACAGTAAATGAAAAATTGCTTTTATAGTTTTTTCAAGATATTTTAACTATATTGACCAACTGGAATATCAATTGCTTATTCCATATCATTCTGACCCACAAAATATAGCTTATTTCTCTCAGAGATAATGTTATGCATTAGATAAGTAGTATAGAACTGAACTAAAGCTAATGAGTGCCCCTCAATCTCTAAAGGGTAATGTCGTCTCGTCTTCAACACTGATTTGTTACCTGTTAGTTTAAATACTTTACCCATTTATTATATTATTAAAAAATCTATTAACAAATGAGCAAGAAAAACATGAAACATGTAGACTTGGATATTAAAATAAGAATACCAGACAAGACTGTATCGACAAAATGTCATGGTGAATTATTACATAATAATATTAGATGTTTGATAGTGGATCCTAGTAACTGTGGAAAAAACTATACTTTTGATAGATAATGTTATATATGCTCAGGGATGGTTGGACTTTGGTACTCTCTATGTATGTTCAAAAAGTTTGGACCAACCAAAATATATCAATTTAAAGAAAGATATAGATGTAGCATCAAAATTATTTAATGAACCAATAGCATACTTCTTTCCATAAAATGAAGAAATGGTTGATGTAAATGAATGTTATAAAGGGTCTGTAGTTGTTTTCGATGATATCATACTTGAAAATCAAAATATGGTAAGGGATTACTTTACTTGTGGTAGACACAAAGATATTGATTGTTTCTATTTAGCACAGACAATCTCAAAAGTACCTAAGCAGCTTATAAGAGACAATACCAATTTTCTTTGCATATTCAGACAAGATGATAGAAATCTTAAACATATTCATAGTGATTTTGTCGGTGGTGATATGTCATTTGAGAAATTTAGGGATACTTGTTCAAAATGTTGGAATAATGAATATGGTTTTTGTTACAATAGATATGATTCGTAAGTTAAATAATGGTAAGTATCGTAATAAAATTAAAGACTTTTTAAATTCTTAGATTGTAAGTAAGTTTTTAATGGAAGTGTTTCCATTAAAAACCAACATAATCTGATCTTTTTAAATGTTTTGGTATACCATATCTATTTCAATAAACACAATTGTACCTTCGGGTACATTGTGGGCTTTTGGTATTTTAAAATATATCATATCATCAGAGTATACTTCAAAAGTTTTATGCATGTAAATTTTTTTCCTCCATGGTATAAGTTGATAACACTTTTATATTTTACTAGCTATATTATTATTTCAACTATAGTTCAATCTCTCATAAAAAAACATTCTCTTTGATTATCAAAGTAGAATACTTTTTCTTTTGAACTGTATTTACCAACTAAACGAATAATGTTAATTCTGTTTTTCTGATAGTACTCTAAATTGATTGCATCCATCGGTGCAATGGGATCTCCCACAAGTCTTAGTCTTTTTTGTTCATAATCTATATTATTATCTACTTCCAAGTAAGTAAGATAGGCTTTATCCAATGAACTTTTATTTCTTGTCAGTGTGACTATAGTCATTGAACTGTGCATTGGAAACAAAATCATTAGGACTGATCTTCTCAGTAGTTGTATCATTGGCTGTGTGTTCTTTAATTTGATCTTCAATCCAAGAGCTCATTAATGCATTTCCACATATATCCATTGTTTCTTAATAGTGAAATAATTTTTGGAAATTAAAAATTATGTGAAAAGTGATTTAGCACAATTACACACAAATGACCACAAGTTACTTGATTAAAATTTTGAATTCTATCATCGTTATAAAAATATTACTTCCTAGAAATGCTATTAATTGTCGCGGTGGATTTCCACCAAATTAATCAAAATAATATTCGTTGTTTGCTTTTTTCCTATAGCAAACCCAGTGTGTACCAGAGTTTGTTGAAACATCGAGATTAACAATCCCACATTCATTATCGATTGGTGTGTTAAGTAGCTCATCGATCATAAATACACCCCAAAAATTTTTAATGTTTAATTTTTTAACCATTTGATAAATATCAAAGTTACTGAGTGGAGTTATTTTTTTTAAACATTCTTACCCCACTTAACTTTCTTCTATCCCTTGTTGTATTCCTCCATAGCTAAATTGTGTCTGCATTGTTCTTCCAATTCTTGGTTTTTCTTCTTAGCATTAATTACTGATGTAGCTATAGATTATGCACCACCAGCTGATGCTCCTAGAGCTCCCAATGCTGCGAAAATTAAGAGTAAAAATCCAGCTTTGTGAACTGTCAAACCATTTCCAGTTTTCCTTTCTTTGGACATTTTCTTAAGCTGTGGAACTGAAATTGTGATAGTCATCCCTTTGTCCTCCCTTAATTTCTTGTTTTTACAATCCAGTTGGTCTTTTGTTAGGAAAGAATCAATATTCAAACCCTTCAACTCATCATTAGGAACTTGAAATACGACGTTCATTACTTTTATTTATTAAAACACATATTTAATCATTTCATTTTAATTCCCCAACCAAGCTTACATTTAATATGCACGGCAGATCGAGTAACACCAGCCCTCAATATCTCATTGAGATCAGCATCTAAACTTGACAATCTTTTGAATGCTTTCTTTTCTAGTCCTTCATCAGCTACCTGTCTTTCAGCTATATCATGTTCCATTGCAGCCGCATGTAGTGGATTAATGGGTTTATCACCATGCTCAATTCTCTCTTTTAGTCTAGTACCCGGACCTAATTACTGATAACCGAGTTGATGCAACTCAAAAGGTAGTGCATTTATTATGTCATTGAGTAACCCTTTTCCGTGATGCTCTGACTCCCAAAAAGTATGTGGTATTGTGTTTAACATTCGTACCAGATATGGTATACCTTTTGGATTATTCACAACAAAGTCAATAAACTTGTTTTGAGCATATTCATTATTCCAACCTTTTCTTTTAATAGTTATCATTTCCAGCATTCTCTTCGCCATAAATAACGAGAAGTCGATCAATAAGCATCCTAACATCATCCATCCATATGTATTCTTTCTGAGAGTTTGTATATTTTTTTATGCCTTTCCCTTTTTTAGGCGAGGGATGTATCTTTTTAATCGAATCGTAAATAGGTTTAACAATAATTTTCCATTTATTCCCTTTACTCGATTTTGGCGTTCCCAAGTTTGGATCATTGTATTGAAAAACTGCATTTGTATCTGCTAGGAAATGACTATAATGTTCATAGTCGGTTGCAGTGTAGTCACTTTCTGTTACTTTCTTACTAGTTAGTAATTTCATCAAACCATCAGTTCCAGTGTATGTCTGAACTTTTACAGTAAATTTGTCATTGATGAATGTTACTTCGCTATCACCAAAATACAATCTACCCTTATCAGCCTTTAGTTCAAAAACATTGTCTTTGCAGTCAATTAAGAAATTGGCCACTTTCTTATCAATAAATGTTGTTTTGTAGTTAGTTAACTGTGAGATATCAGTTTTCAAACGCCCCAATGCTTTGTCATAGCGTTCGTCATCATAATGTTCATCGTCATCGTCAATGTGTTTAATGCCATTGTCATAGCGTTCAACGCCATAGCATTTATCATTATAGCGTTCAACGTCATCAATGTGTTTAATGCCATCATCATAGCATTCATCGCAATCGCCAATTCGTTTAATGCCATTGTCATAATGTTCATCGGTGCCTGTTTTACCAAACAGTTTTCTTTAAAAATATGTTTCTGTTGGTGCTTGTGGGTAGTCTAAATTCTTAACAGCAAATGGAACGAGTTCTTTTATTAAGTTCTTATTCTCATTTGCTATGTGTCCAATTTTTTTGCCCCAAATCTTCTATCGCATCTATCAATGGTTGATCATGTTTTTTATTTTTATCATATTCATCTTGGCGAAATTTTCTAAAAGTTTTAAACTTTTCAATTAGCTGTCTTCTTCTCTCTACATTCTTCTCTATATTATTAACAATTTTTTGTTGTCTCATGAACAATGATAACTTAAATAAATACTGTCTCAAATGTATGAAAAATACACTAAGTGATAAAATTTCATATGAACTTACAAATAATAACAAAGTAAGAATTAAATGTGATGGTAGATGTTGTGTTACCAATAACTCGATATTCACTGATGGGTGTACAAAAAAAATATTGTAAATGAAATTCATAAACCAATGCGAAAAAAAGTTCGAAGAAGAACTGTTCTACCTTTTGGTATCGATGATCTTTGACTGATTAAGTTGAGATGAATTCTTGATCTTTAGAAGGTACACACAGAATTAACAAAGGGTTTAAATATATGTTAACCATGATAGATGTTGTTTTCAAAATATGCATGGGCAATACCAATCAAAGATAAAACTGGTGAAAATGTTATGTTAGCTTTAAAAACTATGTTGAATGATCGCAAACCCATACATTTACAAACAAATAAATGGAAATAATTTTACAATATATCATTTAAGACATTAATGGCCAATAACAAAACAATACTCTGAACAACATACAGTGAAAAGAAAGCTAGTGTTGTAGAAAGATTTAATAGAACATTGAATGTAGAAAATGTTGAAGATATTTACTGTGCAGTGAAGCTATAAATGGGTGGCTATATTACCTAAATTAATGAGTGAATACAATAACACTGTTCACAGTACAATCAGAATGAAACCCACCAATGTAAGTGCAAAGAATGAAAGTTCTATTCTAATTAACATGTTTGGTGGAGAAAGAAAAATGGTTAAACCAAAGTTTGCAATAGGAGATAAAGTTTGTATAAGTAAATGTAAAAATTTGTTTGAAAAAGGATATACACCAAATTGGTCCACTGAAGTATTTGAGGTGTGTGAAGTATTGCACACAAACCCCACGACATACAGAATAAAATATTTAAAAAATGAACTTATTAAAGTTATTTTTTATGAGCAAAGCTTCTTAAGACCAAATATGGCAAAAACTATTTAGTGGAAAAATGTTTTGCGAAGAAAAGGAAATAAGCTGCTAATTAAATGTTTGGTTTTGATAGTAGTCACAACACTTGTGTTGATAAGATAAGTATAGTTGTTTAAGAAATTTTTTTTCTATATAATAAATGGATCAACAAAAAATTGAAAGTTATGAGCGTCAGTCGTTTCTGCCAAACAACCAAACAAAAAATAATTTGAATGAATACAAGAAGCACATTTAATTTTATATTCCTATTGGCGATGCATTTTCACAAACGAATGAAGCTTACGTATACCAACAGTATAAGCTAACCAAAAGAGATACAAATGCAGATTATGAAAACACTTTAACTATTGACCTTTGTGAGAATTTCTTCTCATTCCAGTTCTCAAGAATAGAGATCTCTAAACATGGTTGTATAATCGAAATTATTGACAACCCTGGCATCACTTCAACAATGATGCATACATTGCTAGGTTCGGAATCAGAATCAGCATACTTCCAAATATCGAGGATAGAACTAGGTAAATACGTTAGGTAAGATAAGTGTAACGAAATTACCTATCCATTAATATATTTGTTTGGGTTTATGAGAGATTTTAATGAAATATTCTGGAAAGGTGGGTACAAGTTCACATTCATTCGAAATTTTAATGATGATGTTTCTTTTTACAGAAGACCCCCAAAAGAAAGCAGATGGATCTGATGATGAAGATAATAGACCAGATGCTGCTAAAATTCTTATTGAGAAAATGGAAATTCTGTGGCCAATTGTTGAATACGATGCTATTTATCGAGACGAAAATAAAGCAAAATTATACAAACACCCCAAAATTCCAATTTGTTTTTTAATTATTGGCAATCTCTTGAAAAGCCAGTACCTACTAATGCAAACTCATTTCAGTTTGATATAAAAGATCAATTCAATTCAATCCGATATGCCAGACTTTGTCATTGTTGGTTTTCAGCAAAAACAGAAAAGAAGATCCTGGACAATTCACACACGGTTCAATGTTTGACTCTTGTTTTGTCAAAAAAAAAATATATATATTAAGGATGGACGGAATCAAGTGTTTCCCAAAGAGAATTGGAATTTAAACATTGATGATAAAATTTTCGATAAGATGTATATTGCTTACAATGATTTTAGAAATTCAAAGACTAAAATAGATACCCCTTATTGTAATAATGAACTGTGCTTCAACTCTGCATCATTTATTGGGATAAGACCATTTTATGTTATTGATTGTTCTTACAGAAAAACCACTATCATAAAAGATCGTACTAATCTGACACTTACAGTTGATTTTAATAAACCAATACCGGCTTAAACTATTTGTAATGTGGTACTAGTAAGCCAAAGGAACCTAATTTATGATGTTAAAAGAGAAAGAATCACCGAAGTCCAATAGTGCACAAACATGTATGGTTATTAGTTTTTAATGGATGGTTATTCATTAAAACATTTACTGCTATATAATTTTTCTTTAATAGCGCTATAAGAGTGTTTTTAATAGGATCTGAAAAAACCATGTGGGGATGGTAATTAAAGGGGTCCTGTCACACAGACTCCTTTTGTATACACAAGTTTCGAAGGATATCTCTATCGCCGATGTTGACGTTTAGTATGACTGCCTGTTTTGTATTAGCATATCCAAGTTTTTCCGCAACGTCTTTCGCTTTCAGCCACAGATCATTCTCTTAGTCGATACACCTTTTTACCGCTGTAGATAAGCTTGTTGTTCATGATTGCATTTTGTTATGCTTTCCTTTAAGCTCGCAAACTATTTTATGCTCACAATATTGGCTATCAGGTCATCGCGACTCATCGCCGCCCTGAAGCAGTTACCTATCGACGTGATGGGCAAATGCTCTTTCATGAGGTTTTACAGTGTTACAGCATTGACGTTGTCGAGAGACAGTAGCACTTGCATCTCAGGGTACTCTTGCCTAATTGCATCGAGTCGTACGCTCACCATTCGCTTTTGACATCTAATGGCATAGTAGT
Source organism: Dryococelus australis (assembly GCA_029891345.1). Lineage (NCBI taxonomy): Eukaryota > Metazoa > Arthropoda > Insecta > Phasmatodea > Phasmatidae > Dryococelus > Dryococelus australis. The sequence goes on along the minus strand of CM057009.1, from coordinate 53,143,223 downwards.
CGATTCCGCTGAGGTAGATGAGCACAAACTGGTGATGCTTGACGAAGTTACTAGTAAACGGTAGTGCACATTTATCGATAACATCATTAGCAATTGTAATCTTCTTATTCAAGTCATCCAGTAGTGGTTTGTACATTTGCTCTAACTTGTATTCGCCATGTTTGCGTATGGATGGTAGCACTTCTTTTGTCACCCACTTCTTAAACTGTCTAGCCTCGTCCTTTTTGGAAGCCAATATTAACGAATACAGACCAGATTCGTTGATGAAAACCGCATGTGGTTGGGAATTGAAGGGGTCTGTCGCACAGATTCCCTTTGTATATGCAAATTTTGAAGGATTTCTCTATCGTCGTCGTCGATGTTTAGTATGACTGCCTGTTTTGTATTCGCATACTCGAGTATTCTCGAAACGTCTTTCGCTTTGAACACCGGATTATTCTCTTCGTCGATAATCACATACACCTTTTTACCGCCGTAGATAAGCTTGTTGTTCACAACTGCATTTTGTTATACTTTCCACGCACGACTCGTGCTTCGTGATGGGCAACTGCTGTTTCATGAGACCCACTGAAATCTGTAGATGAGATTATCAACTCGTACAACCTGAGCTCTGAAATAAAAACTATGTGGGGATGTGCATAATCAAGAGGGGGCCTCGAGTACCCCCTCTTAATTGTGACAATGGCTTCTTATACTTTTCCATTACATTCACTCGCAACACTTTTTTCAGATCCCATTAAAAACATAATAATATTTCAGTAAAATTTAATGTATGGAGATCGTCTCCATTTGCATCACTAGTTTTTTGAACTAATTAACAATATCTGAGTATGAGATGGTAATGTAGAAAACTTTACATTGAACATCGAAAGATTAAATCTGTCAGCTCTGGTCAACATGTTTGTAAACTAACTGAATTCATAGTATGTTGTATTCTTGAAGAAGTATAATAATCCATTGGTGTATCTAAAAGCAGAATCTAACTAAAAATGTGTTGATGTTTTTTAAGTTACACAAATCGACTTCTTTTGTGTTGATGTTTTTTAAGTTACACAAATCGACATCTTTTGTAGGGAATACTTTGTTTGGTTTAGGAGGGGATAACGAATGCACAGATCTTTTATGTTTACCATATAGACTCTGTATTGCCAAAATATCATCAGTTTGTAATGTTAGTCGATCTAAGATATAAATTGGGTACATAACAGGTTCGTAAACATTCGAATGATGAATTCCTAATGCATGTCCTATTTCATGCAACAGCACAACAAAAAAATTTATATTTCCTTGAGATTTGCTGTCATATTTAAGATACCAATCTTCTTCAGCATCAATGTGAATTCCAACTGATGAGTTATCTGATTTCGGAAAAAAGCATGCACCAGCACTCTTCCTCTCCCATCAAATTTGCTATTACATAAATGCCGAGACTTTTGAAATGTATGGATACTGCGTTTGTTTGATATTATTATGTGTGGGTTTTGAGTATCATGTTTTAACATAATGTCAGTATGTTTGGCCCATGTACAAAACACTTCTTGAGTTAGTTGTAGCATGTCATAATTGGCCAACACATAATGCCATTTTATTACTTTCGTTGTCCATTTGGAAATAGATGTAGAAAAGCCAAATATTTAATCTGGTACCTCACATCTAAGAGTTTTGATTAGTGCCAGTGTTTCTTTACTTATTTCGCCACCAATTGTTATGTTGTGATACTCTTGAAAAAGTCGGAGAGCATTTCAAACTATTGATGAATTTGCATGTGTGATATATTTGCCAGGTACTTTTAAGTACCCAAAATCATTTAAATATTTTATTGTAGAAAGTGTTTGTTTTTGCCTCTGCTGGAGGTTATCAAAATAAAGATGACAATGGTAAAGGTAACCATTTACTGTTATATCATATTTCATAGTATCACTCTTTTTCAATTTTGTAGTGTCCCCATGGTAGTGTATTAATGCCATCTTTAAGAATAAATCTTTTATCATCTTTGGGACTTAATGCTTTTTTTCTCAACTCAATCATATAGAGTTCATGTTTATTACTTTTAATAAGATTCATACTTCTGTACAACACTTTTTTTTTAACCAAACCAACACTTTTTTTAGTCACCAAAAGTAATCTCATTTCTGACTACAGTGTTTTTCACAACCTTTGCTCTTTCCTTTACACCACCTTCCACATTTATTGCATACATTTTCGATTTCAATCCAATAAATTCTTCCATTATTTTTCCATTACATTCATCTTTCATTTGCCAATAATCTTTTTATTAACTAACGGTATACCATATGGATTATCTGTTTTATAGTCAGAAGTATCAAAATGATTGACCATTTCTTTCATGTTACTGTAGAAGTCTGGTGTTTTTATATAATAGATGTATGAATCAGTATCTTGGTAGCACATTTAAATATTTTCCCCATACTTTGGTTTCATTATATTATAGTGAAAATCGTACATTAAGACTTTTGGTAGATCAAGTATACTCATTCCAACATAAAATGGGTTTGTTAAAGCACAGTTCTGTTTTAAACATATGAACTGCAACCAAAGAGTTAGTAAATATAGTTCTACCTTTAAAGTTTGGTTTAGCCACTAGTATATCCATTTGTTTAGAACTTGTGCACAACCGTATATTCACTCTGTTTCCAACATTTTCCATTGTTTTTCCAAAAATTGAATTGTTCATTAATTTGTAGAAATCTTTTTCAAAGTCATTTGTAGACTTTGTTCACATTTTTGTTTTTAGATCAATATAGGACTTGAGCCAATCTGATTGATCAAACTCCAGAACTCTATGGATCTTTTTCAACTTCATTCCGAGAGATAGATATTGCTTAAGATTTACATAGTGTAATACATATCTTTCTTTACCATCCAGATTAGTCAAGAGTTTGGGAATTTTTGAGCATTCTGGTATTATATTCTCTGGTGACAATGACAGATCTTTGTGGAGATTGTGTAGTTCATGTGGGTATTCCAAATCAACTTCCAATATATCACCTTTGCTAGAATCATCTTCTATTTTTGTAACATCTATATTTGTATTTCCCCACTTAAACCCACAATAGGGTAAATACTGGCTCATAGCCCATCCATATAAGTTATTGGCATCCAGATATGTGAGATAAACTATTTCCTTTGTACTATCATAAGCATTCATATATTTATTATTTGCTTTAGCATATTGCTTACAACATTGTGAAATTCCACCACGAACACCTTTTTCTATCATCAAAATCATGTCGTAATATGTTAATAATTCTTGTTCTATTTTAGTATGTTTGAGCATAGCATCCCACGCTAACCCTGGGACTGTGAAATACCATGCTGGATCTAGCTTATATGTTTTGAGACACACATCTCTAAAATTTTCCATTATATCAGACAATATCAATACATCAGATTTGTTATAGAGTTCTGTGTACTCTCTTAGAGATTTTATGTTGAATTTTTCCCACACCTTTCTCGCTAATTTGTAATCTTTGTCTGCAATGCTACATTTAATGAGTTTGTTGTAAAATGCATCTTTGGATGGAAGTGATGTCTCACAAAATTTTTCAGCATTATCCATGTAGTCATATGGGTAAACATCTTTTCTTGTAACAAAGTCAAGAAGTTCATTGGAAAAATGCTTACACGTTTCTAGGAATTGGCTTCTGGAAAGGTTGCTAGAGAGTTTATCGATACTACTAGCCATAAATTTAAATGAGTCAATAAATCCAAGATTTACACTTTCACATGCTTGTTTTGTATAATAATTGTAATATATTTTACTTCGTTGTTGGGAATTACATCAATTTTAGTTTCACCAATGCCAAGATCTCTTATGAATAAATGTGTCATAACCAGATAGATTGTGTATAAACCCTGTGACAAAACATGGATTTCTGTATGATAAGTTACAATCTCTGTGTGTATCTCCCCTAAATTTTCCCATAAGATGATCATGATCTCTCACAGAATCACCATTCAAAGGCTTTTCGCATATATGACAATGAGTAGCTGTAACATAAACAATTTGTTCTTTCTGAGTTAGTGGAAGCATTGGTTTTTTATTTCTGTATATATCACCAATAGACTTTGCTTCTTCCATTAGCATTTTAACGAATACACTAGATGCATCAGATCCTTCATAAGTTTCTGGTGGTTTATAGTATCCATGTTCGTATTTTACATAGTAGCAGAAGCTAATAGGCTCGTGTTTTTGATATGGTTTCGTGTAAGATTCTTCGGGGTTTGGTTGGCAATTTTCAATTTAAGTCAACAGACATTCAAAATCAGCATATATCACAAACGGAACTCTCAAAAAATGATTTTGGTCTTTAAATCTTAATATGTCATTTTTTCCTTTAGATGGTAGTTCAACTCTAACACCATCGTGATCTCGACAGTCTTGTTCGTGATCTTTTAGCTTATTTACAGAGTAGAAATTTTGCAAACATCTATCGAATATAAATATTTTGTGACCATTATTTGTTACTTGTGATGCGATAAGTCTCGAAAGACTTTTTATCCAGTAATAGTGGTCGTTCTTTTCATTTTTATATAGAGTAGGTTTATGTGCTTATCTGTCTTATTTTTTTGTTGTTTTTAATGGACAGATTACATATTTCTCACCACCATCTTCTTATTCGTATGCGTATATATTAATATAAATTCCATTAATTTCCTCAAAGGTTGGTCTGCTATCCAATTTCATTTGAAATTCCAAACCATTATGTGCATCTTCAAACTCACATTCTTAAGCTATGTATTTATTCACTCTTTGAGGGTATTTTTGTACTTGATGCAATGCAGATAGAACAGACCACAAAAAACATTTTTGATCATTGTTCTTAACATTAATTACCGCCTGATTAGTTTTGATTTTTTCTGGGAGATCAACATAAGAACCGCCCTTGAATGGTACTTCTCAAGTGACTTCTTATGAGAGATGGTTTGAAATAGTGACTACTCGTTTCACATTTCACTTGTTTCTCTTGTGGGAACTTCTGTTTTGATATTAAATGTTGTGATACTTAAAACATTTCCCATGCATTTGTTGGTTCATGTGATTTATTATGTATTGGTGTAAGACCTTTGTGAAATGTACTTTTAAGATGACTTCTTATGAGAGATGGTTTGTAAAAGTGATTACAAGTTTCACACTTGACATAATTCTCTTCAGATTTCTTCTTCTTTCTTTCTGCAAAAACATCTTATATTCTTTCCAAATATTACCAGTTGTGTTAGCCTTTTTAATTGCCATGGTAGTTATCATATTAGGCATCAGTTGATTTTTATTTGCGCCCATTTATTATATACATTTTATTTTTACATATTCAAAATTTCTGATCCACTCTTTTTTTGCAACTAAGCCCAAACGCGACTTTTTACCCCTATTTTTGAAGATGCACTCAAATGCAAAGTTTAACACAACTTTTTTTTAAATGACTACGATCTAACCAAACACAACTTTTTGAGTCACTTTTTTTGCAACTGCTCCCAAACGCAACTTTTTACACATATTTTTACAGTTGCTCCCAAATGCAACTTTTTGAGCCACTTTTTTGCGGTTGTGCTCGAATCGTCATTTTATGTTTTGGATCAGAAAAATAATGGTAATTTTTTATTGATGGTTTTCTCATGGCTTGAGCATTTAATTTACTGTTGGTTTTCTGATAACTGGGGGCCGCGCTCGAATCAGCATTTTTATACTACTTTGGTTCTATTTTTGGAGAGTGGCATAGATATTCAACCTTGGATGCCTGGCAGGCGATGAGCTGTGAGGTAACAACTATTTCATCAACACAATTAACTATTACTGGAAAACAGATCAAAGTATTCAGCTTTTCAAATATTTTGTATCCTTGAGCCACCACACACTTGAATTCATGTAATGTATTTGTCGGTTTTCCATTCAAATAATAACAGTCTACAATATTAACATTTACACAACATATATTAACTATAAAATATTAACCTGTTTTGATGATTCGTGTAATTGATTGGCGGGATACATTCTCCGTTCATAACCTAACATATTTGCAATTGAATTGTCTTATGTGAATTCGATATCGACACTACTGTACATCACACTAGTTAATGTATTTGGATTTCCATGTAATGGGAAACGTACATCAACAGGTAATGCCTCTTTAATGAATGCTTGTAAATCATCAAATTCATAAGTTTCCTTCAAAATCTTATACGTTTTTTCACTAATGTTAACTGTAATTGATTGGTATTGCATATCAATATTTGGTATGCTGTTGTAAATAACGAATTCTATTAGGCTTATTTGCCACTGTCCATCTAACTACAAAGCTGGGAAATATACCAAATGCAATTGAGAGGAGTCCCCACTTAATATCAATGTAATTGACATATTACTAATATATGTTAATATTGCACGTACATTGTATCTTATTTGTAGTCAAAAACCTTAAACATAATTGACCACAAATTATAGGATTTGGAGCTTGTTCCATTTTGTAATTTTGTGTTAATAGCATGTTTTTTAAATACTTACATATTTAAATTGGAGGATGTAAACTGCTGAAACTGTCATAATACAATGATTGATTTGCATTTTTAATTAATGTAAACCAAAGTGTTCCTTCGTTTTGTTTCGAATCTAAATTAATGATTATACATTCACAAAGGATATGTTTCTTTGGTAAATTGTCTCTCGTTTACACACCTCGGAAATAGGGAATATCCAGTTTCTTTACAAATACAAGAATGTCTTTGTTAGTGCAGGTTTTGAAAGACTATTTAAGACTTTCTGCATTTTATACATGTTTGGAGTTTTTTTCGTCCTTGTCCAACTTTATATGGTTTAAGATACATTCCTTTGCCACTTGATTTATTTGAATTAGCAAGAGCTGAAATGCCTCCTATCAAAGCTCCAAGTGCTGATAATGCTGGAAATATGATTGTGAGGATTCCCCCTTTACTTCTTTGAAATTTGGTCTTGCGTTTTACATCCATTTCTTTCTTCACTTTTGCTTGCATTACTTTGTCTATGATCCAAGCCCCGAGCCTTTCACTTGTTGATGTAGATAAATTCTTCCTCATATTTGCTGCTTTATCGGCTAGAAATGTATCTGCTATATGCTTTTCTTTTAAATAGTGTGTATGTGTGTAAATAATGACATCCTCTTTACAAGCGTTATCAAAAGAGTATATTCCTTGATCGTTCTGTGCCAGACATTTTGCAAGCTTAGTACCAGGCTCACAATAATTGTATTTTGGTAAATGCAATTAAAATGTTTATTTATTAATCCCTGTATTAAAAACTCCTCACGTGCCATTATAATCAACTAAATGAGAACCTATATATACACACCTGCATTTGTAACTTTTACGTCAGTATATTGTGTTATACTGTTTAGAAATGAAGGTTGTTAAACAAAATGTGCATATTGCGGTAATTGTATATACAAAAGAAAGCATAATTGAACAGAAACCTGGAATTACTTTACCTCCAAATACACTATGTATAACAAATGGTCCTTCTGTATGTGGAAAAACTTGTGTTATTATGTCGATGTTGGAAAAACCGAATGGATTTAAGTTTGAAAACGTATATGTGTTTTCTAAAAAAATACAAGAGCAATATCAACAATTAGCGACCATTTTGTCATTAATTGAAGGAATGCTGTATTGCCCTTTTACTAATAAGAAGATATTGTGCCTCCGAATGAAGCATTACCAATTCCGTATTTATATTTGACGATGTTTGGTGCAAACCGCAGGATGAGATACAGCAATATTTTAGTTTTGGTAGACATTCAATTGTTGATTGTTTTTATCTATCACAAAGTTATGCACATATTCGAAAAAATAATTTGCATGATAATGGAAATATGTTAATTGTGTTTAAAATGGATAATATTAATATACAACATATTTACAATGATTATATGTAGGTATTATGTCATTTACAAAGTTTAAATATATGTGTTTTTACTGTTGGAATGACAAGTATGGATTGCTGGTAATTATACCAGCACTTCCTCTATATACAGGAAGATATATATGTGGATTTTACAGTTTTTTACTTCCTGATGAAGAACAATGATTATTTCAAAATTTGGAAATAGCTGTATAAAACGCTATCATTACAATACCTGTTGAACCAACCATCGTGAAGGGAATTGTGATTTGAATGGAAATATATTACGTAATGTGGGAATGGCTGTGAAAGATACTGATGCGGCAAATAAACGTTACATGGAAGATTTAAACACTATTACTCTAAACATATTAAAAATCCAATTGACCGATATACAAGATAAATTAATAAACTTAATTGAAAGTAATTCTAAAGCATCTACGAATATTAGTTACATTTCAGAAATATTGGCAAATGTGATGAATACACTGCAAAATATAGAAACTATAACACACTAACATTTTAAATGTTTAAAAAGTGGAATTAATGAAATGGTAACCCCTATTATCACAAAACAACTTGAAACAAAAATGGAAGAGATGTTGCAATATATAACTTTTGAATTGATTAATAAAAAATCTGGTTTAGCTATGCAAACAGATCTGATAAAGCATAATGATGTTTTGCAATATCGAATAAATTATTTCATTAATGACTTCAGATATAAAACTCTAATTAAAACAGACATTGTTAAGATTACAAAGGCGCAGACTACTCGACCTAGTGCACCAGTTAAAAAACCAAAGCCTTAATTTATATGTAAATACTGGAACATTAATCTAATGTAATCAAAAAAATGCCCGACTCTGCTTCGGAATTACATAACGCCATATCTGCTATAAAAGTAAAATATTTACACACTAAATAAGCACAAATGGAACAGGATGTTTTAAACAAATAAATATTATACCTGTTACGCATAGAATGGATACACTACATAATGTATTAACTACTTCTTATGAAACACCATTGGAAATTAAATCAAAAGAATATTTAAAGAAGAAGAAATGCAAAACATTTCTCATTTAACATGGTGTTATTTAGCTTAAAAACAATCTCCACCTATTCGCAATACGAAATTTGGCGTATATCGTCATGGAAACATATGTTACCTGAGAGATTCAGTAATTACTTTTTTGCCTGACAATAAACTTAGAATAGGTGATTACATAAATTATGTGAGGGAAAGTTTGTTCGAATTATTATTTTTAAATGTTCCAAATGGATACTCCAACACCGATTTGGAGAAATATAAGGAACTTATCCATTGTACGAACGCAACTATTCGTTCAGGAAATGGAAACCACCTGAAACAGAATTTATTAAGCTATATAGCTCGAAGTGGAATATATAAAGATAAAGTTGGCGATTGGTTTTCTCCTGTATATTGGAACAATCCTAATGAATTAGTGAACAGATTAAAACTCCTCATTGCTTCCAGAGAGTCTGGAAATAATTCACATACAAACGAAATAGTTTCTATTATTGATGAGCTGACTGAAGAAGATTATATTAGTAATGAAGTTCAGTAAGATCGTTCAAGAACTCCACGCTCACGTAAGGATAAGGTTTCCCAGAAGAGGAGTTATTGCTCTTGGTATAAATGATCTATTTCAAGCCGATTTGTGTGAAATGGTATTGCTTTCGAAATACAATAATGGATACAAGTATATTTTAACCATTATAGACGTTTATTCAAAATATGCTTGGGGTATATTTGTGAAGAACAAGACTGGAAAACAAGTTACCGCTGCAATGAAAACTGCTTTGGAAGAAAGAACACCAAAATTAATCCAAACTGACAGACAGAACCGAGTTCTTTAATAGGTCTTTTCAGAAACTAATGGCTGAATATGGGATTAATCATTATGTAACGCATTCTGAAATTAAATCATATTGTTGTAGGCACAAGTGAGAGGACAGCTGTCTACAAGGTTGACCCCTGTCCGTGGTCGAGGACGATGCCCCGCAGGAGAGAAAGTAACCAAGGGACAACGGGGTAGGCGCTGACGATGATCTGACCGGCAGGCCATGGATGTTGATACAGCCGACACCCCCCTTCTCGAGTAATTTGTAACCTGGTGTGTGTCGGAGGTTGGTCATTCAGAGAGGCTGGAGCGATCCCCGATCAGCGAGTCTGCCGATGTTGGAGCAGCATCGGGCGGAGCCAGTGCCGAGGTGATCCAGGAGCTGGGTCGAGACCACATCTTCACTACACGAGCCGATGGAGGAGCTCCGGCAATTCGAGACTGTCAGTGGTAGGTGTTCATGAGTAGAGTGCAAGGGCGAGCAGGGTGCGATACGAATCGGGTAGCGCAATTAATGTAATCTAAAGTAATTATTGAATCAGAGAAGAATTAGTAGTTATAGGCTAAGAAATAGGAATTTAATGTAATAACTAAAGTCATTATAAGTAAGAGTAGCACTTATTGTATCTGTATAATTTGTAATTGAGTTTAGTTTTGTTTATGTCATAAAGTTTGATATTAATGAAGCAACTGGTGGTAGTAATTCAGAAGATTTAATATAGTCGATCCTGGTATTTTGTTGAGGGCCTTGTGCCAGTGTGGTTATGCAAGAATATAGATAGGTTGTACACTTGGCTAGGCACTACAGCAATATGTAGTCGAGAGGTTCAACAAATCTATTAAACAGCTAATATACAAACATTTCACTTCGAAGGGGACTTACAAATGGGTGGACATTTTGCCTGAAATACTTACATTTTATAATTCGATATACCATCGAAATATCAAGATGTTACACCCGAAAAGGTAATGGACAATAGATTGATGAAAACCGTATATAATACACCTAAAGTAGTTGACGGAAGAAAGCAAAAGTTCAAAGTTGGCGAAAATGTTCAGATCTCTAAGCTGAAAGGTATTTTTGAGAATAAAATATATACTCTTAATTAGTCGTACGAAATATTTAAAATTATTTTAATTATACAGTTATTTCCTACAGTATATTACCTCGAAACCTATGATGGACAGCCTATCAAAGGGGGTTTTTGTGAACATGAATTACAGAAAGTTACTTCTGCAAATGCATATGTAGTTGACAAAATAATTAAAAGGGGGATGCACGCCTCCTTAGTATCCTGGAAATGTTTCTCAATAGTTCACAATTCGTGGGTGAAGATACAAGATCTTAAAAGATTGTAAGACAATATTGTTAAATTCTGATAATAAATCATTGAAACATAATTGATGTATTTTTCATTTAATAAACCAACCAAAATTGATGGGGTTTGAATGTACAATTATTGTGTAATTAATTTATTGCATGTATTGTGCAATCATTTTATCGTGTAATTAGTTTATTGCATGTATTGTGCAATCATTCTGCTAGGTTATCATTTGATTAGTATTTGTGATTCATCGTGTTTGGGCGGTAATCCGTTACATTTTATATGTATTTGTGTTTTAATTGTGATGCAATTCCTCGCATTTAATTTATAGTTAAAATGATAAATATGATAGATTCGTTTAATTGGTAATTCGCATTTAGGTGTGAATTGTTTTTGTTTGATTTGTAATTCAATTTGTATTGTAATTCGTCGAGTTTGGGTGTTAATTCTTGTTTTACTTGTTAATTCGTTCGCATTTTATCGTTTTTTATTCATTAGTGTTAGAGTGATGTTTGTTTTCTCTGTATACATGTCTGGGTTTTTAATTTGCTTGTAATAGGTTATATTCATTTGCTTGTAATGATACATTTCCTGGAATTGGGACACATTTCATGGAATCTAAGAAGTAAATCCGTTTTCTTGTATAGTATTCGAATAAAAAATTGCAACTCTTTTCCTTGGATTTTGCCTAAAATACAACATTTTCGGAATATTGTTGAAATATCGTTAAATTCGTCATACAGTATTATAACTCCTACCGTGTTAATTTCAGGCTGTAAATGTGTTATGCGGTCTTTCCTCCATTAATATATTGTCGAAACACAGTTTTTTTTTTTTTTTTTTTTTTTTTTTTTAAGAAAATAGGCATATATTTGTCTATGTATACACATTTCTGATGTATTTGGTACAACAAAAATTTTGGATGGGCACCTTTAAACATTTGTAAAAGGAACATATTCCAGACATTCTTTATTTTCACATACAATACCTTTGTGGTATAACTGAATTTTTCATCTCCTTGAGAAGTCTACATTCAAATGCATACGAAAATATATTTTCTCTGCTATAATTTAATAATATTTGAAAAATTAAACACACATTTGTTTAATGTATTTCCCTCATTGTATTAGCACTGTTTGGTAAATTTACAACTTAGGCAACAAAATATTTGAAGATTGCTTCGTGTGAAAACAATATGTCACACCACACGCTTTGATGGTTGGATAATTGTTTTTTAAATGCTCACAGTAATTTAAGTACTTAAATTTAAGACAATAATAATTACTTCTAACCGCTGGGGTCTTGGGAGTCGATTAGAATTTGCATCGGATCTCATAATATTTTAACAGAAGTATTTGTTCAGCTTGAACGTATTTGGAACATAATTCAATAGCTACTTAGGAATATTTAAATGCTAATTCGTTGCACGTATTGCAGGTCGTGTTTTTAATTAATTGTTTTCATGTTATTTACATAATTGGGACGCGATATTTCTTACTTTGGGGTAAAGTTTTCCGGAGTTTAAATCCATTATTATGTCATTTAGAATGCATTTGTTGCTATAATTTCCTGGAATTGAAATATGTTTCAGTGACATTTTTAGGTTAAAAGTAGTTTCTTGAAAGTGAAATGTGATTTCCTGAAATTGTGATAGTTGGGAGGTAATTCCGTTTTTAATATCAGTTGTGATATATTTCAAATTTCCAGTGCCTTGGCCGTCGGCCGTCGTCCTGGTGCCTATTTGTCACTGGTAAGGGAGGAAGGGAGGGAGGGAGATTCTCAGAAGCTCAACGCTCTCGAAGGCTTTGTGTGTCACAGGGAAGAGAGACATAGTGAACGAAAGAGTGGGACAAAGCGAGAGAGTGCAGGGAATGTGTAACAGCTTAGTTCTTCATTCGTTGTCGGCCAGTGCAGATGGAAGGCACATTCACTGGAGAGAGCAGACATGCCTGTCCTTCATAAGCTCCTTTTACACACAACTGCGGATAACATAGTAATACTTCGCTTCTACATATAGGTACTTAGGATCGTTCATTTATTTTATTAGTTTTTTTTTAACTTTTATTGATCGAAAAGTGGCATATCGCTGAAGTAAGAACGAGGCAAAGTGCGTGTGTGTAAGTGTAGCAGGCCGCCGCGAGTCGCTGGGGTTCACCAACTTGTTACTGAGAGTAGAGGAGGGTGAAGCAAGCTGTGTGTGTATAAGTATTGTGGGCCGCCCTGAGTCGATGCGGAAGGTGGGGTCGAAGACGCGTTCGTAAGAGCAGGACCTGGCAGCGGTATGCTTAATAAGTGTGATATTTGCAATTTTACTATAATTTTTCTAGGGAAAAGCTCTAATTAGATACATTACATTATTTTATTAATTATTTATATTTGGAACTTGAAATTATGATATGTATGATTAAAATTTTTTCTAGGGAAAAGCGCTAAGACAGTACAGTGCATTTTTATTAAATAATTATTTTGAATGTGTGGTTATCTCATGAGTGAGTTAAATATTTTCTTGGGAACACACGTCAATTGGGGTAAGTTGTTTTGTGTGCGATTATGTGATTTCACCTTTTAGGGCATTAAATTAATTTCTTTGCCCTTGGTTAAAATTTAATTTGAAACCTTCCGGGCATTTGTGGCACATTATATGTGATAGTAAAATAACTTTGTACGTAGTTTAAATGCTGCATCATAAATACAATTCAGGATGCATCATTCTTGTGTTTGATTAATTTATTATGTGGGTGTTTATGTTATTAGTGAAAATTGGTTAACTTGTCTGTATATTGTGTATTTCATTCATTTATATTTCTTTGTGTGTGCTTAATATTTTATTTGTGTGTGATTGTGTTAATTTGTTACGTGTTTAATTTGTGCTTTGTAGATGTTTGTGTATTCAATCAGTTCGGTAGAAAGTTTGTGTATTTTGAACGGGTATTTTTTGTTTGGATAGTGCTTGATTCTGGTGTTTGACATAGGGAAATAGTCCTTAATATTTCGTTTGTTTGATTATTCTGTACATTTATCCTGTTGTTTTGCATATATTGGTAGGGAAACAGGGTGGTGCTTTATTAATATTTTGAACATGTGGCTAGGTAAAACATGGAAATGGCTGGATAAACTGTTTATTAGTGTGGTTATGTTGATTTGGGATAGTTCGTTTTGTTTCATACCTAGTATGTGCATCGTAATTGTCAATCGGGATAAGTCATCTTAAGTAATTTGTGATAAATTATTTGTGGTGTGTGACATGTTTTTCATTTGCTAAATAGTATTATTTCATATTTGTGTAATGTGACATGTTTTTCATTAGTTTCTCTTGTGTTCTATAAAACATAGTTTTTTAATGTCGTGTGTTTCGTAGTTATTTGATTTCGCAGAAATACTATTCTTCGGTAATTTAAAACACTCACTTATTACAATTTTCGATTTATGCATTTTTGACCTCTACCGATAGCCAGTACATGTAATACAGTATACATTCAGACACTGGCCGAAGTAGATGTGTCTTATCCCTCAGTCGATACACTAAGAATATTTAAGAATAGTCATTCATTAGGTGATTTTATTGTTTTCTAATTAAATATGTAATCTTTCAATATAAACTTTCATATTTTTATATTAATTTGATTTTTCCGAAACACTATACTTAAACATTCATTTTAAATTATGTGTTTTGCATAAAACAGTATACAATCAAACATCGCTCAAAGAGGACGTATCTCCGACACCCCATTAGTCACATGCATTCCATCCTCTCCCCTCTCCCAGCGTACCACATCAGTCTACATTCAGACACCGGCCGAAGCAGACATATGGTCTCTCCCGACCTCAATACACAACGACACTCTTCTCCATAACATAACACTAATGCCACTATTACAAAACACACATGTCCCTTCCCCAACACCTTACATCTAGCTAATCGCCTGCCAGACATCCTAGGGTTAACATCGGCGCCACTCTCCGAAAATAGAACCCAATCAAACAACTACACATTCCAATAAAATTTAAAGAAAATTATAATTCTCCAAAATTTTCCAAAAACAAATTCACACATTAATCCTTAATCCAATACATCAAATTACCAAATTTATCGGAATAGGATTAGCCAATGAATCGGATTAGCGAATAATCTGCAAAATCTATTTTTAGACCATCCTCATCTATATGTAATTCGCCTAGTGGGCCACAACATACATGCCCCCACTATTGTCGTTAATTGAACTTCATTAAACAAATAGATTTTTGTATATTTGTATTTACCCACTCATGTGTTTTCGAAAGTATTTACAGTGTCAGTTATATTTAGGTTATGTCAATTAGGGCTTATTTTCCGGAATAGTGGGCTATCCACTATGAATTAAGATCGTTCAATGCTATGGTCTCGACTTATAAAATTTATAAAAAAAAATTATTTCAAAGGGGTATTTTCAAGATCTTTCTTACTTGTTTATGGCGCTACTTTCTAATGCGTGTATTTGTATTTTACAGTTGTTATACTCCAATTTCGAAGGATGGCATTTATGCGAGTTTCTTCATTATCCTGTGTAATTTTAGGTCATATGAAGTATAGTGGAGAGGTCTGGGCGGCTGAAACATCGAGGTCTTGAGAGCCGATTCAAGACATGTGAATAGTTCATAATGTCTTTCTCCCCCAACCAACTATTGTTTAAACATGTTTATTCTCTTTTGTATTTGTATGCTTTTTAGCAAATATTCTTGGCATTGTTTTACATTTATGTTGCATATTGTTTTAGTAATCTCGTTTGCCATCATGCTGGTATCTTCTGCATTTTCTTAAAGCGATATGATTATTATTTAGTTTTTACAATAAACCATTAAAATTTTATTGCTTTAACTCTAGATTTTAGATTAAATTGCCTACTAAGGGGGAAAATCGTCGGTTTTTATACAAGTATAGCTACATCAAGATTTAATGACTCAGGTGATATTCGGCCAGCGAAAAAGAAACCTAGTCTCCATCACCAACGATGGAATATGCTTAGAAAGTTTTTGTGCTGTCACTGGGAAGAGACATTTTCTAACAGCAGCAATGATCGACATCATGAAACTTGATTTCTTCAAAATGTCAAGCATGGTACTTTAGAATGTGAAAGGTGAAAAATGCAAACAGCAGGATGGAGGATGTAGCAACTTAAGGGATCTCAAAACATGGACACAGCTCTCTTCAGTGCCTGTTGAGCTTTATCTGCCAACATTGCAGGAGAGCTGAGTTTGGATGGCAACAGGTGCGACATGTACCAGAGAAGATGCCATTGGTAGTTATTTGCTTTCGTCAAGATTTCTGTAAAATAACTGCGAAAATACTTTTGAAAATGCTAAAGAAGCCATAAAATATGAACTGAATAAATGTGTATGTCGTACTGTCCACATGGTGTATCAATGTGGGGTGTGCAATAAACTCTTTGTGCGCATAGACGATTAAATTAGACATTAAAAATGATGCGAAAGTGTCGCTTCATTGACTACCTTGAACCAACAAATTCGGCCTTCACCTTCTGAATTTATGGCGATGACTTTTACTGGTGCATAATCGACTGGTCCATTCCGAGTCATCCTCTGACCACACATCGCAACCTAATAAAGTAACTTGTGAGATGTAACCTTATGTAAACGGATTTTTCCGGAAGGAATCCGCATTCAGAAGTCTTTGCAGAACACATTTTGCTCCTAATTGGTAAACTATGCCGAAATAAAGTTGTTCACTTCTGGTACATATGAGACAGAATGTAATTAATCAACTTAGAGAATAATTGGAATAATGTGTTGAAACGAAATATAATAAACTCTTTAAATGCAGCTATAGTCAATAGGAGTTATATGATAATAAACGCAAAACGATAGCCTTCAGGACTCGTAATGCACCTGTCTATAATACTACACATTGATATCGATGAGAATGTTAAAAAATAGTTTAGAAAATGTTTGCCGCGAGGAAAAAAACAGACAACAAATAAGGACGGTTCACTTCGAACATGGACGATATATTGATACCTTTGTCGTCACTGTCGATTACAAACATATAAAAATATCCTCACTTCGAGGTTTATGCATTTTAATATCTATTTTTTGAGGTGTATATATGCGATAAGCCTAGGCCTGTTAGGAGCCTATGGCTCCAAGACGATTATTTCTCTTAATATCCTCTCGTTCCATAAAGTCTATATCAGTGATGCTCCAACATCTATCATCGGTGGGATTGACGTCACTAACAAAACTTGATTCCAATTACTCCTCTGTAGCCATCGCCTAGCACGAGTATGAATGCGTCACCCATCAACTCATAACTGGGCACATCAGCGATTGTGTTATAACTTCCCACGAATAACCAAGAGTCTCCATTACATCATGGTGCTCGCGTGGAGTTATATAGGTAGCTAGATTCCGGTTAGGAAACTAAGTTTGGCAATGTTCGGTGTGAAAGATACACTCTCTTAGCTAGTGATAGCAACTGATATGTAGGCCGTTCACGGTAAAGTGAGCACTTTTGAAGCTGTTTCATCAGACATAATAACCAATAAATAAATGTCATTATGGCCTCGGACTTTTGGTTCGGGTTTGGTGAATTTATACACTGTGTTTAATACTCACATGACAGGGTTTACATTAACAAGTGGTGGAAGGATATAAATTGGTTGAAAGAAAAAAGTAACTAGGGCTTTAAAAGTGCTCACTTTACCGTGAACGGCATGCAACTTGGAATAGATGGTGATGAGTCTAGCAGCTCTATTATCTAATGTTGGTGTAGTGTCATCTACTGCTATGGCTGTAATGTCTCTGGTATTTTCAATGGAGAAAATGTCTCCTGCTATGAAACTGCGAGCCCCAGTTATTATTGCTACTCTACCATCTGGTTCTTTGATTGTACCATCTAGTTCCTTGTTTGGGTCGTCTATGGCAGAAATCAGTTCACTGGCCCAATTATCCACACCAGAGACAATTTATTGCTACTGGTATTGCAACAAGGTCTTTTCGCACCAACACATCGCATGACAGGTATACACTAATGGGGGTATAAAGTATCCCAACCCCATTTAGTATCTGTGCTCAAGGTTTGGATCGCTCTTATACAGCAACCATAATGTCTGCAAAACTGTAATGTCATGCAAAGATAAACTGTGGGCCACATCGATACATCAGAGTCAATACTGCAAGATAAATTAATTTCCTGCAACCACCACCATTGGTGCAACGGATAGTAGCAACATCGATTTGCACCTATCATACCTCTGTTACCATCGCCTACGACCAGTATGAATTTCGAGCCCATCACCTCATCACTGGGTGAAACAACGACAGTGTCGTCATCTTCCACGAGCTCCTCACCACCATCCCCATTTCCAGCTCCTTCAAACGGGACGATGGTCGAACCATCAGTGTTTATTTGTGTGTCCTCTCTAGCTCTGCCGAGAACATGCCAGTGTCGCTTTTGCTGCACAGCTTTTGCATTTAAGCTCATCATGCTTTGGCACGATTTTTATGCGTTTGCGAAAGCTTGGTTTCGTTTTAACAAATGACTGTGGGTGATATATATTGACACACATTGAAAGGAAAAACATGGCCAACTTAGAGCGTTTACAGTATGTAGTAGAATGATTTTAATAAAAAAAATCGATATAAGAAAATAGCGATTTTTAAACATATGTCTAATCCCCCTGCTATATATAAAATTGACTTTGACATACACTGTGATATAATTGTTCTGTGAACGTAAAATAAATGATTTTTTTTAACGAAAATATTACTTAAAATATAAAATTTTATAATTTATTATATTATATTTTTACTATTTACTGAAATGAAAACATTTATTTACATATAATCTTTGGAAACAAATTGAAATTTAACATGCATTTATTACATAACAATATGGCACAGACAGTTATGTAAAACTATTGCATTATTTTGTAACATATGTTGGGAACATGGTCTTCATCCCTTAACACAGAATGTCTCACAAGTATTTTTTTTTTTCACAAACGATTGTACGAGATAACTCCATGATGGTTTTGGAGTGGTTACTGTGTTTGCCTCTCACAACACGGACGGTAACGTGGTCCACACGAAATCTGCGAAGGAAAGGGCTGAAATTCGACCACATTAATTCCTTCTTACTCTAAGATGTCCGGTGCTAGGTTTCATAGCATTCCATTCCTCCTGGACGACTAATGGCACTGTCAGTTGTTTAATTGCCGGGTAAGAGGTGCCATCAGGGTGACCATTTCCCCCACAGATGCCAGTCAGTGGGAATATTCAGTAGGACTCACTGGTTACTATGGACGGGAGAATATTACACTGTATATTATGAAAATATTTCCTCAATGGGCGATACTTATTCTATCCGAAAATGTGCTTAAATACATCATTTGTAGATTAAGTTATAACATTTTTCCATAAGGAACCCCTTATACCCATCGTCTGGGAGCTATTCCATACCCACAGACCCTATGGTAGCATTATAAGCCCCCCCCCCTTTTTTTCCCCTCAAAACCACAACATTGTTATTCCACTGGACTCTGCACTGATGCATCGAATATTCTCTACAGATATTTTCCCCCTTCCTCTCATGTTCTACGTGTATTTCTCACAGTTTGGTGTATGCATCATTTTAACAACAATACTGAAAAGAGCGATAGCAATTATGGGTTTTCCGAAGTTAAATAAGCTCTATAGTTAATCGTTCTCGGGTGTGTCACATACAAGTGCAACAAAAACTGGATGGCTGGGGGCGAGGGTAACAAGATTGGCGAGGGCGTTAGTGCAAGAGGGGTGAGGGTGAAGTGTAAGTGGTTGAGGGGGTTGGAATTTGAGGCGTGTGTGCGGTTGGCAGTGAGCTGGATGGGGGTGTATTGTGGGGGTTGAGGATGCTGGTTGTTGTTGACAGTTGGAGTGGATTTGTTTAGCGGGTAATTGTGAGGATCTGGTGGTGAGGGTGGGGGCGAGGAGAGGTATGTGATGGCGGAAGGGTTGTGGGTAGGTAATGGGAAGAATGGGTGTAGAATAGAGGGTGAAGATGCACACCTATGCCTATTGCATAAAATATGGTGGTCATGTGATTGGATTAATTAATGGTTATTGCATCATATCTGTTTTGACCTTCAAACGACGAGCCCATTAACGTAAAACATTTTATACGTAAACCTTTAAAATTTGAACTGTAATATCAATTTTAAATGAAATAAAACTTTTCAATAATTTTTTTTATATTTATAATTATACTTTGACCGTTTATTGTGGCTGACATTTCAACAACATTTGTGGATCTTCAGCCGTTTTAGCAGCCACTCTGCCACACTTAGCATCTAGCATTTTTTGCACATAATGGGTAAATTTTGGAGGGCTCCGAGGGAAGTAGAGGGAAATTTTTGGGGGTAAAACAAGACTTTTTGAAGGAAAAACGAGGCATTTGGGGGGGGGGGGGGAGACATGAAATTTTTAACCATCATGAGGACATCTTATGACGAATTCCAAGATATCGGACCGTTCCGTACTTAGAATCCTATATCCCTTACCCTAAAATGAAGAAAATCTATGTATTTTTGTGCTGAATAATTTTGTACAAAACATAGTAACATATTCTTAAAATTTCAAATTTTAAGACGATTTCGACGAACTTGAATATTTAACATTTCATTCAAGCGACTGTTGTTATTTTACGAAATTTGGTCTAGAAATGAGAGTTTTTATCAAATCTGGCAACAAGTAGGTACTTGGAATTTGAATACTTTGAATGTTAAGTGAGCGAAGAGACTGGGGCGGCTCTTAACATCGAGGTTTTGAAAGCCGATGAGTGTGAATTGAGATGAGTATGAAGCAGCGCTGGGGGAAACGGCAGTTCCCCGAGAAAACTCGCCGACCACGATTCCCGCATGCGAAAATCCGGGGGCTAACCCGCCAGAATCGAACCCGGTTCGCCTTGGTGGGAGGCGAACATTCTAAGCACTACACCACCGCGGCCCCTTGTATACTGAGGAATTTCCAATAAATCACAGCGCAAACAGATATCGAATTCGCATTCGTCTATTTTGAAGTACACCGCTCTAATTTAAACAAAATTACCTGAAAGTATAGTAGTGGAGACAATTCTTTAACGAACTACATTATAACACCTGGAGTTACATGGCTTCGTAATCCAGTGTCATGTGACATTTTTAAGTATGTATGGATTTTTCTTATTTCAATAGTTTTTAGTTAAAAAAATATTACCAATTTTGTTTATAAAATCAACTTGGTACAGGCTCAGTGTAATAAAGTAGTATTATTATATTATAAGAATTTTTATTAGTAAAATCTAAGTTGATAAAGTTAATTTTTAGATTATTTTTACAAAACTGTTTGTGCTATGGTATTACATATTTTCTTCTATTGTGTTCATGTTCTTCAGAATTTATCTTTTAAAAAATTAGTAACTTGGAACATATACAATAACAAATAATATCCCTACAGCACATGGCATGGTTTACCTAAATCAGTCCAGGGAAATGCTGATATGGCCAATCACTTCCCCGTTCCGATTTATCTGAGCAAATTGCTCCATTTGTAGTGACTTCGCTGTCAACGAGACGTTAAGGCCTACCTAACTACCAACGACATATAATCCTGACACGTATTCACTGTTAAGGCTCGGCCTCACACACCATGCCGAATTATTGGATTTAGCTTATTTCAGTTGTATAGCGACACTTATTACGAAACTGCTACTATACAATCATGACAATATACGTTACGCTGAAGTACAAACATAAATTCTGAAAATTCGTCAAGTAGTTATGCCGTATTTTTTCAAGGATTATGAACACATTAATGCCATTTTACAATCACCATGTAACACGTGGATGAAGTTTGACGACTAAATTTGAAGGAGATTGTCAATTGTGATAATTCTACAGCAACAAATATTTTGTTATTTCACTGAAAAGGAAGTCATGGCATATAAATGGGAACTTTGACATGGCGGGTGAGGTCGAACCTTAATGATTGCTGCAAGAATGTATTCTCCGAGCTGACTCCAGTTCATGTCTTCTCTCTCAAACAATGTACGCAACCTACCAGTTATTATTGTTTCTTTACATATGCTCTTAATTTATGGAAATCTTGCGCACGTTTTGTTGTCGAAGTGTACTGTAGAAACTTTGCGTGCAAGAGCTTGGGTGGAAGTATTGCTACTTTTCGATTTTCAAGAGTACAGTTTGCTACGAAATATTTACGATAACCGTTAAGTTTATTGTTATTTCTTATTTGCTCTGCGCAAAACTTTTTTAGCGCTTTCGCAATAAAGATTATGTTTATGTGATATTTTTATACCAAGAAGGAAACATCTTGCAATCAAGTTTACACGGATAAAAACTATAATAATTATTCTCGAAAGTAAATATTTTCTAGAATAAATTCCAAACTAGACAAATAAAAATTAGGTTAATATGTCACATTTATAATATGGAGGGAACATCGTGTAACCGAGTCTAC
Source organism: Dryococelus australis (assembly GCA_029891345.1). NCBI lineage: Eukaryota > Metazoa > Arthropoda > Insecta > Phasmatodea > Phasmatidae > Dryococelus > Dryococelus australis. The sequence goes on along the minus strand of CM057009.1, from coordinate 53,120,658 downwards.
ACACATATTTCTAAATTATAGTTCTAAATTATTTTATAAATTCATTTTATTGTATTCAATACTGTTTATCACAGATTGGTTTCTTAATTCATGCAATTTCAAATGGAGTTTGAATATATCAGAAGCTTTAGTTTTATTAGTCTCAATACGCGCAACTTGATAATGTTAATTGTAGACGTAATACGTTGATGTTCATTTTGGTAGTAAATTGCTTCTTATGTTCTACCAGAAAAAATATCAAGGAAGTAGTATGGCAAGAAGAACTTAGGATGATGACCAAACAGCACTTAGAAACAATTCTTGAGATTATCCTCAGGAATTTCAACAATATTTTGACGATTATTCGTTTTGATGCGCATTTCAGAAAGACATGTTATTGGTATCCGAGTACGCTACGTTCATGTATCACTTTTGACGGCAGTGAAAAGCATTTCCGAGGTCGTTTCTTAGCTCGGGTTTGAAGGCCGCACTGCCCCAGATACACGTCGAGGAATCCAGTAAACAAGGCACTCACAATTGTCTTCGCTTGTGTTACACTATCACGTTTTTAAAAACAACAAGAATTATATTACAGCTGGTTACTCTCTTTAAGGACCTTCACAGCTTGACTAAGACTATAAAAGAATCGACTTACCGTGCCTAAGACTTCTCGTGCAGGCACGCGTTATTTACTCGCTAACCTCAAATATACCGCAGCACACTTTTAGTGTGTGCTAGAAGACTTAGATAAAGTAATGGATAACATATTATTTCTGTCTCTCTTGGTTATATTCGCCACCACGCTGCAGGTAAAAATGACAGACAACATTATATTTCATTAGTTGTGTAACGACTTGAATCAACAAGCCTCTTATGTTATTACTTATTGTTACACGCCTTCAAGCGAGATAGCCTGTAGGAATACTGTTAAGTACGTATTAAAGTAACGAGTGGCGTGTGGTTAAAAATAAATTTTAAAAAAATATTTAACACATAAACGATACTGGAGGTATCTGCACTTCTTAGAATATTGTTTGCAAATATGCCATTTATTAAATTAGCAACGTATTTGTTACGCAGTTTACTGCAATTATAAAACAAACTTAAATAATTTTGAATAAAGAATAAGATATCATCAACCTGTTCTGTTTCGTACGTATAAAGCAATTTTCTCTGAAGACATTCAGAATCTTCACTTAAGAATCAATTGCGAATAAATACAGGTGGCAAAATGCTTCATGTGCTCTACACTTAAGTCAGATCGATTTTAACCAAGTATACTTCATTTTCGGTATCCAGTCGGGTAAAACCCACTCCGAACTAGTTGAAATATATCTCAGCGCACTGATGCGAATACTTGATAAACCAGACGATAGCGGCAGCTTCTTCTGGAATGCCTTCTGCTATACTGCCGCTATATACTCTTATGTACGGTTTTTATTTAGCGCACTTTTCGCTTTATCGCATAAACATGATCACATTCCACTGATTAATTAGGTTAATTAGTGATTACAGTGGAAAAACAACGCCAAGTACTGAAAACCGGCTATTGAGCTATTATACAGCAATTTTCCAGAAAAAAAAATTAGCTCTTGTAGTTATATATATATATATATATATATATATATATATATATATATATATATATATATAATGTACGGAATATATATACACATGTTCAGTATATTTCAGAAAATTATTGTGTAACATTGGTTCAGAAATAATATGATAGCAGGTCGTCAATATTGTAATTAAGAAGTGCTTATTGTAACTTTTAAAAGTTATATACACGCTGCAGTTTTTAAAAATCATATGTCTGTTTGACACACAGGTATCAACCTCCAAGAAGACTTGTGCTTGCGGTTTAAGTACAGAAGGCGTGAATGCATGTGGATGCGAGCAACTTGTGGTGAGTGAGCTTCTCAAAGGCTTTAGTACTTTTAAATTGCAGTGTTCTTAATTTATCGCACATCGAGTTCGTAAAAGTAAGCTATTCGTTCTAAACAAAATTTAATTAAAATTTTTAAATACTTTTATTATATATTTGACTGAAATTTCGTTTTACTTATTTCCCAGAAGAGAGTTCCATAACGCACAAAATTTACAACATTAATAGGCGGAATGTTATTCATTGTTTTTTGACGCAGCCCTTTATCATTGAGAAGGAAACATTTTGGTGCCTAGAATAAATGTATTTCCGCGCCTTACGCATGAACACAAACATTTTTTTAAATGTGTTAAAAATAGGTTTCAATGTTTTTCCTGTGATTCAAAATTAAATTTTTTTCATGTCTCGCACATTTCATCAACACTAAGAATTTACGATATCTTAGCATAATAATAGTAATAATAATAATCTACTAGCACATACAAATGACTATTTTAAAGTATTTTTTCTGACTCGTGTGTGAATTTAAAATTAATATAGTCCGCTTATAAATCACTGCCTTGCTGGTGCAGATTTACGAAATTAGGAAACATTTTCAAGCTGTAAGCTTATTATTGTTACAAACCATTGCTGTTACTTAGTTAATGTTAATGGCTGAATACATATTGTGAAACAGGTTTGGACATAACCGCAGCTATGACAGCTCTGAGACTAAATTTTTTTGTGGAAGACGTGTTATGAAATCAAATTTTTCTCAGCGTGTCTTTTCCGTCTCTCTCTCTCTCTCTCTCTCTCTCTATTTTCCTTGTGAAAAGGGAGTTTTCCTTAACGATAGACGACCACTTAACCGATTTCGGTGAAAGTTCGTATTAATTTGGCGAATTGTTCTTGCGAGTTGTTGACTTTTGGGCACTATCGTTTTAGAAATCTAATAATATGCATCGGATAAAAAATGCGTATTTTAAAAATATTGCAATATTTATTTGTCTTAGAAGTTTCAGAAAATAAATTAATGTTTGAAAACATATAGGCTACTCTAGATGACGAAAAAACATTTTTGTAGTATGTCTCATAAAGGAATTTCTTGTAATTTTCTAGACAAAATTTTGTTAACAAAAATATTTGTTGGTCAAACTTATCTTACACAAACTCGTACTTTATTTAAGTTCTAAGTGACAAACTTTACAGTTACTAGAAAATGATAAATATCTTACTCAAGTTTGATTTTTTGTAAAGCTACCACATTCGCTTGAAATATATTTGTGATAATTTCAACCATTTACCTGATAACGACGATTTTCATCCGCTCACTTGAATTGCATACAATTTAAAACTCAAGAATTTATCCATGTTTATGAACAAAAATTAACTTTGGTAGTGAAAAAAGGTTCAGAAATAGTAATACTTTACTTAAACCATAAATTATGTTTGTCTCGTTAACTTATAAAATACTGTATATCACTTTTCTCTCCAAGTTTTACACGATAACTAACTCATTCGGAGTATTTCTTGATCATTAAACTAACGCACCGGATCTGACAAAATTATTTTTTAACATATTGTAATGAAATCAGAAATATGAGAATGTTGCAATATTTTCGTGAAGAATGTGAGTTTCGGTAAAAAAAAAAAAGGGGGGGGGGGTATGAAATGCGAGTTCCTTGTACACGCCTTGTATTAAACGACTTATAGTAACTCAACTCAGGTGGACACGAGTTTGCTCCTGGTTCAGCAATCTTGATTTTGGTTTTGCGTATTTTTTCGGAATCATTCTAGGCGAATGGCGCGACGGTTTCGTAATTAATACCAAGGCTTATATCATCCCCGCTGTTGCCTGGCAACTGTTTTCACATTTAATGACTTCGCTGCAGACGACACCTTAGACCACATATACATTTTAAGCGAGTTTTTATAATTTCAATAACTGCTGCACAAACATTTAAAGTTACCTTTTTAAGCACAACGTTCTATTCCTTAAGCCATTGGGTGCTTAAATAAGATTACTTGCAATTAATAGTGCAGGAGGTGTCCTAAACTGTTATTACTGTAACGTATTAATACACGGAGTAAATGCAATTCTTAGCGTCACCTTACCATTGGGCCACCCATCAATCAAGTGGGAAAAGCTTTACGTTAAGCTGTACATAGGATACTACAATTATTATGTTACTTGGCCCCAGTCAGTTACCAGCATGCGCCTAACAATTGTGGTTCAAATACACCCACTCCTCTTCCGGCGAGGCCACACTTTCTGGGATGGTTGCTTGCTTCTGTTTTGTCACTCCCTGCAGTCAAAGAGTGTCATATCACAACAAAACTACGCCATGTCTTCAGGCTGGCACTAGGAAGAGAGAGAGAGAGAAAATTGGGTGGTGCTTAAGCCGGCCCTACACAATACCCAATATCTTAATTGTTCCCATCCATGCCTATTGTCTTCTAGTGTTCCTGCTTTGAGTGTACGGTAACATTTAGCACCCCCCCCCCCCAGACCCAGGGCTACGCTATAACATACCCATGTGCATGCTTGAAAGAGTAACAGAACACGTAATGAATTTCTGCTTTACCTTCAAATTCAGAGAGTCCAGATGGTGAACACTCGTGCAGCAACCTGAAGCCGTGTGTTACTATGTGAAATATACTTAAACAACCGCGGACTGCGGTTGGCGCAATAGCTTTAGCGACAGCCTCCCACCAAGGCGAACCTGGATCGATTCCCGGCGGATCCGCTCCCTGACTTTTTCACTCTGGGATCGTGCTGGGCGATGCCACCATTCGGCGTGTTCTATCGTGGATTTCCCATTCCCCCCGCCCTTACATAACGGCGACGCTCCATACTCACCTCGCTTCGCCCACATTGGCTGTCAGGACCCCGCTTTTAAGAGCAACGCAAATTTCTCCACTCCACTTCAACATTCGTCAAATAATTTAGGATCGGTTTGATGACATTTGGAGATAATGATTGATGGTGAAGCTAAAATTAAAGCTTTAGCAAGGATCAAGGAATTTGACGACTGTTTGTGAAACGGGGTCTTTGACCTTGTTTAAATGACTCAAAACACACGGACTAACCACAATAAGTCTTTAAAAGACAATTGACTGAACGTTAAAAAAAATCGTTAATCTATGGCGGTGCATTGTTGTGTACATGTATAGTGTCACAACTTTACGGGCCTTGCAACATTTAGTCCAATGTGCTAGCGCGTTGCACCACTTCAGGAACATGTGCCACTTCAGGAAAATGTGCCTCTACAGGAACACTGAGAAAGAGGTTCATTTCAGCAGCTAACATAATATTTTTTTTTTATATAGGGCCAAACACATGTTTTGTTGTCCAAGAAAAATATTTTATTGGGTAAACAGAACTTGAAAAGCAACAAAATAAATTTAGTTCGTCTAACAAAATACAAGCTTGAATTAACAAAACCTCTATGTGGGACAAAAGAAACTAGACTGTCTACAAAATATTTAGTTGAAGCAACTATAGCCTATATATTTGCTTGACCACTCGTTTGATTGCCTTCGAAAATACAGCTCGAGAGATATATTTTTTTTCTGTTATAAGTACTAAAACAGTGTTTCTTAGAGCGTTTATTGATGCCCAATAGTGGTACAAAATCCTAATGAAACAAGCTAAACAGGAAACTAAATGTAAAGCTGTAAAACTTGAAATATTTATTTGCGTACAGTATCCAGAATGGGAAATGTATACGTTTAAAAACAACTCGTTCTTCATTAGTATATACTGTTCACGATAAAGTGAACACTTTTGAGGCCATTGTTACAACTTTTTTTTTCATGCATTTTTGGTTCAAACGCCTTTTTAAAATAAATATTGCCATGTAAGTAATAAACACGGTGTGTATATTCCACTGCACTCGGAAGTTAACGTTTAAGGATGAAATAACATTTATTTATTGCCTATTGTTTTAAATTAGAGGGCTTTCAAAAATGCTCACTTCACCGTGAATAGACTATTACATATTTAGCTGCAGATGCTAGGGCGTGGCGCTCGGACGCAAAGGATGGAGGTTAGAGTCTCGGTCAGAAAAAATTAATATTTTGTTACATTAATAGAAACATTTTAATATACGTAGAGGCAAGCAAATATTTAGTTGCACAAACAAAATCTTTGTTTGGGGGAACCAAATAAGAATAATATAATAATTTGATTTCAGCAAGAAAATATTTCATTGCCTGTATAAACACAGCCAATTTGGTTGCCCCAAACAAACTTTGTTTGATTTAACAAAACATTGCTCCCGTTGTAATAAAATCCACGATGGGGTAGCAAAAGTTCTCATTTGTTTTATGTGATGTGGTATGGCTGTGTATAACTTGCGTTTTTTTTTTGTTAGAAAAGGTTTAGGTCTCGCATTCGTTTGTCTAAATGAAAATGTGTATTCTATTTCCACAGTTCACTCAAATAGTTCTCGTTGTTCGCTACTAAAGTTATTGGTGTTTCCCGCATACAATTTACGATAACATTAATAATTTTTAAAAAAGTACCCAATGGCCTTATTGTAATTACTGTAGGATTTTTGTCTCCTTTTGTGCTTCGAACCTAGAACGTATATATAAAAAGCCGATATTTGTTATGATTAGCAAATAAAGTATTTAAAACATTTGTTTGTTATGTGTTAAGAAATGTCAAAGAAGTTTATCGTACATAATATAAGAATTCCTTAAGTAATAAAAAATGCGAAAAATTACATTCGCAGGCCTAATTAAAAGAGCTGCCTAATTGTAAGATATTTTTGTATGCATCGAACAGGACGTAAAGCCAAAGTTTCATTGTAAGCGTACTCATGATAACTACGGACTGCTTGTCAGCTGTGAGTTGGTTTGACTATTTAAATACTCTTATGTAAGCACTTTGGTAATGTGTGGCTATGACCTGATGTGTTCTTTCTTTTCCTACGCCATAGGAATCGACGTGCCTTCTGTTATATACATTACTGCAACAGCAGTTAGTTGAATTAGGTATCGCTTGAGGCCGGTTTTAAGGCGATACTGCAAACGATTCCCGCGAGAACGATGCAGATGTCTCGTCCGCAGCGTGTGCCATCGCCCCTGGCGTGTGCGCACGCTTACTCTGCAAGGCGAAGAGGAAATGAATCAGTGAATAATTGAAAGAAAAGGGTCACCCGGGGGGGGGGGGGTGTTGTTGCTGGCTCAGTTTCTCGCTTCCTAATACGGTTTTCGGAGCACTGCGTTCGACGTGCATACGTTGTGCCATATGCACAGACTCTCCTAGAAGTGAGGCACCACTTAAGGCTGTTCACGAAATAGTGAGCACTTTTGAAATCAACCTTAGAAAATATCACTACCCCCCGCCTGCACATATTTTAACGGGCGCCCTGAGTGACATGTGCCCGGTAAAGTTGGTAACGGTGGATGGGAAGTAGTTCCATATGTTAAAATCTAATAAAAAGTGCTAGGTAACCACTTGTGATCATTTTAATTATTTCTTACGCTTTTTATTTTTTAACTCCTCAGTGTGAAAAAATTAGCAAATTTATAAAATATTAACTTTTCTGAGATTTCACAGATCCACTTGACCGACGCATTAATAAAGCGAAAATACCCATAGCAATGCTAATTTTACATAAGATGGAAGAATACACAACTTGCATACATGCAGATCTTAAACAGGGCTTTCAAAAGTGCTCATTTTATCGTGAACAACCTATACCTCTTCCTGTAGTGGAGATTCCAAACGTCGCTCGATTTCGTATGCTCAGTCAATTTTAGTTTAAGCCTCGTACGGCTTCATGGCATCTACTATGGATGGTTACTAAATACAAAGATACACGCGCTTTTGTGAACTTGATGACGTTAGTTCGTCTCTGCCAATAGGAAACAGCTTAAACTATGACGTTTACTGTTGCTTGTATGGAATAAAATGGGCATGCCTGCTCCTCGAAATACACATGTTAATGTTGTGTTGTTTAAAATTTTAATTTTTTTCTGGGTCAAGAGAAAACGTACCTAGAACTTAAAACACTACCAGTTAAAACAAAATTGAATGCCCATTTATTGGACATTGTTAAAAAAAACTTTTTAGAATGAAATATTTACATGGGATGTATGAGGAAAAGCAACAAATCATATTATAGCAACACCGCACAGCTTTTTATATCTTTATTGAGTAACTCGGAGCCTAAACATACAACAGCGTCATGGATATCGCTACTGATTTACAACAGGCTAAACGATGTGTTAAATATAGATTGTAGTTGGGTGAATATTCCTGTGTAACATATTCATCGTTATAGCAAAATATCAATTTATTTTGGTTTTAGATATTTCATAAAACTTACTGTATTTTGTAAATTTATATATATATATAATATATATACATATACGTTTAAGTGTACAATATATATTTATATATGAAAATAAAAACCATCTATATAAGTAAATAAAATGTATTACGTTTAGTGCTATCTAGTTACTGCAACTTAGCTAGTAATGCTGTATACGAATTACAAATTACGTTCAACAAACGCAACTATCTGAAAATTAAAAAAAAATTTGTCTTGCTTGTAAGACTTCAGTTCCGTAAATATACTCTCATTTCAGTAATGTATGGACATACATATTTCATATACAAGATAAAACTCTTTAAATCTATCGCCATGATAAAGAAGTCTCCACTAGCTACCAATATAGGGAGGTCAATCGGCGACTAGATTTATACACTTAGTAACACATCATATTAAGGAATCCCGTGATACATTTTTAATGGATCGACGTGAGAGCTTTTATTTAGTACATTACAAGTTTACCATAATAGGCAATATGATATAAAAGGTGTATGTAGATATACTTCGTTAGGATGCTATCCAATATGAATAAAAATAATTTAATATAAACCACACATATATTCGCCAAGCAATTTTCTTTTAATTCGATATCTAGTGAAATTTTTACTCATTATAAAATATAGTTTTACTGTCAGCCCGTCCAAATTAATGATAATAACCCTTTCAGAAACTATATTTATGGCTTTTTGTAAAGAACTACGTAAAATATTTAAAATGTACCCGCTCAATTATTATTTTCTTAATAGACATATAAACTGAATCAACAATACATTTAATGAATTGGAAGCAGCTATCAGTACCGAGTTTATTTATTTTTTGCTCTGGAACAGCGAAAATTTTGAAACCTGACAGGCGCTTTTGCTTCTTAGCAAACTTCACAGAGAATTTTAACAATTATATATTGACAGGTAATTTGAAAACTGCAGGAATATTGTATAAGCATTTAGACTGTTAAGATAATTTTTTTTTTGTTTGTTGCTTACATAACTGTGCCTACGGAATTTCATGAGCGCGTACGAAACACGCAAAAAATATTTACGTACATTAAGTACAAATTTTACACCACCGTACATATTATAATGTAATTTTATATATATATTACAATTATTGTATTTTCTAATGATTAATTTGTTTACAATATATTATATATTTGTATTATACACACATCCTAAAAAAAGTTCCGCACCACCTGTAATTGGTTGCACACGAAGGCTGTAATCTGGGACAGTAGGCGTATTGGAAAAAAGTTCCGCACCACCTGTAATTGGTTGCACACGAAGGCTGTAATCTGGGACAGTAGGCGTATAGGAAAAAAAGTTCCGCACCACCTATAATTGGTTGCACACGAAGGCTGTAATCTGGGACAGTAGGCGAATTGGAAAAAGACAAGCGTCAGGTCTTGCTTGGTATTCTTCACAACAGAAAATGTGCATTTTCGTCTCCCATTTTCTCCTGGGCATTGAGCAACTCAGTAGCTGAGAAATCGCGATGGTGCAAAACTTTTATTTCGAGGTGTGTATATACACATTTTCCGTCGATTTCAATAAGATGTAACACAGTGTTTATTAGCAGAGACACTATGTTACTCAACACTAGTTGAAACCTTGGGTGCGAAGTCATGTTATGTGGAAATAGTGTAATTGAAATTCACTGACTGGCATTAAGTATAACTGGACCTATTGCTATATTGCCACGTAACTGGCAGTTTCATTTAGAAGTCCAACAAAACAAATCTGAGATAATGATTGCCTTGCAATCGAAGTGAATATTTCATACTTGTTACTTCCCTAGAAAAAGACAGTCTTATAAGATTGGAAGTGGTTCTGTATGTCTGTCTTGATAACGTTTTTAACTATTGAACATATGGTAATAGTATGTTGTATGAGTACGATGACACTAAGGTTCGTCACCTTTCATAAAAGCACGTATGCATTTACAGAGACATGGAAGTGCAAACTTCTCAGTGCGTGAGCGTAGATTTATCAATCCGCGACGCAACATCCCGCATGTCTTGCGTTCATTGCAACGTAACGTAAGTTATTATCGACCGACACACAACTAAAATCCGTTATCACATTTCTCACTTCGTGGCAACTATGCACTCATACTCCACGCACTGTTAGTCGTAATATTCGAAGTATATAAAACCACACACGCCTATATACAATACACACACACACATGTATGCGTCGGAACAATACCAGCATACTCCACCTGTACACGCTTCACGAAGAAAAAAATTCGAAAACATGTATTCTATCTATGTCCGAAATTTTTTTTTTTTTTTTTTTTTTTTTTTTACGGTGGTTAAGCACCAATACAGGTAGAGCTCACGACGGAAAGTGTATAAAATGGAAGAACGGACTTCAAGATAGTATCTGCAACTGCTGCAACACCCGTATGTGCCATCACACGTAAAAAATAAATAAATAGAAGTATTGACTCTACGTTAAATTCTATTGTGTGATGTCAAAGCTTAATTGGTTTCGCAATGACGGATTATTAATAAGCTTTTAAAATGTATTGAAAAATGCTGTTCTTATGTTATTAGTATAAATCCTACAGTTTTCGAGGAATTAATTTAAGATTTCGCAATAATCTAGCCACTGCACAAACTCCTTGAGAACGGAGGAGTTTTGGGTATAACTAAAGAGGACATATTTGCAAAAAAAAGTTCCTGGTTCATAATGCTTCTTAATGAAACCAATAATGGTTTGGAATTATGTAATATTGTGCAACATTGGATCGCAACCTCTATTTTTTTTTATATGACACCATTTAATGGCAACAGTGGTATTTGTAGTGGTTTCCAGACTTTGTTTCAGCCACACACTATCCTGACGGCCATTTTTAGCCTACTTTCCAAAAGAAAGATAGATTTATGCAATCGCCTGGTTGTGTGTCTGGAATGTACGATTCCCCTCCCCCTCCATTAACATTTAAACCCGGCAACCAAACTTCATAAAACTACGTTCAGGTATATTATCATATACTATTAATCAAGAACGAAAGTTTGCCGCTTCAAACGCTTTACGCGCAAATGGAGGGGGGGGGGGGGGGGGGTGTTGGACGAGCCTAGGGGGGATCAATATTGCCCCTGGGGGAAGGGAGCCAGTTATGCTTTACCCCTATTGGGGGGGGGGGGTGGGGGATTATACCCACCACGATCTGGAAGGCACATTTTTCGACCGAGTGTCTTGAAATTTTGTTGTGTTGTATTTCTTTGTCCCGCCGTACGAAATATGGTTATCACCCCCCCCCCCCCTTTTGGGCTTATGTCACCCTAGGCTCTGTAAGGCGCATTTTCGACTGATTTTCTTGAAATTTGGTTGAGGGTTGTATTTCTTCCCCCCCCCCCCCCCCCGAGATATAGTTTTCGCCCCCTCACCTCGTTTTGGGGTTTATTACCCCCCCCCCCCAGGCACTGGAAAGCGCATTTTTCAACAAATTTTCTTGAAATATGGCTGAGGGTTGTATTCCTTTGCCCCCCTCCTAGATATGGTTTTCGCCCCCCCCCCCGACCCATTTGTGGGTTTATGACCCCCAGACTTTGGAAGGCGCATTTTATCAACCGATTCCCTTGCAATTTGGTTTAAATAGTGCCCCCGGGGAATGGAATTAGTTATGGTTGCCGACCCCCTCCGCATAATGTCCGAGGGGGGGGGGGGGGTTTGTGCCTCAGTCTTAAGGTTCGTGTATACCATGCGGAGTCATACACTTTACGCCCAAACTGCAAGGCGGAGGCGGGCCTAGAAGGCATCGATATTGTCCCAATGGGGAAGGGGGCGAGTAACGGTTGCCGACCCCTTCCCCCACTTCCGGAAAATATGTTTTTTTTACAGTTAAGGTTTGTGAAAGGCGAATTTTTCAATTGATTTTCATGAGATTTGGGGTGGGTTTTCTTTCTATACACCACTCTCCCCCAATGGTAAGTTAGGCCCTTCGGAGCTTCACCGTCTCCCCCTCAAGTCTTAATTTAAATCTTAAGTCTTAAGTCTTACGTCATAGGTCTTAAGTCCGCCCACAATTATTAAATGTACCACACTTGTACCATAATTAATTTACAACTCCATGACGGGATGTGCGAGCGAGCGCCGATAAGAGCGAGCACATGCCAGAGTTCCGAGACAAACTCTATAAGATTACCGGCTTCACCGACAGCGGCTTAGCCCGCGGATTCTGCGGGCCCGTCCCCTGGTTTAGTAATATCAGATGTCTGAATTTTCAATCACGCTTGTACTTATTTTCAAAATTACGGCTATTTTTTAAAATTAAGGTAATATAGTAAATGGGAATAGCCGCTTTGGGCACAAGAGGCTGTAGGTTGCGGGTCCATATAAAACATGACGGCGGATCAACCATCTTGTTTCCGGCGGCCATCTTTTTCCACCATTTTGTGTCTGGTGGCCATATTTGTAGCCAGTACGCCGTCCCATTCTTTCCGTCCGCCATTTTGATAGCAAGTATGTCATTTTCCCCAGCTCTATCATTCAACCTTGATTTTTCCTGCTCGATCATTCAATATTGTTTTTCCCTGCGCTACCATTCCGCCTTGTTTTTTCATGCTCTGTCATTCCATCTTGATATATCCTGCTCTCTCATTCCATCTTGCTTCTCTCTTTTATTTCTCTCTTTCTTTTTATATCGTCCTTTCTCTCTTTCTTTCTCTCTATTGTCTCCTTCTTCGCCCCGCTGTCTATGTAGTTCAGTGGCCGCCTACCAGGAGTACTGGTGTGTCCACCATCTTTGATTCCTTCATCGCCCATCAGGGAGGCAGTGGGCTGATCCGCCCATCTTGTTTGCAGTTGAGTTCGTTCATTGCCTGTTATGGGTGCTGGTGTGTGTGCTATGTTTTGGTTTTTCTTTCATCGGCTGCTAGGAGGTGCTGGTGTGCGTCCGCCATCTTGTTTACAGTAGTTATATTATTTCGGAGCTCAAAAAATTCCTGTGGAGTCGTGGAGGATTGAACTGCCAGACCTTGGATTGCCAGACTAATGACTTATACCGTTCGGCTGTAGTGATATGTGTTGGAGAAAGGGTTCAAATGAAGTATATGTAAATACATATTTATGGCGGTAAACATTTTTTTATAATGTTTATATATTTTATTTATATCGAGTGGCATGTCTACGAACTTGTATTTTAAAGGTTAATTAGATTAGTTTGCCCAATTATCGATTAGATAAAAGCATAATTTTTTTTAGTGTGATGTATTTAATTAATTTTTTTTATTTAACTTCTAAAATTTTCATGCAAGTGTATCTATCAACATGTATACGAACTCATATTTTCAAAAATAATTTGATTATGATACACAACAGCTAAATATCCAAAGCATAATTTTATAAAACATTAAAAGTTAAGTATTTAATTTTATATGTTTTTATTTAACTTTTACCAACAAGTGTATCGGGTGATGTGTCTACCAATCAGCATCACAATCAGCACCCCAACCAGCACCACTCTTAGTCAGCCAAATATTCAAAGCATCATTTTTTAAAATAAAAGTTATGTATTTCATTTTATTTGTTTACTTTTACAAATAAGTGTATCGAGTGATGTGTCTACAGATTAGTTTTTTATATAAATATAAGTGTATGTTGTAAGAAAATATGATAATGAACTATGACAAGCACAATCATGGATTTTATATACATATAAATATATTTGTGTATATACCAAGTATTATATATTTTCGGACTTATGTTTCAAATCGAAAGCTAAAGTAACATTATGAACGTTGATTATTCTCATTTTTTCGTCGTCATATTGAAACATTTAGTAGGTATAAGAGCAATTATCTTTTATTTTTAAATTCACTGTGTTACCAGTCTGAGTATCAAATACAACACAGCAGTTACCATACCTTGGTCATGTTTTAAGGGCAATATGTCTATATATAAGCCCCGCGAATTTATATGCATTGTTGGCTATAATTTCCGAACAGTTTAAGATATAGTCAAATTTATAACATAGAATTCGCCCCTGACAACGAAAAGAGTCGCTGGTTTAAGTATGTCCAATGCACATTTATAAGCATAGTTGGCTATAACTTTCAAATCATTAAAAATATAGTCATCAAATTTATAACATAACAACAACAAAAATAGCCATGGAGTCAAATATGTCATAAATGCACTTATGGGCATAGTTGGTTATAATTTCCAAACTGTCTAAGTTATAGTAATCAAATCCATGACATAGGCATCGCCTCCAACAATGGAAAGGGTCGTGAAGTCAAGAATGTACTTAGCACACTTATAAGTATAGTTGGCTATAATTTCCGAACCATTATAGGAGGAGTCAGAAATTCATAATATAGGTATCGCCTCAATAATGAAAAGATTCGCGAAGTTAAGTATGTCCTAAGCTGATTTATATGCATAGTAAGCTATAATTTCCGAACTGTTTAAGATATAGTTGTCAAATGTATAACATAGGCATCGCTCCCAACAGCGAAAATTGTCGCGGTGGTCAAGTATGTACTAAGCACACTTATAAGCATAGTTACTTTTAATTTCCGAACAGTTTAAGCTATGTAAAGGACTGACAGATATGCAAGTACATTACGAGCATCAATTAACAGTCAGTGTATATTGCACAAGTATCGAGCAAGGTGAGTTTTGATAGGCGAAAACAAATGCCATTGTGAAGTGTGGGAACGATAAGGACAACACTGCAACACACCGATACAAACAGAAATAAAAACAAAATACGAAGGAAAATAGTTTTAAGCACTTACCCACCATTGCAAACACATATTACACATGCATCAGGTGCTGTACGATGTGTGTTAAAATATTCCAGACAAGACAAGACCATCCTGGATAGTAAAGCGTAATAGCAAACACCTCCTGTATGATTCGAGTGAAAGGAAACCGTAAAATTCAGTGAACAGCCAAAACTCACATCACTAGCAGCAGAATGCATCTGGTTCAACAAAGATTGTGCGACCAACTCAGCACCATACAGTTATCGGCAAGTCGAAGGGGGTGGTACAGAACAATAGCCGAGAGAGTCACATCAGGCTCCAGGGTAGCATAACAGTCAAGTCACACATGTATACTTTTCCATTACGAGAGGAAGTTAGTTATACAGTACATGGTAACAAAATATCCCATCTTAAATAGCATATACACATTTAGTAAGCTGGAACTGTAAGCTCAAACGAAACAACATACAGTTAAAACATTAGTCGTGCAAGAACGAGACAACACTGATACATGCTGAGGCAAACAGATTAAAAAAATTATTATTATAAAAGCGAATAGTTATACACAATTATCAGCCAATATATGTAGCACTAGCATCGAGTGGTGTACGTTATGTTAGACGAAAAAAAATCCCATTGTAATGTGTGGGAATGATAAGAACAACACTGATGCAAAACCATACGAAAAATAATGTAAAGGAAAATAGTTATAACTAATTACCATCCAGCCCAATCACATATTATTCAAGTTTCGGGTGCCGTATACTGTATGTTAAACAATGCTAGACAAGTCCAGGTCTTCCTGGACAGTACAACAGAATAGAAAATGCCTTCCACACAAACCGAGTGAAGTGGAACCATCAAATTTATAGTACAGTCAACACTGACATGACTAGCGATAGAACACATCCGACCCCACCAATGTTGTGCGATCAACTATCATCTTGGGAATCTGTAAAGTAACTTTTTGAAAGCAAATAGTACAAGTACTTATTTTGAATATGTACCATTTATAGTGCTATAATTGTAAGCACATACGAAATAGTATACATTTAAACCATTAGCTTTGTAAGACAGATGCTAGTGCAAAGCGTTGAGGCAAACAGATATATAAAATATTATAAGAGTATATAGTTATACTCATTTAATTACCCACATATATTGTGTTGGCATCGAACACTGTACTTCATGTTAGCCTATAAGAATGACTTCACAGAGCCGAGAAGCACAGACGCGATAAGGTTAACACTGCAAACAGATATAAAAACAAAATATAAAGGATAATAGATATAATCACTTACCAACCATTATCATCGCATAAAACAGGTGCTATACGGTATGTTAAAAGATGCTAGACAACACCAGACCATCCTGGCCAGTACAACATAATAGTAAACACCTGGTCAATACAACAGAATAGCAAATGCCTTCCACATGAACAGAGTGAAACGAAACCGTCAGGTTCAGCAAACACTCAAATCACTAGCACCAGAACTCTTCCGTCCGATAGAGCATTGCACAATCAACTAATATGTAATACATATCTATAAAAGTAAATATTACATGTACTTATTTTGAATATGTAGTACCATTTATAGTGCTATAACTGTATGCACATCTGAAAAAGCATACATTTATACCATTCGCTTTGCAAGACAGATACTAGCGGTACATGCTAAGATAAACAGACATATAAAAAAATTATAAGAGTATATAGTTATAATCATTTAACAACCTGCATATATTGCACAAGTTTCGAACACTGTGAATAACATTAGTCAAAATAAAAATACATTAACGAAGCTGAAAAGCACCTGTACAATAAAGTGAACACTGTTACACAGTGGTGCAAACAGATATATAGGAAACTAGTTATAAGCACTTACTAACCATTGCAATCACATATTACACATGCATTGGGTGCTGCATTCTGTATTAAAATATGTCAGAAAGACCAGACCGTCCTGGTCAGTACAACAGAATAGCAAACATCTTCCACAGAACTGAGTGAAAATAAACCTTCAAATTTAGCACACATTCATATCACAGACAGGAGAACACATCCGTCCCGGTCGACATTGTGCGATCAACTAGCACAGGTGGCCGGCCAGCGACACGAGCACCATGCAGGCCTCGCAAAGTCGAAGGGATGGTACATAGCACTAGACGAGAGAGAGAGAGAGAGAGAGTGAGTGATGCATCAGGCTCCAGGGTGGCAGACCAGCCGAGTCACACAAGCACTTCCCCTTACGAGAGGTATTCAGTACAAGGTAACAATTTATTTCGTTTTAATACACTAAGCTGCGCATATGAGCATGTCTCTTTTAAAAAATCGCTTCGAATAAACTGGTGTTGGTAGAGGATATCGCTTCTGTCCACTGTACTCACTTTCAGGTCTAAATAAGCAGTTCGTATCAACAAACATCGCTCCGAATTGCTTTTTCTCTCGTCGAACGGCCATAGTGAAAGTAATGCTATGCAGTTCTAGTGGTAAGAAAATTTAATTGTCTATAGCGGCATATGGAATTATGAAATCACTTACAGTACTCGGAAAATATATCGACCATACATACCTGTCTAAAGAATTCCTTCTCGTGCAACACGAAATAAAATCTGTCTACAAACTCCTACTTTCCTCTCTACAAAGGGACGAAGAGATTCTTAACTGTATAGAATGTTGTGAAGGAAGTACTGCCATTACAGTCACGACATATCCCAGGAGCTGTGTAAGACACGCAACAGGAGCGAGCAGCAGCAAAAAAAGTCACCTCAATCACGGAAAGATGAACGAGTTTAAAGAATTCGAATATCCGAATTGCCAACATCGCAGGCTAGGCAACGAACGATTGGATAAGGTAACATATTTCAGTCCAGCAACCATGCAGGCATGTGCATCATAGAGCCAGCATAAATCTAGTGAGGCAACCCGAGATGAGCAATGCAAACTAACAGGCAGTGTGAACAGTTTAAAAGTGAGTATTGTGTGAAAAGAGATGTAAGTTCGTCGACGAGCATGATGACAGTAAGCAGATTGTTACGACTTAATTAATCTATGACTACCATCATGTACCCTGCTACATTATGAAGATGTCATCAATGGTTGAATATTTGCCATCTGTAACACTGTCGCCATTATCAACAGCAAGAAGCCCTGAAGAGTTGCTACAATAATTATATCAAAGTAACTATTGCGGAAATACTTTTAGTCAAAGGTGTACTGCACAAGACATGAAAGAAGCCATTGCTTGTTGATTCCAGAAAAAAAGGTGTTCTACTGTGATAACTGCAATGTTGTGTTTGCCCGAAATTATAACCAATATAGTCATATCAAGAGGTACAAAGAAAATGTTTGTCGTTCATTGGGAAGCGAGTGCAAGTAATGTGGCAAGACATTCGCTAGCAGCTCCAATGCCAAATGCCATGAAGAGAGTAACTGTCAATTTGCCACCATCTACAAGGTCTGCCCATGTGTTAACTGTAGTGTGGTATATGCGAATAAGCGAGGCTTGAAAGCTCACAGCAGGAATTGTTCGAATTAAGACTAAGTTGAGCATGTACGATGAACAAGTGCAATGAAGATGAGAGCCAGCAGTCATCTACTGAGACAACCCGAGATACAAACATACAGTGTGAACAGTAGACAAGAGAGCATCATTCAAAAAATTGATGTTATTTCGCCTACGAGCATGGCGTAAGTAGATTGTTACGACTGCGTTCATCTACTACGATTGTGCACTCTGCCACAATACGAAGAGGGAATCAATGGTTGAAGACTTACCATCTGTAACACCGTCAGCATCGCCAACAGCAAGGGACCCTGAAGAGTCGCTACAATCATTACGGAATCAATTTTACTACTGTGGAAATACTTTCTAGAATAGCTGTATTGCACGCCGACATGAAAGAAGCCATTGCATGTACAGCCCAGCATACATAGCATTTCACTGTGATAACTGTGATGCCGTGTTTGCCCATAGTGATAACCTGTAAAGGCATAACAAGAAGTGCAAAGGCGATGTTTTATCATTCATTGGGTAGTCAGTGCAACTATTTTGGCAAGACATTCGCTAAAAGCTCCAGTATAAAATGTCATGAAGATAGTAACTGTCTATTTGCCATCATCTACAAGACGTACCCATGTGATAATTGGTGTGTGGTATATGCGAATAAGTGTGTTTTGAATGCTCACAGCAGAAATTGTTCTGCAAAAACAGTCACCATAAATGTTTAGCTAGAATGAAGAATAAGTTGAGCTTGTATCAAATATTATTATGTATTCTTATTATAAGTCTGTAAAGTATAAGTAAAAAGTATAAATTATTTCTGTTATTCATTTATAATCAACCCACACGTATATTTTTGTATAGTGTCAAGTCTAAAACTCAGATCCTTGCCACCCGTGGCTTGAGCAATACACAGATGCTCTCACCATCTGTGTTTCTCTAGTCGACTGCTAGAGTGCACGATTATCATCTGCTGTGCTCGTGGTGGCCTTAGACCATATTTACTTCCTCTGTCATTTGTCAGGGGATGTCAACATCGTTTGCATTTCCGATGGCAGCTGCTAGGAGCACTCATGTCGACACGCATTACCGAATTCCGATGTGCAGCATGCAGAAAACTCACCCATACATACAGTACTAGGTGCAAGTAGCTCATAATATGCCAGTCGCACATGGTTTAGATACAACCACCAATGAGGGTTGCAGCTCGATGATACATATGGCACAGCGGGACTACAGTGCCATGGGTGTTCATGCAAGAAACGACCTCACTGCTACATGTTGATGATTAGATATAAAAAAATGCCAAGGAAAATATTTATAAACACCTAACAACCGATGCATGTTGAGCGAGCAACGAACGCTGTACATATTGTTAGATCAAAAAATTACCATCGTCAAGCACTAATATCAGTGTACATAAAAGAGGAGTATAGTTAAAACATGTATTGCACAAGCCACGAGTACAGTACATCGCGTCAGTCGTTGCTAGATAATGCCATGCATCTGAAAAACTGATGTTGTAGCCTTGGTTAGTACAGCACAATAGCAAACGATTTTCCCCACATACACCCTCCGACCGAACTACGCTACAGTACACCAGCACACGAATTCCACTACCAACCAATGCATCATGTGCAAGCACAGAGGAACGTACATCACATTAGACTAAAATAAAAACTATGACAGAGTCGAGAAGCAAAGGTAGCATCAAGGTCGGCGTTGCTACATACCATTGCAAACAGATATATAACATATAATGTAAAAGAAACTAGTTGTAAGCACTTAGCGACCAGCACATATTGATGTGTCGAGCATTGTATGTCACGTTTAGGTGATGCTCATCAAGACCAGGCCACCCTGACTAGTATGGAAGAATAGCAAATGATTTCCTTACAAACCGATCGTAAAACCGCCAAATTCAGATTACAGCCAACACTTACAACCCACATCACTAGCAGTGGAACACGCTTACCCCGTCCAACATTATGTGTTCAACTAACTTCTTGAAAATCTGAAAGGTAGCCAGGTGGTCGACCAATGGTGTAGGCACCATGCACGTCTCAACGAGTCGAAGGGATGTCACATACACTAGTTGAGAGTTGAGTTAGGCTCCAGGGCGACAAACCAGCCGAGTCACTCATGCACTTTCCCTCTACGAGAGGAATTCACCTATACAAGCCAAGGTAAAAAGTTATTTCGTTTTGAATACTATATACACGTAATTATTTTTAAGGCTAAAGAAACAAATGCGAATACTCTGAGAAAGCCCATTTCCCCACACACGGTACATGTGAGTACATCGGCAACAGCCACCGCTGTCACTGCCAGGTTGGTTACACCAGCTCCTACAGCCAGGAAATGATCAACATGTGCGAGAGCACACCCTGCTTATTTTTAAGGATGAAGAAAAAACACGCGAACGCTCTAAGAAATCCCATTTGCCACTGCTCTCAATAGCAGGAACCGTGATGTCTTACGACCTTGACCTTGACCTTGACCTTTGACCATTATTTCGGACATCTACACTAGGGATGAAGCGGGACTAAAAACAAATATTTTGATTCTATAACCGTCATGGGAAACACACTGAGTAATCAATTTGCCTCGCTCACAAAAGCAGGAATCATAACAACAAGCAGCCATGACCTTGATCTTAAAACCATTATTTTGTTTATAAAACAATAATGGGAACACACTGAGAAAATCCATTAGCCTCACTCACAACATAAGTAACCATGACAAGAAACAACCATGATCTTGACCTTGGATGATGTAATGTAACCTTGGGTGATGTCATGCGAAAAAACTAGATGGCCACCGGAAACAATATGGCGGATCCGCTGCCATATTGGATCCGGATTCGCAACTTACAGCCTATTGTGCCCAAATCGGCTATTCCCATCTACTCACTATGATATATCTTGGGGATTATTTAAACCGTTTTAATCCAAACATGGTAGGTCGATAGTTCATGATATAAGCATTGAAGTCAGAAAATTTAAATTAGAAAAATGTCGCGTCTAATTATTACTAAACTCGAGGCAACATGCATGCGAGATGAAGTTGACGACCTTCCTATGTGCGCTCACTTGGCTGGGCGAGTCTAGTCAGCACTGTCTGTTCTCCTGGCCTACATTATGGTAAGCACATACACATCAGTTAGTCTTCTATTCACTTTTCACTCATACGAATGCAGAAGGAAAACATTAGTGGTATATGTTGTAAAACTGGATTAACAATTTGTCATCCGTAACATAAAAAATAATAATTTAGCCAAGAACTTTGATTTCAATAATCGATTGAAAGCATTGAGTATAACACCCAGATTAAATAATCGAGACATGTTCTTGAAATAATTCGAAAAAAAAAAATTCAATTGTTTCTTATTAGCCCTAAAAAATTCTGCAACAGGATGTGTGGTTCTTACCTCCAAACAGGCGCGTTTATAGCTTAAATTGTATACCTGTATGATACTGATGTACATTATTATTCAGTGGATGCCGCTGCTCACCGTGTATTTTCGTCTGCGCAAATAATATAGTTCGCAATCTTATTTTAAAATTAAATTACATTTTTGTACAAGAAATAAAAATGTAAAAACAAATTAATCGATGGAGTTCTTCATTAGGTAAATTTTGTAATTTTTTCAATGTATATTTTTTTTATTTTGCGAAAATATATTTTATCGATAAATCGCGATACCTCCCACCACTGATGAAAGACATCTCTTTTAGACAAGTCATTGCAAGCGATGAAAGGTGGGGATAGTTGTACCAGCATAGGTATTTCCTTCTTGCCCGTTTTCAGATTTCTCTGTACCATTCGGGAGACTGCCCGTGTAGAGTAAACTACGTAAACTGATGAATGTAAGTTATCTCAGATTGCGCGAGTGAGATGAAATTATAATATTCCTTCTCGCTCAACATGACCATGTCAATTTTATGTACCTCTCTATGAGTGTACACTATGTTATACATATGGGAGAATTGTAGGAAGAGAGAGGGTGAATTTATTTCCTGTCCCTCTCGACATGACCTTGGAAATTTTTTACCACCCCAGATGTGGGACCAGATTTTACCAAGAATTATTACCACCCCCCCTTTAATTTTTCCTCCATGTCACCACTCTGACTTGTTGCAACGTATAGGAAACCAGTACGTGGGGACAGTACAAAGTGTAATTTCCTGTGTGGCCAATTAGAAAGTGATTCTTTCATTGCACAAGGTGCAATGCATGGGGTTTGGTGACGACAGGTAGACATGTCAGAAAAAAAAGTGTTATTTCCTCTCAAAATACTGCATATTTCCTGTATGCCAGGGTAAAGACCAAAGATAAGCCCTGCTAGAATTTTTTGACTTGGTACAGGTTACCTAAACTGTGCAGAGTAGAGTATAAATTGAATATTCAATATTAATCTGTCAAAAATATAATTTTCAATAAAAGTTACTAAAAAAAGCATAGAAAATTACGCGAAATTGATCAATATTCTTCATCTTGTGATGGACACATATTGGCAAAAATAAATTTCCACGAGCTAAAATTTCATTAGATGTAAAACTCATGATATGGGCTGGACCTGTGTAGCATCCAGCGAAAGTTGACTCCTGTTTTTTCTCAGGTGATAAAAACACACCTTACCAGAAATATTTTTAAACCCCTCTCAACATATGGCTATCGTAGGTCCTAAATAAGCTCGTTATTGTAGCCACAGACGAGACAAAAATTAATTTTTGTTTAAAATTAATAAACAACTTAATATTTCCCAATATTTAGTGAGCCATGCATGCATTGGGATTATGTTACGCAAAATATATATATCTTGTTCAAGGCTGTACACACATAAGTTTCAAATACGTGTTTCCATCAAAACGAACACCGAATTAAATTATCTAGGAAGTCTTACTTTTTCTCCCTGCTTGATAACATAGTAAGTATATTTTGAGAGAAAATAAAAGCCATTCCTGAGTATTTACACTTATTTTCAATTCCCAAACATACATTTATACCATGCATTTTTTATGGTGTGCATGTTATCACATGTTTTTATAGTGAATGCGTTAGCGCAAACATATTATTAATTAATAGTGCAGAAGCACCTATAATACATAGTTTCCCAGAGCGCTGGCTAATTTTGTTTAAAAAAAATAAAACACGATTTATGGGAATCAAATGTACAGGAATGCGTGCCATTTTCATTTTAAGAATGTTCCCTGTGTCTTCCTATTAGTATGTTCTGACTGTTTACTCCCCCATTTTTTCCCCCATCGTATGGTAACATGTTTTTCTCCCCAAATTTCGAACCTGGATCCTCCTGTCAGTGTATCATTGTGGGTTCTTGAATGGACTAAAGACAAAAATGTGTATTTTTTTTCAGCATATAAAAGTTTGCATGTTAAATAAATATGCAATCGTGAATTTATTTTTTGTGGTAGCTAATGATGGCGCATTTAACGTTTGCATGGCGAATAAATATACAATTGATCTCTGCTGGAATAATACTTATAATGTAACATGTATGCCACTGCGAGCTGTCGATCAGAAGTTGCTACCGTCGTCTTGGCTTGTGTTACAGAGAGAACAAAGCAAACATTCGCTAGTCCTACCAACTTTGACACGTAGCATGTCGTACCAACCGGTTTTTTGTACCCGCTTGTGTACCTCTTAGGGGAGGCAGGCAGACGAACGTTTTATTTCATAACTAAATATAATAATTACATTAGCTAGCTTATACAATCGTATTTCCTAAGTGTATATATATATATATATATATATATATATATATATATATATCAAACATTTCAGGCATGTTAACGCATGAGAGAGAAATAATTCCCTCCCCCTTCTTAACTTTACATATTAATCTTATTTTCTCTGGAATATTTTCCTTAATTTTACATAATCTCGATACAACACTTTGTTATTTTTTCTATTGTACTGTTGGTATTTTTTAAATATGCGAATCTCACCAAAAAAAAAAAACAATCATTTAAGTTCAAATTTTTTCTAATATTCTTCAGATACACTTTAAATACAATACTGACTAAATTAATTCTCACACTCTCTGGTGTTTTTAATTTACTTTTGATGTACCAAGGATTATCCCAGAACCAAAGTCGCATGGCTTCGGCATTGCACTGACAGCAATATTCTCTCATTTCTTCAAATTCGCGAAGTCTTTCCCTATACGTATTGGCAAGATTGAACAGTGGCGAATAGTTAAGTGATGCCAGCTTGTCTGGTATTTAAATCACAAGGTTAGTCACGCTTATTTAGGATGTCGGTAATTTTCCGTCCTACATACACTGTACAAAATCTTCTTTGTCGTCGTCCAAGGGCAGACACAAGGTAATCGAGTATTACGTCCGACTCCAACCACTTTCGGAATTCTCGCATGCGGAATATTCCCCACGTCCCATCTCCTCCCATGCGTCTGGAACCATTGCTTGAGGTACGCGCGTTGATTGGTGCTATCAAGGCGCTTCCATGGACACAATGCTATAAAAAAAATGAAAACTTTGATTTACTCGTCGCCTTCACTGTACGATATTGAACTCTGCTTGATAGTGTACGAGTTTTTCGAAGTACATACCTGAATATTTCAATACATATCACACGATTTTTTTTGCAGTATAGAAAAAAAATTAGCTTGCCGGCAGATTTGAGAATAATATTTTCCAAAAACGTTTTACAAATTCATCCAAAACTTCATCAAGGTTCGTACAAATCTGGAACTTGTGTTCCGGGTTGGCTTCCTCGTCGACGGCTCATGCTTGCACGTAAATGTCTTCGACGGGGGCGACTTTCACAGGGAAGGTCGCCACGAGGGCTGCTCGGCAGGCCTTACACCAGCCCCTGCGTTGTGGCGTGTCGGGTACGGAATTACACACCCGGAAACACTCTGTACGTGTGAGGCAGTCCCTATGTAGTAGTTAGGCAAGTAAGTGCAGTCCCGCTGTAGTTAGGCAAGTAAGCGCTTGGATACACCAGCAATCTGGCGAGGTGCGTATACCAGGACTAATTCTTTTGTCAGAAATGGCAACTCGTCCCATTTGTCCAAGGCACTAAGCAAGCACGGCCTTCCAATTACTAAAATGGCCGAAAAGATTGTAGGGCCACTTGGGTAACACACGCATATTTTTTTTAATGGATATATAATGACTGCCCGAAAGGGTTCCGAAAACACACAAGTGGTGCTTGCGACTAAAGTTGGCTGCTGATTAGCTGCAACGAAGGTTTCCGAAAACAAACTGTACAAAATAATGGTAAAATTACCATAAGTGTAAGGTAATATTCACAAACTTGTGGGGAAAACATAGTTTTCCTTACGTTTAAGGTAAAATTACCGCACTGTGGAGTAAAATTCACGTACATGGTAGTGAAAAATCCCATACATTTATGGGAAAACTACCATACGAAGTGTGGATCTCCTAGTCGATTTGTAACTATTTGATAATTGTATCGTATATATTTTCTACGTTAAAATTAATTTTTGCTGTCTAGTCATACAAGCTGTCTAATATGACTCTTTATATGTAAGGTATAACTACCGCACTCTGGAGTAAAATTCACGTACATAGCGGTGTAAAATACCATAAATAGATGGGAAAATTACCTTACAACGCGTGCATTTCTTCAGCATTTTCTCAACGGCTAAGTGGAAGGACGGGCAGAACAAACAATTCTTTAATACACTAATATTCACTTAAGCTGTCATATTGTCATCGTAGTGTAAAAAAATCGATAGCGCATCGGGCTATAGTGATAAAGGTCCATGGTTCGCGCACACTCTCCGGCTAATGTCGCGTATTTTAGAGTTCAGATTTCGGTTACTAATCGTCGGAGGTTATAGGAAATTAAAAAATTAACAGTAAAAATATCATGTGTATTTTTAAATATAGTTTTATTATACAATATAGTTAATATTACCTTACTTATATGGGATTTCCCCCCGCTTTTGTCAGGTACTTGTCCCGTACGATTAAGGAATATTACCTTACTTGTAATGTAAATTTACTTCACATTTGATAGGCAATTTTACCTTACATGCAGAGGAAATTAGCTTCCCTTACATATAAGGGAATTTTACCTCAAAATTGTTTTACAGTGCACATTAGTAATTTCCCGATGAAAGATCGTTATGTTACATGATTAGCCAATGAACATCGGAGGGTGAAGTTTACACCACCGTATTAATGAAGGTAATTGGAGAAAGATAGGATAGACAGGGCGAGTTGATTGTAAGTGAGGGGGTTGAAGGGGGTCGATGGGGTGGGTGGTAAGTGAGGGGGGTAAGGGTGAGGCGGTGATGTGATTGATTGGAGAGGGGCCAGTCGTCTGCTGGACGTGGTGTGGGCAGACTTCCGAAAATGTAAGTTTTTAAATACATTTTTTATGTATTTTTTAATTTTTTGTTTAAATTTTATAAGAATTTTTTAATTGTTCAATTTTAATATCACTAGGATTATGGTCAAAGTCGAGGTTTAGGTCACTAACATCCAACATAGCTTTCAATAGATATCCACTGGCCGACTGGAATGACAGAGTATGAAGAGTTTCGAGTTCGACTACTCATGCCACTCAATATCAGAAAATGGGTTTACTGAAATATTAAAACACCAATACACTATCAAAGTACGGGTAATTATAAAATTCTGTCATACAGCGACTTATGATTTAAAATTAATTTTATTCCTTCTTGCATTAAACCTATCTGTTTTAAACTTACGAGTTTTAAATAAAATGTCTTAATGATCTTCACACATTTTTCTGTTAAAACGAATTTAATGTATTAACTCATGACACAATATAATTGTTCGCCAATTTCTTTAATCAACAACTTCTAAATTTGAAGCTATGCATATACTATTAAATTCAATCACTTATTTAACTTTATAAACATCTCACTAGTTATTTTTTCTACAATTAGTATAACATTTTTATGCCTGTTTAAAATTAAATATAAAGGTAAATGGGTTAAGTAATTGTCTTAGATTAAGATTTCATTTGTTACCTATGTATCGGTAATTGTAATATTTTAAATCGAAATTAAAATAAACGTATTTACTATAATAACTTTATTTTGAATGAATGGATAATAATTAAACACACAAATGTAAAAGATATGCATAGAAAAGAAAAAGATACTCATTACTGAAAAAAATATTTAAATTAGTTGCAGAATTTATATTCGGTGTTAAGCATTTTGCATGAAATATTATTAAGTAAACTGAATATTATCATGAAAATGTAAATAATGTAATTAATCTTCAATAACATAATAATTAATACAATTTTATGTAACAGTAGCCATTTTTATTATACTATTATATCTCATAATTATATTAAACTCGTTATCCCTCGCCTCACGAATATTTCTACAACACTAATGAAATTATTTCACTTATTAAATACTTCTTTTGGTATGGGAATTTGGAAACATTCTGTAATGGAACAGTGTTTTTAATCAATCCTAATGCAACCCATAATTATCAATAGATAAGTTATTCAAGGTATGAAAAAAAAATGATTCTATGGAACACTATGCAAATACAAATTTTACTATCTTCATTTATTTAATTTTCTACTCATGACATAAGATATCATGATTTTGAGTGTAAATTTGGTATATTTTTTAATACTACTAGTTGAGTAATATAATTAATAAAATTAACACTTTCATCAACTTCTTATGAACTATTCTCCATGCCATTTCATCCACTTGCTTCTTTGAATAATCTTTCAGGGGACGATTTCAATAAATTTAGATGGTTCTACTAATTCCATACAGAATCTAGTTCAGATACTGATATATGTGTCAGCACAAATGTCTTCATGGTGGGTGAACTGTACCAGACACCAGAAAGGGCAATGGGGATGTACCACGATGCTAGACAGTCGATAGCGGCATAAGGACCATGTGATTAACCTGTGTAGGATGTGTGGGGAGAGGAATGTCGAATTTGAAGCATAATTAAACCTGGGAAACTTGTATTCATCCCTCCCAGCCCCTCTGGGCGGTGTGTTGTGGTTGGCCGCCGGGTTTCTCTATCCCTCAGGATCTATGTTTTGACTAACCCTGTGCTTGTTAGGGTACCCTTTTTTCCGATGCAGCACCTAAGCGACATTTGTGAGACTTAGAAATGTTTTGATGTTTGGGGCGGTGTGTAGCCAAGGGGCTGGTAAGGGGGCGAGGGGGTTGAGAGGAGTTATGGTCGAGTCGGGGTGATGTGGGTTGGTACTTGGCTCGAATCTCGTCGAGGGTGATTATGTGTACTTATTAAGAGTGTAATGAATAAGATATAGTGTTGAAAAGCATACAGGTTTTGAACCTCGGAGAGAGAAAAAAAAAGAAAAAATTCTCTGTACTTAGATTAATTAAATAAATACCCCGATTTAATTACTTGTTTGAGAGTACACTAGGTATGTGTAACAATTGTAAATAATTACACAACAAGTACACATGTTCAGTAATCGACTGCCTAAACTCATCTGATGCAGGAGTCGCTTATATTAACCTGTTATACATCCACCATCTTGGCCAGTGATAGAGTGAAATGGTATAGAGATTAAAAAAATATCCATGGTCCGTGAATACTCTAGGTTTTGTGGTTGCTTGCACCGGCTATCTCAAGGAGCATTGCATTTCATTAGCTCGCCGAGCGCTCACCAGAAAGGTAGTCCCTGGTTAGGTCTAGCAGTCAGGAGTCCAGGTGAGAGAGTGAGGACCCCCTTCAGGTGGTTTGAGAGGGAGAGTGCCCCGCCAACCATTCGACTGCAGGCCACTAGCATTTTGTGGTTGCTAGCACGTACCACTACAAGGAGTGCTGTGTATCATTATCTCACTGAGCGCTTGTCTGAAAGTATCTCCCTGGAGAGGTACAGCAGCGAAGTGCATGAGCGGAACCTCATCCAGAAATTTTGTATGCGAGAGTGGTAAGCCACTCCAATATTTTTTCCCCCAATGTATTCGAAGTCACCACACATCTTATTACTTAATTTACACCATGCCTGCATATGTATATGTCAGACATATTTTTCTCGTATGTCAGAAACATATGTATGTGTTCTGCATCCCTATTATTTATTTGTGTAACAGTTCAGTTATTTTCTCACCATGCTTACACATGTATCTATCAGACATAATTTCTCGCATATCCGAAACATCCACATGTTACCCCTCTGTTTAAGAAAATTATTTTTCTCATCACTGAAGTTAAGAAAATATTAATTTTTTAAAATAATGTTCTATGTAGGAAAAGTGGGAATTATTTAGTGTAAAATGTGTTGGTTAAGTGTACATGTCAGTCATGCATTTTTCGCATACCCGAAACATGTACATGTTCCCAACCTTGTTAAATATGTAGATTTATTCGTACTTCAAGTTTTCATCACACTATTGGTTGGTAAAAAAATACAACTGATTCGCCATTGGAAATTATTTAATAAAAATAAACATACATAACTTTACTCTACCTTTATTTATATATCACACAAAACCTTGCATATTAACTATATATTTTCCACTACTGCTCCCCCCCCCCCCCGACATGGAGAACACTATATATTTTATATACACAAAACATTCTGTAACAATGCTTATTTCTCTTCGTTTTATATACACAGTAGAGGCACTTCCAAATGGCGAGAGTTGAGAATACTATATTGTGGACATGGTAACGAAATACACAGATAATTCTTGCAGAATTACTTTAGTAGGATTGAATGGTATTGACGAATCACCCTTGAGGCATAGTTGTAGACATGTGAGTATATTATTCTCATCTTGAAGTGACAGGTTGACGACGAGATGAGTGGGTAAATAAGACTCACATTGAATTTGAAATGGCGAGCTGATAGGCGAAGTGTTGTGCAAACAGGCAAGTTTCTTAACGAATATATAGAGAATTATACCACTGAATAGATCATTTAGGGTGGAATTGTGTAATGCACCCAAGGTAACATTGAACTAAATATCGCTTATTGTCATTACACGACAATGCAAACTTTATAACATGTTCAGTGTAGACTGTGTGGGCATGCAATCTGAAGTGGTATTAGCTCCCCATTACTTGCCTGTGAGTTTTGATTTAGATATTCCAGATATTAATACAGGAATGATTGCAACATGTTAGCTTTCATACCCTTCGCTCTACATACACATTGTCCATTCATAAAAGTATATGCATACATTTAGGACGTAATTCCACAAAGTGTGTGTTATGCATTCCCCACATTCATCCTTCATGACTCCTGTAACGTTTTTGTTCAACAAGGTGAACAATTGCTAATTATCAGGCATATAGTTTAATATGCCAAAAATTGTAGCCAAATCAGGGGGTATAAACTCGTTTACATCGTGACAGTCTTCCTTGATAGATTAACGAATCAGTGTCGGTGTATAATAGGTGAAAAGCCAGCAGAGAAAAATTTTTCTGCATAGTTATAATGAATTTCGTTTAAAAACAATTTAGACAAATATATAATAGCATCTATGGTATACAGAGGTCTATTAAACATAACAGACACATACATCTCAATGAGAACTACATTTTTATCCAGTATCTGCTGTGCTTTAAATGTCCGAGGCCCTATAAATTCTGCCACCCCATATATCGTATCATATCGCGGAACGATTCGGATGTCCCTTTCCTGAATGTCGCACCATCCAATCTCTCTGTTGAAATCGCAGAACACAGTGAGAAGCATCGAGTTTGGCGCCATTCATCAAGTAATGTTGCAGTGTTTCCCCATGTCAAATATAATTTTTCCACAGTGCGCGAGTTTACATTTTTTTCTCCGTCTTTCCATTCGGCAATACGGTACTGATTAGAGCAAGAGGCAGATCTGGTAAGGCATCAGGAAATTCAACAGGAAATGACAGATCAACTTCTCCAAAACAACATATATCCTCATTATCAATGTCAACGAACTACCTCATTTTAAATTCGTTTGCCTAAATCCAATCCAAATCCTGGTAATTTACACGTATGCAAGCCCTGTGACACCATGTTGACATTTGCCCAATCATATTACTTCAAAAAGACATTATGCAGACACAGACCAGCCAATCACAGAGTTGCCACATAATTGCAGCTGGCCAACTACAGGCATTAGGATATCACATGTCTAAGTCAGTCAACATGTGTCAGTCAGAAGGTGCCAGTCGGCATGTGTCAGTCTGAATGATTCAGTAGTAGGCGCAAGTATGTTCTGGACCATTTGCCCAAAGGGTTGGGTTCGCGCACAAAGGGTTAAATTGATTGGAAAGGTTAAGTGTCGAAAGGGTTAGTAAGTAAAAGGGTTAATCTTATTTCATGTACTTGTAATTTATGTTGAAAGGGATAATTTCATTTTTGGTACTTGTAACTGGCATTGAAAGGGTTAAGTGTCATAAGAGTGATATTTGCAGAGCAGCATCGATGTTCACCCTCGGACACCAGGCAGCCGACTGAGGTGATGTAGGGTGTGTGGGCAGCATATGTGTGTTGGCCTTCGTGCAAGAGTGGCATAAGAGTCATTTTGAGGCAAAAGTGCAATAAGTCTAATTTGTTTATTTTCCTTCCGAAGACTGAGTTGGACGACGAAAAGGAGGGAGTAGCGGAGTCTGAGGTCATGTTGGGAGGAGCGGATGCACATCCACATTGGTTGCTGTTTGGTATCATACTGAGCTCTGTGTAATAGCATAATTTGAGAATTGTAATAAATAATTGTATTTTTTAAGTAAATGACTGAATTTATTCCTCGCAATGTTTTAAATATGCAACAACTTATATAAGATATATGTTTTAAAGCATGAGACACTTCAAAACGAAAATCACTTGAGTGCAGAGGAAGTAGTATTTATATAGGTCATGTTATCGCCCAAGCAAGATATGAGTGGAGCACATTTAATTATTGGGAAATATACCCCATTAACTAATTCTATGAAGAACCACACAAAATAACTTCGACCTACACACTGAATGATACTAAAATATTAATCATGTCCCAAATGTTTTCAGTATCACTAACTTAAAAGTCGTACCCTGAATTACACCTAAACACGGCGTAAGTTTAATTCCACATGCCACAAATGAGACATTAAAAACCACTTACACTAATGCATCAACCACATAACATAATTAAACAATTACTAAACAAGCCAACTTCACAGACACAGATCTCCAGGTATCTTAAAAACCCCTAATGTAATCCCCTCCCAGCATAATTACACATACACGAAATCACAATGAAACATGCAAACACCACAGACCCAGATCTCTAGGTGTCTTAAAAACCCTTAATTTAATCACCTCCCAACACGGTTACATGAACACGAAATCACACTGAAACATGCAAACACCACAGACCCATCTCCAGGTGTCTTAAAAACCCGTAATGTTATCCCCTCCCAACACAATTACCCGAAATCACACTTAAACAAGCTCATTTACAGCTAAGAACCCAAGAAAACAAATTGTAAAAATAATGTACCATTCCAAGCAAAGCATTATAATTTATCACAAAAATCGAAAACTTATTCTGACGAAGTAGACATTTATAATTCGAACTAAAAATCATGTATCATCACCTAAGCACAAATTAATTTTAATAACGTCACACAACTGAAGGAATCACAAGTTAATATTAATAAACCACAACAGTTACTATCACATTCCTAGAAATATATGTTAAAACACCCATGTAAATTATTTTTATTGCGTCAAAGTGTATAGAGTTAGTTTACTTCAAATAACCATCCATCTATATGTAAAAACACAGTTTCCACTTCAAATCACTAATACGTAGTTAAATTTATGAACGAGATAACACAATTTCACGATATTTGTCGATGTCACATATGGATTATTAAACAACAAAAAAGCATGTTACAGTTATATTAATAAAAAGGAATTTTATATCACTTAAATAATTATCCATTTTATTAAATCGTCACGTATCGCTAGCACTTTGTAACTACGAACCATTAAATTATTAATAAATAACACTTTACAACACTGCATTGTATAACAGAATGTCAAACGTATTTTATTGAAAAACGAATCACTTCTAAAAACCCACACTCGTTGTCTCTCACCATCTCTAAGGTGAAACAGTATAGTTTGTGTGATACAGAACAGGAATGTATTCTCTTCAAAATACCACACCCTAGTCCATTGACAAACATTATTTGTAAATCACGATTGCGCAGGCGCCATCCCCTTCTCCAACCTCAGGCTCTGCAGGACCGTGTGCATGCGCGAGCTCCCCTCCCTTCCGAAACAACCCCCAGGAAACTGGCGAGTGCATGCGCGAGGGAGTGAAGCTACCCCCCCCTCCCACCAGCCTCCATCATATTCGCTTAGGGCGGTGCCTTCCCACACAATTCTGTTAAGATTTCAAATATTCGTTTATATCATGGCCCAACTGCCCTGAAACATGGAATATGTGTTACAGTAATTTACAAATCACCCAAATTTTAAAAAAGCAATTTAAACAAAATTATAATTAGGAAGCATAACCTACACGTTTCGCAATAAAAATGTTAAGTATCTCAAGTTAAAAAAAAATTAATAGAGATGTTAAGTATCGACAGTATGAAAAGTCAGGATAAACATCAAATATTTAAACTAATTTAATATTACAGTTGTAGATACGTTTACCCAAACAAAGTATGATCGTACTTCTGTGTAAAGTTACCATATGAGCGAACCATATAATATCTCTATTGCATAGGATGATGTCAATGATTAGGAAAATCAAATACTCGTTTATACCGTATTCCAAGTTTGTGTCTACTTGTCAGTAAAACTGAGTGTTCTTTAAAACTCACAAAGGTAACACAAAAGTTTGTCCATAATAAAACGATTTATAAACATACCATTTATCCAGACTTAGCAGATATTTATATTAAGAACGTAATGTTTCCACGCCAAGTGTAAAATATGGTCCAAGCATGTTTTACATGCGATCGGAGGTGTTCGAACATTAACCCAATATTGTAAAATATTAGAAGCTTATATTCATATAAATCCTTTCTAATCGAACACCCTACATTTCATTAACCTGATAGTAAAGAAACACCACAAACCATGTTTCTAGCCTGAAATAATCGAAACGGAATACGTAAAATGCGTAATTTAGCCTTATTTCATTAAGAATTTCGGAAAGGGCGAATAATAGTGAAAATCCAAGGGGAACATCTGCCATTTTGTATTAATTCCATGTTCAATGAAGCATAACCTACACAGTGTTATTTAAAATAAAATGTTACGAACTTAATTGCTGATGTTATATCGTTACGTGTTACATGATAAAATATATCATAAAAAATCTACAACTCAACTATTGTAATATGAGCCACTCAGTAGCCAAACCGACCAAGTCCAATTTCTTTAAATAAAATTGTTGCCAAGCAACGTAAGAAGGATTCTCTTTTCAGTGGCCAACGTGACCAACTCAAAAGTTCATTAGTATTATAAAGTTCGCTGCATTTTAGTTGGCCGCGGAGAAAAATGAGCTAACTTTCAGAAGGCAAAGTGACTAACTCCATATGTCATATTTTGTCTGTGGTTTGTCAACTAACATTACTAAAAACATTATGGATTCACGCCCGTTTCAAAATATGCTACACAATTTCAGAGTCGTGTTTGTTCAACCTACATTCTAAAATTTAACCCAAAAACTTTTACCGCAGCAAGAAGTATAGTAACGAAATGATAAATCCCGCAGAAGGCAAATACACCAAAATGTATGTCATTTTGTAAAACGTTGATATTGTTACTAAATTGAATATTACATGATCCACCCTAAACAAACCTATACAGGTTTTACAAAACACGTAAACATCTTTGTTATATCGTAACTATTCGACTTACTGTATATAATTTAAACTGCTATTAAAAACAAATTCCATGCATGCGCCTACTACTGGAGTCAGTCGGCAGGAGTCAGTCTGTAGGAATCAGTCTGCAGGAGTCAATTTTTCCATCAATATTTCCCAATCTTTCCAATAATCCTCCAATATTTGCACCAATATTTCGCATTATTTCCATCAATATTTCGCAATTTTCCATTAATCTTTGACAACTGTCCAATCAATCTAGCATTCTTTTCATCAATCTTTCCCACTCAAAATTGCCAACAGGTAATTTGTATTGCAGTGTGTGACTGTATACCCCATTTACTTCGAAGTAGCACATATACTTCTCTGCCTGAGTGGGATTGTAGTCTTCACCCATGTGAATATTATTAGCTTCCACATACTGTCTGGAAAATTGGGTAATACCACCGCGAACCTCTCTCTCTCTCTCTCTCTCTCTCTCTCTCTCTATATATATATATATATATATAATCTCAGGAGAGGAAGGAGTTGTTATGTACATTATAGTGTCCAGACCACATTCTGCCAAACATACAGATCTCAAATTTTCAAAAACCTCTGCCAACAAACACGTATCCATGCATAAATAGTGTGTGGCATAGACCAATAAAGTTTCGCAATTAATCACGTTCCGTGCAGATTGAGCATAAGTCTAACCGTCAGCTGAGAGGCTTAGTTTGACAGTGGCTGACGTGAAAGATACACCATCTCAGCTTGTGGAAGCAATAGAAAACACTATTGAGACGAGGTTTGCAGGTCCAGCAACAATACCTACAGCAGTACTGCCTTGAAAATTTTTAGGGCATGTCGCTGACAGTGACATTGACTTCTTCGGATGGTTCACTTACAGCAGTGCTTCTATCGACCTTATCAGGCATGATGCTGACAGTGCCATTGACTTCTTCGGATGGTTCACTCACAGCAGTGGTTCTATCGACCTTACCAGGCACGATGCTGACAGTGCCATTGACTTCTTCGTATGGATCACCTACAGCTATATTGCCTTCTATGACATGGCCAAGGCTTTGTTGTCGTGACTGTGGCAATATATTTGCCAACAGTCATGGTTCAAGGAAGCATGAAAGATCTACTTGTGTGAAGGGCCCTTTCTGTTCTACACAACGATGTGTCAAGCGAAAATGTCTGTTCAAACATGGCGATAAGCTGAAGAGAAATCTAGAACTCTAAAGGTAGATATCCTGCAGCTGTAAAACGAGCCATACTAGACATTGATGAAACTACTGCAAACGGATTCTACCTATAAAAATCGGCATCCAAGATTGTTTAAAAGATAATGTAATTGGAAATAAATTTGCAGGTAAAAAGTATGTAAGCTTATAATACCTGGAACACATTAAACAAAGGATAATCAATCATTAACAGACTAAGTTGAAGAAGGTCTTAACCCACTTTTGAGTAATTGGCTTATCAATTTAATTGATCATATTAATTAGGTAAATTAAATTGATTGATTTAATCCGATCCAAAAATTGAATTAAGATAATCTTAGTCCGATAAAATTAATGTGCTGAAATTTGACTGATCAAAATTTAATTGATTGACTAATTAATTTAAAAAAATTAATTTGAAAATTTGTGTGATTTTATATTTGGTATATGTAAGAGTGTGATTAGGGTCCTTTATTATTTTATTTTTGGAGAGCGGCAGCATCGATGTTGACTCTTAGATGGCTGACGATGGACTGAGGTAGGTAGGTGTGGGGGTAGGGGTATATATGTATCATGTTATAGTGTTATAATTTGTAAATTTAGGGGTTAAATATGGTATTCAGGAGGGAGAGAGCATTACATAGGAGTTCCTTCTTGTTTGGCGTCGTTGTAGGACTGAGTTGGGGTGCTGGAGGAGGGAGAGAGTACCAAGACACATTCACCTTGGCCGGTGTCAGACAGTATACCAAACTTTAGATACGTGTAATGGTAGATTTCGGAAACGCATATTTCGAAATGAAATATTAAAAATAACGGCTTCGATGTCAAATGATTAGGAAATACTAATTGAAAGAAGACATATTTTATTGAAAAGCAAATCTCAACCTTGGGTGAAGAAATCAGTCGCTGAACATTCAAGACTGTGAATGAGCCATTGTACAATGTCGATAACATTCCAGAGGCCGTATAGGCCTTCAAATAAAAACTTTACCAAGAAAAAGACAAATCTATGACTAAAGGTTCTGGTTGGATGCTTGCTAGCACCAACCAAGGGGATTAAAATGAAAACAAATTATAAACATAAAAATAACTGGTGGAGTGCATTTAACGAGATAAGCAATTATGAGGAGGAAGGGGGAGGTGAATGTTAATACAATTTGATTGATTGAAAGGCGAGCAGTCGTCTGCTGGAAGTGGTGCTGGAAATGTTTTTTAAATAAACTCTTTTATAAATTCGTACATAATTTTTTATAAATATTTGATAATTTTTTAAACTAATTTTCTCTCAATTCTTTGTATTTTTTTTGTAATTAAAATGATTATAAACTTTCATTTTCAATTTTTGTTTGGGGTTATGGTTATTCAAGGTTAAAGTTCGTGTGGTAAAGGTCAAAGGTCAAGGTCACCCAGATCCAATATTGTGGCTAATATGGCCTACAGTATCAAGATGGTGGTCAGTGCCAGAGCATTGACCCTGACCAAGAAAAAATAGTTTTTGAGAGATTATGGAACTTTTTGAGTGTAAAATAGGGGGACTCCCAAATAGTTTCAATTGATCGAAAAGTGCTCTTTTTTGAAATGGGTAATCGGTACTTTTGAGGAAAAAAAATAAAATTTAATTTCAAGAAAAAAGGGAAATTTTAATGGAAAAAAGTTTATTTTAAGGGGGAAATGTTACATTCTGAGGAAAAAGGGAATATTTCGAGGGAAAAAGATTTACAATATGGCCACCGGACGGCCGGAATGACGGAGCATTGCCAGCTCTGAATCCGAATCATAACGCCCTTGTGCCCAAATTCCCCAAATCATTCTACTGTTGTAGTTTTACTGTTTCGAACTAAATACCCCTCTTGCAGTATTAATTTTGTTTTATAATTTTTAAACTACACAAAACTTTTCTATAGCCTGTTAAGTCTGGGGTGTACAAATTATATGCTGTAACCCACTATCAAATTGGTGGAGGGGGGTACATTGTACCCATGAACCACCCTCCTTGTTCCTACACCAATGCTTGTATAAGTATAACAGGAACTTAAAGATTTCGGGAATGAAATATTTGCTGCCCGGGCAAAGATTTTAATAATTATAATTATGTGTATTTCCTGAACAAAGTAAAATATTTCAACTGGAGCAATGCCTATTGACATTAAGAAAATAAAACTAGAGGACATTAGAATGACAGGGGCTTTTTTTTGCAGGATTCTAGCATAAGTAGTTTACTTGCTATCGTAATGACAATGTTAAATTCCTACAGTAGTCTGCACAATTTAACTGTACCTTGGATCATCAGTCTTTTAAGAAATACAAAAGAAAATAAACATATTCTGTGAATTCTGAAAAATAAATATAAATCTCTCCTACACATGTTGTGTTCAAAATGAAAACCACCAGCTACAGTGCTATCTTCCAGTCTGTCATGTGGAAACTGCTGCACATATTGTAATATTTCAGTAGAAATTCCAGATAGATGCAATTTATTGTTTCATACCTTATGGTGTAATCGGTATGCCCTTTTAGACAGTGTCTTTTAGTGTCCTCCACAAAAAAAAACCTTAAGGGGTTAGGTATGGTGAATGGGCAGGCCAAAAAACAGGTCAGCTTCATTCAATCCAACATTTGGAAACAATCGGTGAAGACAAGCTGTAGTACGTTTTGCACTATGCGCTTGGCATTCGTCATGGCAATACAACATGATCCTCCTTGTCTGCAGTTGAAGGTATTCTAACATGTATGGAAGTTCGTCTGTTAGGAGATTGACATACTTTTGGGAATTCAGTGTTTTTCTTCTGTGACTGACCAATAGAACACGTTTCTTAGGATGACTGGACTATTATTTGTAAATGTTGCTTCGTCACTTAACAAGATACATCACAAATCTGGTGTATCATATCTTATTGCCCACGTACAAAAGTTAACACGAATCTCAAACTTGTTTCCATGTAGCTCTTGATGGAGAGAAACGTGATACAGATGGAAATTATGATGGCACAGAATGCATAGCACAATTGCCTGACCCATGCCACTCCCTCTTGCGATTACATGGGACTAACTTGCGGATTTGCAGCAACAACAGCTAGAACACTAACTTCAGCCTTTTGTCTGGTTACTCGTTTGTTTCTGTTAGGTTTCGAGGTGTTAAATTTCCAGTTTCCCATAATCGGTTAAATATGTTCGCAAATAATTGTCGAGATGGTCTATTGGGATATCGTTCATCGTACACATTACAAGAACAAACAACATTCTTCCTACATTCCCCATACGCCATGAGAATGTTGTCTTTTTCAGCATTAGTAAATACTATCTTCCAGCACATCCTGTGTCTAGGTAGTACGAACTATCACAAAGTACTTACAAGGACGTCCCAATGCAGTTAGTGTAAAGGAAACAGGATCTCAACACACATACGAACATCGTAACCTAGTAACTTAGCAGTTAAATGGAGCAGACAACTGTCTGTATTTAAATTTGTCATATTATGATAGTACGGTAACTACTTGCACTGGAATCCTGCAAAAACACCATTTGTATTTTTAATTCCTCTAATGTTAGGATTATGTTTTATATACAATTCTACACTGTTTAATGTGTCTGGACTAAATTTGGCATGTATGTGCTTGGGTACCCACCTTATAATACTGTGAAGCACAAAATGGGCTCCAGCTTACGACTAGACCTGAAACTACAAAAATACCTTAAACGGATTCGTGTATATCAAGTTTACACAGTTAGACAGATCTACTCCAAATTTGGCAGAGAAGTCTTTCAGTACAGAACTTACAATTTTATGTAGGCTAAAATTGACTCCGAACCGTCCATTGGGCCAGAAACCCCTAAAATGTGGTCTTGTATCAAATATTGTCCTACTTCACCCAGGCAATGCTGCGTAATTCTGCTAGTCAAATGCGAGTGAATTACTACGCTACACGGATTATTAATTTAAATAATATAAACATTTCACGAATCATATAGGTGCTAGCATAACACAGAAATGGAATATTATATCATAAAGCAGTAATATTATATTCTCATATTTCGTGGGTGTTAAAACAAATGTTGCTGAAAAACAAAACAGAACAGCAAAATTTATTTAGAAAGTAATTTTAAGCGGCCTATGATATTACATGTAATTTACATACATGTAATATCATGGGAGATTTATAAAAAGAAAAATATTCACACACTGGCGACAGTCACTTTGGCCGGGGTCGCTTAAGCCGAAATTAGACGACACCTGCTGTCGTATTTTGTCTTGTACAAACTTTTACATGTCCTGGTGCACGAGCCGGTAGGCCAGCTGCTATGCGATCAGGCATGGGAGATTCATTTTATACGATATCAGTCGACGTACTAGCATTTGACACACTCAGTGGTTGCATAGCATATGGTTCGTAGTAAATATTAACCCCTCTCGTAGAACTGCTGCTAGTCAGTAACTTTGGAGGCCTAATAAAAAACACATCTAATATTGCTTTATTACTGTTGACCGTTACATCAACTCAATGCGTACGTAGTAGTTTTATTCAATATTTGAAAATGATGATATTAAATCACGAGAGAACCAGAATATTTAAAAAAAAAATTATGTTCCATAAAGCCTAGGTATAAAAGTTCGTGCATGATGGAAGTCGTGGTAAAATAAAATATCTAAATTTAATTATTTTATTTATATACAATGTTATAAAAATAGTCACACAATAAACTACCTATCTATACTCTCAGCACTTATTATTCCTCTCAGTGATTGCAATTTTTAATTCCACCCTTTCTATAGTTAAACTCCGTGCCACTTTCTTTATACTAGATACTGTCACTTAATCCTCGCTTGTTATTTAAACATACACAATCAACATGTCCATTGCCATACATTAACATCATTCCAAATGCCTGTCCTTCTCACATTCAATCCCACTTCCCCACAGGACAGCCAGTTAGTCTCACTCTCTACTTTCCCGATGCTTGCCTACTGATCTTGCTTGTCACTACATCGCCTATAGTTTTAACACTCGAGATTCATGACATATAGGCATGCCACTGTTTCTATAGATAATCTGACCTGGTACAGAATGTTATTTGCACTTAAGAGTCGGCAGTGGGGGAGGGAGGACTATGACCGGAAAATTCGTGCAACGACTATTCAAGTAATTCAATCTTCCAAGGTCAGGAGTGGCATCAGTACCGATAGCCTTATTGTAACACATGTTAATGTTACAGCGATCCGTTTGTAACTCTGTCTTCCTTCCTATTATTCGCAGTGAAATCCTTGCTCAACCGAATGTGAGGGGAAGGGTAAGAATGCAATGTGGACACGTGTAACACTGCCCACTCCTCAAGCCCATTCGTACCGATTAGACACTGCAAAATCCAGAACTTTGTAGAGCGCAATTCGGTCAATGTGGACAATGATGGAAATTTCCTCTGGAAGGACTTATCACTGGCTAGCTTCAAAATTTGATAAGAGCCGTCCCCAAATACATTATACCTTCACGATATTTAGTGTCACACAGCCACAATAACTATACTTCTCTGAACGTCTCCCAGTTAGTTTCGGGTCTTGTCGAGCATCGCTCTTGACAGTAGCTGAATCTTCGGTATGTTTCTTCTAAGATTCTCTCTGAGTGGCTTCCTTCCCCTGAAACTGTGTGCACCTACATTCCTTAGCTGGACTTGTCTCGTTTTGTCGACATTATCCGCGGAGCATCTTCTTACACGGTTCAGCTCCTGTATCATTATCGTCCTTATCGCTAGATAGAGATCTTTCCTCTGTTCGTGAGTTTCATTGTTGCCAGTGGTTTTGGTTGGACTGTGCATCGGCTTATCATTACTGTTGTTGTCATATTAAAATTTTTACGAAACTGCAAGTTGGTCTGTATCTCGACGATTGGCATCAGTTGGCATTCCTGGACACCGAGTTTGTAATTCTTGCTATTTCCAACAGCGCCAACATTCTTGACGCCTACGTCGACGAGAGGCAACTGTCGCTGCCTCCATACTGTTCAGAGATTCCCCCATCACCAACCCAAGGCCTCCTCAAAATGCTCTCAGTCAGATTCACTTCTGGCTGTCGGTCCCTACAGTTTCTTTGGTGGCACTGGGCTCTTAGATGTTCTGTCCAACAACACTGCCAACATTCCCGATGCTAAGGTGGGTGACTGTAGAACTACCTAGCATACTCTTAGGTAGCGATTTCTGTCATGGTGGCGTCCAAATTCTTCAAGATGGCCAAGATACGATGTCCATCATCGTCATGGCACGCTGTAGCAGCTTGCACTGCATGACGAGTCACTGGCCCCTGCTTCACCCCTCCGGTGATAAGGGGGCAGCAGCATAATGTCCGGCCATAACCACTGCAGTGACTATTCTTGTCACTGTGTGCAGCATCGCAGTTGGACATAGTGGGAATATCACAGGTATCAGTCACCAAAACAGAGCTTCATGCCCGCCCGACACTAGTGTAGGGTACTCCAGACGATGTTGTATTGGCAGCGACTGTAGTATACTTAGTGCGGGATCTCTCAGTACATACGCAAATAAGCCCACTGTTTATCTGATTAGCCATTGAGGGTTGCGTATATTTCATATTGGTGCTGGTACTCCCGCCAAGGAATGTGATCACCGTAACGCGCGGGCTTAATTGTGATCCCCTTCCCCACTCCTGGCTGCGAGACCCCAAACACCACAGAACTGATGACCACCTTCTGAGGTTGGTGTACTGGTTACAACAACCTGTCATTTATCCCTACTTTACTCGGTTGTTGTATCGGTGATGTGAAACCACACTCATCGGCACACCACCGGCTTACCACTCCGATGTTGGCGATATTCCTCCATTCGTACTTAAGTGCACTCGTTTCCTGTCTGATTTAATTCTCGACACTGTTCACTCCCCCTCTAATGCTATCCATCCTTTCATTTACACTGTTCCACATTTCCATTTAGAGTGTCAATTTTCTTGTCCACACAGACAGTACTCGTATTCACTATATCGCAAATGCCTTATATCTTAGTAGAATGGTTTTCTTCCGCATTTGGGGATAACAGGTTCCGGGATCGGATCTGGAGCCAGCCGCCACCATCTGGGAATTTCCCTTTTGTCTCAAAATTTCCCTTTTCCTCTGATCCCAGTAATCCCAGTGACCTTTGACCTGAGTCGAAGATCCCAAAAAAATGCCGAAAATCCTAAATAAATTCAAAAAAATCTCCAAATACTTATAAAAATAATTTTAAAAACAATTTCAAAAAATGTGAAATGAAAATATAAATGTTTAGAATAAGAGGGGATGAGGGACTAGAAACGACCAGCATGATATAACCTACATTTAACCGCCATGTTGGACCCATGTGACCTCATCCTTAACCCATGACCGTGGCCCTATTACTGTGACCTTGGATGACGTTGAAAACAAAAACATGAGAAAAATTGTAATAATTGAATAAACTCATTAAAGTCAGTGAGCATATTACATTACTTACTACTACCACCATCTTGGATACAGGTGACCTTGGTCACCCAGTGACATTTGACCTTGAACCCAAAAATTCGTCCAAAATCCCAATATTTCCTTAGAATTTATACGAAAAATCAATAAAAAATCATTATAAATAATAAT
This sequence comes from Dryococelus australis, assembly GCA_029891345.1. Lineage (NCBI taxonomy): Eukaryota > Metazoa > Arthropoda > Insecta > Phasmatodea > Phasmatidae > Dryococelus > Dryococelus australis. Next base: position 53,076,610 of record CM057009.1, on the reverse strand, counting down.
TTTATATTATTTTTTTAAAACTTACATTTCCAGAGGTCCCCCACAACACCATATCCAGCAGATAACTGAACCCCACCAATCATACCAATGTTTCTATTTGTTTAACTAGTCAGCAGACTTCAACTCACCATAGGTATTTCGTTTTTTTTATCTGTTTACGTTTTCAACTCCTAGTTGGCACTGATGTCTCCGACCAACATGTTAGATCTGGGTGACCTCCACCTTTATCTCACAGCTGTGACCTGGAACCCATGTCAATTACCTTGGATAACCTTGATCCCAAAAAGAAATTCTAAAAAAAACTATAAAATCCCAAAATTACCAAAAAATTATTAGAAAAGATTTAAAAATTTATTAAAGAAATGTTTTTCATCAATATTTCGATGAATCTCACAAACATTCCAACAATCAGCACTACAATCAGCAATTCACACCAAACCACACATATCCAGACACCAATCCAAACACCAGTCCACACCAATCCCTGCACGAATCCACACATCAATCCACCATATCAGCATGGCAATCAGCACCACAATCAGCAATCAACACCAATCCCTGCCAATCCACACAACAATCCACATACTAATACACACCAATTCACTCATCAATCCCCACACACCAATCTACACAGCAATATGCACCAATCCAAACCAATACACACCAATCCTTTGCAATCTTACTCCATGATACACAGTAATCCACAACAATCCTTCGCAATCCTCTTCCACAATCAACAGCAACCCACGCCGATCCTCCACTAAATCCCAATACTTGGATCAATCCAATACTTCGATCGATCCCAATATTCGACCAATCCCAATCCTTCTATCAATCGCAATCCTCAGAGATCCTCTTCTGCAATCCCCACCAATCCTTAGAAATCCTACTCCACTATCCACAAAAATCCTTCGAAATCGTCCTTCGCAATCCAATCCAATCCTTCGCATTCCTCCTCTGCAATCCACAGCAACCCACGAAAATCCTTCACAATCATCCTCCACAATCAACAGCAAACCATGCAAATCCTTCGATCAATCCCAATTCTTGGACCGATCACAATCCTTAGCAATCTTCCTCCGCAACTCACACCAATCTTTCGCAATCCTCCTCCACAATCCACAGTAATCCATGACAATCCTTCACAATCCACAGCAACCCATGGCAATCATTCGATCAATCCCAATCCTTTGATCCATCCCAGTCCTCCGCAATGCTCCTCCACAATTCTCCTCTACAATCCTCCTCTGCAAATCCTCCTTCGCAATCCTTCTCCGTAATCATGCTCTAATCATCCTCTGTAATCATCCTCTGCAATCTTCCTCTGAAATCCACAGCAATCCATATCAATCCATCGATCAATCCCAATCCTAAGATCCATCCTTCGGTTTTTCTTCCAACTTTATGTAATAAGTGTAGGATAACGGGAGCTGACGCAATGCACGTTTTCATTTTTAAAAAAAACCCAAGCAAATTCATCGTTTTGGGCAAATTTTTCATATTTCCTACAAAAGTCGATTCTCACTATGATTCTCATGTAAAAAAAACAAGCAAAATTAAGTTAAAAATCAATCAATATCAAGCAAATTTTCAATTTTTCAAAAATCTCTTTACAGTTTCTGTGCCACTTATTAAAAACAGCAAATTTAAGCCAAAATCAAGCTAATTTAAGCTAATTCTGTAAGTTAAATCATGCAAATTTAACCTCAAAAAGGCAAATTTATGCTTAAAACAATCAAATTTAATCTAAAATCTCATTTATATTTAAGAAAATTAGTTTTTATTCGATAGAAAACCAACTATATATTTTAAGTTTTCTAAAAGTTTTAAAAGATTAAAACAAATTTACTCATTAAACAATTATAAAGGACTGAAGCCTACATTTATACAAAGATAAGTCAATATCATGCATAGTTTTTCATTTTTCATTTCTTTTAAGCCTTTATATGTTTGAAATTAATAAATGAGAAATACATTTTTATAACTATTTTTATCAAATATGTTTACATAGGGATCTGGAAAAGTAACTTTATAGTTACAATCTAGAACACAATTTTTTTCCCCAAATTTAGATACATAAAATTGGAATTCGGTAGCAAGATATATATTTTTTTTCAAGCTCTTGTAGCTTAGTGAATTCATAAGAATTAACGATTCCATTTTTGTGTTATTTATAATGAAAGAAATTTAATGAGATAAAAAAGTTATTATATAATATTAGAAAATTATAAAACTGAAGTCTAATTAATAGTTACATTTTTTATATTCTAAAATTTCAGCAACATTTTTTTTCCTCTTAATAAATTTCTTTCTTTATAAATAATAAAAATGGAATTGCTACTCAATTATGAATTGGTATATGATAGAATATGTAAAAAGTACAGTGAAGTATAAAACAGAAATATTTTACTCTCAAAAAAACTCGAAAGTTAAGCTTTTTAGTACATGTAAAAATTTTCTATTGAATACGGTAAAAATAATTATGAGATAAATAAAGAGATAGTACTATGCAATTGTGGAAAATATGTTTATGATCTACATCTCAAAAATCATAGAAATACTCAATCACGCCATACAACAGTATATATTCTAAATGAAATAAAAAATGGTAATTATAGAACAAAAATTCGTACAGCATGTAAAGAGAATAAATCTATAAAATTATTTCCGCCTGATAAAATTTCTAAGGATAATTAAGCACCAATATGAAAAAAATATTTTATTGCGAGGTATCGTAAGAAGTTAGATAGTTAAAACGAATTAATCAATCATTTAAATACTTCTTCAATTCCAGTGCTTTTATTTGCATTATTTTTATTTCCTTCATAGTCTTTATATTTTTTGTTGACTTTATATTTTTTGTAAACTTTATAAATTGGTTTTCTTATGAATAATGTTAAAATGTTGTCGACAAACAATCTAACAAGTAAACCAAAAATAGAAAATAAAATTGATAGGTACATCTATAAATGTATTATCCATTGAAGGCAAGTCCACAGTAGAGCCACTAAACATACTAAACATAAAAAGGAAAAACATACAAATTTACTTTATTTAAAAAATTACAGAAACTCACATTATTGTTGGATAAAAGATTTATCGGAGTTACTTCCAGCACAAAAAATTATTATAAAAGTAAAACTTATATATGTGATATGTGCCTTGAATTTTTGTACTCTCACGAAAGATTAAATTATCATGTAATCGAGTGTTCTAAAAAATTAACCAGTAAAATTCACTTTGCATTTCAAAGGTGAAAAAATATTTATAAAAAACTACTGACATACATTAAAAGTTCTTTTTGCAATAGTAGCTGATTTTGAATCAATACTAAAGAAGATTTCAACCACAAAACATAATCCTAGAGAAATAAAAAATTCTAAATTATTCAAAAATATCTAGTTTTATCATAATACGATATTTATAATGGTTTTACAAGAAAATACTAAAATTAATATATAAACCTACTAATGAACAAATATATACAATTGATTTTAAGTTGAATGATGAATCACATACAATGAAATAACAGTTACATGAAGCATCTTGTTTTTGTTAATATATTGTACCTAGTTATGGTGATTATAAACCTCCAGCTTCATATGGAGGTGCAACTTGGACATAAGTATTTTATACAAGCTAAGAAAAAATAAGAAGGAGAAATTTGTGAACTATATTCACAAATTGAAGCAATACACCCACTAACAAAATAAGAAAATGTTATATAATAAATCTAAAAAATGTTCTGTATGCAAATGTGAATATACAAAAGAAACAAAAAAGTTCATCATCATGATCATACAACTGGAAAATTCATAAACCCCGTATGTAACAATATTGTAACCTTCAAAAAATTACCCAATTTTGTTCAAATTTATTTTCATAATTTAGCTGGGTATGATGCTAATTTATTTTATTAATCGAAGAGGTAGAATATGATTTAAAAAATAATAGATTTACTTGCAAATATTGAAGAAAAGTTTCTTACATTTGGGAAACAAACAAAAAATTAAAAAAAAATTAGATTCATAGACACATTTAAATTTATGGCGAGTAGTTAAAATAAATTAGCATTTAGTTTAACTAAGGAACGAATGAAACATAGTCAAAAGCATTTTCCAGAAGAAGGTGAATTTAGTTTTTAGAAATGGTGTTTTATCCATATGAATAAATTGACAGTTGGATAAAAATTTCTAGAAACTGAACTTCCACCAAAAAGCAAATTTTACAATAAATTAAATGAATCAGACATAACTGACAATAATTATGAACATGCAAAACATGCATGGAACCAATTTAATATAAAAAATCTGTGGGATTAACATGACTTTTATTTTAAAAGTAATCTATTATTGTTGGCAGATATACTTAAAATGTTATAAATACATGTTCAAATGCATATGGTTTAGATCCAGCATGGTATTTTAGAACACAAGGTTTACCATGGGACACAATGTTAAAAATAACAAAACAACCTTCAGATTTATTACATAATTATGATATGATTTTAATGATAGAAAATGAAATTACATGTGGAATATCACAATGTTGTAAATTATATGTAAAATCAGATAATAAATATTGTGAAGATTTTAATTCATATCAAGAGTCTTATTATTGAGCTTAACTCGATGCAAATATTGTTAATGGTTGGGCAATGTCTCGATATTTACCATATGGAGGTTTCAAATGGGATAATTATTCACGGTTTAAATTAGTTTTATGGCGAAAATATGTATTAAATTTGAAGGATGGTCCACAATACGAATACATATTAGAAGTAGATTTAGAATACCCTCAAGAACTTCATAATTCACGTAAGATATTCCATTTTGTCCAGAAAACAAGCCTGTTTTAGGAACAAATCAATGTAAATTATTAACAACTTTACATAACAAACTAAAGTATGTAATACACTATCGTAATTTGAAACAGTGTCTAAGTAATGGATTAAAACTTACTTACATAGAATATTGAAGTTTAATCAGTATGATTGGTTGAAACAATATATGGATTTAAATACAGTGATGAGAACTAATGCTAAAAATTACTTTAAAAAAGATTTTTATAAATTGACGAATTATTCTGTGCCTGATAAAACAATGGAAAATATTAGAAACAGGGTGGATATAAGACTCGTTTCAAGTAAAAAAGTTTGTGAAAAATTAATAGAAAAAACAAATACAAACCCACTATATTTAATGCGAATCTTGCGGGTACACATATGAATAAAACAAACATATATATTTTAATAAACCTATTTATGTTGGTATGTCAATTTTAGATTTATCGAAAAAATTAATGTACGATTTTCATTATAAAGTGATGAAACCAAAATATCGAGACAAAATTGAATTATGCTGTCAAGATACTGATTCGTACATTTATAACATAATAAAAGAAGATTTTTACGAATAGTACCTATAACAATTTTTTCTTTTTTCACAAAAAATATTTCTTTTAAAGCCAAGAATATCAGAAAATCGATCGTCAAATTTATTATTATTCTAATATTTAATTGCTATTATATTTTTTTAAGATAATCATTTGTTAGTTCAAAGTTATTAGTTGCAAATGGTTCAATGTCTCCTTTTTACAATCTTTTGTTTAATTTTGTAAATGGTGCACAATAATTAGCCTGGTAAATGCACTTCTGGCAAATTTAATTTGTTTAATGCCCAATTTATTATTCCTCAACCATGATGCTCTGAATCCCAAAATGAACGTGGAATTAAATTGAAATTTCTTATAAAATATTGAATTCCTTTTGGATTATTTATAAGAAATCCAGAAAATGTATTGTTTATCATATTCGTTAGCTTACTTTTTAGTTGTAATAATTGTTATTTCCAACATTTTATTCAACATGAGTAACTAACAATATATCGATCAATTTTCTAACATAGTCCATCCAAATGTATTCTTTTGTAAAATATTGAATTTTTTTATACCTCCTCCACATCTAGAATTTTTTGGATAAAATTGTTATTTCTGGTGTGTTTGGCTATGATCTTCATTCTTGTATATAGTTATCATAAATTGGTTTAATTATATTTATGTATTTCCAACTTTTATTTCGGTTTATTTTCTTTTTTGGATTAGATTTTTGGTATGCAGCCTTGGATGATAAAATCATTTCTGTGTAATTTTCATAGTCATTATCAGTGAATTTATCAACAAGATATTTTTTCTTTTGTTAAAAAATTAGAAAGTCCATCTGTTAATTTCTATTCCATATCATTAACAAATATTTTATCATTATCTATCTTTACTTTTCTATCTCCAATGTAAAAATAATCCGCATCTCCTCGTATACCATATTACATACCAATAACATTAATTCTTTAAGAAATTCTTTTCCGAGTTTTATATTTGATTCTACCGCATCACGCATCAAATATTCCAATGGCATAATTCCCTATTGTTCTTCCAAATTAAGAGACATTCTTTTATTATTTATTGTGGTGTTGGTGGATAATCTAAATTTTTTGCTGCTGCTGGAACTAGCGTCGTTATTAAATTTTTATTTTCTTCACTTACCTGTTCTACTTTTTTTACCAATTTTTAGAAAAAGAAGTTCCTGATGGATCAACTGTTTTTAACTTTGATACAAAATATCAGTTTAATAATTTACAATTTGACATGCCTGATTTTGTAATTGTAGGTTATCAAACTAATATAAAAATTGTACTGAATAGTATGTTCATGCTTCTATGTATGATCACTGCAATGTAAGAAATATTTATGTTATAAATGGAAGAAATGAAATTTTTCCAAACAAAATTGGAGTCAAGATATTGAAAACGGCCTTCGTGATAAAATGTTTCTTGCTTATAATGAATATATAAATTCAATATCAACACTAGATACTATATATACAAATAGTTAACTTTATAAAAATGCAATAATCATTCATTTTGGGGTTGAAGGCCAGTATGTTATTGGTGGTTTATATAGAAAAACAATTGTAGTTAAAGAAAAAAATATATAAATTTGTGTTTATTTTTATGACATTATTTAAGCAAAACCAATTCGTAATGTTGTTATAGTTATTCAAAGGTATCTATATTATGATTATTTGAAAGAAAAAATTACTGAGGATATGCAAATTTTTAGAATATTAAATGGGTGAGATTAACGATTTTACATCGATATGTTTCGATAGTTCAATACAAATTTTTAGGCACAGAGTTAAACTGTTTAATCTTTTAAAACATTTACAAAATTTTAGAAGTATAGTTGATTTGTTTTATCGAATAAGAATGGTTTTGTTAAATCTAAATGAGCTTTTAATTTAACTTTACATGATTTAGCTTGCAAATTTAGCTTAAATTAACCTTTTTTAGCTTAAATTTGCTTGATTTTGGCTTAAATTTGCTGTTTTTAAAAACTAGCATGGAAACTGTACGGAGATTTTTGAAAAACTGAAAATTTGCTTGATTTTTAACTTAACTTTGCTTGTTTTTGAGAAGCGAATCAAAACTAGAATTGACTTTTGTAGAAAAGATGAAAAATTTGCTTGAAAACGATTCATTTTCTTGATTTTTTAATGAAAAAGTCCCCCTGCGCCAGCTCCCACATTCCTTAACTACTTGTGTATAGAAATTACAGTCATTCCCTAACTATCTCTAAATTAGTACATGTCGACAGAATTAGTGTTTTGTATGCAATTAACTATCCGGGCATATTTATACAAAAGACTTTACTATCATTCTTTACACATATCTTTCTTTTAACAGTCGAGTGTTCATAGCACCGCTTTAAAGTTGTGAAGGTTAAATGTTTACGACACACAAAGATAAATGAGAAAAAACAATTTTTATAATAATAAGTTATTATTATTTTGTAATTACAATTTCAGAAGAAAGCAGTTCATCACATCATGCAATATATCCTTGCATCTTCAATTTATTAATGATTGAAGATATTCCTTTAATATGCATGAGATCCACGCGTGTTTGAAGGTCAATTAAATATCTGAGTCTATCAACAAGTTCATTAGGATCTTCGGGAAATAGGTAGCCAGTATTCTTGGAGTCTTCTGCCTTCTCTGGGTCGCTTGTTACGGCAAATGTATTGGAGGGATGTGTCAGTGCATCGGTTAAACCATCACCATCGTCTTCAGTGCTATCACTATCTTATGTTCATTTTCATCAATCCTCTCTTCATGGTAATCTCCACCTCTTGTTTTGTATTCTACATTAAATTTGCTTTTCTTTTTACCAGGAGTTGTCTGCTCATCAGTATTTAGGGCCGACGACCATGTGATGCTGACTTCTCACCATCACAACTTAACTCCCAACTCTCCAGCTAATCCTGACACTACAACGAAAAGGAAGGAATGGAAGTACATTACCTCAATATACCCATAAACAACAATCATTACCAAACAGAAGAGTAGGTATTGTAAATGTCTCACTATACTGTCCAGAGTGGATGGGTGATAATTTACACACACTCAATACAACTCAATTTATCTAAAATATTCTTTAATTTTGACCATCATATTTAATCATTACAATATTATCAATAAGATCGAGGCAAAATACAGTATAACTACATGTAACCATTCTTTTATGTAACCCATGGTTACATAAAAGCACCACTAAAAACCTTTTCTTCTTTGAGAAAAAAACTCTTACAAAAATTCCTAGAAAATACACAGTACCTTCACATTAAAAACAATTAAAATTTCATTGAACAATTTCTTTAACATCACACACAAATATTATTTTACATGAATCAATTCTTCCATTTACCATCTTTCCTCATATGACAACACACATTATAAAGCATTCGCTGAACCTAAAGCGGTCTCAGGAAAGAGAGCGTCCAACACTCGCCAGTTTTTTCCTTCCAATAATACATTACCAACCAGCACACACTCCACACCACACAAAACCACATCACCAACATCCACATATACACGTTTAAGCCTGAGGGTAATGCCCCCAACAACACACAATAAAGTGTAGGTTTTGATCAAACTGAACCACTCTCCCATTCAAACACAAAGAGCCTGACGGTATTGCACTCCCCCCCCCCCTTCTCACACTCAACTGTACATCAGAGGTTTAGATATTTCTCTCGCCTATTCTCCACACTCTACACGCACTCTCCATTCTCCAATCTGCTGTTCATGATCAAGTTCAGAAACTGGGTTTTCGTATTCGAAACGTGTTCCATCATACTTCCTCCCAAAACCTTTCTTCATTCTCCTTTCCTGCGCTCGCACTATAGGTACTTCAGTCGTCGAAAATCTCGATTTCCAGAAGTCCCGACTAACCACTTCTTAAAAGGACCAAGTTTTCCCTCTTCGCACAAATATGCAGTGATTTTTCTAAGTCCCGAATACACCTTTCTCGGAGACTACCACACAACACTGCCAGCCCAATTCGAAGTCCGAGAACCTGCCAAAACGACCTTCCAGAAGTCCATGCTCACCTCTACTCAGAATGGCAAATATCCCTCTTCACATAATTAGACAGTGATTTTTCTGAGTCCCGATACGCACTCTCTCGGAGACTCCTCCAAACACTGCCAAAACCAAAGTCAAACCCCAAAAACTGCCAAACCAAATTCCAAGTTCCCAGACTGGAAAATTATACACTAAGTCCGCACGCAGCCAAAGCATTCTAATTCCTCACATTGGCGAAATATTTCAAAGTCCGGGCACAACCAGGATTACCCGAAGTCCACTCACTGGCAGAAAATTTCTAAGTCCTAAATCCAACCTGATAGTTTTCTAAGTCCACACACTTCTGAAAAATTTTCCAAGTCCCAGCTCGATACTTAACTTTTGTGGTCACTTATTGCTGACCTTCCCGAATCTGATAAGGATCCCATCTCCTGGTCCGGCTCCTACAGGCGGCGAAATCCCCTTCGCTGAAGTCCGCCCTTGCCAGCGAAGGTCTCCTCGAGCTAGCCGCATACACCGATACATATACCGGACACGATCCCCACCACGCATGCCCCCTCTCCAGAGACCACCTGCCATCATCACCAGTGTGCACACTTTTCCAAACCTAATTCAATATGACACTTTAAAACCATCCGATGAACACAAAGCAGAAAACGCGAGCTCCTTTACACTCAGCGTAGCAACCCGCCGTACACCCAAGTACTGTGGTACAGGCGTGACACAAGGGGTTGAGTGCACACACCGAGAATAAGCTGCAAAAACACGAACAATCTTTAAAACTATATAAAATTTACCATCTTCACTACAGTGATGGACCACTCTCCGTCACAACCGTTTGTTTTGAAATTCGTCGACTTCACGGGAAAGTCTTGCAAGTGTACATTCTGCACAAATGATCTCTACTGCACACATTCTGTGTTTAGCATTAACTGTCTCATCATAATCACCTGTCAAATCGGTACCCATCGATGCAGCAAGAGGTATTGATGGCAACACTTGCTGACTCCCAGTAGACGAATCCTTGTAGATTTCGGTTATATTCTTCCAATGTATCGCCTTGCACAAACTACGTAAGACCAATGTCATTGCTACGCCCTGTAGCGCTTGCAGGCTGACACACAGTATCAAACCACAAACAAAAACCAAACAGCATCTTAAATTCAGCATGGTGAGAAATTCTTTAGTTATTGTAAAATACACAAGCAACATAAATTGGTTTTGCAAATACCCTGTGTTTGAGAAAGCAGCAGAGCACAATACAGATCATAAACAATATTAAATGTCACATAAAACCCCTATCTGGAATATTATATCAAAACCTTCCTTTATAATGGACTCATTAATTTGGCTTATGCACAACAGGTAATAGCGACGTTGACTTGATTACTAAATGTAATATCATTACAATTCATACATTTGAATAAATACCAGCCATATAGAAATGTTCCTATAAAACTCTATAAAAATTGTGAGGAACATTGTAGCAATTATAAAATCATTTCCAGAATCTTTACTTAATTTTTACATAACATGCAACTCTGAAGAAGGGAATATTTGTACGCTATCCATATTGCTTTACCAAATATAAAAATGTCTATAGGCCATTTAAAATTTTCTGTCTTAAATTCCATGAACGTTGAGTTGACAAATTCTGAAGGCTGAAATTATAGTACCACAGTAAATTTTAAACAGCCTTAGCATCATAATTCAGTATTTACTTTCTGGAATACGTGAATAGTAACTTATCTCCACTTTAACTTCAACATTTCTACGTTACTGAGGCTGAAAATATTATTACAACTCAATGAAAATCCAAACAGTCTCTAAACTCTATCCAGCATGATAAAAAAAACTTCCCCGGGTGTGTGTATGTGTGTGTGTATATATATACACATACACACACAAAATGTATGTCTACTCCCCTCCTCACGGGGCCCAATCACATAAATTTTAATCCAACTAATTACAATAGTTCTTGATATTTAAAGCCCATTTCCGGGGAAAATTCACATCCTTAGCGTTGCCGTCTTTTCTAATTGGCGATCTGCAGCGCTGCCGGCGACAGTGGTGCCTTCGTGCGGTGTCTCGGGGAAACTCAGTGGCTTCGTCCAGTTTGCTGTAGAACCACGTCAAGTCCGGGCGCTCGGATACCCACATTTCTCGATCTGCTTCACGCACAGCTGATCGTCCTCGCCGGCACCTGACATCGCGTTATCGATCGATGTGACGTCCCACTGGTATGCAGTACAAGGTAAGAAGGCTTCCATTTGTAGCAATGTTCTTAGATTTTGCAGGGAATTACTGAAAATTATCGTCGTTCATTAAACTGCGTAGTTCTCGGCGCGGACAGGAAACATGGCGAGGTGTATTCGTCTCGGGCTGGTCAGCGTGGGCAGGATGGAAAAAATTTCCAAAAATGAATTGACCCGTCTCATCCTAAAGCTTCATTGCGCGAAAAAGTTTCTTTGCGCAGGCCATTCTCTCATGCCGACGAGCATTTGGATCATTGGTGAAAATTCGATCGCAGAATCGTCACTGGCAACAACCAGTTAGCGATTATGCAAGTCACAGCTCCATGATCGTTGAGGTCAACGGCAGGTCTTCGTATTCTCAATTCGTCTTTGTGATATGACAAGAGAGTGCTTCCAAATCGATGTTCACCTCACGGTGTCAGAATGCCAACTGTTATTTTTATCTATATAAACGTGGTTCTTTTTACAGTAAATAGCCTAGCTTCTGCGCACAAAAGACTTTCCACCATACAATTTATATTTAAAAAATACGGTACCACTCTGATAAAACCCACATACTCGTTCACCCAGATAAAACACACATACATTTATATATATATATATGATTTTCTTACTTTTAATTTATACATAGGCATAATTATGTTATGAACAGGTAAATAAAGAATTATGTTTAATTAATTTTATACATAATTATGTGTATAAATAAATATGTAAATAAAAATTATTGTAAATTTGTATATTTCTGTATTTATGTCTACAATCATATTTAAATAGCATTGTTATGTAAGTATCTTCATGTTTTCTTCTGGGGCGAACAAGTATGTGAGTTTTCTCAGACTGCGGCCATTTTTTTTAAATATAAATTTTATGGTGGAAGGCTGTGTGCACAAGCTAGACTTTTTACTGTAAAAAGAACCGCATTTATATACAAAAAATGTCAGTTGAGCTTCTGACACTGCGAGGAGAAACATTGATTTGGAAGTGCTATGTCGTTATACCATAAAGATGAACTACGAATATGAATGCCTGCCTTTGTCCTCAACGATCATGGAGCCGCGACATGCATCATCGCTAACTGGTTGTCGCTAATGCCGATTCTGCGATCGAGTTTTCACCTATGGTCAAAATGCATGAGAGAACTAGCTGTATGAAGGAACCTTTTTGCACGATGAAGCATTACAACATTGGCTCTATGTAGCTCGTACCAATTCCTGCAAGGATTCGTCTACTGGGAGTCAACCAGAGTTGCCTGCAGTGCCTCTTACTAAATCTGTGTGTACCGATTCGATAGTCAACTATGATGAGACACTTAGTGCTCAAGACGGAATGAATGCAGTTGAGTCGGTTTGTGTGGAATGTACACTTGCAAGACTTTCGCGTGAAGTCGGCGACTTTAAAATAAACTGTCGTCGGCTCTAAATACTGATCAGTCTACAAATACTGCTACAAAAAAAAAAAAAAGCAAATTTAATATAGAATACAAAGCAGGAGGTGGAGATGACCATGAAGAGAGCATTGATGAAAATGAACATAAGATAGTGGTAGCGCTAAAGATGATTATGACGATTTCTCGATGCACTGGCACACCCTTCCAACAAATTTTCTGCAACAAGCGACATGAAGAAGGCAGAAGACGCCGAGAATACTGGCTACCTATTTCCCGAAGACCCGAGTGGACGTGTTGATGGACTCAGATATTTGATTGAATTTCAAAAACGCGGGATATCACGCACATTATCAGGATATCGTAAATCATTAGTAAACTGAAGAATCGGGGATATATTGCATTATGTAATGACCTGCTTTCTTCTCAAATTGTAATTCCAAAGTAATGATAAATTACAATAATAAAATAATTGGTTTTTATTTATTTTTGTGTATTGTATCCTTTCTTCCCTCACAATTTAAAAGCGGTGCTGTGAGCACTCGACTACTTACAGAAAGATCTGCATATAGAATGATAATAAAGACTTTATTATTATAATGCATGGCTAGTTGACTGCATGCAAAACACTAGTTCTATCGACATGTACAAATTTGGAGATAGTTGGTGAACGAATGTAATTTCTATTGATATGGTTGGCGGACAAACCGAGGGATTTATCGAAGGATGGATCAAAGGATTGGGATAGATCGAAGTATTGGGATTGATCAAAGGATATTGTTTATATGACCTGGTTGTCAATCATATAAGAAATGCTGACAGTCATAGGGCTTAAATGTGAACTGTTGCTACCACTGCAACATTCTGCGAACAGTTACCTGCTTGTTGTTCGTTATTTGGGAAGAGAGTGGTGAAATGTTGGGGTAGGGATAGAGGGCGAAGGCCACTCGCCAATAGTGATAACAGGGCTCTGTTGCCGGCAGTCTGTAAGTATGCCGCACATCAACCCCCAACTGCGCACCCCCACAGCTAAGCTCTCCTTGGCTTTCTGCTGTACTCACAAGCCTGGGCGCAAACATTTTACGGAACGTTTTCATAGATGGGGCAAAGGATAGACTCCGAAGCATTAAACAATCGATAAGCCCTTCAGTCCCTTCAGTGTTTTTTTAAATACTAAACATTTTTAGTTTTACATATAGCAGAAGAAGGAAAGCAGTCAGGAGGCGGTAGCAAAACTCTATGCTCTTAACAGGAATTGTGTGGTGTATGCAGGGAAAACCCTGTAAAAACGCTTCGTGAAAAAATCGTTTATGTTATGTGGTTCTCCAAAAAATGTTATATATGATCAACACGGACATCACAAAACACTAGTAAAAATTCTGAAAAAACTTAAACAAATTACCTCAAAGATCATATAAAAAAAACAATAATTTAAAATTATAACACACTAAATATTGAAAGGTTACATATCTTAGAAAATTTTACTTAACTTTGCCTTTTCTCGTTCCCTACTTCACCCCTCCCGAATAATGATATAAAGCGGAAGATAATTCCCCCTTAATGTCTGTCCCCACGTGTCTAGGTCTGTCTGCCTTCATAAGTCCCAAAAAAAGTATATTTATATCAAAGTTCTGGGTTCTTAAAGCACTTGTTTCTATGAAGCCTTCTCATTCGTCCGTTCAATATGCCGCCTCACCATGTGGCCGAAAGTCGTCTGCTGGAGCGGGTGTGGGAGGGTTATGGAAGAGAGGCGGTCGCTGCACCTCTCCACCGTCACTCGTATCAGTCCTTGATCGATCAGCTGTCCAGCTAGACCTGACACACTTGACACTGCTCTGATGAGGGGCCCCATTTCTCAAGGCTCACAGGTATGGTAACGTCGGCAGACAATCGTGACGTTTAATTACCTTTTTCAAGGGGAAATGTGACAATCCGTCACATCCCCCGCCTCTTTAAAGCACAGCACGTAGCGAAGAATCCACGCAGGGTCGAAAACCCCACCGCGCTGGAAGACCAGTCCGAGCCGTGGGTCATCCTCCCCTTGTAGAAAATAGTGAACTCCAAACTTCAGTAATCAGGTCTTGTAGAAACTTCGACAAGCACAGGAGGTTCATTTGAGGGTGAAATATTCATTGGAACAGACATTATAAACAATATCGTGTTGAGAAGGGGGAGCTCAAATAACAATATTTTTAATACACTTAATTATTTTAACCCTTTTTCAAAATAATACAACCATCTAGCTAGTTGCATAAACTCCTTGAAACTCTATAAAACATAGTTCCTTAAAGCATGAAATGATGTAAAGGATGAAAAAGTCTACCTATTCGTTTATTAATACTTAGTAAACTTTTCACAAGAAAAAATACAAAATAATTATCCCTTTTCTTTACAAAGTTTTATTACAAATGTATGGAAAATTAACAACCTTTTGTCCTAATATTTCAAAGAAACAGAACCATAAAACGGGGTAGAAGGAGGGGTGGAAGCGTATAAAATTTACGGTTTTTGAACATTGCTTAATGCGCAACTTTTCAGTCTTTGTTTGGAGAATTTTGGTTATCAATTAGCAACGTGACCGGAGTTAAAATGTCTAACAATTTTTAACGGGCCTTTCCATGTTACGGCCAACTTATAACTGAAATTTTCTTCCATGGAGCTGAGGTGATGGACTTCAATTAATACAAAGTCGCCAGGCCTTAAACTCGCATATTTATACAACGTGTTCGTTTCCGTCACTCATATTTTTTTATGATATTCTACCAAAGTACTTGACACTCCTTCCCATATTATTACTAATTCTTCTTTGCCATATTCTCCAAAGAAATCTTTTGTAATGACCAAGCATTTATTAAAGGACGGAGCAATAGCCTACCAAGGAAAACTTCAGCAAGCGTAAGCTTACGAGCAGAATGAATAATATTATAAAAGCATTAAAACACAACGTATGAAAACTTCGTCCCAAATGACGTTGCGTATAAGATTAAAAACTCCGTAACGCAATCTTAATATTCCTCTTTACACGTTCGACTAAATCTGCCTGCGGGCAGTACAGAGATGGCAAGGCCATTTTCACTCACCACAAAAAGTTGTTCCATGATGCGTGGCATGGTTGTTAGTAAAATTTTGGCTTTGACAAAATACACAATAATCAAAGCTTGAAAATAACTCAGCATATTATTTTCAGTTTAAATAAATAAACGTCAATCATGCTCAAAGTTGCAGAGATTACCTCAGTGCCCGGTACATAAACAATCTATTACAGTGTCCATTAAAAATGGTATAAAATTTATAATTGCCAAAACTACAACACATTATACTGTGGACACTTACATAAAATTATAATATTCTTCTGCTACCATAATGCGAGACACTATTAAGCCAATATTAGGCCTATTAAGCCTATTATTTAATTGTTTGGAAGCTTGAATAGACCCACGGAAACACCACATACACTTTAGCTAGAATCTGATGCTAGCAATTTTTTAATTAATAAATTTTCAATTAGTTATTAATCTTCCAGAGGTAGATACAAATCTAATAAATGAAAAGAGAATCAAATTGCATTTTCGAACGAAATCTTTGAACAAATTGAATGCGTAGACAATAAACAACTGACTCATGGATTAAATATTCATGTAACAATTGCGATATTCATAAGTGAATTAAATCACAATGGTCAAATACCTATGGCCCTGGAAGCCTTTAAAACCCTGGAATGCCCCCCGTACAATCTATCTAACATTAATTGCCAATAAAAATACATATTTGGTTTTACTTGGGTTGATGATTCACTTTAAAAAATTCATACAAGACAAATAAATATTAAAATCATATTTTACCTCACAAACATAAGAAATTAGTTTTATTAATTATGACGTAGTTATAACTAACGATATGGTAACGTATAACCAGATTAACCAAAATGCTAACTGATTCTTCTCCGGGCGAACACAAGAAGCTGTAAAATAGTCCTAATTTGGCGGACTGGTGCAAAAGTAGTACTGGAATGTTGAGAAGATGAATAGTTGAAATAATACTTTGAGTGATTGTTCAAACGAAACTAGAAATAAAACTTCATCCAAACATGATCGCTCTGGAACACATGAACAATAAATTTAGCGGAAAATTAAATACTTGTTCCAGAGTCAATAAAACGTGGCACGTACTACCAGAGAAAGTATAATGCTGTACTCACCCATCTCGGAGAGAAGGATATAAACTGCGTTGAATGATTTAAAGTAAATCAAAAAAATTAAATATCGTACATTATTACTACTAAATCTGCACTATTCTACACAATGCTTCTAAAAATAAATAAAAAACTGCAGGGGAATCATCCTGCAGAGACCTCCCAGAATACGGGAGCACACAGCAGCGAGTCAGGCCAAAAACAGCAACAGCGGAATGATACAAAATTTCACGTTGCGCGTGGGCACAAAGGTGACAGTATTTAGTTTACAAGCCGTTCCTAGAGAGCACTGGGGTACCGAAAACGGTTCGCAACTACACACAACTGTTCTACAGCAATAAATGACATGCGTTGCACCACTGGCAAGTAGCACAGACAAGGTACAGTGCCTCAGAAATGCAAGAGTGTCAGCGAACACCCGTTTGCAAGCTGAGCTGTCTGCAGCAAGCAACCAGCTTACTGCCAAGCTTGGGAGCGAAGTTAACTCTGTACTAACTTCCAGTTCATAAATACAAGACAGAAAAAAAATTCCTGAATTAACACAACTGTTCTAAAATTGGAATAAATCATCATTGGCGTAAACTTTACCAAAATAGTGACACAATAAATTAGACGGAAAATATAGACATATGAATTGAGGTAAAATATAAAAAATAGTGTGCCACTAATTTTTGGAAAAATTTTACAATGGCACCAGGTTACTGTCTCTAAACTCACCCGACAGAAAATTAGTGGCATTATCGATTATAACAAACACAGGGGATAGCAATATTTGTTTTGCAAAGTGGCGGAAGGATAGAAACGGTTAATAGGAAAAAAGTAACTTGGTCCTCAAAAGTTCTCACTTTGCCGTGAACAGCCTATAACAAGTTTGTTGTTAATGATGAGCCATGAGCATCGGTCAGAAGCAGTGTTGAAGAGTTGTTCATGTCGTGCTATGTGAACTTCTAAATAATGTATAATTCAGTGAGAATCATTTAAAACCTTATTACGACAAAGATGTTGAATTACGGGAATAAACTAGAGCTTATAAATTTTGGACCAGAAAGGCCACAGGTATATATAACAAAACAACAAAGCCACGATGGTAAACATAGTGGTTCGTATATGCAGAAATTCAACGTTAAGTTAATATAATTTCGCGGACTGGCTATGAGGGTGTGAAGTTAGAAATGCGTTGTTTTGTACCATTTTTTTTTTTGCTAGAGAAACCTAGTGATTCTGCGTGAACTGTCAATTGGGTAAAAGATTAGAAACATCTGGGAGACAAAAAGACATACATCATGTTCACAACATTTAAATAATGCCATAACATTTTCAGTGATTGGCAAGGTGAATATTCCATGCCAGTCAAATAACGCGTACAGGTTGACGGATGGATTTTGTTTACAAATGCATTAATTAAGATATGCCACTTTCATCCTCCAATTTAAATTTGACATGCACTTTGTATGTACTGTATGTAAATTAGTAATGGGTTTTATAAATATTTGTTTTAGTATATTTAAGTTATCATCTTCATTAATATAGTAGAATTAGTATTATTATCCAATTTCTCGTCATCTCGTGTAATGTACCATACCACATGGATACTGGTTGGAAGGCATAACCTACACAAACTTAAAATAAACAGATGTGAACCAGTGGCCACAGTGTGTTGACAATTACAAATTGAGTGATGATACATTTTTCTTAAAACAACTGCACCTAATTTTTATATTTAACTGCACAAATTACACTTACATAAGCCTGTCGTACGCAAAATAGTTATCACTGTGCCTATTTAAAAAATTCTATTTGTAATGATCTGAGTTAGGATCACCACAGCCCCCCCCCCCCCCCAAACCTCCAAGTTTCAAAACTCACCGGCCGCCACTGCTTCGGACTGCTGGCCACGTAAACAATTCTAGTACACACGAAATGGTTTTGTCTCGCCCCGTGTGTCCCTCAAAACACGATTCGTGGTAATATGTGTATACCGTAGGGCGTAATTCTTTCTGAACAAAAACTCTAGATTTCCGTTTTTTTCGTCCATTCGCCTAATAATCTTTTATGAATAACATAAGTAGTTGTTCGTGGTACTATTTCAGCACGTGTTTGCTGACACTCGGGATCAACTATTTGATACTCCTTTACATTTACGAACATGCTAGGAAAATTTTGAAGCGTTTATATGTCTACCTTTTGCGCGAACTCTGTGTTATTAATCTGATATACAACATTTAATTCTGCTTGCGTGACCCCATTAAATTCATTCTCACAAAACATACGAGAGGGTGCGTCAGCGACTGCATTTTCTGTGCCTTTAATATGTTGTACGTCAAACTTAAAACGTGATTAAACGCACTAACTATTTATCAAGACGTCCAGGTTTTTGAGATTTTAATAACCGACTTAACGCTTGGTTGTCGGTAAACAATTTAAAGGGCGCGTGATCTAAGCAGTCAGCAAATCGTTCCAACTCCCAAACACAGCCAAGGCATTCTTTCTCGCAGATGGCATACGTTCTTTCTGCACTCGTTAACAGTTTACTAGCATGTGCCACTGACACATATAACCCATTTGCCTTTTGGCTTGACACCGCACATAAAGTTATAGAACTTGCGTCACAATACAAAAAAAAAAACATATTTTTTAAAATTTGGCATATGTAAAACAGGAGGGATAATCAAACATCCCTTCAATTTTTGAAAAGCCTGTTCTTCCTATTGCCATACAAATGCTACCCCCTTCAGTTTTAACATATCTCAAGAGTCTATTAACTGTGGAAAATTTAGAATAAATTTATTATAAGCAACCATCCCTAAGAAACGTTTTACTCCAATTCATTTTTTGGCTGCGGTAAATTTATAATTGCCTTAGGGTTTTCTGTTTCCGTGCGCAAACTTTCTTATGAAATAATGAAACTTAATAAGCGAACATATTGCTCAGCCCAGCTTATTTTGTCGGGATTCAGAATCAACCCAGCATCTCGTAAAGCTTCCTAAACCACACATAAGTGCATTAAATGCTCTTCTAACTTGGAATCATAAATTAACATGCAATATACATGAGAAAACTCATAGGGATATTTTCCCAACACATGATTTAACACACGTGACATCCCTTGAGGCCCTACATTTACGCCCATCGGGAGGCGTGTTCACTGAAACAATCCCCAGGATTGTGTACAAATGCCAGGGGTTCCATAGACTGAAGGTGCAAGTCGCACTGCAAATAGGCAAAATCTAAGTCAAAATGGTAAAGTATTTAGCCTTTCTTAAGTGTTAAAATACAGTATCCATTACAGGCATAGAATAGGCATAAATGTACCATTTTTTTTATTGATTTTGCAGTAATCACAAATAAGACGGTATTGACCAGGAATTTTTTTTGCAATAAAAATTATGGACTAGCGTACGAACTTTTTGATGTCTCAATAATTTCCGGTTCCTGCAAACCTGACACTGCATGTATCTGCTTAAAAAGATTCAATTTCAGTGCAGAACCCGATAGGGAACAGAAACAACGGGTTAATTTCTTTCAGATTTAAACGAACCAGAACCTGTGAACAATGGCCTAGTTTATCTGTAATAACATCACTAAATTCAGCTTATATTTTCGCTATTTTTTTCTCAACTCCGTTAGTATGTTCAAGTAACAGAATCTTTTGCACGTACGTTGAGTAACTTACCAATTTAACAGGAATATCAGAAGCAAAACTAAAAGTTAAGCACCTTCTTGCTACATCAATTCATGCACGTGTTTTCCCCCAAAACTTCCAGCACTAAAAAAAAATATCATGAGACATTTTTTTCTAATAATTGGAATTATAATTTTCACCAGAAATTTTCAATGTTTATTTTTAAGACAACCATGGCTTTTGAACGAATCAAGCCTCCGTCGGCCAGTGAAAATTCTACATTTTCCCCTTTCTTTATCACAACAGTTCACATAGGATTTTCTCGCATTAACGTATTACAAAACACATGACTCGTAAGTGATACAGAAACACCCGAATCAATTAAAGCTGATACTGATAACTATTGTTACCGGAACAAAAAATAAACTTTCCCTTTGCCGAAATACATTATCTGTACGTTCTACTCCAACAGGTTTTTTTTTTTTTTTTCGTCAAGGACAAAGTTACTGTTTATTACCCTCGTTGTTACATCTGAAACACGAAATAACTCTTTATTATTTTACTGAAGTGCCTTTTTCGACATTCCTTACATTCTCCTTTTGGTTTTTCTGCCGTTTATCAGGTTCTTCCCGAACTAAATGGAGTTTCTCATTTTTAACTCTATTTTTATAAAATTATTTTTCAGTAATGTGATTTGTGCGATAGAAATACACCGATATTTTCATTTCACCAGCTTTACGCCCTCTTCGCCTTTTATATGAAAATCTTTTTCGGTGGTAGGATTTCTACGAAAACAAACGCTAAATTGACCTTTCATTTTTACTTCTACCTTTCGGTTACATTCGCCCACTGTCAACTGTACCTCAGCAACCAAACTTTAAAACTCCTGAAATGTAGTGAGTTTTCGTGCAAAAAAAAAAAAAAAACTTGCTGTTTTCTGGAAGCAAGCTGTAAAATACAACTCAACAGCATATGACTCGTAGCAGGGTAATCCCAGCATCTATACTGACCTAACTGATTCCGATATGTACTCTTTCATGGAAACACCCAGTTTTTGTTCTCTTTTTAAAATGATTCCCATCCAATATCCAGCAATTGCTAAAGGATTTCCTACTTGACTTAATATGTCCTGGCTAAACTGTGCAAACGCCCATTTTTCTGCCATAGCCTGACTCACAACATATTGCAAAATCTCATGAGCTCTAAATAAGGACCGAGCATATATTAGACTGATATCGCATGCATTAAGAACCAACACCCGGGAAAATACTACTAGGAAAGAAACAACGTTATATAGATTTACTACAATTACACGGGTTAGCATATCTTCCATGCTACAGGATAAACACTTTAAATTTTCAAATAAAGGAGCTAGCCATCGGAAACTCCAGCGACACCTCCCTTACAAACAATTCCTTGCATCAACTATCGCAAACATCAGTTGAATCATCTGCATTGTACGCAATGCCATATTATTGATAATATTTTCTGATTATTTCTCAGAAATTTCGCAAAGCCTCAAAGACTAATAAATACAAATTTAATACTGAATCCACGCTAACATTATCAAATGTTATTGTTAGCTTAAACAGTCAGTCATAGCTGAAATTGATTAATTCGTAGACTTTTTAAGTTATTTAATTAATATTGAATAGTGTTTTGACGTTTTATGTCACAATGGCAATATTTCCTATACGCGTTTCTGGAGTAGAATCGATTCCTGTTTCTTTTCGCTACGATTTGTTATGTTACAGCTAACACGACACTAATTTTCTTGCAGCTGTCTCAAAAGTGATGTTCTAAAGTATTATGAGAAGAGAATTTTTTTCGCCCAAGCGATGAATAATTGTTTTCTCACTTTACAAGAGTGAGCAATTCTAGCAATTTATGACCAACATGCAGGTATCACTTTGTATTATATGTTTTCTCACATAACTCGTTTCGATTGAAGATATATAGACTTCTGACTAAAGATACTGTGCACTGCTTGAAAACTATGTGCACGTTTCCATTACCAGGTGCAGTTACAAAATAAATGGTTTGATATTATTATTTACCTATTTATATTATATTATATTTTATTATATTATATTTACCTATTTACCTATATATAATTGATAGGTAAAAAATAATTGATACGGATGTTTCTGTATCATTTACTTGTTTTCAGTTGGCTGAGCCGAAAAAATTTCGCGGGTTCAATGGCCGGTAGGCTTGATTCCACTTCTCTGTATATAATCTCGAGGGCCAGCTATTTGTTCGTGGCTGCAGCTCTAGTTTCAAGAGGAAAATATATGGGGTGTATATTCTCTTCGAAAATATGTAGTTTTAAATTGCATGCCCATTCTTTTTGTTTTTAGTTTAATTGGTAACGTTAGGATTGTTAAAAAAAATAGTACGCATAAGTGCAATCTTTTCACCACATTAGTCTAAATGCAGTTTAAACCTTGAAACTGAGCGCTATTATTATTACGTGAAAACGAAATGAATGACGTAAAAGCGGAATTAAAGGCAGAATTTCCACGTTACCTTAAAAACGGTGTTATGAAAGACGAAAATCATATTAGAAAGTATTTTGTGTTGATTCTATTAGTTTCTGCATTATTATTTCATTTGATACACGTTGGTAAACGGCCATTTTACATGTTGTTTGACTAATCCTTAAGTAAAAAAATAAATCCCAAAAAAAAAACAGTTAGTAAAATGGCTCATGAATCAGAGGAAAATGTCACTGGACCAATAGGTAAAGGAAAAAGGACATTTCTCACTAAAATCGTCAGTTAAATTCACCGAAGGGACTGTTGAATCAGTCATGTACTGTTAACTGTTCGTTACAGTGAAATTTCCATTGTTTAAGATTTAGAATGTACTACACGCATCTCTAAATCATAACGAACTAAATTTATTTTTGTTATTTTTAACCAAAGAACATTTGTTTGTTGCAGCGAAACTTTTCATATTTATTTATATTTTTGAGCATTCGTGTTCTCTCGTTTCTGTAATAGTTTGAATTTTAAACCCTGCAGATCTTTGCTCAATTTTTTGTTGTTTGTAATAGTACTTTTTATTGCCATTTTATATTATGCTGAGTAAAGAAAGTTAACTTTTTGAGGTCTGGGCATATTTCCCAGCAGTCACGAAAACCTACATGTGAGTTGTATATGTATTCTACTACAGGAGCACCAGCTCTATTGGCCTGTGCGTTTCCACTTACCAGCTTACTATTGGTGAAAATTACACCGAACGTTCTTACCATATTGGCAAATTTCATTATTGGCCAATGGATTGGCGAGATGACTGTGTCCCATTCACACTCACTTGTAATGCGTAACACGCTATACAGTCCATCCTGTTCGTTGTTATAACTGAATAAAAAATTTTAAATTTTGTTCACGAAAATTACAACTGATGTAGCGCAGTGTTCATGTCAAGGTAACGTAAAATCTAGAGAAACAACGGAAGTATATCCTTGCGAGTTCTGTCTTCGAATGCAAAGAAATCCGTCATACTGTCATTGCCTGAGATAGACTCGGACATAATATTCAATTAGCTAAGAAAAATGGTTCTTAAATATTTGATTAATTGTTATTTTCTTTAAGAAAATTTATTAATTTTAGTTTTATAAAAATAATTTTTTTTTCTAAAATATTTTCAACATTTTATTGTAGTTATTTGAATACAAATGACTAGCGAAAACTGTATTCATATTGCAGTGTTACACAGCTTATTCGATATCAGAAAAATAAACGAGTTTGATATCAACGAAATTATTACAGCTACGTGTTTTGAAATATTTTGTCCAGTTTTATTAATATTACTACTGATATCTTGTGTAAAATATTTTAGTTAATAGATGTTTACAATTTATTGAATATAAAACTTTACTCTTTTAAATTAAAACAATAAAATATCACTTTACGAGATCTGCAATCTGTGAATTTGAAAGTAGACAATGCAATGTATTATTTTGAGTATACAGATTTTGAAACTTAAATATGTATAGTTAATTTTTTTTTTTTTAGATAAAACTTTTAAAAATTTTCGTTTGAAAAAGGGGTTGATCAGGTATTCTTTTAATTTTCAATGTTATTTTAATCTGAAATGTTAATTTTTTTTTGTTTTTTATTAGTTTAGAGTAGTATTTGTAAGTGCTATTCTCGATTTTAAAATAATTTTTTTATAGAAATCTGGTGAAAATCAGAAAATATTTTAACTTTTAATATTAAGTAAAATTTATATTAACAAAATTATAATTTTTAGCTTAAAAAATAGCATTATTGTTTAAATTTTAATCATTGCTCCTACTCTTAAATATTTTAGAAAAGTTTCTGTTTTTAACATAATTATTATACTGTTAATTTTATAAATTTTGAGCTCATTTTATGCTTTAATTATAGCATAATTTTGTTTAAATGGGACATTTAGTCATTTTAAAATATTTGTTTTTTTATTGTATTCAATATATTAAATATTATACATTTCTTGTGTATTATTTCATTTGTAAATAGGTAAACGACTGATAAGTATTGTAAACACACTTATTGAAACTCGCTTGTTCGTGCATCAATACGTTTGTAAATTACTGGCTAGCAATACTACGGATCATTTTTCTTATATAGCAGCAGAACGAGTGAATTCAAAATAAAAGCCATAAAGTGAATGAAATATGGTTACAGGTACGACCACCCAAAGTGCCCAAAATACATCCTGCGGAACATAGGATTATTTGCAAGAAAGTTCCTGGTGTTCCTAAACTCGGACCTATTGGTGATGCCTGCACCTGTGGAAGTATTCATGTGAGTATTTTAGCATGTTACACTAAAGTTTTAATAGTGATTTAAAACACACCCATGATATTTATATGATTACTATTTAAAATACTCCCTTGGTGATGGTTATTAATTTAAATTCTCGATTTATATCAAATGTGTGTGTTTGAAAATAAAATTGCTCTGAACTTGAACAAGTAACACAATTCAATTTCCACATAAAATTTCAATAGCATTAACTTTTAAAACATTAAACTTGCATACCGATAATACTGTTTTCGGGTATAGATACTAAGTTTGGTATAGTTTTTTGATAAGGTCATAAAAGCTCAAAGCTAGAAAAACATTTTTATTTATAATCCTTTTTATGATTTTGAAATTAAATCTATATGCCTTAATATAAGTGTTATATAAAAACGATAGAGTAAACTACATAAAGAAGTTTCTTAATATCAAATTTATGTTTATGAATAGCAAATAATGTTTAGAAAAATTGAAAAATTTGCAGGTTTTGTATTGGCTTCAATCCTGACTTAAAAATTACCTTATTTTCATCACATACCTAGGTAGAATAAAAAAAGGGCTTATTGAAATAGGAGGTGGGTGAGGAGCTGAGGAGCTTGTCAATGGCCACAGGTGGTGGCCATGTTGGATGTAGGTGAATTTTACCTTGAACTGGGGTTAACGACCTTGACCTGGGATGGCATTAAAGATAAGATAATTATAAAAAAAAACTTTAATGCTAAACATTGCAAAACTTAGAATATTGTAAAATTGTGAGATTAAATAATAATGTAAAAACTTGAAAAGTTTTATAAATTTAGAAAAATGATTAGAAAGATATTTTTTTTTACTAACTTAAGAAGTATGGTTTGGAATGTGCTTGGCCAGGATTTAGCATAGGAAGACAAAGAGCCGATAGCCACCATATTGTTTCTGGCCACTATCTTTGTTGTGGCAGCCGTCTTGTTTATCAGCCATCATCTTGTACTTATTCTAACTGCTCGACTATCATTTTGTTTACAGCTACCGTCGCCTATTTCATTTGTTATTTAGTCACCTTTATTATACCCCATGCTCTGTCATCCCATCATTTTATTCGTCATCGTGGATTTGGTTTTTTCTACTTCTTGGTTCTACTTCTTGCTCTGTCATCCATGTCGGATTTCATTTTTCTTTCTTAGAAGTGATCCACCTCTTGCTCTGTCATTCCACCCCAACATCCACCATCTATTGGACTAAGAATATTTTTATTACTTGTGTAGGAAAGAGGTTTCCAAATGTGTCCCCTTAATGCAATTATAAGTTTTCAAATGATTAGAGTTTTCAAAATATAACACTCAAAATTCGTAATTTCCCGAATTTTGGAGCATACTAGGCTTTGCTCCTAGGATTTTTCGAGTCAAATTGCATTGAATGCAACCTGTATGGTGTACAGAACATACTGATTCAGTATGAGTGCGATTTAAAAACAGGTGAACGAGTATTGGCACTCTGGATTTAATTGAAAATAGGTGTCAGACGTTTAGTAAATATGCTCCGGTTCATTCAAGCGAAACTGTTAACATTAATTTAAAAAAAAAATCATTTAAAACCGTAAACTGTAGAGAAAAAGTAGTTTTTGTTCCTTTCGTAGCTTGTAACACAAATGCAGTATGTTCCACTCAGACTCTACATTCAACACTTTGAACCTGCCTATAACACTCTTGTGTCGGAATGTACCACAGTTAAGCCAGTGTTGCACGCATCCAGGTCCATTCCCTGGGCGACCCTGCGCGTACCATAAACAGAAACATCTTGTCTGTGTTCGAGATGAAACTGAGAGTGAAGTGTAATCACTGACTCGTAATGAACTACTTCTAGCAGTGGGAAGCTAGTGGGAAACAAAACGAATATTGTTTCAAATTTAAAGATAACAGCACTATTTCGTGTATGAAAATGGATTTTAAAAAATCCTGTAAACCACGGTAATCTTATCCGCGTAAAAAAAACAAATATGTACAGGATGCGAATAAATTCTCCTTCAATTCAAATAACATACATATAATTAGAACAAGTATACGAAAATCCAATTTTTTTACTACTTTATTTGTTGTTTGTACATGTCTAAGGCTTCATCTATGGATTAATAGGAAATGGTCTATCTGCTTCTCATATATTTCCAGTTTCGTATACGCTCGGTTAGATAAAAAAAAAGGTACTTATTTTTCATTGCTTTTACGCGTTCCCATTACGTGTATATATGCAGATGTCACAATTTTTTTATTGTTTTACTATATTATATATTTTATCGTTCGTCGTAAATAACTGAAAATAAATAATTTACAAAGAAGACTCGTGTACTTGAAATTTTTATATTTTGCTAGAGTGTATCCATGTAAACTACAGCCTGAAACTGGTTTGTATTGCACACCAATTATTTTTAACAAATATTAAAAAAAAAATACAGGGACGAAGATATAGGCCCTACTGGAGTAGGATGTTCCGGTCAAATACTCCAACACCAGTAGAGAATGAAAGGAAACATTTAATTTGATTGTATACAAACAACTTTAAATGTTATAACAATTCTTTTAAGTATTCGATAATGAATGATATGGACTGACGCCGCAATTTGAGTTACGTCACGTGAATGTTTACCTAAACGCTGGCAAGTACATGTCACAACACAAATAAGAAACGTCCCAATGAATAAATTATTTTTCCAGCTAACCATTATTTTGCATAGGCATGTACAGATGTATCAGCAGCAATTTAACATTTGTGAACGTATTTGTAATCTTAAGCTATAATGCTTAATATTTTTACTAAAGTTTCTTCGAACATAACAATATGCTGTACCTCAATGAGTATTGGTCTGTATTCAAAAACAATGTTTTATGCATAAAGTTAAAAACTAATTATTAGCGCATACATTGGGCCTCGACCAAATAGGCCAGTCTCAGCAATTCAAAAACGTCACGTATAACCACGCTACAATACTATAACGTGTTTTCGCTCTTATTATTATTGTTATAATTTGCATTACTTATACACGCATTTGAACATGTCATACTTGTATATTCTTGTGTTGGTCGTATGTGTACTATAAGATAATTTGTTTGTGATGGGTTAATTTTCCAGTCAATTTCATATTTGCAGCTTTCTTTGTTGGTTTTATACACTTCAGTATTACTAGTCAGTTATGAGTTATTGCAAAAGCGTATCGATAATCTGGCTCGAACATTCTTACAGGTATTTCTTCAACCACAACAAATAACTTCATTAAATTAACAACATCTAACTACTTTTATATACATGCTATTTGCCTTCGTTCATCTTCCCTGAACAAATTGAAATGGGCTGTTCGTCATTAAATCAAAACTGAGCCACTTTCCCAATTAAATGAAAGCGATGGTAACATTCCAAGTGTTTGTTTTTTATGTAAGAAACAGGCGTTGCTGTGGGTCTCATGGATCTGTGGGTATCGCGGGTCTTAAGAAATATTTTCACTAAAACATCAATCAAATCAACCAAGTATTGGTTAATCGATACGATGTTTAAATGTATCAAAATGCATACGCAACACGTTTCAGTAATGGTCATATTTCTAAACTAGATTCGTAATACTAAATATTTTGAATTAACACATCTTCAAAAACAGCTATATGGTGTATATTCATGGCACATTAACATCAGCCGAGAACGAATATTTGCAACATAAAGACAAAAAAAAAAAAAACTTTAAAATGCACTGGGAGACTTGGCAGACGAGACACAGCAATTCAAAAATATTTCGATAAATAGTTTTAAAAAATACTGTATTTTCGCTCGTAGTGCGGCAGTCACATGCCTTTCCCAAAACTATTTACATGTTTTATGTCTGTCATGGTTCGAATCAGGACGTGCTACTGGAATAATGTACCTCTCTAAATTTTTAACAAAAGGGTACACTGTTTCCCATTACTAACGTGATAAAAGTACATCATCGTTACAGTTGTTGGAAGAGTTCTAATATTTACGTGGTTGTGTTTGTAACGGGAAAACATTAGATATCTCTTGTACTGCTTTCGGTGAAAACAAATAACACTCCCCCAACTCTTTTTTAGATTGGACATAAGTCAGTAAATTTATTTTTAATTTAATTTATTTTAATTTAAATAAAATTGCACACTTAACTTCCCGTATTTTTTTTTTAAGAGTTTGTAGCACGGGTTACTGGCCGATAATTACTGCAGTGACTGGCCCGCGTGATGCAGTGGCTGAGCTGGCCAGCATCCGCATATTTCGACTGTGACGTGTTGAAAATACAGTGAGCTCCTTTCCCACACGGCAGGTAGTCTTGGCGTGGAACGAAGAGTGTGGGCGAAGCTGTGTGGTAGGTCGTGGCTAAGAAGGGCGGCAGAGAATGGCACACTCGCGCCTAAAACATTGTCGGTGAGCAATACACGCACTTGCTAGTTGGAGATATCGCCTTAAGATAGTTTTAAGTTTACCTCTATTCACCTCTTTCCTAGCTTAGACACACATTTTGTCTTGAACTTAGAATTTTTGTCACCTAGTGTCGTTCTCATAAGATGGCTCACGCAAGCGAGACGGCGTCCACGCTTGAGCAATCGCGAACGCTCATGTGGGGCTTATGAATGGCGACGCATGCTCGTATTGTGCATTGCTGCTCAGGTCGTTCCCATGTTCATAGCAAACCGCTCACCATTCAGTCTTATTGAGGGATGTGACTGCCACTGAAGGTGTGTTCGTGATGTGCTTTTTACTAAATAGAATAAGGAAATAAATCAGACGGAATGGACGAGACATTTGTATACATATCACAGTAGTATTAAACGTGCTTGATTACGAACATTAAAAAAATTAAACAACAATTGAAGAATGATATCTGGGGATTTTTATTTTTTGATAGGACTGCCTAAGACTAAGAAATGTTTAAAACATATTACCATGCTTCCCTCAGTATACACCATATTAGTTTGGATGAGAAAATTTTAACTTCTTTACGCTAAGATATCAACTATCCTTGAAAATCTACCTATAATTATTTCAACCAATTAAACTATTTCTGAATGTTCCTTTAAGCATGCCTAACTCTAATAAAGACTGGCCATAAAAGACAATTGAAAGCAAATATATCTAAAACTAATTTAACTCTTAACCGAGCGAATTCCATATACAATCATAGCTTCAATAAATACAATAGTAATGCTAGTCGCCACATAGATATAATTATTTCAGCCATGTGTTTTTTCCTGATATTTGACCTTGGAAGTATACTTCGCTCGGCCTGCAGCCAATCGGCACTGTAGACAACATATTTACACACAGACTCCATCCACTCCACATTAACCAAGCAGCTATTCTTTTCAGACTGCCAACCATAACTCCTACCCATACTGCCCACCATATTAACTTTTGAGACTGATGCCAGATAGTTTTATAATATATACTATAGGGACATTACATATTGATACCAGACATATATACTGACAGCATACTATTCAACATAACGACAAAACATAACATCCACCAAGCGAATGTACTGTTTAAGACAATCATACCATAACACACATACCATTCATCATACCAACAAACACCAGACAAGTCTACTAGTCACCATACCACCAAAAATATCCAGAAACCATAGAATTTAAACCAAGTAAAATTATATCGTACCGTATAGAATCCACCATAACTTTGGTAAAACTCAGTGATACCAATAAAATATAACATACACTATATCTTATGCATACCAATCAACTATACAGTACAGACCAGCCCATTACACAAAATATGTATGCTGCCGTATACCATCTACTAAACGGACTGACGCCAGAAAATTATGCTTTGAAACAGATTACCCAACATATCATAGAGTTCACAGCTGCTATACCAAAAACATACCGAACACGAACATAGCTGCTGGCTGTAACATACATCATTGCAAGCGACACCAGACGAAGGTTCTAGACACCATACCACAAAACATGCCGACCAATCATCTGCTACAACCCAAGAAAAACTCAGTAAAAATAATCAACAACAACATAAAACATTCCTTAAACAAACGAAGCAACTGTACAGTCCAGAGCAGCGTATAACAAAAAACACTTACATTATGCCATAACATCTGCCATACGAAAACTACTGACTGAAAACAAAATAATATACAGTACTAGACACCGTACCACCCAACACCCTAACCGATCATAACATTCAACAAATTAACTTTGTAGTGCACACTGACTTAACCACAACGCTAACGTACCTGCTGCTCATCACCCATTCCATACTGTTACTAGAAAAATACAACAGAAAACATACTACCCAACATACTGATCAGCCAGAACATTCACTATACCCAAGCATGCCTCAGCCATACAGTTTACACTACCAAAAAACACGGGTACTTTATGACAATGTGATTGGAGGGATGGTCAGTAATATGCTGGACATGGCGCGGGGACCTCCGGTAATGTAAGTTTTCAAAATAATTTTTTAGTAAATATTTAACAAATTTCGCAATGATTTATATTTTTTCATAGTGTTTATACATTTTTTAATGTTTTTTTTTTTTTTGGAAATTTTTGAAATTTCTTGGTTAAAGTCACCAGGGTCACGGTCAATATAAGGTTATGTAAGTTTTTTTAATTAATTTTTAGTTTCTTTATAGATTGTTTAAAAATCTTTAATTGTTTGGAATGTTTGGAATTTTAAAGGTCAAATCTACTGAACTCAAGGTTATAGGTCACATTCAAGGTCACCGACATCCAACATGGTAGACTAGAAGGCCGCCGACCGATTGGAATGACAGAGCATGAACAACTTCATGCCCTTATGCTAAATATCTCATAATTATTCTACAAGTGTAGAAGCTGAAAGAAAGTAACAGAGAAAAAAGAAGGGAATAAATAATTCTGCATGCTTTTGCAAAACTCGGTGCAAAATTTCAGAACGAATATAAAAACAACTTAATTTTTTAAATAAAAAATTACTGATTTAATAATTGTACCATAAAATCATGTATATACAAAATTATATATATATATATATATTATATATATATAATTTCTGTCTGTGCATTTCGTACATATAGTTTCGTTATTTGTTATCAAAATGCACCCGCTGTTACAGTTATTTATTTTTCATTATTGAGTTATTAAATCTCATAATAATGGTTAGCATAAAGGCTACGCCATATATTTTTTATCCACAGGTGCTCTGCCGGATAATATTTTTTCTTAAATTGGATAATAAATACAGATTTTCGATTTGGCATACTCTATGCTTATAAAAGAAATGTAAATTTCTACTTCTCAGAAACAGGCATATATGTTTGAAGTGTTAGTAGGCGTAACTGCTGAGAACTTTCGGGTATGTTTGGCAATCCTGAGTCGAGCCAAATACTACCGAGCGCTCGCCTGTTTCGAACCAAAGATTGCTGAGCTGTTCCGAGTCGACCCGAAGATTCCCAAGTCGCACAGCTGCAGACTCAGCTGCACACACACACACATTAAAAATACATTGCCCTCATAGCCACATATACACACTACTTCAATAATTTGTAATTGATAAAGTATGTAATATTACCGCAGATGTAACGAGTGACGGTTGTATTGCAAAAAATAATCAGCCAGTCAAGTTGGATTTAGGGGATAGGATTGGAAACTGTTGTTTTATAATCTACCTCTAAACTAAGAGGAGAGTCGGAGCTCCTAGGTAGGGATGGGATCTAAGTACATCTGAGTGCTGAATCTCATACGCCTAGGCATGCAGGGGATTCTCACTATAACGGCACTCGTTCGTGGCTTTACTGAATTGGGCATACATGGCCGCAATTGGCGTCATGGTGGCCCCATATTAACCTGAACTAATTATTATATGGTTACCGGGGGGAGGGGAGGACATAGGCACCGTAAATAAACCTCTACAGGAAAGAATTACAAAATTGCATGCAATTTATGGAGTAGAAAAAAGGATTCTACTATAATGTATAATGATTATTCTTGGTAAAAGGGTATTAGAAACACTAGAAAAGAAAGATTAACTTGGGAAGGCGATTGAAGAATTTGTTCATCATTGCCCTATATAGTGTCCACCCCATGACCAGATTTGCTTCTGAGAGCAGCGAGCCG
This sequence comes from Dryococelus australis, assembly GCA_029891345.1. Lineage (NCBI taxonomy): Eukaryota > Metazoa > Arthropoda > Insecta > Phasmatodea > Phasmatidae > Dryococelus > Dryococelus australis. The sequence continues at coordinate 53,042,847 of CM057009.1, read as the reverse complement.
TCGCAAGAGACAGTGGAGCAAAGTCCAGCTTTCCCACTACTGCCAACTTGTGAACACATATTGCTGCATTAACCTATTATTCTGGTCCATTACTGCTGCTTGTACCGAGACTGAAAAGCTTTGGGCCGTGAAGATTTTAATAGTAAATTTTTTAGTCAAATACAACAGGTTTTATTTTCGCGTTTTTACGCGAGGTGGATATGACTTCACAGTACCCCTCCCCTTTTATTTCCGAAAACTTTCAAAAGTGTAAATCAATAATTTTTATAAATATTTTTCTATGTGTATACAGGAAAGTGTGTCAATCCCAACATAGTTTTTTTTCTTCATATTTGTTTAGTGGCGCTGCTCATTGGTCATCAGGTGGAAATTATTTTTAACTTACTATATTTATATAAATGGATGATTTTTAAACATTCGCTAGGGCTCTCTCCTTTCAAGTATTTTTTAATGTCTTACATTTATGTATTTACATACATGGGTACTCCAAGAACAGTAATTTACTTTGCTCATGGCATGACTCGAGGTAGTGAAACGGCATTTACTCCTTTTGTTATTATTCCAGCCATTATTTCTTTAAATTTTGCCACCAAATTTCACCCCTATTTTAAAAGATAATTTAATTAGTAATTCACACACACACGGATAAAGATTAAAGAACACTATATAATTTTAAAAATAAAACAAGAAAACATTTTGATTTTAACAAATAATGTGCTTACAAAGCATACACGACCACATCTTTCTAATCTAGAAACACATGTTTATCTACTTATTTTCTCACTGGATTAAGTGTTTCTTTTTCACCAGAACAACTCGAGATATTTCTTAATTAAGCATACCATGATTTATCATAATACCAGAATCTTATGGCACATGTGTTACACTGAGTGCAAAATTACATATTTGCAAAGTCGTGAAGTATTTTGACGCAGGTCTAGACGAGTTGAAGAAACGAAAGGCAAGCAAACGCTATATGCAGGTCGATGATACACTCTGTTTGGACACGAGCTGTATAGCACTGATTTTTGGCATCTTCCGATTACAAAAATTTCGACGATGGTATCCTCCAATATGACAGGAATTCTATCGTACGGAATATCTCCTGCACCCGACCTCAGTCTGTGCGCTTGGGAAGTTCGTAGGCATTACATCTGTTAGGCGTTGCGGCCCAGCTGCTGCCACGGGCAGAAAGCCAAGCATGTATAAACTTAGATATTCTCGTCATCGTCGTTCTATGAGATGGAAATTTGCTTGATCGTGACCAATTCAGGAGATGCAAATCCCTGGATATTGCGAAATACTTTATTTTCACGAGAATATCGGAGGGAGAGTCAAATAGGGTTAGTTAGTTAGGTGTCGTCAAATGTCTCACATATCCCACGATGGACGAGGATCTGCCGAACCTTAAGGAAGCTCGGTGGGATTTGCACGAATCCCTACAAAGCAGTGTGTTGGGATCGAAAGCGCATCTCTCTGTAAACACTCTTTGTATGGGAGATAGCCCCGCACATCTTCTTCTCGTAGGTACGACTGCAAATGCTTGTACACTGTCGAAATTTCGTGACGGCAGAAGCGAGAAGAAATACTTCGAGCAGATGTAATTATTCGCGTCTATCCAGCGTGATCAGAGGTTTGAGCTTCCCGTAATCCAAGATGGTAGAAAGAATTTTACATCCGCTCGGGCAACACGCGTACATTTGTGCAGAATAAAAACTGGCCACTCACCTCGCGTCCATCGTCTCATAAGTCGTGTAAAGGAGTGTGAAAAACCGACCAAATAATTACGTGTGCTCGGAGTTGCGGCTTGTCGACTGAATAACCAATGAAAACATTGGTTGGGATGGAGCCTTACAAATACAAAATGGGTTGGGGTAGAGGTTGTTGAGCGAAGTCGAATAATTGGTCAATTAAACAGCCAATGATTTATGGTGGAGTGGTTGGAGGGGGTCGAGCGAAGACAAGTAATTGGTGAAGGGAGTATATTGAATAACCCAATAAAATGTGCGAATATAGAAGGGAATGGAGGAGAGCTAACTAAATAAGCAATGAAATACATTGACGGGTGTCTTGTCATTTACTAGTAGCTATGCAAGGTGGATGTGTGCTCCTCCATGTTTATGTTTTAGCATCGAACCCAAGGTCTCCTAAATGCATGTCTTTTAAATCATTATCTATTTACCAACGTTTTCTAAGAATTTTTAAGTTTTAGAATTTTTGATAAAATTACGAATTTCAAATTATTTTAATTTTTAAAATTTTGGTAACGTGGAAAAGAATCTGTTTATTTTTTAGCCTCAAGAATACCCCAAGGTGTAGGTCGTCCCCAGGTCAAGGTCAAGGTCACACATCCAAACTGTCCACCACCCGAGGTTATTCACCCGATACTCTTTTAATTGCTGAGTTTACATTATTATCTCCTAAATCAGTTGCATTAGTTATTCGGCTAATTACAGTCCTGCTCGCGTTATTTACCGTTTCATTAACACTTTCTTTTTTTTTTTTTGACATTTTCGTCTACAATACTCATTTGGTTATTTACATCTTCTTTTAAGCCATTTACACTTTCGCTCACACTAACCATTCGGCTATCTTGCCCCTCAATTAACGCTCGCAGTGCTTCCAGTACGGCAGACTTTATTCTCATCAACTTCACCTGATCCTTGTACAAATACAGCCTTAATTTTTCGGCCTACAGCTTTTACTGTAGATTATTTTTTATTATAAACTCATTGCCTTAACTTAATTTACTATTGAATGCCTCCGTCCCACTTCTGATACCAGTGTTAAAATATCACCAAGAGCGTATATGAGTTCGGGAGAGATGGAGGTTTCAATAAAAACAAAATAACTCAATTAAATTTCCTCATTTATTTACAATGATATAAAAATACACGCAGCTAATTTTATAACATTAAACTTTATAATATAATTAACACTTATTATTTTCAGTGAGCGCAATATTTAATGCAATCTCAATTCTAATTAAGTCCTTATCACTCTCTTTATATAGGTCACTTAATTTGTACCTATTATATGATCATATGCAATCCTACTCTATGTTGCCCTAATTTTATTTCGTGCTACCATCTTATTTCAAGAATGTTCCAGTTCATTCTCTGTCATTCCACCTTGACATTTTGTTTCTAGATATGACATAGGTGCCAGCATAGGTTTGTCTGTCACTCACGCATCCAGTCACACAGCCCGGTCTGTCAGTCTCGCTCTCCACTGTTCCTATGCCAGCAGAGTTCTCTCTCGCTGGTCACTGTCGTCGCCGTTCGTCGTTTCACTCGCTCTGCACACCTCTCACTTAGGTCCATACGGGGTTCCAGGCATTAGACTGTCGACTCGCGGGCCTGCTGCGGTTTATATGGTTCAGGCGGTCCGATCCAGAAGGTTTTTCACTCCCCGACTCACACCGGGGCAGGCAAGGGTAATGACCATAACATTATTGCAAGCATAACCCCAGACGTTCGATTTCCAAGGACAGGAAGTGGCACGAATCTCGATAGGCTTATCGCAGCACTCTCTCGTGTGATGCCTTCGTAAGTGCCTGCTTCTTCATTGAGTGCTGATTATCTTGAACACCGCACCTCACAAGCCCAAGGATAACGACGCAAGGGAAAGGATGCAGAGTACCCTCATGTTACAAGGCTGAAAGGATAAAATTACCCTACCCTAACAATAGATAGGAAGTATGGCTACATTACAAGCAGTTATCTCGTAAGCATTTTTTACTCAAGACCTAAAAAGAGAAGACTGTGCCGACCGCAAAAAATCGGACTTCTTTGATTAATCAACCGTTTCAACCATTCCTGAAGGAAACAAGTACCCGAGAGTACAAAAACCTCAAATTAATCAAATAACATGTTTAATATCTGTTATAAATCACAATTATGGAAGAAACTCTTATATTTCAGTAGTATCATGCCGTTCATCTATAAAAAATGGAGGCAATGTCGACCAAATATTTTTGATGTCTTCAGTGATGTTAACAAGTATAATAAACGAAAAATATTACTTACATACTAAAAAGCATTAACCAATTTACCACTTAAATCATTTTTTTGCAAAAGTTAACAATGATGCAAGAAAGTGAACTTATGCAGACCTGAGGAGCGACAAATTGTATTACTTTATTTCCCATCTGCATTCGAAAGCCTGTCTTACAATAACAGAACACACAACGTCAGACACGGCCTAAACCACACCACTGACATAAATAAGTAAATGTAACAAGTCAGTATGACTTGTGGTTAGTCTAGGCAGGGAGAAATGCGGTAGTACAATGGACTCGCATGCTGAGAAAAAATGCGCAGCAGTTCCTCGGGTATAAGTCATATTCCTTCACCAGATTCATCAAAACTTCCTGATAATTCGCATAGGTACAAGACACCACAATACAATGCCCACGTGCGTCCTGAACGTGCTTTATTGGTTTCAGATTGGATGAACTAGACGGATAAATCAGATGGGCGATGCCATCACTTTGCAGTTTCATCAATGAAAAAGAAGTAAGCAATTATAACACCCCTGAAATGCCTGACGTCTATTCACCTGACCTGTCACACAGCCTCGTTCAAACATATGGAAGAGAGTACAGGAGCTAGAATGACGGCGCCCGAGACCAAGTTACTGCTATTGATAATGCTCCTCTTCAATGATTTTATCTGTACTCTAAATACTCCTTTGTTATCACTATATGTAAGTACACCTGGAATCATGGAAGAAAATAAATATGGGTTATTCTATAAGAAGTAGACAGCATCACTGCTCTTTGGTCCACAATCGATGTTTTCTGCGCCAAGGTAAATTGGCAGTTTTCCAGCAGCGGACTATGGGATGCATCTAGAAGGCCTCCGGATATGCATTTATACTTAATACAAGGATTAGTGTCCCATATACTTGGAAATGCTTGTCCCTGTAACTTTTCTCTTGCCCCTTGCAAGGTCTGCTGTGCTTCAACTGCATCGCCTGACACTCGAGGCGAAAAATAAACATCTCGTGGCGTTTTGCTTCTCTGTACATCAACTTTTGAAGGCTATATTGGCTTTTACATCCTGTTGGAGCCTCCGCTAGGCCCTTAAAGGGACACTATGGAGTACATGCAAGACTTGGGGAACCATCATTTGATTTTGGCCTGCCCCCAACCGCCCAGCGATTCATTCGCGTATGTTCTCGTCGTTGTAGTTTCTCCCAAGCTATTATGGTCGCACACATTATTGCTTTTTAATAACATACACACTGCCAACTCTGCTTTGTTCTACATATCGCAGCACAAGAGTACAAATCGATTTATATGTGGAAGAGGTGTTTGCAGTACCAAGGAATTCCCACTCTCCTCATTTTCCCCCTAACTTATGTAAACAACTTATTTCTTTTCCAGGGAAAAATATTTCTCTAGCCAAAAAGTAATAATGCCTAATGTTATAATGGGTTTTGTTTAAATTGTTCTCTAACCTGGATAAGTTAGTGTGGTTTTCATCGTTGGATTACCTTACATAGCCTAACATAATGTGTACAGCAAAAATCTATCGTTAAAAATAGCATATACCCATTGGATTGTTTTTTTTCTTTTTTTTTTTTTCGAAAAATTTAACCTAGTATATCCCCAGTATTATTATTTACGTATCATATAATACTTTTAAGAAACTTAAATCATTACTGTAAATGGGCATGTAATATTAGCTCTCAGTTGTATGTCATCATAGTGTTTATACCAAATCTAAAAAAGTTCCAAGCACACTAAAAACTATGTTCCCCTTCAGCCAAAAAAAAAGTTAATTTGCACCCCATGCAGCATGATAAAAGACAATTGAAAGTTAGCGACAACTGTGCAACGTGATTTTCGGCAAGGATATGGCAGTACACCCTCTACTGCTCAGAGCCTTCGACGTTGACGCTAGAAGTTTCGACAAACTGGTTGTTTGTGAAAGGGGAATCAACAAGTCACCTCCATCTTTCCCACGAAGAAGCTGGACGCATCCAGAGGAGTTTTGTAAGAAACTCACAAAAGTCTACCCGTCGTGCCAGCTGAGAGCTAGTCTGTTGAAAAACAGATTCGCATGAACACGAATAATTCTCAAATTTATGTAATGTGAAACCTTTTTAGGTTAGGTTCACCGTGTTTTTAGTTTGCATTGAATTGGTCTTGATTAAAGTAGTAGCAAAAGTAGTAAAAACAAATATGGCGGGCGGGACTGTCTAGTGTTTTGTGTCTCTGAAAAGTATGTGAAGTTTAAACAATTAAAACTGATGTTATGCTGAAAAATTACATCTGAAAAATTTAAAACCAGATTAACAAAACAACATAGACTTTCCCCATACAACAGTCTGGCATGTTAAACGACAGCATTTGTTATACACATCGTATGGTATTTAATAACTCATTCACGCCTTATGGCAAGGTAATAAACAACAATTTGTGATACTTTGTGCAGTCATTCTTGAAAAGGAAATTGAAGATGACACTTTTATTTCATTCTTAGTGTTCAGAAAGGAGGCCACATTTCATCTTAGTGGTACGTGAACGGTCATTACATACGGATATGGGGATCATAGCAAACACATGCTGTAGTTGAGCATGTAAGAGACTTCCCTAAAGTGAATGTGTTCTGCGCAGTTTCCCTAGAAAATGTTTGTAATCCATTCTTTTTCCTGACCACACTGTCACAAGAATCTCATACCTGCAAATGTAGCAGAACTGGCTTTGCCCGCAGTTACAGGTAAATTTCGCTGATTTCATTTTCCAGCAGGACGAGGCACTACGGCACTGGTACTTGCAAGTTAGAATATTCCTGAATAACGATCTTCCACACCGAAGGATCAGCCATCAATGACCTGCTGATTTCGCATTAAACTGCTACCCTATGCGGTTTATTCTCGTGAGGTTTTGTGAAGTATTCAGTTCATGTGCCGCTCCTTCCTACAACAATTGACGAACTTCTAAAGAGCATAACAACATTGGTGGCGGTAGTATCACCAGTCCTGCTCGCTAATATGTGAGACGATTCTGACTATCGTGTAAATGTATGCCGTGCATCTGCAAAAGGGGGGGGGGGATGTTGAGCATGTGTGATACTTGTAAGCAAAGCCTTATTGACAGATATGTATTTCACTCTTTACCACGTTTTTCTAAGTTCCTTATTTTAAAAGTTATATCCTTTTTAAATCGAACAATTTCTTTTCAAACATCTTTTACATTTGCCATTGATTATTATTGCAGGTATATATTCCGTATTTCTTAAAAACCAATTTTAAAAGACAGTTTGTAAAAAAAAAATGTTACTGTTTGTATACTGAGAGGCATGGTGTTGTCCGAAATTGGTATAAAACCAAATATTTACTTTTGAGTGTATATGCAACATTTACAATGATATTCAGAGAATAATGTTATGAATATTGTTAAAATTGCTCTGAAATATGGTGCAAATATCCATAATATAAAATATTGGTTTCATATGTTTAGGTATCTCCTGCTGGTGTACCAAAACAACCTTGTCCTCTACACGAAGTGCATAGTGAGCAAAACATTTACAATAATGAGCATTCGTCCTTGGTAAACCTCGAATCCCAGGCACAGCATTATGGCCCAAGTTATCAAGGTACTTTCTACTCAGACAAGCATCACCGGTTCGAGCAGCAAGCTTTCAGCGGTCAACAGGCGGGGCATTCTACCACTTTGTGTGCAGAAGAAAAGTTATCTGCTCTCTCTCAACAAGCCCTAGCTGATGCTGTTTCTCTCTCTCTGGCATATGGACAAGCGAAAAATGCTGCTAACTCTGTTCGCGAGGATGGCCTGCTCTATGGACCGAAAGGCATTCCTAAGGATGGTTCCCCAAAAAAGGTAAGAAGGCTTCTAAAATTACATTATATTCAGCCTCTTTGTAAATATACATATTTAGCATCTAATGAACTGCACTATCGAAGAGTCGAAAATATCTATACGATACTTCACTCTCAAAGTTGGATATATTTTTTATGAAGATCCTACGGAAATTTTGTTTTTTAAATGAGGAAATACATCCAATTAATAATATTTTATATATGTAATAATGGGGAAAAAATTATTTACCTAACTACGAACTGAGGTAATATATTTGACGATTAAATAAATTCGATGTATGGATGCTTGACATTATGATCACATATTAAGCTTAATTTTAACATGAGAAATTATGTACCATTTATGGTTATTATAATATATCATTTTATGTCAGGGATACAAATTTAAGAAATTATTACACTATTTAGAGTTTCAGCTGTGAATGATATTAGCCAGTACTCAATCGATCTAAGTCAAGGTTCTGGTAATGAACATAGTTATCCCACCAGCAGCTATTGATAATAATTTCTCATGAAATTAAATCTTCAACTTTTGCATGTAAGTAAATGGAAAAAAAATCCATGGCAATTTGAATCATTATTTACTTATTCAAATTAAGCCCAAAGAAAAAATTAATTAAAACTTGAAGGCGACTTTATAACATATTCATAACTCTAACAATCAACCATGGACTAACGACTAGGCGAAATATCAACTAAATACTATTTAAGTATGTATTTAAGAGCTTTTAACAGTTTGTAGAATCCTTATCTATGTCTACACTATGAGTAGGATCGACATAATCGCAGTTAAAGCAATATATATAAATTTTATTTATACTTCAATTTTTTTTTATAATGTAATTTTATTTTCAACATTTTTAATTTTACCGAATTCAAGTTAACAAGTCCAAAGGAAAAACAGTTCATTGGTATCACTCAAACCTTGCGCCACGAGAAAAAACACCTCTCTTAAAATTTGTCAAGCAACAACCTTATCAATAAAATAAAACTAGAACTCTATGAATTTGCACTCGCGACTTTAACTTCGTAAAACGCTATCCTTGTATTTATTAACTTATGCTTTAACGTGAATTAAATATAATGGCCTGAACCACTGTTAACTATGTGTTATATTGCCATTAAACTGGTAAATAATGGAAACCCTGTGACATTTTGATTGTTTATTCAAAACATTTTAAACCAGGTAGCTTTATGCGTAACATTTATTTAAAAACATGGAGGTAATAAAATCATTTAAGAACTAATTATTTCAAGCCACACCATAATTAATAGAGATAATATCTGATTTTAATAGAAATCCAAAAAAAAATTGAATTAATATTATTAGAAAATATGATGTACAGTAATTATGATATTTTATATAATACTTTCGAAAAGAATTAAAGTAATGCATCATCTTATTGTGTTTAACATAACTTTCTGTGTTATAAACACATTTTTCGGTTGCAAACAATATTTCAATATTTTTTAATATCTGGTGATAACTGGACTTAAAAAAACTATTCTTCTAAAACATATCTAAAACTTAAAAAATTGTTTTTCTTTCATTAAAAAAATAGCTATACTCTTGTGTTTTTTTCCTCTATCGCGTCCAGGTAATTTAGAAACTAAATCATGTTATTTAACTGAACAAGCAGTTAACTAATCTTTATTTCGTATTAAAATATAAAAAAATTCTAAAATTAAACTCAAATAAATTTTAAAAGTAAATAAAAAATAAACAAATGAATAGACATATTAATTATTTGATTTAATTCATTATATTTGAGTACTTACGCACTGCATATTCCTTAATAGCATGACACGCCAGTCAAATACAAACATATTTAGAAAACTCACAACAAATACAGTAACGGTATACAGTTTCCAGGGCAGAATAATACATTTGGTGAAAGGAAGGAGTAGTTTGCCCAGGACATCCCCGTCCCCCATAATCTTACTTTTGGTACTCTGTGTGACGTGCTCTCTATTTCAGATAGTATGTTTGCCGAGAAGAATACGTGGATTGAGATAAGTAGCTAGAAGATAAATTTTATTCTATATAAGGCAAAACAATAAATAACTAGTGAAGACTGCAATAACGTAAAAAATGTTTCCAAAAGTTTGATATTAACATATATGTATATATTAATTTTCAGAGATTAATGGATTGAAACACTCAAATTATATCAATCATTGCATGCATTGTTAAAAATTATAAAACTGAATTATATTTATCAAATGATCGTGAAATATTATATTTTTGACCAAGGAATTATAAGCGCCATTTCTCAGCGAAGTAAATAATTTCCAACATACAATAATATAACTTCAAAAAATTATAATAACTATAAAATGAATCATGTGTTTTGATACAAAAAATTTATTGATATGCCTACGGGTGGATATTTACCACGCAGGGGTTTTGAATTGCTAGATTAACTTAATTAAAAATGCTGTAAAAATATTTTAGGGCTCTCCAGATTCTGTTATAGATGAATGTATTTCAGAAGATAATTATTTATATATCCAAAATATTTACACAACTATCACAATGTTTTCCACTACGAACTTAAGACAGAAATAAGTAACAATGTTGGATAATAAAGAAAATGCTGAATTATGAGTACAGGTTTGAAATTATTTTTAAGTGAAACATGCATAGATTAACAAATTACAAACGGAATGTTTGGCTTAAAGGAATTTATATATAATTGATATTTTGAAAGTAAATGAAAATAAGAATTGAGAAAAAGTTTGATGAATTATTGTACAATTCGGTTTTAGAAAGTCTATCCAAAACATAAAATAAAGTGTAGATACTAGAAATATAACAGATAATAAAGAATGCGAAAGCATATCAGATAAATCTAATTATTGGGATAATATTATAATTAGCCATAGTTGAGATGTTCTCAAAAATCAAAATAAGATGCTATTAACAAACTAATATTTTCTTCTGTGTTTATATCAGAAATATTAAAATAAATTTAATATAATTTGTATTATAACATTTTTAAATTGAAAATATAATGAAAATATACTCTCTAGTAACAAGCTAGTGTTGCATAAGAAAGGTTAATTTTAAATGTATGAAAAATATTGAAAAATAATTCACTACAAATCTTTGTGCTGAAGGTAATGTTTATGTTAAGAGTATTCACAAGTGAATTAAAAAATTTTTAAAAACCCTAAATTAGTGACTGTCATTTGTGATTAATATCTCAAATATGTTCGCATAAGATTTAAAATATATATATAACAATTTCTGAAGGTGTTACATTTCTTTCTAAAAGCAAACAAAATTATTATTAAGTAATGAAATACTATGAGATAAGAATTACGTATATTACGTATATGCCAACATAATTAATAAAAAAGAAGTTACTAATATAATTCATGGGCCAACTTTACTCTACATGGGTGCAGATATTTGTTAATGAAGGGCTTAAAAGCTTAGATGGCAGGTAGGTCTTGATGTATCGTTGCCAACAATGTCATTATAGATGGAACCTGAAATAAATGCAACAGTAATGAGACAATTAACAAGACACAGTTCCCTTAACCGCAGCTCGAACCAATAAAACCTTGTTTCATATGCTAGTGTAAATAATCGCATTACGGAGCTAGGATTCAGATAATCAACTTCGGTTGTATTAGGTCTAATGTTTTGCATTATAGGATTTTATTAACCTGAAATATTTACAAAGTCATTATTTTCAAAATAACTACCTGAGCCACTTAAAACATGCAAAATTATATATACCATAGATCTTTTTGTGTGAAGAAGTTAATTGAAATCGGTTGATTGGTTCCTGAGATATAGCAGAAAATTTTTATTTTCTTATTTTGTGCTATGTTACCTAATTGCGAGAAAAAAAAGAGGTTCTGTAGTAATGCGATGCTTCTAATACATACTGCGAGTATGCAAACTTAGGTTGAATTCAGTTAAATCGTTTAATCAATTACAAACATACCAAAAGTATTTGTATGACCACCAATTTAAAAATCACTGTCTGGCCAACTTAATTCACATAAGTTCACATTGCATTCTGTAGCAATACTGGTGAGAGAAATTTGGTGGAAATTAGTTGAATGTTTCAGGAAATATGGCAAAATGTTCCATTTGATCACTTGGTACTAATTTATAAAAAGGCCGGCCAAAAAGGATCCCTATAGACCTATGCATATTGTTGCTTCAAATGAATACTGCTAGCGTACATAATATGGTAGTCTTTGTTAAATTCTTTGAATAGATGCTCTACGGTAGCAGTACTTGCATCTTAAAGGCATTAAGGCATCTAATAGGCATTAAGCCTACATTTTATATGTCATTGTCTTTGTAAGTGAGGGGTAAATTCTTTTTGCAATAGCATATTGATGACATAGATACTGCCAGTAAATAAAGTTGAGTTATTTTGGGTTATATGGTTTCATAGATAAATTGTTTATTTAGGTGAAATTCGGAAAAAAAGTGCTTGGCACTCTCAAAACCTATAAATTCATATAACCTACCATATTACAACTTCTTCGCCAAATGTGGTAGGAATCCGTTGATTGTTTCCCGAGATGACATAATTTTTCTAATGTTTGGCTATCTAACCAAATGGCGAAGGACCGAGACTCCTTATAGACAAATTTTATGGCTATAATAGATATTCCCATCATACAAAGTGAAGTTGAAATTGTTTTCGTAGTTTCGTAGATATAGCATAAAAATATTTATATAGCCGCTATTTTTAAAACAAAGAAGTTATTGATATAACTAAACGAGCCTACTTTCCTCTACATTGGCGCAATTAATTTTTAATTAATTCCTTAAAAACTGAGTTGGTAGGTAGGACTTGTCTCACTGAAAGCAATATCATTAGAGATGAAACCAGAAATATATGCAACAGTAGTGAGACAATTGCAAATACACACTTGACTTACCTAGGACTCAAACCCAAAAATTCTCTTACCATAAACTAGTGGGAAATTAACATCATTACGGTGATCGGATACGAGTTCAACTTAGAATTGAATCAGTCTATTATCTCGAATGATAGGGTTTAATAACCTAAAATATTTATAGGGCCATCATTTTCAAAATAAGTTACTGAGAAACTAAAAAACTAAATTTTAATGGCCTACCATAACGCTACTTGTGTGAAGAATTTGGTAAAAATCGGTTGATTGATCCCTGAGATATTGCATAAAACCTCCATATTTTTCATGTGACGACTTTGTAAATGGAGGAGAAAAAATATATGTATCAGCAAATTTGATGATTGAATACTGCCAGTGTACAATGAAAAGCTAAAATCGTATATATAGCTCAATAAGCTAAAACATAGCCACCATTCTGAAAATAACAGTCTCTAATACTTAAAAATTCATATATTTTTATGGCCTACCACAATACAATTCCATCGGCAAATTTGGTAAGAATGGGATGATTATTTCTCAAGACATGACATAAAACTTAGTTTTTTATGGGCGTAACATACAAAATGGCAGAGAAATTAGACAAATTTAATGGCTGTGATTGATACTGCCAGCATACAAAGTAAAGTTAAATTTTTTTTCGTTTATCAAAGATACAGAGCTAAAATATTCATGTAGCCACCATTATGAAAATAAGTGCCTGACCTCCTTAAAACGTAGCAGTTTAAGCCAGCTGCTGCAGTAGTGCAATTTGTTTGCAAAATTTGGTAGGAATTGGTCAATTGTTTCCCATGATACAACATAAAAATTGATTTATTCGTTTGGTGCTGTGTTAAAAACAGCGGACAAAAGATATTAAGTGTAGATACCGTTGATAGTTTTAATATCTACTGCCAGTATACCAAGTTAAGTGGGAATTTATAACATTCTAAGATAAGAAAACTATGTGGCTGTCATTTTGAAAATGTGTGTCTGACATACCTGAAACGTATAATTTATCATCATCTGCTACAGTAGGCCTACTGCTTTCTTGCCAAATAAGGCAAGAATCGGTTCATAAAAACTTTATTTGTTCATGTAGCACTATCTTACAAAATGGCTTACAAAAGTTGTTTTGTGATGGTATGTATGACGCTTTTTCAGCATACAAAATTTGGCCAAAACTAGTTCAATGGTATAGTATATATACCAAATAAACGTAAAATATTCTTATGACCACCATTTTGAATATACCTACCTAATCATATTCAATCACTTTCGTTTATCCTGTCATAGAATTACTTACATGCCAAATTGGTTGACAATTGCTATGATAGTTTTTGAGATACAATGTAAAATCTAAATTTTTACATTGGGCTCTATATTACAAACTGGCTGACTAAAAACAATATCAATTTCAAAATTTAATGCGTACAGAGTGCTCTACCAGCATACAAAATTTGGTTGAAATTGGTAGAATGGTTCTTGAGATATGACATATCGCCCTCACTATTAATATTACCGTCATTTTGAAAATAAATGCCCGGCATGGTCTAAACTTTAAATGTCAGGTGTCTGCTAATTACTATATATGTACCGAGTTTGGTGAAATTAGGTTGATGTGTTCAGACGATGAACTATGATGTGGCACACCTTTGATTATATTAATTATCTGCAGAGGACGAGATATCATGCGACCAACAACCAATCACGAGCGAGTATTGTAATGGGTTGCCATGGTAGGTGGTGGGTGGAGGGGGTCAAGCGAACACACGTAATAAGCGAATAAAATGTAGGGGAGTTTGTGGAGGGGGTGTCGGTCGTCTGAAGGTCTTCGAGGATGGGTGCTTCGTCACAGATTGCTCCACCTGCCATCGAGGCCCGGACCCCCTGCATGTAAGTATTTTAATAATATTTACAACATTTTTCGGACATTAAGTATTTTGAATTTTTTTGGAAGTTTTCCATTTCTTTTTTTTTTAAGTGCTCTTAATTTTTTGGGGGTTCAAGTTCATTGAAAATTATGGGCACAGGGTCAAGGTCACAAAGGGGTTAAGGATAAGGTTGTTAATGTTCAACTTTGGGGGTTGTAGTCAGTAATGTTATATGTTCGTAGATTTTTACAAGTTTTTCTCGATTCTCCCAAGGCCATTCGTTCAAGGTTAAGACCACTGGCATCCAACATGGTGGTCGGATTCGCCAGTGAAATTTTTCCTCGATTTTTAGAATTGTTTTAAATTTTGCAATTTTTTAAATTTTTTGTATTTGGGTAGTGGGTAGGTGAGGAGTAGGTGGTGTTGCTAGGGTGTTTTTGGTTGAGTGGGAGGAGGGCTTGTAAACGTGATATGTTTCTCAATTTTAAAAATGATTTTCTACTTTTTGCAATTTTTTTTATTGGTATTGTGAAGGCGAGAGGCGGAGGTGTTGGTTATGAAATAGGGGCGAGCGCGAGGGGAGGGTGGTGTAATTTTATATGTTCCTCAATTTTTAGGGATTTTTCGATTTTTCTGGATTTTTTATTGGTTGGGTAGGGTGGTGGTGAGGGCAGGGGGTGTTGGTTAGTAAGGTGGTGGGTTAAGTGGAAGGGGCGGGGGAGGTAATTTATATGTTCCTTGATATTGAGAATTTTTTTTTTTTTTTAGATTTTTTTGCGATAGTGATTGATTTTTATGGTTGTGGTTGGTGGAGGATTTGGAGAGGGGTGAGGTGAGTGTGGCATTGTGATAGGGGAGGGGATATGTTAAGACAGTGTGATTGATTGGAGGGGGTCAGTCGTGTTCTGGACATGGTGCTGGGGGACGTCCGAAAATGTAAGATTAAAAATAAATTAAAAAAAGATATAAATTTAAAAGTAATGAATAATATATTTATAAACTTTTAATATTTTTAGAAGATTTTTCGAACATTTTAGGATTTTAAACCTCTAAGGTCACCACAACAAGTTCAAAGGTCAAGGTTAAGGTTATCAACATCCAACATGGCTGACAAGAATACCGCCGGCCGACCGGAATGACACGGCATGAATAGCTTCGAGCTCCGCCGCCAAACGTCATTGTCCCAAACTCCTCTTTTTCCTTCTAATTATATATTTGTACATTCAATGTTTGTCGCTGATACTGGTAATACAGACATGGCTGTATTGTTGGAAGTATTCTTCTAACCCCTTAAGTCAAACAAATTTAGATAGACTACAAACACACAAATTGTTGCCTGAATTTGATGGAAATCAGTTGATTGTTACACGAGACATGACACTAAAACTATATTTTTCATATGGCACTATTTTGCAGAATGGAGGGGGACAGATTCTCTGTGTGGACACATTTGATGGTTGTAATACATGGATACTGCCAGCATACAAAGTTATGTTGAATTTTGTTACAGTGTTTCATTCTAAGCTAACAAAAAGTTTAAATATCCGCCATTTTGCAAATAAGTATATCACCACCGTAAAACATGCCTGATTACATTCCCTGATATATTACTACTTGTTTGCCAAATTTGGTAGGAATCGGATGAGTGTTTCTCGAGATATGACAAAAGATTTATTATATGGTTTCATAGCTATAGGCTACTAGGCGAAACATTTATTGGCCGCAATTTTGATAATGAGTGTCTGACTTACTTAAAACATATGGATCAAGAAATATTTGAAAATAAAACTATTAGCTGTGTATTTTTTTTTTCACATAAAAACAAGATTTTCGCTCACAACTCAATATTAACAATATTACTTTGTATTATTATAACACTCAAGTCACATTAAAAAACTAAAACAATAATGTTATTTGTATTATATTAAATTATAATTTATGCTTATATTCTTTACCAAATCGTTCATTTTATAATTTTCACCAGCGACGTGACTTAAAATTGAAGTAAAGCAACTGCCTATGGAGCACTGCACCCGACTATACAAAATGAAGACTCATAAAAAATTAGTACAGACACCATAAAAAATTTCAGAAATGTGCGATTTATGTTGTATATGAAAGAAGACAATATATATATTTTGCAAAATTATAAATTATTTTACTGTAATATACATTTTAAATGTAAAATAATAATCGATTAAAATTGTCTGTATTTTTTAAAAAATTTAAGCACATTTCCATTCTGGATGCTTTGAAAAGCTGAATTTGCAAGAAAATCTTCTTCAAGAAAGATCATTTACTGTGATCATGTGTAATAAAATTATAGTAATAATTTATCATATCAATTTTATAATTAACTTTATTTACGTCAGTTACAGACGTAAATGTTTGTGACAAATGGACGCAAATAAAAATAATCTTAAAACCATCACACGTACCTCCCTATAAAGAACCCACACATGTATTTACATGACAATGACTGAAAAATGGACTTAAGTTCTTTTACCATTTCATGATTCATATTTTAAATCGCCTGCCGTAGTAATACTTGCCTGCGATATTTGGTAAGAATCAGTTAACTTTTTCCTGAGAAATTATATTAACCCTTCTCTGTTAAATAAGGGTTTCTCTGTTACATAAGGGTTTCTCTGTTAAACTTTATGGGTCTTATTCAGAGTCACAGCTTCGTCCAAGGATGATCCAGATGATCTTACTCGGAGTTGGTCTGAGGGTAGTCTGGACTAAAGGTATACTAACTGTATCGTATTCATAAACCTTGATTATAGTGGGAATAACAGATATTGCTGTATTACCTAATGACGAAATTATTATTAATTGAAACTTATTCAATATTTCATTCATAATTTAATGTTATGTAATATTGTCATTTGTTAAGTCGAAATTGTGTATGACTGTGTACAGCAGTGGATAAGGTTCTTGCTTTGAAGATGTGATTTGCCGGCTTGAATATCACTTGTTTAGTTAAATTTTTTTATTATGACTATTTGTTTCGACAGCAATATATATTAACAAATTTAATATATAATTTTTTCTCATAATTGCAAAATAAAATATTTTTCTAAATTTTTTATGCATGTCCGTTAAAAATATATTTTCAGAGAAGGCATTTGATTGACACAGAAATAGAAAGGCTTTGCTTTAACTTAACACTGATGTATTATATATATGTTTTAAATATTATTCACACGGAACATTTCATTATTTATATCGGCATATTTTTGCATAGAGCTTGACAAAATCGGCCTTAAACGAGTTTTTTTGTGTTTCGTAAACTTTATCTAGCATTCACTCACACGTAATATTAGCGAAACTGTCTTATTTTATGTTCGCCATGTTTCTTTTTGACTTTAATACATCTTAGTCCTACCCTCAGTCCGGACTAAAAGTTAGGCTCCACTACACTCTAAATTGGAATCAGTTATTTTTGACTGATTGTCAGTTGAAACTGCTCCATCCGGAATCTGTAGAAAAATATCACTAATTCATCAGTTTAAATAAATCTGCTAATTCAAGCATTAGAAAACTACTTATTTATAGTTGTTATTGATAAATAAGCACAGAGCATTCCTATGTGATGTAAGTTTTGTACGATTTATTTTGTCGAAGAACACAAATATTGTCTACACAAAAACGTATTGGAGGTGGTTGGGCTCGAACCTCCGCCCATAAAACAAAGCATGCTGAAGCTTTCATGATCAGCCACAATCGACTATAAATAACTGATTTTCTACTGCTTGTATTAGTAGATTTCATTTAGCTGAAGAGATTAGTAGTTTGTTTTATACCATGTACAGATTCGGACTGTTTTGTGTCTGTTCTCATCATAGTTCCGTGTTTTACCTTACGCGATTCGATTATGCATTTTTTCCCCTCCACCTGTAATTGTTGGCTGGTCTTACGCCCCTGAACCCGATCGTATGTCCGACCTGTGGAAATCCGATTGACGGCAAACAAAAAGTTGCATAGGGTCCTTGCGGCACGCGTGAAACGTCCACGATAGTTGTCAACTACCTTGCTGGAACTGTTTTAAGGTAACGGTTTCTTCAATGAGTTCGGGAAATAACAAAATCTGGCACTGAAATCTATACAGGTGTTATGAACAGCGATAAGTCAGTTTGCAGTGAAAATATTTTTCAAGATATTGTGTCTACAGTGACTGCCGTGATGGTTAATCAGATACCGTAATGTTTTCAATAAAGTATTAAATTAATGTTTTTAATATTATCTGAGGAAATTGCATTTTTAACTAACCTAGCTAGAAACCTCGAGGGAAAAATTAGGTTTTTCGGGTTATGGTGCAGACCAGTGGCGCAAAGTGTTGTATTCACTGCTCTTTGCAAATAGCCGACAAATTTACCTATCATAACAACATGAAATCTTATAGTCAGGTAACTATAAGCTGTTCACGGTAAAGTGAGCACTTTTGACAGCCCTGCTTAATATATATTTGTATGCACGTTGTGTAGTCTTCCTCCTTATGTAACATTAACATTGCCATGGGCCTCATCGCTTTATTCATGCGTCCGTCGAGTGAAACTGTAAAATTGTTTGAAAAGGAAATATTTTACAAATCTGCTTATTCTTATACTCCGATGCGTGAAAATAAACCGAACGCGAAATATATAAATGAAGTTGTCTAAAATATTTATCTTACACTGTTTTTTCGACGTTAAGATATGAAACTACTTTCCCTCCATCGTTACCAACTTTACGGGGTGCATATTGGCCAGTGCGCCCGGTAAAATATATGCAGGTAGGAGCAGTGACTTTTGTCTAAAGTTGATTTCAAAAGTGCTCACTTTATCGTGAACAACCTTTATGAACGGTGTTCAAGGTTCTGGAGCTAGTAAAGGAACATGAGCTTCTTCACAGGAGAAGCGAGGCCAGGTTTAAGGTACAAGGCAACACAAGACTCGCTCGTCAGTAATCCGACACCGCTGCCTGCTCACGCTGACGGCTTCATTCCTGCGCAAGCTCGGCGGAAACAACTGAGTGGCGAATCTCGGCCGGCAACGGCCAGACAAACTGCGGTGAAGCAGCAACTACAATTAGGTGTTCGTAAGAAAGGCCAATTTGAAAACAGTTGTCAAACCTGTGCGGATACGAAAGAAAGCTATACTTATGTCCCGCTCTGCGCCACACGTCAAGCGGAATAACATTGTTAATTATATAAATAGTAGGGTGAAAGTACCTTAACTTAAAGTTTATAGACTGAAAACTAAACGCGGCTCCTGTTTTCCCATTTATGTGGCTGTTTCTGAGGCAGACTGTGACAACATTTTCAACATAGATTCTTGCCCGTCCGGCTGTCTAATTAGTCTCTTTTTTTACGGGAGCACACATACCGAACGTGTCACAAGCAAAAATAAAAAAATCGCGCAGGCGGAGACATCAGTAAACCCAGTGAGGCAACCTGAGGTGCCATCCAGCAGTAATGGAGAGATTTAGGCGGCTGTTAACATCGAGGTCTTCAGAACCGGCGAGGGTGATTGAGGTGAGTATAGAGCAGCACCGGAATGAAAGGGCGGGGGAAACGGGATATCCCCGAGAAAACCCGCCGACCAGCGGTATCGTCCGCACGATTACCATATGCGAAAGTCCGGAGTGACCCGGCCGGGGATTGAACCCGGATTGCCTTGGTGGGAGGCGAGCAGGCTAACCGCTCAGCCAGCGTGGCCCCTCCAGCGGTAATGTAAAGTAAATACGTTATTAGGTAATAATAGTTTTTATTATCAGTATATGAAGGGTCTCTGAACGAAAGCATCCTTGTTTATAAAGAACAGTGTTCTGTTTGTTATCATGTTCTATGTCTAACCGTGACTTGGTTTAAGGACAACTGTGGAAACGCTGATTATTTTCCTGAAAAATATTATGCATTTCGTAAATGTCATGACCGTGTTATAATTTCTTATTTTGGATGCTTGGGTTTCTCGCCGCCATAAATGTACAGTACTAAATTATCCTTATATAACTCAAAATTTCGGATTAATTGTGGAGAGCATAAATTATATGTGGGTTGAAATCTCAATTTCGTAAGTTAAATTTTATTAATTTGTAATATTTATTTACCTTCATATCGATGAATACATGAATTTTGTTGTTTTGTTTTTTTAAATTATATAATTTATTTAATTACTCACATAAAATAATAAAAGATGATTTTAAGGTCCCGGATACTGACTGGACTGATTATCATGCCCAAAGCATGCTTCATTTTCACAAAACTTCAAGAATTTACTGGTATAACTAATGAGATTACTGTCCTCTACATGGGTGCAAATAATGTTTAATTACGACCTTAGAAGCATATATTGTAGGTAGGCCTTGACGTCTCTTTGACAGCAGTATAATGCGAGATGTACATTTGCAACAGTAGTGATACACTACTAATACACACGTGACTTGCCCTAGACGGAGGTTGGATTCGGAGCATCAACTTCGAATGTTATTGGTCTAATTATTAGAATAATACATATGGCTTATTAACCTGAAATATTTACAGGCAAACCATTTTGGAAATAAGTGTCTGAGTCACTTAATACACATAAGATTACATGGCACTACTTGTGTGAATCATTTTGTGGAAATAAGTTGATTGGTCCCTGAGATACGATACAAATTCTTTTTTTCTTATTTGTTGTTATCTTACAAAATTGTCTTTAAAAAAAAAGGCCTGAATACGGTGCTTTTAATCGATACTGTCAGCATTAAAATTTAGGTTGGATTTGGATATATTTTTTAATAGAAATGACAAATTTATCAAAATAATATGGCCAACATTTTGAAAAATAATGCCTGGTCCCACTTAAATAATGTAGGATTACATGACCTTCTATAGCACTAATGATGTGCAAAATTTGGTGGAAATTAGTTGAATTTTTCCGAAAACATAGAACACGGTTCAATTTTCTCACATGGTACTATTTTGCAAAAAAGGCTGGGAAAGAAATATTTCCGTATGCATAATTGATGCTTTTTAAGAATGCTTTTACTGTAACATACCTAACACACTTAAAATGTAAATATTAACGTCATTAAAAAAAGGCCACTTCACATAAAATATGTTAGTTTACATACCCTACTGTAGCACTACTAGCATGTGAAATTCGGTAGGATTCGGTTCAATGGTCCTCGAGTCCTCGAATTATGGTATAAAATCTCCATTTTATTCATTTGGCGATCTTCATAAATGGACGACCCAAAATATCAAGTAGTAGCATATACAATTATTGGCATTGATAGAATACACAAAGTTAAGTCAAAATCAGTTACATAGTCTTTCAGATATATACATGCAAGTTAATATGACCAAAAACAGCACTACATCTTTGCCAAATTTATTGAGAATCAGTTGATTGTTTCTCGACATATGACATAAAAAATATATTATTTAATGTGGGGCAATGGTACAAAATGGCAGAGAAATGAGGCTTTGTGTAGACATATCTGATGGTTATCATAGTTACTGCATCACACAAGCTATATTGAAATTTTGTTTTGTATTTTCGTAGATATAACATACAGTGCTAAAATTTTTACATGGCCGTCGTTTTGAAAATAAGTGTGTAACCCACTAAACACATAGGTATCAATATAAATGGCCTGCCATAGTACTACCTTTTTTTTGACAATTTTGGTAGGAATGAGTTTTTATTCTAGAAATAAGACGTAAAAATTTTAATTCGTCATGTGATGCTATCTTATAAAATAGTGTCAAAATGTTGTGTGGACACATTTGACGGTTGTAATACGTACTGCCACAAACAAAGATAAATTGAAATTAATAACATGTTTTTGACGATTAGCATACTAAGCTGAAATAACTATATGGCCGTCACTTTGAAAATAGGAGATTGATCCACTTAAAACATACCGGTTTACATCACCTCTCACAGTACTACAATTTTTTGCCAAATTTTGTGTATTGGTCAAATGTTTTCACAATTGTTTCCACAGGTATCACATAAAAACTTCATTTATTCGTATGGCTCTATTTTACAAAATGGCGGACTAATGTTCGCATAATATATGATGCTTCTCATAGATACTTTCAACGTACAAAATTTGGCGGAAATTTGTCGAAATGTTTAGTAGACACATTAAATAAAACTAAATTATTCGTATGGCCATCATTTTAAAATAATTCCTAATAAATTCAAATCTATTAAGTTTCCATGGCCTACCAAAGCATTACGTACTTGCAAAATTTGGCGGAAATAGGTTGAATGATTTTCGAGATATAATGTAAAGGCTTAATTTTTTCATATTATGCTATCTTCCAAAATGGCTGACCAACAACAATATACAACGCCAAATTCAATGCTTACATGACGCACTGCCTCCAGCATACAAGATTTGATTTAAATCTGTGGAATGGTTTCTGAGGTACGAGATATCACCCTAAATTTTAAAATGGCTGTATTTTCAAAATTAAGGACCATGCGTGGTCTAAAACTATAACTTTCAGATTTCCTTACTATGTACTATACGAGTACCAAGTTGAGTGAAATTCAGGTAATTCGTTCAAATGTTTTTAGGTAGAA
The DNA here is from genome assembly GCA_029891345.1 of Dryococelus australis. Lineage (NCBI taxonomy): Eukaryota > Metazoa > Arthropoda > Insecta > Phasmatodea > Phasmatidae > Dryococelus > Dryococelus australis. The sequence goes on along the minus strand of CM057009.1, from coordinate 53,019,674 downwards.
CATACACATGGACACACTCAGATACGCATATGCACACACACACACATATACACACACAGACAGACAGGGAGAGATCTCATAAACATTTATTTCCTTCAGAAAGTACCATAAAAGGGCAACTACTTTTATAATGCATTGCTTTACTTGGTTTGGAACAAAAGAAATTTTAACTAAGACCTTTCCAGAAATACTTGATTTATTTTTTAGTTGTTTTGAGTGAGCCAGGCATTTATTTTCATTTGGCGTATATAAGAATATTTTACTCAGTATGTTATATCTACGAAACTACGAAGCAAGTTTCAACTTAACGGTATGGCAGTATCTATTACATTCATCAAATTGTCTACACAGATACTCATTTTCCTGCAATTTTGTAAGATAGCCCAAAATGAAATAAATAAGTTATCATGTCATATCTCGAGAAACAACCAGCCGATTCCCACAAAATTTAGTGAAGAAGTTGTATCGTGGTAGGTCATGTGAATTTATATGGCATATGTGTACCAGACACTTATTTTCCGAATAGCGGCTATAGAACCACTATAACATAGTATGCTATATCTTCGAAACTATGTTATGATTGTAACTTAACTTTGTATACTGTACCTATGACAATTATCGAATGTGCTGATACATAACCTTTTTGTCGTCCATTTATGAAGATCGTCACATGAAAAAAAAAACGGAGGTTTTGGGCCAAATCTCAAGGACCAATCAATCGAATCCCATCAAATTCTACACGCAAATAGGGCCTACTGCTACAGCAGGGTACGTAAACTGATATATTATAGGCGCTTCAAGTATTGTTAACGGCGTTAATATTAATAATCTAAGTTAGTATGTTACATAAATTAAACGTTTCAACCAGATTTGACCATATTTTGTACATTAACAGTATCCACTAGAAGCATCCATTATGCACACAGAGATCTTCTTTTTCCGGACTTTTTGTAAAATAGTGGCCATATCAACAGAATAATTTAATTAATTTCCAACAAATATTGCACATCAGAATTGATACAGAAGGCCATGTAAAATTACATTATATAAGTGCGATCAGATAATGTTTTTTTTTCTTCAAAATGACGGATATATAAATATTTTTATATCATATCTATTAAACAATTTAATCAAATCCAACAAAAGGTTTTAAGCTGACATAATATATTAGATCCTTTGTATTCAGAACCTATTTTTTAGCCACTTTTGTAAACTAATTCCAAATAACTAACTAAAGTTTTTATGCCATATCTCAGAGACCAGCCAACCGATTTCCGCCAAATCCTTCACACAAATAGCGCTAGGTAGGACAGGTAAACTTATGTGTTTAATGGCTCAGGCATTCATTTTCAAAATTACGGCCAAGTAAATATTTCAGAGTCGTAAATCGTTTCATTCAAAACATTAAACTGATTACATCCGAATTTGATGCTTCGAATCCGACCTCCGTAATGCAGTCTATTGCAAACTAGCTTATGGTATGTGGTTTTCAAGGTTAGAGTCTTGGATAAGGCATTTGTCTGTATTTTTCTCACTGATGTTGAATATGTTTCTAGTTTTATCTCTAATGCACTGGAAAAACGGTTTTGTGGTGAATAACAAAATTCTATTGCTGGCCACAAAATAAATTTGTCAATATACATATATATCTTAAAACATTTTGTAGCACCAACAAAAGTCCTTTGCCATTCCAGTAGTTAGTGACAACCACAAATGGACGTTTGTGGTCATCAACAATTAAAAACTAAAACATCGCTAGTTGCGAGACTCTAACCCTGGACCTCTCACAGTCCAGCTCAGTGTGTTACCGTTGTGCCACCTAGCTTGAGGTCAGCGAATTCTCTGGAGCATAGACAGTGTAATATGTGGCACACACAAGGCGTGCACACTTTAGCTCATGGGAAATTAATATTATGGAATCATTTACGTCTAAAATTTGCTTATTCAGAAGAAATAAATTATATAAATGATTTTCTTAAGAATATCCCTCATGAATTAGATTGTAACCTGATGCAAAGGAACGAACACGGACAAATATGGCGTCGTGGCCAGACAGGAGACGGCCACTTCGAATACGCCAGCCAGAGCGCACGCGCAGAATATAATGGGTGGAGTTTTGCAGTCGCAGCAACATTTTATTATTGTGAAAGACATTAATGCTATTGTTACCAACTAAATGTTTCGGTGACAGCCAATAGATATATTGTTGATAAACAAATATGTTTGTTAGCACTAAATATCGTCGGTACTTGTCAATCAACGTGTTACTAGGCACCACAATTTGTTTTTTACCAGCAACAAAATGTTGCCTCGGAAAGCATCAACCAAACAGTTTTTGTAACCACTAACAAATGTTTTCTTTCAGTGTGAAATTGCTGCCAATGAGACGTCAAAGACCACCTATCGTCTAAGACTTTCAAGAACTTAATTAAGAATTATTTGCACCAATGTAGAGGAAAGTAGGTTCATAATTTGTATCATGAACTTAATATTTCTAATGTTTTTAATGTACATAGTTGTGAAGTCCATTGACCCCGCATTGCTGAAAATAATTTTCATCCTGCCTTAGTATGCTCTTGCCAAATGTCAATTGCTAGTTGTAAGGAATGGAACAAAAATACTTTCCTATTCGTTATTATCAACGTCGTGACTATCAGTCTTTCATTGTATTTAGTCGAAATGGAATACCATTATCACTATGGATTATGTAAATCAAATAGTGGATTTCCATACACAAAAAAAACGTAATTCCTCTAGTTAAGCATTACCCTAGTAAGTGTCCAGTCAGGTTTTCAAAATATCTGATAAAATTGTTAAAATAATAAAGAACATGATTTTCAGATTTTATAAAAAAAAGTTTATGTTATTATTATTCTCGTTTTTCTATCCTGAGTAAAATAGATAAGGAAAAAATGCCAGAATCGATAAGTAACAGCGGAAATATAGTATAATTATGTAACTAAAAATAATTAAAAATACCTAGCAGAAGTATTTATATCGAAAATAGTGATCAATCTAACAGCACGGATTTCCTCTAATGTTCAATAGGTAGGTTGTATGGGCCATTAAAAGGCTTAATAATATCAAAACTGTGGGAATATATGGCATTCTTGATTTCATTGTTCAATGTTATCTTAATATCTTTACTGAAGTCTTCACGCACATTTTTGATTTAAGCTTATTGTCAGAGATGTTTACAAATATGTGGAAAAGTTCTATCGTTATACCTATATTCAGAAAATGTATTAATGATTTATCAATAATTACAGACTAATATCTTCGTTATGTTTTATTCCAAGGTATCAGAATAATATGATTAATTGACATTTAAGTTTATATACAAAATATTAATTTCTGATAGTCAATATAGTTTCCAAGGTGGAAAATTATTTACACTAATATTTTTTTAACTTTGTTAATTATATTTGTTACAAGGTAACATCAAGAAATTAAGATGGTTTAATTAATTTTAATCTAGAAAATGTTTTTAATACCTGTCCCCACTCTGCAATTTTGAGTAAAATACACACTATTTCTTTATGATTGGATTATACCTGCTGGTTTGCTAATTATTCCTCCAGCAGAAAATTTTCTCTGTGAATTGAAAATAAACTTCCTATTTTCCTTTAAGCATCATCGGGTGTTCCTCAGGGTGGGACACTGTCACCAATTCGTTTTAATATTTTAATTAGTAACATGACTTATGTTATAATAACGTTAAACCACTTTTGTATGCATATGATTCGAAAATATATAAGACTATTCAGAACAAAAACTTATTGTATTGAAATACAAATTGATGTATTAGCTGTTTTTAGCTCCTGTATGAATAATGATGTGCCCACTTATTTATATAAAATTGCTCATATTACGTCTACTAGGAAAACTAACTCCATTGTACATACATATGTATAATATACCCTGTTACGTAATAAACAAAGTTGATTATATTCATGATATTCATGTGATAATTGATAGAAAATGTATTTCCAAATCATGTTGATCATTTAACAAATATTTCTTCTAGGATATTAGTGTTAGTCAAATTTATTTCTTATTCTGCACCTATGCTTAACTCTTTGTTTTATTTATACTACTCTTCGGTGAGATAAAAAATATTATGTTGTTCTTTCAACTGAAATTCCATTTCTGTTACTCATTCTAATAGTTTGGAAAATATTCAAATAAAATTACACAAAACAATCTTTAATAATTTTTTAAATAATGATTTTAAATTCCAATACTTAAGAGAACATGTCAGAATAATTCCCCGACACTGCATTGTAGACGTTCTGCAAACAATGCATTGTTTTTCATAAATTCTTTCTCATTATTCTTGTAATGCCATAAATAATAATGCTTATATGACGATTCCAGTCTATAATCACAGAAGTCTTGTATTTTCTGTACACTATGGGAAAAGAATACATTATTGAAAGCACGTGATCATAATTATAACAAGTTATGTAGTGAATCATATCCTTTTATTGGCAGGAAAGCAACTTTTCGTTATTTAGAAAAAATTGTTTTGCAATCTCTTTTCTAAATTTTTTGTCCATTAGCGCGATAATTTTTATTTAAGATTGAGTTCTGTACATTAATTATAATAAACTTCTTTGCAAGCTCTAATCGAATTATTCGATTCTTTTGATTTCGTTCAATATTTATTGTAAGCCATATTATATTTCTACATGTATTTGCGTTCTGTACCGTATATGGGTTTGTTGTGTGTTTGTATTTAATTAGTTAAGAATGTGCTATGTTTTTAGTCTACTTTCCGAAGTAAAAGAAGGTTTTCGAGATCACTTTCTTGTCTGTGTGCATGAGCGTGTTGTGTTTGTGTGTGTGTATGTGCATGTTGTATGAATGTGTGTGTTTCCTCATGTAACATTTTTGAACGCGCGAACTGAATTTCACCCTACTCGGTACACATACATATAGTACTTAGTAAGGACATCCATATTTTATAGTATTTAACTACTTCGGGTGCTTATTTTGAAAATGGCGGCTATTAAAAAAATGTATTATGGCATATCTCGGGACCCATTTAACTTAGTTAAACCAAATTTTGTATGTTGACTGTGCATTGTGTAAGTTTTTAATTGAGATATTAGTATTGTTGGTCCACCATTTTTTAAGATAACACAACATGAAAATTATAAATATTTTACCCTATATCTCGAAAACTACTGGAGCGATTCTCACTAAGTTTTGAACGTATATAATACTATGGTAGGCGATGCAAACATACGCAATTTATATTGATAGGACACTTATTTTCAAAATGGTGCCCATACAAATATTTTGGTTTAGTTTATCTATCTACCATACCATATGGCAATTGCGACTAAATTTTGTATGCTAAAAGTATATTTTACAAGTATTTGATATGAAAACAAGTAGCGAGTTTGCCGTCATTTTGAAAAATAGCATCACAGTAAAAAATTAACTTTTTATGTACTATATCAGGAAACGATAAACAGATTCCTACCAAATTGGGCAAAAATAGTACCGCGGTGGGCGATGTAAACTGGTATGTTGTAAACGGATCACGTGCTTATTTTAAAAGTGGTGTCCATATATTCACTTTCGCTCAGTATGATATTTAGTTGAAACCGCGTAATCAATTCCAACTTAATTTTGTATGCTGGCAGCATGTATTACAACTATCAAATGTGTCTACACCAAGTCTCTTTCATCTTCCATTTCGTAAGGAGGCATCATATTATGAAAAAAATAAATAAAAAATTTGTATATCTCTGGAAGAAGCCTACAGGTACCTAACAAATTGGACAAAAAATCAGCACTATGCATGCCATGTAAATTGATATGTTTTGTGTAGGTCAGACATTTATTTTCAAAATCGCTGCCACATAAACATTTTAGCTTAGTATGCGATATCTGCAATACTACGAAACATATTTCAACTTGGCTTTGTATGCTGGTAGAATAAAAAATGTATATACATAGCCTCATTCCTCCGCCTTTTGCGAGCTAGCCCCACATGAAAATTAAAGATTTTAGCTCATGTCTTGGAAAACAATAAACCGATTCCTACCAAATTTGGCTGAGAAGTTGCACTATGTTAGGTCATATTAAAATATGTGTTTTAAGTGGACTAGACATTTATTTCAGAATGGTGGATGTATAAATATTTAAGCTTAGTATGATTTATCTACGAAACTATGTAAACCTAACTTAACTGTATATTCTGGCAGTATCAATGACTATCATCGAATATGCTAGTCCACATATTTTTTTACTCTATTTGTGAACATCATCACATGTAAACATGGCTGTTTCGTGCATACCTCGAGAACCAATCTATCGATTCCACTCAATTTTACACGCAATAAGTGCTACAGTACGGCTTGTAATCGTACACTTTTTAAGCGCGGCATGCCTTTTTTAAAGTGGCGTTAGCATAAATCAATTTAGATTAGTATGTTATGTATATTAAGCAATTCAATAGAATTCCTCTAATTTTTGTACGCTAGCAGTGATCGTTAGAAACATCAATTATGCATACAAAGGCCCTATTTGTAGGTCTTTTGTGGAATAGTGCGATGTTACGAAAGGCCCCGTCGCGCGCTCGTGTAGACAACGAGACAGTGTCGAGGCCACAGACGAAGGCAAAACTACAATCTGTAAACTATCAAAGAGATGCGCCGAGCACGATGGAAGGTGTGGGCCCGGAAAACCTAAGTACTCTTCAGAGTACGCAAAACAAACTTGTAGCAAACTCTACCCCCCCAGTGCACGACGGGGACCAATCAGATTGAATTACGCCAACACACACACACACATGGTGGGGCGAGAAGTGAGGACCGGGCCGCGAGGACCAGAGAGGGGTCGCAGTCGGCGATTTCACAACGAATCGGCGCAGCCGAGGGACCGGGCGGCAGCGCGCCCAGGGGGCGTATTCTAAGTTTCGTCGGTGAGCGCCCGCGCCGTCATGAACCTGCTGCCTCGCAGCAGCCGACAGAATTATCGTCGGATCCAAAATGGTATTCAGAGTTATCGGTCGTTTAGCACGGGGTCGCAATCGGGCATCTTCGGCTTACCGACTTCCCCCACTCCAAGCTAGACGAGCGTCTGTGTCTCTGCGCATGGTCGACAACTACCAACAAAATATTACTAGAACTGCTTGTTTTAAAATTTCGCGGATCTGTTGAAAAACATTATTGAAAGACACGAACAGTAAGCTTTATATTTTTAGCTCGTAAACAATAGCATACGATTACAAATACGTGTTTTATAAGAAAATAATAATGTAGAGCTTTCGTTAATTTTGTGAGGAGTTTGAGAAACTGTGGTTTGTGGCCGTGGTTTATAGATGTTTAAGTGTTACGGACGAGGCCCGTGTGTTTAGCAAACTATTTGTGTATGTGGAAAAGAAAATAATTCACATAAATCTGTCCGGAATAACAAAGAAACGTACACGTCTTAAATCGATTATATTAATATTCCTAACCTTGGTGTCCGTCGAAGTGTACTGCAGAGTCATGGAAAACCTCGTGATCAAGTGATTGCGAATTTTACAAACAGTAAGTTAGCGTATTTTGTAAATGTATTTGTAAACCGTTAATATAATTATTGAGATGCACGTGACCTGAAAAGCCGCACTTTCCATATTTTTATATTGATTGAATAATATTTGTTTATTTGCCTATATCATAAATTCAAAGAGTGTAGGAGTAACTTCGGTCAAGTGTGTGTGTGTGTGTGTGTAGATATTGCTGCATCTATACGAATACGACCATCGATGTATATGAATCTCGTTTTGTTTTTCATTAAAGTTCAAATTTTCGAAGTTAAATAATCTGAATCTTATTTTCATACGAGCAGAATTTTCCACTACTCCATCAAAATACCTATTATGCAAAGCAAAATAATGCCGCACACTAGTAAGAACATCAAAATAATGTCTCGCGAAAGACGGGAATCTAAAGTCCCCCCCCCCCCCCCCGAAAAGCATCACTGTTTCCTTTTTCCCTCGAACCAAAATAAACAGAACCCCAACATATATAACTAGGTAATTACACAAATAAATGAATTTGGAATGCCAACCCAGCTATAATAACCTACATTAATTACTGGACGGAAGTTAGATAACTTTAGTCTTTCAGTGCCTGTCACGACAGGGAACACAAGGAAAGAGGATAATGCGAGTATGCATTGGACTCAAACATTTCTTTACAAATGTCTTTTTTTTTCACTGATAACAAAGCTGTGGTGGAAGGATAAATTGTGGCCGTGCTACTTTTCTAGAACTGTCAAAATTTTTCCCACATACATGAAATAGACTATACATAGCCAGCCCGAGAAAATTCCAAACTCTAGGCTATTAGGGGCCAAAATACAAATTTTCACATCTTATAAGCTTTTTTTTTTAATGTTGTTACCGCATAACATTACATAACTGTATTTCACATATTTAAACAAAGTAAAAACTATACAGGAGAGGAGTTTCGATCTCAAGCCACGGAGACACAGCTTTACGAAACACGCACCTTAACAGCTAGAACACCGATCACATGCTGCTTGAAGGAGAAATAAATGTTTATTTAAGAGAAGGTAATAGTAATTTATTGAATAAATATTTACAATTAAGTATTTGTACATTTACGCACTTGTAATAACATCCCACACGTAAAATAGTATGTATATTGTCGTGCACAATGTTTAATAAGGATAGACGTGTGTGATGCATGTTTGAAATAGTTATAACCAATCTTTTCATGCTTATTCGTATCGTAAATGTACGTGTAGGAACATTATAACTCCATACAACACAAACACGTGCTGCACTGACTTTATACTAGACAATATTCATTTCCGTATCATTGAAATACACGGCCACATTTCATACCGCCGCCCGCCATATTGGTTTAAATACGAAATTCTAGCCTGCCAACTGCTCGTGAGCAGTTGAGACGTTCTGACTCCACTCGTGACGTCACTCGACCTTCGTTTCAAGCTTATAATAGAGAGCGGTTGTCTGAGCCGATAGTTGTAAAGAATTTATCGTTTTTCGTCTGAATGAGACACTTAGAATAACCCCCCAGGTGCAAGACCCGGTGAGTCCCATGTATAATGATTTCACTTAACTATCTCCGAACTATCTATATTACCTTCATCGCTGCTCTACAATTTTCCATCTTTATTATACTATAATTAAGTGTAATGAGTTCAACGTTTCTGTAAAATGCTCAAGCTATTCCTAAAGTAATTAGTCTCCTATTTTAATTTCGCTTATTTCTAATTCCCATTCTTTTTTCCTTGTGGTTTATGATCTAAGTTCAGATCATAACAACCGGAACCATTCATATAATTTCCATCAAATTTCGCTGACCAGTAGTGCTAAAGAATGCCATGTAATCTTACATTATTTAATTGGTGTTGGGCACTGATTTTAAAATGACGGCTTTATAAATAATTTAGATAAGTCTGTAATGTGTAGTAAACTATTTAAATAGATTCAATCAAAAAATTTAAGCTGGCAGTATTACTTAGAAGCATCGTAGGCTATACAGATCCTCACTTTTAAGCTGTTTTGTAAGATACATGAATAAGAAAATAAGATTTCTTTGACATCTCGGGAAAAATCAACCGTTCCCCACCGAATTCATTAGATTAGTAGCGCTACAGTAAGCCATGTAAATTTACGTGTTTTAAGTGGCCCAGACTCATATTATTAAAAATGATGGCCTCGTAACTATTTTAAGTTAGTATGACCTTTCATTCAAAACATTAGACTGACTACATTAGATTGCTACGGGCGAGACGCAGGCACATATGTTATGGGACATGTAAACCACCAAATAGGTATGTAAGAACTTTGCAAGTGTTAATGAATAAGTAAAACAAGTATGTTACAGATACTGCACCAATGGAAATGCCATCCATATTACTTGGCTCTTCATCAGACATTACACGAAGGTATAATTTCCAGCAGTATGTGCACTTTTGTAGATTTGCTCTGATGTCTGAAAATGGATTACAAAATTTTCTAAAGAACATTTTATTTAGAGATGAAACTACCTACACAAACCATGGGCGTGTAAACTTACATAATATGCACAACTCGGCGACGGAGAATACATATTGGGTCCGATATGTAAAACACCAATAACACTGGAGTATGAACGAGTGGTGTGGAAGCATTGGAGACTACATCATAAGGCCATACTTCATTCGAGAAATACTTAACAGCTGTACTTGGCGCCAATTTCCTTAGAGAGACTTTACCGGAACTTCTTTAAGACATACGTCTTGAAATAAGTCATGATATATGGATTCAGCATGACTATTACCCTGCGAATTTTGCTTTCGTATCTAAGAAAGTGTCAAACGAAACAGGTTCAACTGATGGTTATAGCGTGGTGATGATGTGAGATCGCCACAGCTCTCTCCCCAGGTCTCACACCTCTAGACTTTTTCTTGTGGGGAACTCTGAAAGACCAGGTGTACAACATGCTTTGTACGAAGCCAGATGACATGCCGGAATGCATTGTGACAGCTTGCAGCGGCATTACACATTACACCAGAAACATTTAAGGCTGCTCGTCGCACATTAAGTGTGCGTTTACGGATGTGTGTTGCTGTAGAGTATAAACACGTCGAGAACATAATGTGGAAAGACCTAATGTAAAGTGTTACAACTACAACAGTGATCTTTTGTACTATGTATGCATATGTGATTGCATTTCTTCTAAGGTTGGGTTGTCCTACGTGTGTTGTGGATCTGAACACGCTCATTACTCAGTACAATTAATGAATAGGAAACAAATCTCCTTTATATTGGTATCCGAATAAATTGTATTTATTGATATCAGACTTGCCTTAACATGGACCCTCTTCCCTCCACTGCGTGCTAGCATTGCTCAAATATCGAATTATGAGACCCTTGTTACTTCATCGTAAGTGTTACGCTGCTTTAGGAAGCGGTCATACCAGGATGAGTCATGATGCATGATGTTTACGTACAGATGTGACCACAGCTCTATTGCCCCATACTACTGGTCCACCTAACATAATCATATTTGCACATTATTTATTGCCTTTCTGTGATACATTTCATACGAAATGATGTAGACTGAAGTCCTCTTTGTACATACTTTCAGATGCCATTGAAATAAATTTACATATCCAGTTAACAAATCATAAGTGATTCGATTTCTCTGTCTATACATATGTTACGAACTGTCACTATGTGGTAAATTACTCGATCCCATACATATTATAATTTAGCAAAAACTGCAATTCGTGATCTGCAACGATTGCGGACATTTTTGGGCTATGCCCACATTAGGTTGACCACCATGCCTGAAATTAAGTCTGAATCTTCATAATGACAGCAATGATATATATATATATATAATTTTCGCTTATGGAACTTACTGCATCTCTGAAAACTAATTACACTTTATGAATCCATCACCAACAAATAGTATTTATTTTATATAATCAATGAGCTTGTCATTTGATCATGAGTTTGCACTGTGTGGTATCCATACAAAACATTTCAGTACTGAGTTGGGAATACTTTTGTGACACTAAAATATGTCACATGGCGAGGTATTCCATCATAGATATGTCCGAATAGTGTCCTGGTTCATATTTTGGTATTCTCCATAGCATTTATATAACCTACATTGTTAGTGCAGGCGGTTTATGGCAGAATAGACATAATCCCATTTCACCTCACATGTACTTTTCTTAAGAAATATGTAGTAACATTGCAGACCAAGGAATTTTGTCGACCACTTCCAGTCAGTTGGGTAGTGCTGGCTGTACGAGTATGATCACTATCATGCTACAAAATGGCAGGAAATGGAACTGCAGAACATAGTAAACATATATCTATACTGTCTCCATGCCTTCAGTGTATTTGAGAAGTGTTTGAATCGTAAATGACAGCACCCCACAACATAACATCCGTGTTGGAGGGAAGAGCATTCACGAATCAGTGCAGAATGTTGCGTTTACCTCTGTAGCACAGAACGCTGAAGCGACTATCATCTACACTAAGCCTGAAATGGAACTCATCTCGGAAAAGGATCGGTTGTCACTTCTACCTCAGTAGTGACAGTCATTACAGCCATGCTGATGTTTCAAATAATGCCGAGTGGTCAAAGATAAATGGTGCCGAGTACACAATAACTGTACTGAGCATCATTTAAATGTTAACGAGTGTTTTTTGTGTATACTTGTGTATACAATAATTCCCAAACAAACTGGAAGACCTCTCTGTGTTACACTACTGTTTGTTAGATGATATGGCAATCTTCACTACCCATATTGCATCTAGTGGTAACATTGTCTTTTCGATATGACTTATGACTACAGCGTATCCATTCCTGCTCACATCATGATAAGGTGTTAATCGCATAGGCAAGGTTACTGGCTATATTGCATGCCAACCATCTAGCATTGTGTATTCATTAACAAAATTGTGATTCTCATTGAAATAGCTTTGAGTGTTGGTCTTTGACTCTTGTCCGATATAAAGGTATAATGATATTCGTTGCACTGACATTCGTGGACTTTCTGCCAATAACAGTGTTTTGTATGCATTGGCTGTGACAACAAATGCCCAATTATGTGACATGCAACACATATTACACCAGGAAATTTCTCCAATCACTCATACTTGATGTGACACAGATGATGTTGCAAGTATGCGATGCATTTTGGATATAGCAAGTTCCATACTTAGCAGTATATGATCAGTATAGCATTATATATGCAGTTTAATTTTACTAGATCCAAAATATCTTCATTTGCTTTAAAATACGAAAACATTTAGGTGTGCTAAATATGTTTATGCGGACTTACACATCTTAAAGGATTTTATTACAAAAAAAAAACTAATATTATTATAAAGTTTTAACCTGAACTAACTTTCGGAACATTCACAGCTGTAGAATAATCTAGAACCTCATAAATTGAAACAAAAGATCTCTTAAATGTATGTTAAATAAATAACAGTTTTTCACGAACCGTTTTAGAAACTTACGAATTACAGAATAATCAGTAATTTCCCTTGCAATATAATGTTTGTAAAATACGAAATTGTATAAAAAAACTGTAACATTACAATGATATTTCAGGCAATCAGCAATGTACAAGAGGATGGACTTCACAGCATAGACAGACAAGTGATGGAATTACGAGTTCGACCCACCAGCGACTTTAGCTGCGATCATAAAGCTATGCAGCAGGAAGCCGAGGATGCTTTAATAGAGGCACAGGAGAAGGAAATGCTAGAAATGCAACATAGAAGCAATGGTTTCAGTTCTATAAGTCACCGTTTGAACTACCATGATTTGGGCTATGTACCTGAGACCACAAAACAACTGAAGATTACAAAGGGATCATCCATAGGGTTTGGAGAGAATGCCTTCGCCGAAAGGTATGTAACTTATTACGATAATAAAACTGCATATTAAAAAATATACTTAATTAACGTAGTACAAAGAGAAATTGGTAAATGCAAACATTATATTTAAGTATCTATGAAAGAAAAGGCTTTGTTATTGTTACTGGATGCCTTGGTGGTAACTGGCAGAAAACATCAATTAACTGTTTGTACACTAAAAATTATAAGATGATTTAGTTTCGACGAAATAGATTAAATAGATAGGTATGGTAGACTCCCGCACAACAGACTTCAGGCAGAGAATCTAAGGATCTGACCTTGACCTAAAAATAATCCGTTTTTTTTCAAAATCGCTCATTTTCTCTGAAAATCATACGTTTTAACCCAAAAAGCCCTTAAAATTTCCCTTTTCTCTTGAAAATTTCCCATTTACCCTTAAAAACGAGACATTTCAGATGATTTGTGGTGCTCATTATTGCATCCAGACGAATCAATGAAGAGTAAATAAAGTAAAATTATTTTAATAATAATTTTTACAAAATTAAATATACTTTTATAATTAAAAAATTTAAAGACGTAAGTATTTAGTGTTGTCACCGGACTCGTCTTTTCAGGATGCATACGATCATGATGCCATGTTGTCTCTCACGTTCTCTCTTGCCACTTTCATTTTCTCTCTTTCCTTTCTCTTTCTCTCTTGTCGCTCTATCATTTCATAGGTTTTCTCGGTGTCCCCCCATTTTTCTTCTCTCTTTCTTTCTCTTTCTCTCATTCCATCTGTTTCTCTTATTCGTTTCTCTCTTGTCTCTCTCATTCCATCTCTTTCTATCTTTTGTTTCTCTTGCACTCTCTCATTCCTTTCTTTCTAGTGTCTATCATTCCATAGATTTCCTCAGAGTCCTCCAATTTGTTTGTTGTTTCATTCTCTTTCCTTTCTCTCTTTTCTCTCTCTTTCCTTTCTCTCTTGTCTCTCATGTTCGTTCGATTAGTCACATTTGCTCCACTCCACTGTCTACAATAGTTCCTTCATCGCCTGCTAGAGTGCGCAAATATGGTGTATTATATGCAGGTATGTGTATTTTTTTTATGAATTAAGAGATATAATTTTTCATACAATAGAAGGTATATAAAAATTATTCTAAGCTACAGTCCACGCATGACTTTGTAAAACATATTCGAATGTCAATATTTTATTTCTTTAAATCGATATTTTCTTATATTTAAAATTATTCAATTTGTTTTTACTTTTGCACGAAAATGAAGTCGACTAGCCTTGTGACCACGCACGCATGCACACATGCACGCGACGACAGGACAGCCAAACAAACGTGCCAGCTGTGACACAAGTGTGCAGTGACATAGGCAGAACCGCGGGGAAGAGGGACAAAGTGTAAATGACCCCGATACAAGTGCACGCGAACTTAAGCGAACACTCGTACTGCTGGCCGGCCTTGCCAATCAGACATCTAGGAATCGATGCATTTATAAATAAGTAGAAAACCTTCAATTAATTTTATTTATCATTTTAAAAATGCCGAAAAAAATCTTTGAACAATACAGTTAAATGTATTTTTAATGCATGTGTAATGTAAAATTGGGTTAAAAAATTTTAATTACGTAAATTTCACACTTTACCATGAAAGCTGGTAACATTAAAAAAATAATTATATGTAGGTTCTGGGATTTTAACCCAGGACATTTGGGTTACAAGTCAGACAAACTAGCCACTGGGTCACCAATCTCATGTCAAAAATTGTTGCTTAAATCTTGTATAGAAGCTCCAAACATAGAATCTACATTCCTAGGTAAAATTTATTTACTGTATTAAACATTTTGCTATACTTCTTTTCGATCAGTGTATATATAGCTTATGAACACTAATATTTTGAAGTTTTTTTGTTTAATTTATTTAAAGGCAAGCGATATGCTGTATTGTGACATCTCATTATTATTCAGTCAGGGTCTGAATATTTAATTACATTATGTGCATATACCCACATTGAAAGATTTTTATATTCTTTTTAAATAATTATGTAGCAAAGCCAGTCGGGTTCGTAAGCATGTGAGCATATTTAGGTAGGAAAATATTATTTCTTATTTCTTAAGTGGCAGGCTTGCGAAATTCTTAGTTTGCAAGTAACATTTTTAACCCCGGGAATTTTTATTGGTTTAAACCCTATATAACCATAATAGTAGTAAGCTTAAAATAATATTTTGCTGTTTTAACAAGATCTCTTTATAACAGATTGGTTACCCTACGATACAGGATTAAAATATGAAATAAAATATAAAATATTTCTTTTTTGTAGTTTTATTTAAATTTATTACTACAAAACACTTGAAAAATATTAATGTTCGTCTACATCCTTGTACAAATTTCAATTTCAGTCCTTCGTTAAACATGAAACCGACTCTTCTGGCGAGAAATTAAATACTTTTTATTTATATTACACACACACACACCTGTGTGTGTGTGTGATATAAATAAAAAGTTTTTAATTTCTCTCCAGAAGAGTCGGTTTCATGTTTAATGAAGGACTGAAATTTGTACAAGGATGTAGACGAACATTAATATTTTTCAAGTGTTTTGTAGTAATAAATTTAAATAAAACTAAAAAAAATAAATATTTTATATTTTATTTCATATTTTAATCCTGTATCGTAGGGTAACCAATCTGTTATAAAGAGATCTTGTTAAAACAGCAAAATATTTTTTCATAATATTTAATATATATGTGTGTGTATAGACACACACACACACTTCAATAATATAGACATAAAAATAGAAATCTTTAATGTTTCCACACAATTCATGAAGTGTCTTTACACCAGCATGCTCACTTTTCATGCAGTGAATATAATTTGCTTATACACATCTCAAGAAAGTCTGTGCTAGTAAGCATCCAACCAGAACAATTGACTATATATTTTTCTGGACAAAGTTTCACGACTGCCGCTAATAAACTAAGCTTCCTAACTGGAACCTGGCTGCTTATAAATACTCGCGAGCAGGCACCTTAACATTCAATTTACCACCCACTGTAGCTCATACATGCCATCTGCTCTATTGACTAACACCATACTTACATAGGCCAGCATAAGTTTTTCTTTTTAAGTTTAACATTTTAACTATGTATATTTTTTAACTTACATATGATATTTTTTATGCTATGCAAGACATATTTTTTAGAATTTTTAAATTTATTATTCTGGTTAATCTTACGTAGTTTTTAAGTATTTTATTTACACGTATGAGCTTTGTTACTCACACTGACCTTACCAAAAAAGTTTACTTACCGCTCATAATTTCTGCTCTACTGGTCGTCACCAGTCAAATATATGCTGACCATACATACCATTAATTATATAACTCAGGTCATACCAGACCACCCAACACCCCATCTCCTATAACCAAAGAAATAATTCAACCATACCCCCTTATACACCAAGCGCAATATCAATCATAACTCAAGAGTACCAAGCAACTATACAGTTGAGACCGGCCCATAACCTAAAACTCATTATACTTATTCTACAAACCAAAACCACTTATACCTACATACTAACCATACCATCAACTATAACTCTAGCATACCTCGACCATTCGTCCACACAGACCATACAAAGCAAACATACAGCCCGTACCAGTGACACAAACAACTTATTCTCATATCACCCACCATGCAGAAATGGGATTCGCTACTGCATATTCTAGGTCATGACTTTTTTTTAGGGAAAAATGGAAAATTTCTAGGAGGAAAATGGGAAATTTTTAGGGGAAAAGGGAAATTTTAAGGCTTTTTGGTTTTTCACTTACGATTCTGAGAGAAAATTTGCGATTTTGGAAAAAAACGGGAAATTTCTAGGTCAAGGTCAGATCTTAAGTTTCTCTACCTGAAACATGTTGTCCGGGAGTCCACCATACCTATTTACTAGCTTAGCTTATTATGTTTTATCTTTGGTAACAAGCAATACATACAGCCATTCTCGTGCATCTGTGATGTGCAGATTGACATGGCTGGGTTTTCGGGACTTCGAATTACATGGTTGTTGGGAACGCCATAGGTTGGTTCAGGGAATGCCTAAATAATGCAGTTCGGAATTTTGAAGGAAATCGTTTGTTCAGCAGGGGTTATATGTGGATAGAATCAGCAAAATGTTCTTGATGTTGACCCACCCTTCAGTTGGTCATCATTGTCCATGCTTATTTAGGGCCACGCGATACGTCTCTTCTCAGGGTGTGGCCAAATCCCGTGGCCCAAAGTTGTGAACCATGTGTAAATCATGGAAGAAAGCTGAGGTGTTTCAGCTTTCTAGATGCCGTTGCAGAGTCGACCGTTAATCCCTGAAGACCGTAACTGGTAGAATAATGGAAACTTGTGAGAGGGGGCTCGTCACCCGACAAGATCGCGAGGCGACACGAAATAACAACACTGGCGAAGATGCAAAACACACCATATTGTCTAACTTACATAACTGTGATGAACAAGTTAAGCGGGCATGTTTTATTAGGCCTGTCACCAGCCGGTGTGCTGTCTAAAAACACCTAATGGCTGTGCAACACTTGAGTGACAGATTCGGTTTCTTGGTGCGAAGAGTAGAGGAGTGGGGAAACATGACAAATTATTGAAAAGATATTTCAGTGACCTTACACGCCTGCCTCTAAAGGAAATCTATACGAAGAAAGAGAGTAAGATGCTGCAGGTTGCGATGCAACTTACTCTTCTCTATGATCGCAAAATCTCGACTCTACTCACCCTTGTCGCATACGTGCTCATGAGGTCGGTTCATCCCGCCTATAGTAAACATTTTGACAATTTTTATGAGGTGGTTATATTTGATGATAATTGTACATACAATAACAATTCATTATTGTGTTAGGTCCATTGCATGCTTGAGGTAGGTTTCTAAAATTCTTTCAGGCTGCTGTTACAAAAAAGATTTGATTCCAAAACACAGAAACAAATAAAACAACACAGAAAAACACCGCACTAAATTATATATATTAGTAGAATTACAGTAAGACACTATTAATTTGATAGGATTAAAAATATAGTCATTTGACAAGAATGCTGGGAGTTGTAGTCTGTAAGGTTAATGGCACAGACTTATATATTTAATGAAAAAATGTTACTTAGTTTGAAATTTGAGTTTTGGAATGTAGCCAATCAAATATTATATTATCCTATACACTGATAACGACAAGAACAATGAGCAGTAGTTGATTTTAAAACAAGCTGCAGTTTATATGATTTGAGTGAATGGGCATATCCAGGGAGGGAGGAGCGGAAGGGGCAATAACCCCCCCCCCCCCCCCGGCTTTTAAATGTAAGTGTAACTCTGTTTGTAAATATTTCAATTAAAAATATTAAATAACATTTTGAAAAAAAAAAGTAGAGTGTTTGAAATTGCGGGATTTTAAAGGTGTTTGTGAAAATTGATTGCAAGGAATACAAGATCTATTTTTTCAAATTATTTAATTTGGAGGCCAAAATTCCATACACACCTCTATATCGCTCCCTCTACACTTCTAATCTAAATCTACTCTAATTTCAGGTTCAATGTGGCCGGTCGTTGGAGCATGCACTCTCCTTAGTTCTGCATTGAAATGTTAATGACTTCGTTTGTGCAAACAGTAAATTAACTCCACTTAATTTGAGTAATAATGAAACCCGGACAGCACTACACGAGTACAGATCACGATTTTCGAGCAGAAAGTTGACTATCAGTGCCTTCTGTGTCAGTCGATGTAATAGGAATGACCAGGAATTACGTTTGATAGCTTGTTATATGGTGAGTCGCTGTTCGCATCACAGGTCACTGCACATGATGAGGCGGCGCGGGTGATGCTGGATGGGAACATGGGTATCAACTGTGGGCTACATGCCCTGAGATGGGCATAAATGATATCAAGATAATTAATATATATCTACCTTGCAACAACAACATGAGAATTTGGGTCAATAACATACATTAACACAAACTAATAAGACATTCTTTATTCTAATGCTTGTAACAAAAGTAACCAGGGTGTTTACTCTACGCACACGTAACATCAAATTTGAGGATTTCTTAGAACATTGGGTGTTTTTTGCTTCAATGTTATCACATTTCCTTACAAAAAGGAGACCGGAGATTAATGTAAAGTCTCTACCCTTGTTTCATTTTAATGTATTCATGTTAATACATCATATCATCATTCCTTAAAAAGGGTGTGTACCGTCTCAGTTTCCCTCCACAGGAAACTAGTATTTATATACAGCTATCTAGCAACATGTAAGATATAATTTACTGGGGCACATACAAATAAATAAAAAATTACCTTGCCACTATTATTGTCATTTATGTGAATATTCTTTTCACTTAATTCATTTAGTAAAGAAGAATTTTCCTGATTAATTAAGAGGGCAGTGTGATCAACAAATTGTTGTTTTCAATCATATAATTATAACCATGTGCAAAAATAAATCGTAGTAATATTTCTTTTTATTTTAAACATGCTGAAACAACCTGACAACACATAACTTCATGAATAAATAGCCACGAAAATAATTCACAGTTGACTTATGACAATTTTAACTAAATATCAAAATACACTGCAAACCAGCAATAATAAAGTGGAAGAGATCTCTCAAATTTAAAGACAACACTAAGCTATGAGCATATGTGTACAAAAAAAAAACAACGTACAACATTTCAACCCGTTCATGCTATTTAGGATAAACCAGAGAAAAATATTTCTCTCGAAATAATATGACCTAAACTAGTGGTTATTTGGTAACAATTCGCCCTCCCAGTTTTTTTCAAGAACTAAAAACAATTAGTATTTTACAAATATCTTTTCATTATTTAGAAAATATTCACATCTTAAATATTTTACCACATGTGTGTAGTTATTAAACCAAATGCTTTATATAAAAGTGTTATTTAATATGTTTACAATATCGAATATCAAACAGGTCACTTCAGTATTAGAATAGTACATACAATGAGAGTGTTGTGTTACCTAAATGTATGATTACTCGTAACACTCTATATGACTAATTAAAAAATAATTCCATTAAACCAATTGGCAATACAATTCATGTAAAGAAACATTAGTAAAAGATAAATTATATTATAGTCGTGACGAACAACTTAGGCCTACAGTTATGTACAAACTCTTATGAAAGCAAAAAGGGTTCACTATTATTCAGATGTATAGTAGCCAAATTGTAGTCAACTTAAAGGTGGGATCCTGATGAACGACGACAGGCAAAAAACGCATCTGGGAAAACAAAGAAATGTTCTTCACCTAAGGAGTCCAAACTTGAAATGAAAGACTTGAAGATTTTTGCCTAAACGACTTTGAAAACACGAACTGGAAAGTTAGACATATTAACTTTCAAAACAACAGGAAACGTAGTGCCCAAAATATTAAAAGAGGTAATTACTGTTGCACAAATCAAAATAAATAACGAAACTGGAGCTTTACTCACAATGGACGGTAACAGATAATAAAAACCAGTAACATTTCATCTTCTAGAAACATGCAGGACACAAAAAAAAACAATTAAAAGGCAATACAACAACATTGTAAAAAACTAAGTTTATACGACAACCATGCCCCGAAAAAAAAGCCAATCCTATATTGCGATGAATGCATATTATTGAGACTTTGCAGATGAACAGTATATGGTCTGTTACGGGACCAAAAAGCTGGCAGGAAGGGAGAACAATAGAAAACCGATGTAGATGCACAACTGTTTCTGGAATGCATGTGCTGTATGAAAATCATTACAGAGTCTGGACAGACAAAGCAATAACGAGAACAGACGACATCTATTGCCTAAATCATTTGTCGAAAGCACGACAAATCATGGAATGCTGCAAACACAAGCGCTGCATAAACACAGTCGCGAGGAAGGTTACACTGGACAACAGGCCGAGAAATTTTCTGTGCTGCAGCTTAGATCTGGTTATAAATGAAAGCAAGTTGGATAAGACTAAGATGGGATGGAAACTAAAGCATTATCACTAGTGACTCGTAATTCATGTTCAGAAAGGAATGAAACCAATTTACTGAGGCGAATAGTAATATCTTAAAAAGCATGAGAAACGGAATGTAAAAGGAGCAAGGTTTATATACAAACGATCATAAGAGACTTTATAAAATATTAGATCGAAATTTAGAAAATTCATTTTCAAATATTTTTTGCACTTGGCCTGGTACGATTTGTTTCAAAGGTATATATATATATATATATATATATATATATATATATATATATATATATATATATATATAAACAGCTCTCAGCTGTAACTTTGTGATGGTTCAAACTCGAACACACTTTGGGTACACTGAGGGTATGGATTTGGAATTCACAGTGTTAGTCAAGAAGCTCTTCTTGGTATTTCTTTCATTTGTGTTATTTCGATCTATAAGTCATGAAACACGACCCTAAAAAACCACTTGTCGAATCTCAAAACATTAAATTTGGCGTAAGTTTAAAACACTATCCAGTTAACAACTATATCATGCTGTATGCTTAGACAAATACACTTGACACTACGCTGCCATTGGCAGAAAATTATCCTACCTGCAAAACAAAAATTTGTGCCAGTCATTATATCTACAGAACTCCGAAACCTTAACAGGTGGTTTAAACAATAATGCAAAGAATCAAAGAGAATTACCAAGAGCTACGGTGATCTTTCCTAAAAATTGAAGGTAGAACAAGTACATTCATCAGATAAAAAAAAAACTCACGCCAAAAGTTTAATTGCTTTTGGACAACATCCATTCCGCTCTCAGAAAATGTTATCTGAAACCAAAATAAAAATTAGAGAATTACAATCCATAGTTAGCTTCTAAGTACTTTGAGCTGTATGTCTCCGTATATGGTTAATCACCCTCTTCACATATTTTCCTCTTCACCCTTAGGAGAACTGCAATTCCAGGAGATCTGAAATTTCAGGAGGGATTTCCCATGCCTCCAAAGCATATCATGCTATACTGAATTATTAACATACACCTATGAGTCTCCATCTATTATCTTCAAACCGGAAAATAAAAATTACGAGTGGCATCCCTATTGCGGTTTATTTAAGTTATGTAGGAAACATCCGAATTTCTTTATAACTGTTGTCCTTTAAGAGCATACCAAAACACAACTTATTAAAAATCGCCACTGCCATAATTATACTGTTTTACAAAATACTGGTTTTATAAAAGTGTTACAATGGATGTAATAATACATTTATTTTACTCCTGAGTTCTTTTCGAAAATGACCTAAATTCACAGTCTCTCGCATACCAATTATAATTATCAACATCTGTATCCTGGAGCATGTGATGCGAAAGAATCTCTGAGCACTTCAAGCCAGGAAAAAAAAAGGGCAGAAATGCATTTTCGAACCTTCTACAAACAATTGTAGTATTTACAAACACGGACCTCGAGCACAAGAAATGAGGGCTGCGAATCTGGTAGATCAGCCACCATCTTGAATTCCACCATCTTGTGACCTTAACCTTGACATTTTTCGGCCATATAGTTTCCGTTCGCCGTCTTGTTTCTAGTCGCCATTCTGCTAGAGGCACTGGTGTCAGCTATGTTGTTTATGACCTCTAGAACACACCACTGTTGTCCACCATGTTGGTTCTCTTGTTGACTATTAGGTGGTGTAGCTTCCCCGTTCGTAAGGTCGTCTTGTTATATATGTGTTTGATGACTTCGCCCTTACCTGTATATATTATGATAAAGGGACTTAATATATCGTCTGGAGTAGGGTGGAATCGAACTGCCGAACCTAGGGTCGCCAGCAAGGTTGACGCCCTAGCCAACTGAACTACTGGGACATGTGCTAGTACAAGGGTTTTAATGAGATATATGTTTTATTTTTGTGTGTACGTGAGGGAAAGGGGAGAAATATTAAATAAATGAAAAACTGTTATACATTAAACATTGTATATTTTATTAAGTATAGATATATTTGAAAAGAAATACAGTGTCTCCCATTGCATAACCCAAAACGAATGGCCATACATATAAAAAGAAAAATATACATTTAGATTTATATATATTCATTAATGATTTACAAAAGTCATTAAATTAAACAATCTGATAATTTAATTAATTTCATATTAATTTGTTTAACATTCAAGTACAAGGGTAACCAGCGATATGTCTACTGGATCGTATTTTCAAGAAGAGCTTGATTATGTCACAACTATAGTTTTGGCAAATCATAATTTTATAAATGAAAGTTATATATTTACTGATTATTTTAAATTAACATACAAAATGTGCAGATATAAGTGAATCAAGCGATGTGTCTATGGACTCGTATATTCAATGATTATTATATTATGATGTCACAACAGCGAATTATGCAAAGACTAACTTTATAAATAAAAGTAAAAAGAAATATTAATATTTTTTTAACTGCTAAAATTTTATTATATAAGTGTATCATTTGATATATCTATGGATTCTTACTTTCAAGGAAGATTAAATTATGATATCAAAACCACCAATTTTGAAAAGCGTAACTTTATAAATGAAAGTTACATACTTATTTCCCATTATTTTATTTAAAAACAAGTTTATCGAGCAACATGTCTACGGACTCGTATTTCCAAGGATATTTCGATTAAGATTCACTGACTGCAAATATGCAAAGCATAACTTTATAAACAAAAAAAGTTTTGTATTTAATTTTATGTATTTTTGTTTAACTTTATAAATACATGTGCATCGAATGACATGTCTGCGGATTCGTAATTTTTAGTTAGATAAGAATATGTCGTCAGGGAAATAATTACATGGCTATGACAAGCGCCATTTTGGTTTTATGAGCAAATAAATATATTTATTAGTATATATAACACATAGCGATTTTACCACAGGTTATGTATTTATTGCAGTATGCCGTCGCCATTTTCAAACTGTTTAAGATATAGTCACCAAATTCGTACTGTACATACTGCTCCTGACTTTGATGCATGTGCCTGCTCCTGACTTTGATGCATGTGCCTGCTCCTGACTTTGATGCATGTGCCAGGGCCGATTATGCTTTTGCCTTGCTTACGAGCATAGTTGACCAGTATTTTGGAAATGTTGAAGTAACCACTGCAAAATTAATATCATAGATATAGTTCTTCGTCATGATCAAGCAGTTGAAATTGTAGCCACCAAATTCATACTAACGCTAACACTAACGACCTCCCCCAAAGAAATTAATTATGCTTTATGACTTCTTATAAGATTAGCTGGTTGTTATTTTTATTCTGATGAAGTTATAGCCACCAAATTCATATTACATTTAACATTCATTGCCACGATCAAGATGATATGACTCCTTATGCCTTAAGTTCTCTGGTAAGTATAGCTGACCACATATTTATAATTGTGTTTTTAACCCTCACAATAACGTCGTGGGTAACATGCCATATTCATACATAAGTAATTATGTCACAAACTGTCTTATAAGCAAAGCCACCCTACCATTTCATGCAACTCTATTGTTTTACACTACTAAGACTTCATTTTATAAGTGTGCTCACATCATGCTAAGCTAAATCAAGAACTAGAGCTAGATTCCTTTGTCACCCACGCACCAGTTGATTTGACCGTTATATATGAGGGCATCCCCAAGGACATGTGATCAATATAAGTCCCAAACAAACTTAGCAAATCTCTGGATAATGCAACAGTGGGTCACATTCGAGGCTTTTGTGTGGCACTCTTGTGCACTATCAGTTACAATGATAATTAGCACTTTAACTCGACAACTTTTGAAAAGCATAATATTGTGCTTACTAACACAGCAACTGTTTGTTCCCGTTGTATCGCCATATAGATCTAAACTATGCTACTGTAGTATTCGGTATTTCAAACAAAACAATTGTATATAAGTTATTTTAAAAGGTGTAAAAGATTCGTATATATTTTTTGGAATATATACTCTGCATTTCCCCAGCAGTATGCAAGAGACTTCTCCAAACGCTGTGATAATATCGGGCGAAAGAAATTTATGGTAAGGTAAATAATGCCACACCGATTCGGAAGCAGTTAGGTAAGGAAAGAAATTTATAATGGATTAAATATTTTTTATCACACTGCCTACTTTTCACAATGCAGTTCACTGCACTCAACATGGCTGGCGCATGCACAAAAAGAAAATCTAAAGATAAAGAAATAGGCAAGCAGAAAAATTAAGTTAAATTTATTTTAAGTATACAATATTGTTATTTTATTTTACCATGAACAGACATTTACATTTCTCTCATTTAACTTTCTATTCTGCAGTAATACAGCTTAATTCGTAAATAGAATACATAGTTGATACAAATTATATCTATACTTGTTACAACCACAGACTGCTATGTGTTGGCGAATAAACTATTTCACTATAGTCCATAGACTACTCACATTATACCACAAGCAACTAGATTCGATTACTTGTAGGGTCACTACCAATTTCTACAAATAGTAGATTTTGTTGATTGGATGGTGTGTTTTCTCGGTGTGCTCCCCTTCCCCCACAATTTAATTCAACCTCAGCTCCACCTCTACTTCACTTCCCCACTGTCAGCATTGCAAGACTTCTGGTGTTAAACACCACCCAGACCTCTCACTATAGCATGCAAAACATATTAATTCTTCCTACTTTCCTCTATATGGGTGAAAAAAATTTTTATTGAAGATCTTGAAAGCTTTGATGGTTGGTAGTCATTGACGTCTCATTGGCAGCAATATTATAAGAGATTAAACCAGAAACACGTGAAACAATACAAAGGCAGTTAAAATACACGAGCGATTTTCCCGGGATTCGAATTCAGAAAAACTCATAAAATGAATCTAGCTTGCAATCAACTGCACGCCATTCAGAAAATAAGAGACATGCATACTTAAAACATATAAATTATTATACCCTACGTACAACTTCTTTGCAAATTTTGAAAGAAATCTATGGATTGCTTCCAGAGATACCGCATAAAAACTATATTATTTCATGTGGGGCTCTCCTACAAAATAGCGGAGAAATGAGGCTTTGCATTGACAGTTTTGATGGATATAATTGTACTGTCAGCATATAAAGTTAAGTTGAAATTTATTTTGCGCTTTTGTAGATAAAAAATTCTGAGCTAAAAGCTTGATATGGCATTTTGAAAGTGCGTGTCTGACCTTCTCAAAATGTATTAGTTTTATAGCCTGCTGTAGTGTTAGTTGTTAGCCACATTTGGAAGAAAACTTTTTTTTTGGAGATCACGTAATTTTATTTTGTAAAGTGATACTATTTTATAAAATTGCGGAGAAACGAGATTATGTGTACACATTTTATGGCTGTAATATATACAGCATCATACAGAAATTAATTGTAATTAATTACATGGTTTTTACAATATAACGTACAAAACCAAAATAGCTTTATGGCTGCCATTTAAAAAAATGTCTGACATACCTAAAACTTATCAGTTAACATTACCTATTGCAGTACTGCTTGTTTTCGATATTTGGTAAGAATCGTAAAACTACTTCCCGAGATATCACAGAATTTTATTTATTCGTGTGGCACTGTCTTTTAATACTGTCAATGTACAAAATTTGATTGAAATTAGTTGAAGGGTGTGATAACTATACAAAATTAACTTAAAATATTGGTAAAGTCGCCATTTTAAAATAACTACCTAATAAATTTTAATTCCTCGTTTTAACCTTGCCTATCATAGTATTTCTTATGTGCCAAGTTTGGCGAAAATTGGTATGGTAGTTTTCGAGTTATAACGTAAATGGTTTATTTCTACATGTTGTACTATATTTCAAAATGTCGGAGAAAAGTGGTTGTTGTTTAGCTTATACGTTGCTTGTAATAAATACTGCCAGCGTACAAAATTTGGTTGAAATTGGCCGAATGGTATGGAAATTATTCCAAATTATCATAAAATATTTGTATGGCCACCATCTCTTAAAATAAGTCCCTAGTAAAGTTAATTTATCTGTATTCATCTGGCTTGTCATAGTATTACTTACTTGGCAAATTTGAAGAAAATTGGTTGAGTTGTTTTCGAGATATAACATAAAAGCTTTATCTTTCATGTGGCCCTAGCTTACAAGAAAAGCGAATGAAAGTGATTGTTGTTTAGCTTGTATGATATTTGTTATATATACTGTAAGCGTACAAAAATTGGTTGAAATTGGTCAGACGGTATGGTAGTAATACCAGAAAAACTAAAATATTTTAATGGCTGCAATCTAAAAAATAAGTGTCAAATTAATTTCAATTATTTACACTTATCTGGCGAATCATAGTTTTACGTACGTGCCAAATTTGGCAATAATTGGCTGAATAATTTTTTTGGAGATATAACTCAAAAAATGGTATTTTTCATGTGGCGCTATCTTCCATAATGTCAGACCAACAACAATACTGACATCTGAATTTAATGCTTACAACTTACGCTGTAAGCATACAAATTTGGTAAAAATCAGTTGAATGGTTTCCAAGATATAACATGTAGCCCTATATATTCAAATGGCTGTCATTTTGAAAGTAAGTGCCCGGCGTGGTCTACAACAATAAACGTCAGGTGTGCTTACTTAGTACTGTATGTTTACTTAGTTTGGTGAAATTCGGTTCACGCGTTCAAAAAATGTAGGGGGGGGGGGTGACACACACACACACACACACACACCTATAACATTGAGTAAAGATACACCTAGAGTGTGGACTTCCCCAGGTTAAATTTTCTGACCACTCCAGCACGTAAGATTCTGTAGTTCGAGAGTTGAATACCACGCCGCGCTAGTCCACTTTCGTGGCGTGTGCGTGGGGAATGTCTGCGGTGTTGCCACATTGACATCTACCGTCTCTCTCACTCATACTCCATCTCTGTCACCCCTAGTCCCAACGCCGCAACAGTAGAACGTGTTCTGAGTGCCTGCTATACCCACAAGCTGGAATAGACATAATGACGGACACGCGATTTCCTCACACGTCGTGTATGCCCGTTTACGAAAAGACTACAAGTTCTGTAACACGGCCGTCTGAACAAAATGAAACTTATGTACGCATAAGTATAGGCTGTACATGGTAAAGTGATCACTTTTTAAGTCCCTCCCAACAGGCATTAACCACTAATAAATATATCTTATTGCAGCCTCAGCTATTAAATTTTGAGGGTAGTGAAATGTATACATTGTGTTTATTGGTCACATTGCAATGTTTATGTTAAAAAGCAGCAGGAAGATGGAAATTGGATGAAAGGAAAAATTTTTAAAGGCCTTAAAAAGTGCTCACTTTACCGTGAACAGTTTATAACGAGAAACGTTGCATATTACCCACAGGGATGTGTGTTCTATATATAACTTATCATACCTGTGAACTGTAAGTGGGTTTGTGAGTGCCCTGTCATCATAACTTAGGAGTAGGGCGGCCGACATGTATTTGGAGGGTCGTGGGTTCGCGCCCCGGTGCCTCCGACGCGGCAGATTCCAGTTCACTTGTAGCACTGGGTATTTGTCAACAAGTCGGTCTATTCAGCTCGTCAACAACAACAACGACAAAAAAAGTGAGTTAGTGCGCAGGTCTTGTGCTACATAATTGTAGGTTTTGGATTTCAAATCTCCGATGAGTATAGAGTTTTTTTATGTGACATATTATGGCAGTTTATGGCCTATTTTACTATTATAAAATGTTTATTTCCAGAGTATCTTTGTCGAAAAGTAATAATACGCAAATACCAGCACAGTTTAATCAACGATCAGTGGTTGTTTGCTAAACACATAGATTGGTTTCTAAAGTAGATAATTTGAGCTGTATAGCGTGAGTAATGTTAACAGGCACACATGAAAGCCTTAGGTTTAATATTGTAAGAGTTCTGTCTTCTATTGGCCGTATAACCGTAAAAGCGTGTTTAATTACGGACAGCACAAGATTGATTATTATGAACATTAAATATACTCATTTAAAAAAAGCGGGGTAGCCGGTATAGGGGATGATATATTGGGATATATCCCGCCACCGAAATGAAAATAAAATTTGAAAACGATATAACAAGTTTTGTTTTATGTTAATTCAAGGAATGTGTGATCTTCCTTGAACATGAAGAATGTTTATAGTATTGTGTGGTTCCATATCTGTACATGAACCCATTGATTATACATAATTATGTAACTATAAATTTGCAATAATACAGGTTTTCTATTTTGTTCCAAAATATGTTATAAAATATATTTCGTTCGTATAGAATAATCGTGCAAACAAAATGAGTGGTCGTTAACGAAAAAAGTATTTATTCATTAAAACAAATATGGGGCACACAGAACATAACTACTTTTAGGAAAAGTTAATTATAAATATGTAAATATGCCACAAAGTTAGCACACAAGACTACCCCTGCTGTCACAAATTATTCCAATTTATACACAGTGCTCGTAAATTGCTGTCATTCTCCATTTGTAGGCTAGGAGACGACAGACATTCCAGAATACAGGAAAAACACTTGATACAGTCAAGATATTGACTAATACCTCTGTAATTCTTGGTAACAACTGTACACTATGAACAGAGAAATGTATTGATTCGACTGCGTTTATACACATCTGCACACCGTAATTCAGCGTAAGCTGTGACGTCTGAAGTAAAGCTGGGTTTACAATATAAATATTTAAACACTGTATTATGCGTTAAGATGTGCGCAGAAGAAACGAACGTGGGTTATCTTATGTTTTGGTTCTCAGAGGAACCTTATCAGGTCGTGTGCGTTGGTGGGATTTCCTTAAGCATTGAAATAAATAGTAATATTATATATCTTTAGAAAAAATTTTGAAGCTACGACCAATCAGTACAGAGCAGTCGGTATTGCTGGCAGGAAACTGTTATTTACGGTAATGTAAGTATAAAACAATATGACAAAGGCGTGTGTGTGCACATGACGATTATATTTGATCACAAATAACAAGCTTCTCTGATAGCAAATGTCGCCTTTGAAGTATGATCTGCTTCAGTATGGTTGTTTTATACGAGGTTGTGTTAGGAACAAAAGTAAACATTACAGGCTTGCTGCCTGTTTCCATTCGATGGAAGTAAGAAACAAAACGTTAATGGAAAACTGCAAATTCAGAATGCGTGTTTCCGTATGAGAGATAAGCGCCTACTGCATTATTCAAAATGCATTATTTTTTGTATTGTATACGTAGACCGTGTCCGAACTGGCAGATTGTGTTGACGAAATGATCACGTGACCCGACTGTGTATACAAACACTGTGAGTTATTTGGTAAATTAATATTTCGTATCTTGTATATAGCGGATGTTATCAAAAATACAAAATGACCAAATCAGCGCCATGTTGGTTTTGCTATTCAAAACACGTGCGCGAATGAGTACTTAAAACGTTTTATTTTTAAACAAATAACTCTTCATAAAATTTAGTAGACATATTTTTAAAAGCAAGTAAGAGTCGTGCTCTGTTTATATATTTCGCAAAACATGTTTTATTTTAAGTCGTTATTGGATATTTTATTATTGTCTTGTTTATCAACATATTCGCAGCATTCCAGTGATGATCGTAGAAATATTACGTCCATTTTAAGGATTTAATTTATATAAAACTAATTTTCACTGTTAATGTAAGAATGTGTTACCGCGAGTTCTAAACAAGTGACTGTCAACAACGTCCTGATTGAAACCTACGAAATGACAAATTACAAAATAACGAATTTGTCCTTTCGGACACGGCCTTAGCTTGAATATTAGTGATTGGCACCGAGTCATTGCATTCAACTTATGTTTAGTGTAGAAATAGTTATATTATGTAATGTACCTAGTCTGAAGTAGAATATTGCGGCTCTCTTTGTTATGTCTAGATTTCACGCGTTCGTTAGTTTTAACATTACTGATAAACACTTCAGTGTCAACGTTTTTCGCACTGTTATAAATCCGAGGTTTCAGTGTACAATATACAATGGTGTGCTGTGTTACACCCGTGTAAATGTAAATACACATAGCTGCCAACTTTTCAAACAATATCCTTTAATGCACATCATTATTGTAAACTTGGATCTTACAGAGGTGACAGTGGTATAGTCACTTTTAAACAAACATCTGTTCTAGTTGAGCCTCATATTTATGTGATCATTAATGTCCTTTTCCCGCAGTGCGCATAAGGTTTTCTCCTTAATGAGATGCACGCGCATACAGCATTCGCATTCGTCTACGTACGTAAATGTTTTACATGTTTCGGGAAATGACATACGCACCTACACGGGGAAACGAATGTGTGTACGTCTCGCGTCCTTACAGCCCATTAGCTACTATTTTGAATATTTATTTATGTGTAGTTTATAATTATATTCCTAGTATTTCTTTTTATAAAGAGTGGAATGGAAGTATTAACTTTCGAGAAACACCACTGAACAAAGTTAATGATCTAGAAGAGCCAGGATAAACCTAACCAGTTTTCTTTGTGATTTGTTATAAACAGAGCGTGGCATTGAATTTATAGTTAGTATGCCGATCAGTGAGAACACTAACAATGTTTTTTACAAGGCAAGGCATGGATGAGTGAAAATGTTATAACAAAACCCGAAATTTAATTTTTATTCATACCAAATCTAGTGTAAAAGCAACTTTACCTCCAGTTCTTACCAGTTTTAATGATACGTTACCGATAACTGCGTTTACTGACTCAAATATTTATTCATTCCTTTCTTGTAAACATGTCTATGATTGGTTAATACGAACACTTTAATTGTCATGCGCGTTTCAGCTACCGCTCCTATTGGGTTGATAATTCTAAATATATGCGCCCTACGTTCCATCACATATTCAGTACGTGTTTCCCGTCGAAATGCTTGTTCAGAATCTTATCAGCTAACTAGTTGCTGTAAGGGATGCATATAGGTATGCCTGTCGGAATGTATCACGTATCGAGCCGGGTGGAGTATGCTTATATGCATATGTGCATTCCTAGGTTCGGACACAGCCTTCATGACACTTGAATCAACACATTGAAAGTGCTGATTATTTGTACGGACAGTCACGAACAGTCTTTGTAGTAGATCACAACCCCAAACTGTTATTGCGTTCCATTGTAGACTGTCGTGCGTCTAATGTATATTTCTCCTCTATTGAGCAATTATTTCTTGTCCATTACTTTTCACATGAGAACGGAATGAAAAGTTTACTATGATGTAAGAAATTATTCATGATTAATATGAAGATTGTAATTGCAAGTTATAACAGTACTCGCGTTTTATCATGAACACCAAAACTATAGTAAAATAATAGATTATAGTTAAAACAATGACTGTTATATATCTATAATTCATTTTCTCAGAGGTAAATAAAATCAAATAGTAGTTGATATCGCTGCAAATTTCCGCAAACACATAATTCTACGACAAACGAAACACATGCCATGGCCGTCACTAGTATTCACAGCTGCAACGAATGCTTGTGACTCGCGCGTGACAGGCTCGCCTTTGGCAGAACTTGAACGAACACATGGGTGAGTTGAGGCCAGGGTTATGACAGACTTTTACCGGCTGCGGAACTGGCAACACTGCGCGGATGACGTCATCGAGACCACCTAGCGCTCCTCTGGATCATTGGCGAAACTAAAACATAAAACTGGTCAGGCATTTTGCTATCCCATGGCCACTCTAGTGTATATCTTTACTCAATGCCTATACACACATCCCGCACACAGGCAAGGAAAGTAACCTCATTATCCTTTCTTTCTCCGGAAAGTAGGTTAAAAATATGTAAAAAATTGTTTACTCTACATTTTAAAATGCAGAATCGACAAACGACTCGTGTACTAGTAGATACCTATAACTGCGATATCATAGGAATGGTCGAATAGGTTCTGGAGACCTAAAACATCTAAAGAAAGAATTATTTACAATATTATAGTTAAAATTATTCGTTACGGCAAACGGCTTACCTCACACCTTACGCCACCCCTACCAGTATTTCAAGGAACTATATATATGTGTATATATATAATCACCTTGTTTTCAGTTTTATGCGTTATCTCAGTATTAAACCACCACCCTATGTATAACATGAACGTGCTCCATCAATCTTCTTTGTTATGCGATTGTGAAGTGATATAAAATCAATTACGATAATATGTATTTATGTTTTAAATTTATTTATTTTTATCAAGTGTTCATAGTAGGCGACAGAAGTACATAGTTACGGGCTTAATGAATAATATTCAGCGAGGTCGTTAACAGACAGAGCAAGTTGTACAGAGAATCAGCAATGTGGAAGGAATCGACCATAACCTGTTGTTAGGATCCAGCCAGCATTCGTCTCGTATGGTTTTGAGAACTCACGGGAGAAACCGCAATCTGGATGGTTGGGCCAAGGTCTTCCCAAACGCGAATACGATGGTTTACTGGCCATTATGTACTTCCTTTTAACAGCCTAGTATCGTTTATTTGTTTGCTCCAGCTATTCATTTCTTTCGGGGAAATATACTAGGGATGCACTCGCATATCGGTATTACGCATAGCTGTGTTATTTTCTGCTTCATGTATGTCAGTCCAATTTATGAATTCATAATGTTTTTTTTATTTTTCTTTCTTTGTAAGCATATAAAATATACAACCAACTCTCTGCAAGTGTCTCACAAAACTTTCTTTTCTACCCATATGCAAGAAATCGCTATTCAAGTAAAAAACAAATAGAACAGTTAAAAATATTTAAATTTAATCCATAACCACAGACATAATAATATTTTTAATGAATTTTTATTTTTGTAATATAATCATAAATTTTTTCAGGAGTATTTCTTATTCATGACTCACACCACAAGCATAAATTACACTAATCAAATATCTAATTCAAACTTTTTTTTCGTGTGTACAGCATCGCACACTTAACACACTGATAAAACACTCGGACGAGGTTCTTGCAGTACTCATATGTTTCGCAATATCGTGTTGCCCTACGCGAGGTTGGGTATGCTTCACATTAGTGGCAAATGCGAAGACCTGAATTTTGCAGCAAACCTTTAGAGTCAGTTAGAACATGATGGCTGTATCGCCCATCTATAAGGAATTAAGCAATCACCAAAGGTGAGGTACGGTGTAGTGCCTCATGTTCGAGTCCCAAAAATATAAATAATATTAATTTTCTATCGGAATTAGAGAAAATGTTAGAGACTTCTTTAGGAGCGTATAATAAAGGCGTTTCGACATTGCTATGGTGTTAGCTATCAGATATGAGGATTAGGGTAAGCTAGTGGTTCTCTATTCGATTACGACGCGAGTTTTCGAAGCTTATTAGCCAGGTTCGTGAGCGAACTTCTTATTGATTGCCTACACTCGATATAAATGCCTAAGCAATATCCACCAGTTAGGCAAGGCGTAGGGATCTCTGTTCGAGACCTGAAAATATTTTTTTTTCTATCGGACTTAGCAAAATTTGGTAATTTGCTCAGTGATGGGAATATGTATATATAGATATATATATGTAATTCACGTTCTGGCTCCGAGAGGCCAGAAGCGCTCTCAGTAGCAGAGTATGGTATGTTCGGTGGCAAGGGCTGGAGGAGCGAGGCTCCAAGGTCATCGGCAGCCATGTTGGATTCCTGATTTTCCGCTCTTTCATTACAGTAATGCAAATTTCCATATTAGATTCCGCCATGCTGATAGCAAGTACGCCACAATATTTGTAGCCAGTACGCCACCATCTTGGATCCTCATATTGGTAACCAATACGTAATTTTTTCATGAGCTTGCGTTCCGAGGTTTTCTCCGAGTGCTACCACTTTTTTTTCTCTTTTGCATTATTTCTTTCCTTTTATTTCTTCTCCTCCTTCGCTTCCTCTCCGAGAGTTTTCTCTGTGTGCACCCACTTTTTTCTTCCTCACCCCTTCGTTCAGCATTTGTTTACATCGGCTGTTACTGGAGGAGGCCGCCATATTTGTTACTGGAGGTGACATCTTTGTCATTGGAGGCCGTCATATTTGTTTACATCATTGGTTCTGGCCATTTGGTGCCGCCATCTTGATTCTGGCTTAACTTGCTGGTGTCACTCATTCTATAAGTCGTTCGGTCGCCATATTGGTTCTGAAATTGACCACTAGGGGCGCGGTTTTTTATAACTCAAGATTCCATCTGGGATGGTGCGGGATCGACCTGCCGGACCTTGGGTCGCCAGACTTACAACTTACACCACTCGGCTATCGCGACATTTGCTGGGACAAGAGTTTGTATGTTTTATATACCTTGTAGACGAATAAATAATATCTTGCCTTTCATTAAATAAATTAAATTTCTTATTTCGTGTATAATTTTTAGTGGTTTTTTGTTTACATATTAATAATTATAAGTTTTTGATTTTAATTATATATAATTTTTATTTTTTATAAAATTTCTAAGAATTTAATTTACATATCAATAATTTTTTTAAGATTTTATTTTTTATTACATCATTTTTATTTCTTATATAGTTCTAAAGAATTTTGTTTATAGATAAATAATTTTTTAAGTATTTTTAGGTATTAATTTATACAATATTTTTTTTACTTATATGTTTTATTATTTTCGTTTAACTTACATAAATATTATTTAAGATTTAACTTATATAATTTCTAAATATTTTTTCATGTTAAGTTTTTTTGAAGTATTATAATTGATCTTTAAAGTGTATCGAATGACATGTCTACAGATGCGTATTTTCAGGCAAATAAGAATATTTCATCCGAATAGTTTTAATTACAAGTTCCATATTGGATTTTTATAAGCACATAAAACTGTTTTAGTAAATATATGTTAAGTGTTTTATATTATGAATGTTGATTATTCATACTTTTTAGACTTTTATTTTCATATAATAATTTTTTTAAATATATCCCAGACTTAAGAATGATCATGTAGGGACTTATATGTTGAACTTACAAAAAATATTTCCTACTCCTATGTAATGTATTGCTTGTAAATTTTTTCCAGCACAACATCCCATAAATAGTTCAGTACACACTTCATTTAACCTAAGATAACCTTACCTACCTTCGCCTAACCTATGATAACCTTACCTCACTTCGCCTAACCTAACTTCACCTAATTTAACTTCGCCTAACTTAATTTCACTTACCCTTAAATCACCTTACCTAACTTTACTTAACCTAAGATAATTTAACCTAAGTTCGCTTAACCTAATGTCACCTGACCTAACCTCACCCAACCTAACTTCACCTAATATAAGATAATTTAACCTAACTTCACCTTACTTAACCTAACTTCACTTTACCAAACCTAACTTCACCTAACCTAAGATAACCTAACCCAATAATCTTGTAAGAACTCTGAATATATATTACCAGCCTTACTTAATAGGTATATCGAATTGTACTGAGTACCAAAAATAGATATAATACCATTCACCATGACTTTAGCTTGCCTCATTCATGCTATTAACAATACAGTCCATATCCACCACTATAGCTCAGACTTACTGATCAATAATAAAAGTATACTATATGGACTATCATTTCAGCCCATCTGACTTCGTCAGTTACACATATATACAAGCCATACCAGCTGCCAAACCAAACTAATATTCCAACCATGCTATCAAAAGATCAATAATATTAATTTAACCATCTATGACACTCATATTGTCTTAATCCTCAAAAATACCATCCCATTCTTACTCTCCAACCATACCAGCTAAGCATTCTGCCCCTCCCATTTAACTAACTAAACATCCCATTAAACCATTCCGCTCTTAGAAAAAACGAATCGCACAATTAAACCATTCTCCTCACATCATCGAAGATACACTATTTTCATACTGCCAAAATAATCGAACATATGATCAGGTCATACCAATCAACATAACAGCTATACCAACCATACAAGTAAACTAACTGTACAGCCAAGTCATACATGTGTTCCTCCTCCTCCTCCTAGTGTCGATGTTATGAGTACTTTAGCCCTCCTATAACATGCACTCACATCAAATTTGATTTAAACTGAATTAATAAGTGTTTCAGAGAAGAAGATACACATATTACTATGAATATACATATTTTACTTTTTGGTTTTATTCACATACGTATTGTGCTATTCAATATATAGATCATCACTTTTTTTTCTGTATAATATCTTCTCTACTAACCATAATCAGACTAAACTTACTCATACCTCTTACTAGAAATAAAGTACACCACAGTCCACAGTTCAGATATCTTGAACGAACCATTGCTATATTTAAACTCACCATGCCCCCTTCATTTTACCCAAAGGCAAGCTGACCTTGTAAATGTTAAGAGCAAGTCTGTACGTGCATTTTTACTGGAGTCTGTATGTGCTTCCTGGCCGCTTTGCAACTGGACGGTGTCAGATAGTCTTAGTCAGCTCATAGCATATCTGCTCCCCCTTGGTGTATGGTAACTGAAGTCCGTACGAGCTTAGACATCGTTTTCACACCTGGATGGTGTCAGATGACAATGTGCATGGGAATAGCGGTGTTAGCATTTCTGCAACTGCATAGAGCTAGCTATCTCCAACCCAACTGCCCCTCTTTAATGCCCTCAAGATAAATATTTTTTGAGGGCGTGATAATTTGGGTCAACATATACTACGAAGAGAATTCTCCAGTAAGAATACCTCCATGGATATAAATGTAACGAAGGGTTCACAGCGGATAGAGTGTTTCCAAAACACCTCGTGTGCCCCATTCATTGCATGTTTAGGTTCCTGTGGCTGTGTTGTACCTAAAGTATGAGTGTGTCATCGACCCTTAATATTATAGGGAGTGTAAAGTTGATTTGTAATCACGTTTATTTGCAACCTCCAATAAACTAGCTTTGTTTTTGGCCAAATCGGACATAGCTACAGAAACCCCTCCTGGGGTGAGAAAGGACTCAACCAACGAGCCATCAACTGCCACCCTAAACCCCTTAAAATAAGGGTGCAAATGATTTTCAATACATTTATTTAAGAGTCCAACGTGTAAACAACCCATCCAATAACGCAACAGACCAGGAAATACAGCTCCGATGCTAATTTAAGTTACATGTTTTTGTACCAATCCATTTTTAGCCTACTTTTCAAAGAAAAGAAAGACTGATGAGATCACTTTCCTGTCTGTGTGTGTATAATCCATTCACAGTTACTTCAAATTTTTCTGAAGCACTGCTAAAGTTCTACTTCCAGGATATTCCTCCGCCTCGTGCAAACTAAAGCTTTACTATTTTTTTGAAAATTGCATCAAAGGATAACACACCTCATTCGTGCGCACTTATTGGAATAATATTTTGCGTGATGACTATTTCTTACTAGGCACTACAAACACACGGGTTTTCTCACAGTTTTTATCCATGTGTATTATAAATGAAATATTATAATTTATAAATAATATCTAATTGAAACTTTAATGTAAAGATAAATGAGATACTTTTATGTTAACACAGGTATAACACGGTTGTGGTACAAGGCGTATTTAGGAAACAACTAAATGCTTCATACATGGGGTGGTTTATTAAATGTTTTATTCAAAAAGTGTGAAGACACTGTGAATATACTATATGTGTGTACAGATGTGTGCATATGTGTGTCCCCCTTTCAATGTTTGAATGCTTCAATCTAATTTCACGAAACTTGATACACATATAATACTTAGCAAGGACACCTGATTTCTATAAATTTCGACTACGTCAGGCACTGACTCTCAAAATGGCGGCAATTAGATTTTCTTGGGTGATGTCATATCTCGGGGACCATTCTACTGATTGAAACCAAATTTTGTATGCTGCAGACCATTGTATTAGCATTAAATTTTGAAATGGATATTGTTGTTGATCTGCCATTTTGTAAGATGGCACCAAATAAAAAATAAATATTTTACATTATATCTCAAAAACTATTCAACCATTTCTCACCCAATTTGGCATGTAAGTAATACTATGGTAGGCTATGTAAACATAAATAAGTGAACTTGATTAGTTACTTATTTTC
The DNA here is from genome assembly GCA_029891345.1 of Dryococelus australis. Taxonomy (NCBI): domain Eukaryota; kingdom Metazoa; phylum Arthropoda; class Insecta; order Phasmatodea; family Phasmatidae; genus Dryococelus; species Dryococelus australis. The sequence continues at coordinate 52,980,324 of CM057009.1, read as the reverse complement.
AAAATGGCTCTCTTATAAATGTTTTAATTTTATTTAATATAGCTGCCATACCATTTAACTAATTTATACCAAATTTTGTATAATGAATGTATCTACTACAAGTATAATATATACCAACAAATAACCACTTTTGTAAGCAATTTGGGAAGATAGCATCAAACGAATAAATCATGTTATTATGTAATAACTCGGTAAATATTTAACCGATTCCTACCGAATTTGGCAAATAAGTTGTACTGATGCGGGTGATGTTAAGTGATGTGTTTTAAGCATGCCAGATACTTATTTTCAAAATGGTGGCCATATAGCCATTTTAACTCAGAATGCTACATCCTCGAAACTATGTTATCAATTCCAAAATAAATGTGTATGCTGGCAGTAGAATTGCAACTATCAACTGTATCTACATGGATCACATTTCCCCGCCATTTTGTAAGCTAGCGTCATGCTAATAAAATTAAATTGTTATGTCATATCTCAGGAATGAAATTACCAATTCTTATAAAATTTGGCAAACAAGTAGTACTGAGGCAGATGATGTCGAGCTGTATGTTTTAAGAGTGCCAGTCTTTTATTTTGAAATTGGCAGCCATATAGCAAATTTTAACATATAATGCAATATCGTTGGCAGTATGTTTTAAAACTATCAACTGTATGCACATAAAGTATTTTGTCCCCCATTCTGTAACACAGTGTCTTGCGAGTAAGAAATTTTTTTTTATACATCTCGGGGAACAATTGACAGATTCCTTCCAAATTTGGCAAACAAATTGTACTGCACAGGTGGTGTAAACTGGTATTTTTATGTAGGTCAGGCTATGTAAGTATGAGTGCTCTACTCACTGCATTACAGCAACCTTCCCATGGCGTATCAAACAAGGGTGTTTTGGCATGTGAGTTGGCCATCTAACAATTTAGCGTGATACTTAGAGGCATATGACAAGGCAACATTCTCGTTAGATAGACCTAACAGGATTCTGGCACCATTACGACAGGAGAGCCATGAATGGTCCACACCCTGGATGAGTCTCTCTTTGCTCTGGCGTCCTTCATAACTCTACAGTCATTTGAAAACCTGGAACCATAAGTCAAACCTTACTCCTCCCTGCTCCTGAGGACACAACCTCCCATCATCATTAAAGCAGTTGCACAATAGTTAAATAAAAGGGGACTTTGTTAATTTTACTATGAAAATGTGCATGCATGTATCTTTACATAAAATCAGTGATGGGCGAGGAGGGAGGGGTGGTACATAATTGAATAGCAATTGAAGAGACTTTCTGTTCATCATTGGGGTGTGGACGATAGGATAACACTGCTCTTAGGGTTATTAACTGTAACCATACAGACTATTACAGCGTGAAGGGAGAGTCTGTGGACACCGTGGCTTAAACGAGGACTACAGTGGCTTTTAAATCATCGCTCTCGGTGCAAACAGTAGCGGTCTCTGTTGCTGTAGCGCCAGTATCAAGTTTACAATGTTGTTGTTGTGGTAAACTATTTACGAGAATATAATATGATGTCAGCAGGGTTCTGTTTACAAAGAACAACCTTGCGAAGTCACGATAAGACTTGTAAGAAGGCGTAACCAACCCTAACGTGTGAGTCAACGACCAGGTTAGGTACTTACCAAACGCCAGTGATACAACCACCAAGTTTTGACTGACTCTAAAGGTTCGCTGCCAAAGTCAGATCTTTGCTGTTGCCACTGCAATGTAGCATTCCCAACCTCGCGTGGAGAAATACGAATGTGCGAAAAATATGAGTACTGCAAGAACCTCGTCCCAGTGTTTTTAAAGTGTGTTAAGTGTGCGATGCTGTTCACTGGAAACGAAAGCTTGGATAGTTACGCCAAGACTTGTATATATGAGGATCGAACATCTGTCGAACAGAAGGACTGTTTAGAAAGTTACCACAGACAAGCGAAGAAGGTATTACCGCATCGTCGGGTATGGAGATCAAAACATTACCGTGTTTACGATGTCAATGGTGGTAGTACCCTATTCTCTCTGGTTTCGCTACAAGTAACAAGGCATACAATTATCTACTGCAGTGAACTTTTTAAATTAAGATAACTTGCTCGAAGATATGAAAGGCATATCCTTAAGAAGAAACCTGGCCATACGATGTACTTATGTGACAAGGGTGGCAAGCAGATGTCGCTAAGATTTAACTTAAACACAGCAATAAAAGTCTGTTTTCTACCAACTGTGTATCCGGGTCGTGATACTGGTTCCAGTGAAAAAGAAAGTGACTGTCGACGAGTGTAGCTTTTTTAAGCGATGCGTGCCTGATATAGGAGTAGAGATATTTAGCATGGAGGAAATTGTTTAAGAGATATAATTGTACAGTGTTACGGTTGAAAATTCATATATGCTGAATAGTGACATTTATACTTGTGGTGTGAGTCATGAATTAAACATACTCCTGACAAATTTTCTGTTACTATAATATTAATCAAAATTTATTAAAAATATAAATAATTTGTTTACTGCTACGCATTAAATTTAAGTCTGATTAACTGCCCTCATTGTTTTCTTATTTGAATAAACTCTACATACATATGGATAGAAAAGAAAGTTATGCGAGTTATTTGTAAAGAGATGGTAAAATATTTTATATGCTTACGAAGTAAGATTCAAAAACGTTATAAATTCATAAATTAGGCTGACATTAATGCAGCAGAAATCAGCTTAGCTTTTCGTAATGACGATACGTGAGTGCATCCCTAACATATTCCACTGAAAGAAATGAATTGCCGCAACAAACAAATAGATTGTAGTAGACTGTAAAATAAAATTTAAAAGTGACCAGTAAACGACCGTATTCGTATTTGGGAAGACCTGGATATGAATACCGGCCCTCCCATCCAAATTTCGGTTTCTCGCATGGTTTCCCAAAGTCACACCAGGTGAAAGCAGGGATGGATTCTAACTAAAGGTCATGGCCGATTACTTCCACGTTTCTGCTACTCTGGACATCTTGATCTGTAACTACCTAGCGGACGGCGAAACATCGGGGTCGCGGTGGTGTAGTGGTTAGGCAACTCGCCCCCCCCCCCACTTAGGGGAATTGAGTTCGGTTCCCGGCGGGGTCGCTTTCGGATTTTAGCATGTGAAAATCTTTCCGGACGATGCCGCTGGTCGGCGGGTTTTCCCTCGCACCTCCTTTCCAGCGCTGCTCCATACTCACCTCACTTCTCCCTCTTCGGCTCTGAGACTATTATAATTATAATTATTTCACTTCAGAATCGCATAACTAAGAAAGTTGATGGAGCACGCTCATATTTTACCTGGGGCGCTGGATCACTTCTGAGACAATCCCTAGCATGTAAATATGTCAAGTTATTCGAAATGCTCGCAAGGTGATGCTTTGACCAATATGATGGTTTTAAGTTGTACTGTGACTGGTTTGGATAGGAAATTTCTCCGTTTGGAAATACATTCTAAAAAATTTGCAAATATAATTAATAATATGCTACATGACATTAACAAACCTGAGGTAAGCATGGTAGTGTCATGGAGGCAAATAAAATGTATCGTTATTTAGAGATTAACTAGTGGGACCTATATGTAAAAATTGTTCCACATCTCGCTACTAGAAATTGTGTAGTAAATTCCTTATGTTTGGTGTGATACAGACATAGCTATTTATTTGTACCTAAAAAAAATTGATAACCCTATGTAGCAGGTTTGGTTGGGGAACAGAAGTAATGCATTGCAATTACACATATTTGATATAAATATAAAACATACAGCCAATCTAAGTTTTAAAAATATAAATTAAGTTAATTGAAACCTGAAATTCATATATCTTCATTGTTTTTCATGAATGCTTAATAAATATCTTTAATTGCTTAGCATATCTTTACATTTTTATTAGTAGACATAGATCCAATCGTTTTGGTTGATGCAATGGGAGACACAGAAAATTCTAAAATAAATACAAATTAGTTTATAAATATATAATTTTAATATATGACTTTTTAAAATTTATATAATTTTTTCTTCCCCTTATGTACACACGTAATCACATATACTTAATTTAAACGCTTGAACCAGCACATTACCTGATAGCACAGTTGGCTAGGGCATCCACCATGCTGTCGACCCAATGTTCGGCATTTCGATCCCGCCTTACTCCAGACGATATTTCGAGTCGTCTTACCATAAAATATACACATAGGGCGAAGCCCAATAACACATATAACGAGACGACCTTGCAAACGAGGAAGAAGCGCCACCTAACAGGCGATGAAAGACCCAACATGGTGAACACCGGTGAGTAGTCGGGAAACGTTCCTTGATGGCAAATGGGATTAAGGATAGGAGCGCAGGAATCGGCCACCGCCATTTTGTGATGTCACCCGACCACCATTTTGGATGTAATTGACCTTTTAACCCTGACCTTGACATTTGACTTTTACCTTTGATGCCAAAACCCTTTAAAAATATTGCAAAGAACCACACAAACTACCAAAAAATACTTCGAAAATACCAAACAATTCCAAAAAATTCTAAGAAAAATTTCGAAAAAAAATTATTATTAAAAAATTATGAAATATTGTTTTTAAATTATTTAAAAATTATTAATAAAGGAGCACTAGAAATTACCCATTTTTCCCGAAGCAGGCGAGAGGGATAAGCGACCCAGGTGTCAGGAGACCTTTGACCTAAAAATACAAAAATCTAAAAATAAATCAAAATAAATTCCAAAAAATTCCCGAAAATTCCAAAAATTTCAAAACATTTATAAGAAAGAAATATTTTATTAAAAATTAATTTAAAAATCAGCAAATTTTTTTCAAAATTATTAAAAATTATTTTAAAAACTCAAATTTCCCGAGGTTCCCCCACCTCCCTCCCATGACAAATTATTTGACAGGCCTCATCCGTACCCAGTCAGCCATCTTGGTAGGCAACCGCCATATTGGTTGGCGACCTCCATCATGGTAGGCATCACTTATCCACCATATTGGAAGTCAGTGCCCATTAGCAATTGAACTTTGACCTCTGACCAATTACCTTGACCTTGACCCCATGATCTTAAATGGCCCTGAAAACTAAAAACGCGAGAAAAATCCATAACAATCAAGAATAATATTACATTACATTACTACCACCATATTAGATACAGACTTACTTGACCTTGAGCCCATGACATTGAAGACCTTGAAAATAAAAACTAGATAAAAAAATCACAAAAGTCAACAAGCATATTAAATTACAGACTACCATCCCCATGGATGCGAACTAACTCGGCCTTGACCCCATGACCTCGAATGGCCTTGAAAACAAAAATTCTAAAAACCATAAACGTCAATCATCATAATACATTACAGACTATTAAAAGCTGTTCACGATAAAGTGAGCATTTTTAAAATCTACCTTGGAAAAAAATCACTGTCTCTACCTGCATGTATTTTAACGGGCGCAGTGAGTGACATGTGTCCATTAAATTTGGTAATGATGGAGGGGAAAGCAGTTCCATATATTAATGTTGAACAAAAAGTGTCTGATAACTATTTGTGATAACTTTAATTATCTCTCTCGCTTCCTGTATTTTCTAATACATCGAAGCGTAAAAATGAGTAGATTTGTACAATATTTTTATTTGTAATAATTTCACAGTTTCACTGAACCGACACACGAATAAAGCAATAAGGCCCATGGAAATGTTAATTTTACATAAGGCGGAAGAACACACAACGTGTATACAAGTAGATCTTAAGCAGGGTTTTCAAAAGGGCTCATTTTACCGTGAACAGCCTATACCACCATATTAGATGCATATAACTTCAACCATGACTCCATGACCTAGAATGACCTTGAAAACAAAAACTCGAGAAATTTGCATGAAAGTCAGCAAGCATAATACATTAAAGACTACTATCACCATATTGGATACAGACTACCTCAACCTTGACCCTATGACTTTGAATGACCTTGAAAACAAGAACTTGCGAAAAAATACATAAAAGTTAGTAAGCATATTACATTATAGACTACTACCACCATATTGAAAGCTAGTGAACTTAACCTTCGCCCCATGATCTTGAATGAGTTGAAAACAAAAACTCGAAAAAAATACTTAAAATTCAGTCAGCATATAACATTACCGACTACCACCACCATATTGGAAGCCAGTGACCTATATGTAGACCCCATGAAATTCAATGATCTTGAAAACAAAAAAATTCTATTAATATTAACAAAATAATGAAATATGCATTTTTTTCATCAATCGTTCCATCAATATTTAGCAATCCTACTTCTCAATCGCAATCCTCCACCTCAGTCTCAATATTTCCATAAATCTTCAGTAATATGTCCATCAATCTTAAGCAATCCTCCACATCAATCGCAAACTTTCCATCAATCTTTATCAATCCTCCACCTAAATTGCAATATTTCCATAAATCTTTCACAATCCTCCAACTCAATCGCAATCTTTCCTTCAATCTTTCGCAATCCTCCTCGTCAATCGAAATCTTGCCATTAATATTTTGCAATCCTTCTCAACCGCAATCTTTCTATCAAACTTTAGCCTTCCCAAATGTTGACACTGTAGCGCACTTGATTGTTCATGGTGTGTGTGTAGTGAGGATTAACGTGTGCCCAGACGTGGCTGTTCCTCCTGTTGAAGATTCCATCCCTGGTGAAATATGCCTCATCTGCGAAGAGCACAATCGATGTGAAGTATGGGCGCGCATTGTTTTCATGGAGGAACCATTCGCAGAATGTTACAGGTGGCATATAATCACATTCGCTAAGAACGTGGTTCTTCATTGCACGGTAGGGGTGCATAAGTTCTCGTGCACAACTCGCAGGATCGTTAAATGGCTAACACCCACACCGCGACCCACAGCCCCTGAGCTGAAAGACTGTTCCTGCAGCACAAGGCGAAGCATGTCTTTGTCAAATGCTGCCATTCTCCTTGCCCGTGGTGCTCCAGCATTCGGCCTCGTCAGTATCGTTTAGCCATCATCCCGCAATCTCAGATGGAGTCTTGCAAATGTCGCACTGGAAGGTTGACGCAGTGCTGGGTAGCGCAGCCAGTACAGTTACACTGTTTACCTTGTATTTGTTTTAGCTATTCCACAGACGAGGTGCATGTCGGCTGGCTCCGCTCGAGTAAAACGTTCCAGGCTTCCACAACCAAATGCAGATACATATTGTCTTGCCGGCAGCCAAGGCCACCTCCACGCAAGCACCAATTACATTCTCACCTGTTTCCTCCATTGTGCATTGTATCATGGAGGGTCATGATGTGCCTCAACTTTTTCTTTACATGCTATTGTTCGAAAGTTCTGTGCGAAAATAGGACGACTACCTCTACTAACGCAAAGAAGGGGGGCGATTTGATAAATCAAATTTACACAGATTTACGATCTCCGATTTGCGAAACACCTTTCCGATTTTGGCCACACCAGATAAAGTACTTCCTGCATTGTTTACATTTATGCATTTAAAAATTAGATTTTCAACACTGCATACCTCCCTTAATATTCGCCACATGATGGTGGTGTCAATGCATTCCCTACCTTACTTTCCAAAAGGAATCACCTTCTGGAGTTTGGTAAATTGTATAGCTATATTTTATGTATTAAGATGTACATAAGCAATTTTGAATTATTTTGAATTATTTTTGGTTTGAAAATCCCACATCCAATAATGTTTTATTACTACAAAAACTGTACCTTTAACTTAAACAATTTATGGCATATTTTAGTCTGTAACGAGCATTTTCAGAAAAAAACATTTTGTGAACTCGTTAATATTGTAGAAAAATATACTTTGTTTCAGGCATTTGACTGGGCTCAGTGGCGAAGAGAGTACTTCAGTACTTTGTGATGATGATACGTGCACACAGCAGCATCAACTGGCGCAACAATCTGAGGCTGTGGCAGACGATTCCAACGACTACACCAACGAAGAAACAGACTGCGAGGAAGGCTTATCAGAAGTGTCTCATAGTCACAATGCACAATATAGCGGACACAGACAAATAATACTTCAAAAACTTGGCTACTAGTTTGTGTAAAGATTGTTATGTTTGTGAACTTTGTGCAACAATGAATTGTATTGATTCTTTGTTGCTCTTATAATTTCCTCTACATATTTTATTGACGTTGCAGTATGACATCACACTGTGATAGATAACTGGTGGTGTTTTTAGCACTGCATATTTAACTTTTACACCTACAAGAAGATTGTAACTTTTAGCCACAAAAATGTTTTATGAATCGTATACATGTAATTAAATAATGTTTGTTTCATTCTATTTTAGCTCATTATATATACAAATAAAACAATGATGTACATTGTAAAAGAATAAACTTTTTACATAAACACTTAATGTGATAGACTAGTTTCATGTGTTTATTTAAATTAATGGTATTGTTTTTCGTTAGCATACCATCAAAATGTAGATTCTTAGCCTTTTTTCGCATTAATGGAAAAGGAATATATAATCACATACAAAGAGAATGAGCTGCTTTTCGTACTGATTAACTGTTATTTCTATTGTAGTCCTCAATAAAGTGGGCGCAGAGCATATTTTAAAAAGGACAATAAGTTTGCGCATTAATTCTCAGAAACAATATTAACATTTTATTAAATATATTTGAAAAACGATTCAGCCAAACAATGTAAACAAACAGGAGAAACTACGCACACGAGATTTTGCCAACATTAGGCTTTATGATATCAGTTATGTGCACTACAAGAATATATAACATAGAGCAGTATTAAGAGTATACCGATTCAACTGACAAACCCATTTTCCTCTACAAGGGCCACAGATGGCGTAGTGGTTAGAGCGCTGCCTCCTGCCTAGGCAAACCGGGCTCGATTCCCGGCGCGCGGGGGCTCACCCGGACTTTTGGACTTGAGAATCATGCCGAACAATGCCGCTGGTCAGCGGGTTTTATCAGGCATTTGCCATTTCCTCCGCCCGTCTGTTCCGGCGCTGCTCCATATCCACCTCGCTTCACCCTCATCGGCTCTCAAGACCGCATTGTTAAGAGCAGCCCAACCCTCTTCACTCCACTGTTTCCCTCGAAAGACATAAATAAGATATTATTATCAGATACACATTGATTATAGGATTGTGTGTTCAAAAATGTTTAAGCGAAAGGAATTATTTGCCAGATTCGATAGTATAGTAGAATTTCTCCTCATTTATGAGAAAAGCCTTTAACGATAAATTCTTGATCAGTACCATTAAAAATAAACTATAATCGATGGTATTAAAATGTGGATTTAGAATCCATTGTAGGTAATTACGAACACCAATATTCACTTAATTTACATAAATGTTACCAAAGATTACATACAATGCTACATGAAAAACTCCGCCACTTTGAAAATAAGAGATTACTTTATACAATTTCTAGTCAGCTTATCATAGTGGTCGTCACTGAATGGAAATCTATTCAGGTATAGCATTTAATGTATTACTTTCTGCTGTTGTAACTGGACCTCGAAATCGTTGAGATCAGCACTGGATCGAAGTTGACATCCGAGCTGATCCCACACTGGTTCTATCGCGGATGGATCGAGATACGTTGCTGGCAACGAGAGTAACTTAACTAGACGAAACGATTCCACATACGTGTGCCGTGTGTACGAACGTTCTCTTTTTGAAAGACTCCCGGTCGCTACCTCATGAGAGGTAACACACGAGGATGCTGGGTGTAAGTGATGCACCACTGTGCGATCAGATTCATCTGAATCACTACCAGAGCTGACCCTATTTTTCTTCCGCAGCATGATGGAAAGCGTTGTGTCGGGGAATCTCTTCACTACAATAACAGGATGTGTCCTCTTCGCACAGAATCGCCGCGCGCGCACATGACAGTCATCCATGGGATGAATAACCGAAATTAATCGCTGAACATGATGCGATGCCATTCGTAACCCTATGACTATCAGTTACGTCAGCACTCCACCGTCTCCTCTGTTTTGATGTTAACGACAGCTTAATGTTTGGGATGGTGAACCCTTGGTCAATTGATGCCAGTTGCCTGTACATGGTGCGGATTACACAGTCCAGCAACAATGTCCTGATGGCACGGCCGATCTCATGGTGTTGAATAATCATGTTTGGCGATACTGTCTTTGCGTGGGCTGTCTTGGTTGAACGAAACCTTCATGAAATGTCTGGTTGTTGGTGCCAATATCGAGCACTGTAACAATTCCACGAAAAAGCCACAAGGCCTCGCGTGGATCCACTGTTCGAACCAAATGTAACTCCCCCGAGTTCTGATAATGCTGTTTAATGCGTGTATGAGACATTATGTGTATTCGGCGTCCTTCCCTCACTTCAGTGACTATGATTCTCTGTAAATGCCTCGTTACATATTAGTTTTAAAAGTGGCCGTGCAACTAATGCACTCTGATGACCAATTTTAACAATTTACACCTTCAACAATGGTATTCATGTGTGGCAAATATGCACAATTTGGACATTACGGTGATCTGGGGCTTCCGACGATGCTAGAAAGTCAATACTGGCCTAAGGTACATTTTATTAACATGTGTAGGAGTGTGGGGGAGAGGAATACAAAGTGGAGGCATCTTTTAACCTACGAAACTGATCTTCCCCCCTCCTCACCCACTGGGAGGTGTGTTGTGGTAGGCTGACGGGTTCCCTACACCTCGTCATATGTTCTGTGATTGGCCCTTTGCTTGTTGGGGTATCCTTTTGGGTGATGTAGTGCTTAAGTGATTTTTGTGGGACTTTAAAATTTTTCGAGGAGGTCGGAAGGAAATGTATAATGAGGGGGTTGGTGAGGGGCAGTACATCGAAGGGCTTTACATAAACAAATACTGCTCTAAAATATAGTATTATTAAGAAATCTATGCACAAATTATATTCGCATAACGAAAAATTTAAATATATTTCTGTAATTGTACGAGGGAATGTTGCTTCTAAGTTTGCACACAGCTCGATGTGAGCTCGTGGTATAACTTTGGTTAGCATTCTGAACTTATAATAAATAGTCCTGTGTTCAAAACCTGTCCGAGCTGGGGATTATTTTTTTTATGTTATCTGCTATCATGGGAAAGTGTGAAATTTACAACATTTAAGCTCTTTGAACTGAATTTGCATTATAAATGCATTTTCAATACATGTTTGCTGCATTCCCAAATATTATTTTTTCGGTATTATTAAGATGATAAAATAAATTTAAAAATAATCATAATTTATAAATGCATCGATTACTATATGTCTGATTGGCAGTGCCGCACAGCAATGCCAGTGGTCGCTTAGGTTTGCAAGAACTTGTCTCGGGCTCATTTTCACATTGTCTCTTCCCCCCGCCTCACGCACTCTGCCGGCCAAGTTGATGACGTCACACTTCGCCTGTCGCAGCTAGCTCGCGGACTGCGTGTGTGCGTGCATTTGTGAATGGTTACAAGATTAGACGACTTAATTTTAGTACAACAGTAAAACGAATTCAATAAAGTAAAATATTAAGAAAATATCGATTGAATTGATTTTTAAATTATCGAAAATCGGGTATGTTTTCCAAAGTCCTCCCTACAATCTACTTTACAATAATTATTATATACCTTCTCGTGTATGGAAAATACATCATTAAATTCGTAAATGAATATACCACCTAAGATGGGGGAAATGGCCAATTCTGGAACAAACGATGGAGTCGTGCGGCTCGCAGCTCTACGGCCGCCATCTTGGATAACGTAATCTCCGCCAACTTGGAAGACGTCATCGTCGCCATCTTGAATGGCACTATCGCCGGATGATGTCACCACCCCGGATGACATCACCACCATGTATGATGCCACCATCTTGGATGACATCATCGCAGCCATCTTGTTTCCATCAGCCATCTTGGATTTTCTTTTTTTATTTTCTGTCATTCCGCCTTGACATCTAGGACAAGCTGCGGAAGCATGCTTACATGGTCGCCATCTTGGAATTCCAATTTTTCATACTTAATCATTCCACCCTGGTATCTTGGATGGCGGCAGTGGGCTCGCGGCTGTATCATCCTGCCTTGGCATCCACCATCTTGGATTTCATTTCTTCATATTCTATCACTCTGCCTGGGCATCTGCCACCTTGGATTTCATTTCTTCATACTGTATCATTCCTCCTTGAAATCTTAGATGTCAGTGGGTGGTGTGCAGCTCGTGGCTCTGTCATTCTGCCTTGGCATATGCCATCTTGGATTTCATTTCTTCATGCTCTATCATTCCACCCTGACATCTTGGATGGGATTAGCAGTGTGCAGCTCGTGACTCCATCGTTCGCCTTAACATCCATAATCCACTTCAAGCTTTATCATTCTGCCTTGACATACACCATCTTGAGTTTCATTTCTTCATACTCAATCATTCCACCTTGACATCCACCAGATTGGATTCCATTTCTTCATGCTCTAACATTCCACCCTGATGTCTAGGACAAATGGCAGTGGTATTGGGCTTGCGGCTCCTTGGCTCCGCCGTTAGCCACCAGGAGTGCTGCAAATTTAGTTTTGTTTTTCTGAAATTTAAAAAAAGGAGGATGGTAGGATCGAACTCCTGGACCTCTGTCCTGCATACCAAGACATGTGGAGAAGTGAGACATTAAAATATGTCGATCCCAACAGTCATAATTAGGAATATATATTTAATTATTAACCACCATATTTGCTTAATGGTATGCTAAGTGGATCAATTGTGATTTATTTACTATATTTGTTATAAAGGTATCACATATGGGGATGGATTATTAGCTTCAATATCATTTGCATGTGCATGCCTTCACTAGACCATCAAATGTATGCAATTGCAGAACCGATAGCGATTTATTATAATCTCTGTAAAAAGACATCTCAGGTGAGAAAAATATTTTTGAGACTGTATATGATTATTATCATATTACTATTATTTATTTGTATTTGCATACCTCCACATAGACCATCAAAGATATACAAGTGCAATAATATCGAAAACATGGAGCAGTATTTACATACACGAACCAAACAAAATCTTCTAAAAAATATTAGTTGGCACATTTCTCATGGCTAAGCCTGCAGGCCACATCAATGATGAAATAATGTCTCACAAACACTTGAATTTAAAAAATATAAATAATTTATTTTACAAATTTACAATTAAACTTCAGGAGTCAGAATGACATTGCACAGACACCATACACTTGCACGCAGACTTCGCACCTCCTCCAGAAGGAGAGCATAGTTTCTATCACACAGGATACGACTGGTTTTGTGTTGCTGCTGCCATCTCCTCTCAGAAGAGTCGAACCTCGGCATGCAGGTCCCATAGAGTTACATCCTCTTCCTCTTCATCCACATTGTCCAGATCCTCGAGACGTCCTACTGATACTATTGTGCCTGGTGTGTACTCACTCCAAGGCACCAGAGTCAGTACTCGCTTTGGTGATAGGAAAGCCTCTGCTGGAAACGGCAGAGGAAAGGAAGCTGGAGGCGGCGTCCATGTGATGTCCTCCCCTGAAGGCGAGGCTAGCTTCCATTGTCGGTATAGCCTGCGATCAGGCGATCTTCTGCGCTCCCTCTCACGATAATAACATGCTTAAATGAGTGGTGGAGCAGGAGGTATACATCTCCTCGGCATTGTCTCGTCATCGTAAACCCTGCTGGAGACTGGTAGCTGCCTCAGGTAATGCTAGAAGTCCTGGTTGTCTTCTTTTGGCATGGCACCGAACGCATCCATCTCCTGCGAAATCTCGACCATGAATTATAGTTGGTCCCCTGGTAGAGGGAGTGTGTGAGATGACCGTAAGGCGAGCATGTCACAACATGTGTGTGCGTCACAAGGACCAGGTGGTCAGCCGATGACGTAGATGGCCTGCAGGTCTCAGGGCACACCACGAGGATGAGACATTGGGCGAGAGGCATCAGGTGCCAGGAAGGTGGGCCAGCTCCCAGCAGGTCGCGACGGGCCTTCCAGCCATCCTCGCCTGCCTTCCACCACTACGATTATCTCAAGATCTGTAGGATACTGTCTACTTGCTTCTAGAATAATGAATTTTTTTAAAATTCATATCTAAAGTACAATTTCCAAAAATATGTATACTTGTTCATTCCTTTTTACAGACATGCAGAAAAAAATTGAGATATCTGATCTTCATATGTAAATGTCCATTATTATTTATCGATAATTGATTATTTGGTAATCCAGCTATTATGACTGGAATTAAAGCCGAGCGACCTCACCAACAAGTTAATTCCTTGCTGCGATTCAACTCTTTCTCAACCAAATATGTGTGTGAATACTTGGCAACTTGAATTTCTTCGCTATAGAAACCTCCTCTGATAGGTCTTCTTTCCATGTCCTCAAGATAGAATGTCTTTGGTTCGTAATGTTGAATCATGACAATCTTATATGATTCAGTGCTTCAGTTTGGAATGTAACCATTGAAAAATGTGTCCTTCACTCGTGATATTCTGACATAGTCTCCGATCTTCGCCTTAGGCTTGCAAGTGTCCAGTTTCTTCACGTTCTCTAATATTATTGAGTTGTCCTTGATATCCACAGGTCTCATTTTCGTGGTCCGATGTACTCTGTGATTATAGTTCGATACCAGACGAGGCAACATGTCCAGCCACTTCTAACTTCCTTGTGATGAAAATTTTTTCCACATTTCATTCTTCAAATTCCGATTAAAGCGTTTCACCATGTTCGCCTTCATACCACTATGTGTAGAGTAGTGGTTTATGCTATGTTTAGCCATTAGGGTCCGAAATGAATGCTTGTATAATTCTTTTCCGAGGTCCATATTTAAATTCCTAAGCGAACCTTTGTCCTGCAAAACAGAGTTCATTGCATTTGACACATCTTTCGCATTTTTTGACTTTATGGGCACTACCCAAGCATACTTGCTGTAACAGTCAATGGCAGACAATATATATTTGATTCCCTTATTCTCACATGCATTATGTATCATTTCAAACAAATATGCTTGATACAAAAGTCCCGAAGACCAAATACTAGCACTTTGCGACGTGGATAAATTCGTCTTGCAGGCTTGTGCAACTCACTGGCAATATTTGTACAACTCAATCTATGTATCTGTCTTTATGCAATTCTTCGATGATGTTAGATTTTTTATTAGAGTGAGAATTATTCCCAGCTTGTCGAGAAGTAATTAGCAGACTTAATCTGTCGATAATTTCATTAACATCGTACCAATAAATGTACTCTGGATACCAACCATCTTCTATTTTTTTACTTAGATAGAGACGAGAACCAAGCAACATCTCCAACATCGGGAAACATGAGTGAAATAATGTCAAATTTCGGATGTGTTTCTTCCTTATATTCATTGCTGGCAGGATCGTTTTCTTTCTAGTGTGCGTTCCTACATTTCAGCAGTCGTTTATACTGCTGCAGTGTACTGCGAGAGTATCCGGCAGGGTTTTGTTTAAACAGTAGTTCATAAAGTCCTGTAGCCGAACGGACCACGACATTTCCAACTCGTACATCATCATTTGCAAGGAAAAATACATGTTTATCCCCCAATAACCACATTTTATGTTGTTTGTATACACCATATGTGCTATCATTAATTGTAGATGTATATGATCCAAAATAATTATGAAGTGATGGACTTAGTTTCTGCTTCTGTTATTTTCTTCGTTTCTGTATAGAAAATGGCAGGTCATCTTCATCTATAGTAGTGCGTTTAAGTTTTTTCTGAGACTTGGGTTCGATGTCCGGTTTGATCTTCACTGCTATGGTCGATGGAGGTAATGGTGTAGGTTTCATATTGTCGAATCGCTCGGTAATAGGTATGAAGGCTTCCTCATTAGCCATGTCACATTCCATTTTGACATGGTTGGCTGATTAATATTTTGCACGGATGTTCTTAATCACTTTATGTAAATCACTGACGACATCATACATCATACTGAATGCAAACTATTTTTGTTCCAGGTTTATATAATCTTCTTGCGAGGTAGCGAGTTCGAAACAGAAGTTAAAAGGTTTTCGATATTATCTATAGTATTTTCTAATGTTATTAGATGAGGTAATATCTTATCCAGAACATCAGCACTGCTCGTCTTAAATATACCTTCTATTCTTCCGAGTTTTCTGTCTATCAATGTTTCCACCTCAGTAGCGATAACCCCGAGTTTAACAGTCGTATCATTTATACTAGCTGTTACATCATTACATGTTTTTTGCTGTACACTCTGTATTAAAGTAATCGAGTCAGCATTCAGGGACTCGACATGAGCCTTGTTAACAACATCTTTGTCTTCTTTTGGATCAGCGACATGTTTAAGTCTCTTCCCCTCTGTACTGCAGTTTCCATCATCAGTAGGTGTTAAACAGCTTTCCATATTTCATTTCAGGCCATTATGACCGAATTTAGAAATGACCTAGCTCATCTCTCACTGATGATAAACTGATCAAATCCTCATCTGTACATCCCTTTAAGTAGGGGGAAATCCTTGACAATAACCAGGAAACCATGCGGCTCTTTCCAACAAAATGCACACACATTCTGAAATTTTTAAAATGTCGTGTCTGTATTAAAATGATCGGGATAAACATGGTTCAGGTCGAAATCATCCATACGAAAGAAAACCAACATGTTTGCATTGTCCTGTAGTAATTGTTCTGGTATGCAGGAATACGTTTGACAAAGGTAAAACGAATCCACTTCTACATGTCTACCCATGCAGAAATATTCTTGAATGAACGACTGTTTCTCACAAGCCACATCGTCAAAAATAAATACGGAGTTTGGTAAAGCTTCACTTGGTGGCACAACAGCTTCTTTGACGCTGCATGGAAAATAATATAGTCCTTTCACAGCCCGTAGAATCATTCCAAGTCTCTGGTACTTTGACTGTTGTAGAGATTTCGAGTACAAGTACACGTTCTCGAACCGAATACCATTGAGTTCCTCCAGCAAACTTAGCATCACACACGTTCCCCACAACCTGATGGCCCTGCAATGATACACCTCACTGTATTCGGAAACAAAATTCCATGCCTCGATTCCTGAGAGATGGCTTCTTCTTCAGCAGGAATATTTATGGGAAGAGTACAATATGTATGTTAGCACTACTATCATGTGGAGTGTGCGGAGATAATTGTGGAGCTGGAGGAGACAATTGTGGAGCACGAGGAGTCATTTGTGGAGCATTAGAATACATTAGCAGATCATGCGGTGCTAATTTCAAAGGCAAATGCAATGCAGGTGGAGTCAATTGTGGAGAATGTGGAGCCAATTGTGGAGACAGTTGAGGAGCATGTGGAGACAGTTGTGGAGCATGCGTAGATAGTTGGGAAACATGCAGCGAATGATGCAGAATTAATTGCAGTGCACGAGGCTGTGATTGCACTAGCACAGTGCTACATATTTTAGAATGCCTTTTCAAAATATCTTTCCGAGTAAACTCTCATGGGCAAAATTTGCACCGAAATCTCAAACGCGATGTCTACATTTTGCAGGTAGTTGCTACATGTCGCAGTGCATTGCGCATGGCTGTAAACACTTTACCGTAGAAGCGACAGCATAGGGGCATCATTAGTACTTTATGCCCGTACTGTTCAAAGTATAGAATGATACTGACTCAAAAAGTATATATATGATTTCTTTTATATAATATGCAATGAGTACATTGTGATGCCTCGTAGAGGTAAGATCAGACATGGACTAATGAACACGCTTATCAACAATTTACCTACTGAAGTACATATTCCCAGATACAGGTTCTGTGGGCCAGGTACGAAGCTTGCAAAATGTTTGGCATGTGGTGACATTGGTGTGAAAGATCTCGCCTTCGCATCCAGTAAAAAATTAGAAGACATGCACTCAGCTGATGCTATCTTTGCAGACAAAGCCAAGAAAATATCCAAGTCATCTCAAACAAATTTTGGACAGCAAGTAGCTGCTTGGGGTGTGTCCAAAATAATGAAGACAAAAGTTAAATGCGGAATGGGAATTGCGAATGATGCAGCAACTCAACCAGAAGAATAATAAACAACAAGCACATGGAAGCTATTGCAGAAGGAGTAAAAATCGGCAAATGGCAGGAGGTAGAAAAATAACCAGATGAAGGAAAGGAAAGAAGCGATCTTAAAGAAATTACCTAACTAACCTCTTACTAGCCTAGACTTGAAGAAATGTGCATGACGACCTACCACAAAAACCTAAGAGAAATTAATGTGGAACCATAAATTTAGACAATAGCTCTGGACCGGGCACACATTGGGTAGCGTACAGAAAATATGGAAATAGTGTAGAATACTATGGCAGCTTTGGACACCTACATCCTCCGATAGAAACCCACAAGTATTTTCACAGCATGGAACTAGATTACAATTACTTCACAGAGCAGTTACCAAGTCAGTGTAACTGCGGTCAACTGTGTCTCCATTTCTTGGCTGAGAGTTTAATAAAATACCAGACAAATTCATGTATTGTTATCAGTCATGTCTGTAACTTTGATCTTGACGGGCGATTGCTTGGAACTATGATCTATAAATTTTCAAGCCCTCGTCTTGGAAGGAGTGTGGTCTGTTGCACGCGTCGATTGTCAAACATATTTCTCTGTGCCAAATATGGACAGCTCAAACTGCAAGTTCCGCAATGTTAAAAATAATGCTGTGGAATAATTAAATGTACCTGCAGGTTCATACGAGATCGATGACATTGCATCATACCTCAAGAAAGCATTACAGCCAGACATAATGTTTTTCCTATGAGGAAATTCAAGCACCCTGAAAAGTGAGATGATTTTCAGTGCAGATATTGATTTTACCGAGCATGATATGCTAGCCTCCATGTTGGAATTCGAACACAATATGTATGAGAGTGGTAAAGTACATGAATTAACACTTGTAGTAAATGTAATGCCAGTTAATGTTATAATAATGAAATGCAATCTAGTAACAGGCTCATATCTCAATGGGAAACCGAACTATACATTACATGAATTTGCAGCAATGGTCCCACCCAGCTTCAAATTAGTAGAGGTTCCGAAATCTCTTATTTATGCACCAATTGTATCGAAGAGGGTGCAAGACCTTATCGTCCACATAGTTGACCAGGAAGATAATTTGATAAATTTTCGAGACGAAGAAATAACACTATGTCTACATTTTAAGAAGGATGGGTCTGAATTTTAAGAAGAAATATATAAAAGATGGTCTCGATGTCGAGCCGAATGTCAGTACGACGAGAGCCATCAGTGTGTTAACACCCAAGAATATCACGTTCCTGAAGAGTCTTGGGTTCAGAGCCAGCAAGAATGGAGGGAGAAATACTGATTATAGACGAGCCCATTAGCTATGAATATGCGATCACTAAGACTAAATTTCACACATATTTGCCTTCAGGCTAATGTCCGAGGTTCGAATATGTGTGCAAAACCAAGATATTTACACACTGCTGTGCAACTCATATTTGAGATTTTGAGGTATGCTTACAAAGCTTGGAGATGATGTACCTGCAACCACCAAGATAGTCATAAATGGCGCACTTCACATGGAGCTCGATCAGGCAAGAGATGTAGTCATTACTGCCACAATGAAGAATTACCTCTCTCTTACAAGAAACCAACGGCCAAGGTGGAAGATTTTAAAAATGTGTACCACTCCCTACATTGCTGGGATTCGCCGAGGACTACAAACATACAATAGTGCATTCCAAACAAGAGCTGGTAATATTGCTGCCAAACACACAAACTAATACTATTGTAGATACTGCAGAGAATCCTGAAGTTGTAATACTATTGCTGCATTCCATAGAACGGATTCTGCCCCATGTGCAAGTAATAATGGGAGAGTAAATCAAACTGCTAAAATTTGTCGAGAAAGGAAAAAATATCGATGTGGCATTTCGTTTATGGAGCTTGAAACATATCCTAGGTTTACACAGTCTCGTAATGTAAACTGGAATGTTAAATCAAGTTTTGCTACGGAAAAACCGAGATACATAATTCTAGCATTTCAAACAGAAAGACAAATACTATTGGTTCAGATCGCTCAAAGTTCGATCACATCAAGATAAAGAATGCTAAAGTATTATTGAACTCTGAAAGTTTTCCCTATGTGGACCTAAATGCTGACTTTATTAATAGGTCATATATGTTGGCATATCAGGTGTCTGCTGATTTTCTCAAAGATCGTATTATGGCCACGAAGCTTCAACGACGCTCGAACCAAACGAGTTCAGGAACAGTGCACCGCTCCTGGTATTCGATGTCAGTAAACAAGATGACCGCATAAACACAGGAGTGATTGACTGCAGGATTTAAATAATGGTTATGGATAACATACTTGCCAACACTCAAGCCTATTCTCTCATAGTACACGATTGTCTGGCAACATACAATGAAAGAGATAAAACTGTTAAAATTCTTTCATAAGTCACGATCTCAATTCAATTGTCTACCGACCTCCGCCATGTTTGCTAACATGCAGGGCTTCACATCTCCAATGGGATTCATCATAAAGGAAATTTGCATTGCTTTCTCTGATGGCAGCATATATTTATGCAAATTCCTACCTCCATTTTCGCATCACCTGCTAAATTATAAAAACAAGAATATGAATAAATGGCTTACGAATCATTTCCATGGACTGCACTGGAAAGATGGCGATGTGGAATATGAGAAAATAAACAGTGTACTTATGGAAATTATAGATGATGATGACATGCTCTTCGTGGCCGGTCCTGAGCAGAAGAGGTGGCTGAGTATTTACTGCAATGACAGAATAAAAATTATCCACTTGCAAACAGAGTACAACTGCCTGTCTCTGGGAAAACTAAAGAAGATGTATACCTGCCAAAGCTGTTACTGAGAACTATGCAAGTCTGAACAGGGCTGGGCCTATCCTCGACAGAACATTTTGCTGCTGCGGGCATGGAGCCTTGGCATGCGATGACGCCAATGTCATGTGAGTATAAAGGAAGAGAGCTTCGCAACATGGTTATCTACTAGTCTACATTCTCTTTCCAGTGCTCTAACAGCTATGACAGCCATGCTATCGGTTTTCGAAAAGCTTAACCACGGTGTGCAGTTCTGAAAACTCGGCGATGTGGAAATAGGCAACAAGTACAGAGCAACGGATTTCCAGCCAGACAACACAATTTATGGGTAGAGCTTTATCTGTGTGTTGGATGGTGAGTTCAAAATTCATCTTCCAAGAAGGTATGTGCGTCTCATTAACGAAGAGGATATGAAGAAACTTAATGATTCTGCAGAGGTTTACTTGACATATGGAGGAATGAAATCAAAAGCAAATGGCAAAACTGCTCACATGATCGGATTTCCATTCGCCATGTTGGACAGGGTGGTATAAATAACAAGGAAAAATTTCGAGTGTGTATAAACTAACAATGGCTAAAACTACCAGTTACTCTTTGTCTGGTGTCAGTACTCCATCATCATGTGTTTGGCTTTCAATCGGCTGGACATTCGTAAATACGAAAAGATGTGACCATCGGCTACCATAAAGTGAGTTCCAAGCCAGCTGGTTTGTATGAGCAAATAGAATCGTGTAATGGACTCGAACACTGGATACTGTATAATGAAGCAGAGTGTACACCATTAGTTCCAGTGCCTTGCAGTACCATATCGTGTGCTGTCAATGGCCTTCGTCCAGACACCAAACTATCTGCATATTCAACTTCGCTCATGACTCAAGCAAACGAAGAACAGTTGTAGCAAAAAAAGGTTTCAACATAGCATAAGCTATGATCTACGCAGACCTAATAGCGATAACATTACAAGATGGACAGAGTACTGCAATGGAGATCAACACACCACCATCATGAATCGAGGTCGCACTACGTGGGTTTCTAAGTGCTCACCACTGACGTGCAAAGTATATCTAGCAACTTCCCACTAAACTGGACAGTCATTAAGCAGCCTTCGTCCACTGCAACATGTTCGGCAAGCGTGAATGTGTGCTTTTCCGGTCGGATATACAAGTATGAACGATATTCCATCGATTACAGGAGAGTAATATTCAAACCAGTATGTTAGTTCGAGGAAGTACAAGTATGTGATGGTACGAATCATATGTGGGGCTATTATGACTTTTATGATGGTTTCCATGGTCAAAGTTTGTCATGCAACGATCTAAATAAATGTGCTGTTTTTAATCTCCACCCACACAGTGAGCTGCCTGCAAGTGGAAACGATCTCGCCATATGTGTCGAATTCCAAGACATTGATGAACATCAAGTTGAAAACAGAATATATTTCTGCTTACAAGACTTGGACTCTGACGATATTTTTCAGTGGAGTGAAGAGTGCAATGTCATCGAACACAAGACTATTCTTCATGGGTATGTGTGGAACTTCCCCTGCTCCCCCGAGGTCTACTCTGTAAATAGACTACCATTATGGGCATCGAAGCCCAGACTACGGAATCAGAAACTGATGGTGTAACCGTAGAAGGTGAAATTATTTGTAGAAGCAAGTGTAAATGTCTGGAGACCTGCTGTGACCATCTCCAGGATCCTGTCTGTGCTGGTCGGGCTCTTCCGATGATGTCATACATCACAGTGTACTTAAAGAGGCTCGTCAGACCTACGATGATTCAGTTCGCTGTCGACCGCAGACTCTAAAGAACAATGGCAGCTTTTCATCCTGCGAACCACTATGCGAGTACGAAGCCTGGATTGAGTAGGGTGACGTACTCGTTTTGGAATGGTAGTGAATTAAGCACATATACAGAAGAATTTAATGGACATTTCATATTCTGCTTACTGATGAACCAGTTTCATCAAACGAAGGCATCATTAAAGCAGCCATCGCATCAGTTCCTGGATCATCTACTGAAGAAACCACCACCCTGAAGGATGTTGCTTCGATGCTTGGTACAGTGGTTCAAGAGCGGTGTCGCAGTAGAAAATGCAAGACCTCGGCTGATGCAGGTACTTCAAATCGTAGACGACAATGACGACTTCTGTCTCAACCCGGCCTCTCGGAAGATGTGGCACAAGCGAGTCCGTCATTATCAGCAACACCAAAATTCCCACCGACATTTCTCGAATTTGTCATACTCATGATAACAGTTATGGTTGGTGCAATGTACTCTGTGCAAAGAAAGTAATAATGATGATTTTGTATGTGCTGAGGTACTGAAATGTGTGTTTAGTAAATGTTTTATATCGAATAAATCATATGAAATGAAAATAATCTTTGATTTCATGTATACCCTTATGTCATAGAAAAATTGGTTGATAATATAAAAAGAAAATTAATTAATTAGTTTTTAGTTTAACTAAGTGAAAAAAAATACTTAGGAGATAAATAAAATAGGTAAAATAAATGAAAATCAAGTATCTAATGAATGTGTCTATACATTTAACTTGCTACTAAATTAAATGGTACATTGGTTTGTAACTGAAAACTTTTAAAAATCAGTGGCAATTGTGTTACCTTGACCCCTACCCTTGACCCTTGACCACTGACCCTTGACACCTGACCCTAGACCCCTGACCCTTGACCCCTGACCCATGACCCTTGACATGTGACCTCTGATTTCAGTGAATATAGCTGAGTGAAAAACTTGTCTGGAAGAATAAATTGTGTACAAGCTAGTACATTTTCCCTGTTCAAGAATTGACAACACTCAGTCACTGGTTGTGATCACACGAATACATTAGCGAGCCGAACTGGTGACATAATTTCGATGACTATGTTCGCCGTTTAGCTTGTATGCCTCATACTTTGTCGCACCTGCCACTGATGGGCACGTGCATTCCTTTAGCTTGCTGGGGTGAATCATATGACATCAGAGTCCGATGTCCGAGTCACTGCTAAATGCAGCTAACTCCTAGTGACGTCTGGGTTTTCCCCAGAGTAAATGTATGACTGCAACATGCTTCGCTTCGAGCAGAGTCACTCGACGAGCTGCAACTTGCTTCATTGTCTGAGGTTTTGATTGCATGAAGGCAGTTGGTTTCATGCAGCTCCCGAAGTGATTACACCATGTGTCGACAGGAAAAAATTCTCAGGGAATCAGAATGATGTCATCATGATGTCGAGCTGAGACTTGTCCATGAGGCAGAGTCCACAACACATGACTCCTATTACTCACTAAAGTTCGACTCCCTCCACTCCCCTCCATAGTGTGAATAAAAGGAGCCTGGAGACCTCGTTTTTCCACAGTCGTGGTTCTTCGTTCGTGGTGTTGAGTGCTCCTGGAGTGTTAGTTGGAGATTTATCTACATTACATTCTATTACTTTCTTTTAATTCTATAGTTTGTTAGGTTTTTTTAATATAATCAAGTGTTAGGGTTAAGGTAGTACTGCAAGAATTTAGACAGATTAGTACATCAAGAGTTAGGTTTTAGGTTAATACCTCAAGAGCTAGGTTTAGTGATTTAGGTTAGAACATCAAGAGTTTAGATTTAGTGGTTTAGGTTGTACATCAAGGTTTACGTTTTAGTTAGTACTTCAAGAAGGAGGTAGGGTTAGGTTATTTTATCAAGTGTTTCGGTATAGTGTTTAATACGTAGGCAGAAAATTATAAAATCAGGACTTATATTAAATTTTTTTTAGAAATATTTTAATTATTGAATTGCACGCAATTGAAGGAGAAGGACTCCAATAAAGATTTTGTAGCAAGCCTTCTGCCTTTCAGAATAGTATGCTGAAGCATGAAAGGAATTGCTATCTCAACCTGTATCCAGGAGAGTATCACTGTGTGAGAGGTGTGAGGTAACCATCTCCAGAAAGGATGATATGCAGAGGCATCTTCGGAGCTGCAATGCTCTCGTCAGGCATGCAGCGACCACCAGCTATAAATACTGCAATAAGCAGATCACTCGTACTTACGATGCAAGGCGACATGAAGCAGGGTGTGGCTTTAACCAAGACTGCACATCATTCAATTGTGATTAATGCACGAAGAAATGTACAAGAAGAGACACTTTTAAAACACTTTCCCAACTCTAATGGACCTTCTCCTGCGAAGAAGAGGCGAGTTACAGTGCCTACATCTCAACCATCCAGTACATCTCAACAGGGACCATCTACGAAACCTCAAACTGTGTCGCAAACTTTGGCTCGACCCAGAATAGTAGCACGAGCCGGAGCTGCCAACACCAATGGGTTTGTGGAGGCTGAAACCGCTTTATGGAAAAACTTGAAAACATTGCTCGCAGTCAACATTGGTAATGAATGTAAAGATATTTGCACATATTTAAATAATATCAAACATAATTTAATCAACCAGGTAATTGAAGAAGTTGAAGAAAATGGAAGCATAAAATTTAATATTGTATTGGAATGATAATATGAAAAACCCGAGCTGCATGAAGATGAGAGTGATGTCAGAGGAATTTAAAACAAAAAACATTGCAGTTTATAATAGCAACGATGTAGAACAAGCTGTAGTGAACAGGATCCTAAAAATTTGCACGGAAGAAGAGGAGTATGTGAGCAAGGGCTCTGGCTGGGCTTTATCATCTATAAAACAGCTTCAACTCAGAATAAATAAACTAGATCCGCTGAAGGCCTCCTCATACACTCCCATCAAAGCTAGAAAGGCAATAATCAACCCTCAGAATACCCACCAACAGTCCTTCAAATGGGCAGTGCTTGCTGGGTATGTCGAAGGAGATTATCTGCATCGTGTGGGTGATCAATACTCCTTGTTGGAAGATAAGTTCGATTTTAGAGGTTTGGACTTTCCCACGCCATTATGTCAGATTGTGGTCTTTGAGAAGAGAAATCCTGAGGTATTAATAAACATTTATGCTCTCAACGATGATATGAATGTGGTTTCCATGCATGTGAACAAGAATGAAAAAACAATGCACATCGACCTCCTCCTAATCACAGATGAAGAAAATTCTCATTTCACATTCATTAAGAACTTTTCGCGACTTATTCGTGCGCAGCTCACAACACACGGACATGCAATTTATATTTGTAAATACTGCTTCACATACTTTGATAACCGACCTCCTGTATCAGGACTCACAGGTGAAGATGCTTTATGGGAACACCAGTGGTACTGTTCCACCCATGCTCCAGTACGAGCTGAGATACCTAAGCACAAGAATAATGGTGAGCCACCGGTCTTGAAGTTTATAAACTACCAGAATGGTGATAGAGTACCAATAGTACCTTACTGTGATTTTGAAGCAATATTGAAACCTGTGAATACATTTGAGCCTAACCCCAGCAATGCATATACATATGAATACCAAAAACATGAAGCATGCAGCTACTGCATTTATGTGTGCATTGTCACCGATATTGTTCCTGTGCACTTGATTTTGGACCTGCATGCACAACCAATTATCTACAGAGCTATCAAAGCTGAGAAACATTTCATGGATGATATTGTTGATATTGTCAATAAAGTGTAGGCTATATACGAAACATCTTGACCAATGGCTCCTCTGACACTTTCCGAACAAGTTTCTTTTGACCAAGCCACTACATGCTACTAGTACTCCACAACCTTCGAACAAAACAACCGAAAAGTATCTGACCATAACCATTGTACTGCCAAATACATCGGTGCAGCTTGCAACAACTGCAACATGCTTCGTTGGTGGCTGGAGAAACTACCTATCTTCTTTCACAATCTATCATATGACGAAAATTTCACTATCAGGGAACTAGGCTATGATAACAAGGACATCTTCACCATTCCTCATAAAGACGAAAAAATTATAACTTTCTCCAAGCACCTAGGTGACAGGTTCAGTATGCAGTTCGTGGACACGTTTCGCTTCATGTCGGCCAATATTGCCAGTCTAGCACTAAAACTACCATCCGACAAATTCAAGAACACTGCAAAATTTTTCACTCCTGAAGAAATGAGTCTCGTCAGATGCAAGGGTGTATACCCCTATGACTATATAGATTCTTGGGTGAAACTCGAAGAGGTGCAGCTGCCAGACAAGGATAAACTTTACAATCGATTAACCAACTCTGACATCTCTGATGAAGACTATGCTCATGTACAGATGGTCTGGGACAAATTCCAATGTAAATTTCTTCGAGAATACTCGGATTTATACATCAAGAAATACATGCTCATCCAGAGTGACGTATTTGAAAATTTCAGAGAGCTTTGCATGGAAACATACATGCTAGACTTTGTAAATTATGGAAATGCACATGAATTTTCTTTTGATGCGATCTGCAGATGAGAAAGGTGGAATTAGAGTGGCTGACTGATTACAAGTACATGTTCTTAGAGGCAGTAATCAACGGTGGTGTGGCTCAATGTATGAAAAGGAGATGCAAAGCAAACAACAAGCATCTACCTGAAACGTTTGACTCTTCACAGCCATCAGTCTATTTACAGTATGTCGATGCCAACAATCTCTATGGAAAGCAATGTCGCTTCCGCTCCCGAAATGTGACTTCCGATGGTGCAACACAGACATCGATGTGATGAATGTGGCTGATGACTCTAATACAGGATATATTTTACAGGTAGATGTAGAATACCCAACCTTCATGCACGAATATCATATGGACTTGCCTTTCCTACCAGTCAACGAGTGTTCTCCAGGCTCAAAACAGAAGAAACTACTTACAATGCTGGAAACCAAGACTCGCTATGTTGTTCACTATAGAAACTTGAAGCAGGCCTTGGCTCATGAACTAAAACTGAAGAAAATATATTGTGTTCTGCAGTTTACCCAAACTCCCTGGTTGAAACTATACATAGACTTAAATACCAAGAAACGACAAGCTGCTCGCAATGACTTTGAACGAGATTTCTTCAAGCTAGCGAATAACTCCACCTTTGGGAAGCTTATGGAGAATAAGCGAAAGACAAAGGATGGAATTTCTATGCGATGAGCGATGCATCAAGAAGGCAGTTGCGAAACCATCATTTAAGGACAGAACGATCTACACGAATCAGTCGTGCTGGTGAAACTGGACAAAGAAGACATTGTTTTCGATAAGCCAGTCTACACCGATTTTGCTGTCCTGGAGTTATCGAAGACGGTGATGTATGAATTCCACTACAGTGTCATGAAGAGGAAGTATGATAACAACAATCTTAACCTTGCTTACATGGACACGGATTCATTCATCTACGAAGTAGCAACATATGAATTTTATCACAACTTGGCCAGTTATCCTGTGTTCCTGGACGAACTTGATACCAGCTGCTACCCAACCTCTCACCCTTGCTACTCATCTACCAACAAAAAAGTCGTTGGTAAATTTAAAGACATGTGCATTGGACTAGTGATGAGCGATTTTGTAGGCCTGCAAGCTAAAATATATTAGTACAAATGCGGCGACAAATAAGCAAAAAGGGCTAAAGGTGTACAAACATGTGTGGTGAAAAAGAAGATTACTTTTGAAGATTACCTTACTGTTCTGGAGAAACAAACATCTATCATATGCAAAATGCATAATATAAGATCTCTAACTTGGATGAACCATAAGACTCATATTGGATGATGGTGTACATACATTGCCTGATAGGTATGAAGAGGAATCGTATATATGTCGCATGTGAGATACGTGTATTAATTGTGTGTGTGTGTGTATATATATATGTGTGTGTGTGTGTGTGGGTGTGTACTTAGATATGTAGGTGTCTGGTACAAATAAAGGAAATTAGACTGCGAATGCTTCTGTCAGTGGCTGACAACTTGTTTATTTCTCCATCAAGACTTTTCGAAAAATCTGTTAGTTTAGCAGTACACCGTTGTAACACTGTCTGCAGTACATCATTGTAGTGTTACCAGTCCCCAGCCCAGATAAAATTGGCAGGGCAACAGAACATGTATTAAAATTATTTTTTTTGTACATTGGAAAATTGCTAACTCCTCAGTGCTGACTCCTTAGTGGTGTCTCCTCAGTGTGACACCTCACTGCAGACACCGCACTGCAGCTGACCCCTCAATGCAGACTCCTCACAGCAGACTCCTCACCTGCAGACTCCTCAGTGCTGACTCCTGACTGCAGACCCCTCACTGCAGCTGACCACTCACTGCAGCTGACCCCTGACTGCAACTGTGCCCTCACCGTAGCTGACCCCTCACCACAGTCTCCTCACCATAGACTCCTCATCTGAGATGTATTTTTAACAGACATATTAAATAAATCGTGATTGGCTTTGCACTTGCATACATTTGATTGTCCATGTGGAGGTACGCACATGCAAATTATATTTAAGCTAATAATCCCTTTTCATATGCGATACCTTTTAAATAAATATATTAAATAAAACATGATAAAACCGCCCAGATACCATTAAGTCAAGACAGTGGTTAATAATTTAATATATATTCCTAATGATGACATTATTTAATATCATTTATCCACATGTCTTTGTCTGCAGGACAGAGCCCAGCAGTTCGATCCTACCCTCCTCCTCCTCCATTGTTTAAAGATCAGGAAAACCAAAAAAAATTTGCAGTGCTCCTGGCAGCTAATGATGGAGCCACGGAGCCGCAATCCCAACACCACTGCCAATTGTCCTAGACATCAGGGTGGAATGTTAGAGCATGAATAAATTGAATCTAATGTGGTAGATGTCAAGGTGGAATAATAGAGCATAAGGAATGAAACTCAACATGGTGGATGCTGATAGATCATGAAGTGGATGGTGGATGTTAAGGCGAACAGCAGAGCCACAAGCCGCACACCACAATCGGCATCCAAGATGTCAAAGTGAAATGATAGAGCATGAAGAAATGAAATCCAAAATGGTAGAAGCCAAGGGTGAATGATAGAGCGTGAAGAAATGAAATCCAAGATGATGGATGCCAAGGCAGAATGACAGAGCTGCGAGCCACACACCACCACCGCTATTCAAGATGTCGAGATTGCAGCCATGTACCCACACCCCCAGTTGTCCTAGATGTCAAGGCGAAATGATAGAGCATGAAAAAATTAAATCAAAGATGGCTGACGGAAACAATATGGCGGCGATGACGTCACCCATGATGGTGACCTCATCTTTGGTGGTGATGTCATCCAGGGTGGTGACATCATCCAGCAATTACATCATCCAAGATTGCAGCGATGACATATTCCAATATGGCGGTGATGACGTCATCCAAGATGGCGACTGCAGAGCAACGAGCCGCATGTCGCCACCGTTTGTTCCCGAATCGGCCATTTCCCCTACTCACCGATTATTCGCGCACTCTAGCAGGCGATGGAGGAACTATGTAGATGGTGGAGTCGAACAAGTGTGAGTTATCAGTGGAGCAAATATGACTAATCGAACAAGTGTGAGTAATTGGTCGGACGAATGAGAGAGACAAGAGAGAAAGGAAAGAGAGAAAGCGAATCTGAGTGGCAAGAGAGAAAGAGACAAAAGAGAGAAAGAGAGAGACAAAAGAGAGAAAGAGAGAGACAAGAGAGAAAGAGAGAGACAATAGAGAAGGAGAAAGGTAAGAGATGGAATGAGAGAAAGTGATGGAGTGAGAGAGACAAGAGGAGAGAGATAGAAAACACAGAATGCAAAGGCATGAAAAACTAGACAGATTGTTGGTATGACATCACAATCGTACAAGCCTTGAAAAGACGAGTCCGGTAATATATAACACTTAATACTTATGTCTTTATATTCTTTAATTATAAATGTACGTTTAAATTTAAATCGAAAAAGTATTTTTTTTTAGTTATTCTATTCTATCGATTTCTCATTATGTAGGCTAGAAGCATTAAGGAATCCCCCCAAATCTTTAAAATAGCTCGAAAATTGGCTTTCCAGGTCTTCGGTGTGGCTTCTACCATTTTGAGGGGAAAATGAGACATTTTTAGGGGAAAATGGGAAATTCTAAGGCATTTTTGGGGCTAAAACAGGAGATTTGTGGGAAAATGAGCGATATTTGAAGAAAAAAAAAAAAAAAAGTGAAATTTACAACATGGTGGCCGAGCCACCGAGACACTGCCTGATACCTGTGTATCCGAATCGCCATAGCTCTACTACTCACGTACTCTTATACTTTTCTACTGTGAACACTAATGCACAGTAGCAGCATCTCGTTTCTCGTGAGTAGATTACCTTTTCAGTTGGTGTGAGCGGCAGCATTTGCTTTGAAGTAGCGTAAATAACTTTGATCGTATTGCCAATATCCACTATCGCTTCCATGAAAGCTTCTCCGCATTACAGAATTTTTCTGTCCCGTTTCTTTACCTCAGTCTGAACAGGCATCTTTAGCTCCGCCTTCAAGACATTTTGATTGTTAGCCCAGATAGAAAACTTTCTGCCGCAGTCCCTTGAAATGTGATGGACAATTTGTAAAACACATGGTATTACTCTTTGCCCATCCATTTTTCCTTTCTTTGATATTCATGTCATGACTCGTGATATTAACTGGTTTTTAAGAAGACCATATATCGATCTTTGCCACAAGTAATTTGTGAGTTTTGAACTCCCCTTCTTTCTAAAAACTAATTTCCTATGGCGCTTTGCTACTAAGTCTCCAATTGCTACGACCTATATTTGTCGATCTACTCTCGAAACTCTTGTCTCGTTTCACTCTCTTTTTATAAGGATCGGGATCTATTACTGACGCTAGTCACTGTGATACTGTCAGCTCTTTCTTTAAAAGTTTTCGTTCAGTAAATTCTTCTATTTTATTTAAATCTATCCTTTCCCATGGTTCATGTACCCGGTCTTCCTGCCAACCTCACTACCCTTCATTTGGGTAAATTTCCTGAGTTTTTCCTGAAATTATTAGTTCAATAAAGTATTGGATATCATTTTAAGTTCTCAGCTTAAGGGTCATTACTTTGGGCGAGTTTACTAGCTACTAGCCGGCAAATTCACTAGCCGCTAGTAAACTCGCCCAATGTAATCAAGTTCACTAGCTAACAAGCAGGTAGCTCAGCTAGTGCGAGTAAAGTTGAAAGCTGGGCTACTTTTCGCGCTACTCGCTGGCGTGTGGGCAACCCAGCTAGTAAACTAGTTGTGTGTAATCATAGTTGCTAGTGAAATCTCTGCGAGTGTCCCGGTAGTTCCTGGTTTCAGTGTCTGCAAAATGTCGATGGAAATAGTTCGCGCGCGAGTCGTTGTTTTAACTCATACTATAAAAAAGGAGTTAGAAAGAAAAAAAGAAGAAATTGAGGCGTAGAAAAGGGTGGGTAAAAGCACGGATCGAA
Source organism: Dryococelus australis (assembly GCA_029891345.1). Lineage (NCBI taxonomy): Eukaryota > Metazoa > Arthropoda > Insecta > Phasmatodea > Phasmatidae > Dryococelus > Dryococelus australis. Next base: position 52,948,238 of record CM057009.1, on the reverse strand, counting down.
AGACGTGAGAAATTTGGTGCATCGAGCAATTTACTGAAAGAGTTGAAGGACGAAAATCATGTGACTTACCGGAATATTTTGTGATTAGACTGTACCCACTTTGATGATTTACTGCAGATGGTAGGTGGAATGTTCAAGAAACAAGATACGACAATGAGAACGGCAATCCCAGTAGCCACAAAACTGGAAGTTACACTACGTTATCTAGCAACTGGTGATTCCTTCAAGTCTGTAGAATACATGTTTAGAGTTCCAGAATCAACAATTTCGAAGTTTTTGCCTGAAGTGCTCTCGGCGATTTCTCGCGCCCTACAGCCATTCATTGAGGTGAGTAAAAATTAATTTAGTACGAATTAACAACAGGTTTTTTGCAAGAATGTATTTGCCTAAAGTTTAGTTACAGTATACAGTTGTAACAGTATACAGGTACAGTATATATTAGAAAACAGTTTCAATTCAAGCGTAGTATACTGCAGTGGAGTACTTGATCCAAACGTATTCATCATAACCTCATTCAAAACGTCATGATCGTCGTTTGAAGAGACAGAATGCAACTCAAGTGAATGGATAGACGATGGTGAAAATGAAACATCGAATACCTGTGGTGTGTTGAATAAACCACATTCTCCAAAGAGGACAGTTTTGAATTTCCTGATGTAGTAAGATGGCTTGTCGCTGTGGTAGCTGACGAAGCTCAGCTGCAACAGCCTTTCCGAATTGGTCATACGGCTTCTCCTCAGCTGCATTCAGTGAAATCCTGTCTAATCGGTTAAGCGCGGCTGATATTTCAGAAGGTGGTTGTTCGGATGCTGCTCGTTTTTTAATCCTTTTCCTTGGCGTCAATGGTGGTCTCATTTTTGCGGGCGATTTGTTCTTGAATCGTTCTTTTGGGCAATTGTTGTCGTTGGCGGTCTTAACAGATTTCCTACAGCTATCACTGCCCTCATCTAGCTCTGTTTCTTAACTGTTTTGTGATAGATCCTAGAAATAATACAAACATGTTACTGAGTCAAATTAATTTAATTATCCATTTATTACTTTGATCGTTTTTAGGTACCTAAAACAGTTGATGAAAGGAAAGAAATCGAAAGACAATCTTCCAGCGTTGGAATGTTCCTAGATGTTATGGGGCCATCGATGGGTAGCACATCATCATTAAACGTCCTCCGTGTTCCGGTTCAGTCTACTTCAATTTAAAAAAAAACCCTATAGTATCATATTAGTTGCTATGGTTGATGCCGATTACTGCTTCACTTACATCGACATTGGTGGAAATGGCCCTGCAAATGACAGTGCAATATTTAGAGGTAGTACTCTGAACATTGCAATGGAAAATAATATTATTGGGATGACTGAATACACCGTTATTATTGGAGATGATGCTTTCCCTTTAAGAACAAATCTACAGAAACCTTACAGTAAAACTGCTCTCAGTGCTGTGGAAAAAACATTTAATTATCGTCTATCCGTGCTAGAAGAGTTGTGGAGAATGTTTTTGTCATACTTGTATGGCGGTTCAGAGTATTTTCAAGACCAATTGAGTTGAATCCCGAAACTACCGATAAAGTCATATGGGCTGCTTGCAGTCTTCATAACTGGCTACGAAAGACTGCTCCAGGCATCTACTTACATCAATAGATAGAGAGGATTTAAACACTGGGGATATTACACTTGGGGTCTGGAGGGAAAATGCCGACGTTTTGCAGTCTATTAATAATCTAGGCAACAATAATTACAAACGTGCTGCTGAGGAGGTCAGACGAACATATGCTACATACTTTACAGAAGAACATCCTCTGCCTTGGCAATGGGAGAAAGTTGGAATTAACGGTCTGATTATTTAATTAGTAATGATCTGTTTAATATTGATATGTAAATAAATAGACATTGAAATGTGTAGTTAACTCACCAAATTTGGTTCTCTGCTTCTTGCAGACAAAACCACGGCCAAATAATTTGCGTCCTTGAAACATGCCAATTTCTTGCTTTTTTCAATTTTGTTGAGTTTCTGTCTATAAACATTTTTAATTGATTTAATTTTTGCCTTCAGTTGCTTCACATCCATTCCCTCAAGTAATTGTTTTTCACTAAGTTCATTATAAAGGTGTTTGAAAATTTCATCTTTTAATTTGACTTTTGCGTTGCATGTTCCGTAATACAGGATACTGCTAGTAAATGCTAAGAAATGCAGCAATATGATTTGTGATCCACTTAATTTTTTAACAAAACCAGAACACAATAGCCAGAAAAGTTCAGCACATTAAAAGAAAGCAAAGAAAACAACAGCGTAGATGCAACAGGTGATGGAACCTCGCCAGCTTGTTGGCTACTGAGTGAGTGGAAAGTTGTTGTGTGTAATCACCACTATCAGCGTTAGCTGACTGGCCCACTACCTTTCTCGGTGGCTAGTAGCTAGTAAACTCGTCCAATGCAATTGACCCTCTTCAGTGGTGCTGACTTTCGTGATGTCCTCAGGTTTCACGATTTTAAATACCACACCTTGAATTTTCCTGCCTTACTTGTTCCCAGTGTTATTGGTGCACTCTGTCTTGCTCTTTGTCTGTGGTTTATTTGGAAGTTTTACTGCAGACCACTCTCAACTCCTTCCCATTCTTCTGTCCCTTAGACTCAGTTACCTGAGAAATGTTGTGGTGACATTGCCTCCTCGCCTAGCAGAATAAACTTTCTAGGTAGTGACATTTTGTTGTGTTTATTTGTTTGGTTAGTTTATGTAGAGATAGTTATAACCTCTTTCAGTTTTTAGAGTATGTAATATGTTTTCTTTGATTTGGTATTTACGTCACCATCGCAGGGGTAGCTCTATTTTGAGTAAGGGAGTGTTGTGCCATAAAGTGGCATTTTCTCTCTAACCTTTTTTTACATTGCTTTTATTAGCAATTTATTTCCTTTTTGGCAAAGGCCCGTCACTTTTCCTTATTTATTATAAACATAATTTTTAATGGCAATTTGCTTCGCTTTTAATATTTGTCATGTTAAATACTGATGTAATCTTAACTTAAAAACGTGTTTGAAACTTGTATTTGTGAATGCAATAAGCAGTAACAAAATAATGTAATTATTCTATTTGCAGCATGTTTGTTGCTCTTAAAGCTGCGAACCTTTTTGGGTGTCTCTAATTAACTTGTGTTTTCAAATCACATTTGTCACACCAGATGGCAGAGCTTGTACTCTTTATAGTTTAATCACTTGATTTCATTTTACATTATATGTTTACAATATTTTTACAAAAATTAATTTTTTATTCTAAAGTTAAAAATCATATATATCATATTTTGATTCATAATAACTTTGGTGACCGCGACATGACGATTCGTGATGTATCTATTAGCCATGTTGTGTGTACAGGAAAGATCCAAGTTTAATTTGTTGGTAAAAGCAAAGTGTTGACCTTTATCACAACACCTTTTCAAGATGTAATGACGACGGTTCAAGTTTTGCCCGGGACCATGATATAACATACACCTTCCTAGTTTGTACCATAGCCTAGCTACGTGATGGTACCATGAGCTGAGTTTTCTTCCTTCCGGCTGTGCGCCGGAGTCCGGACAAGTACTTGGAAAACTGTTAGCTAAGAGTTACCTATCTGCCTGTTTTTTTCTTCTCCTTTGGATTATCAACCTAACCAAAAAAACCCTGGAGAAACAAATAAAAACAGTTTTTTAGTGTTAAAACTTTTTTTTATAAAATAGTTCCAGCAAACTGTTATTTACAACAAAAAAGTTTTCAGCAAACTGATCTTAATGATAACACATTAATATTCATGGATGCACCCATATAACTGTGAATGCATATGTCATCTGGAATACTCATATTTCTATGTCTTAGTGTTTTTTTTTGTTTTTCCCCCTTATTGGGGATTTACTGGCGCTTCGGTTTCCACATCCGAAAATAAAATAAAAGAAAATAGAATATATTTGTTACCTTCTTTGAATCCAGTCATATTTAATTATTAAATACTTAAATGAAGATAAAGTAACTTCTAGTGAACTACCACAAAGATTAATATTTGATAATACCGTCTCTCTTTTGCATTGTGCACAAAGGTGACTAATGCCTGCTTTTCTATTATTATCACGATGACGTAAAAGGTAACAGGACTTGGTAGGGCTCGGCTCTGTGTTTCAAACTCTCTTTAGTCTGAAGGATCTCACTTTTTGTGGATGTCGTTCCAAGTTCTTCTCTGAGGTAGCTTGGTGCTCGGATTGGGGGCTGTTTGGTTTGAAAATCCCCTTTCTGGGGATTTCTCTACATGTGGGTTCCAGTCTTGAGCCCCAAGGGGTGGCTCAATGACAGTTAACTTGCATGCAAAACCTGCAGTTCCTGTAAGTGGTAGATATCTTATCTGCTTGCTGCTTAATTCTGCCTTATTCTCAGATTTTGTTTGGAAACAGTATATTAATAACAGTTAAGTTTATCCACGCATCAGTGGTTGTACGTAAATTATACACGTCAGATATACAATGTGCGGAATTTCTGTATTTCCGGTTGGGGTGTGAGACTCGCTTTTGTACTAGCAGTGACCCGTGTGCCTTACTCCATGGACTCGTGCACTGGTATTAGACTGTTTCCCATCAAACGCGGAGAATAATGTAGCACTAAGCAGCAAGTAGATATACCATCTACTACTTACAGGAACTACAGGTTTCACATGCAAGTTAACTAACAATCGAAATCTCGTTCATTCCGACAGTAACTCGTTTCACATTGCAACGATTAATCGTGTGTGTTGTTTCAGTATCACTCATTGTCTGTCTGTGATGTTGCTTTCTCAATGGAATGCCGTTTACAAAAGAAGAAACATTTAAAATGCTGATAATACTAGGAGAATGTCGTCGTACGCAGATAAATACCCACAGCGCCACCATCACACGTACAATGACTTCCAACAACTTCCATGTCGCATGTGCACAACTGGTCTAGTGAAACCGACATGCAACAAATATCGTCTCATCAGACGACCAGTGAGAGAGGAGAGGGCTGTGATATACTTGATGCCATGGTAGTTAATCCTCATTATTCTATGCAGAGTAATACCCGCGACTCAGGAATGTCTCAAAGTATGGTGTGGAGAATCCTCTATGTATATACAGTTACACAAATAACTTGGGAATAATTACTTTCCTAAACACATTGATTTATGCAACTGGTACCTGAGAAATGAGTGCTTTCCATTGCAGCATTTTGTTGACTGATAAGGCCACATTCAATAGTAATGATGGCATCAATATACATAATGGCCATTATTGGTCTGCAATCAACCCACATTGGCTCCGTCAAGTGGATAACTAGCATGTGTGGATCCTTAATACTTGGTGTGGCCTTCTTGGACATCGTGTCATGGGACCATATTTTTTTGAAGGAAAATTGAATGGGGCAGCTTATGTAGACTTCCTAAATAATATTTAGTATCGGCTGATTGAAATTGTCGCTCTTGCTCTGCGATTAACAGCGCGGCTTCAACAGGATGGCTGTCCTGTTCACGTTTCATGCAGAGCTCGGCTAGTTGCAGACATGTTATTCCCCAGATGGTGGATTGGACGAATGGGTCCTGTAGCTTGGCCACCAAATTCTCCAAACGTGTCTCCAAATTTCTTCTTTTTGTGGGAGAGAATTAAAGACACCGTATACTGCATGCGTCCAACAATAAGAGAAGAGATGAAAGACAGAATCAGAGTAGCATGTGAATCTCTCAGCTGTGCTGAGGTCTGCCGAGCAACCACGAACATAAGAAAAGATGAGTCATGTCGGATATAGGTTGGTCGACATTTCGAACACTTATGAAGAGTGACGTGTGCGAATCAATGTTCCCAGTTTCCATTGCACAATGGTTCTCTAACACCATACCGGTATTTACAGTACACCCGACGTCCTTTTGTTTGTACATACACTAGGTATCATACTAGAAAGCAGCATGTTTCGTTGATTTTCTTTTGATGTAGTAAGAATAACAATAGTTTCCGTTCATTTTCATTGCGTGTAAACTATGCACATCCAAACCATATGCTTACATGATTTATTTTTTATTGTGCATAAACTATGCACGTCCGAAAACAACTGTCTTGGTAAATGTTGTTTCTTTAATGCGATCTATCCAACGATACCATATTCGACCCACATTCCCATTTGCAATTTCAAAGCTCACTCCCCATACTCCTACCACCAGTACATTCGGTAGACTGGTATTACTACCAATCGATTATTCATAATTTTTTCGCAAACCCCCGAGAAAAAGGGGTGATATGGCTGTTGTGATTCATCCTATACATGTACATATAAATAATTTATATTATATATGTGTGTAAAGGTCTTGAGATTGCTGCATACTCAATATTTCCAGTATATTAATTTGTACTAATTTTATATGTACGTTTGATATTTAGTCGAAATATAAATTAGACGAATTGTATATGAAGAATATTCTTAACGACTGGCTAAGATTGGTAAAGATTAAAGGAAAGATTGGTAAAGAGTGTAATAGATTGGTAATAATTGATGGAAGCATTGGTAAATATTAGTAAGGATTAATGTAAAGATTGGTAAATATTGGTAAAGATTAGTAAGGGCTGATGGAAAGATTGGTAGAGATTGGTAAAGAGAGAGAGAGTGTGTGAGTGTGTGTATATATATATATGTGTGTGTGTATTTGTGTGTGTCTTGGCTATAAGATAAGCCCTCGGATTCTGTAAATGAACCTTTGATTTCAGATCAATACATACATATAAGTTGTATTTGGATATTCATTACGCCAATACTTTGGTTAATTTACTTGATACGTGATTAAAAGAAATAAGTACTTACTCTGTATGGTTCTTGAATCGCTATGTATATACTACTTATATCTTAATATTCTCGCTTAATATGTATTTGTTATGCGAATATACGTATTTTACTCTTGATGATTGACAATGTGTGTGCTTAACACTCCTGATGTAAGCCCAACCTATCATGATCGATACAATTTTTTTAAAGTTCTATGTTCTATAAATGTTCTATAAATACCCTTGAATAATTTCATATCATTATTCATTATATGATGGATGTTTGTCTGTGACTAGAGATTAGGTGGTGGTCAGAATGTGTTGAGGAAACCAAAATGGGATATTTTACTGTATACATCGTCCAGTGAAATATGTTCTTAACATACTGACAGAAAAAAAAGTTGGAATTGAGTAAAATGAGTCTGTTCAAACAGTTAACTGAGTGCCTCACCATGCGATGGTGAAAGAATCAAAACACCCACATTGAGCATGAAGAAAGTAAAAATTGAATCCAGGAAAATTTAAGACACATAAGTGTAGACTACAAAAAAACTCTGAATAATGGTAGGATATAGTTACATTGCGCCTCTAGTCGCGCAGCATCTGTGCCTTACGACACCAGCTACTTCGGGTTCGAGACACTCAGCCAGCAACTTCTTTGCGCTTCTTACTCTATGCCCTGTTTTGCTCTCCTTTTCTTGCATTCTCTATGCTCGATGCTCGTTTGTCGGCTTTGGCTTCGGTGGGACCTTGGTCGGTTGAGCGAGATATTCTTGTCTTGGTTCTATGCGGAGTACAGCAAGCATGTAGTCGGTGTATTGTTATATGGAAGTGCGATATTAATTGTTCGAAGGGCCGGTGGCGGCGTTCCTCGGAGGTGAGGTGTGGGCGATGGCCTTTTAGTTTGTTTATCACTTTGTTTTCAAAATTTAATTGTTTAGGGAACCGCCTTTCAAATTCCTTTTGGTTCAGGTTTTCCGAAATGTAGCCTAGCATTATATTCGTTGTTCTTTGTGGGCACTCGCACGTATGCCGTGATTATCTTTGCTTTGGCTGTAACTAATTTTAATTTGTGGAACAAATTTTGAAGACGTCGTTGGACGTAGCCCTGTTGGCCACTCTCCCCTTTCGAAAAAGAAAAATTGTCACTCGCGACCCCTTTTTGAGCTTTTGTAATGACAATTATAATATTTATAATGTTAGGATGTGTACCTGTTATTTTTACCCTTTTTTTTTTAGCTAAACCTAACCTTTTTTTCTCCTTTGCGCTTAACTTTTCTACATGTGTGCGTGCGTCATGTAGAGGTATACATGACTAAGTCACTTCACTGTTTGTAGCCCCCATTTTACTCGCTGTTCGCCACCCGCTATCAATCGCCTCGGGCTTTGCATTCGAGCCCATGGAGGGGTTCCCTGAGGTGCTTAGGTCTCGATGGACGTGACGGTCTGGCGATACTTTTCGTCGATCGCGATCGTCTCATTTCATGTCATATTAGTCTATGTATGGCCCTGGCTGTCATGGTGAGCACGTGAATTTGTTCATAACCTATGAAGTGGCACTACCTATTATTCTAATTTGTATTTCGAACTTTCATTGCTTTTGTAATTTACGATTAAGAAGTGATATATCAAGTGATTTAACTTGTTATTCTAAATGGTATGTCATACTTTCATTGTAATAGTAATTTATAATTGAGACAATGTGAGTGTAGTTGCACTAGTGGTACAACATTTTGTACTAGTGGACGAAGGAATATTTTGGTTCGTAAGTTGTGGTCGACAGTTAGGTTGGATTGGCCAATGTGTGCACAATTTTGTTAGGACCTATATTGATAGTGTCTCTTTCTTAACCCTGCCGAAAAAAAGGAGAGTTGTTGCAACTATTGATCATGTGGTGATATTTACCTGTTCGTGTGCACATACAGCACCGCTGAATTATGACGAGCATTGGTGACACTTGCGACCTTTCCATTTAGTCTGCTAAGAGTTTTAGGTAAGGTTACCTTTTCTAAGCGTGGTTGTATTATAGTGCGTGTAAACAGTTTCAAATTAGCAAATGTTGTAATTTTATGTGCACCTTGAGGTCTCGTGTAAAACACCTGTTTGTTTGTAATTTTGTTATCTGCCTTTGACTGACTGAGTTTATTTTTTGTCATTTACCTAAATGTGTGAAGTGTAAAATGGCCTAACCTTGTATTTTATTTTATTATACGTGTATCTGGATCTGCCAGCTACCCATAATTACAGTTGTAACACCTTTTACTTATCATTTTCTTGTCGTGTGCTTTGTACCTTAACTATCCATAACACGGAAAGGGTACAGTATATATAATATAATCTATTCGTCGAAGAAAGTTCTAGGCATTTCCATCCGCAATATTTTATTATTAAGTTCTTGCAATTACTCTGATAAGTATCTTGTCATAAGTGTGCTGAAAATGATATGGTTTTGTCAAGATGAATATTAATGCCGAATTCAGTATAGTGGCCATTGTTAGCTATTTCCCTCAGAAAAATTGATTGCAATTATATTTTATTGCTTTTGTTAAAGTTCTTCAGCAGAATATCCAAATGAAAATTTTTCATCCTGGCTGACTGGTACGGACAGCTTTTTGGCATCATACTTATTTTCTTCCTTCTCGTTCTGTTACGAGAGACCGACTAGACCTGTAATGCAGTTTATTTGTTAAGGTGACTGCCTAGGTAGGCCGCCGAACGGTGTGCAGAGTTCCAGCAGAAAATGTTTTATTCAAAAACCTTCCAACGTGTCTGAATGAGGTCCGCTTACGAAAAGAACTGTTTTACTCATGAGAGTACGCATACAGTGCGGGAGGATCGAGGGCAAGTCGGCCTTCGGGTCGTAAAACCTGCTTACGAATGGCATTTAAGAAACGTCACGTGTCTGTATACGTTTTTCATTCCCTACATTTCTCTCTAAAGCATGTTTTTGTGATAGATAAAATGGCTAAAACGGGTGTTTCCAGTGTCATGTTTAGGTATGAACATTCCGGTGCAAAACATTAAAAAAGGATTGGGTGCGTGCAGCAAAACTTTATTATTGTTATTAAGTAATAAAATGGTAGGGTCTCCGCTGAATGTCTCATAGAGGCGCGATATCGACGGCAAGACTGCACGCCAGTTCAGTGTTCTGCGCGTAGAGACGAGAGAGTTGATGCGTATGTCTCGGCTACCCTTGCGCTCCTACACTTTTAGGTCCAAAGCCTCAGACATGAAGTTGATCCCAGTAAAAATTAAGATAAAACCACAAATTATAGGCAAAAATATGTTTTTATTAGCAAACGAGTTGGAATTTGTCAAAAAATGTTGATATTTTAATATTGGTAGTGTAATGTGACAAGCATGTTCACATTTTTTCTTAAATGATATAAATATATTAACTTGCCTGTGTATAAAATATTAATTCATCTTATATTTAAAAATCAAAGGATTTACATTCTTGACTTATATCATTGTTTGTTTTTTTTATTACTTCCTTTTTTTTTGTTTGGCAATAATTTTATCTGTTAGCTGATATGTTTTGAAGCGGAGTAGGTATTCACTATCATCTTTTCTATGCAGTCACTGTGAAGAGTCAAAGACAGTCGGTTTCAACAACTTGATGAGCGTACTCAGGTGGTTAAGTCATAACAAAACTTGGCCCCATTTGGTAAGATTATTCGTCATCATCAACTCACTTGGAACTCCTAAAAAACAGCAAAATCCCACGGCCAGTTTAACAAATATATGAATTTGGCCTGATTGGAACCAAGGATATGTAGGTACGTAAAAACTGGAAGGTTAGTTTATAATCACTGAGCTAATCAAGGGAAGTAAAATTTTAAAATGTGGCCGATAGTGTAGGTACAATTAACAGAGACAATTTTGTGGTAGGGCCCATATAGTATGCAATAAATTTTATTGCCTGGAAGAATTTTTCTTACATAACTTTAATCTTACAGTATTGTGGACCTAACAATCGCCACTTATATTTTCAAATATACCAGGGCGATGTTTTCAGTGTATGCAGTACAGGCCAAAATATTTCTCAGCCTACAGCAAGTCATCTAGTATCGTCCAAATAAACTTATTTCAGAAACTGACGGACTCACACAAACTTAGCCAAATTTCAATCGAATTACAAGGCAATTCAAATATGCGACATGTCAAACCAGTACTAGCCCTAAAGTCACCAGCCCTGAAGTCACTAACCCTAAAATATTTTAAGGCTAATGACTTTATGGCTAACGAGATGAACCATTTAAAATACGTATGTGAGGGTAAACCAACTCATTGAAAGATATCATGTAGTTACCAAGTTAAGATAATATAAAAGTAATATATATATATATGAAAGAATAATTGTCAACTATGTAATAATCAGTATGTCACACTGTCTGTTTTTTATTGAAACTGAGATATATGTAATTTGAAAAGGTTTTTTTTTTCAGTACTACCCTGTTATTTTTTAAACGCTTTAAAAAAAATTAAAAATGGAAGTAATCACATCTGATTTATATCACGGAAAAATATCAAATAATAGTAAATTTATTTAAGAAAAGTGAATATTGAAGTAAGGACTGTTACCTAACTATATTAATTATTATGATTAAAAACATTTTTATTTATCTTAAGGCTGGACTATAACATGGCCGCCTTCTTTCTTCCTGTGATGAGAGCTTGTCTACACCTCAGGAACCTAGATCCCAACCTTCCTTCGTGGGCAATGTGGAATAGCACTAAGTGGTGCTCCTAACTCTGAAATTAAGGTGGTACAGAAGTCATTGTAGGATAACGAGTAGCCAGTAAAACATCCATGGGTTTATTCAAATTATTTTTATTTATAGGCGTGTCATGTATCTCACGTTATTATTTTTTTTTTCAAGTAAGTAAAAATGTATTTGACGAAAGATTGCACATGTTTGCATGAAGCCTATGTCTGTTTTTATCTATCTCGTAATTACTTTCTTTAAAGTTCAACAAATGTAAACGTGCACTAGCATTCATATTTAATTTCAGTGAACTGGAGAGTTTATAAAATTTTTAGCGCTTGTATTGAAAAAATATGTCATATAGTATTTAACTTGACTGAAGTTTTCATACTAACACATTAAAATTAAGAACTTGCCGTTTAAAAAACTTTCGTAGAAATAAAATTTAAACCCGCCTTCAATTGTTTTAAAAAGTAACCACATAGTTTTTCTATAGGTCAAATGTATAGTTAATATTAATTTTTTTCAAAAATGCAAATTATATTTTATGTCGCATGCCATGTTTACAATGCATTGCTTATTCAATTCAGCATTAGTTAAAATGGAATTTCTGCGGCTCTCAAAATTGTTTCATTAATAATTTAGATAATGTGAAATTTAATTATTCCAGTATCTGTGATGGTGTTTTCGGAAACTTTAAATAAAATCATTTTTAAATAAAATTATGTTCATGCATCTCATGCACTGCATTTTTATTGGCAGTAAAATTGAACTTAAATATTAATACACAAAAAGAAACATAAGCTTTTCAAGCGAGTATACAGAAATAAAATCAATAGAATACAATCAAGAGCTAATATTGAAACAATATTAATTTAAAGCATAAAATACCACAATTATGAATTTAATATCATTAAAGTTATAATTTAACAAGTACCATTGTACATATCCTCTAGCTATGGTACATAAATAATTTTCATATACAATTTACATAGCATAAATAATGAATACTGTATTGCATTTGGTCTTCGACTTAAATTTCGTAAAATTAAATAATTAAATATGTATAGCCTTCAAGACACGATATTTATTTTGTGCTGACAAATTTATTTATGAAATATTTTTTGCTGTATAATTATTATAAATTTAAGAACTCGAAGCCATTTCACTTACGCAGTAAACAGTAGTAAGTACAGATATAAATATTTCTTAGTGGTTAATTGTATAAGGAGAGCTAAATATTTAAACAGTCTTGGAGGCAATACTATAATAACAATAATATATATACAGCATTATTGCGACAGGTAGTCAAGAAACCATATTCATGTCCTCTATCCTAATAAAAACAAAAAGCGACATGCGGATGACATGACTCTGCATGCATACATAAAAGTAAGTGATTATAACAATTATTGAATTAACATAACGAATTTCAATTAAATTGTATGCATGTTCTTTTCTATATCATTCAAATAACTGAGAAAGAAATAATTAACAAGCATAATTTAAAATATTTGAAATGACCAAAGTGTGTTAAATATATTAAATATTTTAACACATTCTTGGAGCAATGTTTGCAATTCTCATAACTGACAATTCTGCAATCTAAGGAATTTTGCCCCTATTCTTATTCACATACATTGATCGCAGAAAATTAATTAATAGAAATAAACTTCCAGTAATTTAATAGACCACAACAGAAAAATAATAACTCTGAGCAGTATTTAGCGAGCGTGAGCTTTACAGAATGGCCTGCCTCCTTTGGCGTAGAAACTCTGTCCTTCTAGGTTCTTCTTGCAGTTCTGGAAAAAGAGATACAATTATAAAAGAAGCTTCCTCTACCTCTATCATTAGAACATAGTAAAAGTATGACACAAATGATACATACTTGACAAATAAATGTAAAATAAACTAAATCTATTTTATTGAAACTTCTTTTGATTACAGCAATAATGTACAAAATTAAATAAAACAGAATGTTAAAAATATTTTTTTCCTTCAAAAAAAGTTTAGTAGTTGAAATGCTTGTCATTGAATACTTAAGTATGTCCTACTTAGGCGCTATCACACTAAGAGTTCTCCAGGCATATGCTAACACAGACCTTTAGTACTTTCTGGTAGATTAGAATACTTTAGGATATGCCAAGTTGTCCTAGCTTTAATAATTTACATCTTTATTGCATGATATAGCATCGTTTAAGCTAGTCTGCATTTTTACAGTGGCTTGGCTTTTATTACTCTACATTAAGTAACAGTTACTTCATTTTCAGTTATTTCAACACACTTCGTAATGCATTAATATAGAATTGTTATAATAATCACTATATTTCAGGCCCTCACAAGGGATTAACTTTTCCTTACATTCACTCTCTGTACACTTGGAAGTATTTGCTCATAAAGCTGTAATACAGTAACTTTCATATGTTATTCATATGTTGCTTCACGGTCAACCACTTTACAAGGGTAATTTTCTACGGCTGTAAAGATTTTAACGTATCAGCCTCCTGTAGTGTTAGTAAGGTCTGGTACTCAGACTTGTTCAGAATAACTCATTTTTTTCCACTTACAATTTTAGGGGTATGTTGAGGCATCCTGCAAACAGTATCCTTGTAGTGTTTAAATGTACCTAGCACCCATTTTTCAGTGACAGATAACAAAGTTCACAGTAACCTCTTTAACTACTGTTCACATATCTTCGTGGATGGTACATGTCCTACGCTAGGGGTCTTGGATGTCTTCCTGGGGTATGGATTATGTTATAATAGTAGTTTGTGAGACTTTATCTTAGTATTACTACTGGCCACAACATCGCTGTACAACACCGATAACAAGCTAGCTCCGGAATATTTTTACTAGCACAAGTGAGCATCATGCTGCCGCCCTGGCGTAAGGCGATATCGGAAAATCACGTACCAACAATTTTCAAGATGAGTGGACGTGCTAGGATTTTGGCGAAGTGCGTGAATAATTTTAATATAATCTTGGCATGAATACTTTCGTTTTTATGAATTTTAACGTATCGTGGAGATGGAACCAAACAGCCTGTTTAGGAACGGAATCGACCATGGCCTTCGCAGCATTTTCCTGGAACGTTTTCGGAAAACTGTAAAATCTGTGGAGGAACGGATCAGGTGTCAAGTCCAGGTCCTCCCTAACGCAAGTCGCGTCACCTCGCTTGCACTACACGATTCGCTACATGAATTTTATTGCGTTGTGGTGTGTTTACATGCTTAATGAGCATCAGATGCGAACTTACGTAAAGAAATATAATTAGTCGTAGCCTGAGGTCCAGAAACATTCCTCGCTAATTTTTTGCACGAGCTTTTCTTAACTCAAAGTTACCAGAAACATCTATGCAGAAATACATGTAGAGCATCCCGTCATGATTTGCTACACTACAGCGTAATTAAAATTGTATGGCAGATCGGGTTTAAAATATGGTTTTAATGCAGTGCGCAAGTGTAAAAATTCTTATAAGCCTCTTTGATTCCCTAGTTACTTTTTTCTTTCGGTCATCTTTCATCCTTTAACCACCATTTAAACTAAATTTTTGCATGTAGTAATAAACACAGTGTATAGATTCCACCGCAATCGGAAGTTAAGGTATAATGCTAACATAAAATATATTTATTGACTATTATACCAAATGACACGGCTTTCAAAAGTGCTCACTTTATCGTGAATAGCCTATACTGTACACTCTTAATACATTCATTTTTCCCCCAACGCGCAACATGAGTCCAAACAACGTAGAAGAAAAGAAGTAATGAAGGATGCTCACAGTTAAAAGAAGGTCACTAGCGAATCACAAATCACAAATCACAAATGGAGAATTCATGCATTCCTTGGCAGTGACGATACTGCGCATCATCAAAATATGGCAATGAATTTTAAATATTTCTCAAAACCTAATTTTTGGTAATTAATTCACGGAAAAATAATTAAGATATCTTTGCAATTTTTATTTTAATAAATGTTGTTAACATGCCGTTATTCTCAGTTTGAGCAACGGAAGATCTATTTAACTATCAACTGAATTAATTATTTCAGTATCTATTTATGACAGTACTTGAATTAGGGTCAAAGGATTTCTAAATTTTGATTTGGCTGTTTATCAGATATTATGAATGGAAGTTATTTATTGCATTCGGTTTTATTTAATTACTGTGGGTCACAATTTTACTGTTTTTTTTTTATAAATGTGATTCATTAATGTATTTTCTATAAAGTTTAAAAGTAGCTATCGCTTGTCTGTAAACAGGATATTAAACGCAAGCATAGTGAGTTATTTCGGTTGTTGCCTCATTGTATCTCATCTTGCACCCATTGTCATTTCTGCAAGCGATAGTTTCCGCATCTGTGGTCACGAATGGGAGTCTTCTATTGCCTGTCGCAAGTTGTTTACTGGCAGGTATTTTGTAATCCTACCTGTCATTTGTTTGGCTCACTTATGCAGTTTGTGTGGCTTTGTTCAAAATCATCTGACTTTTGGCGGGGAGTCATTATGACGTGCTACTATCGTGATGCAGCTGCTGCAATTTTTTTCGGCACATAAATACCTATGAGATACTCTAGTTTCCTTTTCTGCCTAATTTCCGACGAAAAGAAAGGTCTATGAGATCACTTTCCTGTGTGTGTCCAGGTTTGTATGTGTTTGTCTGTGTATATCCCTGTGCATGTGTTGTACCCCCCCTCCTTTTTTTTTTTTAATTTTTGAAAGCGCAACCCGGATTTCACCAAACTTGGTATTCATATAGTACTAAGTGAAGACACCTGACACTTAAAGTTTTCGACCACTCCCGCACATACTTTAAAAATGGCGGTCATTTTAATATTTAGGGCGATATGTCATATCTCTGAAAACATTATACCGATTTTAACAAAATTTTGTATGCTGACAGCGCAAGTTGTAAGCATTAAATTCAGGGGTGAATATTGTTGTTGTTCCGCTGTTTTGGGAAATAGCGCCACATGAAAAAATAAAGCTTTTACGTTATATCTCGAAAACTACTCACCATATTTTCGCCAAATTGATCACGTATGACCAAAGTATTACTATGATTGGTCACGTAAATGTAAGTAATTGAAATGAACTAGACACTTATTTTGAAAAAGGTGGTTATAGAAATATTTTAGGTTTAATTGGTGCAACTACCATACCGTATGACCAATTTTAACAAAATTTTGTACACTGACAGTGTACATTATGACCAACACATAAGCAAAACTACTGCCACTTTTATCCAACATTTTGGAAGATAGCGCTACAAGAGAAAATAAAGCTTTTATGTTATATTCCTAAACCTACTAAACCAATTTCCTTCAAATTGGGCAAGTATGTAATAGAATGATAGGCCAAATAAATATAAGTAAATATATTTTATTAGGCAATTTTTTTTAATGGCAGTCAATAGTCGGGAATAGTTCTTTCGAGGGCAAACGGGGTCGTGATGAGGCGCCGGGCGCAATGTCGGAAGTTCCCGTTTTTTTTCTTTTTCAAAAAACGCTTATTTTCGTACAAAATCGTATATTTTAGACCAAAATGCCTTTAAATTTCCCTTTCCCCTACAAATTTCCCGTTTTCCTTAACAATTTGCCATTTTTCCCTTGAAAATACTTGCTCCTCATTGTGGGAAACGTAGCTCCTGAATGCGGGCGAGACACCTGAAACCCAGCCGCATGAGGAGGCGATAAAAATATTTTTTTTTAAATTTGTTTGAATTTAAATATATCTTATAATTTAAAAATTTAAATACATTTCTATAATTAGAAAATTTAAAAGAGTGAGTGTTATGTATCACCAGATTCGTCTTTTAAAGGTGCATACGATCGCGATATCATCATTAAAATAATTCAATAAATTATTTTCTTATTTAAATATATTTATTTAATTTAAACATTAAAGACGTAAGTATTACGTGTTATACATCACCGAGATCGTTTTTTCAAGGCGCACACGATAACGATAGCATAATAAAATTATTTAAATATGAAAGTCTGGTAGATACGGTTAATTATATAGTCCATTCAATCATGGCCACCAATAAAAGACTCGTAATAATATTTAAAACTCATAGACAGTAATTCTATTTGCACAAAACTCTGGAATTTTCTTTTGTTAACCACTTGCCAACAAAATTCTTATGCATTGCATACGCAGAAACACCATTTTTAACATCACAAATAATCTACAGGCATTCAGGATCATTCAACTGGCGTTCTTTAAAATCCTATTGGAAATTTTTGTTAAGAATTTATTTTTCCTTCATTATCTAATTCTTCCCCCTTTTCCACATTTTCAAACGACCTTTAATGCTTACTTTCGTTACAATGTTAACTTGTTCGGGTCCTCCTACCTCTTCAAATTCATATCCATGAAACTTAGGCGACACTGCATCAACCAAAATACTAGCATAACCCGTAACATGATATATTTCATACTTCAAGTATGAGAATCGTATAAGCCAACGTGGTTAATGTCTTAGTGTTTTGTTTTAAGAAAGCATCCAGTATATTGCTTGGTTATTGGTATACAAAAAGGACCATCTATATACTAAAATAAGAAAGTAGGGCAGGTGATCAATCCACATTTCTTCTATGGGCCTGCTATTATTTTGTTGGAAAAATGCCCATTCATGTGCCAAGAAAGGAAGCACATGAGGCAGCAGAATCTTCTAAAAATACCTTAGTACCATCAATGTTCTCACGAGCTTTACTAGTGAAAGCAGAGCCATAAGACATTGCTCCCCACACGATTGTGCCACCAAATTGGGTGATGGTTCGGTCAACAATAAATAAAGTCTGGATCCGTGTATTGTGCAGTACCCGTCTGTACTCGAGTAGAGTTGTCATTTATGTCCAGAAGAAATTGATTCATTGACAGTTACAAACCATTTGTGCCACCTGATTACCACAAACTTTCAAACTTAGTTGCCATTAACGGGTTTTCAAAGGAAGTTGCCTACAGGTTGTTCACAAATTATGTACTCTTCTATAAGTCCCTTGACATTAGTTCGGGTGGGAAAATGGTTCACTAATAACGCCACTGCGTGTTTCTAGATGTCGGGAAAAGACACTGTTTGTTGAGAACGTTCCATTTGACGAATGGAATTTTTCTCACTTTGGGTGGTTATTCTGGGTCGCTCAGGGCCTTCTATGACCACACACCCATCAGTAATCCCACTGCTTTCATACTATCGTACAGTTCGATCGCAACTTTCCAGTGTCTTGTGGGTAGGCAATACGATGATACGAGTGCCCTACCTTCCAAATACTGTAGTAGTATATAATGTGTAATGTGCCATTTCCGTCATACATTTTTTTAACAACAGGAAGTTGTGTTTATATAATAATTGGAAATTACCCTATATATATATATATATATATATATATATATATATGTATATATATATATTCGCAATTATACCGACAAACTTCTGGAGGTGATTCTTCACGAAAAATTAAAAGGAAAACACATGTGTCACTAAACCTAAACCGAATATTAAGGAAGGTATGTAACCTTAAAAACCGATGTTTTAAGCCGTATTTGTGCAAAATATCGGCTCGAACGTTGAAGGTCCCGATAACGTACAATACTGTTCCGAGAGTTGGCATTTTATTTTACTTCTTTACATATATATTTATATATATATATATATATATATACACACACACACACACACACACTGACATGACACAGATCCTCTAGCAGCAAACAATAATGAATATAATTCCTAAATATAATGTATTTTAATTAATATCATTAAAACTGTATTTGAAAATTCAAAAAATATATTAATAACAAGATAAATATCAAATAGAAGTCATGAAAAAGTTACAATCTGTATAATGAAAAAAAATTATTTCAACATATTAGATAGTTATATTGAATTTTATTAGTTTACTTGAAAACGTTTTATTCCATTTTTAGTTGAAGACATTGAAAATGTTGGCTTTGCAACATGTGAAATATATACGAATACTTCAAAAATTATTTATTGTATTGTAAAAACCTCAATTTTACTTTAATACAGGAGATTGATGTCAGTGACTTATACAATAAAAAATAAGGCCTACGTGGAACCAGATTTATCTTGACTTACCGCCCAAATAAGGATGAAACCCACATTAAAAAATGATCAAAAATAGCAAGGTTACATATTAATATGCATTTATTGTGCAAAGTTTAAGATAAGAAACTCGTGGTGAAAGAAATGTGAAAACTACTAAGTAACATAATTTGTATTGCAGACACAACACAGACTACGTACCAAATAAACCTAAAATATTTGTATGGCCGTAGTAGTAAGGAATAGTTCCTTCGATAACAAACGTGATCGGGATGAGGAGCGAGGCACCGGCCGCCATGTTGGAATTTACCGTTTCTTTTCCAAATATGCTCATTTTCGCACAAAATCGTGTGTTTTAGTCCAAAAATGCGTTAAATTTCCCTTTTTTTGCCTACAAATTTCCTGTTTTCCCTAAAAATTTCCCATTTTTCACTAAAAAGGGCTTGCTCCTCATAGCAGGCAACGTTGCTCCTTAATGCGAGCAATATACCGGAAAGCCAGGCGCATAATGAGGAGCCGATATAATATTATTTTTTCAATTAATTTTTAAGATTTTAATTCATAGTTATAGTAAAAAATTTTGATATATTTTTATAAATTGAAAATTTATAGGAGAAAGTATTTAGTGTTAAAAATCACCGGACTCGTCTTTTCAAGGGGCATACCACCGCGGTATCATAATAAAATAATTTCAATAAATAATTTTTTAAATTTAAATATAATATTTTTTAAATTAAAAAATTTAAAGGCGTAAGTATTAAGTTTCATATATCACTTGACTCATCCTTTCAAGGTGCATACGAACGTGATGACATACCTCCATACTGCCTTGTTTTTTCATGCTCTTGCATTCTGTGCTCTCTCTCTCTTTCTCTCTTGTCTCTCTTTCTTTCTCTCATTCAAACATTTTCTCTCCTTCTATCTTGTTTCTCTATCAGTTCTAGGTTTTCTCGTAATTCTCCAATATTTTGTTGTTTTGTTTCTTTCATTCTCTTTCTATCCTTCTCTATTTCCTTACTCTCTTGTCTCTCACAATCGCTTTCTCTCTTTCATTTCTCTCCTGTCTCTTTCTCTTCTTATCTATTGTCTCTCTTTCTTGCTATCTTTCGTTTCTCCCTTTCTCTCTATCAGTCCATAGGTTTACTCGGAGTCTTCCCATTTTTTGTTGTTCATTCTCTTTCCTTTCTCTCTTGTCTCTCTGATTCGTTTAGTCGCATTTGCTCCAACGATTACGCAAATTTGTTCGATTAGTCACATTTGTTCACAAGATAACTTACACATTTTCGAAGCCGCCATCTACATAGTTCCTTCATCGTCAGTGCGTATATTTATTTACGAATTTAAAGATGTGATTTTCCAGACACGAGAAGGTATATAAAAATTACTGTAAAGTACATTCCAGGCAGGACTTTGTAAAACATATTCGATTTTCAATACTGAGTACTAAAACAGATGTATAGTAACTTTTACCATGACATTAGCTTGCCTCAGCGACACAATGTCGAAAGCAAATTAACCCAAAATACCAACATACTGTACCATCTGAATATATCTACGAAAACCACAGCAGATAACCATGCTAAGAAAAAAAAAATACTACCCAAACAATTTCATTCGCTCAACTCAAGCATACCTCATTCATGCTGTTAACGATACGGACCATATCAACAACCATACCTAAGACTTACTATCAATAATAACAGTCAACTATATCGACTATCATTTCAGCCCATCTAACTTTGCCAGTTACAGAAATAAACAAGCCATACCAGCAACCGAGCCAATCAAATATACCAACCATGATATCATAAGACCAAAACTATTAATTTAACCAACTATAACACCCATACTGTCTTAATTCCCAAAAAAATACCAACCAAGCATATTAAATGAACATACCAGCTAAGTATTCAGCTCCTCTCATACTAACTAAACAACCCATTAAACCATATCGCTCTTACAAACGAATCAGACAATAAAACCATTCTCCTCACACCATCAAAGTTACATTTTTTTCATACTGCTAAAATAACAGAATATGTAATCAGGTCATACA
Organism: Dryococelus australis; assembly: GCA_029891345.1. Lineage (NCBI taxonomy): Eukaryota > Metazoa > Arthropoda > Insecta > Phasmatodea > Phasmatidae > Dryococelus > Dryococelus australis. The sequence goes on along the minus strand of CM057009.1, from coordinate 52,926,625 downwards.
AATAAACATAACATCTGTATCAAAAATATAAGCAAACAATCTGTACAACCAAGTCATACTTTTGTGCGATCCACCTCGTTTAAGAGCTTTGAATACATTTATTTTATTTTATTTCTCTCGACAGCCACTTAACCTAACCAGAAGTCCAAGTAAAAATTCGATTTTTTTACCTTCATTGTCGACCTTGTGTATGACATAGAAAGTATTTTCATATTGTGTAGTACATGGAATATTTTTAACTTAATCACACCTATTCTACCTCATGTCAGGACTTTGAAAGACATGATAACCTAACCTAACTTCAACTAACCTACATATCAAACACCATCATCAACACCACCACCAATATTAATACCACCACCAACATCAACACCACACCAACATCACCATCACCAACATCAACACCACCACCAACACCAGCACCACCACTGACACCACCACCTGCAACCACCACCGAAACCACCACCATCAACACCAACACATACAACACCGACCCCCCAACACCACCACCAACACCACTACCACCACTGTCTTAATAGACTCAGATATGACCACTTCACCTGCAAAACACCACCACATACACCAACAACACCACATACACCACCAACACCACCACATACATCACCAACACCACCACATACACCACCAACACCACCACATACACCACCACATACACCACCAACACCACCACAACCAAAACCACCACCCCAATCGACCCAATCAAATCAAATCCAATACAACTTCTTCTCATACCATCGACCAAGCCGACTGGCACCAATCAAAATGCACTGGCCAGCCATACCAAACACTTTTAACTCAAGCATGCCTTAGTATTATGCACATACATACTGCCCACAGCATTCGAAATTAGCCAACAATTACAAGACAGATATATTCGAATACATATCACCCAACATACCATCCATTTTAACCCAATAGTACAAAGGACATTTTATAGTTCAGACCAACCCATAACCTAACATCCACACCATCTGCTCTACTACCCGCCAATTGACTAAATATGCTCATACCTCTTAATAGAAGTCAAGCATACCACAACCCACACTGTCCTTACAAAAAATTACAAGTTCAACATGTTTGTCATACCACCAGACACCAGTCAAATATCATACCACCCATAAATAAACTAGCTCATTATCCCGACCGTCATCAGACTAAAAATATACTCACCACTCGTACTGACCACTAGAATTCAAGCATACATCAGCCCACACCTATTAAAATATACCACAAAAATTACAAGTCCAACATTTTTGTCATGCCATCAGACATATGCCAAATATATGCTACTTAGTACACAACCGTACCAACTCATACAAGGCCAACCAACATGCCTTCACCTATAACCTAAAAAAATGGAATTAAAACATAACACCCATATCATCTGCTCTACGAAACATCATCAGACTAAATAAACGCACTGTTTACTATATTCCAAGCAGACCTCGGCCCACACTGACATTACCAAAAAAATCACAAGTCCAACATGTTTGCCATACCATCAGACATCAGCCAAATATCATACAAGACATTAATATAAATCACTCTATTAACCACCCATGCCAATAAAAATGCTGGCCACCACACCTCAGACATACAAAACCAAATATGAGTAACCATGCAGACCAAGAGTACTGGGTACTAGACAAACCGTAACCCCAGCATACTTCAGTCATGCCACACAGATCACATTGTTTATGCAACATAACAACTTTTCATTTCAGACCTATAGTGAGATAATTAAAATGGATAACATTCACTAAATTATTCTGTTGTGAAAACAGTACATAAACTTCCATCATGTAAGAACGGATGTAATTTCGTCAACGACCATGGCAGAAGGGATCGTCGCAAGTAGAATCATCTGCTATGACATTGTACTCTGCTAAAGATGGCATCAATGGTATGCTGGAGGGTTGTCACCTAAAATGTTTTGGTTGGTGGGGTTAATGGATGACATAGGAGTGGTATGAAATGAAAAGTTGTTATGTTGCATAAACAATGTGATCTGTGTGGCATAACTGAAGTATGCTGGGGTTACGGTTTGTCTAGTACCCAGTACTCTTGGTCTGCAAGGTTACTCATATTTGGTTTTGTACGTCTGAGGTGTGGTGGCCAGCATTTTTATTGGTACGGGTGGTTGATAGTGTGATTTATATTAATGTCTGGTATAATATTTGGCTGATGTCTGATGGCATGGGTGATTTTTTTGTTACTGTCAGTGTGGGCTGAGGTCTGCTTGAATTCTAGCAAACAGTGTGTTTATTTAGTTTGATGATGGTTCGTAGAGCAAATGGTATGGGTGGTATGGTCAAATTGAGTTTTTTTTTTTTTTTTTGGTTATACGTGAAGGCATGTTGGTTGGCCTGGTATAACTTGGTCTATACAGATTGGTATGGCTGTACAGTAACTAGTATATGTTTGGCTGGTGTTTGATGGTATGACAATCATGTTGGACTTGTAATTTTTGTTGGTATATTTTAGTGAGTGTGGGCTGAGTTATGCTCGAATTCTAGTGGACAGTATGAGTGGTGAGTATATTTTAGTCTGAAGACGGTTAGTATAATCATCTAGTATATTTATAGGTGGTATGATATCTGACTGGTGTCTGGTGGTATGACAAACATGTTGAACTTGTGATTTTTTTGTAAGGTCAGTGTGGGCTGTGGTATGCTTAACTTCTATTAACAGGTGTGAGTATATTTAGTCTGGTGACCATTAGTAGAGCATATGGTATGGATATTAGGATATGGGTTGGCCGGGACTATAATATGTCCTTGGTACTATTGGGTTAACATAGATGGTATGTTGGGTGATGTGTATTCCAATATATCTGTATTGTAATTGTTGGTGTATGTCGAAAGGTGTGGGCAGTATATATTCGTGTAATTTTAAGCATGCTTGAGTTAAAATTGTTTGGTATAGCTGGTCATTGTATTTTGACTGGTGCCAGTCGGCTTGTTGGATGGTAAGAGAAGAAGTTGTATTGTATTGTATTGGATTGGATTTCATTGTAATGGGGGAGGCGATGGTAGTGGAAACACTACTAGTATAACTGTATCAATTAAAATTAGTTTTTGCTATTTTTATACCAGAAGTTGACATATATGTGTCTTATATGGTGGTGGTGATAGTGGTAGTGGTATTATTGGTGGTTTCGGTGTTGGTGGTTTTAGTGGTGATGGTGATGGTGATGATGACGTTGGTGGTAGTGGTGTTTGATATTTTAGGTTAAGTAAAGTTAGGTTAGGTTAGCATGTCTTTCAAAGTCCTGACATGGGGTATAATGGGTGTGACTAAGTTAAAAATGTACCATGTCCTACACAATTTGAAAATACTTTCTATGTCCTACACAAGGTCGACAATGAAGGTGGCTAAATTGAATTTTTACTCGGACTTGTGGTTATATTAAGTGTATGTCGAGAGAAATAAAATCAAATAATTATATTCAAAGTTCTTATACGAGGTGGAACACACAAAAGTATGATTTGGTTGTACAGTTAGTTGGCTTATATGGTTATTTATGTTGGTAGGTATGACCTGATCACATGTTCTGTTATTAAAGCACTATGAAAAAAGTATAGCTACGATGATGTGATGAGAATGGTTTAATTGCGTGATTCGTTTGTAAGAGACGAATAGTTTTATGGTAGGTTTAGTGAGTACGGGAAGAGCTGAATTCTTAGCTGGTATGGTTGGTTAGTATGATTGGATGGTATTTTTGGAAATTAAGACTGTATGGGTGTCATAGATGGTTAAATTAATAGTATTTTTCTTATAATAGCATTGTTGGAATATTTGATTGGCTCGGCTGCTGGTATGGTTTGTTTATATGCATAACTGGTGAAGTTAGATGAGGTGAAATTATAGTCAATATAGCTGACTGTTATGATTGATCAGTAAGTCTGAGGTGTAGTCAGCACTTTATTTGTATGGGGGTTGATGGTTATTTATATTAAGTGGACTGTGCAGCTGCGCGTTCAAGGTCGAGAAGTGAGGGAGCGAGACAGGTGACAGATACACGCATGCCTAGTACTTCATCGATCTTACAAGCAAGGCTTTCAGTGTTTCCGTTGGAACACTGTACTGTGCAAATTAGATGTGTAGCATAGGGGTTCTATTACAAGCGATTAAATCCCACGGATTAAACTACGTCCATATTTTTGAGCTTTTATCTTGCCGCTCAAGGAAATTGCATAGGCAAGCTTTAAAAATGCAATGTTCGACCATTTTTTTCGATTTTTTTTCTCTAAGAATACACTCAATATTAACAAAGTAAAAAAACGAGGGCCATAGATAATTATTTTTTATCTTTTCTTACAAAAAGTCATGTTTCCAGAACTTTTATTTACCGAGATACGCATTTATGCACAAACAAGGATTTCACAGAAAAAGTTTCAGTACATAGGACCTTTAATGTCTGGTATGATATTCGGCTGGTGGCTGATGGTATGAAAAACATGTTGGACATGTAATTTTTTTGGTAATATCAGTGTGGGATGAGGTCTAATTGAATTTTGATAATTAGTGCTTGGTGGTGGTAGTGGTGGTGGCGGCGGCAGTGGTGTTGGTGGTGGTGGTGGGGTTGGTGGTGTTGGCATTGGTGGTGGTGGTGTTGGATATGTTAGGTTGGGTGAAGTTAGGTTATGTTAATATGGCTTTCAAAGTCCTGACTTGAGGTAGAGTTGGCATGACTAAGTTAGAAATATTTCGTGTCCTACACAATATTAAAATACTTTCTGTGTCCTACACGAGCTCGAAAACATAGGTGAGTAAATTGAACTTTTGCTTCGACTTGAGGTTAGGTTAAGTGGATGTTGAGAGAAATAAAATAAAATAAACATATTCAATGTTCTTATACGAGGTGGAATGCACACAAGTATGACTTGATTGAACAGTTAGTTTGCTTATATGGTTAGTATTGATGTTATGTTGATTTGTATGACATGATCACATGTTCTGTTATTTTAGAAGTATGAAAAAAGTGTAACTTCGATGGGGCGAGGAGAATGGTTTTTTAGTGCATGATTCATTTTTAAGAGCGGAATGGTTTTATGGGATGTTTAGTTAGTATGAGAGGAGATGAAAGCTTAGCTGATATGGTTGTTTAGTATGATTATATTGTATTTTTGAGACTTAAGACTCTATAGGTGTCATAAATGGTTAAATTAATAGTATTGTTCTTCTCATAGCATGGTTGGAATATTTGATTTGCTCGCTACTGGTATGGCTTGTTTATATGTGTAACTGGCACAGTTAGATGGGCTGAAAGATAGTCAATATAAACTATATACCAAAAAGTAATTGGGCACATGTCCACAATGTTTGCTCGGTGGTTGTCACCCCGTTAGAATCTCGTAGGGCTACCTCTTGCGGCATTAACAGCAGCCACCCCGTCTAGCATGTTCTCTAAGAGTGTTTGCAGGACATCCACAGGGATTCGTCACCATTACTCTTGCAACCATTCAATTAGTTGAGCAATAGATTTTTGCCGCTCCTCACGAGCCCTCGCACGGCCATCCAATTCGTCCCAAAGATGGTCTATAGGGTCGAAATCGGGGCTCTGGGCGGGCCAGTCCATTCGGCGAACATTGTTATCGGCATACCACTGCATAGTAGCCCTTGAAACATGTCACTTGACATCGTCATCCTGGAAGGAACATGGGTCCATTTCATAAAAACGCCACAATGTAGGGAGCATATCATTATCCAGAATGTTACAATAGGCCTCTGTGTTCATGGTACCACGGACAAACACCAGCAGTCCTACGCCGAAGGCCGTGAAACACAAGTCAACTGACGTACCGAATTACCCATCTTCACGGGTGCCAAATTACTTTTTGGTAGGTAGTGTAGTTGACTGTTAGTATGTTGGTATTCTGGGCTGTACGGATTTCGACATTGCATGTCTGAGACAAGCTAATGTCACGGTGAAAGTTATTACATATCTGTTGTAGTACTCAGTACCAATGTGCTATAGTTATGCATGATAAGTATGCTGGCATAAATAACTGGTTTGTTGGTTGAGAGTGGTTTATATTATTGTGTGGTATGCTGGTGGGTTGTCACCTAGTACGTTTAGTAGGTGAGATTAACATATGGCATAGGGGTGGTATGAAATGAGTAGTTCTTATGTTGCATATACAATGTGATCTTGGCATGACTGAAGTATGCTGAGGTTATGGTTGGTACAGTGTCCAGTACTCCCAGGCCTGCAAGGTTACTCATATTTTGTTTTGTATGTCTCAGGGGTGGTGGTCAGCATTTTTGTTGGTATGACTGTTTGATAGAATGATTTTATTAATGTCTGGTATGAAATTATTTGGGGTCTTATGGTAATGATGCTATGAGAGACATGTTATACTTGTGATATATTTGGAAAAGTTAGTGTGAGGTGAGGTCTTCTTGAATTCTAATAAGAGGAATAAGTATATTTAGTTTGATGACAGTTGGAAGATTATATATTTTGCAAAAATGCAATGATCAACCTATTGAATAGCATAATATGCGTATGAATAAATAACGAAAATAAAATAAACATTTATATATTCATAGTAATATGTTTATCTCCATCTTTGAAATACATAAATTCGATGGTGGTGGTGCTAAGTGTGGTTCCTTCGGTGCTAAGTGTGGTGCCTGCGGTGGTAAATGTGGTGCCGTCGGTTTTAAATGCGGTGCCTTCGATGGTACATGCAGAGTGTACAGTGCTAAATGTGGTGTCTTCGGTGGTGGTTGTGGTAGGGGTGGAGGTGAATATGGAGTTGGGGGTGGTGGTGGTGGTGGTAGTGGATTTTGTGGTGTTGGATATGTTAGGTAATGTGAAGTTAGGTTAAGTTAGCGTGTCTTTCAAAGTCCTGACATGTGGTAAAATGAGCGTGTCTAAGTTAAAAATATTCCGTGTCCTATGCAATTTGAAAATATTTTCTCAGTTAGTTCTGCACAAGTGTGTGGAATGCATACGACAAAAAGTGGAATGACTAAATATAATTTTTACTTGCACTTGTAGTTAACTTAAATTGATGTTGAGAAAAATAAAATAAAATAAATATATTTAAAGTTCTTACAAGATGATTAGGTTAGGTGAAGTGGCTACTAAACTGTTGTGTATGATTTTGGGATGGTGTGTGCGAAAAAATTTACAAGTCCTATCATAGGGATAGGAAATATTTTCTAGGTTCAACAAAGGGTAAAAATCCGAACATGTAAATGCTTAAGTCTGGGAGAGCAATAAAATATTATATAAGTTTATATATATATATATATATATATATATATATATATATTATATATATATATATATATATATATATATATATATATATTTATATATATACACACACTTAAAGTGTTAAACTTGAAAAGAAAAACTTATTGCTGGCCTATGTAAGTCTGGTGAAGGTTGGTAGAGCATATAACACGCATAAGTTACAGTGAGTGAAACATTGAATGTTTAGGTCCCTGCGCGCGAGTATATAATCCATTACGTTCATTTGATGGAGCTGTTTGTCAGTGGCAGTCAAAAAATTTTGCCGAGAAGAATATATGGCCAAGTGTTCTGGTTAGATACTTGCCAGAATGGACTGTCTTGAGCTGTGCATAAGCATATTATGTTCACTATGTGCTGCTGTAAAGCTACTATGTGGATCGCATGGAAAAGTAGGGTTTCTGATTGTTGTCGGAAGTACGTAAATAAATAAAAAAAGTTTTTAATTTCTTGCCGGTGTTATATTCTGCCTGACATATAAATATAGAATATATAATGGTGCTTGGTTTATTCACATATACATACGTTGAATAAAAACCGAGTAGGAAAAATTATGCCTACAAAAAAAAGAGTTGAGACAAAAAATAATAAATACTGTATAATATTTAGACTTGAAGAGAGAAGTCCTGAAATGAAGCTGAGAGAACTATTTTTCCGTACTCTACTTAAAACTTCAGTACAACTTTAAAGAAATTAAACAAATGTTAAAATCGAATGATAAATACAGCTTTTTTATTCTATTATTTTAATCCTGTATCGTAACCAGTATGTTAAATACAGATCTCATTGAAAAAAGCAAAATATTGTTTTAAACTTGCCACTATGCTTATAAAGGTCTTAAACAAATCAATTCTCGGGGTTAGAAATGTTACGTCGAAGCTTAAAATTTCGCGAGACTGCCAGCCTCCTAAGAGTTCGCAAATTATATTTGCCTACCTTAATGTCTGTACATATTCATTCAATTTCTTACAACCTAACTGACACAAAATTATTTTAAAATGAATATATAAGAAAATCAATACAAACAAAGGCATATGCAATTCAGAAAGTAACAAAAGAATTTAAATACAATATTTAAGCACTTGACTTGTTATGGGAAAGGTGGTCTAGTGGTTAGCATGCTGGACTTCTAATCCGAATGTTGAGGGTTCTAGTCCAGTCACATAGCATGTGGCTTTTTTTTTTTCGAAAGCTCTCACAGGATGGTGTGAAATTTACAAAATTTAAGCTCTTTAAACTGAATTTATGTTACAAAATACATTTTCGATCGATTTTTACTACATTTCCAAAGAATATATTTCTGGCATTATTAAATGATAAATAAAATGAAAATAAATAAGTGTACTTATTTATTAATGCATCGATTCCTAAATGTCTGATTAGCAGGGCGACACAGCAGCGCGAGTGATGACTTAAGTTCGCAAGCACTTGTCCCTTCCCGTGTGATGCCCGCTGATGATGTCACTGCTTGCGCTTGTTGATGATGTCATTCTTGGCAGGTCGCAGCAGACCCGTTTGCCCTAGTGGACTTGTCGCAGCTGACTCGCAGTCCTATCGGCGCTGACTCGCAGTCCTATCGGTGCCTGCATGCATGTGCGGTTACTTGACTAGGCGACATAATTTTCGTACAACAGTTAAAACGAATTCAATAAAGTAAAATACAAAGACAAAATATTGTTTTTAAAAAAATAAAGTATTGAAAATCCAATATGTTTTACAAAGTCCTGCCTAGAATGTACTTTACAATAATTTTTCATATACCTTGTGGTGTATGGGAAACTACATCTATAAATTCGTAAATAGATATACGCACTGACGATTCACGCACTTTAGCAGGCGATGAAGGAAATATGTAGATGGCGGGATTGAACATGTATAAATTATATTAGGAGCAAATGTGACTAATCGAAAAATGTGAGTAATCATTGGAACTATTGCGACTAATCGTATGAGAGAACAAGAGAGAATGGAAAGAGAATGAAACAACAAAAATGGGAGGACTCCGAGAAAACCTATGGACTGATATAGAGAAAGAGAGAAACGAAAGAGAGAGAGGAGGAGAGAAAACGACAATAGAGGAGATGAAGAGACAAGAGAGAAAGTAAAGAGAGAAACTGATTGTGAAAGACCAGAGAGAAAGGAAATAGAGAAGGAAAGAAAGAGAAAGAGAGAAACGAAACAACAAAATATGGGATGATTACGAGAAAACCTACGGACTGATAGAGAGACAAGAGAAACGAAATAGAGTAAGAGAGACAAGAGAGGAGGAGAGAAAGGAAGAGAGACAAGAGACAAACTGACAAAGCACATCATGTAAGAGCACGGAAAAACAAGGCAGTATGGTAGTATGACATCACGATCATGTGCGCTTTGAAAAGTCGAGTCCGGTGATATACAACTCTTAATACTTACGCCTTTAAATTTTTTTATTTAAAAAAAATATTTAAATAAAAAAATAATTTTTATTATGATATAGCGATCGCATGTGCCTTGAAAATATGAGTCCGATGATGTACAACACGTAATACTTACACCTATAAATTTCCTAATTGAAAAAATATATTTACATTTTTAATTACACAAATATACTTAAATATCAGAAAAATAATTTTTAAAATAATGTAATTTTTATCGGGTAATTATTATGCGGCTGTGTTGCAGGTATCTTGCTTGCATTGAGGAGATACGTTGCCTGCAATGAAGAGCAAGCACTTTTTTTTAGGGAAAAATGGGAAATTTTAAGGGAAAAACGGAAAATTTGTAGGGAAAAAAGGGGAAATTTTAAGGCATTTTTGAGCTAAAACATACGATTTTGTGAGTAAATGAGCATGCTTGAAAAAGAAACGGGAAATTCTAACATGGCTGCCGGTGCCTCGCACCTCATCCCTATCACGTTTGCTATCGAAAGAACTATTCCTTACTACTACAGGCATACAAATATTTTAGGGTTATTTGGTACGTAGTCTGTGTTGTGTCTGCAATACAGTAGTTTTCACATTTCTTTCACCACGAGTTTCTTATCTTAAACTTTGCACATTAAATGCATATTAATATGTAACATTGCGATTTTTGATAATTTTTTAATGTGGGTTTCTTCCTTATTTGGACGGTAAGCCAAGATAAATCTGGTTCCACGTAGGCCTACTTCTTTATTGTGTAAGTCACTGACTTCCATTTAATGTATTAAAGTAGAATTTAGGTTTTTCAATAAAGTAAATAATTTTTGAATTATTCAAATATATTTCACATGTTACAAAGCCAACATTTTAAAAGCCTTCAACTAAAAATGGAATAAAACGTTTTCAAGTAAACTAAGAAAATTCAATGTAACTATCTAATATGTTGAAATAATTTTTTTTCATTATATAGATTGTAACTTTTTCATGACTTCCAATTGATATTTATATTGTTTTCAACATATTTGCATTTTCAAATATGGTTTTTTAATAATATTAATTAAATTATTATATTTCAGTTAGAATGATATTCATAATTGTTTGCTGCTAGAGGATCTGTGTCATGTCAGTAGAAACACACACACACACACATATATATATATATATATATATATATATATAAACACAACTTCCTGTTGTTAAAAAATGTATGACGGAAGTGGCATATTACACATTATATACTACTACAGTATTTGGAAGGTAGGGCACTCGTATCATCGTATTGCCTACCCACAAGACACTGGAAAGTTGCGATCGAACTGTACGATAGTATGAAAGCAGTGGGATTACTGATGGGTGTGTGGTCATAGAAGGCCCTGAGCGACCCAGAATAACCACCCAAAGTGAGAAAAATTCCATTCGTCAAATGGAACGTTCTCAACAAACAGTGTCTTTTCCCGACATCTAGAAACACGCAGTGGCGTTATTAGTGAACCATTTTCCCACCCGAACTAATGTCAAGGGACTTGTAGAAGAGTACATAATTTGTGAACAACCTGTAGGCAACTTCCTTTGAAAACCCGTTAATGGCAACTAAGTTTGAAAGTTTGTGGTAATCAGGTGGCACAAATGGTTTGTAACTGTCAATGAATCAATTTCTTCTGGACATAAATGACAACTCTACTCGAGTACAGACGGGTACTGCACAGTACACGGATCCAGACTTTATTTATTGTTGACCGAACCATCACCCAATTTGGTGGCACAATCGTGTGGGGAGCAATGTCTTATGGCTCTGCTTTCACTAGTAAAGCTCGTGAGAACATTGATGGTACTTAGGTATTTTTAGAAGATTCTGCTGCCTCATGTGCTTCCTTTCTTGGCACATGAATGGGCGTTTTCCCAAAATAATAATAGCAGGCCACATAGAAGAAATGCGGATTGATCACTACTTTCTTATTTTAGTATATAGATGGTCCTTTTTGTATACCAATAACCAAGCAATATACTGGATGCTTTCTTAAAACAAAACACTAAGACATTAACCACGTTGGCTTATACGATTCTCATACTTGAAAGTATGAAATATATCATGTTACGGGAAATGCTAGTATTTTGGTTGATGCATTGTCGCCTATTTTTATAGAGATGAATTTGAAGAGGTAAGAGGACCCGAACAAGTTAACATTGTAACGAAAGTGAGCATTAAAGGTCGGTTGGAAATGTGGAAAAGAGGGAAGCATTAGAAAATGAAGAAGAGATAATTACTTAACATATATTTCCAAAAGATTTTTTTTATTTTAAAAGAACGCCAATTGAATGATCCTGAATGCGTGCAGATTATTTCTGATGTTAACAATGCATAAGAATTTTCTTAACGAGTGGTCAACAAAAGGAAATGTCAGAGTTTTGTGGCAATAGATTTACAGCCTATGATATTTAAATATTATCACTAGTCTTTCATTGGTGGCCATGTTGGAATGGACTAAATCATATCCCATATCTATCAGATTTTCACATCGCCTGGATTTAGGATGGATCTAGAGAAATTGCTATATTGTCAAAATGCTTAACCCAAAAATCAGCCAACTGAAGGAAAGTATGCAGGTTCAGTAGCCATATATCGTTCGGAACATCTTTATTTAGATATAACACATTCTTATAGTTATTCCCATATTGAATAATCATTTGATATCATAACACGAGACATTCCCGCACATTGATCGGTGTCACAGGCAAAATGTGCAGAGGATATTGAGGTTGTAGTCCATCCTCATTCAGCCACCACAAGATACTTTTTGCGACACTGCAAATTATGTTGGAGGCTTCGCAGATATTAAGGTTCCTTAGAAAGCTCTACTGCGATGGCTGCAAACACCTCCACGTGTACCTGTTCTCACACTCAGTGCCGACCAAACTGGCTCATGAAAATTCTCCATATTGTCTGTGTCGAATGGCCTCAAATTACGATATTACTCAGTCTCTTGGTCAACATGGTAGTCAAATATATTCGATGTGTGTGTTTAAGAGAAATGTGCAGTAATTAAAAACTGAGATTTTCTGTGCTGATGGGGTGCAGTGAGTTAATGATTGAACAGCAGTGCAAGGAAGTGAAGAATAAAACATGAAGTACCCCGAAGAAACCCACTAGTTAGTTTTCTCACATGCGAAAACCTGAGTTCGACCTCACTGGGTATCGAATCCAGTTTGCCATGGTGGGTGCAAGGGGCCTGACCACTACACAATCATGACTCTTCCATAACTTGACCAAATGTACCCTCACTTTCTGCTCAGTGATTTTGTGTCCAGCGATGTGATGTGTTTCGTTTGTGCATTCCGCATATCAGTACATACAGTTGTCCGCCCTCTTGGTTTGTACAAATGGGCACAAGGCTGTGTAATTCAAATACTACTTTATCGGTTATTAGCATTTTCTGGCACAAAGTACATGTGACGATCGAGCAAAAACAGAGAAGTAATGCTATATTTTATATGCCTTGTCACTTACCGAGCAGTTGAAACATTGACTATGGTAGTTGTTAGCCAATGCCTCAACCCAACGATCTCCTGCTTCTATCGGAAAGCCGCAGGCAAAACACTTTGTTGTAAACAATTCATTCCAGTCTGAAAACCAAACAAAATACAGATAATATTCAATTGCACTTTCCTATGTATCAATTACATTTTGGCATGCACAGTGAATGTCAAATCTAACACCAAATTTAGCGAATCTACATATATACGAACAAACATAACAACAGTAACTCTAACACTATTACACTATTCTAGAGCGATTTTATTTCAGGATTACTTGTTATTAAAATATTTTTTACCTCTTATTTCTTTTAATAAAATACGTTTTTTGGAGAAACTCTTAAATATGATCATAATTGAACACTACATAAGCAGAGACCATGCCATATACAATACATGTTAAGTATACTCATTTTGATGTAGACTGTTATTATACTGTAATTATACTTAACATGAATAAGTATAATTATTTTAATACAGACAGATGCAAAACAAGTGTGCAAATTATCTTAATTGTCCCAATAAATTTTTGTCTCATGGTTTATTAATTTTCTTTTAATTCCACAACTTTTTGCTACTACGATGTAGCCAACTGTAAGGAATGTTTACATTTTTATACATAATTGGTTTTAAATATAGAACACATTTAACATATTAAAAGGTATAATTTAATTACAATATATGGACATATGATGATTGTAATATATAAGATTCAAATATCAGTTGCATTAAACAGAATTATCATCTGGATATAGGTAATATAACATACTAACAATATTGTTATATAAACTGAAAACACAGAAACACCTCTAAACGCATAGAGCAAAATAACACTTTAAGTCTTTATGTGTATATACAACAATTTAGATGATTAGTTCTGAATACCAAGTCTTTAAGTATCAATACATAATTTTCAGTGTCCTTTAAAATGAGCTTATTCAAGATCTAGCTACAGTATAGGGAAAATAGTAACAACAGGATAAATGTTACAAGATCCAGTAACATTGTGTAATCAGAAATCGTTTGATATGTACTTTGTTAACGGAAACTTAATATTTTGGTTTCCGATGGATGTCCAGCAACAATATTTAAGGCTAAACTTCACCCCTTTTGAAATAATTCCTCGTTTATGCATCATAATTTCGGATTCATTGTAATTACTGACAATGTACGATTATAGAAAATCTAAATTTTACGATTTGTTTAGTATATTTTTGCGTAATTTTAATTGTGTGTTACCTACTTGTTGTAAAAAGTCGAGAACTTATTAATAAAATATATTTTCGTCATATTTAATAACTATCGGGAGAAACAAAGCATCAAATGCTTTGTTTTCCACCCGTTGCATTATTATTTTTATATCTTTCTATACGCAATACATATTAAGTAATATGTTCTTGCCTTCTAAGTTGTAACAGCATCACAATCTTGTTTTGCTTTGTAGCAATGCATTTTGAATGTGACCTTGAAGGCTCTGCCTTAGTGGATGTGTGTCCCTGACCACATGTAATCCTGACATTTAACAGTGGCCTTATTCGGCGTGTGTCACATTGAATTAGGGGTAGCCATGGGACGGACTTAACACTCCAAATTAGGAAAATTCCACAGAAAAACATTAAATCTGAAAAGTATTTATAAATTCAAAAATATTCCAAAACTAAATATAAAAAACCAAGGATTTGAAATTCCAAAAAATAAGATGAGAGTACTTTGAAAAAATTAAAAAAATTATGTCATAAATAATTTTTAAAATCTTGTTTATGAAAATACTTTCAAAGATAAACATGCGTTTTTAATGCCTACGATCCTCTCCCATGGATCATTCTCACTCCACCTTCTAGGAAATTGGCGAAGCACATATTATTATCACAGCCTGCAGGTTGACGATGCCACCACCATTAAATCATTGGCTTTTCCTCACAACCACCCCCTGCCCTACACAAATTACTAGCATATGTCCAATGAACATTGCAAGCAATCCACTCCTTCACATTGTCACATTCGCACTACTGCTTTCCCTTCACCCATCTTTGAATTTAATAGCACTACTTGTCCCATTCCTACCATACACATTCAATTTTAACAGCATACTCTTTACTCTTCTCCAAAGGAAATAACATTTATAACTCATGTGTAGGCGCTATATTGGCTCGCGTCTATAAAGCATAAATTCGCCTGCACAGAACTAATTACATATTCGCCATTGCTCTCCCATACATAACTGCATTATAGTTCCCGCAATATACATACAATAATGTTTGTGAAAAATGCAACATCATAAAGGAACCATAATAATGGATGGAGATATTACACACATAACTAACAGTATTACAAACGAACGATTAGTTTCAGAGCAATGCAACAAAATTACTTACAAAAATCTGTATGCTATGTAAAGACTTCGCGAGATGCAATGTACACTACATTATCAAAAGTATCCAGACACCCACCTGAAAATGAAGTACAGCCCTTGGCTGTCTTCCATCGGGAACACTGGTAGTCATTAAGGGCTTGGCCCACCCTTAGCCTACACTCTCTAATGCATTCGTTCAATCAGGTGGCAGAATATTTCCTGGGGAATGGCAGCCCATTTCTTGCATAGTGCCGACATTAGAAGATATATCGTTGTGTTCCAGAGTGTTCTAGAACGAAGTTAGCTTTCCAAAACATCCCATAGATGTTCTGTTAGATTCAAATCAGGCCTCTCCTCTGGTCTCCAATGGTAGACAACATGCAAGTGGTGAAAATGTCAACTTAAGTGTGTCTTGACAGTGCCACATAAACCAATAAGGTCCGAATTTTACAATCGGCACTATACAGGCTGGTAGATTTCATTGACCAGGCATTCGCCAAACACACACACACACTGCCATCGGATCGCCACACGTAGGTTTTCCACTGTTATATTGTCCAGCTTCGATAATCATTACACCATGCGAGGTGGCGTTTGGCATTTTCCTGTGATATGTGGCTTATGGGCAGTAGCTCGGCCATGTAAACCGAGTTTTCATACATCTTGCCGAACAGTCATGGTGATTAGAGTAGATCCTGGTGCAGGTTTGAATTGCTCTGTGATGGTGGCGATGGATGATTGACGTTTGTGCTGTACGACCCTCTTCAATACTCGACAGTCTCTGGCAGTCAACATGGTAGGCCGGCCTGCATGCTTTTGAGCTTAACTCATCCATTCACATTTACACTTCACTCTAACATCGGGAACAGTAGACCTAGGGGGTTTAGGAGGGTGTGAATCTTACGAGCAATCTTCTTTCACAAGTAGCACTCGACTGACTGACCGTGTTGAAACTAGGTGAGTTCCTCAGAAAATCCAATTCTTCTTTCTTATATTGTCTGCTGACTATTGCGATCGCTTACCATGTGTTTGTAGACGGCAGTACTCTTTTGCCCTCTATTTTATACACACATTTCGCAAGGTGTCTAAATATGTTTGACCACATATTACATCTGCATGCACGATGACATTGAATCAAACAGGCTTTGGATGTGTTTCTGGGGAACCACATGCTACGGTGTTTCTACTAGAGTCCACAATTCATCGTTATTGGCTGTTGGATGAGATCATGGTCCAGTTCCCGAGTGACCATGTCACAAATGTTCTCAATATATTAAATATATATGGTGAACATGCACACCACTGAAGACGCGATATCTGCCTTGCTTAGAAGATGGTTTGGACATATTTAGCAACATGTAGTTGGGAATTGTTTTGTTTGACTATGGCTCCAGGAGTGTGATAAATATAGGGTACTGTTTCGGCGTACACAGCTTTCCTGATGTAGAAGTTGCATTTAGCACGGCTGAAATTCTTAGAAGCCGAGATCGTTTATGAAACCCAATTACTCCCCAAACCAAAATGCCTATTGTTCATGCAGTACGATGCTTGACAACACATTCTGGAATATGGCACTCACCTTGACATCGTCGAATGTAATTGCGGTCATTACTGTATTACGAGATGAAGCAGCAGAATTCGTCCAAAAACACAAGGTGACACTTTGCACGTCAGTGGATGTATTCTTGTACCTAGTGTAGCCTCTGGCATCAACATTTAGTGGTCATGGAAATTCTCCGCAAATAAGGGCATGCAAAACTCCTTTACGAAGCAGATGCCAAAGAAATATGAAAACAGACAATATTCAGACTTGTTGCAGTGTTCAAACATTCTGCTAACACTCGAGATGTAGCTTGAAAGTTCATACTTGCCATGCCGATGAGATGTCTGTCAGCCCATGTCTTCGTTACTTTTTGTGGCTGAGTTACAGTTGTTCGACTCCCCCTGTTCTCTTTAGTCCACTTTCAACACACTTGCATCACTTGCAAGGATTTTTGCCCCATATGAGGTGCAATTTCGCATCATGAAAGTTCTCCTTTATGCAAGTCGATCATTGGACACCGCTCAAACTCTGTAATGTACATAAAATGTGGCATTTTATATCGACGAGGCATATGATGCCAGTAGCAACATTTACAGCATACTGACGATGGACAGTTTTACTTGTCCGGATTTCCAACAGGCCTATATTAATACACATTTACTCGTCAGTTGAAAGGACGTTCCTGCGTTTAAACAAGCACTATCATTCCCAAATGCTTATCATTTGCATATGATACCCAGCTTTCCACTTGCAGTGAATTTGGTTTCAATTGCATGTTTCGTTAATAGTGTTGCATTTTCACACACATAAGTGTATATAATTTACAAATATTTTAATTTTTTCATAAGCACAGATACTATAAAATTTTTGTACAGTTTGAGTTCTATAAGCTGCGTGGCCCCATGTCTATCTTGCTTTCGCTCGTCTCTAAAGTACTCGGCAGTCCTCAGCAGACATGGTGGGTCACCTACTTTATCTCCACTGGAGAGTTCCGGACGATATAGAGGTGATTAATAGTCGTGACTACTTGCTCTATAGAAATAAAAGACACTCTGCAAGCAGTTGGCCATATTTATTTTACAGGAATGGAATACGAGTAGTAGGATTATATTTTTTGGGGAACAGGATTCAGCTAGGAGCCGTTCGCCAATTTGGATGACATTACAACAGGAAGTCGCTTTTGGCAGCATGAGGCAGACAGGTTATCGAGAAAATTTGCTGTTTTACAACAAAATCACATCAGAAGTTGCTGATTCTCTCTAAAATCGCCTTTCCCCCAAAAAATTACAAAAACATAGAATTATTCCCATAGAGTCCTCAAATTAGTAAAGCAGAGTAAAGGTTCCTCAGTGAATGAGTCACATAGTACTCAAAGGGGATAAAGCAGATTAAAGACTCCTCGATTTGAGATCCATATAGTCATCAAAGTGGCCATGCCGACTAAAGGTTCCGAGATAGGGGATGCATATCATGTTTGTAAATGGTAATGTTTGTTTACTTTACTGACCTTATCAGCCACGTTATAATGTGGAACTCGGAAAATTGAATAAAACTTTTAAAAAATATGGAAAAACTAATAAAAAACTGGGGAAAATTACATTACTGACACCGAACACCATGGTGGATGTGATTAAACTTGAACTTGACCACAGTGTCTTTGAATACCAAATAATGGGGGAAAAATCGTACAAAATCGAAAGAATACTTAAAATAGAAGGGAAATTACATTAATGGCTCCAACTACCATGTTGGATGGAGGTGACCTTGACCTTTCTCCTGGTGATATTAAACTTATCAAACCAAGAAAAATTTACAAAAAATCGAAAGAAAAAAAACTCGTAAAATTCTATCAAAAATTTACATTACTCATGCCGACTGTTATGTTGGAAGTAGGTAGTTTTAACCTTTACACAAATTACGTTAAACCATAAAATAAAGAAACTTTTTTAAAAAAATCGAAAAAATAACTCGGTAAAACTCCATTATTGATGACAAACACCATGGTTGATATGTGTGTCCTTGAGGGTTCGATTATCATAAAAGTGGTAGAGTTCAGTCATGCTACAGTACAACGATCAGCAGTCGACAGATTTGATGGTTCCTCTCGATGCCTGTGCCAATTAATCATTGACAATATAGTTGATCAAACTGCCAATCCCAACTAGGGAATTATTGGCTTTACATAAAACACTTTCCTTCTCCACTCCCGACCACACTTATGACAATCACACAACTCGACATTATTCCACCTCCCACATAATTTACTCGCCTTAGCTTGACTCCTTAACCATACAACCATGCTACCAACCCACCATTCCCAATCAATTATTTACTTGCCTTACTCGAAATTACTCGACCCACTTACCATCCACACTCGCCCCAACCCACCACCTGACTCTTTAGTACCTTCACTGTTCGACCTCCAACCCCCCGCCACTCATAGCTGACACTCATATGCCCCCCCTAACTCTAGCAACACTGGTGTCTAAACAAACATACATAGAGCCCTCACATGATCATTTTCCCATAAGATAGTATGGAGTGGTAGTTAAAACCAGCGAAAAATTAAGCACTGGAACATAATTTTTTGATGTACTAACAGGAAAAATCAACACATGTTCTGCTTTTCAAAAGTTTTTCAAGCTCATACTATTACAGGAAACTGGTTACATCTTATCAATATGGCTCATGATCACCTCTAGCGCCAATACCAGCCTGCAGCGATGTTAATTACTCCGAATAAGGTCAACAATCCCAGATTGTAGTATTTGAGACTATTCTTCCTATAGAGCAGCTTGTAAGCCCTGGAGAGTGATTGGTGGTATCTAATGCGAAGTAACTTACCTCCCTTGAGCATCACAAATATGCTCGATCGGATTCAAGAAGTGAGAGCGAGAAGGCCAGACCATGTATGCAATACTTTCTATTTCTAGGAAGACGAGAGCAAAATATATTCTATAAGGCTGAAAATTTTCACCTATCAGTAGGAAGTCTGGACCCACATCACCTCGACACAACCCAACATGGGGTGTCAAGATTTTGTCACGATAGCAGATAGCAGTTAAACCTTGCCGGCTTACTAATACAATGGCATGAAGAGATGTTCGAGAGATTAGCATAATTCCTCCTGGCACGACACCATTATTGATCCACCTCCATACTGATAACTTTCCACGATGTTTGACGGCCGAAATCGTGTTCCAAGCTCTTGCTTAGGTGGCCTTGCACATCGGTATGGCGGCTGGTCTTGGTGGCTGGTTGGCCTGGTTGTTATGGTAGATTCGTCATAACTTGTCTTATAACTCGCTTAATTTCGACTTTCTCCACCACAACCCTGCCGCGACCACCCTCTCACACTACAATATCTGTCCCTTCCGTTATAATTTTGCCATAAGATAATATTGGTGGATTGGAAAATGGAAAGAAATTAAAATACATGCTTATTCTGAACATCAAATGACATTACTGTTCTCATACAACCATGGAAGTGATCATGTCAGTGCCCCTATCGAAAGGTGTGCTAAGTTTTTACTTCCATATTAGACCATCTGCTATGTTCATTTTGTAGACATTCGGCTATGGCACACAGAAGATGGCTGGATAACTCATTGCTGTCACAGGCGATATGGAAAATGGAAGCTGAATAGTCCTAGCTCATGTGGCCATATGGCTTAAAGTGCATCATTCTGTTTTTTCTCGGATGTGGCAGCAGATTCTAGTATCCAGAACTATATCCTGAAGACCAAGGAAAGGACTACCAGGAAGGAAATCAGAAAGAGAGGACCATTATTTGGCCATTAGGACAAGATGGTATCACCATAGTACTGCAGAACAGCTAGTATCTGACCTGACAACACCCACTGGGACAGTGTACAGACTGCTTAGACTCAGAATACTTCACTATAGACAAATGGAGCAGAGCCATTAACATCTCCACTGGAAATCGAAAATTGGGTCAGTATTATATTTACAGATGAGTAAAAATTGTGGAAGAATGTTGTGGATTGGTGCAGATTAGTGCAGAGAATTGTTGAGGAATAGTGCAGAAAGGCGATGATTTGTGCAGAGAATTGGTGAGGATTGGTGCGGAGGATTTGTGAGGATTTATGAGGATTTGTGAAAATTGGTGCGGATTGTTGTGGAGGATTGGCGATGATTGGTGCAGATGATTGGTTAGGAATGGTACAGATAAGTATGGAGGATTTGTGCTGAGGATTGGGGTGGAGGATTGTTGAGAATTAGAATGGAGGATTGCTGAAGATTGGTGAGGATTCGTGCGGAATGGTAAGGATTCGTGAAGAGGGTTGATATCTGAGAATAATGCGAAAAATAAGACTGTTGGTCATCCGAGCTGCCATCGTACATTCCAAGTCTCAAGTGTCTACAGTAGCACAATTCCTTTGTAATCCATGGACAACAAGGCTTTTAAAAATGTTGGTAGATGCTGATCCATAACATAATTATATTATACTTGTGCAAAGTTTACTCATTTGATGGGCTTGGAGTTGCCACGTATACAAACATGAAAAAAATCAAATGTGAGTAACAATATTATGCCTACATTACAGTCGAGTTAGAGGATAATTCGCAGATTCCGACATCGAGTAACAATTAGACTTCGAGAGAGAAGATGGAAATGTAGTTGAAATATTTTTGCATGGTTCCACTAAAGTATATGAAAAATTTTGGTATGAATTTTAAAAAATTATTAAAATTAAAAAAAAAAAAAAAAAAATATCGTATAATAAATACAGCTTTTCGATATAACATAGCCTATACCTATAAAACGAATATGGCTACCAGAAACACACATATGTGGTTTGGAGGTTAGTGGGTGTAACCTCTAAGCTCCTTCGGGTAGCCCAGTAACACTAAGACGAGCCGAAGACCAAAGACCGCCGAAAAAGCGATCCTCAGCCACCCAGCCACCCAGCCGCCCAGCTGCACGAGCCGCCTGCCCCTATTTGAAATACATCGTTCGTGTAGCCCCATTTATACACTAATTACACTAAAATATGGTATACGCCTTAATTTTGTTTAATGTTCTACAAAAATGTATGGTTTCTGCTTTAATCTTTTGTTTCCCTCTCCCACTGGCCTTATTAGGTAGAACACTGGGAACTGGGACAGTATAAAACTACCCTCATTTTATGAAAATATGTAAACAATTCCAGTCCAATATGTCCATATAGAAGAAGCAAATAGAGATCTACATTATGTAGTGTACAATATGCATTAATTTTTGCATTAGGCAGGTACCGCGAAGTAGTCTCAAGTAACTATAACACATAGCGTTCGCATTTTTTTATGTACCGACAAAAGCAACTTTAAAAGTATAGAACTTAATAAGTTAAAACACGTAAATGCTGTTCACGGTAAGAGCACTTTTGAAAGCCCTGCTTAAGATCTATTTGTATGCACCTTGTGTATTATTCCGCCTTATGTAAAATTAACACTCCTATGGACCCCATCACTTTATCCACGCGTCGAACAAGTGAAACTATTAATTTATTTAAATAGTAAATATTTCACAAATTTGCTCTTTTTTACACTTCGATACATAAAAAAAAAGTACAAAGCGAAAGAAATAATTTAAGTTCTTACAAATGGGTACCTCAAATTTTTAATCTGACGTTAAGATATGGAACTATTTTCCATCCATCGTTACCAACTTTGCTGGGCGTATGTCACCAAGTGTGCCCGTTAAAATGTAATGCAGACAGGAGCAGTGGTTTTTTCCTAATTTTGATTTCAAAAGTGCTCACTTTATAGTGAACAGCCTTCACGTTAAATATCATAACCGTGTTTCTCGCAAACACAATCAAAATTTGACTACTTATTCTATTCTAGATATAAAATGCCTACCTGTTTCACAGTAAGGAAGGCCATCCTCCAAGAAGAATGGGTTGTTCTTGAACAAAGTCCCACAATAAGTGCAGGCAAAGCATTCTGGGTGGAAGTGCTTACCTACAGCATTCAAGCAATCCTACAATGAAAAAAATAATAAAAAAAAATTGAAATTATGTTGCAGAGATCGCAGAAAGTCAACAAGTCACCACAATATGTTACCTGAACAGACAAGTTTAATAAAAACAATTTCAACAGTCGTAAAGCAGGTAGGTCATCCATAACTAACATTACTTGTTATTATCTATATAAGCTTGAGTCATAAATTATTCGCATACCTCTTAATTTACAATGTTTGTTACGCTTACTGTCGCACAACGAGGTATATAGTAAACATCGAGTGGCGGAAGCGTTTCCAAACTGAGGCCACTTGAACCTCTGTCCGCCATTTTCATTTCAGTCAAAACAAAGGTCCGTGGTAGGGTATAGCAGTAAGGAATATCACTCATTCGTAACTGTAGTAATCGACAAATAAAATGCAATTGGATATTTTCACGCACTTGCTGGCTGGAAATAAAGTGTAATTCGCGGATTTTGCTTTGCAAGGCTAAATATCGTATAAAAGAAACCACTGGGAAGTTGTATAGTGTAGGGTTGTGAAAATTATTCTTGTGAAGAATTGTGTTAATATTAAAGTAGCCTGTATGTTTTTTGTAGTGTATAAGCCTATGGATGGAGCATGTAAGCGATTTATGTATCCATTAATTGAGTGCACAGAAATATCAAAGATGCAACGTGATGTGGTGTTTCGGCTCGAGACTGCAATGCAGATAATTTATACACTACAGCAGTCTGGCATCAAACCACAAATTTGGTGGATTGGCCTCTTAATCAAAATCATTATTTTCGTGTATTGAGACAGACGTGGAAATTATATTTCGTGGGTGCTCACGGAAAGCAGGTTCCGGTAAATATAAACGTATCGTTGAGGTAATGTAAAGCTGAGGGGCTTTCTGAAAAAAAAAAATTAGAAATCCGGAAAATGGAATAAATCCACTCTTTTATTAATACAGAAAACAGATTTTATGAGGCGCATCAATATTTCCCGTGATGGGGAGGGCTATGAAATGTAGGAAAATTGAGGGGTAAAAGTTATTAATGAAAATGTACATATTTTGTATTTTTTTTACCCCACAATTTCCCTTATCTTCATTGCCCTCCCCACTATCAATTTAGGTGTTTGTATTGGTTTGGTTATGTATTTTTGGCAATTTATGTATTTCCATGTGTAAATATCATTATGAACTACATATTTTCCACTCGTTTTACGCCACAATTTATCTGATCTTCATTGCCCTCCCCACTATCAATTTAGATATTTGTATTGGTTTGGTTGTCTTTTTGGCAATTCATGTATTTCCATGAGTAAATAATATTATAAGGGCATATTTTCCACTCATTTTACCCCAATATTTCCCTGATCAAGAAATTGTCATTGGCCTATTTCAAAAACCATTCCGTACGGATATTCACAGTTTTAGGCCTCTAACATTATTTGTGTCAGCTTTATGACGTTTTAAAAATGCTTGAATTGACTATTGTTCTTAGGTTATTTTTAATTAACATATTTGTTTTCCACGACATAGCACATTACACGTAATTCACGTCAATATTTTGCCGCGACTGTGTTTAATACTGTTACAACTGCGAGGTAAAGAACTGTAGTATTTATTCTTTTGGTGTTGATATTTGTTGGGTTATTTCTTCAAAAGGACGGCCTCAATTGGGATGAATATCAGAGCAAAGAAACAACCAGTCAAATGAAAAAGGCACATTAAATTCAAGCACGCAACTCGTGTTGCTTATTTGTTGTCATACAAACTTAAAAGATAGCAGTGAAGATGCACACAAATAAGGCTACGGTAACATTTATTCCACTCATATTTCTATGTATTGCTACTTACTGTTTATTAGGTTTATTGAAATTTATTGGGCTGGGCTTAGCATTTTTTTTGGGACTGTGGCAAGTCACGTTACACGACTGTGTTTCTAACACCTAGACAAAGGTACAACGTTGTGATAAACAGACGTGGATGTAAATAATTAACTTCGTCATAAAAACAGTTCACAGTTAAAACGTACAAATAATGCACATTAAATATTTGAAATCACTCACACAAACAGGAACGCCACTTTACACGCATCTGTTAACGAAACACGCGTAACAGTATATTATAATTCAAAAACTTATCACGTCTCATTCACAGTATCAACATGACAATAAGCATCAGCTGACAATATTTTGACTGAAGCAAAAGTGGCGGGACAGTTTGCCGATGGCTTCCTCTAAGAGCGCTGTAATCACTCACTCACGCTATCTAAGTTTACTATATAGCTCGTTGCTGTCGAAGCAGCGCATTTCATTCAAGGTCACTCACAATATTCTCAGTGACGGCGGTGTGATGTGATTTTGTTGCATAATTTGTAACTGCAGTACGAGAAACATTTCCCTCACTTGTGATTTGCATTAAAGAAGAGAGGCATGCAGTAATACGTTTTAAGTCTAATTTCCAAAGGAATGAATTGCTTATAACATCACTTTCCTGTCTGAGTGCCTGTGTATGTGTTGTGTGTATGTGCATGTGTGTACCTCCCTTTCAATTTTTGAACGCCTCAACAGAATTTCACCAAACTCGGTACGCATGTAGTACTTAGTAATGACACCTGACTTTGATAGTTTGCGACCACGTCAGGCACTTACTTTTAAAATAGTGGCCATTAAAATATTTGGAGTGATATGTCATATCTTGGGAACCATTCCTCCGATTTAAAATAAATGTTGTATCATGGCGAAACATCGATTATGCATCAAATGTAAGAGGGATATTGATGGTGGTAAGCTCTTTTGTAAGATAGCAGTATACGAATAAATAATGATTTTATGTAATATCTCGGTAACCAATACACCGATTCCTGCCAAATTTGGCAAACAAGTCATACTGACGCAGATGATGTTAAGTGATTCAAGTATGTCCTACTCCTATTTAAAAAATGGCGGCCGTACAGCCATTTTAGCTAAGAATGCTATATCGTTGAAATCATGTAATCAATTCCAATTTAACTTGCTTCGCTGGCAGTATGTATTACAATTATTAACTCTATCTACACGGATCACCTTTTGTCCTCAAATCTGTAAGATAGTGCGAAACGAATAAGTAAAGTTTATCTGTCATATCTCGGGAAGCAATTTACAGATTCCTACCAAAATTGGCAAACAAATAGTACTGCAGAAGACAAATAGTTCTGCAAAAGGTGGTGTAAACTGGTATGTTTTATGTAGGTTAAGCACTTATTTTCAAAATGGTAGCTGTATAAATACTTTAGGTCAGTATTTTTTACTAACGAAACAAATTCAAACTTAAGATTTATATTTTCGCAGTACTTGTTACAAACGTCAAATATGTCTATTCAGAGCCTCATTTCTCTGACATTTTGTTAGATAGCCCCACCAATAAATATAAACTTTTTATCCCATAGCTCGGGAAACAATCAACCCATTCTCACCAAATTTGGCGAAAAAGTTGTACTGTGGTAGGCCATATTAATATATGTATTTTTAAAGTATAACAAACTTATTTTCAGGATGGCGGCTATGAAAACATTTTAGTTTCGTGAGATATATCTACGAAACTATGTAATCTATTTTACTTTACTTTGTAGACTGGCAGTACTCACTCATCGAATGTGATAGAACATAACTATTCGTCTCCCATTTATGAAAATCATCACATGAAAATTATGGACGTATTATGCCATATCTCGAGGACCAATAAACTGAACACCACTAAATGTTACACGAAAGTAGTGCTACAATATGGTATGTAAACTGAGATGTTTGTTGTGCGGCAGTCTTTTTTTAATGGAGTTAAAATGTAATTAATTAATTCAGTATATAGCTTATATTAAACAATTAAAAAAATTAAACCAAATTTTGTATACCAACAGTATTTATTAGAAACATCAGTTATGCACATACAGATACAATTTTTCCTATCTATTTGTAACATAGTGCCAGTTGTACAAATCAAACATTCTGCCATATTTCTGGAACAGTTCACCTAATTTCCACCAAATTGTGCACACCATAAATGCTACAGAAGGCCATTGAAACTTTCACGATTTAGGTGAACCAGACAACGATGTTCAAAATGGTGGCTTCATAAATAAATAATGTAAGTTTACCCCTTGTATTAAACAATTTAATTAAATTCAACCAAATTTTGTATATTGACAGTATATATTAGAATCATCATATAGAACAATTTTTTTGACAGTTTTATAAGATAACCCGAAATAAGAAAATGAAGTTTATATACCATATCTCAGAGACAAAACATCCGATTTCCACCGTATTCTTATGGTCATGTAAACTTGCAATTTTTGAAAAGCTCATTTACTTATTTTCAAAATGACATCCCTGTAGATATTTTAAGTTACCCTTTCATATGAAGCATTAATCTTATTAAATACGAAGTTGGTGTTCCGAATCCGACCTCCGTAATGTAGTTGATTGCACACTAGTTTACTGTATGATGTTTTCTGTGTTCAAGAGCCGAGTAAGGCACGTGTGTATATTTGACTGTCCCATTACTGTTGCGTAAGTTTCTGATTTCATTTATAATGATATTGCTTTCAAAGAGAAGTCAAGCCTTACCTACCAACTCAGCTTTTAAAAACTTATTTAAAGATTAATTGCACCTATGTTGAGGAAAGTAGGTTCATTTGTTATATAAGTATCTTCTTGTTTGATGTTGGAGAGTTATCTTGGTGCCGATATTTAAGGAGGGCTGTGTGCGCAGTTGAATTACAATACACGTCTGCACAACATTCTCCGGACTGTCCAAACTCTGCAAAAACTTTGTTTTGATGTGTTAAAGAATCCTCTCTATTGTTATGATCCTGCTCCGTTGGACTTTCATATGTTTGATCCACTGATGGCATCCCTACGAGGACGAATATTTCACTTTTGATAACGACGTGAAGATAGTGGTGCATTGGTAGTTCGCAGCTCAGACTAAATTTATTATAATGAGGCTGAATATGTGTATCAAATAGCAAGGTTATTATGTCAAATGTTATGTGGTTGGTTTTTTTTTCAACATGTTGATAATAATAAATTCTGTAGCAAGAGTCCGGATAGTTTTTGACTCGCCCTTATATATAAGACGTCGTTTCGCATAGTGTGTAATGTTTCTGGAGCAAATTCAGTAAATCTGCTACCACCAGTTAGTTACAAGCGTTTGAATGTAAAGAATTACGACTTTCGTGAAAAAGTAAGTCAGTTTATTTTCAATTGTTATGTGGTTGGTTTTTTTTTTTTTCAACATGTTGATAATAATAAATTCTGTAGCAAGAGTCCGGATATTTTTTGACTCGCCCTTATATATAAGACGTCGTTTCGCAGAGTGTGTAATGTTTCTGGAGCAAATTCAGTAAAACTGCTACCACCAGTTAGTTACAAGCGTTTGAATGTAAAGAATGACGACTTTCGTGAAAAAGTAAGTCAGTTTATTTTCAATTGATAAATGATGTCCAGAGCGTCAGATGCATTAGACAGGAGCAGTAGTGTTCGGCCATTTTTGCTGATGGCTGGTGGTGAGCTTTAGGGTGTGCTTGTGTGTTTTCACGACTCACACTCAGACTTCATTTTCAATGGAATTTATTATCGTTCAAGGCGTAAACACTTAGGTAGTTCATGTCTAATACCACCTAAAACTGTAAGATATACTAAAATATTTATCTTTTTTTAACTTGGATAATTTAATACTATACCAACTTTTCGGTTATGTTTGGGTATAGGCTGTTCACGTTAAAGTGAGTACTTTTGAGGCCCTAGTTATCTTTCCTTTTCAGCGATTTTTTTAAAATCCTTTAACCACCTTTTTGAAGTAAATATTCCCATGTGAGTAATACACAGTGTGTGTATAGTCCACCACACTCAGAAGTTAACGTCTAAGGCTAAAATAAAATAGTTCTACTGACCATTATTCCAAAGGGGAGTGCTTTCAAAAGTGCTCACTTTACCGTGAATAGCCTATACCTGCAGATTGCTCCTTCATGGATCTTATTCAAATTGTTTAACAAACGCAGGTTTCCTTTAATTTATTTTTCACGTACATGTTTGCATGTTTACCTATCTTCACCTCGCTTTTAGACATATTCCATTACTATAAACTATGTGAATTCTCTGAAGTTTGAGGAAAAAAGGACATACTTTTTTGTTGTGAGTCTTGACTTCACGGCTGTTTATCATAGCAGGCATATATTAACACGCACGTTTGTTATAAACATTATTACAAGTGTTTCCAAGAATGCAAAAATAAACTTATATGAATGGTTTACAAATTTTTCAAAAATAAAGTACTTCTTCAACATTAATTTCACTTTAGAAACTTTAGCCCAAATATGCGTAGTTTTTAACTCCTCTTTGCCAATTAGACTGAGTTTCGCACACTAATTAAAACGAACTTTTGTGTAAAGTTTTCACTAATGTCTCTCTCAGGCCTGTGTGGCGCAGATATAAAATTGTGCAGCACACAGGCCAATAGTAAAAACTTCTGCAAAATTCGGGCTTAGGAAAATTATAACTTCCATTAACGCAAGATACAAGCCGACAAAAGATATTTTAAGCAAACTTGACGAAAATACCGAATAGCTCCTTTCTGTGACCCAACTATGGCCTTTGACTTCGTCAACCGTAATATATTAAAAAAAAAAAAATTGCCGTGCTATGGCATTAAAAGGCAACTAAACATCTTACTTATTTGTTACCTTACAAATAGGACTCCAAGTAAAGATAAACTATTGAGTATCTGATTGTGGACTAGTAAAGCATGGGATGAGATAGGGTTCAATTCTAGGACCACTTTTGTTTATTATATTAATCAGTATGTCGGTCAAAATGGCTCTGTAGTACTCTTTGCTGATGGTACAGGACTTACGACTGTCTAGTGGCAGTTAAGTATAAAAAGTTATAGATATAAATATATATATAACCTCTATGCAGAAACCCACTCTTTCTGCACAACACACACAATTCAATTATGATAAATGTATCGTCGATATTATTTATCCTATTTTTATATGCAACATTAATGTAAATATGGATATTATTAATATTACGCGTGCTCTTTCTTGCAGGCCACTACGAAATGTAAGAAGACTGGTTGTGATGGCTAGATGCTATGTATCTGGAATATTCTTTCGCCCCATCAAACTATTTAGCGAAAGAGGTCTTAAGGTGACATTGTTGTACAACATTTATTATTTGTTATGGTAAGGTTAGAATAGCTACTGGATTTGTTTGATAATTTTTTGGAGTTAAAAAATATATTTGTAACTAAACACATTTAAGAAAAAATGTTTATTTAACTTTTATTTAATTGTAATGTAATTACACATAATTACAAAATTTCTTCCTTTTTATATAACGTTTCATAAGTTTTGGATGATTTATATAATTTCTATGTAACATTCCTTACTTTCTGTATATTTGTAATTAATCAGTATTTCCTTAATTCCTTATAAAATATTAATATCAATAATAATTTTATAAACAATTTTTTGTATAGTTTAAATGTCTTTTTTCATTTGTTATTAAAATTGGCATACATTTGCAAAATTGTTTTGTTGTATTTATTTTTTATTGTTATACATACTTCTCTGAATATTTTTATTACAATTTTATTTAATATTTGGTATTGCGCATTATAATTACTATTCATATGCTATCAGGATAACGTCTTAAATACCTTTTGAATATTTACATTAAAGAAGTTCAACCGAAACATCAAGGGCACATGCCGTCCTGCGGATTCATTGCGTGACATAAGATGAAAAAAAATTTACAACAATTTAGTTTCGCGAAAAACGTGCAGCAGCCGTCTGTCGGTCAAATTAATATTCAGGCGGTATATCTACACAAAAATTTTATTTGTCGTGTTATGTACAAGATAGGCAAAATGTCAGTACGAATTCACATGTAAATACATCTTTTTTTTTTTTAATGTTTCAATTTCGTTTGTTGCAGCTGCATAGGGTGACTAACTTTTGGAAGTCTGATCTTGTTAAATTCCCAATTTATTTAGTGGCAGGTATAATTGAGTTTTTGGAGACAGATCATGAAGAATTCTACGAAGGAACAAAGTAGTGGAATTTTATATTGAAAATAACAGTTCCATTATTTTGACACAAAAAGCGTACTCCAGTCATTTCCCGGTCAAAAATGGGCCATCAGCGGCAGTGATTCGCAAACTAGTACAATGCTTAAACGAAAAGGGTTCTGTGCTGAACCTTTTACCTACTGGCTGATTACGTTTGGCTTGCAATGAAGGAAATATCCAACGAGTTAGAGCCAGTGTTGAAGAAGAACCGCGAACATCATCGAGAAGACGTTATAGAGAACGACGGTTCTCCCAAGCATCCTTAAGACGAATTTTAAGGAATGGTTTAAATATGTTTCCATAGAAAATATAGTCGGTGCAGGAATTGAAACCAGTGGATCACGATCAGCGCCAAAATTGTGTGATTTGCATTCGAGAACTTGCTGGAGAAAACCATGAATTTATTTACCAACTTATCAAGTCTGGCGAAACTCATTTCCCCCTCAAATAGCTTCGTTAATAAGCAGAACTGTCGTTACTGGGGTACAGGAAATTTATGGATAATTCATCAGCGGCAATTGCACGAGCCAATTGTACCGTCTAGTGTGGGGGTGACGTCACAGGAAGTTATCGGGCAATACTCTTTAGAACCTGGAAATGGTGGCACTCTGATCATTACTTGTGAGTTACGATGTTCGCCCGACCTTACAGCCGCCGATTACTTCCTGTGGGAATCTCTGGAGTAGCGAGTGCACGTGAACAAACCGCGTACACTTGAGCAACTAAAGGAGGAACATCCGCACAGAAATTCGAGCACTAAAGCTTCGAACATTAGCTACTGTCATGAACAATACAATCTAAAGAGCCCGACTTTGCGAGGCTGCAGATGGGACTCATTTGTAGGATATCATCTCCCATACCTACGACTTTGCGAGGCTGCAGATGGGACTCATTTGTAGGATATCATCTCCCATACCTCCGACTTTGCGAGGCTGCAGATGGGACTCATTTGTAGGATATCATCTCCCATACCTGAACTAATAAAATCTCCAGAACTTATCACTGACATTTGTTCAGGAATAAAGAGGCTATTCAAATATTAATTCATATTCTAGCTTTTGGCCCATCCTACATATTCATACATTTAAGTTTATGTGAATCGGATGGATTGTCATTATAACTATAATTGCTATTACAAAACTTCTTGTGCCGACGATCAACCCTTTTATAAAATAATTATCAATGAATAGTTCAAGTCCATTTTTACAAATAGCTTTTATCTGAGCTTTTTTAAAGTCATCACAACCTGGTTTAAAAATGGAAACTATATAGTTATTTTAGCTGCTTATATTTATAGGAGTAAAGATCTTGGTCTTTGTCGTAAAAATATCCCTTGAACGAAAATTAAAATAGAAATCAGAATATTTGAAGAGAACAATTAAAGCATGAATGGTCTATTCGTTAAGAACCGGTAAGATTATGGCTCAGCCAGAAAGATGGCTACGATAACAAGGAAAGCATGGAATTTCAGTCCTGTATCTTGCAGTTTGCCATGATGAAAAAGGATATCTAAAATCCTCATACCTAAACCTAAGTACATTTCTGCGAAATATTCTTTTAAATTATCACTATATTTTCTTTGGTGACAGTATATTTCATCTTCCTATTGTGACATCACGTACAGTAAATATATTTTCATAGTTATGAAATCAACGAAAATGAAGGATAACCACTAGTATGTATGATTTAAAAAAAACAAACAGTATATCTACTTACCCCTTTGACTTTTGAGTTACACTTGCTGCACGTCGGTGCTAAAAACTGCTCGAAGCAATATTCACAGTACAGGTCACCATGATCTTCTACAAACCCGATGTCTGCAAGAGGGCGGCGGCAGTGAGGTTTCATGCAAACGAAATGTTCCGGGCACCAAATCTTCCCTAGAGCCGATATAAATGGACCTCTGCAACATCAACAAACAACACAGTTTTTAAAACTGCCAAATTTACGATGAAGTAATATAAAACCAGTACGGTTTAAATGAAGAAGTTAATATCAACCGAGCATTAAATCATTCTACACTAAATTTAAAAGTCTTGTCCATTTAGCTATGCTAATAAATTTGTTTGTAACAGTGTATCTATCTAACTATATATATAATACATGGAATCAAACGTTTGCAAAATATATTTAAACCATCTATAATTATGAAATCAGTACTTTCCTATTTTCTAAGAAGACAAAGAGTTCCTGAAAAGTGTAATATGTGCATGTAAATAAACAGAAAATTAGATTTCTGCAAGCACAAAATACCTCCCTCTAGTTGTCACGTTACGAATTATTTTGTTGTGAGTTACATACAGATTTTGACATTAGTTACTTGCTTTTAATTCGGTACATGTTTAATTTTTTGCAACTAAATTTTTTTAACTATAGTTCTCAAAACATTTGCTGTGGGACAATAAATCATTCGTGAAGGCTGTAATTGTTATTTTTAGCGTAAAAAATGCAACAAGTGTCCATCTGCATTGTGTCTGATACTCTCACTTGCCTGAATTTATGTGCAACCGGATGTAACAAACGAGTGAACTTCGTATTTTATGGCAACGTAGTTGCGATATAAGCCGTCGAACTGTTTAATTGCCTAACTGCTACGTAACATGATTACTGTGTTCATGCATAGTCCGCTCGTTACGTATTCAAACGTGAACGGATGCTACATAGCCTAAATGACAGCTTGTCCGTATACATTGGCGTGTGTCCTGGTGATGTTTGTTCTAGTACACTTATTAAAGTTTTATAAATCTCACTACCATTTTATGCATTATTAGATTCACAGCTGTTAATAAGATATTCAAATAACTAAATTTAAACTTCTATGTTCAAATAAGATTACTTTATTTATGGCACGAACAGATCTATGCACACTGTAAAAAATGTGAGGTAAAATTCTCTTATATGTAAGGGAAGATAATATTACCTCTACGTGTAAGGAAAAATTACCTCTTAAATGTAGAGTAAATTTACATAACAAGTTAATTAATATAACCTAATGGTACGGAAGAGTACCTGACAAAAGTGGGAGAAAATCCCATACATGTAAGTGAAAAATCCCATACACGTAAGGGAATATTAACTATATTGTTTATATAAAGATATATATAGAAATACCTCGGACTATTTATTAGTACAATTAATTTCGTTATTACCTACATCCCCTGACGAATAGTAACTGAAACCTCAACCTTAAAATCCTCGACACTTGCTGGTGACTGGGCGCAAACCATGTTCCTCTATCACGGTAGGGCGATGCGCTGTCCATTACACCACGACGACACCACAACAATGTCAGTGAATATTAGCGTGTTACACAATTGTTTCTTCCGCCCGTCCTACCACTTAGCAGTTGAGACAATGCTGAAGAGATGCACGCGTCATAAGGTAATTTTCCCATCCATGTATGGGATTTTTCTCTACCATGTAAGTTAATTTTACTCCAGAGTGCGGTAATTTTTCCTTACCCGCAAGGAAAACTGTGTTTCCCACACAAGTTTGCGAATATTACCCTACACTTGTTACGTTATTTTCCCATTAGTTTTTACAGTTCACGTTGTTATGATAATACAACATTAATGCGAAGACAAACTTACTATGTGAATAATGTTATTTTCCTTATAACATATTAATTGCTTCATGCGTCAAAATCTTTATTTTCCCCCAATTTTAGACCAACCGGAACGTGTAGGAGAGATTTGGACGACTCGGAACAACGAGGACTTACGGGCCGATGAGGGTGGAACTGGGTGGAAATGGAACTGCGTCTGAATGTATGTGCGGGAAGAGCGAGAGATCCCCGAGAAAACCCGTCCATCAGTGGCATCATCCAGCACAATTCCCACGTACGAAAGTCCGGGAGCAGCCCCGTCGGGAATCGAGCCCGGTTCGTCGTGGTAAGAGGCACGTGCTCTAGATGCTATACCACCGCGGCCCCCTTCACCCGAACCAGACAAACCGACATGTTGGATATTCTAAGATGCTGCACTGAACTATTTTTGGAGTGACTACAAAATGTTTAGTCAGAAATTTATATCATTCACCAGATATTTTGCTGTTGTAAAAATACATTATATTTTACTGAACAGTACTGGTGTAATAAATGATCGAATACTTTGAAATATCTACAGAATAACTCTGTAACAACCAGAAATTTATTGGCGAAATCTTATACATAATAAATTTTGTGATTAATACTTTATTTTTATAGTAAATATCATTCTTTAAGTGCATGCCACGCAATGTTATGTGCAATTTTAAACTCCTGAGCTCATTTTTAATTTATGACAAAGTTACGTTTTGGCCCACAAATTAGTGAGGAAATCAGTTATGTAAATAAATATACTTGCTAACGACTTTTGCAGTCATCTCATTAGTACAATGTCACTAAAACAAAAGACGTTTTAATTTACAAGAGAAAAATACAGACAACACCAAATTATTTACTTCAGAACTAAACCTACTTCATACTGATGTTCATAATAAGTGCAATAGTACAAACTAAACAATATAAGACCAATATGAGAACATTAGCGCAAAGATCGCATAAAAATAATTAAGCAAAATTTAAAAAAATAGCCAAAACAAATATTTTGTAGTATCTATGAAGGTTCAGCAATAAAATTACTTGTGAAAATGTAAAATTGCTTTCCACTATTTTTTTCTGAGTAATAATGCAACAAATGAAAAGGGGCTTATTTAAAAAAATCGTATAAATAGCTTTCTTATGATTTGCTCTGATATTCTATGTTATGATAGTAAACTTTCTAAATCTGTAATTAATATAAAGCTTTGCGTAGTTTCTATAATATACAGAGTGAGTCCTTTAAAAGAGGCCCCCTGGTCTGTATTTCCTCATTCCCTCGCTCCGTTACACACATGTCCCACGGGGCCTCTTTTAAAGGACTCACCCGGTATATTGAGTTTCCTGTCAATATCACGCTTTTTTCTTTTAATGTACACGACTTATGAGAGTGTGCGACACATAAACTAACAATAAAAACTCTGAGGGACATAAACAAATAATAAAACACTGATAGTCTTCCGGTCTTAGGAAACTAATACAGAAAAAAGTGTCAGTACCAGATAACGATTTTCGCCAACTTTCTAAGAAAATATATTACCAAAGTGTTGTATTCCCTCAACGAAATATTTTACAGTACCGTAAAAGTGGCGATTTTAGCAAAGGGATAACGCTCTGAAAATTTTTATTCACCATAAAACTGTTTTTTTTTTCACGCACCTGTCATTCCAAATTGAATGTATATACCGGGTTTCAATCACGATCGTAGATTAATACAAACCACATTCCCACTTCTGATACCTGCACTAGCAGACAAATCAAAATTAATATAAATAAATATAATTTACTTAAAAAGAAAATTTAAGCACAACATTTTAGTTTAGATATTATAATATCAAAAAAGTATTTAAAAAAATAACACGCATAATTAATATACTGGATGTTCAGAAATTGATGGGCATAATTTTAAGAGAGGAATATTTTCATATATGGAACATGTGTCCGAAAACGTCCCCCTACCGAGTAAAAGGCCGACAGTTGGCAGTCGGATAAGAAAATATCTGTACGGGTCTTTCAATGCCTATGTGGCACAGGACATCTTCAACCAAAACATCATAATGCTGGAGCGAGGAGACGTCTTAGAACGCTCAGTTTTGAGAATGAAGTTCCTGATTAGGGGGCAGCACAACCCAAGAGAGCGCCCGTGCAATATTCGCACAACATGGCCATCAATAATTCTACAGTTTAGGGGATATTACATGAGCGACAGTTGCACCCATACCGCATTAAAAAAGTGCATGTGCTAAGGCCTTGTGGATTTTTCACTTCGTGTGCAATTTTGTAAATGGTTTAGAGCGCAATTTAATTAAAATTAACACTTTGATGAGATCCTGTTGTGGTGTGATGTAGGTATGTTCACAAGAGACGGAATGTTTAATACCAAAAACAGTCATGTGTTGAGTGATAACAACCTATACGAAATACGTACCCTGTCATATAAACACAAATTCGCGGTGAATGTTTGAGCTGGACTTGTCAACTATTACCTAATTAGGCTGTACATATACCCATCTCGCCTGTGTGGTAACATTGTGGTTCTTACGCGAAGGCACTTCACATATGCTGTATGGAGGCACACGAATGACGCCTTCCCTAGACGATGGTTTGGGCGAGGATGTTGGTAGCTCGACCTCCCAGGTCTCCCGGCTTAACACCCTTTGACTTTTTATTGTTAGGCCACGTGTGAAGTCTTGTTTATCAAACACATGTGGATAGTGGGGTCGTCTTGACTTCGAGGATCCTTGCCACCAGCCTTGAAGTTCGACAATAACTTTACATTTTTTTTTTCCCATAGTATGTAACAACATGGCTGGCCGCGTTAACGTCTGCTTGCAAGTCGGAGGACGTCCCTTCCGACAAACCTCCTGCGAAGGCGGCCCATGCCTAACATGTGTTTGTTTCTGCACTGCGACCAGCTTCTTGCCGCCGCGGGCGGGAGTGGAGCCAGCCTGCAGTCCACCTGCAGGCTGGCTCCACTCCCGCCCGCGCGTGAATGGCCCAGGCAACGCGCCGAATTCGAACGGAGCGCGTGTCATTCGACACCAGTGGCTCGGTAGAGGTTGAGTTACCACACACACGTTCCTTATATCTAAATGTTTGTCTCGGCATACCATATCAACCCTTAAAATAACGTCCAACAATTCACGAACGTACAGTATAACATTATTTAAAATATATTAATTTAAAACCTGGAAAATTAAGAAAACAATATCGAGAAAATTGCTGTGGCCAGTTGTATTAGATTTTCGATAGGATTAGGTGAATTTGTTTGAGGTTGAAGCTCAAGAAACAATTTGACTGAATAGAAAACATAATAAAAAATAGGAACAAAAATGCAATTACTCTTTTTAGAATACTCAAGGGAATTAACAGGTTAAACAGTGGGTCTGGAAGTATAAATTTATTTCAATCTATTATCTGAAAACAAAATAAATTTATGAAGAATAATTAAAAAATTTGAAATATTTAAATATTAAATAAATTGACAAATGAAGACTTATTTGTAAATAATAATTCTGTTAAGATATTGATTTCACTGGGTTAGTTAGAGGAAAAAATAATATATTTAAAGAATCATGATTAATTATCCTTAACTTTGAAAAATAATTTCTCAAACTGTCAATACACTTAGAAATTAATGCTAATTTCCGTTTAATCAACGTTAAAATTCATTTTGTTCAAGAATTCGCTCTTAATTAGTCTGCACTTAAGTGATTTCGCGAGTTATGCTCCAAAATATAAATTTGTAACTACACCACTATAAAAATTTGCAAGAATATAACAAATATTTTAAATTAAAAGAAAGGAATGAAATATTTATGACGTATATAACCAAAAAAAGATATTATTTTGGTTATTTGAAATTAGTACATATAACTTTATTGACACTGAGTTACGTGTTTTAAGAATATTAAGTATGAATTTTAATATAATTTTAAGTCACCACCCCCTTTTTTTTTTTTTTTTGTAATTTTTTGGAAAAGCATGAAGTAAGTGTAAGTTCATGCCCTAAACTTTATAAATAAAAAAGGTTTCTTTAGCCCTAGTTATGTTAAAACATATATTGTATAATTTTTAATTATATAGTAAAAATTTATAATAATTTATTAACTGCTTGTATTAAATCAATTATTTTTTGATTTACAAATAAGTACCTTTTTCGAAGAAACAAATCTCTTAATAATTAAATTTTTCCCGAAAAATGTTGTCTCATGTATTGCATCTTTATCTTTATCCTACAAAATCATTCACCACATTTTACAACATTTCAAGGAATTTAAAAATGTTGTAGTAAGATTTCGTAAGTTAATCTTTTGAGTTTGGTCTTTCTAAAATTTATAAACTTTATATAAAATTCTAATATTTTGCATTTATAAAATACAGGTTGTCTGGGAATTCAATATATTAATTTTCTGGGATGGTAGGCCACGCCAGGACGATCATGTGTAACATAGGAATGTGTGGTCGGAAACGATTCCCTACTGTTCTACAGGCACCGAACGCACCACACATATTCTAAATTTCACGCGCGCGTGGCATGTGCCCCTTACAGCGAACGGACAGCGCTGGTAACAGCCTGCTGCATAGAAACGTATGTGGCCGTGTTTCATGGTGGTTTACTAACACACGACACACACAGTGAATCACCGTTAAAGCAGTTCCTAGCGCCGAACGTGTCGGCTACTGCGCGGGTACTTGTGGATGGCGGGGGCCTGCCACCTGCTCGAGCACGACCTCCTCAAAACGCGGGGCGGGGTCGAAGTCGCATTCGCGCACCAGCGTTTTCCCTCGCGACTTTCGCTGATCCTGTTTCACGCATCATGCTCCTGTTTGGTTAACGCCTGCCCTGGTATCGCTCACGCCAACACCTCGCCGCCACAGCAGCACTGCCTTGCGCCTCGCCCGTACGCGAGTACCAATAACGTGCGCATACTCAGCGCACACAAACGCCTGTGCCGGCGCCATGATTGCACTCGCTTGTCCGACACATTAACCAGCACTGACTGCGGGACTCGCTATTTGCTGTCGTAACAAGCACTGCTGCCCGCGTCACGTGTGCTCCAAAATTAATGTATTGAAATCCCAAACATCACGCAAGTACATTAACTGATGCACAATGAGAACGAGTTTTATCTAATTCTAACACTCAATATTAATGCGGTGA
Source organism: Dryococelus australis (assembly GCA_029891345.1). Lineage (NCBI taxonomy): Eukaryota > Metazoa > Arthropoda > Insecta > Phasmatodea > Phasmatidae > Dryococelus > Dryococelus australis. The sequence goes on along the minus strand of CM057009.1, from coordinate 52,886,701 downwards.
CACAAAATTTCCATTGTTTTACAAAACACAATTTTTCCTCTAATTAAAAGAAAATACAATTAAGAATGTCTTATTATTTATTTGTTTTAAACAAAATAATTTAAGAAGTTTTAGTTAAATACTCGAAAGTAAAATGAAACTGATTACAAGTATACAACTTTTGTACCAACAAAAGTTACATACTTTTTCAAATTTATATTAATACATAATTATTCACAAATAATGTTTACATTTGAAATTAAATGTATAATATCCTAATTTCATTTCACGACTTTTTAAAGTGATTACAATATTTTAATTGAAAATGAAGCCAACAATATTACTTTATTGTTAAAAAAAATTAATACATTTAAATAGGAGATAAAATAGTTTTTCACTCAAGTTAAAAATATGAAAGTAAGCTAAAACGTTTAAAATGAAATATATTATGTTCGAAATTCCCCCAGAAAATGTTTTGCCTTTTTGAAGATGGGACTAATTGATTTTGTTTTAAACACTGCACTCCGTATAAAATCACAAAAATTAGATATTTTGCAGACTCAGTTTTGTTGATAATTTTCGATAAAATTATATTGGAAAAGTAGTGTATGAGAAAAAAGTTTGAATTTTATCTACGTATATGAAATTTTTATTTGTTTTCCCTTATTTTTCGATATTTTGTTTATCTAATTTTAAGAGAGAAGAGAGAGAGAAGAGAGAGAGAGAGAGAGAGAGAGAGGAGAGAGAGAGAGAGAGAGAGAGAGAGAGAGAGAGAGAGAGAGAGAGAGAGAGAGAGAGAGAGAGAGAGAGAGCTCTCTTACTCTAACGACAGATGAACTTTATATGAGCGGGAAAGTTCGTGCATCTGCGTATATACCCTCGCTTTCGGGGAATCCACAAGTCTATCAGGGAGGATGAAATGTTCGCCACACGCTGAATGTGGTGGTGCATTGATTGAAAGGAGGCATAGAAATGTAAAAATCTAACTGGTGAATCGAGTTAGTAATTATATATATGCATAAAGTAATAGTTACACCAAGTAGATACATATGTTACCACTATGGAAAGTACTTCTTTTTTTTTCATGAAGATGCAATCCATTGATTGTACGGAATCCAATTTATAGCTTATTTCTATGGATGTACCTTCTCCCACTGCTGGAAAATTACATGCAAAACAGTGTTGCTACTGTGAAAAGATTTTCAGCAAATGCTGCAATGCTCGGCGACATGACAATCACCTTTACGAAGAGTCCTTTTTGCGAGATGAATCATTGTGACAAAGGGCACATGGGGTTTATGAAAGGTGATTATGTTGAAGACATCATCAAGACTGCAAGGTTTCGTCTTTTGAGAGCCAGCGAGTGATATCGCCAATACACCCTGCTGCCTCGATGGTTATTGGTTCCACAGTTAATGCTAATTATAGAATGGAGATCTATGGGGTTTGGTAAAGTCAGTATGGGTGAAATGTTCACTTACAAGACGTTCGCGTGAAATCGACGAACTTCAGAATAAACAGTTCTCGGCTCTAAATACTGATGACGACTGTGCGACCCTTGCTTAGAAATGCCAACTTGATATTAAGAATGAAACAGGTGGTGAAGACGATTATGAAGACAGCATTGATGAAAATAAACGTGAAGATTGTTCTAGCGATGAAGATAATGGCAATTTTCTCGATGCACTGGCACAGCCCTCGACTATATTTGCTGCAACGAGCGACATTACATGCTGAGAATACTGGCTACCTATTTCCCGAAAACCTGAATGAACTTGTTGATAAACTCAAGACGTAAATTTATTGACCTGCAGAAACATGGGGATCTCTCACACATTGTTGATATATCTTTAGTAATTAGCTAATTAGAGAGGAGGGGGTATATCGCATGATGTGATGAACTGCTTTCATCTGAATTTGTAATTACTAAATAATACATAATTTAAATAATAATTGTGTTTTAATATTTTTGTACTATATGTTTCATCCCTCTTAGCTTGAAAGTGGTTCTATGAGTACTCGTTTATTGAAGTTCAGATCTATGCACAGAATATTAATGTAGTTTTTAAACATAAAAATTCATAGTTTGTGGAATCCATACAAAGCATTAATGCAGTCGTCAAGTACAAATGTGTTGAGACAGTTGGAGAATGAATGTTTTTTAATATGTACGGATGGGGAAGAGACGACACACACATGGACTGGTTATGAATAGATGATTTTTCGAAATACTAGACAAACGATTGATGGGATTATTGGAACATTGGGATAAGATTGTAAGATTGATGGAAAGATTACGTGAGTGATCGAAAGACTGATAAAACGAGTTAAAAATTGAATGCAAATTTGTAAAATTGATGGAAAGATTGCGAAATATTGGTGGAAACTTTATGAAAGATCTATGGAAAGATTTTTGAAAAGATTACCGAGGAGGAGGATTGTGACAGATTGTGAAAGATTACGAAAGATTGCAAAAGATTGATGGAATGATTGTTTAAGAAGATTGAGGGAATTATTGGAAGAAATATTGATGGAAAGATTGTAACATTGAGGGAAATATGAGACGATTTATGGAAAGATTGCGAAAAATTGATGGAAAGAGAGTCGAGCTGTGAGCATGGTTGAAACATATATGCGGTTAATTTTGACAGCAAGCAAAACGACATGGGCAGCGAGTTAAGGTTACCTACTTTTTCATAAATAAATATAGCTTTAATTAATTTTTATGTAATTTTTTTTTTTAATTATTTATAATTTTTGGATTTTTTTGCGTTTAAGGTCAAAGATCAAGTGACAAGATCAGTCAGATCCTAGATGGTGGTTTGGTGACATCACAGCATGTCAGCCAGCCAGCGCCGGTGCCAGGGGCCAGTTTTGTCCCATTTAAAATACATTATGCCCGAATGCAGATAATCATTCTAATTAAAACAATGCAAATTTTAATCTTGTAAATAAATATATTGGACAAAAATATGCATGCAACCTTCAAATAACATGATGCCTTTAACTGTAGCGTTCATGAAAAATATCCTACAATCTGAAAGAAGATAGCTAGGTCAACTTACGTGAACGTTTCATTGCAATGTTCGCAAATAAGTTTACCATCAACGCTCTTCAATTTACACTGCTCCTCTAGTGTCTTCGTCAATGCTTCTGTTAACATTCACAATATTTGCCAGGGTTAATATAATCATGCAATAATCAAAAAAACACAAATACAGGTTAATGATAGCCTAAGATACACAAACTAACACAGTGCAGAAAAATAAAAAGTCATTACAATTTACAGTACATAAAGCAGTTAGTATAAACAACCATAAGTGAAAGGAAGCATTTAATACGAACACAATCACTTGATCAAACCTCATAAAAAAAGCTGCAAATACATGTAATTAGAATTATGTACATTTCCACAATTATGCAATAAAGCTAACAATGAACACCAAAGGTTAATAACTTAATACTGATATGTATCAGATTCAATAAATATTTTTCAGTACTTACCCAAGCAGGAATATTTTTAAATAACATATTTATATTAAGACTAGAAATATGCAATTTCATGTTTATATTAATATTGTCATAGATTATTATTTATGTGCTATGTCATTTAAATTAACGAACAGAATGTTTCCAAACACAAAAAAAATTAAATGTAACTATGATTTATCGATAATTTTTCTAAGTGCAGTAACAACAATTTGACGTCACTTTTTGGAAGACAGCGAAACTATAGCAGTTGTGTTGAAAAGCCTGTAATAATAATGAGGTTTCAAAACAAGATTAACCTACAGAAATGTTTCCCCTTTATTTTTAAGAACATCAATTTATTTGGTAAGCCTGCACGTTATGTAACTGATAATTCTATCATTTTATTGCTTTGATGTAAAATGTTAATAGACATATTTTTCACAAAGTATCAAATACATTCGTTTCACCCAAAACCCAATAAATTACGCAACAATTACGAAGTTAGTATCAAAACAATACTTTATAAATACTTAAAATCAAGCTTATTACCGAAATGAAAATAACAGAGAAGTTCAATTGCACCAAAAATCCATTTTAAAACTACTTCATGCAGTAAAGTATCTAAGAGGCGTCAATTCAACAATTTTAGAGAAACATGCATAAAAAAATGTATGATGATACTGTACGACACATGCTGCTACAGTACAAACTACACTTACATTAGGCCTACCAAATTTAAATATCATGGAACATTAACGCAAATTATTCGACATTGTTACACCGTATGTAGTTTTGGTTAATAAAATGAATTTACATTTACAGGATTATGGATTTATCTGTAGGGAGAGTTTTTGCATGACAATGGTGAACATGAATGTAACACAAATAGTACTGGAACACTTTGAAAAATTGGTGCCTACGTTCCTCAGTATCCATTATTCGGTGTCCATTGATATTTTCTATGGTAACTTGGCATTACAGGCACACAGTAATTGGAAGCCATAACTTCTGCAGTTTACATGCATAAACTCTGAAGCAATGGAAGGTTTCAGGAATGGATCGGAAAATGTGAAATAAGTGCAGTCGATGAAGCAACATATGGCCAGATGCTTCTGTGTGTGTGTGCCTAGTTTAACAGAATAACCAAACCCATAGTGAGCTCGACCTAAATAGCAGAGGACTTTATCATCTGCATCTTCACCTATCATAACTACTCCCCATAGCCATATGGGACACAGTGGACAAGATTACCTCCCAATCTGTCTTCTCCAAAGCTTCTGACAGACAGATAAAAAATTCTCTGAGCTACACAAAAAGAAGAAGAAACCAGGCAATCTTTCTGACAAGACACTAGATAGACAGTATTTTACTGCACGCCAAAGGTGTAAATTTTGCTGTTACACCAAAGACAGTACCATTAGAAGACATTGTGTTTGGTGTTGAGGGCAGACATCCTCCATTTTCCTGTGGCAGCAGCCAAAGAATTTCGATCTGTGACTTTGAAAACCCTACAGAAACCCAAGCCTCCTCCCTCCAACATCACGAGTGAAGAAATACAGCTCTCAGAGATATTCGCAAAGACAAGAGCATCTGCGTTCTAAAAGCTGACAAGGAGAATGCCACTCTTGTGGTCAACACAGATGATAATGATAAATAAATCACCAACCTACTTGCACATCCACCATATCAAATTGTCAACTGCAACCCAATCAGACAAATTAAAATGAAAACCAAGAGACTTATCACCGAGTGTTCAGTCACAGCAGAAATCAAGGAAAATTTCATAGCCAAGTACAGAGGGAAACCCCTTCATTCTATGGCCTACCGAAAATTCACAAACCAGATATTCCACTTTACCCTATAGTCAGTGCAATGGGCTCACCAACAGATCCATTAGCCAAGTACCTCAAAAAATCCAATGCCCCAGTTCTAGCAATACCCAAGTCCCACATCAAGGATGCAGCCCCCATTCATAGAAACAATGCGACAACTCACTGTGGCAGAAGAAGATATCCTAGTCAGTTTTGATGTAGTCTAATTGTTTATCAGAGACCCTATCCAAGAAACACTTTAGTATCTTCGCGAACATCGTGTAGCAAATCCTGCAAGCAATGAAACTATAAAACTCGTCGAGCACTGTGTGAATTACACATACTTCTCCTTCAGAAACATTACCTACATCCAGACAGCAGGCACTACAAAGGTTCCCTGTTATCTTCATTGTTAATATATGTATTCATGCCCAACTTTGAAGAAAGAGCCATTCAATCACGCCCACATAAACCCAAGTGTTGGTTAAGATACTTGGACTACACTTTGCCCATATGAAGCCATAGCAGGGAACATCTCGATGCTTTTCTAGAAAACCTTAATAGCATACATCCAAACATAAAGTTCACAATTAAATTGGAGAAAGAAGGAAAAAATCCTTTCCTGGGTGTCATGATTTCTCAGAGACCAGATGGCCGCTCACACGATCATATACCTGATTGCTACCTCCCACCATCCACTATCCCAGAAAAAATCAGTCATCACCACACTTATAAATTGAAAAAAGAAAATCTGTGAAGAATCCAACCTATCTGACGAACCCAGACACCTGACTTCTGCTCTGACAGATATTGGATACTATATATATATATATACATATATATATATATATATATATATATATATATATATATATATATATATATATATATATATAAGCCATCAACAAACACATAACCAAAGAAAAACCCACCAATTCAATAAAATAGCTATCCTGTCTTATATTCAAGGAGTCACCAACCGCTTGTCACGTATCTTAAAGAAACAGAAAATTCATGCAATACAGAAACCTTCAGGAAATCTATCCACGATTTTACCCACAGTGAAAGACCAAACTCCAGCCGAACAATTCGCTGGCATCTATTAAGTACCATGTTCCTGTGGGCTAGTTTACATAGGCCAAACAGGCAGATGAGTCACAATCAGAATCAAATAATATATCTGAGACTTCAAACATGAGAACACCAGATCAGCCATAACAGAACATTCATCCACAACCAAACACAATCTATACATTGAAATGATCAAAACCATTACCAACATTTGCAATCACAGACCAAAATTAGTAAGAGAAGTAATAGAGATATGGAAACACCCTAATAATCTCAACATAGAACACCTAGGCACCACTCTTTTACAAGAATAGGCATATCAGCAGCCAAAACCAAATAAATAGTATTGGTGTAAATAAGAAGCCAATGGAAAATGAGACTTCCTCTAATTGTCCAATATACCATCCAATGGAGAGAGATCTTCACTTATTAGCTAATACAGCAGCCAACATGGAGAGGCTTTCTATGATTGGTCTTCACCTTGGCCAATTAGAAGAGGTCCCCTGTGATAGGGCAAGCAAGTTGCTACAAATAGAACCCTACTTTAATTAACCCTTATAATGCTTGCTGCAATGCTAGGCGAAACATCGGTGACCACTTCCATAATAATTAGGCTTCAACCTAGAAAGCCAAAATAGCTCTAAATACAATGGCCGCAGAAACCCACAAACCTTTTTTATCCGAAAATATTAAGGTTGTGTCATCATAAAAAAAATGTTACATCATTCATAAATAAAAAAATTAACATGCAACAGAAGCGATTCTCCTAGAAAGTCGCACACTAGTCAGTGAATTTCGCAATGAAGAAAATTTTTAGCTTACCACCATGTCTTCTTATACCATTTTGTTGCATTATTTTTATTCGCTGGGATTTCTGAGGTTTCTAAGCTAAATAAATAACGAACCAATCTGTGAAGTTTTAACTGAGGATACTTTAAATGCACAAGAAAGGTTTACTAGGATAAGTTCAATAATTTTTGCATACCATTTTGATTGTATTTGTAGAATGTTTAATGTTTTAACTTCTCATTTTGTGTTATCATTGGCAGACATTTACTAAAATAGACTAAAAAATGGAGTGTACCCAAACTGCGAGGCATATTTTAATGTTTGTTTTATTGTATTTTCTTAATAAAAGCATAAATATTCTGAATTACAATAACCTATGAATAGTAATAAGAATTTGAAAAGGAGACTGAAATATATGAAACGTGTAGACCTCTACTTGTGGAGAGGCAAAACCAGCATGAGTTATATGGCCATGCCTGGTGTTGGTGTTAGTAGGAGGGGATAAGGGGAAGGGACACGCCCCCAAAAGATTACCTATACAAAGTATACCTATACAAACTCTGTGGTCTCCAATTTGCAGTTTGGAAGGATTCTTCCAGCAGGAATGTATTTGTTGTTCAGTGGGAAAGTATTCATTATTAGTTAATAAAAGTATAATTTACTGTGCACGATTCAAGGAGTAGGATTCAGGATTAGCGCGCCTGCGATGAAGTCACAGGTGGAGGTCGCTGCGGCCAACAGCCTTGGACGGCCATGTTATTGACAAAATTGCCTGTTTCATACCAAGAATAACTTCCGAAATTAATAATTTTACCAACAAATTACTCTTTTCAAGAAAAATATATCCAAGAAAATTTAAAAATGAGGAAAGTGGAGTCGAAGCTCCTCGAAGTAAGAGCCGAAGAATCATCAGGCCAGCAAGAGGATTACAGGCCCTTAGCAGAATGAGTCACTTAATCCTCAGAGCATTAGAAGAGGATTCGCGACTCCGAGCCAGGTCCAGGGGACAGGGAAGGATCAGCATAGATGGCCATCTCCCCGAACCTCCATCCTGCACATACCACATCCATACCCCGCTTCCACCGCTACCCATCCCCACATCTTGCTTCGACCTCACCTCACCAATTTCCCACCCCCACCCCTGGCGATTATTATAAAACATCGCAAAAAAACCAAAAAAATTCTAAATAATCGAAGAATATATAACGTTAACCTCACACCCATCCCACCACCCTCACTTCACTTCCTCTCCATACCCACCCCAACAATCATAAAAAATCGAGAAAAGTTCAAAACATTGAGGATTTTATAACATTAACCCCACGCTAATCCCAACACCCTCACCTCACCTCCTTCCCCTCACTGTGGCAATTATTAAAAAATTGAGAATAATCGAAAAAAAAGTTCCAAAAATCGAAGAACACATAATGTTACCCTTGTGTACCTATAGAGTGAAGCAATGGAAGTAATTATAAATTCGTTAAAAATAATATATTAAAGCTGATGGATGGTTAATTTCGTTTTCTTCCAACCAAGTATACATGTGTAAATATTATAAAAGATTTTTGGTCCAAAATTATTCCAGGTGAATTGTGAAACCATTCTTTAATTAACTGCATAGTTTATCGCTCATATTTCATGCTGGTGAGACAATACATCAGACTAAAAATATAAATAAAACATGGTTGAACCCATGCATAAAGAAGTAGGTAGTGTTATTACTCACTGGTTGAAGCTTTGAAACGTTTCAAATTGAGGACTGATTCATAAGCATAGTAAATAAACGAATGTCTTAAGTTACATGTTAGTAAGACTTGCTCCGACCTAAGTATGCACCACAAATTTGCAAATATCAGCAAACTGATGAGACATATAATGCTATCATGTTTTATTCTGTTAATCATTTATAATCTTTTTCCAATTGTACTAATCTGTAGTTCGAGGATGCTAATATATCAATACTATATTCTAATTCCACATATGTTTTATTATGTTCTATATCCAAAGTCGACATACATCCAATGATGAATTTTTTTGGAGTTTTGCCAAATTACTATTTCTCTGTATCCTGACATGTGTTGAGTCGCAATACTCGGATTATGATGAATGTATATTTTATGGTTTGGAAATATCACTGACCTTTATTTATAAGATTACTTAAGCTGTAATTTGATATATCGACTTGTTCGAGGTTTGGAAAACTACCGACTATATGAATTTGATGCTCTTATCTCCAGTGGATCACACATGACAGCCAACTATGCCTTAAACTTAGGGTTTATGGTATTTTATTTGTTTATATTTGGTTGCGGGTTGGGAGTATTGCCTACGATCTGAATTTAGTAGTTCCATCTCAAACAGTTGGGAGAATGGCAGCTAACGATGCTTACAAAATGGATAAGGACTTATCGCGCTATATCTGTTTGCTTGAGGTCAAGAGTGTTAACTACGATAGGAACTTGGTGATTATCAATAAAATGTTCAAGAATGTCAGCCAACTACCTCAAAAAAATTGATAAGAGAGACATCGGCATGCTCAATATCTGGAGTATTACATATGATTCATTCGAAATTGGTGATCTTATAACCAACATTTGCGAAATGGCACCCAAAGATGCTTATGAAATAACTCAGGGCATAATTCAGTGCATAACCAACTCTAGGCCGGAGTTATTACCTACACTCTAAAAAAAGGATATATCTCCAAAAGTTGCGAAATGATGGTCAACTATTTTTATAAAATAACTTAGGGCTTAACATGTAATATCTACCAGCTTGTGTTTGTGTGAGTGTTAACTATGGTCTGAATTCGATTATGCTATTAGCAATAGTTGTGAAATGACTTGTAACTATGGCTATAACAGAGCCTAGTGTCTAACCTGGTATATCATGTCTACTGAGGTCGACAGTGTTAGTTACAATTTGACTTTTGTGGTTCTATCTCTAATAGTTATGTAATGGCGACCAACTATGTTTAAAAGGGTTTAGTTACTAACGTGACATGTGTACACGTTTGAATTCAGAAGAATTAACACTGTTCTGAATGTTAATTTCTAACTGAAATATTTCTAAAATGGAGGCTAACTAATCTAAAAACATAGGCCATGTTGTAAAATGATGTATCGAATTAATCGAGGTCGGTTATATTACTTACAATAATACATCGATAAATTTTTTAGTAGTGACAAAACTTTGGTCAACTATGCTTATAACATGGCATAACACCTAATTTGACATATCTATTTGTTCTGGGTTAGGAGCATTAGTTACGATCTGAATTTCGAAAACAGTAGTCTAATATGCTTATATAATGGTTTAGTGTATAAAGTGCCAAATGATTTTGTTTGGAGTCACAAATATTAATTATAAACTAAATTTGATGGTACTAGCTCCAATAGCCACAAAATGGCAGGCAACTATGCTTATAAGCTGGCAGTCACTGGGAACTATGCTATGCTTATAACTTGTTTTCAGACCAGGAGAATTATACTCTAAAATTGGTTTGATTTCACCTACTTGTCATAATTAATTTCAAAATCTGAATAGAACACTTAGGCCCTATGTTTATAAAATACAATATGGCGGACATTACATCTATGTCCTGCGGTGCTCACCAAATTACTGTATGTTTCCCCTCGTACACCCCAAGTTAGAATCCATTACACAAAATGATCTGTAAATAATACTGTTTCAACATGTGTCATAGAGCATTTACAGTACAGAGTCACAAGTAAACTTTATATGCAAAAAGAAACATAACTCAAAAAGAGAAAGGAAAAAGGAATGAAAGCACGTGAAACAGATTCCGCCACATATCATGCCCGCACTTTTTATCATCAGTAATAAACATGTGAGGCCATACGACAAAAATACACTCATGGGAAGTGGTGGTGTTCAACATCGTCACAAAACCATCCAAATCATGCCTTAAAAAATTTAAGAACAAAATTTTTAATCCATGTTTTAAGTAAATGTCATTCTGTGCCGCACCAAAATATTACATGAACTTCCATGCACGCAGTGAAACACTTCTATGAAACTTCTGTATTTAAGTACACGTTAACCTTCTCAACACTTAGAGACAGTCCTGCAGTCACTAACGGGAAAACTTAATTTCACCTTTGCATAAAGTTTCAAGATTGCAATAGTCATGTGTGTACGCTATTGTTAGTTTATAATGAGTGGATAATATGAAAACGAGTAAAAATTGCCAGGTTTAAGAGGAATAGAATACATACATATATATAATAAGCGAACGTAGATATGCATCAACTCGTTAATAAAGTGTTTTAAGAATCGTTAAATCCTCGAGTATAATATATAACAACAATAAATAATAAATATTTGTCCATTATCTTTAAACTATCTAATTTTCTAAATAAAAACTTAAACCGAAACACAAACTGGTCAGAGCTATAGAATTATATGCTGCATGCTGTAAAATCTACTGTAAATAAAAATGGCTATTGTTAAAAACAACGAAAAACGTTAGCTTACAGAACTTGCAAACTTTAATTAAATTCAGGTAATATATTGAAACATCAAATTAAAAACAAAATGTACACAAAAGCATTTACGCATATCGCACAAGATGCACTAATTATAGGTCAAACTCAGATTTATGTATTCCAAACTCATCCACACGTCATGCGGCGCAGAATATACCTGACGTGGCCATTGCAGTGTGCGCACACAGGAATTCTTCCTCCTGCCGCTACGCTAGGGTTCAATACCCCTTGGCCACGGCGAGGAGCTGTAGACCCTGCAAAAGTGGCCCCCTTCTGGCCCCTGCTACCACCGCCGCTACCCATTCCAGCACCTGCATCCGGGATTGACGAAGCAGTCGATGGAATAGATTCTCTTACGATAGATGAAGTTAGAGAATATATACAGCCATTTTGTTGGGGAAATCGTGATAAAGAAAACCATAAAGAAGCGGGAGAATTTTACGGACTGTCAACAAATTGAATTATGCACTACTTTGTACGTATGTCTCGCAAAAATGAGATGCAACAAAATATATACCTACTTAATATTCTTTGTGACATAATAGATAGAACGACCATATAACAATAATTAATCTCAAAATGGTTCATGATGATTACAAAATTAACACACCAAACTATCTATAATTATTATTTAAAAGTTTTTCTACAAAAATTGTATTAGATGTATATTTTTCAAGAATAAAATTAAATATCTTAGAAACAATCTATCAAAGTTTCTATCTGTAGAATTTAGGATAAATAATAAAAAAAATTATAGCAACCTGTCTCCCTTCTAAACAATCATGGTTTTGGGAAATCGTGGCAAACTTGCATTAATTATACTGTCCTCTACAACGTGCAGAATATTTATTCTTTGCTACGCCTGTTGCGACGGTTTACAAACACGAGTTCGTTATTTTACTGGTGTTGTGTTTCCAACATATGTATACAGCACATACTGTAGAATGGATTTGATGGCGTATTACTTCGGAAGTGAACCAGCCACTACTGCGCAGTTCCCCAATCTACCGATGGAGGGTGTTGTGTAGGACGATGCCACTGGTCGGCGGTCTTTGTTCAGGATCTCCGTTTCCCCCGCCCTGGCATTCCGGCGCTCCTCCATACTTACCTTACTTTACCCTAATCAGCTCTGAATGCCCCGATATTAAGAGCCACTGTAAACCTCTCCACTCTACCGATGGAGAAGTGGAAGAATAGAGAGCTTAAATATCTCGCGTACATGGTATATCACATACTAAAAATTATTATATGTCATTTTATATATGCCTATTGTAATACTTTAACTCCTGAAAATAAGTTGGTTATGTAGTTTACTTTGCCTAGGTTACGTACTACTTGTCGTACAGCGATATGCATTAAAGAGCAGTTAAATAAGAGACATTTGCCACAATGGTGAAATGGCTCTGTTGTCGCCCCGTCAAACGGAATAGTGCCGAGTCACGCGTGACTCGGATGATGTCAGACTTTATACTGACCATCTGAGAAACAGTCGAACACAGAATCAGGAAGAAACCAGATCTTAGCACACTCGATCCTGGCCAGATAGTTCGCGCCAGGAGTATGCGGCACTCGATCTCGAAAGTCGTGCAGGCACTGGGATTTCAACGGGCCACTGTTTCAAGAGTGTACCGCGAGTCCAAGGTTCTGGGTGAAATCGCAGCCGCCAGGGAAAACTGCAATGTCGTACAACATATCGTCGGCTAGTTCGGTTCGTAACAACGGATAGACAGGAGACAGTGCACTCGCCAATTCATTCCTAGATCACGACCTGTGAGCGGTTATACATTCCAGAACCATCGCCTCGCTATGGAGTTCAGAAACCACCGACCTTTTAGGACCTTTGCTCACTGCACGTCACAAGGCTCGAATGAAGCCACGATGGCTGAGAGGTTAGACTGTACGCCTCCCATCAAAGCCAACCAGGTTCTATCCCCGGCAGTGTCAGTCCGGATTTTCGCAAGTGGGAACCTTGCAGGACGATTCCACTGGTCGGCGAGTTTTCTCTGGGATCTCTCATTTCCCCCACCTTTCCATACCGGCGCTGCTCCATTCTCACCTCATTCCACCTTCATCGGCTCTCAACACATCGTTTTTAAGAGCCGCCCAAATCTCTCAACTCAACAAGGTTCGACGAATAATTTGGACATGGACGCACTGCCAATGGACCTTCAACGCATGGAAAATTGTCGCCTGGATGGATGGTTCAAGATAAAAATTGCAAATGCGAATGGGAGGATACGAGTACGTAGCGAAGCACATGAAGCGATGGATTCCTCGTGTCAGGAGTGAGACAGTTCGGGTCATTGGCGGTATGTTCTCGTATGGGGACGGTTTATATGGGATGAAATGGGTCCCAAGGTACACATGCCATCGCTCCTCACCGGCGAACGATGCAGGGACCTGCCAGCAGATCGTGTGAACGGATGTCAGCATATACAACACACTGCAGGAAAACTGTACGTACAGAAAGACAATGCATTAGCCCACCGCTCCGAATTGTGACTGAGTGGTTGGATGAACGCTTCACGGACTTAAGGCTGCTTGCCTAGCCCCTGAGATTACCCGGCCTCGATATAGAACGTATACATCATTTGCATAAGCGTAGTAAGCACATATCTTGTGTAAGGCTCTTAATCATTCTGAATATAGAACACACACCTCATTTGCATAAGCGTAGTATCTTGCGTAAGTCTCTTAACTATTCACTCCAAGCTTTTATATACTAAATATAAATTGATGCAAAAATATAAATTTGTAGTAAAATATATTGCGGCTGTTCGACCAAGTCTTATAAGATCTGCATATTCTATAATTACTCCTTTAATTGGTTTTATCTTTTTAGTTCATTTATAAATAAAAGTTTGATTTTAAAGGTTTTTTAATGTTAATTTATTTTTCACTTTTTAGTCTCACTCTTGTTTTTTATTTATAGGTAGACTATTTATATATTCTCAGACTCTTCCATCAACGGTATCTCTTGCGATTAGGCGAGTTTCAGTGCACTTTTTTCGCAGGAAGTTGAACTGACATGCTGGTTATTCATCTTACACGTGTGTGTTTGTCGACACATTTGACATTTCAAACCGGGCTCACGCAGATCGGAATCTTCAAATGATATTTCACATACACACACGCGGTCGATCATTTGAATTCCTTCATGTGTATCAAACTTTGGATGGTCTTTTACCCACACAACCATGTGTAAATGAGGATTTACCTGACACTGAAACTCTACACGCCACCAATAATCGACAACTTATCCACCAATACATCGTGATTGCTAGTGATTCGGTGGGCGCAGGACAGAAACTTCACAGACACCTACCGCACATACAAACAAGTGAAGTTAAATAAAAGCTTCTAAAAACCAAAATTTCATTATTGATCTATATTGGATATCCGTAACCATGACCTTGAACATAGGTCACCTTGAACCAGAATAATTGATAAGTCAGATGTCTAAAAAATTCCTTACAAACATATAAATTACGGAAAATTACATTGGCTATGACCGCCATCATGGATATATATGACCTCGACTTAGACCCCGAGTGACCTTTAACCCAAAAAACCGAGAAAAATTGCAAAAAAAAACCGTTACAAATTTAAAAAATTGAGGAAAAATTTCATTTTCAATCCAAACCGCCATTTTGGATATGCATGAACATAACCTTGAACCCAGGCGACTTTAAACCAGAATTATTTATACAAATCTAAACCATTCTTTAAGAAATTTAAAATAAGCGAAAAATTACATTGGCAATGGCCAATATCTTGGATATCTGTCATATTATCCACAGGCAATTCATACGGAGTAACATCACCAAAGACTAAGTCGAGATGCTGATCACATGCACTTCAATAAAGAAATGCTGTATTTTTACATCTGCGCTCCAATAGCTCGCTGGTTCCAACATGTATTCAAAATTTGAGGAGAATATTTACTTTGGCGGGGAAATATATGTAATTATAAGTATTCTTGGTAATATCCTACGAAATATGATAAGAGTCGAACATAAAAAAATTAACCTTTCAGACTAAATGCTAGAAACACCGATGAAGAGAAACTGACCCTTAAACTCTCGCATCAGAAGAAGAACTGGAAGGTATCACAACTTTGTCTTCATTAACTACCTGCAGAGGACAAGATATTAAATGAGCAACAAACAATCACTGCAAAACCACTAGCGCAGTCTTGCGTTAACAAGTAAATGTTGGCGAGAAGGCGAGGAGGGTAAGAAGGTTGTGATGTAAAGCCAATAATTTTTATAGGCATTAGTTGGATGGGTAGGAGTCGGTCAGATGGCCAATGTAATAAAGTGGTATGGTGGGGGCTCGCTGACTAAATACCGTTGAAAAAATAGAGGAGTCAGACATCTACTAGTCGTTGTGCAGGGAGGATGTATGTTCCACCATCTTTACAGGAATATAACCATAGAGCTTCTGCATGTGTTGTGCATGTGTGTGTATGTATATATATATATATATATATATATATATATATATATATATATAATTTCCGATATTTTTCGAGTATTTATTAATTATTTAAAAATTTTCTTAAAGTTTTTTCTGATTTTTTAAAATCAATTTTTGCGATTTTTCTCGTTGATTTTTTTTTTTTGCTTAAGTCCACCGGGGTTCAGGGTCAATGTCACAGATAGCCAAGATCATAGTCATAGCCAATAATGTAATTTATCACTGATTAAAAATGTTTTGTAGAATATTTTTCAATTTGTATCTGTTATTCTGTTTTAAAGTCACCTGGGTTCAAGGTGACAGTCAGGGAAACTCCAGATGATTATTGTGGTCAATAATGTAATTTTCCCTGATTTTAAAATTTTTTAACGAATTTTTTCTATTTTTCGGCTTTGAGGTTATTCGTGGCCTAGGTCAAGGTCATGTTTATCCAAGAGGGCGGTCGAAGGCCAATGCAATTTTTCCTTGATTAAATTTTTTAAAGGTATTTTTATTCGTATTGACTATTATGGTTCAAGGTCACCTTGGTTCAAATTCATGGCCACAGATATACAAGATGGCAGTTGTAGTGAATAATGTATTTTTGATTAATTTTCAAATATATCATATGTATTTCCCGAATTTTATAATTCTGTGTTATCCCAAGGTCAATGCCACATTTATCCAACATTGTGATTGGCAATCATAATGTAAACAATTATAGACGATGCCCCTCTTGGCTCGGAGCCTTTCGTCCGCCTTTCTGATTTATTACTTTTTGACTCATGCGTCGAAGAGTCTCGAGTCCGTCTTGGTCACTTTCAGTGAAACTCGACACCAAATTGCTGATTTTTTGGAATTTTGAAGGATTTCGTAGGGGCAAACGGGCTATGTTTTCCATGACGCCATAGCCGACCTCCCTTGGCTCAGTCGGTTGGTACGCCGCCGATCTGAGGCGCGGCAGGTTCTGGGCTCGAATACTAGGTAACGCATGCGTGTTAGTATATGTTAGGTGATAAGTTAGTATATAAACCGTCCCCTGATAAGCCTTCAAGTATAACACGGCGGGACGTTAACAAGACCTTACAAATTCCTATCCAATTAATGGTGGGTAGGTGACCCCTGGCCGCTATACTGGGTACCAGTTCTCACCGAATCGGCATTTTCATTTTCCTATCAGCATTTATTTCGTTATAGTAATTTTCCACGGAGTAAAACAATTTGTAAACTGAGCTGAAATATATTTTTTTAATGAAACAAATTTCTGTAAATTTATAAAAATTTGTTAAACTTGGTGTATCTGTACATTTACAAGAGCAACAGCTGCGCTCCTATATAACAATTCTGGCATAAACATTGATATTGAGTAAACTGCAGATACTATCTCAGAAGTTGTAAGATGTGTGGTAATGGCCGATGAGTAATTACTTCTTAGAATCCAATTACCTGGGACGAAAGCGCAAAGTGCGTGTGGTTTGAAAAGTACCCCCCCCCCCCCCCGGGCCTTGTTTTTTCACAACAAAAAAAAAATGAAACCTTTTTTATGGGTTTGCAACTTTAATTCTGTAACAGTACAGGCCAGAGAATGAAAATTTCTTTGATTTTAACTGCGATAGTATAAAAGTGTACTTTTCTCTTAAAGCTTTAAAAAAAATTGCTCGAATTATTTTTACTACATATTTTTTTATTCGTATAACATTTCCCTAGACTGCTAAATGTGAACTGTGTGTTGCAAAGTACGAGTACATTTACGGGGTTGACTTGGAATAAAATAGACGTGACAAAAATAAGCAGCATAACGCAACGATAACGAAAATAATCAAACACCGAAAAATATGGCAGCTGTAGGCAACATTAATTTTTCCCCGCACGTGTATTTTTTACGAGGGTCCAACATAAACCTTGCAATTAACTTTCAGACTAATTATATTTCCAACGCGAGCTCAGTAAAATATCTCTTTTGAAGGTAGAATACTAAAATACTATACCATCACAGAAAATTATATTATTGAAAGTACGTATGATCTATCAAAATACAACACAACTGCGGATGTATCTATGGCGTAGCGGTAAGTATACATGCGTCTTATGGGGAGGATCCGGTTTCAATCTTCCTTCACCGCACTGGGGATTTTCCAAATATTATTAGGGTAGGAGCATGCTGGACTGGGTCTGACACAGTAAGTTCTGTGTAGTGCTGGCTTAACTATAACTCTTACAGCATAATAACTGCCGTGTATCATTAAACACTCTAATAACCCAGTACAAGTCCAAACAATATCTTCTGATTTTGCAGGAAAATAATTTAAGAATTACTTCACGCATTGATGTAATTCTACAGGAGGAAGTCAGTGAGTGAGTGAAGAGATTTGGGCGGCTCTTGCCATCGAGGTCTTGAGAGCCGACGAGGGTGAAGCGAGCTGAGAAAGCAGCAACGCCGGAATGCAAGGGCGAGGGAAGCGAGAGATCACCAAGAAAACCCACTGACCAGCGCCATCGTCCGGCACGATTCCCACGTACGAAAATCCGCGGATGAGTTCACCAGGAACCGAACCCGGTTCATCATTGTGGGAGGCAAGCGCTCTAGCCGCTGCGCCCACCACGTCTCCTCTCAACAACGAGATCTTGGGAGATAATCAGCCGTGTTTTCGGACACGCCTGTGGCCACGGTAACACTTGCTCGTGTATCAGCAAAAGGAATGATCGGGAACCTAACTTGTTTTTCTCTGCTGGTGGATGTTATCTCATTTTCAATTACTTTACAGGTTTGGCTACGTACAACTTTACGATTCGCAGCTTCGAATGTATTGGAGGAATTGTTACCCGCACATAAAATAAATCGATTTACAAAGAACACTGTAAAAATTCATGTTATTTTTACTGAGAAATAGTTTGCAGTTTTACAAACGTCTGCGAGAGTACAAAAAGTTCTGTTATAAAATTAGGCCTACTCATTACAACATCCACACATTGATATAATAATCCTCAAGAAATATTTGTACTATACAACAGAGTAAAGGCTGTTCACGATAAAGTGAGAACTTTTGAAACCGACCTTCGAAAAAAGTCACTGCCCCTGCCCATACATATATTGTGACGGGAGCACTGAGGGACCTGCGTCCAGATAAGTTGGTAACAATGGATGGAGAGTAGTTCCATATCTTAATGTCGAACAGAACGTGTTGGATAACCATTTGTGATGATTATAATTATTTATTTTGCTTTCGGTTTTTTGATGCTTCGACGTGTAAAATTACTCAAATTTGTAAATAATTTACTTTTATAATAATTTAACAGTTTCACTTGGCTGACGTACAAACGAAGTGATGAGACCCATGCCAATGTTAATCTTACATAAAGCGGAAGAATACACAATGTGCGTACAAGGCGAACTTAAACAGGGCGTTCAAAAGTGTTCATTTTACCGTAAACATGCTATAATTAAGAACACAGAGGCGAAACCGTGGCGTACATCGTGAACTCCAGCCGCACACGCCATTTAAACGGCGTCACTGGCCAAGAACATGGCGGAATGCTGGTTGCCAATCAGCGACTGCTAACCTACTTGCTAGCCGGCAGGCAATCCGACCAACAGTGAACCATCCGCAGCATGCAGTAGCCAGACAGAAATAAGGCTCGTTCTGAGATCCTCTAACA
Source organism: Dryococelus australis (assembly GCA_029891345.1). Lineage (NCBI taxonomy): Eukaryota > Metazoa > Arthropoda > Insecta > Phasmatodea > Phasmatidae > Dryococelus > Dryococelus australis. The sequence goes on along the minus strand of CM057009.1, from coordinate 52,866,957 downwards.
GCTAATCTGAGAATGTGCACGCTCAGACCCTATCACAAGGAGTGAGTGAGTGAAGAGATTTGTACGTCTCTTAATAGCGCAGTCTTGAGAGCCGATGAGGGTGATTGAGGTGAGTATGGAGCAGCACTGTAATGAGAGGGCGGGGGAAACGGGATATCCCCGAGAAAACCCACCGACCAACGGCATCGTCTGGCACGATTCCCACATGCGAAAATCCGGTGACCCGGCCGGGGATTGAACCCGGTTCACGTTGGTGCGAGGCGAGCTGGCTAACCTCTCAGTCACCGCGGCCCCATCCTATCACAAGGAATTTAGCAATGTGTGGTGTGTGGGCGGGGGGGGGGGATGTCAGCGGGGCCATTTCGCCCGGGTCTCACTCAAACTTAGTATATGGACTTTTTCTTTTCGAAACAAACAATATAAGCATTTGTCAAATAAATGAGTTGATGTTCTCATGACAAATGGTTGTATTCTGTTATAGTGTACATATTCGAAATAAACGCGACTTGTAAACTTCTACTTTGGCATTTACTATTTTTCATGCGTAAGAGGGGTTTCTCATATATTGAAAGGGTCTCTTATAGAATCTGAAAGGGCCTGGGCATGCCCACATCAACCTCTGTGTTATAACCCCGCACCTGTAATAGCGCTATGAACTTGACTTACGAGGTAATGTTGCTACAGTGAGGAAGTGGCTAAGCAAGAATATAATTGCACACTTGCAGTTTTATAATAGTAGAATATATATTTTTTATGAACGTGCGTCGGGAAAATAGTTACAAAATATTAGGACAGTTTATTTGGTTTAGAAAAGTACATTTGTTTAATTAAAGCTAACAGTGCACATCACGTGTAACTACGATATGTATAAATTTTCAGTTAGTTTTTCTATAGCAACGTGTGTATTTTACGTTATCTTCATTTTTTTGTTAGGATAGTGTGAGTTTTATTAAGTGTTTCTTGTTCTTTACATTTGTAATTACATTTATTTATTGCACGCAGCTACGTTTTGGATCGCCCATATTTTTCGTACAAACTGAGGTCTGTGGTTGTTGAGTGTCCACCATTTTGTCTGATCTTGTGAGCATTGGCGAATAGGCCTATAGTAAAAATATTTATTGAGCTATATTACAAACATGAATCTTGTACATTTATAAAGGAGTAATTTTACAAGATTTTTTAATGTTACATACGTTTATAAAATTACGACTAATCTTTAACATTGCAAAAATGTAAAACGACAAAGGCTAGAGTATTCAAGCAAGACAGCACTCAACCATTATCCTAGAAGACGGAAACTGACTTTGACCATTGCAGAAAATGGACGCATCTATGCCACTTGAACTAGTTAAGGGCGGAGGCTCAGTGTTACACGCCCCAAGTCTGTTCCTGGACTAAGCAAAATCTACTTTGTTAATGTTATACAGAAACATGTTAGTAACTTACCTTTGCAGAACGAATTATGGACTTAAATTCATGCTTTTATGTGCAAAGTTGTCGGTGTCACAAGAAGCTTAAGAACTACAAGATATAATAACATTGAAATTTACATCACTTTCACCACACGAGCCATTGATTAGAAGACATGAAACTAAGAGCCTGAAGTGCTAATAGATATGTCAGAAGTGCTTGCAACATAGTGAACTATATCAGCCTGCTTGGTGACGGAAATTATAGCAACAATCTTAATTTGGTGGATATATCGCCAATGGTTAAGAAATGTTAGTCAACTATGCTTATAAAATAGCTAAGGATATGTGCCATAACATATTACATCGACCTGGTTGGGCTTGTGCTGGCTTCATACAGTCCAACTTTAAGTGTCTAATTCTAAGGGTGGTTGAATGGAGTGTGACTATGACTAATTTCATATCTGCTAGGGCCATAATAAGCTTATAACATGACCTGAGGCAGTATGGTAGCTCTCCTTATTCTGAGCATCGTGGATTAGTCAAATATAATTCCCATTATTTCTTTTTAAAAAAAATCCAAGTATGACAGTCGAGCAAATGGAGAGCAGACAAAATAATGCATAATTTGCTGATCCTGATGTTATGTAGGCATTATACTTTAAGTGAAATTATCGAAAATATAATACTTACTATACATAGTTCGTAAAAATCCTTAAAGCATTTTGTTAAGCATTTTGTTATGTGCGAACCCTCATGCTGGGCACAAGTCACAAGTGGCCATACTGTGGTGGCCGGGGCAGTGAGTTAACACTATCTGACCTCACTTAAGTCGCCTGATGAGCGGGTTGATTGATAGCTACATGGACTGGCATCGCCCCCCCCCCCCTTCTGGAAAAAATGGTGGTCGAAGCCTATTAAATGAACTTTCTAGTAATCTCCTTCATCTGGCTGCAGTGTGGTAATTGGCAAGTCTGGTGCAATGAGTGTAATAAGTAATGAGTAGGGACCACGGCGAATGGTGCGAGACGATTGCAGACGAGTGTGTGTGGTGTGGACGGACACGATGACGTGGTAACTGATGAATAGAGGACTAATCTACATGAGGGCACTCGGATCACTCTAGAACATTCTGGACTAATGGAATCTGAACTTAATTGTGGGACCTTATGCACATGTAATACAGACTTTATTATAAATATTGGAACTGACAAATATGGACATACACTGGAGGAAAATGAAAAATGAACACCACTAAGTAGTGACATAGAAACACCATATGTGCATGGGACACTGATAAGGGGCAGTGCATTCAATGATTAACAGTGCTGTGCTGTAGACAGAGTAGGTACTATGTACTAGGTATATCGCCACTCATCTCAATACAACTGAAATTGTGTCGGTGAAGAGTAGTCTGATATTTCAATCATCAGCCTGTGTGTAATGAGATTTGTGGACATGGAACGACAGCATAGACGACCACACTTTTGTGCAATTAATGAACTTTGATAGAGGTCGTATTGTGGGCCTGAGGGAGGCTAGATGGTCCTTCCATAGAATTGTGCAATGTGTAGGACGTGAAGTGTCTGTTGTGTACCATTGATGGTGCTGGTGGTCCAAAGAGGGTGCACATGCTCGTCAACCTGGTTCCAAATGGCAGCTGCAAATGGGTTCCAGCCTGGACCGCTGCATTAGACAAGCAGCCATTGCCGATAGCACGGCGAACGCGGGCACATATTAGGGCCATTGTTTCACCCAAGGTGTCTTCTATGACCATCACCAACATTTTGCTGGATGCTGGGCTACGATCACGGGTGTCGCAAGCGTCTTCCCCTCAATCCTTAACAATGTGCAGCCATCTTCAGATGGTGTCGCGATCGATGCAACTGGAGGGATGAATGGCACGAAGTTATGTTTAGTGATGAGAGAAGATTCTGCCTTGGCACCAGTGACGGTCGTTTCGAGTGTGGCATCGACCAGAAGAGCAGCAACAACCAGAGTGTATATGACAGCAACATACACCACCAACTCCTGGCATCATGGTCTGGAGAGCAACAGACTACAATGACAGTAGACCTCTGGTGTCTGTAGAGGGAACACAAAATAGTGAACGCTACATCCAGAACATCATTCTGCCAATTTTGTTGCTATTCCTACGACACCAAGGAGATTTCCTCTTCCAGCAGGACAATGCCCGTACTCACACATCTTGTGTTACCCAATGCGCTCTCGAAAGTGTTTGTCACCTTTCCTGGCCAGCACGATAACCTGACCTACCCCCCATTGAACATGTGCAGGACCTGATGGGACAGCATTTGGCGTGGTCTGCAATACCGGCAACAAAAACCTCCACCAATTGCAACAAGTGGAATTAGCATGGAACACTATTCCCCAAAATGACATTCGACAAATTTGTGATCGTCCCTATGCACGATTGCAGGACTGCATCATCGCTGAAGGAAGCTACACAAGATACTGACATTGTTGTTGAAGACACTCTGTAGCCTCTGTCTATGGGTCTATGTCCCTGTGATCATTATCATATACAGTATATAGCCTATATATTTATTCAATAAAACCTTCATTTTGTGGGACCATTACATCCGGGTGTTTATTTACATTTTCCACAAGTGTATAGTTTAAAAATAATTCAATAGGTGTTGAAACACTGTTTGTTGGGACTGATTCAAGTTATATTTGATTGCATTAATTTCTGTGACGAGAGGGACGTTTACATAAATACTAGTTGTAAATATTATGTGACAGCCATTTATTATGATATATTGAGTGAAAAGCATTTTATTTGTAGTGGTTGAAAATAAAAAAGGAAATTACTATAAACTTTTTATTTAATTACAACTTCATTCATAAAAAATCTGGGTATGCTAACTAACTTTAAATGAAGTGTAACTTTGATATCAGAATTGGGATTTGTTCGATTTTCGAAATGTAAAGTAGGTCATACAGTAGTCTAGTAATATTTCATATATACACAAGGGTAATTATAATATTATGTAGAATGATTAGGATTGTTTCGTGGTAAATGATAACTAGAAAAATTACAGCAGATATGGAAGCACTGCATGCTTTAATCTAAAGATTAGGTGACCAAATAACCACTGTAAATAACAGAATTAATAGTGTTGTAGGTAGAGTTAATACAAATGAAAAGAGTAGAATAAACATTGTTGTAGATAGTGTTACTGAAAATGTTAATAGTAAAATAATAAGTGTAATTAGATCTCCAAATAGCAAGATAAGCAGTGTTAGTGATGTTGTAGATAAGAAAATTGATACAGCTAGTGAAGTAGTGCACAGAAAAAGAGACAGTGTTAGTGAAAATGTATATAAGATAATAGACAATGTAGGCTAAAAGATAGAAGGGACCAGCAAGTTAGTGAATGATACATTAGGCTGTGTAGGCAAGAAAATTGACAGTTTGAATGAAATAATGGACAGTGTGATTGAAATAATGGTTGCTGTGATTGAAAGAGTGGACCGTGTTAATTAAAGAATAGACAATGCAAACGACAGAGTGGGCAGTATTGAGCAGAAAATTAAACATGAAGTAAGTACTTTCAAGTATGAAAACAAGACTTCCTACAGCTTCAGGGGAGAGAATACTCGGGGCCAGTAGTTAAAAGAGTTGAGATCGACCACCACCGAGATGACGAACGTGGGTAGCGAAGAGACGGTAGATATCGCCGCCAATACAGCTATTGAAAAAGACCCCACCAGATCTGCAGCATGGATACACCTCAGCCAGGGTGGGTAGAGGTGACACAATTAAGCCTGCCTTGTATGATGGACAGGCACATTGGCGTGAATACCTGCACCAATTGGAGATCTTCGCCGCCCTGAATGGTTGAAAAAATGAGCAGTGGGCATACTACTTCGCGAATGTACTGGAGGACCTGCACTGAGCAAACTGCTGTCCCTAACCGAAAGACATCAACTGGAGTAATTCACACTGATGTCGCCATTAGAGCTACGTTTAGATGACCGATACCTAAGACATTCCCACCATACCCAACTGCGAAGCTTCAACCAGCGAACAGGGGAACCACTGCAAGAATAGTGGCAGGAGATTATGTGGCTGTCCCATCTGTCTCTAAAGAGATGCCCATAGGAGATACGCGATGCCATATAGTCGGCTTCTTCGTCGATGCTATCGTTGATACCGATGTACGGCAAATTGTAGGCCTCGCTGCACCTCACACCGTGCAGGATGCCCTGGACCAAGCAGTGGAGTCAGCGAGACAGACATCAGTGCCCCATCATCAAGTGTGGGCAGTAATGATGAATAAAGATGAGGATGACATCAAGAGTACACTTGAGGAATTGAAGGTGACACTAAGGCAAATCGTTTTCAGGGTCTGTTCTACAGAAATTTGCCATCCCCCATTCAAACGACCTAAATGCTTCTGGTTATGTGGACAGCTTGGGAATCTCAGCACCAAATGTCCTTAGCAGCAGCAACCAGGAAGCAGGGTGTGCGAGAGTGAAAATTTTCGGTAAATTTTTAAGCACCTATCTTGAGGGGCAGAGGTCGGTGATAGCTGAAGGGAAGGCCCCAATTTTCTTGCAGGTGCGTTCGGTGAAACAGGACTCGGATACCATATTCGTAGAGGGGAGCCTGAATGGCGTATCTTGTCAGATTGTATTTGAAACAAGGGCGACTATATGTGTGGTAATAATAGACATCCTTGGGACTTCTCCCCAGCATTAGTCAAATGAAAGCATGGAACACTGCTATTAACTATAGGTGGTTCGCGATAAGGTGAGCACTCTTGAAATCAAACTATGAAAAAAGTCACTGCCCATAATTGTATAATTTAAATATTTTAATAATTATAAAATGTCTTTATTTTTTGCGGCGAGGATAAGGAATTTTCACTCTTTCTTTCACATAACCCCTTTGCATAATAAAGCTTAACACTTATTTATTTGAAAGAAAAAGAAATTAAAAATGAAACAAAACTCACAGTTGGCAGTGAACTACCATGTTTTAACGTGTTTCTGGTCGTAAAGTTAAAAATTGTTGTCACATGCAATTAAGTTTCTTTTTTATGCATGCAAATAACAATAAAATCTGCCATGATTATCACAAATATGTTTCTAACTCTTTTGCATCATAACATAACTGATGCAATGTTCAAGTTATCTTCTTCATTGTTTTGTTTCGGTGTATTCCCCCCCCCCCCCCCCCCCAGTACACTCTCATGTGACAACATAACAGTGGTTTATGACCAACGTGCTTAAAAATGTTTGTTTTGTATCTTCTTAAAGAAGGATTTCATTAACATAATAAATAACATGTTTCTATACATGTGCTGAGTGAAATGGCACTGCTTGTTATTAATTTGTGTTGTATTTCCATGTAGTTTATTGTCTCAGGAATTCTTGAAATTTCACATAATATGAAGACATGGAAAAAGTTCTGATTCATCCAATTGAAGTCGGTAGTAATTTTAAACCTCGAATAAACTTAAAGAAACTTCGGACGAGTACGTTTTGTTTTGCGATATGTTGTAACTATTAAGGTTTAAATAATATTGTGCTTGTGTTATTTTTATAGTATCTTGATGATTCCCAACTTACAATAGTAGAGTTAATACCTCGGCAAGATGGCACTCGTATTGCAACCATAATGGCTGCATGTGAATGCAAATTACCAAGTGCACAGTTTTATAAAACTACAAAACTCAATGTGAGCAATGTAAAGATTTCAAATGAAATCATCATTATGTATATACACACACACTAATGTGGTTAAAAAACACCTGACACTAATATGATCCCACTAAACATGCCCAGCAATATGCTATAATAAATTACGTTATAGATACTTAAACATAATTCAAGGGTTTGTTATCATGATTCAACAGATTGATGTGCGTTCAAACATAGAATATATAAAGATTCTCATAAATGCGAGCATTATCTCAGAGAGATTTCTCAATTGTTACATGTTTCTCCGTCCATTTAAAGCGAAATCATTGTAATGTGTAAATTTGGAAGCTCTAATCCACTGCTATATGGTAAGACTAAGAAGTCAATTAGTCGGGAACAAATAACTCTGAAGAATGCTATAAGAACTAATCATCAGATAGCAATGTCAATGACTACAGAGGACTTCCGTTATATCTTAGGTAAAGAGACCAATGAAAGAACTCTCAGGCAGGAGGTGGTAGCACTTGGTTTTCGTCGCCATGGCGCTGTCAAGAAACCACTGATCATATGTGCCAGTGCCCAACATAATATGGAGTGGTGCAAACATCATTGGGCTGTAGAGCAGTGGAAGAATATTTTACCGAGTGATAAGTCGCAGTTCATGATCTGACACTCGGATGATATTTTGTAGACCTGACAGAGGCCTAGCGAACAGTATATCCTTGAGAGTGTTGTGTCAGCCGTGAAATTATATGGTGGTGATGTTACGCACTGGGATGGTTTCGCTTGGTTTGGACTAGGGACATTAAATTTAATCTATGAACTCTAGCTTATAATGACACGGTTGTAGCAGTTTGGAATAGCATATTTCTTGTTTCAGCTTAATAATTCTTATTTCAATAAAACAAGGCCAGTTAAATCGCGGATGACAGAAAAAAGTCAGGCAGAACTTTTTAAATTACTCCTTCAAATCCCTGACTTGAACACAATAGAACATCTTTAGATTAAGCTGTAAGATCGTTTGTGTACCAGAGTCTATCAGACAAATGCAACATGCTACGAAATAATGAATACAAATTCCGCCAGTTTAGTAACAGAATTTAGTAAAATCCCTACTCCAAAAATGTAATGCTGTAATAACAGCAAATGGAGGACCGAAATCCTATTATTTTCACTTCTTGTACATTCGCAACAACAATAAAGTGAACTTTCAAATTAATGTTTTTTTCGCACATTGTTTCAAGGATAAGATAGTTACAAGAATAATGTTTGCCTGGTATTTTCTTAAGCAATACCAAAATTTTCAGTAAAAATCAGCGATGTTTTTACAAAAGCGAAATGAAAATATTTTAGGATTATACCTGGAGAAGGGCGCTGTGCAGTTGATATCTGTGGAACAGTAAAGAGCTTTGGCCCAGCAAAACTTGTAGGGGTCTGAAAAAAAAATAAACACTCGAATAAAATATAAATAACTGAACAAATATCCACATAAACACATTTCAGTAAGTACCAGAGGTATTAAATAATTTTTTTTTATTGTTGTTACTTTAATTTATTGCATTACAATTAATTTGTGCAGTGCAAGGTTTTATTTTCATTATGTGAAAAGAAACTGCTGCAAACTTTAACTAACCTGTTGAATAAAGAAATATGAGGAAAAATTATTTTTTTAATTAGAAGAAATGAAAACAGAATAATCGAAAATTGTTGAAATTTGAATATAATTGGAAATAATAGGCATACAGCAAAAGTAGAGTTATGTGCTTAATATATACTTGGAAGGAACATTCAACTCACAAGCGCTGAGCACATTGTTTTGTGCAAATGAGTATTTTTCATAAACAATTTCAATTTTAAAGTGAATAAATAAAAATGTAATTTTGAACTTGTTTAGAAAATAATGGAAGTCCTGTGGAAGTGCTCTAACAATTCTCTCTGGAAAGTTGTGGCAGTTTTATATATTGGTAGAATGAGACTTGCAGTTAATTTTATTATTCATAATTTTGGAGGATAATAGTGTCAGTTTTTATTTAATTTGTGAACTCATATGTTCAATATATTTATTTCAAATAATTTTTTAAAATTTACCTTTTATTTTGGAAAACACCTTTGCCATACTGAAGGCCAATGGTCTAAAAAATGTTGCTCTGTTGATATCAATTATGTCACAAAAATAAATAAAATTGCGTAACAGAAAGAATGCTCTTAAATGGAATTGGCACTTTACATAAAAGTTATGAAAACTGACCTACGACGTTTTTCTGGGGTGAAAGGGTTCACCTAATAAATTAATGTACGTACTGTTATAATTAGTATGTGGAGCTGCAGATAGCATAACATCTGCAAACATGGACACTGTTGTGCACAAGAATATAAACCATCATTGACTAGTAGCTTTTATATGTATGTTCTACAGGATTTCTTGATTCCTGCAACTGACCTCGACCAAATGTTGAATGTGAGTAAACTTGACCTTGAATCATTGACATTTAAGTCGGCATATCGAGAAAACTTCAAAATAAGAAAAGAAAAAAAAAAGGGGGGGGGGGGTTAAATATCGAGGGAAAAATTACATTCATATTCACAACGACCATGTTAAGACCTTGAACACGAAAATCGAGAAGGGAGTCACAAAAATCAAAAAAATAAATGAAATCGAGGAACTATTGTCATACTGACCACAAATTCCATGCTAGATACAGATGACTTTGACCTGGATCCTCGAATCATCGAGCGTAAAAAATTGAGAAAAAATAGTAATCACCGAAAAAAATTAAACATATCGAGGAACAAATTATATTACAGACCCCGTTCCACTATGTTGAATTTGTGTAATGTTGAGGGTTCGATTCTCATGAAGATGGCGGGGCAGAGCTACGTCCTCGTACACCGATTAGCAGGCAACTGATTAGTTGATTCCCCTCGACCTCTGTGCCATTTAATCATTGACTATTAGTACGTCAATCTCCGACCATAAAAGCGAATTACCAGATTATATTATCGCACACCCCATCTCCCCTCCATGTCCAACATACCACTATCCCACCAATAGACTCTTCACCTCCATCACCATTTATTTACTCGCCATAGCTCGACACACTCGCAATCCAACCAAGTAACCAACCCTCTACCTGACTCTCTATCATGTCTCGTCTCCATTTACACACAATAACTCGTCTCCTTCACTGCCCGCACTTGCCGCCAACCCAATACACGAATCTATACCCCCATCACTGTGCAAACACCTCCCCCGTCCCCATTATCACCGACACTCATCCCCTCTCACTCCAGCCAGTCTCTGCACTCCATTTATGCACTATAGTCCGACTGAATAGTCGGTTCTCCTTTTCCCCCATCAATCTTATGCCATACCTCATATGATCACTCATTAAAGTTCGAATCCCCCCGGCTGCCTCCGACGCATGATCCCTCCACACGACACTGAATTCAGCAAACTCTATTTTCTCACAATAGTTCAACCTCCTTCGCCTCACCATTATATATCATTGGCTATTTTGTCGGCCCCATCACCACGTCTTCAATGAACCAACGGTCGTGCAACATCGATATATCTGCAAATAAATAATGTAGCTTAAGTCGCACCACATCATAGTTCTTTGTCTGATGTTACAGACGATGATAGTTCATTTTCTCTGTCCTGAACTTCGTGGCTACCGTTATGGTAAGTTATATTGGGTTCGAAGCTTTCATCTCAGTATTCTTATTATTATCGGCAGCACTGAGGACTTATCACTCGTTACAGAAATATGTGTATTTTCAATTTTATTAGACACTCCTATATACGGTTACTGCAAAGTATTCGGTAAAATACAATGCTTTCTAAATGATGACAGGCACACTATTGTGGCTTAAATATTTTCGTGGGTGCCAGAAGTATATATTGAGAAAACTGTTCGACGTACGAAATCCTGCCATTTCAGATGTTTGCTCGGATGTGTGTCCACCATTAACATATTATAGTTTACAACATTTCTAGCTTAGAATCTGCTATTGTCCATGTGCTCTAGGCAGTCCCATGCGACTTCAGGCAATTTCGTCTCCAGCATATTCATTTGAGGAATAAATTCGCTAAGGGGTAGTGATAATTTCTGCATATAATGTCCTGTGGGCTGCATTTATTGATGGCATCTGAACTGAACATGTTATGACATACCTGCTAATACCACAATAACAAAATAACTGGTGGGTGAATATATCTCAAAAGCTTACATGTTATAAAAGTAAGATGGTAAATATTAATTTATGTATCATGCGATATTTGAAGATTTATTTTTGCAGGTTTAAGGTTTGCTAACAAAAAATCATTTTTGCCGACTATGTAAAATGAGTCTGGATAAAATAGATTATTTTCTGAATGACATGTGGTATACTCAATACAAATGCATTAATGAACATCCTGTATTTGTCCCAATGATATTACACAATAAGAAGGAGGTAGTATATGGGATTAACACCAAGTTCAAGGAACATCCAGAACATTAAATGCAACACATGCCTCAGACACCTTAATAATTAATGTATCATCTCCAAAAGGCCATGCAAGCAGCATTTCTGGAATGTAACCCGCCATACAAATTCTGAATGTCTATCTCGGGTATGGTATCCAATACTCGCTGTATTTCTTGGCGTAGCTGGGCGATGGTCGTTGCTGGGGCTGGGCTGAATGTCAAGCACCATTCCATCATGTCTCGAGCATGCTCTATCATGCAAAAATATTGATATCTATCAGGCCAGGGTCGCTAGCATACAATGTGTACAGCACACTGTGTTGCCATACCGATATGGTGGCACACAATATTGTGCTAGAAGATTGATTCCTGTAGTGTGGGACTCTATGGTTGGAGAATGGTATTGACATCATGGATATACTACACACTCGTCATGCTCCCTTCAATGAATGCCAGATGCCATCGAGATGTGTAGTTAATGGTCCCCATAAAATAATATTAGGTGTGGGTTCAATATGGAGAGTGCGAATACAAAATTGATTGTTTCACTCATCTGCATGTCTACGAATGTAAACACAGCCATCATTTTGCCCAAGGCAGAAACGACTCTGATAATTGAACACTACTGCTCTCTATTCGGCTCTCCGCCACTCACTCTCCCAACACCACTAGAGACATTCACGACTATGAGCATGTGTCAGGGGTAAATGTGCCAAAGGACCACAAAAATGTAAACCTATCTCCACCAATCAATTATTTATTGTTTGTGCAGACACATAGGGAGCCACAATGGCTGTGATTGCACATGCAGTTGCTTTTCTGTCAGTCAAGGTGGTCCGAACGATTCGTCTGTCAGTGCAGCAGGGCTCATTGCCTGTGGGAACCCTATACCAATCATCTTCTACACCACTGATATATCAGTGATATGTAATGCCCCAAGTAGAGCAATTCTGCAGAACATCCAGCCATCCTCTCGGAGACCAACTATACGGCCATGCTCGAAGTCACATTAGTGTTCAATTAGTACTCACCGTCCTCTTCAAGTCATTTTACACACACCATGGAATCGCACAGACAACAGCAATTGTCGTGTTGTTAGACGACCTGCGATAATACACTTAGTCAAATGGCTGCAGACTAGTGCAGTCGAGTGGTGCGATTCCACTTATGATCAGCGTGCTCTCTAAACATCGATTGTGTTGTAGAACCTGTTTGGACTGGATGGTGCATAAAAGGTGTTCTTCCTCGGAGTGTTTCATGGCGGTCTCTCAGATCCTGTGTGTTGTGTGCGCATGCCTTACTCTACAATGTAACCCATCATGGATGTGTCCAACTGTTGGAAGTGCTGTCGAAATCATCTCCAAAGCATACTAAACTTTGAATGTGTGTTTTCGACACAACAGCTCGAGTTAGAACGGAAAGCATGCAAACCATAAATATCTTACACACTAGGCCTTTTGCTGGTGCATATATAAGGCCCGCCTTTGCTGATATCACCTGCACGGCCGAGCATGAAACATGAATGATCTGCATGCCTTACATAGTCAAACCTACTCATCATGTACAAAGGTTGGGGCATAAGTCATGGGAACTATGTTGTAGTGTGAGAATACCGGCGCGTGTGGATAATGTGAAATAGACAAATGACAGAACAAGGTAAGCACTATGTGTATGGACACTAAAGAACATGCGCGTTGCTGATCACTCATTGCTACACATCCTCGCTGAAACGCTCCTACCTATCTCCCGACTGTCCGGTATGGCAGGGCATTATTTCGAACAGCTTCTACCTATTCCCTGTAACATTCTCTGGCAGTTATACCACGGAGAACGGCTATTGTGATGTACGAGTGCTGTCCAACACGGGTTACATCCATCTGGCACGGTGGTCACCGGACAACTTATATCACATTGCTCTCTGTGCTCCTACAGGCCAACCCTACGCCATGTGACATTGTTAACGCGCACTAGAACCGCCTGTCTTCCCCGCGACACATACCATTACGTGCACCGATAATAGTTAATCGCAAAATTTAATAGTTACCATGACTTATGCCCCAACCTCCGTATCATTCCTCTATGTTGCTTTCTTGTGGATGCAACTATTTTCTGACGATGATTGTTTAGCTGGTCTCTCTTAAATATTATCACAAGTTAATGCGGCTGCCTAACAATCATAAATCACACATAGGAAGTATCGTGGATGTCACATACCATGCTGTATTCCGAGGACTGGCGTAGCGATGTCAGTGCCATCATACAACATATATTCGTGCACCATAGGTCACAGTTTTGATCGGATTCACAGAATCCATGTATGTTCCTCTTTACCAACTCTCACATTTCCTATCAATACTTAGAGGTTAAAATAATTTTTATGACAATGAATATATATCTGCTCACACAACCGTTAATGTTGGAAAATTAATGCTGGCAAGTAGAAACTAATTTGGATTAAAAGTTAAATAAAATCACAAATATTTACCCAAATAACTATGAGCCTACTTTCTTCAACAGAGCGCAAATAATTTTGATAGGTTCTTAAAAGTTTAAATGGTTAGAGGTCTTGACGTCTCATTGACAGCGATATCATTAGAAATGGTACCAGAAACACATGCAAGGGTTGTGTGACAGCTACAATACACACATGCTTTACCCATAACTCTAACCAAGAAACATCTTACTGTAATCTGGCATGCAACCAACTACATGAAGGAGAGAGCATTAAGAGCACACATTTCGGTTGTAATCAGTCTAATGTTTCGACAGGTAGGGTTTACTAACCTGAAATGTTTGCAGGGCATCATTTTCAAAATAAGGTTATTATCGACTTAAATCACAAAATTTTACATGGGCTATCATAGTACATGAAAGCAAAATGTAGTGTGAATTAGCTGATTATACCTCAATATACGTCATAAAATGGCCATTGTCTCATGTGCTGCTACATTTTATAAATGGCAGACAAAAACGTTTATTATTAGCATACTTGATAATTGTATTTGATAATGCGTTTATGTAAAATTTGGTTGAAAATATTTTGAGACATATAACACTCTACCGTAAAATACATAAATGGTTGTTATTTTTAAAATATGTAATTTATGTCGTATATAAATTTGAATGGACAACAAAACTATAATAAGTCACCTGAATTTAGAGTGAAATAGTTAATTATTTCCCGAGATAAGATATAAAAACTAAACATTTTTGTTGTGCTATCTTCGAAAGCGGTGGTTGGGTTTTTCTAGTAGCAATGAGCTACAAAGTTAAGTTGGAAAATTTTTAATGATTTCATAGATGCAGAATTTTATGCTGAAATGTTTATATAACCACTATTTTTAAAAAAATTGTCTCACCCTCTCAAAACATGTCACTGTACATGGTCTTTCAGTAGTAATACTTATTAGCAAAAAAAGTATAAAGAAGAAACGTCACAATCAAGACTACAGTTGCCCTGGTTGTTCTGTGAAGTACACTGTTTGGGATACTATTGGCTGCTCTATCGCGACTCCACCTATACAACAAAATGTGCAGGAAATGATAGTAAATATTTAGTCTGCATGGGATGGATTATTGCAGGACACAATCAAGACTACAGTTGCCCTGGTTGGTCTGTGAAGTACACTGTTTGGGATACTATTGGCTGCTCTATCGCGACTCCACCTATACAACAAAATGTGCAGGAAATGATAGTAAATATTTAGTCTGCATGGGATGGATTATTGCAGGACACAATCAAGACTACAGTTGCCCTGGTTGTTCTGTGAAGTACACTGTTTGGGATACTATTGGCTGCTCTATCGCGACTCCACCTATACAACAAAATCTGCAGGAAATGATAGTAAATATTTAGTCTGCATGGGATGGATTATTACAGGATACAATTAGAGATTTCCACATCTCCATATCGCGATGACTGGCAAAATGTAGTCCTTAATATGGCGGCCCGATATCATACCGAAATATGTATGTAAGCAAATATAAAGCAGTATAAACCGGTCTCAATTTGTAACAATTTGTTATTCTTGGTGGTGTTTGCCTTCCTCCTGACTAGCCTTACAATCCGACTTCCATTTGTGTGAATCTATATTTTTCACTATATGAATACATTGCCTGATGCTGACAGCTTCAATAAATACAATTGATTTTTCCCTCTCAGAAATATTAAAGCAGGTGAAATATGTAAAGTTATTTCTAACTCATAGTTCCAGTTTTTGGTTCTTTTGTTTATGTTGTCACTGATAATCCATCTTACTTCACTAGCGAGTTCCGTGACAAGCTTTGTGGAGTTATCAGATTGTTATTCAATGCCGTTGGGAATAAGTTTGGTACAGTTTATTGTGCAAACAACTCCACGAAGTACAAACCAGCTGAAATTCATAATGGTAGAAGTTTGCTCCACCCAATATTTAACAACTGGTCTTTGCAAAACTCTTGTTGGGAGAAGTCACATTCAAAAGGGTAGGGAGGGATTTGGGAAGCTCTCTTAGGTAACCTGCGGAAACAGAACCTAAGTTTAGTGTTAATGAGAACAGCATAAATTTACTTTTGGTGAATATGTGATAGTTCAGCATCATTCTTTTTCCTTCTTTCCGAAGGAAATTTAGGCTTCTAACATCACTTTGGTAGTTTTAGACCATTCCGGGAGCTTACTCGGGAACCATTTAACACATTAAAACCTAATATTATATGTTAACAAGGCATTGACTTCAGAGATGGATATTTTTTGCTAGTGTGCCATTTTGGAACATTGCACTAGATTAAATATCAATATTTATATAACAACTGAAAAACACTACATTACCACTTCTAGCCAAATTTGGTAAATAAATAAAACCACGAAAGGCTATTTTCAAAATGGCGGGTAAACAAATATTTATGGTTTATTTGGTATGTTTACCTTACAGTTTTAACAATTTCAACCAAATTTTGTATGCATAAAGTATCTTACAAGCACAAACATGCCACCGCATAACCACTTTTATCCGCCATTTTGTAAGAAAGCGCCACTTTTATCAATGAGGTTTTTATATCACATCTAGGGAAACAATTGACCGATATCCACCAAAACTTGCAAAAAAGTAGTACTGTAGCAGACGATGTAAACTGGTATGTTTTGAATATGTCAGCCACTAATTTTAAAATGCTGGCCAGATAGTCATTTTATCATAGTATGCTACCTCGCCGAAATCATGCAATTAATTCCAACTTAACTTTGTATGCTGGCTGTATATAAACAAACATAAAATTTGTCTCATCTTATGTCCACTGTTTCGTAAGTTTGTACTACACCAGCAAATAAAGTTTTTATTTCATATCTCATAAAACAAATGACGATAAAGAATTGTATGTTTTAAGTAGGTCAGACATTTATTTCCAACATAGTGGCCATATAGCTATCGCAGTTTAGTTTGTTAGATCATCGAAACCACACAATCAATTCTAACTTAATTATGTATGCTGACATTATATATATATCAACTATCACATATGGCTACACAGGACCTCTTTGGCCCACCATTTTGTGTGATAGCATCACACAAATTAAAATTTATCTTCATGTCATATCTCGGGAGAAAATTTAACGATTCCTACCAAATTTGGCAAACAAGCAGTACTGCGGCAGTTGATGTGAAATGGTATGTTTTAAGTAGGTCGGGCACTTATTTTCAAAATGGCTCACATACAGCTATTTCATCATAATGCTATATCGTTGAAACCATGTTATACATTCCAACTTAACTTAGTATGCTGGCATTATATATTAGAAACTTTAAATGTGTACACACAAAGTCCCTTGTCTCGTTTTTATTTCGTGTCTCCATAACAAAAACAACTGATTCCCACCAAATTTGGCAAACAAGTAGCACTACAGCAGACCATGAATTGTTATAGGTTTTGAGTGGGATAGACACTTATTTTCAATATGGCACCTGTATAACCAGTTTAACTCAATTTGTGAAATATAAAAATTTCCAAACAAATTTCAAATATGGCCTAAACTTTCTATGCTGGAAATATATATTATAACCATCAAATTTCTCTATAACGAGTCTTATTTCTCTGCCATTTTGTACCATAGCTTCACATGAAAATATACAATTTTTGTGTCATATCTCAGGGTACAATCAACTGATTCCTACCAAATTTGGCGAAGAAGTTGTACTGTAGTAGAACATGCTTAGAGTGATATTATTTATGAAATCATGTAACCAATTTTTATTTTTGTTTGTTTACTTGTAGTAGCTATGACAATCATGGAGTTTGCTAATACATATTCTTTTTGTCTTTCATTTCTGGAGTTCGTCAAATGAAAATATTAAGGTTTTTGCCCTATTTCAAGAATCAATCAACCAAAATACCACCCAATTTTAGACGCAAGTAGAGCTATGGTAGGCCATGTTTTAGATACGGCGTTAATATAAATAATTTATGTTAGTATTTTATATATATTTAACCACTTAACCAAAATCAACAAAATCTTGTCAACTAACATTGTTCATTATAACATCAATTAAGCATACAGCGATACTGTTTTGCCGGCCCTTTTGCAAAATAGTGCCAGCTGTGAACATTTTAATAATTTGCCGTATTTACGGAGCAATTCAAGGAATTTCCACCAAATTTTCTACACTATTTGTGCAACAGAAAGCAAAGTAAAATAATATTTTTTAAGTGGGGCAGGCATTTACTTTCAAAATGGAGGTCATATAAATATGTTTATAATTCTGTCATATCTATTAAACCACCAAATTCAACCAAACTTTGTATGTCGACAGTATCCTATGTTATAAGCATCGTATACAGAATCCCTTTTTAGGCAATTTTGTTAGACTGCATAAATAAGAAAATATAATTTTTATGCTACGTCTCAGGGGCCAATTAAATGATTTCCCAAAAACTCTTCAAACGAATAGCATTATGGTAGGCCATGTAAACTTATGTGTGTTAAGTTGTTGCACTTATTTTCAAAATTACTGACCTGTAAAAATGTTACATTAGTAAATCCTATCATTAAGAAAATTAGACTGATTACATCCTAAGTTGATGCTCTGGCTCTGACCTCCACAATGCAGTTGATTGCATACTAGCTTATGGTACGAGGTTCGAGTGATGGGTAAGGCACGTGGCTATTAATTGTATCAGTATTGTTGCGTATGATTCTGGTTTCATCCCTAATGATATTTTTGTCAAAACTTCGTAAAGGCCTATTTACTATCTAAGCTTTTAAGAACTGCATTCAGAACTATTCGCACTCATGTAGAGGAAAGTATATTTATTAGTTATATATAAATTACTTCTTCTTTAATTAGTAAAGCTGATTTATTTTCGCCATAGTTAACCCGCATATATCTAGGTCCACTAAAAACTATAAAGGTATTAACAACTGCAAATTAATTATTTAATGATGTTCATTTACCCAGAAATGCTTAAGATTAATATAAGTAACATATAGAAGGTATTTGGTGAACCCTGCGTGAATGTGTCACCTAGCCCATCGCCTTCGTAGCTCCACGCTTGAGTTTAATTTATAAAGTGTGTAATTTGAATAACAGTTAATTTACAGGATTTTCTACAACTATACAGTATGTATACCGCTCTAATGTGAATTTTTTGGGGTATATTTTATTTTGTGAATGGGTGTGGAGGATTCTGTCTTCGCAATATTAGATGAAGCTCTATGTTTTGTAACCAAACAATTATCATCAGTAGTAAGTATTGAAAACCAGAACCTTTGACTTAGCTTTTGGTATCTGATTTCGAAGTGTGTCCTCAGCATAATAAGGAAAAAAACTTCATTTTTCACCATTGAATGGGAGACTTGTGACGTAATAGTGTGATTGCACATTGCAACGTTGCATACCTGATGATGGGCGGTGCTGTTCGACGCTGGTAAATCCTCCCTTCCTTGACGGTCAGCAGCGGACGTCTTGTACGACCGGCGGTTCATGACATACTGCGCGATCTGTGAATCTCACCCTTGGCTGCCGCATTCCCATCCCTGTTCTATACGCCAGCGGAGAGCTCTGCATTTTTACGACAATGAAGAAAGACGTTTTATTGGATCCTGAATTTGAGTAAAGCAAATTCCGTTTCTAGTTTGTTCTGTCTGGGATGTTCCCCATTATTTTGTAACGGCAAAAACTGCTATAAATGTTGAAAAAACGTAAAGTTTTTCTATCAGGTGTCTTAAAATAAGTACTTTTTTAAAAAGGAAATATATTATCTAGTTTGTATTTTATATAAATTTTGATTGTACTATCAGAAATCAATAAATATAAATTAAACTAATAAAATTTTACTATCTGTTAAAGGAGGTTGAATTTGATATAAATCTCATATATATATATATATATATATATATATATATATATATATATATATATATATATATATATATATATATATATATATATGGAATGGGTGGATATTGCTGTGCGTTTTTTTATAAACTTCATCAAGAATGCCAGCTGAATGATGTCATTTGTTTGCTGTGTAAAATATATTCAGAAGTAATGAAATACTCATGAGAGTATATATATATATATATATATATATAGACACACATACAGATGTTCCGCAACTCAACCGTCATACTTCGGCAGCGTGTTATATACATCATTGGCAACAAAAAAGGTCACGTACACAAGTAGGATAGGCAGCACCATTTCAGAGTTACAGGGACGTAAATTTAATAAAAACTCGAATTGGCATTGCTGAATATATTTAATGCAATTGACTATATTCATATTGTAAGTCCCACACAAGCTGTTCAAAATGTGCCCAATCTGACCATAATCATGCATTGCTAGTGTGGCTGGCATGGCCAGTCTTTGTTAATGTGTCGAGGCGAGTGGTTGTGCAATAATGCCAGGAATGTTTACATATGCATAGTACGCAGACATGGTGTTTGTTTACGGATACTGTGACGGAAATGTGCGTGGTGCAGCAGCTGAGTATCCGTGAAGGTGGATTGGAAGTGGTTTGCCAGTCCCAGGGCCGGCACGCTCTCCAGACCTCTCCCTGGTGGACTTTTTCTTCTGGGGCTGCCTGTAGAGTAGGTTTTACAGCACGGACGGTGATCAGACACACGAGACCAGTTGCTACAGGCGATAACCGACGCCACTTATTAACTCAGAAATGAACTTACAGTCAAGCAGTGGCAACACGCCATGGTAGGCTACAACGTATCGCAGACTGCTTATGGTCAGATGGTGCACATTTTGAACAACTTATGTGAGACATTCAACATTAATGCAGTCAGTTGCATCAAAGACATTCAGTAATTACAATTTGTGTTTTTATTGCATTTAAATCCCTGTAAGTCAGAAATGGGTCTGCAAAGCATACTTTTATATATGAAATTTTTTGTTGCCAATGATCTGTATAACACGCTGCCGAAGTATGTCAGTCGAGTCACGGAACTTCCTGTATGTAAGAATTTATGTAATTTTTCCTATGACCGAATGGTTGCATATTTTATGTAATCTTTGCGGAAATTGAATGCTAAAAAGTTAGGCATTTTATAGGCTTTTTAGTCTATTTTTTGGTATGGGACTTGCATTATTTACAAGATTTATAATGTTCTATTAATAAATAAAAAAAGTTTGCCTGTGGGGCGGGTGGGTAATTAATTTTGCCCAGAAATAAAATCATAAATTAAAACGGTTTTCTTCTCACCTGCTAAACGAAATTTTAGATACATTTCACTTGAAATGTAAAAACATATTCAACACACACTGCTCCCACTTCAATAGATATCTGTAACACAAAGTCGTTATGAGAATCGAGTTGAAGTTGTGGGAGTTGCATGTGGCGATGAGAGCGGGCGTCCTTGGATTCATCTTAGGTATGCCCAGGAGCACCTGGTAATGTCAGAGATTTCATGTTTGCAGTGCATAACAAGAAGTATTTTGGTCTATTAGTAAGCCTACCAAACTTCATGTCCAGTAATTAAAAAAATACTTGGATGTTTTACACAGCTTAATACAAAAAAAAAATAGATAATTGACCGCAGCTCACTTCCTACACCACATAAGTTCCACAACTTTTTTTTTGTTCAAATAATTATACAGCATAAATGGTGCACAAGAAATGGCAATGTGCACTGTTCTCCAGAGCAACACGAGACCTGTCCAGAGGCAGAAGATGAAACTGAATCGAAAATAACCGCTTGCCTATGTTTTATTAATATATGCTTATTTGGCATCTGTTAACCATTTTTTAATACAGAATGTCCCACTTCAAACCAAACCCAGGTTTTCATTGATAACTTTAACAATAATAAAGATATTGTCACGAAATTATATACAGTATTGTTGCAAAATTTACATTGGACTTACTTTGCTTTGTGTGAAATGTGATCACACCATAAGCAGTATAATTGGTTAATAAACGTGTTGAAGATCCATGAATACAGCAGTCATGATGACTTTCTCGAAGGAAATGGGGCCAATTATGGGCTGGCGGGAAATTATACACCAAACACCACACTATTCTGAATAGAGAGGTTCTTAATGCACCATGTGTGGATTTTCACTGGCCCAAAGCAGGAGTTTTGAGAGTTTACACAACTTGAAATGTTAGACAGAGCTTCGTCGAAAAAAAACATGACTAATACTGAATATTCGGATTTGCATGTGTGCCTTCAACTACCGAAATTATGTCACACGTTTCATTTTGCCAGACTCTTTAAGTTCGTTTACGATTAAGATACTGTACGCATTGATCATGCCTTTTTTTGCTGCATAATGAACAAATACTTTTTGACAATCCGGTTTCCTGAGAAATTCGGAGAAGTGACTTCTTTGGAGACGCAAGTAGTCGAAGAATTATGTCCTCGGCAGTTTTATGTGACATCTTTTAACAACGCCCTTCATTCGTGTCCAATAAAGCCCGAATGGTTTAGAGTTTCTTCACCAGGGCCGAAATTGTAAGCTTACTCGGTGCATGTATGTTTCCGGAATATCTATTGGCATGGCTAATTCAAATCTGTTTCCCAGTATGGCCGAACGAGGAAGGCATCCTCCATATTGCACTGAGATATTCCTTACCTATCTTCTTATAATTTGCACTTACACTGTCACCACGTGCTTTTGAACACATACTTACGGCCATGAAGCACAACACCTGCCCGCCGATATTCGCACCACAGTAGACTGAGTGGCTAAATGCTGGTGGTCACAAGGCAAAACAGCTGGCACCCGACATTCCTACCCCCACAGACTGATCGATGACACCCTGGAGGCCACGAGGCAAAGCAATCGTGGGTAGACACATCAAGCACAATTCAAACGGTATGACACAATGCCAAGAGAATTTTTAAAGTCACATTTCGTTGCAATATAACTCAACACAGTAGTAATGATATAAATAAATATGAAATAAAAATTAAATTACTTTGTGAGTTATGCCTTGGTCTTCAGAAAATTTTGAGAAATTAAGTAATATCAAAAGAAAGTAGTCCGTGTTCTTCTTCAATCAATTATATAATAGAAATGGTTACAGCAAACAGGAGTATAAAATGCGACTTCATAATATGCCCACACCTCTATTCAGGGATGCACTCATCCTGCCCACCCAAACTGGAACACTTGGACTCATCCATCGGTGAAGCCTACCGGAAACGGTATGGCATTTTTGAAAACCTTTATTTTGTTAATCTTAATCATTTCAATTATTTTTAATATGTAAAAGTGTACTTGTGTATTTCCTTTCCAGCAGACTGCCAACCATGGCTCCAGATTCTTTATTTCATTTCTCTAGTACGGTAACATGCACCGTGACGTCAGTCACAGACTTAATTAACATTTAATTAAACACCGGGAGGTCACAATTATGTATTTTATCATGTAATCGTAACACTTTATTTAGTCATATGAGGGTTCACGTAAATTTTTCTCTTCGGCCACCATTAGCGGAAGCCGACGACACCACGATGTTAGTCTGCCCTCAGCACTCGGGCCAGCCGGCAGGATGGGAGTTTCGTACCGCGCGGACTCCCTCGGCGCCATCAACTTTTCGCTGAAATCACTTTCTTTTCAATAGTATCTTAATTCACTGGAACATTTTTTTATTTAGTGCCGAGGGGCGACCGGCTGTCTTCCTGAAACTTTTAAACAGGGCTTATCGCGTAATGCGTGATCCCCACTTAATAATCCATGGCTTAGGCCGCTTTGTTCTGTATACTGGTCTTTGGTAGACCTAGCGCCGAGTCCGAATCAATTCGGTACATAGTAGCGTAAGTGCATATGTGCGACAAGGGCAAGTAAACTGCTTGAACAACCACGAGTGTTTTATTTGTTTTGCCCTTCTGGGTACTTAGGGCGCTGCACTCTATCGCAGCAACCAAAAATGTAAGTAAGGCGTGCCAGGTGGCCTGCAACCTTGCCAGTATAAAGAGTGATACCACTCTGTATGTTAAATTACTGGGGACTTCCATCATCTTCAAGCACCGAAGATCGACAGAGGACTCCAGGGACCCACTGGCCGTCAACCACACGACCCTCACTAACTCATGCTCATTGAGTTATAGCGTCGGGCAACTTCATCAGTTTCCACATTAATCTGGTAAGCCAGGTAAGGGGAGGTCCCACGTCAACATCCCTGGAACCCCCTACACGCCATCCTTATGGGAAATCATTAAAATCAGTGAAGAAAACGGGGGAAAAATTACAATATGAGACAACTTACTAAATGAGATGGTATAACTGCCATTTACTAGAACATTTCCTTCTTTCTATCTTAAATAATATTAACAAATCTTTCGGCTATGTAAGATTAAGTTTCTTAAAATGTATAATAAATATGTCTCTCATGGACACTTCTGTAGTGCGTTTTTGACTTTCTAAATATTCCCTATGAAACTGCAGAATATTTTCTAGTTACTTCATTTCTTAAATGTCTTCATATTTACTCCTGAATTTTATGAAACTTTATTGTATATATGCGCATATCTGTACAACAGTAAGTAAATATTTGATATAATGTGTTTATGAGTTTAATAGTAAGAATGCGACTAAATGTATGCAATTCTCATCAGTTTGATAGTGTAATTATTTCAAAATACTAATTTAAATTTATATTAATCGAAACCCTGCAGTTTTAAAACAGTGTAATGTTGTCCTCCAAAATACTTTCATTTTTAAGAATATTATGTCTCTTATTTATTAAAAATGACTTTTCGACTTATACAAGAATTTGAAATAAAATATAGCAAAATCTTTACTGTTTTAACAGTGTTTTGATACAGTTCCCAATACCTCAAATTGATTTAAAATTCATATTTTACCCGTTACCTTTATATGGGCCAAAATTTTAAACATTTTCAGTCTTAAAACAATTTCAGTTTTAACCATTTTATATACATCAACTTCGTGTAATGAAGTCGTACGCTCAAAAAATACAATAAATTTTAAAATTGTGTATTCCACCATAATGCACAGATTTTCCTAATTTTATATTTTGTTGCAGCAGATTCGATGTAACTTGCTACTGAAATACGTGCTTTAAGAGTTGAACTTTTTAGCTATGTAGAATTACTTGCTTTGCACATTTTTACTATTTAAGTGTTCAGCTAGGATTGTGTTGATATACTACTAAATGTACTTCATTTAATTAGATAGAAATTAACGGCTACAAAGTTACTGGAAATAACATACCTGAACTTGAGTTTGTGGTGCCGTTACATGGGAAGCAACGGTCCTCGGAGCCTGCAACCAATACAAAGAAAGAAAACATTCAATACAATGCATACTAAAACGTGGAGATTATTAGTCACAGATATGGTTGATAAAAAATAATACATACAATAAACAAATTTTGTGAAATGTATATAGAAAAACACACCGTCATAAAAATTGTGTGGCGTGTAAAATTCATTCGGCGACCATCAAAAATATCCACAGTTATTCATGAGATCTAAATGATTAAGTTTCGTGCAATATAGTATGTACATGCATCATATAAAGGTTTTTCGGTGCCACGGCGGCCTAGCGGTTAGACTGCTCGCCTCCCACCAAAGAAAACCGGGTTCAATACCCGGCTGGTTCACTCCGGATTTTTCGTAAGTGGGAATCGTGCCGGACGGCGGCTTTTCTCAGGGATCATCCGTTTCCCTCGCCCTTTCATTCCGGAGCTGCTCCATACTCACCTCACTTCACCCTCATTGGCTCTCAAAACCTCGCTATTGAGGGCCGCCAAAGTCTCTTCACTCACTCATATAAGGATGGTGCCTTCGCCCTTTATGTGGCATACATCTTCAGTCCTTAAAACAGCGCATGCGAAGTGACATGCGCAATATTTGTAGGTGTGATGTGATGTGCACTTCACAAGAGTTTGAGAGGGACCTGCAAAAGGGCTGCAAGAGGTAGAAGTGATGGTGCGTATATTGCCAAACATTTGAGCTGTTCCGAATTTACAACAGATTGTATTTGCAGCAATATATTCGTGAAGATCCCCCCCCCCTCCCACACACACACACACACAAACACACAAAAACAGCTTCAGAGAAGCACAAACACAGGCACCAACTTACTTGCCTACCAACCAGCGGCATGAGGCATCTTCATTGTAAAGTACTTTATGTATCAGAAACATTTCCAATTGCCTAGCATAGGCAAATCTGCATTCCGTGTAATTTTACCTGTTTTGTCATCAACACCTCACCTATCGTTTGTAGTGGTGTCAGCAGAGAGCTACAAGTAATAATGCTGATAGGCGATGAGTTTTTTTTTTCCATTCGAATCACGCTTTTCTCTCGGAATGGATGGCCACTATGCCAGAGTTTATAGATGACCGTAGGTGAGCACTACAATCCAGTCTTCACTTTACAGCGGCACGCATCCTTTCCTACTGGTATGGTGGTCTAGGGAGTCATAGAATATGATCATTGTTCGTCGCGACAGCCACACGAATGTCGTTGAAAACACAACAGTGATATGAAGATATCCGGCTGCCCCTTGTGGCACTTTATCTGGCTGAGTTCCGAGAAGCTATTTTTCACCAAGATACGGCTTCAAATCACGTTTAAAAACCCAATGGCCTGCCCATTATCATGAATTGTTGTCCATCACACATTTGTGGGACAAGCGGGAATGCCACCTTACTCCATGTCGAAATGTGTCTGATTTGAATCATAATTTGCAACAAATGTGTGCAAGTCTGCTTCCTACACAATGTATTGCATTTTCCTGAGGGTAGTAGTCTGTAATGTATTATGCTGGCTGACTTTTATGTATTTTTCTCGAGTTTTCAAGGTCATTCAAGGTCATGGGGTCAAGGTCGAGGTAGTCTGCACCTAATATGGCGGTAGTAGTGTTAATGTAATACGCTAGTTGAGTTTTATGCATTTTTCTCGAGTTTATGTTTTCAAGGTCATGTGACGAAGGTCGAGATAGTCTAATATGATGGTAGCAGTCTGTAATGCATTATGCTTCTGACTTTTATTCGTATTTTCTCAAGTTTTGTTTGTAAGATCATGAGGCCAAGGTCGAGCTAGTCCATCTAGTATGATGGTAGTAGTCTGTAATGTATTATGCTTGCTGACTTTTAGGTATTTTCTATAGTTTTGTTTTCAATGTCATTCAAGGTCATGGGGTCAAGGTCGTAGTAGTCTGCATATAATATTGTGGTGGTAGTATGTAATGTATTATGCTTGTTGAATTTTATAATACTGTTTTCGAGTTTTAGTTTTCAAGGCCATTCAAGATCATGGGGTTACTGTAAAGGTAGTCTGCTGCTAATATGGCGATCGTAGTCTGTAACTTAACATGCTTGTTGACTTCTATGTATTTTTCTCGAGTTTTGTTTTTAAGGTCATTCAAAGTCATGGGGCAAAAATCAAAGCTGTATGAATCTAATATAGCGGTATTTGTCTGTAGTGCACTATGCTTGCTGACTTTTATGTCTTTTTTCTCGAGATTTTGTTTTCAAAGGCATTCAAGGTCATGAGGTCAAGGTAAAGGTAGCCTGCATCTAATATAGCGGTAGTAGTCTGTAATGTCATATGTTTGTTGACTTTTATTTATTTTTTCTTGAGTTTTTGTTTTCAGGTCAGTCAAGGTCAAGAGTCAGTAGTAAGGGGTCAAAGTTAAATTGCTAAGGGGCACTGGCTTCCAAGATGATGGACAGGTGATTTCTACCAAGCTGGCAGTTCCCTACCAAAATGATGATCGCCTACTAAGATGGTTGACTGTGTATGGGCGAGGGGCTGGAGGCCAGCCGATTAATTTGTTCGGTGACGAGAGTTGGGGGGGGGGGGGGGATGGACCATCGGAAAGTTAAGTTTTTTAAATAATTTTTTAATGATAAATATTTAGTAATTTTTCAATAGTTTTGGTCATACATTTTTAATAATTGGTAATAATTAATATTCAGTTATTTTTTAAAAACCTATTGATGTAATTTTTGGAGGGGAATTTAACCTTTTTTTTTTAGAATGTTCCGGATTTTCAAAGTCAAATGTCAATTTCAAAGGTCATAGTATAAGGTCAAAAGTCATCTGCATACAGTATGAATGCAAGATGGCTGACAACCAATATAGCTGATGGTTAGGTAGGACTTCGATCTTGGATCCTTGTTTCAATTTGGCCTACCCTATGCCTTAACCAATATGGCTGCCACTGCTCTGTTGGCCCCAAGGAAACCCTCAAATTACCTAAATTGGCCGACAATTGGATTTGGGTGGCTTCTTTCTGCACATGAGGGGCTTTTGCCATTTTTGCGGGCTTACACAATTATTTTAGGGAAACTTTTTAAGGAAAAGGGGAATTTTTTTTCGGTATTTAAGTTAATTTTGAGGGAAAAGGGGACATTTTGAGGGAAAAAAGGGACATTTTGAGGGAAAAATGGAAAAAGATGGCGGACGATGACGTAACAGCATGGTGGCGGCCGGCTCTTGCGCTCCTACAATCAGGCGCCGTTGCAAGTCAATGCCATATTTCCTACTATTCATACGGCACAATTTCTAGGTCCGAAAATCTGGTAGGGATCCCGTCGGGAATCGAACCCGTTTTGCCTTGGTGAGAAGCACACGCTCTAGTCGCTAACCCACTGCGGCCCCTTTAACGCTTCAGGAAATTCCGACATCTTACACTAGAGACTTGCAGGAGACTGGAAAATGTTCATACTGGACCCCTTCCCACATATTTTATTAACTTATTTTGATATATTGCTGATATAACTTAGCTTTATGCAGAGTGAGCCAATATGAGTGGTAAAAGAAAATGTTTCAGACAAAAGTTGCTTGGATCCAAGGCGCTAATAACTTGATAGTGATAATTTCCACGTACACGGAGAATAATATTTTATAGAGAGGTCGCCCTGCCAAATTATTTTGTACAGGCCACAATAGTTTAGGGGTGACATGTAAATAGTTAAGTGGCCACCACTAAATTTTTTTTCAGTGTACGTGGAAGGGTACAGAAGAAAAAAAGATCAACTTCGTTAATTTAAATTACATGGTGTTTATTAATACCCCTCCACAGCGCGTATGAATATGTAATAAATACGTTTAAAAAATTCCAGCCTCCGGCTATGCTTCCTTTGTTATTTTATTATGATATCAGGTGTTAAGATTGATGACCTTGTGCATTTATACATACTGTAAAGCAAGTCTGAGTCGACACTACAGCACACCGAATTTCATCTGGACTTATCGCTGTACAAGTTCTTGTTATACGGCCTTTCATGTCTTCGGGAGTCGTCAGTGGGCCTTTTTAGACCCATCGCTTTAATGTTCCCCACAGATAAAAGTCCATAGGCGTAAAGTCTGGGGAACGTGCGGGCCATTTCGTGTTTCCATACCAACCGATCCAACGACCACAGAGAGTTCTGTTAAGAACCGTTGTAATTTTCTGTGAATAATGTGCGGGACATATGTCATGTTGGTACCACATGGATTATCTTATGTCCAATGGGATGTCTTCCAATAATTGCAGCAGCACTTCTATTAGGAACTCTAAGTACTTCATGCTGTTTAGTATCCTATCAATAAAATAGGGACCAATTAGGCGACTGTATACAACACCGCACCACACATTTACAGACCATGATCTCTGTTTACCCATGACCTCAACCAGTGTGGGTTGTCAGCTAATCAGTAGTGCGTGTTGCAAAGGTAAATCTGCCCACGGTTTGTAAATGACGCTTCATCGTTAAACATAATCCTGGACAGGTATGGTTTGTAGTTTTCGTAGATACCATTCGGAGAACTGTACCCGATGTCGAAAGTCATTTCCATGTAGCTGTTGATGAAGTGAAATGTGGAAAGGATTGCTGTGTAATATTCGCAGAATGCTCTGTTGACTGAACTCACTCTCACGTTCAAGCTGCCTCGTGCTGATATGTGGATTGTGTGCTACCACATCTAAGATGCTAATTGCATTTCCCTCGTCAATTTCTGTTTTTCGTCCTTGGCATATTTTATTTTCCACGCTTCAAGTTTCTTAAAATGTTTTCATTATGTTCGCAAAGACAGATTGTGCCGGTGTGGCACAGTCAGGATATCTCTCAGAACACTATCGCACTGTTGCTCTAATGCTGCGGTGATATTCGCCATAAATGAAAACCATATAAACTCTTTTGGCTGTTGTGTGCATTGTGCCGGTTCGAATAACATCACGAAGAAGTTGTCTGATCACCACAACAGCACAACACAGACTAGTGGCCCATTGTTCCGTGCGGCGGTGCAGTTTGCTTCGTCATTGGCCTTCAGCGATCCTGAATGACCGGCAAATGTCATAGTATTTATCACATTTTCATACGCACTATCGAGGGGTGTTAATCATTGCATTTATTACATCATCATGCGCACGGTAGAGGGATGTTAATAAATGTTACCATCCCATTAAAACTAACGAAGTTGACCTTTGTATCTTCTTTATCCTTCCACGTATGGGTTAATTATCACTATCACGTTATTAGCGCCTTGGGCCCAAAAAACTTTTTTCTGAAAAAATTTCTTCTACAACAGACATTGGCGGTGTTATTCAGATGGCCTGTCTTAGGTGCTTCACACGGTATATTGCAAATTAGAAATATGCAGCTCTAAATGCAAGTGATATCCCAAATCTTTACTATTTATTTCTACAGTACCTTAAAATTCCTTCCTATATTGACTCCGGCCAAGTTATCTATCAGTTCCCCGAAGTCCAGCTTCTTAGCCTCATACAGCTAAATATAAATAAGTGCTAATCCCGTAATTGAATTTTGCCTATGATGTAGGGTATTTATTATTTATGTTTGGAAAATGAACACTCTACACTTTATCTAGACTTGTACTCATTAACCTTAAGTTGTTAATAAATCGAAATTATATTATAACATTATTGTATATCACCGTTCTTTATTATCAACATTTCTGATTTGCATTAGAAACAGTTTTTATTTTTATTTTATAATAGTTTCTCTTATATGGCCAGCATAAAAAAATATCGTACTATTGTTCGTATAGATCAACAATAACTTTCTTAGGAAATGTAATACAGTCTTATTTTGTGTTTGGTACAATATTTGTGTCTTAATTGTTTTCACCAAATTTCAATAATTTTACTGTAAGAATAATTATATCTTAAGTTATGAATAACTATTGGAATCAAATTTGGTGATTTAAATTACATTTGTTACAAGCAGCCCATTTAATGTTTCCTGTCAAATGATCATGATATCGAATATATTTCGAGTTTATAATCACGTATGACAATGATTTGCAGTTATAAATAACATTTGTGTAATACTTCACGATTATTATATCTTTGCCATACTCAATTAGTGTTTCATAATTTTTTTCATTAATATATATGATCAGTTTCCGGTCCGTGTGTCTGTGTGTGTGGTTTGGTGTGTGTGTCTTTGCGTGTGTGTGCTCCCCCCCCCCCCCCTTTTTTTAATTTTCCGAATGCGTTAACCACATTTCACCAAACTCGGTGCACATGTAGTACTAAGTCAGTACACCTGACTGTTGTAGTTTTCGTCCTCTACGACCACTTTCTTTCAAAATGGTGGCCATTAAAAAATAATGGCATTGTCATATTCGGAAACTATTCAACCGATTTAAACCAAATTTTGTATGCTGACAGTGCAAGTTGTAAAAATTGCATTTAGTGGCGAATATTGTAGATGGTACACCATTTTTGAACATAGCGCCACATGAAAAAATAAGGCTTTCACGTTATACCTCGAAAACTATTCAACCGATTTTTGCAAATTTGGCACATTAGTTGTTCTATGATAGGCCAGGTTTAGGCTATTCACAGTAAAGTAAACACTTTTGAATGTCCTCTGATTTGGAATAATAGTAATTAAATACAATTATTTTAGCATTAAACGTTAATTTCCGATTGCGGGGGGATATACACACTGTGTATATTACTTATATGGCAATATTTATTTTAAAAGGTGGTTAAAAGATAGAATGTGGTTCAAACGAAAAAGTAACTACGGCCTCAAAAGTGTTCACTTTACCTTCACAGCCTATAAATTTAAGTATTTTAACTTAATGTACACTTACTTTCAAAATGGTGGCCATGAAAATATTTAAGGTTTATTTGGTAAAACTACCATACCGTTTTACCAATTAGAACCGAATTCTGTACGCGGTTAGTACCTATTACAGTCATTATACAAACAAAATAAATAAATTTGTCAGCCATTTTGTGAGATATCGCTACATGAATTAACAAAGTTTTGTGTAATACATAGGGAAACAATTGACATATTGGTACAAAGTTTGCCAAACAAATAGTACTGCGGCAGTTTATATGTACAAATATGTTTCACGTATGTCAGACACTTATTTTCATAATGGCGGCCATCTAGTTATTTTAGCATAGTATGCCATGTCTTCGAAACTATGTAATCAATTCAACTGAGTATATATAACAATCATAAAAAATGTGTCTACACAGCCTCTTTTGTCCTCTATTTTGTAAGATAGTGTCACACAAATAAATAAAGTTTTTTTTCATATCTCGGGAAACAGCTGACCGATTCCTACTAAATAATGCATACAAGTCGTACTCCGGTAGGTGATGTTAACCGATATGTTTGATGTATACCAGTCACTTATTTTCAAAGTGACAGTCATGTAGGTTATTTAGTTTTGTGTGTTATACTATCGAAACCATGTGATTAATTCCGATGAAACTTTGTATGCTGTGTCTACACATAATCTCTTTTGTCCACCATTTTGTAAAATTGCATGACATGACAAATTTCAATCATGTGATATCTAAAAAAAAACATCATTTTTACCAAATCTGACAAACAAGGAGCACTATGGCAGGCCATGTAAACTGATAAATAAACTTCGAGAGGGTCAGACGCATACGTTTTAAAAATAGCAGCAATGTAATAATTTTAGTTCAGAATTTTTTATCAACGAAACTGCAAAACAAATATCAACTTAAATTTGTATGCATTACATAATAAAATATGTACTTGTATCAATCTTTCACCATGCTGGTGCAGGCGTCGGCAGGGGGATTGTGGTATTTCCGTCTTGGACCCCTTAACAAAACGTTTTGTGTAAAAGTGTATATGTATGTGTGTGTGTAACATGTTGGACGTTTCCCTTAAGGAAGCTCATTATCAATCGCTACAATTTTGATAAGGATTGTTGTAGGCGTCAGTATGTTGTCAGTCTATTATTAATATTATGAAAAAATATTTTTTTAAACAAATAATGGACACCATGTTAAATTAAATAAATAAATTACAAAAAGAATATTATTACAGAAAATAAAATAATAACACAAATACCGCAAATACGGCTAATGATTATTTATTATTGATTAAATACAACTTCTACATGTCAAAGAATATGTATATTAGCAGTAGTTCCAACTAACTTTCGATGAAGCCAAATTTGATCGTCAGTCTCAAACTTAAGTTGTATCTTAGTCGCCTCGCGGTGGGATGTGCCCTAATATTATAGGTGCCTCCCAGAATAGCAGCCTTCCCATGTATAAGCGATCCTGTCCCATGTATAAGAGGTTTGGCTAGCTGCCAGTCTGCATGTCGCGACCGGATGTTAGAATTTCAAGGTCACGGACTTGTCACGTTTCTGTCTTCTCTTTATGTTCAAGTTATTTGTTGATTGTTTTCAATATAAGTACGTTGCGTGTTAGTTTTTATTCAAGTTCTCTGTGTTATTATATACTAATGTCGTTTTTATTCCGATTTGGTCTACAAGGCATAACGGCTAGAGTATTTTATAATTTTGTTTCTTGAGAAAGCCATTTCAATAAAAGGGTCCTAAACCTCAGGATTTAGGGGATATTGATCCTCGTGATATAATTTGTTGAAAGACTGTTCCTGTACACGAAAATGTCGTGAATTCTACTGCTGTAATAAGTATTCACTCTTCTCCTGTTCTGTATTATCGTAAGAAGATTAAGTTTGAAATTGGCGATCAAATATCGCGTTATCGGAAGTTACTTCATACTACTTGTAATATGCATATTCTCGGCCATGTAGAAGTTGTTTTTAATCCACAATACAATTAACATTTGAGCCAAACAAAGTGAAAAAATTATGTTAACCCTTTAGTGCTCACAGGTGATCATTAACAGAATTCAACACTACAGTAAAATTTGCTAATTTGAATATCACATTAATTAAGAAACAAAAGGTTACTGATATAACTTATGAGCCTACTTTCCTCAACATGGGTGCAATTAATTTTTTTTTATAATTTCTTAAAATCTGAGTTGGTGGGAACGACTCGACGTCTCTTTGAAAGCAGTAATTTTACAAATGAAACGAGAGACTTGTGTAACAGTAGCGAGACAGTTACAAATACAGAAATGTCTTATCCGGGATTTAAACCCAGAAAGAAAACCGCGTACTCTAAGCTAGCGCTCAATCCGCTGCACTACGGAGGCCGGATTCAGAGCATTGACTTTGGATTTTATCAGTCTGATGTTTAGAATGATAGGGTTTATTAACCTAAAATATTTGCAGGGCTTTTAGTTCGAAAATAAGTGACTAGGCCAAATGAACCATGTAGTTTATCAGTCTAATGTTTAGAATGATAGGGTTTATTAACCTAAAATATTTGCAGGGCTTTTAGTTCGAAAATAAGTGACTAGGCCAAATGAACCATGTAGTTTATCAGTCTAATGTTTAGAATGATAGGGTTTATTAACCTAAAATATTTGCAGGGCTTTTAGTTCGAAAATAAGTGACTAGGCCAAATGAACCATGTAGTTTATCAGTCTAATGTTTAGAATGATAGGGTTTATTAACCTAAAATATTTGCAGGGCTTTTAGTTCGAAAATAAGTGACTAGGCCAAATGAACCATGTAGTTTACATGGCCCACCATAGCGCTACTTGTGTGATGATTTGGATGGAAATCGGTTGTTTGGTCCTTGAGATATGATAAGAAAACTGTTACATTCTGATTTGTTGCTATCGTACAGAATTCCCGGAAAAAAGGCTTTATATACGATTCTTATAATTTAAACTCTTTACATACAAATTTTGATTGACTTGATTAAATTGTTTAATATATATCTCTAACCTACCTAAATTATTTATGGAGCTGCCATTTTGAATATTGTTGTCTGAACCATTTAAAGATTGAAAGTTTACATGGTTTTGTCTATCATTTATGGTGTGCACAATTTGGTACAAATTTATTTGAAATTTTCCAATGTAACATTTGGCGGCGATCCATTGATTGGTCCTTGAGACATGGCATAAAACCTCCACTAGTATTCATGTGGCGATCTACATAAATGGAGGACACAGCGTAATGTACTAGCAACTTCGATGATTGTATACTGCCAATACAAAAAGTTATGTTGAAATATTTTACGTAGTTTCATATAAATCGCCCACAAATCTAAAATAATTTTATATCCACCATTCTGAAAATAAGCAAGTTATACTTATGAAACAACAATATCAATCTGAAAATTCAATGCGTACACGATGCTCTGCCAGGATACAAAATGTGGTTTAATTCGGTTGAATAGTTCCCGAGATATAACTTATCGCCTAAAATTTTAAAATTTCCACCATTTATAAAGTAAGTGCCCGATATGGTCAAAAAATATAAACGTCAGGTGTCCTTTAAAAGTACTAGGACCTGTATGTTTACCATGTTTGATGAAATTCAGTCCATGAGTTCAAAAATTGAACGCGGGCGACACACACACGCACAGACACATCCACAGCCATGAATGTGATCTCATAAGCCTTTCTTTCCTGCAAAAAGTAGACTATAAAGTGCAAAAAAAAAAAAAAACAGCAGTGTGATAAGAATACACTTTTTTTTTTAGTGACAAAATGGATACGTTCGGTCACTTGGACTTGTATAATCTTGTAGCAATATATTATTGGTTGATATACAAATTAGCACAGAAAGTTTATATATAAAAATGGCACAATTATAAAAACAGTATTTACCAGTAAGTAATTGTTCACAGAGTTCTTTACTTACGTGAAAAGGCATAGGTCCTAACGTGCCAGGTTGGGGAGACAAGCTACCTGGAGCCACAGGGCTCAAGGCAGCTGCTGGTAATGCTGCCTTTATAAGACCGGCAGCATTTAGAGCATTCCTGAAATAAACAAACTTGCCGTTTCTCATCTGCCCATCAATTGTTACACTAACAGCAAAAAAAACATGTACATTTGTTATGCTATGTTATTAGATAAAACAATGTTTATAATTAATAAGTACAAATTAAACGTCATATGCCAGACCTATATGCTTATCAAAGCTGATGCTATTAGCAAAAAAGTTTCCCCCAGCCCAAGGAGAGGGCGTATGCGATTGATCGGTGGATACTGTAATTTTCGTTCCAAATTTCACGTCGAATACGACTTTAATTAGTTAATCTGTTACCCATCCACTCGCTCGATGTATATTCGGATTTTAAACGCCTAACTACATAATACGAATTTTTAAAGCAGCTATGACAAGTAGCATATTATTAGTTAAGGATTTTTTGACACTTCTTTGGTGTAGTGGTTAGACTGCTTGCCTTCCACATAGGTGAACCGGGTTGGTAATGTGATTTCAGTTCCAGCCAGAACTATAAATGGCCCGCATCCAAAATAAGTATATGTAAATATTATTTAAAACTAATAAATAAATGGTAACCTTGTACTGTATAACTTAATAACTCTCGTAATGCGAAGTGCATGTGAGACTCGGATGGCCGCCATCCTTGAGTCTGACATACCTCTCGGCTAGTATGTGTATCGTCCCTTCCAATTTCTGAGACCTGCAAGGTGCCTACGTCGTCGGCTGGCCATCTTGCTGCCTTACAGACTCTCGAGATGTTAGTTGAAACACGACGTCGAAATAGGCGGGAGCGTTCCTCTGCTAGTGTTGCGGGCTGTGAGTGTTGGATGTAATCTGAATTTGATGTTTTCATTTCAATTGGTTCGTAATGAAGTCCTCTGCTATTCTGCTGTACTAACCAGGGCTACCTGGTCAGTGTTCAAATGGATGGTCTTGTCTAGCATCGTTTAGCGCAAAGTACAGCGTCCGACGCTTTTGCAATATGCGATGGTTGGTAAGTGAATATGACTATTTTCCATTACAGTTTATATTTTATATCTGTTTGCATTAGCGAGTAGTAGTGTTCTCCTTATCGCTCCCATGCTTCTCGGCTCCGCGATGGTGTTTTTATGCTAACGTGCAATCAGCGCTCGATGCTCGCTCAATATGCATTGGTTGGTAAGTGCTAATGTGCCGTTTTTCAAGAACGTCACACATTTTTTAATGCGAAACTTCTATTTTTTTTTTAAGTTTGTCACTTCAGTTTTGATATATGCTAGAATTAAATTTGTTATGGTGTCATTGATATGAACTATTTTTTTTTTTTTTTTTTTTAGAAAATTAATTTGTACTATTTTGGTCAGTTATTGATATTGCTAGTATTATAATAATTTGTGGCTCTGTTAATTATCTTTGTACTGAACTGTTTTGAGAACTTTATTTTAGTTTTCACGGAGTAGTACGATTACGAGAATTTTTAATATTAATTGCATCGTGGGTTTTATTATTTTAATTATTGAGGTAATTATTAACTTTCTGAGATTCATTTAGTTAATATTTGAAGTTGATTTTGTCCAGTAAATAATACCTTTAATTTTCAGTTAGAAGTATTTATGAGTTATGTAATTCGTAATGGAAGTCTAGTGGTCAGACATTTATTTCTGTCAGTTTTCGTGTTGGTAAATATTTTATGTATATATTTCGATATTTGGTTTATTTGGCAGTATAAAGGAATTTATTTAATATTTCAGACTACGTAATCATTGGGTATTAACTTTCTATCATTTGAATTTTCTGTTTGTAAGTTTCATTTATATACTGGTTTGGATTCGTGCTCTGAAAGTTACAATCTTAAATCTTGTTGGAGGCTACCAAGGCTGTGTTTCTCCAAAGCGTTTCTAGTCTCCAGTACGCTAAGTCGTTTCCAGATTCTTTGTCTGGGCGTCTGTAGCATACCCCCTCCACACTGTTTCTGGCGTGGCTGTGTTGGTAAGTCCACCTGTGATCACGCGCTTGCCCCATGACTTCTCATACAAACTCACCTTCTCTGCGTGACATTTGCCAGTTTCCGCTGGCGTGGTTCTTGTCTTCGCTCCTGGTGGGCTGTCTCTGCCATCTAGAGGTGGTTTCGGTAATATACCTTATATCTGTCTTCCCGCTTCACAGCACGTTTCTCTGGGCATTTGGTGTTCAGGTTCGCTGCTGTCATGACGCGCTTGCAACATGCGCTAGCCGTGAGGCTATTTTTGGTTACTAAGCCCATTTGGTGGGTTTTAGTAACATACCTGGCATCACGTAGTGGAACCTTAAAATGTAGATTTTTTGCGGTGTGATAAATTTATTTATTTATTTATTTCGGTGTTTCGCTTTTTCTTCCATCAACATGTGAATATTTTGGACTACCCTCCTTTGGTGAGTACTTTTTTTTTAAATTTCCTTTTGATCCGTCGCCTCTCCTAGAAATTTCCCACTCAATATTTTCATACAATCTGCATGGTGTAGTGTGGGTCCCTGGTCCCAGGATTCTCGGATCCCGTGAATTACCGGTCTGCATATTTTCGATATGGCCTCCTCGGTCTACCTTCTAAACGTGCACGAGATTACGTGATGTCCTCATGCATTTTCCTTAATTATGCAAGTTTCATCATGCGCAAATATGCGCTCCTTTTTATCGGATGGTTAAATTTTGCCTTCAAGTTCCCTGTACTTAAATGGGCGTTTAAGCTCTCTCACTGCAGTCAAGCTGTTTTGGCTCTACATAATTTTACGCAAGCTAAGTGAATAAAATAACAATTTTTTTTCAATGAATCTCTTTCACGCACAATTAAGTTTCTAATATAGTTTAGATATGTTTTGTATTTTATAACTGCAATGTTTTATTATTTGTTTCGTTTCGTTAAGCACATAAATAAAGTAATTTAATTTTGACTCGTATTCAAAGTGTTACATGTTTGTACATTTAAATTGCGTAATGACGTTATGCGCGGGGTACTCCTTTCTATTATTATTTTTTTACTGCTAGCAGTCAATGAATTTTAATGTATTATTTCATTGAAGCTGAGTTTTCTGATAATATCTCTTTGATTACTCTCAAATTCGGCAATCTATTCTAGTCCATTTATTATTGTACTGAACTTTATATAACTTATTTTTGCTGATTACAAAATACACTTATTTTATTATTTTGTGCATTCCTCTGTGCTCAATTGTTTATTTGTTGAAGTGCTATATATATGAAAACAGAACAATAAACTATGAAAATATATTATTTATGCACACCACAAATCCACGACTGTCTTATGTGTATATATTAATGTTCTCTCTGGGCCTTTGTTAATTACTAGATATATATAATGTTTTAACCATGAGGTATTTAACCTCTTTCTTTATTGCGCCATGTACGATCACCCAGTATTTAATTAAATTGTTCGTTTTATCGCTTATTTCTCTTTTGCCACTTCTCTTCAATATTGCTTGTTGAATAGTCCTCAGGTTCATTTCATATGGATAAAGGTTATTTTTTACATTTGAGGGAGTGGACATTTTAATCTTCTATCTGTCTCATGAGTGTATATAGCTACACTAATTATTATTATCCATTACATTTATTTTTTATGTCTGTCTGCATCAGTTTGGAGCAGTGTCGACTCTCTTATGCGACAAATGGTATAAAAGAATGTTGTTTAGCGGAAAGCAAGGAACACTGCCTTTACAAATCGTGTAGTGTTTTCTTTACTTGTCACATATGAGACATTTTTTTGAGGTTGCTCCTTGTGGACATTTGCTCTTTTCTTGTTACCGAGCATTCGAGCTTTTTACAAAGTTCTAAGCACAAAGCAACACTGATATCACTATAATGGCCTGTTGAAATATCGGGAATTTTTTTCTATTGCGGCTTGATATGATATTGTGCTAGCAGCACACTTATGTATATGTTGGTCCTCTATTATTTATGTGGCTTATTTATTATGTACAAGGAGGTTTCACATATGTTACGTGCGATTTCCCCCGGTCGGCATGTTTCGCTGATGGTGTTTATTTATATATTTTTATTTAACCCACGACTATGTGCGCCTTGCTCGCGATACAATTGCTTACACCGTTTTATTATTCAATGCATGGCTGGTTGTTCCGTGCTAACAAGGCCTCGTGCCGCCAGCCCTAGTGTTATGCTGATGGCATTTATTTGTATTACTTTATGTGTGTATCTTTCACTGTAATCCACAGCTATGTGCGCCACACTCACACTGCATTTATATATCTTCATTTTTTCAATGTATGGCTAATTGCTACATGTTAGCCGAGCTAACGAGGTCGCAGGCAGCGGGTCCTTGTGTTAGGCTGGTGGTGTTTGTTTATATTACTAAATATGTGTTTCTTCTACTGTAGCCCATGACTACACACATCATGCTCGCAGCGCAATTGAATATACTTAAAAATTTTTCATGTTTATATGGTTTTTGCAGCCGACCTCCCATGGCACAGTCGGTTGGTGCGCCACCGATCTGGGGTGCGGGAGGCTCTGGGTTCGAATCCCTGGCATGGCACGTGTGTTAACTTAAGTTAGGTTGTAAATTAGTCTGTAAGCCGTCCCCTGCTAAGCTTTCAGACATAAAACCGGGGGACGTTAAAAAGTCTTTTACAATATAATTGGTTTTTGCAAGTTACCTATACGAATGTTTATTTTGTGTATATATTTTCAAATTTAATACAACTTTTATATAATGCATGTACGAAGAGCGGCTAGCAGACGACGGGTGATCCATGATGGTGAACACCTGTGACAGCAGACGACGAGGTTGGCAGTGGGTGATTGTTGTTTGTGTGTGTATGTACTATTTCAGACCCTACACTCCTACAGGTATCAGTAACTTCATTTTACATAATGCTGGCGACATAATTATATGCATGCCCACCTTTTTTTCTTTGCATGTATGCCTAGTTGTTACATTTTAATCGAAATTAAATGGTTCAGAAATTACACCCTACTATGCTTATAACAGGGCTTAGGGCCTAATTGTCATTGACAAGTTGATTGCAGTCAGGAGTGATACCTGTGATATGAACTTGGCAGTCATAACTTTCATGGATAGAATATGATAGACATTTCTGTTATTAGGAGGCTTACGGCATAACTGGCCATTTTGCATTGGTCGGAGTTGTGAGTGTTGGCTATGGTATGAATTGTATGGCTTTAGTTTTAGTGGATGTTAAATGGCAGCCCACTATGCTTATAAGAGGGGTAAGGCCATAACTGAATGCAATACTCTGGTCGACATCGGGAGATATAACTATGATATAAATTTGATAACTATAGTTTCAGCAAATGGAAAATCATTATCAACTATGCTTGTAAGAGGGCTTAAGACATACTTGTCCCCCCACACTACTCGTCGTCGGGTGCGAAGCCTATGTTATGACTGTAGTGGCTAAATCTTTAGCAGATGGGAAATTGTGGCCAAGTATACTTATAAGAGGAGTTAAGGTGTAATTGATTATGCCATCGTGATCGCCATCAGGGGTGATTACTGTGATATGAATTTGGTGGCTATAGCTTCGGTAAATTTTAAATGGCAGTGAACTACGCTTATAAGTGAACTTAAGGCATAATGGACTCTCCCACCCTGCTAGATGTTGGGAGCGATGTCTATAATATGAATCTGGTGACTATATTAAACAGTTTGGAAATTGTAATTAGGCCTAACTATGCTTTTAAAATGGGTTAAGGCTTAATTGACCCTGCCCCCTGCTCGATGTTGGGAGCGAAGCCTAGATATGAATTTGGGGACTATATAATAAACTGTTATAAATTGTAGCTAACTAAGATTATAACAGGAGTTATTGCTTTATTTAATGTTGGGAGCGATGTTTATGGTATGAAGTTAATGACTATAAATTAAACTGTTTGGAAATTGTATCGAACAAAGTTTATAAAAGATGTTAAGGCATAATTGATCCTGCTGCTATGATCGACATCAGGAGATGATGTCTATGATATGAATTTGGTGGTAATATCTTCAATGAATGGTAAATGGCGTCTGACTATGCTTATAAGAGACTGGCTGCAGATGTCAGAAACTATGAAGACGATTGCGGCGCTCTCTAGCAGACATAATAGACGCTCCTGACCGGAGGATGGTGGACGATCGCAGCACCTTTAGCAGACGTCCGGGGAAATGAATATGGCGGTGGTGGGATTCATAGTTGACGATAGATGTGGCCTAGTGGGCGAATGGGTAAATGAATGTATGCTACTCACTAGTGGGTATGAATGGTAGTTTAGCAGCGATGAATGTAAGATGGCGGGGGTGGGTAGACAATGGTGACGATGAATGCAAGATCGCAGGTGATTGATATGTGCATGCATGATTAGCATATCCATGATAAGTATATGTACAATTAGCATGTGTGTGATAAGCATACACATTGTTAGCATATGCATAATTGGGATCGGTCATAGAATATATCCTTGTAACAAGGCAGAGTGACAGAGCACAACTTTGTATTATAGGAAAATGTACTGAAACATTCTTGAAACAATATTGTTGGTGTTGACATGGAATGATAGAGCATGTTGTGGTGGTTGTAAATGATTGCACAACCCGGCTGATTTCTGCAGTATTCTACTGGAATTTGCAAATGGTGCTAATATCAGCCAAATGTGCAAAAGCAAAGATTTTGAGCAGTTTTGAGGGAAAGAGGCCATTTTGAGGGTAAAAAGGGGGGAAAATGATATTCAGAGATGGTGGCTCGGCACCCTGGCACTACGCCAGGATTCCACATGGTGTAGAACCTACATTTACCTACTGCTGACTGGATTCATAATGTGGAATGCGCCACTTTTGCATGTAAAAAGTGCGAATCGTAGTTTGATCGACGAAGTGACAAACTCTACCAGTCTCCCTTCACTACCTGCTAAGTGTTATCTGCTAAAATTGCATGTACTGGGATGATAAGTGAAGCAACACATACCGGAGACTTATCGAAGCAGAAAATAACATATGTGAATGCCATGGGTGGCGCATTGATTTCTTTAAGTCTCTCATACACCCACTGCGAACAGACTTTCGCAGATGATAATAAAGCATGGAGGTATGAAAAGAACGCGTGTGTAAGGAGTACCATCCACATGACATATCAAAGTGAGAAGTGTTCTAAACAGTTTGCGAGCACCGACAGTTTAAAAAGGTATCGAAAATAGTGTCAATTAGCTGCAACATCCTCTGATGTTGGCCGAGTGGTCCATATTTCCTCTTTGCAGGTTACAGCTAAGGGTGGTCCCAGTGTAACTTCGACCCGCGAATCAGAAGCTACACTTAAGCCTAACTAATTCGTCCAACCCTGCATCGCAACCTGAGAAAGTAAGATGCGAGATGAAACCGAATAAAAATGAGTTTTTCTTGAAAGAATCAGAAATCAGGGGTCTTTTGTAAACGTGTGTTGCTCTTCTAACTACTTCGTCAAAAGATGTTTGTTCATTTCTGATGTGTATGAAACAGAATTTAATAAACCAACTTACAGAGGTGGTGGAGAAGTAAGTTGCAATGAAATACAATATTTATTTGGTTGAAAAGTAGCTATAGTAGACGGGAGCCATACAATGAGCATAACAAGGGATCATTCAAGACTTCGAATGTACCTGTCTATAATGCGGATGATATCAAAGTCAGTGTTTGAAAAAGCATAAACAAGGTATGCCGTGAGGAAGAAGAAATGGTATTTAAGTTTTCTGGCTGGAAACTCGATTTGGTGGACCATCTGCAGCGGACAAAAAATGGGTTTGGTCCACTCAAAACATATAAGTTATATTGGAATCTTCATCCTCGATTCCGATTACGTGCATTAAAAATATCCACAATTCGTGGTATCAAAATTTACATTCTGTTTTCATAAAGTGTATAATACACAAAGGGGACTAAGCATGTGAGAAGACTACATTGCGTAAGTAGAGGTAGTCATCCTCTTTTCGCAGGGAACTTTGAAACACTGGGCGGTAAAGAAAAAGTCGAGGAACATATGACCCACCATGGCACAATGAAGACAATAGGTTCTCTACTCCGAACTCGCTCCGGTGAACTGTTTTCGAGAAAACGCCACTCATAGTTCCAAAGGTGCTGTGTAGCCTTGCGGAGGTAGGCATTCTATGTGGAAGTACATCCACATGTATTCGGTAATGTAAATAAGGACTATCATAGGGAACAAGAAACGGTGTGCAGATAGGAATATTGCATGAGATATGTGTAAACAGTACTTTTTTTATTAAAGACAGCATTTACAATAACTGTCCGAATTGCAGTCCCCCAACTTCAGTACACAAATGGCAACGGCGGATCAGGTTGGCCTAGACTCGTGCATAAATGTCTCGTATAGCGCATACAGAATAAATGTGGCTGTTACACGTACAACGAGACCTTCCTCACTAGCT
The DNA here is from genome assembly GCA_029891345.1 of Dryococelus australis. Taxonomy (NCBI): domain Eukaryota; kingdom Metazoa; phylum Arthropoda; class Insecta; order Phasmatodea; family Phasmatidae; genus Dryococelus; species Dryococelus australis. Next base: position 52,822,465 of record CM057009.1, on the reverse strand, counting down.
GCAGGCATCTTGGCGAACAAGAAGTTGCATGACCCCATAATAATAAATCAAGCAGGGTCACGTCTGGAGATCGGGCCGGCCAGTGGATGTACCCACGTCTACCAATTTAGCAACCTGGAAATATGACGTATAGATGGCAGCATACGGCAGCAGGAAAATGTGGTGGTGCCACGTCATGCAGAAACCCTGTGGTGTGGCGAATAGCAAAAGGTAATTATTCCAGCAAGCCCGGCAATACCTCCTGCTGGAACATCAAGTAGCAAATAAGCCCCCAAAAAAGGATTGTTGACAATGCCGGCCCACAAGTTGACGCTGTAGCGCACTTGTTTGCGCATGGGGTAGGTGTGGTGGAGATTAGCATGCGCCCAGACGTGGCTGTCCCTCCTATTAATGATTCCATCCCTGGTGAATTGGGCCTCATCTGTGAAGAACACAGTCGATGTGAAGTTTGGACGTACTATATTTTCTTGGATTAACCATTCGCAGAATGTAATACGTGGCATATAATAATGTTCGCTAAGTATGTAGTCCTTTCTTGCGTGGGAGGTGTACATATGGTTCTCGTATAGAACTCGCGGGATCGTTGAATGGCTAACACCCACACCGCGGCCCACAGCCCAAGAGTTAACAGACGGTTCCTTCCACACACGACGAAGCACATCCTTGTTAAATGCCGCCATTCGCATTGTCTGTGGTGCTTCAGCATTTGACCTCGTCACTATCGTTGAGCCATCATCCCGCAATCCCTGATAGAGCCCTACAAATGTCACACGGGAGGGTTGACGTCGCGCTGGGTAGCGCAGCTGGTACAACTCCATTACTTGCCTTGCATTCATGTTGACTGCTCCGTACACGAAGTGCACGTCGGCTAGCTCCACTCGCGTAAATCGTTCCATACTTCCACAACCAGCTGCAGGCACATATTGACTTGCTGGCAGCCAAGCCACCTCCACGCAAGCACCAATTACATCGGCGCCTTCTACCTCCGCCACATGCATGGCATAGGTGGCAAATGTGTTGCCTGCCTCCACAGACCTGCACTGCACCTTCAAAATCTGGAGTGGAATTTTCTGGGTAATCTACCGGAACGAGTTAGGACAAGAGGAAATTTTGTCTTCATTGTGCCATGGTGGGTCATAATGTGCCTCGACTTTTTTTTTTACCGCCAAGTGTTCCAAAGTTCCCTGCGAAAAGATTGTGATTACCCCTTCTTACGGAATGAAGGGGGACAATATGACCAACTAAATGTGCACAGATTTACGATCTCTTATTCGAGAACCACCATTTAGATTTTGGTCGCTCCATCTGAAGTACTTCGTACAATATTTACTTTCATGCATTTCGAAATTCGATTTTCAATACCGCGTATCTCCCCTAATATTCACCACATGATAGTGGTGTCACTGTATACCCCATCTTATTTTACACAAAGTATCACCTCCTGGAGTTTGGCACATGACTCCTGGTATAGGCTGTTCACGGTAAAGTGAGCACTTTGAGGCCCTAGTTACTTTTTCCTTTACGCCATATTTTATTCTTTAACCACCTTTTAAAACAAATATGGTCATGCAAGTAATTCACACAGTGTGTTTATTCCTCCACACGCGGAATTTAACGTCTAAGGCTAAAATAAAACATATTTATTGACTATTATTCGAAATGAGAGTGCTTTCAAAAGTGCTCACTTTATCGTGAACCGCCTTTACACGTTGTATACAGATACATACAGATGAGCGTATCTAAAAAATCAACGACTTTGAGTTACGACCATTCTTGAATGTCTCAAAAGTACATTTTACTGTTACAAAGTAGGGAATATAACTGTGACGAGTGGTTTAAAAGTTAGCAAGAAATAATGTTTCGCAATTTCTCAATATTGACTGTTCAACACAAGTTGAAACAGGAGTATCTTACAATACGCCTGTTTGTGTTTGAAATTTATTTTTAAACATTATGGAATCTTCAGCGCGAACTGTTGTTATCTTAAGTACGCCTATTTGTGGTTGCGCATGTACTTGTCCTCAATTACGCCTGATATTTTCTTTTTTGTCTTTCAGGCAGTTTGCTGATGAATAATGGACGTGTTAGTACAGTTTGGTTTTGACTTTGTCTATTCAAAAATGCTACGTTGTGTTTTGTTTCAGAGAGGGTCTAAATATGGACTTAAAAATACACGACCTTGCAGTATTTAAAATGAGGTAGTGGAAAAATTGAAACAAGTTACTGTATGGAAATCACAGAACTGAGAGCGAAGAAAACTGACAGGCCAAAGACTATCTTCAAGATACATCCTCCAGAAAAATTGTACAAACGCCTTTCACTGAAAAGGCGAGGTACATACGCATTTAAAAAACCACCAAAGCCACTGTGGAGTCATCTAAACAGCCCGTCAATAAACATCAGGATCTGCTACGTTTGTGTAAAGGGACATCACCAATGTCGAGATTCGACATACACGAAGAGCAATGAATGGCATCAGCACAATGTTAAAGATATGAGTGATAGTTCCAGTGACATGATTTCTAACACTGAAAATTTCAGAAATTCTATTCTAATCGGAATTTTTTCTTATACTGTAGTAATTTATTTTTTATGACTTATTTCTTACCTCATAGTCATATATATTTTTTCTGAAGTTGTACTTAATCTTATTTCTCTAAAGTACGTAACATTTAATTATAACTAAAATCGAAATTTTTACCATTATTCTATTTATTTTTAAGCATATAACGAATTATAGTGTTTACATCATTTCTATATCCAACTTTTGATTCCTTATTATTAATAGTACTATCTCATTTCCATTTATATCACAAACACTATTTAAATACAAGAAAGCTTTTTTGTGTATTCCGGGTCTATATGGGTGTATCTAAATATGCACACAAAATAAATATTTAAAAAACAAGCCCAAACATGCATATATTATTTTTTTTTATAAAAACTTACCTAAAATTTCATTACAGCCATAAATTACACATTTAGTTATTGAATACGATGCTTCGGTCATACTTTAAAATATAAAAAAACTGAAGCAAATAGATTAACAGTTTGTCCATAAGTAAAGGCAGAACAAGTGCTTAAAACTTCAAAATGTTCTCCTGAGAAAGCAGAATAACTGAGTTACGCTCCTTTGTGTTTGGAGGGGCAATACACGCGCAAATGCAAGAGTTCAATATCCAGAGTTTTCTGAACTACGTATAAACAATTAGGTAGATAACATACATTATGCAATTAATAGTGAATAAAAAGTTCAATATCTGTGAACCAAAGTTAACAATGAAAACCTCATAATGTACATTTCACACGGTCAAGCTCTGTTCACTTGCAGATTGTGTATGCTCTTTTTAACTTTAACTGTTTTATTGCGCTTGTCATTCGCCCGGAAATAGAAGGCGACATGTCATCATTCGAACTATCTTAAGGAAAAATGTAGCATAATCCACGAATAATATTAACATTATTTACCGTTAGTTGCGAAATTTATGTTCAAGGCAGTCATAAATAACTATCTCCCAAAATAATTAAATGTGGTTATTTGGCTGTCGTAGATTTATTTTATTCACCATGGGCTATGTTTCGCCACTCAGAACATGGCAGTTACCTTGTTAAACAACTTTACGTACGACACTTATTTGAGTAATAACAGACTTGTTTAATTAAGTCATAGCTGTGTCACAAGAGTAAGGTTTCGTCAAAAATCATTTATTACTTTCGTAAATACCTATGACACAAAAAAAAAAAGAACACTTGTAATCTACAACAAACGACATGTTTTTTCTTTTTTCACTAAATGTTATAAATACTTACGGTGGTATAGTGATTGGTTCAAGATTAGGATACGAGGTGGTTTGCCTGGCGACTAATTTGGCGTGAACATCACAGTATAACTTCTCATTGATTCTGTAGTACCCAACATTTTTCAAAGACGATCCACAGGTGGCGCACTTGAAGCATTCCACATGGAGGTTCTTCTCTTTGATGCGAACAAACACGCCTCTGTTCAGAACACACAACAGAAACCAATCACTATTTGATATCAAAACAAAAACTTAGAAAAATCATCAGACAACAATCATAATACTTCCTCTCCTACAACAACAATGCGCAAACGCATACATGATTTTGAAAACACTGACTTAAAAGCAAGACTCCGGATCTTGATGTGATCATAAACACCAAGGAAAGAAAAACAGTGGCTGCAACTTAAATTGGGGAAAAGCAATTATTTTGCTAATAATTACATGTTACGGTCAATAAAATTTTACATTTTCATTTGACAAGCATATATATATAACGTTAAACAATTATGCACTTTTCTCAGCCTCACATCATACTTGCATAAATACAAACCCAATTAAGCCCGCAAAGTGGAGCCACTTATTGAACTCACCAAAGACAATGTCCCGTTCAAATTGAACAACCAAGAACAGACCGCATTTGATGAACTCAAAGCAGCTATATGAAATTCACCTGTATTGGCCAAATTCAGCGAATATATAGACACTCCATTCGAGCTTGCGATGTGTCACAAACAACAATAGGCGGGGTCCTTATATATATATATATATATATATATATATATATATATATATATATTATATATATATATATATATATTGTGTGTGTGTGTGTGTGTGTGTGTGTGTGTGTGTGTGTGTGTGTGTGTGTGTGTGTGTGTAATTTGAGCATATTGTGACATCCTCACATTTCTGTAAGCTTATCTAACTGTAAACTTAAAATAATTAAATTAAATTAAAACCAATGTAATTAAAACTGTATGATTAAAAATTTACTGTAATTTATACTACCACAATTAACATAATTGCAAAAAATTTTAATACATTACTTTTAAAATCATATCAAATACGTACACGCACAAATCCATGAATATACAAAGAAAGTACATAGGTTATAAATGAATAACCCTTGTAACCCCTCTTCTAACCCATGCCTGTAAGTTCTTGGAGAAAATATCAGTCCAGAATGTATAATACGACGTACGGCCTAACGTTATTATCAACGGCAATATACTTCTTTCAAGATGCAGAAGAATCACTAGTTCATTAAACATATCGGAGAAGGTATTTCAGGTGAAAACTGCGTGCCTCTGTAATGTACAATTAAACGGATGTTTACGACCTGTGCAAGACCTAGTGACGTGGAGTTGTAACGGTTTTTCAACGACGTATTATATTTAGTCTCCACGTCAAAGTCAACAAAAAAGGCTGTCTTGTGTTACCTATCTAAATAATATCGTTCCAGACTAAATCATAAATTAAAAAAAAAATAACTGACATGTCTGCAGGTTGATAACATGCATTGACTCGAATACCTTGTGGATGTGAAATACGTGCTTGTCTTACGGCATCCTTACTTCATCGAGTGCAAATTGCCAACCCGCAGGCGTTCATTTTTTCTTATAAGTATAAGCACGTGAATTCTTAGAAAAATGTAATGAATTTTCGAGATATGGCACTAGCCAATCTTTTCGTTTATTTGTCACGCTGCTTAAAAATGATTGCTGTAAATCCAAGTAAATTTCAGCGTACCGAAATTTAACGTAAAATAATCAATGCCAAACCTTAATATTTCCACGAAAGAATTTTTTCACACCATCAGTATTTGTAGTGGTCGAAGTTCTTTGCTCGACAACTCATTACATAAACGATCAGGATTTCACCTGTAATAATTTCCGTAATATGTATAATAGTGGTTCAGCTCCAACTTTACATGCGTATACTGGCCGCGGTTCATGTCGGAAAGAAAGTCTCATTAAAATGTTTCTTTAATATTTAGTAATGAACCTACAGTCGCAGTTAGTCGGTGTAAATCCAGTTACATTTTACGTAAAAAAATTAAAGTACACAAAGATTAAATTGATACCCGGGAAATACTTTAATATGTGTAATGATGAAGTGTTACTTGTTGCCTTGTTTTCGTTTCACTCATGTTTATAATTCAAAAATAGCTTAAACGTTTAATTTATTTCCATAAAATGCAATGATGAAATATTTTATGCTGATATCTACGATCAAATCTGTTAATGGTTAAATTGGTGACTTGAAATCGTACCATGTATGGTTTCCTAATAAAATTTTACAGTTAAAAATAAATTCTTATATAAAATAAATTTGTATCTAAAACTGATTGCCCTATACGACCACATAACTCCAATCCAAATAATTGTCCTGAATAACTGTAAAAGTACTAACCGGAACAAAAACCTTTAGTCTGTACCAAATTATCTTAAAGACCATGCACACTAAAGTGATCACTATTAAGAGCCATGCTTAAATTAGATTTTTAATTTATTTGTACCATTCTTCCATGTGTAAACATTGCCATGTGATGTAATTTTCAAACACAATGATAATTTTCACTACTCTGAAAATTGTAGTATAGGCTGTTCACAGTAAAGTTAGCACTTTTGAGGCCCTAGTTACTTTTTCCTTTCAGCCATATTAAATCCTTTAGTCACCTTTTAAAATAAATCTTGCCATGCAAGTAAACACAGTGTGTACATTCCACCGTACTCGGAAGTAAAAGTCCAAAGTTAAAATGAGAGGACTTCAAAAGTGTTCACTTTGCCGTGAATTGACTATATATGTATTTACTCAATAAATACAGGAGTGATAAATAATATGAATACTATAGTGATAGAGGGATTTGAACGGCTCTTAACATCGAGGTCTTAAGAGCCGATGAGGGTGATTGAGGTGAGTATGGAGCAGCGCCGGAATAAAGGGGCGGGAAAACGGGATATGCCCGAGAAAACCCGCCGACCAACGATTCTCACATGCGAAAATCCAGAGCGACCTGACCGGGGATTGAGCCCGGATCACCTTGGTGGGAGGCGAGCGGGATAACCGGTCAGCCACCGTTGCCCCCAATGTGAATATTATAGATACCTACATATTAGTGCCTATAAAATAGGGGTTTTATTACACTGGTATTTTTTTTTTTGGAAAGGTCGGAATATAAAATCGTCCGAACGTCTGTCTGAATGTATGTAGCCCCTTACAAATGTTTAATCCCTGAATAGGTGGCGGTAACATTTTGTATGGATATGTCGCCACTAACGATCATTTCACAAAAGCAAATCTTCTGCATTTTCAAAACTCTTTAAGTGCAAACTTCTGAGTGTAGATGTATCATTCCACGGCGTTATGCATCCACGTTCTGTGCTCGAGGGTGCTGCACAAGCTAAATGATCGCGCGACAATAACCTGTAACGGACCGGTCAGTAAAGGTCGACTCACAACCATCCGCCACATCCGTCAGTCACCCGTCCATCAAGCAGTCACGTGACATTCGACCAATCGCAGGGCAACTTTTTTTTTTCTATCCGTCAATGCTTCAAATATTTTTCAAACATTCACTTTTGACGGACCGACGGATGGGCCACCGCCTTCTGACTACTTTCGTAGAAGCGAATGCGTACTTTTAAATAAAATGCAAAGCGGTGGATATGTGTTCATTTATCTTGGTGGTAAATTCAGGAATTTAAAACGTAAACAATAATTCAGTATACATTTTTATCAAGCAAAAGAAAAACTATTTCCCCAAAAAACTCTCTCTTGAAAATGTATTTCCGACCAAAACATACATTATATATATATATATATATATATATATATATATATATATATATATATATATATATATATATATATATATATATATATATATATATATATATAATATTGCGATGTTAAGTTGTCACGCTGAAATTTTTCCGGACAGACGGATCGACGGACGACAGATTGTTGTGAGTGAGTCACTTTCTACTGACGGGCGAATAGACAGACGGATGACTGACTGAAAGACGGGCGACTGACGGGTGCGACGGATGGTTGTGAGCCCAGCTCTACTGAGCGGCAACAGAACAGCCCGGCAAGTATGATGTGAGAGGTACCGCAATGAGTGTTTCTTCCCTCCTTCCCCAGCCATGGTTTTGATCAAGCGCACCTTACCCTGTGTCATTTAAACAGATACACGCCGCCTAAATTAGTTTACGGCAAGGGGCGATGTAAAGTGTGATAATTACCAACACACAGCTATAATTACTTACACGAATTGTTTTTACGCTGTTGTGCCACACGCACGGATAGTAACAAAGTGCAGATATAAAGGATGAGGCATTTAAAATAGGCCACCTTAATACATCGCCCACTTGTAAAGATAGAAGAAAATGGTTCTGACAAACGTTGTTTGGGGTGAAAGGTGCCATAATGTGACGTTTAGAGTTTGGTGTTACGTCGAGGGGTGAAGGAGTTATGGGAATCAACGTCGGTATTGTAAATGGGATGACCTACTTTATTACACACCTTTGAACAGCTCTTCGCAAATTGAATGCAAACATGTGTCACACGTACTAGAAATGTGAACATTAAACCACATCGTCCCATTTAACATACCGCAGTTGACCCCCATATTTCCGTCACCCCTCGGCGTACAACACACCTATTTATTAACATAACATTATGGCCCCTTTCCCCCAAACGAAGTTTGTCTGAAACATTTTCCTCTATCTTTGCAAGTAGCCGATTTACTAAGATGGTCTGTTTTAAATGCCTCACCCGGTTTAAATAATATACTTAAAACATTTTCGGATGACATTAATCATAAAATATATATATGATCCATCATTGTTGTGCTACAGTATAGATATACGTTAGAATCAAAACAACGGACATTTTGCTCATTTATACTAGAAAGCCTTACGGTTTTGTCATATCTTGCCAAATTCTGTACATAAATGCATTTAGTTAGAATACACTAGAAGTTACCAACATAATAAACTCTCTGAATTAACTTCGTTTCCCATCTGATAATATCTTTCTGAACAATCACCAGATAGAGAATGGTAATTATTATAAAAAAATAAAATTTTTACATAATCAAGAGTGAATCACTAGATACATTATGCCATTCTAACATAGATTTTGAAGCATGGCAATGCAGGTGATGTTATACCTTCCTGTTGTGTGTGTTTATGTGGGCGTGAGTTTGCGGGCGTACCCTTGAAAACATCTGAAACCTCACTGATTTTCACCAATCTCGACATAGTAGGGTACTCTATTTTCACAATTTATACCATACTGGTTGCTCATTTTGAAAACGACAGCTTTATAGTCTACTTTCCGAACAAAATAAGGAATATGTGATCGCTTTCCTATGTGTTTTCCTTGGTGTATGGTGTTTATGTTAACGCCATTCTAATAACATTTCAGCTCGTGAACCGAATATACCATTTAATTCGGTACACGTAGTAATTTTCAAGGGCGGTCCCACTTTCATTATTTGTGGCCATGTAGGGTAATTATTTTCAAAATGACGTTCATTTAATATTTAGGTCAGTATGTAATACCTCGGGAACCATTTAAATGATTTAAAACAATTTTGTAGTTTTACCATTTGCCATGTAAGTATTTTATATATATATATATAAGTGTGTGTGTGTTGTTATCCCGCCATCTGGGAAGATAGAATTACATGAATAAATATGACTTAAGTTTATACATAATATATCTGAAACTACCCGTCCGATTGCCACCAATTTTTTTATTAATTAATACTATGGTAGTCCATGTAAACAATTGAAATTTAAGAGGGTAAGATATTTATTTTTAAAAAAGGCGGCATTTGAGTTTATTGCTCTGCCTAACATTTCATTTAACCAATTTCGAGGAAAATTCGTGTTGCGAATGTATTCATTAAAAACATCAAATATGCTAATCCATGGTCTCTTTTGCTATCCATTTGGTAAGATACAGTAAAGTGAAAATTAAATTTGTCATAAATCGGAAAACAATCAACAATGACCTATCAAATTTGGCAAGCAAATGACACTATGGTAGCTCATGGTAAATTATATCGTACGTAGGTAAGAAACTTATTTCCAAAATGGTGACCAAATACACACTTCTGATTAGTATGCTGTGTCTTCGAAACTATGTATACAAATTTAACTTAACTTCGTATTCTGGTAGTATCCATTACAGCCAACATATGTGTCTACACAAAGCGTCTTTTGTCTGCTATTTTGTAAGTCAAGATATAGTGTCATACCTCGGGAAAAACTCAACCGATTCCTATCAAATTTGGCAATCAAGTATTACTATGGGAATAGTAAAGCAAAGTAATAGCTCAGATACAGATTTTCAAAATGGTGGCCATATAAACATTTTAGCTTAGTATACAATACCTGCTAATCAATCTACTATATTCCAACTTATCATTATATGCTGGCAGTATCTATTAGAACCATAAAATGTATCTATACTAAACCTTTTGTGTCAATCAACCGATTCTCACAAGATTTTGCAACAGTAGGACATGTAAAGCACTTATTTTGAAAACGGTGTTAAAACAAATAATTTAGATTAGTATGTCACATACTAACAATAAAACCTGTTTCAAACAAACTTTTTTTGTTGATATCATCCATTGGATGTATCGTGCTTTTGTATACAGATATTTCTATAACTCAAATTTTTACCTTAGCACCACATAAGAAAATTGAAATTTTATGCCATATCTCAGACACCAATCACCCTCCGTCAGCTGATGGTACGAGTATTTCTTGGCTCCAGAACCACATAAGGCTTTTGTATACTGGTACTTGTATCGCTACTGTTATGTTACATACGTTTCTGGTACTAATTATAATTACATCGTTGTCAACGAGTTGTTAAGTACTACCAATCATATAAGATAGAAAGAAATGCATCAAAATAACTAGAGTTAATGTAGAGTCAAGTGAGCTCACTGGTTATATTGGTAACTTCTTCTTATTTCTAATTAAAGCAGTTACTCGAAATTATGCTCTCATAAGTCATCCAAAAATGAAGTCAAAATTTTCCAAAGTCCGTGGGGTTATCCAGGGTTTTTTTTAAGGGATAGGGGTCTTAATTTAATAAAAGAGTTAATAATTCCCTAATTTTTTACAAACCGTCATCTCGAAAGTAAATTGATATAACTTGATATTAACTACTAATATTTACATAATCGTCCATCGCCTCACAGAAATTAACACGGTCAAACACCAAAAATCAGCCTTTATAAACAGTTTCCTAGCACCTACTGAATTATATGTTTAGTATTTGACAGTCACAGTATTTCTAACTAAGTCTGTATCACTCGTCTATTCAACCCCGCCTTATTTCGTTCTAGATATTGCCAGTCTCTATTGTCCGCAATGTTTTGTAGCGTCCCCAACGAGGGCTCCTCTACACAATTGTACACAATTCGTCGGATACCTGCACTCGTCCATTGCAGTCTCTCAAACAGTCGCTCGCCATCGGCTCACTCTACGCTGCACTTCGCCAGACCGCTGTAATAGATTGCTGATCCTTAGGCTGTGGTTGCAAGTGTGCTCGACCACAATCCTCTCCCCATGTCGGGTTACGTCGAGGAAGGGGATTACCAGAAATTTCGTTCAATATCCCGACGCCGACTTCATCAGGAGGGCGTAGATGAGAAGGGGTGTGGAGGGGAGAGACAGCAGTTCAAGTCAGCTGTAAATCATTCCCTGCCCGCCTGATGTCATAGCAGAGGCCGGGTCCTCATGACTCATCCCTCCGACCACAGTGAGACTGGCCGTGCGCTTTTGCCTGGCACAGAGGTGTGAACATTAACACTGCCTCTCCTAAACTCTGCACGTTCCGACAAGACTCTCCAACATCTGGACGTTCGTAAAACGCCAGTCAGTAGATATGAGAAAGCTTAGCCTCTTCCTCTGCAGTGCCCGGCGACAGATCTCTAAATAAAATAGTTTTGATTACGAAATGGCTGTCAGCCCCTTAGAATCCATGTACTAGCTGTTAAATATAGCTCACTTACCGCTAAAAAAAAAAAAATCCTGTTTATTCCGGAAATAAACGTAACTCCTAGTACATATCTACGGCACTTCTGTCATGTATTCTATTGTAACTTAAATTTTGTTGGGATACATAATCTCCTTCACGAGACTGTTTTGGAGGGTAGTTTTCTTTCCCTTGAGTGCTTGCTGAAAATGTGATGCTCTTAGCTTGTTCATCAACAATGTTCTTCAGAATTCATTGCCATGTTGTTATAAAGTGATTCTCTTTTAACACAATTCTATAAAGAGCTAGCTTCTTTTTATAGTTTCACGGTAACTTCCACACATTGCTTTTCCGTTTCATGCTAGTTAAGGTCCAATAGTATGCAGTGTAGTCTATAGTCTACTTCTTGTAGTATTGTACCTAGTTTTCTTTTTTTCCTCGTGAACATTCCAGTTTTATATCTGAAATTTCTTCACTCGCCAAACCTGCTCTCAGGACTACGTTGTTAAGAGCCGCCCAAATCTCTCAACTTAGTTCATTCGCCAAGTTCATATTTTCTCTGTAGTTGAATCGAAACCTTTTCTAGGATCATGGCCTTCAATTTTCTTCCAAAGACTCGGGTGCTAAAGTGGTCCATTGACTCTGACCTGCTGCGTAACATATTCGCCTATATCAACCCCTTTGAGAAAAGTGTATTATTTTCCCACATCAATATATAGATATAAGACTCCATGTACCATTTCGCTAGAACTGTAGAATCACCGAAACAGAACAGATCAATTTTCTCTACAGTCGACTCAACAGCCTTCATCTCTTCGCTAAACAATCAACTTTTAATTACTTGCGATGTGACGTCAAGTTTTCCATTGAAAGTACATAATTCCCGCTGCAGTTTTCATACTGACCACATGCACAGGAAGGTATGTTCTTAGTTTCTGTGTTTCCTGTACTTCGTACTTCTCGTATAGCTACTCTGAGTCCTTTAAAAAGTTTAATTCCTAAAAAAAATTATGTATGTTACCTTAAAGAAGCGCTACCCACTGTCCCATCAACAAATGCCTTGCTTTAATGAGTATTTCAGCATTTTCGGCAAATTGCTTCCATATAAGTCATACAATCTTTTTTCGCAGCATATCCAGTACCAACTTCTATCATTCAAATATATATATATACTAAAATCAGCATCGCGAATGTAATAGCGATACACTGACCATAATTTTTGATAGCCAGAAAAATTTCTTCCATCTCTGCCTATAGTTCCACACACATAGCTGAAACATTGAACATTTTTTTATGCTTCTGTTTTTCTGCAATCTTTCGTGCAGATTTTGAATATGTGTACACAGAGCAGAATCGTTACGTCCATCTGACAGGTGTACTTATTCATTTTCTGCTATAACGACAGCAGTTATTAGCATATATGAGAATTACATTCACGAAATCTGCGGAAATGTGTGCGAATGAAGAACTGTGTTACAAGCCCCTACCGAATAACAAGTCGCAGCGAATGATTCCATATTTAAGAAGAAAAACGTGATATAAGTAAACCTTCTGCCTCTATTTGCATGCAGTAATACTCAAAATAACGGGGAAATTGATGGTAACTGCTGTATGGTTATTTCACTGCAAATTACCCTTGTTAAAAAATCGGTACCATACTGCATTTTTTTTTTTTGTATTTGTACAATAAATTATTTGTGAACTAGTTGCCAATATGTTTTTGTAACATTACACATAAATTTGAGCAAATTTTGCAAAACCTTAGCCTCGAATTTCTAAAACTAATGTGACTTTTAACAAACAAGCAATGTTAAATTCAAATATATTATAAACATTGAGCTGCATAAATTATTTTATATGTGTTTCAAAATAATGTGTTGTAAATACACAGTATTTCAGATGTAGAGTTTGGAGAAGTCAGGTGTCGCAGTAACGGCTACAGGAATTCGTCACACCAGTTGCGTAACACATGGCGATGCTTGGCCTTCTGTTTGGCCGGGAGCTCCGTGGCTGAGAAATGGTTAAAAATAAATTAATGAAATTTAGGGGTCTGGAAATTTATATTCCCCAACAGATACCAGTCATCGCCTGCTAACTATGATATGACGGTAGAGATAAAACTACTGTTGTGTATCTCAGATTCATACGGTCGACCGCCTGGACATAGACATACTTGGATTGGTATTTTGTGCTAGTTATCTCCCTTAAGATATACTTGAGATACCTCGCAATCCTATTATAGGATGACATGCATGCCTTAAAAACTGCTATAAGATTACACTTGAAACAAACTTGCCACTTAAGGCCACACTTAAGACCATGATTAAACCCCAATTAAGGGTGTAGTGAAATGGTGTGTCATTGGGGCCCCGTTCCCCTAAATGCAAAAGGCGATACTAGAATTAATGCACACCAGCATTGAAACTCACATGTGTACCTTCACCATTTGGTACACTCACATCACACACGTGAAAAGATACATATATGCGCATCCTGAGACTAAGCCCGCCAGGTGTGCTATGTGGAAAAATGCGAGTGTACGGGCCACACATGCACGAGATTAAGTTGAATGTTTAAGTTTCCCCAGGCAATACATTTCCTAGGGAAGGCGAGGTGGCGTGACTGGACAGTAAAACAAAAATATTCCAAGAAATTAAAATACAATTGTACCCTATGTGGTTGGTGCAAACAGATGGCGGTGCCCAAGGCCTCGAGTTAGAAGTGAATGGTGGGCTGTTCGAGACCTAGTGTGTGCAGTCGGCCGTACGCCAAAACTATTCAACTTGCACAAATTACGCTTTAATTATTGTAAAACGCAATTTCGGCATTCACTAAAATTGGCAAATATCACTTTGACCCATACAAACACTGCAAAACAAAAAAAAAATCCAAATGTGAAATTCCTTTCTCAAATCAAAGCTTCAATAAAATAAGACGTCTGAGTGATTTGCTGGGGCGTTCCTCCCATAAATTGTGTTTCCTTGTGTTTATTAATTGATTATATTTTAATGTCACATATAACACTTGCAAAACTAGCTACAAAACTTTTCATTGATTTTTCGCTGCACGCAAAAAGAATCTTATACCTCTCAGGATGAGTCCAACCTGCTGGGAGAGGGTATGGGTACACGGAACACTGGACACTGCCTACACTGCACTGCACTTCCTACATGCAGAAAGAGGCATTAGCAGCTCTACAACTCCTCGGCCGCAGGTTGTACCACCCCCCACCCCCCTTGGGCTCGTGTCGTGCTGTATGGCGTGGCAGTTGGGCACTAGTGAGTGGGCCGTGGTGGTGTAAGACACCTATACATCTCTGTGCATGGTGCACGCCTGCCTGTGCTGATGATGCAGTTGCTTTGTATGGGTATGGAGGTGGCGAGATGGGTGCATCGCTCCCCTCGATGTCACCATCGCTGGTGTGGCTGACATCCGATAGTGCATCTTGGTGCTGGTAGCAACCTGGGCTGGCTGGAGTGGGATTTGTGAGGAGAAGGGGGTGCCCTCTGGTGATGCGGGCGTGTCTACTTTGTTGACTCTGCCCTGGCGTGTCACCTCCTCATTCACAGCAGATTCCTCCAGGGGAATGGGGGTACCCTGATACAAACTGCTGCTCATGTGATGCGGCGATCTACTACACATGGTAGCTGGTTTCGTTCGACGAGATGATTTATGTGCATGTATGAGTGAATGAAGGTCTATTGGGTATAAGGGTAGTGTGATGTCCCGCCCGTCCCACTCGATTGGATGGCGGAGTGAGAGAGTAGGATCCACATTGAAGGAATTGGTTACTCTCCACATGGATTTTCAATAAGATGTTTGCCGAATTAACAGAAAAACCGCAAGTGAACACTATCACACGAATTAGCAGATATGAGTGACGAAGAAATTAATGCCAATATTCGAAAATGTTACTTTGAAATGGCTAGTGGTCAAATGTTTAAAAAATTTACTGAGTGGCAATGTAATTTTCCATCTGGTGTTGTACACACTACGATGCTTACACTGTGTGTGGATTTGGTGAATACTTGTGTTGAACTTGAATGCAATTTTGTTTGTTTATGGAAAGTATCATTTAGCACACGGATGTGTATGAATAGATCGTAACCTGTTTCTATGCTAGATGAAACTCGTCGTGTACTTGCATCTTGACACAGGGGTTGTAGTCTAATAAACACACAAGGGATTTTACAGTTAAAAAAAAACGTGCACTGTTATGTTGGTGCCTTGTTTTGACAAACAACACTTGCGAGGATTTTGTACGCAGTTGAGCATGTGAGGGTGTGTCAATTTAGGTGGACCGACAGGTGCTAGTCATCGCCGGCTGACAATGATATGATAGTAGAAATCAAACTGCTGTGGAGTAGCTCAGGGTCGTATATTCATTCGCCTGGATGTGGACTTACCTCCATGGTGATATTTTATACTAGTTGGCTTCCAAAGGATATACTTGTGATACTTATCAAGCCTATTGCATGCTGACCTGCATGCCTTATGAACTGCCATAAAATACATTGAAAACTAACTTTCCACTTAAGCTCACATTTAAGACACTGATAAAGACCCAAATAAGGGTGTATTTAAATTATGGGTTACTGGGGTCCCATTCTGTTAACCGCACAAGGCACTACTAGAAATAATATAACAGTTTTGACACTCACATGCATACATTAAGCATTCAGTACACTTATTCCGTACACGCGAAAAGACACGAATATGCGAATCCTGAGCCTAAGCCTGCCAGTAGGCTATTTGAATAATATGGACCAAGCATAAATGAGTTCTAGTTGACAGTTTAAGATTCCCCAGACAATGAAATTCCTGGGGAAAGTGAGGCAGCATCTCTGTACACTAAAACAAAAAAATGTTCCAAGAAATTACAAGACTATTGTACTCTACATCATTGGTGCAACCAGATGACTGTATCCAGAGTGCAATTATGCGTTCCGGATTTCCGTGAGTCTTGAGATATGATTGAATGGCATGTGGCAAGTGACTTGAGTCTGTGCAGTAGGCCATGTACCAAAACTATTGAACTTGCATAAATTACTCTTTAGTTACTGAAAAAACACAATGTTGGCATCCATTAAAACTTACAAATAACACTATAACAAATTTAAACCATGTGTAAGCATAAAAAATACAAACAATAGAATTCAAAAGTGAATTTTATTTCTAATGTTAAAACTTTACTAACATCAAAAAAATGACGAGTGACTTTCTGGGGCACCACTCACGCAAATGCCATTACCTAGTGTTTATTAATTATTATTTAATTTCACATATCTCACCCCACAAAACTAGATGGAAAACTTTTCATCCCCTTATGCAGGCTCAGCCTCCACCACTATGCTAGTGTTATTGCAGTGTTATACTTTGTGTATTGCTTTTATTTCATGATTATATTTTGGGTTTATAAACTCAATAAACCTAAACTGCTGTCGAATTTGGGTGGCCTTGGGATTGAGGCGGAGCAGTCAGATGAATTTGATACCTTGCACAAGAAATTTTCAACACACTTAAAAGAGAAGTTAGCAGGGGCAGGTCAAGCCTGATTTTGTGGGGTAGGAGCTAATGCTGTGTTCAAGATGGGATTAACATGTCCTGTCTCCCCCATGTAACAAATAAAGTCAGATTTAGATCTCCCAAATCTTGTATCTTTCCTCATAGATGTTGAAATCTGGTGTCTGATCAGGAGATAGTGCAAGTCTTTTTAACTGAATGTACTGTGTTGGTTGCTGATATTTTGAATGGCTTGACCTCGGGAGAAATTTGGTCGATTGTAAAATCTAAGTTGTGGGTAAATTTTGGCCTAAGAGAGTAAAGGATGATTTGATACATGGCACAGTTCGTCATTTTCAACACTCTGGGTAAAGAACGTTGGAATTTATAGAAAGTGATACTTATCATGCCAATGATTTAGATTTAAATATTCTGAAGAGGAATTAATTAGTATTAATTTGGAAATCATTTCACCTTTGGTCCGACAACAAAATGTAGGCATTATTATTCCCAAAACTATGGAAAATTTACATATTTGGGCTATCAACTCGAAAATATTATGTACAAATCTTGTTAATATGCACAAAAGTTTCCTCCCCAAGATAGGGTAGGGGTAAAACAAGAGGTAAATACGCATGTTCTTGTTTTAATTGTGTATATCTGGTCACTTGGCCAGGGACTGTAATTTGGGAAAGCACGATGATGGAAAATGTTTTGTTTGTGGGAGAACTGAGCATATTTTGAGGGATTCTAAGGGCAATAAATTGGATAAAAATAACACAGGGAAAATTTAATGTGACAAAAAAGAAGTTATTATTGTGGTATTAGAGAGGTAAAAACAGAGCAAAGCAGCAAGTTTGAGGTTGGGTCTGGTCATAAAAGAGCAATGTATTACAGCCTTAGTTGACACTTGTCTGAGTAGTTCTTTCATTAGTCAGGAATTTGTCAGTGCTCTTGTCTCACGACAGCCTGAGTTGAAAAGTAAACTTAATGTATGTGAAAGTTTTAATTTGTTTGTAGCTAATGGGTCTAGCTATATAGCTATAAAGTCTGGGTGAGTATTGCTCTTCATTTTAAAATTAGGAAGTACTGGTGAATGAGGGATTTCTAGATTGTCCCAAGTTTAATTAGTCCATTGATTTTGGGATTGACTTTCTTGAGTGAATCTAGTGCAATTGTGGATTATAAAAATAAAACCTTTAAGTCTGATTTTGATGAGGGAAATGAGCTACCATTAGAAAAAATGGAAAAGGGTAGAGAGGTGTGTGGAGGTTAAAGTGGATTGTAAAGTTAACTATGTTAAATGCAAGTGTTAGTTGCACGACCTGGTAGAGGATTTTGAGGAAATTAAAACAAAATAATAGCATTTTGGGACCTTATGCTCTATCAAATGCATTTGTGTGATGAAGAGCAGATCATGTGTTTACTCCAACAGTTTATCTTCCCAAACTAAAGGCATTTGGGAACATTATTGCTGATCTTAGGGAATAGGGAATAACCAGGCCATTTTTTCCCCCTTATGCTGCTCCTGCATTTATTGTGGACAAAAATCAGTCTGGCCAATACAGTCTTGTAGTTGAATACAGGCTGTTAAATAAAAAATCATAGTAGACCCCTTTCCACTGCCTCCTATTGAAAAAATTCAGTATATTGGCCAAGCAAAGGTTTTCTCTGTTATGGACCTCAATTATACTTTCCATCAGTGTGACCTTGCGCGGTCATTTGAACTGCCCGCAGCTTAGTGTCTTGTTTCGCTGCTAGCTCGCCGCAACTTCTATGATCTCGGTGTCGTTCTGTTTCCTATGTCCATTCTTCTACCCATCCCCAGCCTTAGCTTCCTCTCCCTTGAGCGCTTAACTCTCTCATATTCTGCCTCTTCGATGCGTCGGTTGTGGTCAACATGATCGTGCTACTTCTCAATCGTCCTTCCTCTGGCTCGTCACGTGGACCATGAGGGGCTGCGGACATTTTGCTTCACCAAGATTCGACCAACGAAATAAATGTGCGACAAGTATGATCATTTACATACATACTACTGGTATTGATAATTTGTGTTTAGTTGAAGTAAGGAAGGTGCTGGCTACAGGTACGATGCCGGTGAGTTATGGCGATGATCCATTACATAAATTGGGCTATTGTTGTTGGTGAAGTAGAGCAAGTGATAATGTCATTATTGGGGTATGGCTTAGCTTTTTTATTTATTTAACATTAGGCCCACTCGATATAAATTCAAACAAGTTATGAGTAGGAAGTATGAGTATTCTAATTGTTCTTACCATAATTTTGGATCTTGAGTATCCTGATGCTTCATACTTTACCTGTTTGTTTTTCTAGTGCACATAGGCCACAATGCCGGTTTTTAATATATTCTAGCATGTATTGGTATATATTACAATGGGTCACTTTGTAAGGGCATCATTAAATTGCAATGTGGGCCTTGATGGGCATTCACTTGTTGCCCCATGGTGGATTATTAATTTGTAATAACAAATTTGTAACTGCGAAGAAGCTTCACTCGTTGAGTTAGGGTTTAATGTAGTACTTGAGAGAAGGAACTGGGAGTTTTCGATTCTATGCCATAGTCTTTAATTGTTTGGAAGTATAATATTTCGCAATTGGGTTATCAGCATGATACAGTTTTTTTTTTTTTTGGACATTCACATAATCATTAACTGTGTTGGAAGTTATATACATTTTGCAACAAGCTCAAAATGGCAGAGACACAGTTTCTAGTCAATTTGTATTTTAACAACTGTAATTACGGCACACAAAAACTCTCTTAATAGTTATTGTATAGAGATAAATGCCGAAGTATATACTTTGGCCAGGTGCCTCTTTATTGTGATGTAGAGATGACCTTGGATAAATCACCTGGTGTTAACTAAACTACCCAACTTGTTTTTTGTTGCACCATCTGCCTAAGGCGAGTGTACACACATTGTGTCTAAGCAAGATCAATCATGCTGTGATGAAAATTACAGGTAATTATTGGAGATAAATAATAATAAAATGTGTTTGACTTAATGTACCAATGTATCTAAGATATGAGTCGAATATCTGTTATTTATCAGTATTATTTCAGCACCTTTTAGAGTACGTTTTTACGGAGCATGTTTTAGTCATATTACTGTCTGCCTTGTTTGTTATGACAGCGTGGAACTTGAATGATATTGGTGTTTAAATATATATTTTTAAGTATATTGGTTTTGGTATGTTGCTTTAAGTTAACGAGGCACCTCGGCTCAGTTAATTGGAAAATGGCATTTTAGATAAAGTGTGTTTCACATTGTTTTGTATATGATCCGTGATGATACCAGCTCATTTGTGCCTTATATAAATAAACTTGTTAAATTAATTTTGGTTGGGTGTACCTATTTTTTAACAGTTCATTGTATTCCAGTAATAACATTCTGATATTTTCTTGGAGATAGTGCCTTCTGCCAGTTTTTGAATCTGCAATGTTGCTTGATCATGATATTGATCTGCTTGTTTGATTCCACAAATTGTAGGATACCACAACCTTCATCCTAACAGTAAGAAATATACAGGATTTGTAACTCCTTGGGGGACATTTACAATGGGAAGAGTCTCATTAGGAGTAAATCTTGGTGGTAAATGCCTGTCCCATAGTTTGCATAAGATCCTTGAATTGTTTCTTTTTAAGTCTGTGCAAACATTCTTGGATGATATTTGTATTTATTCATATAATGAAGAGGAACATATCAGGCATCGAAGAGCTGTTCTTTCCAAGTTAAGCAGGCTAGTTTTACTGTGAATCCCGAGAAGGCTGTGTCAGAAAAATGGACATAAAATGTTTTGATTTTATTAATAAACGGGGGGTTATGGTCATGGATCCTGAAAAGATTGCTCTCATTGTGAATTCCACCAAACCCAAAAATCTCATTGGAGTAATGAGGTTCATAGGAATGTTGGGTAATTGTCTACATTTATTGAAGGCTATGCTGAATTGTGCAATCCATTAAATCATTTGAAAAAGAAGGGACAGCTTTTAATTTGGGGTCAGCCAGAAATTTAGGCATTAAAAAAAATTGAAATTTGCAGACTTAATCGTAGGTATATTCTGCAAGTTAATGCTGCTGCATTGGCTCTCTTCTGGGGGTGCTCTCCACGACCACCATGGTGGGCGGCCACTCAACTTGACACCGCAAACCTCCACCCTTCGCTATGCTTCCCCAGTGAACCGCAATGACACAGGACTACTTAACCTGTGCTCCTTCAGAATTTTGGAGCTGAATAAAAACAACATTTAAAAAAGAGGCTTTGGCCTGCATATTTGGTGTAGAATGTTTCAGCACTTTTCTGGATCATGCAGAATTTGATTTAGTCACTGGCAAACAGGCACTTACCTGGTTACTTTCACATCAGTGAACTATGGAAAATTGGAGGGTGGATCATGTTGATGAGTAGATTTCAGTTTACGATCATCCATCAAAAGGGGAAGGGTAACGCAGTAGCAGAACGTCTCTCTCGGATGTATGATCAGAATGGATTTGAGCCCATTTAAAATTCTGATGTTGAAGTCTGTGCTGTTATCAAAACTAATCAAGACTCCTTTATCAGCATTGTTGAGTGGCAAGTACAGGATGAAGAATGTGTTAGACTATTATAGGAAAAACTACTGCATTTTGTCTCCACAGGAGAGTTTTGTATTTTGTGGGGTGCGTATGAGTATAAAATAGTTTTTGTACCAGAGAAGGTCCGGCCAATGGTTCTACATTATTTCCATGACTGTGAAATAATGGGACACACTGGCATTGTAAAAACAAAATATTCAATTAAAAAGGATTTTTTTGACCAAATTTGAATGAATATATTGAATTATATGTCAGAAGGTGTGTGGCGTGCCAAATGGCCAAACAACCTCAAAATAGCAAAGTGGGACTGTATTCTGTTAACCTAACGACCAGGCGAAGGGAATGTGCATTCATTTACATGTTTGGATCATTGCCTCAGTCGCAGAATGGCATTAAATGTAGGTTAGTTGCAATTTATAGTTTTACCAATTTTATAGTCTGTTACCTATGTGCGACATAAATGACATGAATTTTTGTAATAGGCCTACCTTGGTAAATCATGTTTGGAAAATTTTGGATGCCCCGAGTTGGTAGTTTCTGACAATGTGACATATTTTAACTTGAAGAACTTCAAGAAAATCTGCTCTGCCTGAGCTTTAAGAATGTCAATACAAGTCCCTATTACCCCCCCCCCCCCCCAAAAAAAATTCTGTTGAGATTGTCCATAAAATATCAAGTTTTCGCTCAGCATTTTCCCATAGCCACAATCATCACAGTTTGGCCAAATCCCTGGTGTCGTTAACTTTAGCATTAATTTTTTTCAACAATTGTGCTATAGGTTCTTCTCTTGCAAAAGTGTTTCTGGGTAGGGAGCTGCCCCATCCTTTACTATATATGTGGGGATTGCCGAGAGACTGCTGTGATGCGTCAACCAAAGAGGTTCAGCAACAGGTATGGTAGAAGGCGTATGTAAATCTTAATGCAGCTAGGAGGAAGTTGCAGAGACACTCCAGTTGAATTTGTCAGTGCTGAGCTTGCAATAAACATACTCTAGCTCGTTTAAGATCTTAAAGTTTCTGAGACCCATCACAGATCTCTTGGTTGATCCTAATGATGATAAAGTTGTGAAGGTAGCTCATCTTAGAAAAAGTAAGAGCTTTGTGCAGTAGGTGAAGTGATTGTATTTGAGAGTTTCATGCCTGTGATAATGATGTACAATGCTAATTTGCTTTTGTTTGATAATCTTGTATTAATGTTCTTACCTTAATGTTTTTAATGTTCCATCCTAACCTTCCTTCTTAACTGTGTGTTTATTTTCATGTTATTCAAGGAGTACTGTTATTTGTTCGTTGTGAAGATTTTCCTTTTTATAGAGAAATGTTAATATCTTAATGTGTTTCACTTTTGGCTGCCTAGCTCTTTTTTTCTACCCCGGGTGATCTTGTTTAATGGGGGAGGGATCATGAAAGTTGTCACTTTGACGAGTGGATTGTCGTGCGATGAGCTGTACTGCCTTCCAGAGATTCGTTGCTTATGACTTATAGCTTTAACATTGCAATTTATGTTCTTTGGTTTTTGAAGTAAAATGTAATATGGTAACAATTCGAAAATACTGCTTATTGTAAAGTTTAATTAAGGTTGTATTTTATTCTGTAAGCAGCTGTGATTGTTTTTATTTATAATTTATATTTAAATATTTGTAAAAACGGTTCTGGGAGCTTCCTCAGAGCGCTGCAAAGCACTGCAGTTATGATGATGGCTGCACAGTGCGCCATTACCTGGGTGGGCTGTGGCATGTGACAAAGGGGAGAGGTAGAGTTTAGCTAGGAGAGTGTGGACAGATGGCCATGGTGGCGGAGAGCGGAATGCTTATTCTTGGGGAGAGAAGTGCGAGCACCCTAGCTAAAGGGGACTAGACCAGGGATTCCTTTGTCAGCTATGCGGTGCCTGCTGCAGCTTGGACAGTTTGTGTAGTTGCTTGAGATCATGAACATTGTTAATTGTGTGTAACACAATTGTTATATATCTTCTGATTCTACATAAGTTTATTCATTGTGTGTGTAGTTCCTTGCCATTATGAATATAGCTAATTGTGTATAATGCAACTGTAATATTTCTTCTGAAACTACTAAGTTTATTCAGTTAATGTGTGGAAGAGTATGTAGAACTTGACTCAGCGGCTTCTCCAGCACTTGAAGAATGCAGATTGATTCGTGTTTTGCTGTGCATTTTGTGGGACGAGACGCAGCCAGTAAGCGCCGCTGTAAACGGGGCTATCCTGGTGGTTGGTGAGACAGCGAATGCCGCCATCTAGGCACGCTGATAGCTGGTGAAACCAATGTGAAGGGACATGCTTGCCCACTTTAACCTTTATCGTGAACGTACAAAAATCCCCATCTTCATCCCAGAGGTACTATGTGGATTTATTTTTAATGTTTTGCCTTGTATGGTAAGAAAGGTGCAGCTGCCAAATAAAATGAAAATAATAACATTAAGCAAAATTGTAATTAATTAATTAAATAATATAATTTTTAATTAATCCATTTAATGAGCATGTAATTAAAAGTTGATTGTTTAGCGAAGAGATGAAGGCTGTTGAGTCGACTGTAGAGAAAATTGATCTGTTAAAAATGATTGCTGTAAATCCAAGTAAGATTCAGCGTACCGAAATTTAACTTAAAATAATCAATGCCAAACCTTAATATTTCCACGAAAAAGTTTTATCACACCAACAGTATTTGTAGTGGTCGAAGTTCTTTGCTCGACAACTCATTATATAAACGATCAGGATCTTTTACAGTAAATTGGAAATATTATTAGAGTTAAAACATTTTGAATTTTCAACTTAATAATTAATTTGTGGCGTTTTCTATCAAATGCATGTTTTTACTTGTGTCGATGGTGCTGTTAAGTAGTCTATATCCATCCAAGCAAAGCAAAATATATTTTGTATGCATTCATAATTTATTGTAATAAATTTTGTGATTGGATATTATGCTTATTTTTTGGGCTTTATGTTATCCCTGATAATAACATTTTTCTATTAGAATCCTACTACTTGGTTCGAATCCAAATTTGACCTGTATGCTTCTGGTGTCTTTGGGTACATGTGTGTCAGACGAGTGGGTTAGCCTGAGGCTTTGGCCAGGGTAGGCTCACCGACAAGTTTCCATCTCCACAAAGAGAACTGAGTGAATGCCAACGTCAATGCATTGCCTATAACTAGGGAATACACTTCATAAAATTCTGTTTCCTGGCATTAACTCTTTCCCTTTTTCTGCTGCTGCCTTCTTCTGCAACATGTTTTCCATAATCCTGTTAAGTTCTCCTACTATGCATAAGTAAAACTTACCTACTACAAAAGTTTTATTCATGCATTATAGCTTTCTTTAAAATCCATATTATTACCCACATTTTCTATGTTTTTTCTTTGGGATTTTTTAATATAATCATGGGTAAATAGATCATCGATATAACCTCCACTATCTGCGAATAAATGATTTCAGTAGAGTGTGCTTCAGCATACATGAACAGTATTCAATTAATAGACTGCATCAGAGTGATCTAAAGTCACTGAGAGGGCGCAAAAATTATATGAACCAGCATACCAAGGAATGTTTCAGATTGTAATTTATTACGTCCAATTGTTCAATGAAGGCGACGATTTTTACAGCTTCCAAGTGTCTCATTGCATGACCAGTAATTACAAATATTCTTCCATTTAACACCTAATTATCTTTCCTTTTTAACTGAGTTTCTAGGTCTGTAACCAAAAGTTTCAGTTTTGTCCCCCTTTATTAGTATTTATTTGGTAAAAATTGCGAATATTTATTAAAGTAAAACAGTTGATGTAGTGTTCACTTTTTGTGTCACAAGCATTTAGAAAATATAAATTAATTTCAGTATACTTAACACTTAAGTGTGCATAAAATATGCTCACTGAGGAGCAAGCTTTAGATACTGCAGAATATATGCCGAAATAGAGTTGACATGTGCCCATACACTTGTATGTCGTCATAGCGGAAAATTATGTTTGGTAAATGCAGTGACCACAAACATCGTCGTGAAATTTGGGACTGAAAATAATAAAAACATTTATCAACAAAAATAAGAAAACTAAATTTTCCCATGCAAATTCTAGAAATTATTTTTATAGAAATTTTCATGCTCTCTCGCGTTCTCTCTCTTTTCAGTTTGATGGTGGATGTGTTGATTCAAACTTCAGTAAGAATCCGACTTGCATGACAGAACCGATCAGATGCCTCCTTTTTTAAATATGTATTTGGTGTTTTTGGGGATGTAGTCAAGGGTAAATGAATTAAGAACGAATTATATCGAAGTATAAGATGACATTTATGTGCTTTGATCGACTTCTGCCTAATTTATGCAGTATTTGGCGCATTCTTCTCACAACGTGTCTATTCACCATAAATCCAGTGTTCCAGATCCTCCATAAGACATACTAATTTTAAGTTATAGAAAAATATTTTATACGAACATACAGTCATTTTTATCTTACTCTTCTCTATTTGAAGTATTTTATTGTCGGTATTCGTTTCGCTGGTTCGCAGGAAAAAAAACTTGGATAGATTTTTTATGTTCTCAACGACATAGAACATATACCTCATTTGCGTAAGCGTAGTAAGCACATATCTTGTGTAAGACTATTAACTATTCTCGCCAAGCTTTTATATACTAAACATAAATTGATATAAAAATATTAATTTGTAGTACAGTTTATTACGGCTGTTCGACCACGTCTTAGAAGTTCTACAAAGTCTGTAATTTCTCATATACCTATTTTTATCTTTTCAGTTCATGCATAAATAAAAGCATGGTTTTAAAAGGTTTTCACAGTTAATTTATTTTTTCAATTATTAGTCTCGTCTATTTTTAGATAGGTAAAATATTTATAGACGCACAGACTCGTCCGTCATCGGTACTGCTTGCGATCAGATGAGTTTCATTGCACTCTTTTCTCGGGAAGTTGAAGCGGCATGCTGAATATTCATTTTTCATCTTGCACGTGTGTGTATGCCGATGTATTTCAATGCGAGCTCACGCAGATCGTAATCTTAAAATTGTATTTCACATACACATACGCGGTCGAGCATTGGAATTCCTCCTTGTGTTTCAAAGTTTGAATGGTCTTTTGCTGACACAACCATGTGTAAATGAGGACTTCCCCGGCACTGAAACTCTGCACGGCACCAATAATCGAAAACTTGTCCACCAAATACATAGTAATTGCTAGTGATTCGGTGGGTGTCGGGCAGACACCTCTCAGACACATACCGTGCATACAAACAAGTGAAGTTAAATAAAAGCTAGTCAACTTTGGGATGGAAAGAATATAAATGTCTTGACTGAGAAAAAACTACTTGGAATGCTGAAGTACACGTTAAATTATTTGGAATTAAATGTTTCATTTCATACAAAACAAAAATATTTTACTTACAGTTGAACATGTACCTATTTTACTATAGCTTCTCCTGTAAATCTACAATTTTACAGTTTGAAACTTTTGAAGACTGAATGAAACTCAAAATCTAAAATAGTTAGCAGCATATTTAGGACTCGGTTACATTTAAGCCATTTGAGAATTACAAATATAAATATCTTTGAAGTTAGTCGTGTTCAAATTAGTCCACTTTTTTAAGGGAATCTTTTAAAAGAAATTCATTTTCGACTTGACACATTTGACATACGAACACAATAATAAACCAAAATCAGTACCTGCAACTGGTAGAATGCATCTTAGGTAATATTTTAGCAATAAAATACACCATTGTTTATATATTATGCCGTAATGTAAAATAATCATCATAGTTTTGTGAAAATGTATTAATAACTTCATAGTTTGAGACCCAACATATCCGTCCAGTATATTTAATGCCGGTTGCTTTTACAATATTTGGGTCTACATTACTATCAAATATATAAATAATACTTTTTCATTTACTACGATAACTTGCAGCAACGATCCTGGAATAAAGTCATAACGTCAACAGTAATATCAATAAGACATGTTTTTGTATTTTCATGGATTACGTTAAATAAACTGAAGACCGCATGGATTTAAATATTACTTACTGACCACTTTTATATGCTCCTGTTGTAATGGTGCATTTTATTCGAGGTGGGTAGTAAATGAAGCCTCACTTCCTATTTTATTTTTCCTTTATTATAAATCCAATGAACGATTTGCTGATGGTAAATATAGTGACCCATTATATAACTCAATACTGTGAGCATGGGCCTAAATCAATAGTTTCACTAAAACATCAATGAAATCAATCATTCGTCGGTTAATCGATACGATGTTTAAATGTATACAAATGCATTAGAAACGTGTTTCTAGTAATGGACACATTTTTAAACTCGATTCGTAATACTAAATATTTTGAGATAACACGTCTCTAAAAACAGCAATATGGTGTATATTCATGGCATATTACACTCTGCCGAGAACGAATATGTGTAACATAAAGTCAAACTTAATATTATAATGAACAAGTAGACTTGGCAGACGAGTCACAATAGTTCAACGATATTTCGGTAGAGTTCAATAATACTGTATTTTCGCTCGTACTGCGACAGTCACATATCTTTCCCACCAATATTTCTAACATGTCTGTTATAGTTCGAATCAGGAAGTGCTACTGGAAGAATGCACCTGTGTAAAGTTGTAACAGATCTGTAGGTACAATGTTTTCCATTACTAACGTGATAATATTAAATAATCGTTCAGTTGTTGGAAGAGTTCTAATATTTACGTGGTTGTGTTTGTAACGGGAAAACATTAGATATCTCTTGTACTGCTTTCGGTGAAAACAAATAACACTCCCCCAACTCTTTTTTAGATTGGACATAAGTTAGTAAATTTATTTTTAATTTAATTTATTTTAATTAAAATAAAATTGCACACTTAACTTCCCGTATTTTTTTTTTAAGAGTTTGTAGCACGGGTTACTGGCCGATCATTACTGCAGTGACTGGCCCGCGTGATGCAGTGGCTGAGCTGGCCAGCATCCGCATATTTCGACTGTGACGTGTTGAAAATACAGTGAGCTCCTTTCCCACACGGCAGGTAGTCTTGGCGTGGAACGAAGAGTGTGGGCGAAGCTGTGTGGTAGGTCGTGGCTAAGAAGGGCGGCAGAGAATGGCACACTCGCGCCTAAAACATTGTCGGTGAGCAATACACACATGGCCTTAAGAAATCATGACGGTCGCCGGACGGTAAATTAGAGGCTTCACACCTCGTAAAAATTATTTCTGACCGTACAAAATTACGACCAACAAACGTTCCAACCTCACCGTCAACACGTGGAAGCTTCCCCGATTATTACTACAAGCCTTTTTATAACATGATTACTACAAACAACTAACAAAACAAAAACAGTTACTTTGGATGTTTTGAAACAAACCTTTGAAAAATCACCCTAGGAGTAGTTTGTTAACCTATTTTTTAAATAACTTGTATACCACAAATATAGAACATTAATCAACTTAAAAAGTATTATATTTTTGAATAAATGTTACTTTACCATAGTATCTTCTATAAATTGTAATATTTATAATGTATTCAATACGAATTAAAAACAGTGAGAGCAGCGATGTTTTGGCAGCGACTAGTAAAAAATAGTTAACAGTTCGAATATTGTTCTAACAAAGTTTTTCGGTATATTATTTGTAAATTAAACGTAGCCTATTGAAATATTTAAATATTTAGGTAGCACAGGTGGAAACATATTTCATTGCTACTGTTTAAAATAACTGCGAAAAATATGGTGCGTAGGCCTTAGTGACATGGTGTAAGTGACATGGTATTAGTGACATGGTGCGTAGGCTATAGTGACATGGTGTTAGTGACGTCGTGTTAGTGACATGGTGCGTAGGCCTTAGTGACATGGTGTTAGTTTTTTCGACCGAGGAAGAAATTGTCGGCTGAGCGGAACTTGTCTCGCTTTCTCTCTCTTTGTCTCTCTCCATCGGGAAGTTTCTGATTGTTAGTAGTAGAAGCTAAATTAAACATGTTTACAATTCTAGCATATTTCATACTTATTACAGCAAAATAATCATTTATGAATTTGTAATTTACAACTGAAAAGATATTTTAATGTTTCAGTACGTATTATAATATGTTTAAATGTGAAGGCGGGACGACTATAAATCCTAATTTGGCAGAAGTGTCGAGCCATGACCTGGCGTGTTGCTTTTTGCCAAACGATGTGTTAATTTTTATTGTTAGGAAAAATACTTCAAATTATCACATCAAGTTTGTACTCGTGTTTTCTAAACCTACCTACGCAGGTTACGATATTGTGATAAATCTGTGTTTTCATGGCAGGAATAAATATAATGTAACTTGTCTCGTGATCATTGCGTGTGAAAGGGCGTGGCTGCATCGTGGTCGTTATGCTGGCCAGGTGTTCCAAATATTTGAAGCGCGAAATTTGTAAGTTTTAACCATAAACTCTTTTTATGACAAATTTAATTATTTTAAAGTCACGTTTCTTTTTCACAACGTTGTACATTTTCCCTAGGTGTTTGAAACACACTTTTGTAACGTGCTTACGTTCCTGTGGTGTGAATGATTGCCATAACACCAACGAATTACTAGGTTCAGCCAGAAAATTTGTAAATAAATAATTTAAAAAAAAAAAACCCAAAAAACAGTAAGTAGCAACGCATAGAAATATGTTAGAGGAATAAAAGTTACGGTAGGCATATTATTTGTGTGCATGTTTACCACTGTATTTTAAGTTTGTCGCTGCTACGTACAAAAAATAAGCGACACGAGTTGCGTGCTTGAATTTGTACAAAAGATAAGCGACACGAGTTGCGTGCTTGAATTTGTACAAAAGATAAGCGACACGAGTTGCGTGCTTGAATTTGTACAAAAGATAAGCGACACGAGTTGCGTGCTTGAATTTGCTGTGTCTGTGCGTTGGAATGGTTGTTCCTTCGATATGATTTGTATGCCAACAAGGTTAAACACAATAGCGGCAAGGTATTAACGTGTATTACGTGTGATGTGCTATGGCATGTTTGGTGTGATGTGCTAATTCATGTATAGCAAATACGCTAACAATGTAAAATAGTAACCGTAAGCACTATCGTCAACATAGAAATTGTTGAAAAGTCATACAGCTGACCTAAATATGTTTATATGCCTAAATTGTGAACATTCGTACGGAGTGGTTTTTTGAAATATGACTAAATTCTTTGAACAGCTGTAAACAATAAACAGCTCATTTGAAAGTTATAACAGTACTTATGTCACATGGCGGTGTTTGTGTTCACGTGTAGCGGAAGGATACGTAATCAGTAACCAAAAAGTAGAAATTTCGCAGGACTTCACAAACGTCCGAAGAAACCGCGAATGGAGTATAAATCGTGATGTGTTGAGTCAGCTTCCTTGAAAACTAACAGCTCCTGGTCGCCGTCACGTCACGTTTAGCACTTTCCCCTCACAGTTCCGTCATCTCCCGGTTAAACAAACACCGCGAACTCACGTGTTTATTGCTCGAGACTGCTTTTCTGCATACTTTCCAGTTAAAATCATCCTCTCTACAGTCCTAACTCAACCCGAGTGTCGAACACGTTCGCGGTAAAACTCGGTTCACGCGATTATGACGTCAACTAACTCGAAGCCTTCTTTCTCTCTTTCTCTCTCTCTTTCTCTCTCTCTCTCTCTCTCTCTCTCTCTCTCTCTTTCTAGTCTACACCTTCTTCGAAACTGACGTCATGCAGCTACAGCAGGCATTGCGTCACCCCGCCCAGCTGGACAAGTCACTATCACCAGTCGTCACCAGAAGTGACACATGTTTGAAGGGAAAGCTGTGCCCAAGTGAGAACAGAGCGCCGATTCATGTCCGAACAATCACACGTGGTCTTCAGCTCTGCCGGCCCACACTTGCTGGCAGAAAGTGCTGACGGCTATTTACACACTCGCCGCGGCTCGAACTCAGGACTATAGAAAAGAGAAGGGCTTGCTCGCGGCACGTATAAGTCAGCCACTGCGTGACGTCATCGGTGAGGGTCGCGTGACGTCATCGATGAGGGTCGCGTGGCTGCTGCGCGCTCAACTCCGCCAGTCGTAACAGGCAAATAATTATAAACAGACTTGTACACGTCTGTAATTCCTTTCGTGATACTTTACTTTATTATGTCCTTGAGTTTAATTGCGTGACAATCATTGTATTTATAAAGCTCTTTATTTCGCTGACAGAAACGGAGAGTGCGTTCCGATCTTCATAGACAAAATACTAAGCCGATGCGTACAAAAAATTCGCAGAGATAAAACGGAAAATAATTTAATTTGTCAAAAATGCATAATATTATATTTGCGTTTGAATTCGTTCGAAAAAAAATTTTTAAGTAACTAACACCTGAAGTCTTGAAGATTGGAAAATAAACATTTATGAACGTAGCTGGCTGTTTTGAAACAAACAATAGAGTTGTCAAAAGATTCGCTATCATGATAAACACATAGTATAAGATAATTAACTTGAAAGCAAACTAACTTGTTAACTCGCGGAGCCGCTAAGCCACTCCTGACGGCTGACGACTGACGACTTCACCCACATCACAATTCTCTTTCTGGACTTCCTGCATGTCACGCTTCTTGAAGCACTGCTTATCTGTCGCATTCTTGTAAATGTCAGGGGCCGCGGTGGCTGAGCGATTAGCACGCTCGCCTCCCATCAAGACAACCCGGGCTCAATCCCCGGCCCGGTCCCCGGATTTCCGTAAGTGGGAATCGTGCCGGGTGATGCCGCTGGCCGGCGGGTCCTCTCGAGGCTCTCCAGCCTCCCCCGCCCTCACCCCTCCGGCGCCGCTCCAGGTTCACTTCAATCACCCTCATCGGGCTCTCAAGACTTCGCCTTTAAGAGCCTCCCAAACCTCTTCACCTCCTCTGGACGCAGTCCTTCCAGTCGTCGTCGGAGTATTCAAACAACGCCTCGCATTTTGTTCAACTTACTTCTGTGAAATTCCTTGAAACGACTTTCAAACTGTCTTACAGTATCAAGCTATTTTGTTGTAAGCACTGTCAATCGCCCCAGTGATAACTTTTCTATCCACGTGGGAATGTTTTCTGTTTCATGAGTTATTGAACCTAAAGATGGGCCTTCGTCTCTTACTCGAAAGTAGCATTTTTCATGTTATGCGATACTTTCAGCTGTTACTGGCTGTGTTATTATGTCTTCCAAGTGCTGATAGTAATTGTTTATCTGGCGGAGAGTTTGGCTACCTGCTGTTCAGTATATAAAAAAAAATGGTCCACAAATATCGAAAGAAAGCTACTGCTTCTGTGTTACCCGTCAGAGTTTGTATAGATGTAGCTGTCGTTTTCGAAAACAGTGTTTCAGCAGAAGTAACACTTTCTATGGCGTTCCTTTCACCGCCAGCAGTTGCTCATGAACTTTTGTAGGCAGCCTAACTTCCCCAGCATCTGTTTAGGTTATAAGTTGAATTATGTCCTTCGTTATCGTCTCAGAAAATTCGGATAACAATATACCTTCATCCAATAAGTGGTTGCACAGGAGCGTCTACACGTGAGGAATGTCAGCAGACACCAACACACTTCGTTGACAGTCAAGAGGATTATAGGCTGTTCCCAATCAAATCAGCCCTTTTGAAAGCCCTGCTTAAGCTCTACTTGTATGCATGTTGTGTATTATTCCGCCTTACGAAAAATTAACATTGCCATGGGCCTCGTCACTTTATTCATGCGTCGGTCAAGTGAAAGTGTAGAATTATTAGAAAAGTAAATATTTTAGAACTGTGTTCATTTTTACAGCTCGATGTATTAAAAATAACAGAAAGCGAAAGAAGTAATTTATGTTATCACAAATGGTTACCTTACACTTTTTATTCGACGTTAGGAAATTGAAGTATTTCCATCCATCGTTACTAACTTTACTAGGCGCGTGTCACAGTGCGCCAGTTAAAATATATGCAAGCAGGGGCAGTAACCTTTTGCTAAGGTTGATTTCAAAAGTGCTCACTTTATCGTGAATAGCCTTTAGGAAAGAAGTAGCATTCTGAAGTAATGTTTAATTCTTTCCAGACAGAACCACAACCTTCCAGATCAGAAACTATGGCAGCAACTTGAAGCCCGGAAGATTCTACTAAGTTTAAAATTTGAAGTATAGCGAATATTTTCATCAACACGCAAACTGCGAATATACCGGATGCTTCCAAGGAGATTATTATCCTCTGATCAATACCACGAGAACTTTGCTATGTGGCCCAAGAATTTAATCTAAGTTTTGGTCATAAAAAATGTTACTATCTACACGCATCTCGTAAAGACTAAGGACACGATGGCGATCCAACTCCGCAAATTTTTTCTAGATGTCACTCAAAATATGTGAAACACTTGCCAGAGGTCCCGGCGTGTTTTGTGTTGAAGTTATCTAAACGCTAACACTCGGTAGAGTGACGCTAAATGGCACTTACGCGGTCCCGTTACACCGTCTGTTAACTGGCTCATTTACCGGTAACCTCTTAGCGCAGGCTTTTGAATCTTACATCAAAACCAAATTTAGTTCTTTAGATGGATCTCGTCAGATTTAACTCTGAATGAGTGCAATTAGAGCAAACGTTTTCCTCGTGTCAAAAAAAAAAAACGAATGTAATGTTTCAGTGCACGAAGAGAACAGTGTCAGCTCATTATTTATTTATTTTTAGTTTAAATTATTTAATATAAAACAACCTGCTTTCGCCGTAAGCATTCGACAGTGTAACGGAACGGTTCCTAAAATTTTCATTCGATTTGAACAAATAGTTTACTGGCAGTGACGAGTTTGTTTTGTCTGCTGTGCGCCTGTTGTGCACTGCATTTCGCTCCCTCTGTGAAGCGACCCTCACTTCTGACGTCACGCAAATCGTCTTTGAGACCGGGCGACAAGCTCCCGTGTGAAAGAAGTGAAACTCCTCTGGCTCAAACTAACTATTTGTTTCTTCACAATAAGACATCGTAAAATGACCCGAAAAAATATTTAGATCAAAAAAATTCCGCAACAATAATCACGCAAGTAGTGTCACACTAGGCCATGTAAACTTACTTGTTTTAAATATGTCAGGCATTTTTTAAGGGTAGTGATATAAATAGTTTAAATTAGTATGCTAAACCTACTAAACAAATAAACAAAATTTAACCAAACGTTGTATGCTATCACTATCCAATAGAAACAGAAAATATACGCAGGACAGTCCCTTTTGCCCGCCTTTTGTGTAAGCTACAGCCAGGTGAAAAAATCGAACATATATGCCCTGTTTCGGGAACCACTCAACTAATTTCCATCAAATTTTGCACACACGAATTGCTACAATATGCTATGAAAACCTACATTATTTGAATGATTTAAATGCAGTACTTGTTTACAAAATGGTAATCTTGTAATTATTTTGCGTTAGTAAACAATGTCTACCAAAACATTTGACTGAATACAACTGAAGATGATGCTCCTAATGGTGTGAGGAGATCTGGGTTCGAGTCCCGTGTAAGGCATGTATGTATTTGTAATTGTTTCATTAGAGTCGCATACGTCTCTGGTTCCACTACTAATGATATCTCTCTCAACAAGACGTCAAAGCCTACCTATCATCTATGTTTCAGAGAACTTTTTTAAAAGTCGCGCAGAGGAAAAAAGGCTCATTAGACATATCAGTAAATTCTTCTCTTAAGATTTATTTACAAAATGTTTGCATTTTCTAGATTGCTCAAAGTCAGTACCACTAGGGTCAAGGAAATGTCACTTATCATTCCGTCAGTCAAGGTAAAACCCTATTGCAAAGTCAATGTAACACACATACAACATGGCAGACATCCGAGGTTATTACTGACTTTCTCCTAGCACCTGTAAATAAAGATTTGGATAGAAATACCACACATTTTAAAATTACGGATGGACATTTCGGAAAGATCATCTCGTGATTTTTATAAATAAAATGACACAAATGGTCTAAACCACTCGCAAGCCAAACATAAGAATTATTATATTCAAAATGAATTGGAAAGTAATATATTTGGAGGCCGCGGTGGCTGAGCGGTTAGACTACTTTCTTCCCACCAAGACGAACTGCGTTCAATCCCCGGCCAGGTCACAACGAATTTCGCAAGTGGGAATCGTGCCGGACGATGCCGTTGGTTGGTGGGTTTTCTCGGGGATCTCCCGTTTCCACAGCCCCTTCATTCCGGCGCTGCACAATATGCAATTCAATCACTCCCATCGGCTTTCAAGACCTCGTTGTTAAGAGCCGCCCAAATCCATCAACTCAACTAATACATTTGGCCAAAATACTCTTACTTGCGTTATAAGTTGGCGACAAAAATGTTACGAGTCATAGATATTTGAAAGTTGCTTTGCAAAGAACAGGTTTATGTCACTTCAATGAAAACTTTAACTGCAAGTTAAGGACGCCGTCTGGCTGGACGTATTTCGCGTGTCCGAGGCCTAGACGCGTGGGAGTGCAAAGGTACACACTAACTTGCCTTTACGAATCTATGCGCAAGGCACTGAACTGGCGTCCAGTCGATTTTCCATCGGACCACCTCTTGAGACACAAAAGTGTGCTGAATGTTCGATAATTAGACTGTTTCGGAAATTACATACCAAAAATGATTTTGACGTACCCATTTTAACACTTTTCAACTTAAATTAATATTAGAAACTAAAATAAAGAACGGATTATCGCATGTAAACCTTTCTGGAATGTTTTTTGTTAGCATACGCCACTCAAAAATATTGAACAATCAGTTTTTAAATGACAACTATACGACTAAACCTCTTCGCACTGTTTAGGGAGCAGGACATTATGAATCTTTCATTATTACACCAAAACCAAAAGTATCGTAACTACTTTATTAGGTTATTTAAAAAATGGAACCAACTATGACTAAGTGCTGTGAAAACAAGCGGAAATGTTTGTATCTGGGCACTTACATAATCAATCGCTCGCACTCTGCACAGATGTTCTGTCCAGGAGGCAGAATCTTGAAAGGGTCCTGTTGGGGTGCCGGGGTAGAGATGGTTGTTTCAGGCGCAGAAACATGGCGAAGGCCACTCACATGAGGGACAGGTGCAGCAGGTTCTATAACACATGCTTCAGTATTAACGTGAGAAAGTTTCCAATTTCAATTATGACATGTTTATTTGTTTAGAGATTGCGATTTAAAACACACCAATTAAGCTAATTCACTTCTCAGTGGATTGTTTGGAAGTTCATTATTTCAATTAAAATAATATCGAATAACAAATATGCGGGGATAAAACCAATGGCAAGAAAAAGAAATACAAATATAATTATAAATTTCAACAGGAGGAAAATTGTTCAAATAATCGAATAAATAAATTATTAAATATATAATGTTGTCAGTTGACCTGTAAAAGTGTATGTGTGTGTGTCGCCACCAAACACATAAATACACACACAGACAGGAAAGTCATCTCATAAGCCTTTCTGTCCTTCGGAAAGTAGACTCAAAAATTAACATTAGAAGTGTTTGAAATTACTCGAGAAATTAGCATTAAATAAGAAGCCGAAACTTGGTAGTCGAAAGTAAAGTATTGTCTTTTCTTACCTATTTGAAACCAACTTCCTGAACTTATTTTGTAATAATTGTGTATAAATTAAAATATGTGTAATTTTTTTCCCCCGCTACATTGATGTCACCACGTTTGGTTATGGCATCCATACATAATCGCCTCAATTTATATTGAAATAAACTTAATAATAAAAGTACATTGAAGATTATTTATTAATTTATTTTTTTAAATCACTGACTATAAAAATCCAGTGCCTGAAATATCATATGTGATTCCACAGTCTGTGAGCCAAGGTTCTGGAAAATTATTTCTTACAAAAAACTTATTAACGAATAAAGTCCTAATTCATTAACAATATCAGTGTTTGACTGTATATTTGCAAGAGTGATCTGATCCTTACTTCCATATATTCATAATATTTACAATTTACAATACTTATGTTAATTATTTTTTTAATAATTCTAAATCGTTAATTATAACTTTAATTATTCATTACGCACTGTCCTGTGCGCTGAAATTTCACATTGAAAAAAATTTCAGCCAATGGCTTCACGCTATAATTAGATACACAGGAAATATAATACCATTATTCATACCACTGATCAAACCATATGAAGTTATAAATAAAAATGAAACCATTTTTTTTAGTACCGGTACGTATTTGAAATAATAAATGAAACAACTATTCAAGATGTATTCAAATTAGATAACTTAGATATTCCGAACATTACTTAACATAGGCTATAATAAATCCAGTATCTAGGATGCCGGACATTGAGTTACTTAAATATTAAGTCAAACTGCTTTTATGTTTACTTTTACTTGCCATTTTACTTAGAATGTTCTGGTAATTTCCATTTTCTTTTATAAAATGAAAAAAAAAAAAAAAAAAAAAAAAACGAAAAAGCTATAGACATTTGAAAAAATAAAATACATGGATTCGTACGGGATAATTCCATACGTGTTCAATGACAAAAATATATTCAACAGTCGATAATTCATCGACTACTTGAATTTAATTAAAATTGTAGTATATAATTTAGTGTTCGACGAAGATAGAATACTGAATTATTTAGTAGAATCACTGCCAATTTTTAAATTATTAAACTATAAACTAAAAATTAGTAAAATATAATTTTATGCATTTATTCCCTCTTAGTTTAAAACACTCCATTGTATATCAGATAACGATTCTTCTCTTTCACAATTTTCAAATCGTCTTTACTTCCAATAATTTCCCCATATCTGTCAAGCAATAAAATACTGAACTTATCATCCAAAACACAGGAGAATTTCTTACCGTAATTTTATCATCAATTTGGAAATTTTATGTTATTTTTTTTATTAATTTCTTATTCCTTTATATATGTTTTAACTCAAGTGAGTTGTTCAACTTGTTGAGCATTGAATCAATGTCTATTTATATGTAATATAATTTTATATAAAAAAAAAGATAAAATTTTAAAAATCAAAATCAGAATAACTTATGTATAAATGCAAAACTTTGCCTCCAAGAAATGTAAAAAGTAAAAAGTAAAAAGTAAAAATATCGATTATGTTCACTCTCAAAATTAGAGGTTAAAACATCAACACATTGTTACATGCTGCCAATCTGCTTCGTTTCTCTTGTCCTACCCTTCGGGCGTGCGAATTGCAGTGCTTTAAGGCCCAAGGACATCACCGATAACCGGAGAAGTATAAGAAGTGTGGTGGACAGCGCCTTTGACTTCGTGCACTTCACATTCAAACCTCAGGTTCAAACAAGCCGCCTGCGGAAGATTGACATGTGCTCCGGTAAGCCTATCAGGAATCATGCCAATACCATAATTCAGAACTGAACATCTGGGTTACCACTGCAAGAATGTTTTGGTCTTTGCCCATGTCTTCCTTAGCGTGACTCAGAAAGCAAGGAAATTTCTGAATGGGGCCACCTGAACTGTACAAGACGCAGCCGGCCCCCGAGTCAGCAGTGTAGAGTCCCGAGCCTTGTATCGCCTTGAGCACCAGGTGTGCAGAGACAGCGCAACGACGAGCGGCGATGACAGTGACCAGCGAGAGTCAAGCCTGCGAAAATAGGTACAGCTGAGAATGAGACTGGTCTTCAGAATTGGGAGCGTGATTGAAATTTGGAGTGATTCCAATAGACAGTTTGACTGAACTTTTCTTCATAATATTAACGCAGACTGATTAACTAGCAAGTATAATGTCAGTGATT
Source organism: Dryococelus australis (assembly GCA_029891345.1). Taxonomy (NCBI): domain Eukaryota; kingdom Metazoa; phylum Arthropoda; class Insecta; order Phasmatodea; family Phasmatidae; genus Dryococelus; species Dryococelus australis. The sequence continues at coordinate 52,782,843 of CM057009.1, read as the reverse complement.
GGAATATAAGGTCGCACTCAACTATAATTAGGGTTTAGAAGTAGAGATAGGTAGTTCAATGTTGAATTATAAATGCGAGTTTTAAATATAATTATAAATAAACTAAAACAACTAATTTTATTATTTTTATTAAGAGATTCATCACTATCGAACTCGGATACGGCCCTACCCACCTATAACACTGATGTCAGAAGTTGGATGGAGGCGTTTAATTATAAATGAAATTAGACCATATACTAGTATTTAGTTTTATAAAAAATAATTCACTGTTAATTGTAGACTTTTGTACAACCATCGTGGTGAATGCCTGCCGAACTGAGGAGCTAGGTAGCCAAATGGTTAGTGTGAGTGCAAGTGTAAAGGGCATACAAGAAGATGTAAATGACCAAATTTTTACTACTGTAAATAAAGTTAACCAAAATGTAGATAGTCAGACAACTAATACATGTGATTTTGTAGACTAGAAAATAGACACAGTAAATGAAAATGCAGATAAAATATATATTACTGACAGGTCAATAGACACATAAAATGAAACAGTTAAAAGGAGTTAGCGAGTTAGAATCTGAAGAGATAACTGTGTGGACAAGACAATTGAAAGTGTAAGTGTTTAAGTGGACAGTGTACGTGGAAGAGTCGACGATGTAAATTAAATAGTGAATAGTGTAAACGAAGATATGGACCATATGGAGAATTAAATGAAACAGCAAATTAGTTATCAGAGAATGGATGGTATGCATTTCTGCAGGAGTGGAGTTCCACAATCACAGCACCGGCGCGGCAGCTGAGGTAAGTCAGAACCCAGGAAAGACGTAACAATTACACCAACCTCAGAGGATGGCCAGCAGCTCTGATATGTTGGTTTCCCGCCACCAAGTGTGGGGAAGGGTGTCCCAATTAAGCCCGCCTCTTACGATGGCCAGATTCGTGACGAGAGTCGCAGCCTCAGTTTGAATTTGCCGCCACCCTGAGTGGCTGGTCAGACGAGCCGCGGGCTTACTACCTCGCGGCTGAACTGAGAGGCCCCGTACTGAGAATACTGCGATCTCTGCCAGAGCGACACCGACTGTATTACCCTGCACTGGTATTGTCCAAGTTGCGGTGACCGATACCTGCGTATTTCCAACCACGAAGTCGAACCCAGTGACTAGAGAAGACGCTACAGGAGCTATGGCAAGATGTAATTAGGCTGTCCTCTCTATCTCTGGAAGGGTGCCCCGAGGAGTCAGCTTCTTCATCGATGCGATCGCCGACACCGTGGTACAGCAGACGGAAGGTTGGCTACAGTCTACATCATGCACGACGCCATGGCCTCAGGCACAAGATGTTGTCAGCACCCCGACGTCCAGTATGCGAAGTGACACTGAACAAAGGCGACGACAACATCAAGAAGACACTGAAGGAGATGAAGACGACAATGGGGGAGATTGCTTCCAGGGTCCGCGCTACAGAGATTCGCCACCCCCAACCCAAATGGCCTGAGTGTTGGCAATGTAAACAACAGGGTCACCTAAAAGCACATTGCCCACAAGAACATTAGCAGCAGAGGGAAGTTAGGCCGCTATAGGCAGGTGAGAGTAAAACTCGTAATAAGAACTTGTAAACACCGATTTTTGTGGGCGAAGGTCGGGGTGACTGCTGGAGAGAAGGCCCCAATGTTCTTACATAGATACACTTGGTGAAACAGGATTCGGATGCCGTATTGGTGGAGGGGCATCCAGATGATATTCTGTGTTCGATAGTCGTAGACACTGAGATAACCATAACAATTCTACGACCAGACGTCCTCGGTCTTCTCCCCAGCGATCGCGCGATGACAGTACTCACTCTAAATTTGAATCAATGAGAATCACTTCAGTAAATTTAACTGATAAATTAGTGAAGAAATGCCAGTTTTCCTTCTTTTATTGATTCAGTGGCATTTTCCACTGATTCATAAGCCATTTTATTCACTGTTTTTTAGGGATTTCTTTTTGTATTGATGGATCAGTTAAATAACGTGCAAAAATGGCTATCGCATAACTTGTAAAACTGGCTATTAAATAACCTGCATCAAATGAAACATCAATGCAGAAATTAGTAAAACCAATACAAATTACTCTCTAAAATGTGAGTTTCGTCTTTCATAATACCATTTTACATGGTAACTAGAACGTTGAGTCTTTCATTCCATGTTCACATCTTTCATTTCGTTTTCACCTAGGCCTAATCATCACAGTGCTCGGTTTGAATGTTTAAACTGCATTTAATGTGGCGAAGTTAGTGCACTTATACATGCTACTTGTTTTAAGAATCCTAACGTTACGAATTAAACTAAAAACGAAAAGAAAGGGCGTGCAATATAAAACTACATGGCTTCGATGAGGAAATATAACACATGTATTGTCCTCTTCACTATCCATAGTGGTTTCGTAGTTCAGCTGGTAAGGTAACGGTGTAAGCGAAGTGAAGGTGGTGTGGGTTCAAATCCGATTACACGCAGTTATGTCCTTTGTTTCTTTAATTAATTTATATCGCACAATATTAATGGTATCTGACGGAAACATATTTCGTTCTCGTAATTATTTAGCTAAATTTAACAGAAACAATATTTTAACTCACCGAAGGCAGATGGCCCATCACTTATTCAATCAGTGAAATTGAATCCCTAAATCAATCAGCGGTTTTCCACTGATTTTAAGTGGAGCTAGTTTCACGGGTTCTAATAGTTGAATTTCACTGTGAATCAGTGGTTTTCCACTGATTCGCATTTAGAGCGTGGAAGATTGCTGTTTGACTATGGCAACAGGTGAGGAAGTTACGGGTCAGAGAAGAGTGAATTCGAAGCTTGGTAACCTTAGTCTAAAGCTCGATATTTGTAGAGCAGACATAGAAGATCTTTTGGGACATGGTATACACTGTTAGCAGGATATCTGGAAGTCTGAGTGACTGTTAGAACTTAACCGTCAGGCGCGCGGGAGTCGGCGACTAACCGCCTGCGCATGCGCAGAGCGTGTACTATCGGACCAGAAAATATTCAAGTTCTTCTTCAGTTTGTAGAGAGGATTCGCCTGGTCGGACTGCGGTACACGAAGCGCGTTTTACCATTGTTTATACTGAATCTTGATCGCTGTTGCGTGATTCTGGTTTTGTGGTCACAACAATAATTTATGCTTGCTATATTTTCTTGTTTGTAACGGATGTTATCCTGGGTAAGCGATGTTATTTGCGGAATGTGTGTGGCACAACTATTTAAATTTGTGTGGGTTTTGTATTAACGATGCCTCCAATATTAACGAAGTTAAAGGGAAAAAAATTACATGCTCAGACTCGGAAAGTAATTTATGTCTTGTCATTTGTGGAGAACGAAGCCCAAGCTTCGGAGCTGTAAATTCCCAGGGAATAAGCAGTGTTGCGAACAGCTAGAGCTAGACAATTTTGATAAAGTTTTAGTTTGTATGGTTGTGTACAAGTATTATGTAACAGACACTTGCTTAGGAAAATGCGTGTGGGGGGGGGGGGGGATGAGGTGCGCCACGGGTTTCAACACTGAGAGTAGTAACAAAGTAGGCAACATGGACTCACGACACTTTTTTTGACATTTAAAACCAGTTAATAACTTCGTCTGACAATTAATTAACCTCATCAAGGCAACATAATAAGCATTGAAACTTTCTTAGTTAAGTCAAGAAACGCAACGAAATGCGTCTGAACTCGACGATGTGTAGTGGAGAGCATATGTATAAGGAATGGGAGGGGGGTGTTTCTTTCCGCCGAAGTCTGACTCTCCAATTTTCACTCGAGTGAGAGTAAAAAACAACCGCTGACTCATCATCGCTCAACGCGCAACCAATCCTATCCGCTGCCGTGCCTGTTAGTCACGCACATCGTTATGTTGAGTTAGGCAAGGCGCGCACGGACGATTTTTAGCAGTGCGGATATCTGGCCGTGTCTGCTATATGACAATGGAAATAAAGTGAGTGAGCGCACAAACTGCTAAAAACCGGTAGTTATCTCAGTTACAAAACTAATTTCAAGTATAAAATGGCCGGTGTGCTGTAATAATTCGTGTCAAATACCAAAAATGGTAATGAAGGAGGGGAGGGGGGATGGTGACTCATCCATTAATAAGCCAAGGATTATTGAAAAGGCAATTTCACAGTCAATATAAAAACAGGTGTATAAATATGTTTGGTACTTCAGAATCAGTCAAACCTCGTTCGATGCACTAATACATACTAATACATATGATAAGGCCTCACATTACACACTGGATAAAACTAAAGAGATTGTTTGGATACATCTGAAGAGATTGTTGACGACAAAAACTGGAATAATTATTCTGTGGGTGAAACTGAATAAATTTTATAATTATTTAGATAACTTAATTAAGGGAAAATGAATGTAAAATTATTGCATATTAAAGTTGGCTGTAAATTTAACTGGGATTTTATATATATATATATATATATATATATATATATATATATTCTTACCTTAAGTGTTATTTCTGCTTTAAAAAAGGTTAAAAATGGTACAAATAGAAAACTAGTTAGTATTACACACATTTTGTATGGCCTAGTCGTATTATCTTGCAGTGTCTTAAGAATTTAAAGGAGAATTTCAGTGATTCTAATCTAGACAATAGTTGTGATGATTATAGCACAAAACAACTTATTAGGTATCAGTATCTCATCAGGCTTACTATAACACGAAAAATTACTACACTGGTATTAAGTTTTTAAATAAATCATCGTTGGGTTTCGCGAGTTGTTTCATTTGGGCTTTTCAATGAAAGTAATGAAAAAATGACAGAAAAGAAAATAATGTTAATATTTTTTACTAATTATATTTAATTCTAAAAAACATACTTATATTATTTAATATTATGTGTATTTTGTTTCTAAATTTTAATACACACATTTAACACATTTTAATAAACTACCGGCCCATGTGAAATCATCTATATTTTTTTAATTTAATAATAAGGAAACTAATTGGTTGCTTGTCATCTATTTTACAATATAAACGAATTTGTATTAGTGCCGAATGGTAAAAAAAATGTGTTTTTTTATTTTAAAAAATATTAAACAAACAGTATTGCAATGTATATTGTTTAATGGCAAACAAGTAAGCCACTGGCCTCGCATTCAGTAAGACTCGTGTAGGAATGTCGGTCCAGCCATCCTGATTTCGGTTTTCCTAAATCGCCCTGGCTGATTTCCTTCTCCACTTACTTAATATTTTGTGTTATCCTACCAACACCTCGTCGCTGTTCCGGGGGATGACTCAAAACGCCCCAACAGATACTATTTAAATTATTATTGCTATACAGCTCCTCCATTTTTCTAACTCAGATTTCAGGTAAATGTTACTTTTATACATAAATGTGGCCTTCTTTCGAACTCTGCAATAAGCTTCTCTGTATCAAAGAGCTCAGAATCAGTAGCCATTTATTTGGTAAGAACAGCTCTTGTGTACACACCAAACTTCACTGAAACCGTTTATTTATCCGTTCGTGCGAGCGCAGCTATTGAATGCCAGCTGTTTCATTACTCACGGCGGCCAGCGCTCCGCTTGCAGAATAGATCATGTTGAGTTTTTAAAACCATCGCGGAAAACTATCCGCTCGTGCTAGTAGTATAAAATAATTCTTTCCAGTGCAGGAGCTCGGGGCTGAGGACTCGGAGGACTCGAGGCTAAGGACTCGGAGGACTCGGCCGCCATCATGGATGACGAAACAAGGGCCAAAATCGCTAGAAATGACTACAACACCAGCAAAATTTCGCACAAGAAACATGTTTTTCGCACAATTTGGCACAATGATGCTGACTTTCGCACCCCGAAAGTGCCCTTGCACAATCTGGCGGGAATGATCTCACAATGTGGCGCTGACTCCTTCTGTGTAGAGTCATGGGTGTGGAGTCACCCTGGCAACACTTCCCGCTCTGGCATTCCGGTCGACTGGGTGCTCCCAACCAAATTTTCAGTCCAACCAAAAGTGCGGACTTCCGGCTCATACATTCCACGTGGATATATAACACATCATACTTATAAAATTAAATTTTTAATTATAAAATAAATTTTAATTTTAATTACAAAAAAAATGTTTTAATTAATTTTATTTTTATTGACTCCTCATTATGTGGCAGAGTTTCGGGTATCTCAGCCACATTGAGGAGATACGCCAGTCACAAAAAGGAGAAAGCATTTTCCTCACAATTTAAAAAAAAAAATGGGGAATTTTTAGGCAAAAATGGGAAATTTTTAGGGAAAAAGGGAAATTTTATGACATTTATGGCCAAAAATGTGTGATTCTGTGGGGGGAAAAAAAGCTATTTGGTAGAAATATGGGAAAAAAATTTTTGTCGTGGTTATTCAAGGTCAGATCCTCGATCCACCAGCCCCAGCCCTTGTCTGGGAGCATACATTATTTATCTCCTGGTGAGTGTATCTTACATGGTTCGGATATACCAGCCAACTATGCTTATAAGTACAGCTAGGTTATACTTGACCCTTCAGTCATTTTCTTTGTCTTGGGTGATGTCTATGTTATGAATATGATAATTATATATTCAGTGGTTCAGAAATGCTTATAAATAGACATATGTGATACTTAATACTTTGATCCTTTTCCTTGTCATGGGTGATGTCTATATTATGAGTTTGACAACTATATCTTAAGCAGTTTGGAAATTACAGCCAACTATGCTTATATGTAAGCATAGGTCATACTTGACATGAGGCATGTCTTTTCAAGGTGCATTCAACTGTGATGACATACCACCATTCTGACTTGTTTTTTTCAGGATATATCATTCCATGTTGACTCTCTCTTCCTCTCTTGTCTCTCACATTCTCTCTCTCTTTCATTTCTCTGTCACTCTCATTTCAACTCTTTCTCTCATTGTTCTTTAATTTTTCCATAGGTTTTCTCAGATTCCTCCCATTTTTGTTCTCTCTTTCTCTGTCTTTCTCTCTTTCCTTTCTCGCTTTCTCTCTTTTGTTCCTCTCTTGTCTCTATCATTTAATCTATTTCTCCCTTGTATTTTTATCATTTGATAGGTTTTCTCGGAATCCTCCCATTCTTGTTCTCTCTTTCTTTCTCTTTCCCTCTTTCCTTCCGCTCTTTTTTCCCTTTTGTCTTTCTCATGCCATCTCTTTCTCTCTTTTCTTTCTCTCTTTTTCTCTTTTCTCTCTCATTCAATCTCTTTCTCTCATGTCTCTTTCATTCCATCTCTTTCTCTCTTTTGTTTCTCTCTCTCATTCCTTTCTCTCTTGGCTCTAGAATTTCATAGGCTTTCTCAGAGTCCTTCCATTTTTTGGTGTTTAATTTTCTTTACTTTCTCTATTGTCTCTCTTTTTCCTTTCTCTGTTACCTCTCATGTTCGTTTGATTAGTCACTTTGCTTCACTCCATCATCTACAATAGTTCCATCATCGCTTGCTAGAGTGTGCAAATCTTCTGTGTTTATATTTATTTATGTATTTAAAGATGTAATTTTCCATACAGGAGATGGTATATAAAAATTATTGTAAAGTACTTTCCAGGCAGGGCTTTGTAAAACATATTCGATTTTCAATACTTTATTTTTTTTAATAAATATAATTTTTTTATATTTCGCTTTATTCAATTTGTTTTTACTTTTGTACGAAAATTAAGTAGACTAGCCATGTAACCATACACAATTCGACAGTTCCACCAGGGCAGACATGCCAGCTGTGACATGTGCGTGCAGTGATGTAGGCAAGCTCTGCATGGAGGGAAGGCATCAAGTGCAAATGAACTCAGAACTAAGTGCATGAGAACTTAAGTGATCACTCGTGCTGCTGGCCGGCCTTGCCAATCAGTCATCTATGAAGAGATACGCTTGTAAATAAGTAGAATTATTTAAATTTATTTTAAATCATTTTAAAAGTGCTGAAAAAAATATTTAAAAATACATTAAAATGTATTTTTAATGTATTTGTAATGTGAAAATCTGTTTAAAAATTAAAATTATGTAAATTCTACACTTTGCCACAGCAGCTGGTAACATTTAAAAATGGAGGTTGGACAGAGTATGTCTATCTGTAATTACAGGCTCGGTATACAAGTATGACTGCTTGTAAGTACGGACATGGAATATTGGTGGAGTGGTACATGTGTGTGCAGAGACAGCATCTGCCTTGAAGGTTCGGTACATGAGTGCTGATTGGAGACAGAGTACAACTGTCTGTAAGTACAGGGTCGGTACACGAGCACAGGTTATGACAGTGTGTAATTACTACTTTTGAAGGCTTGGTACACGGGTGCAGGTCGGATGTGTGTTCTGCTGCTAGTGATGGCTGATGATTACATTTCACAAGGAGGTCGTCAGGGCGGCCTGGTCTTGTGCTGGTTAATAGATACTTATAACGATTTTTCCTTTGCGTCGATGTGTTGGACTTATAGTTCCTGCACACTTCACAAATGGTAATTTTCTAACCTCAACACTCGACACTCGCACATTGGTTGGTAAATGCTGCTTGCCTTGGTGCTGTCTCTCTCTCTCTCTCTCTCTCTCTCTCTCTCTCTCTCTCTCTCTCTCTCTCTCTCTTGGTTTCGTTGCAGTCAGCTCGTAAGGACAGTCAGGTATTCTGACAGCACCAGATACTGGATGGAAAGTTTCGATTTTGTAATGAGGTCGTTCTGTTATGCTGACCTGGTCTAGCATCCCTGTGCTTATGCTGGTTGGTAAGTATGTATAACTAATTTTTTTCCTTTTAAATAGTGTTTTCTGTTTGCATTGGTGTGTAGCCCATATCGTTCCCACCTGTCGAATGCATCATCGGCTTAAGAGTGAAGAGAAAACCTCGCCACCTTGCAAAGTCTGGCAGGTGTGTAGGCCGATACACTATATCATCTGCTCACATGTCTCATGCAATGGTGGGTATGTGGTAAAGTAATAGGACTGGTAACCCAAGGGAAGCCGGAATGATCCCCGCACCTCCCCCTGCATTTTTTGACAAGTGTGTATGACCATGCCATCTTCTCCTTCTGAATTTGGCAATAGTATCCCAATTTATTCGGATCCTGGCATGCAATGTCTGTCAAGGACATCATTGGGCTTAGGCGATGACAAGTCTGATGTGTGCGCAGGCCTGTGCCAGTATTTACTTTGTATCCATTGAGGACGTCATTGGCTTAGGCAAGTCCAGAAGGAGAAAACCTCGTCGGCTCACAGAGACAAGTCTGGTGAGTGTGTAGGCCAATGTAGGTATCTTCTTCTCCTAACCACAAAATATCTGTCGAGGACGTCATTGGTAAGTCCGGTGGTCGTTGTCTCTTTTTTGTTGTCTGGGAGGATGCCTATGTTATTAATTTGGTAGTTGTTTCTTAAACAATTCCGAAAAAATTATGCTTATAGCTTCATCACTGGGATTCGTGCTGGGGCTACATAGCAGGGATTTTGACGATAGGATTTACAGGGCTCACTAGGAACGAATTGTGGGTGGGAGCACTAGGGAAAAACGCACCATCGGATTAGTAGAGCATGGCATTCGCACTTTCGATAGTAACGATTTTGGTAGTTGTTTCTTACATGGTTTGGAAATTACAGCCATGTACTCTTCTGTCATACTAGACCCTTCGGTCCTTGTCTGGGGCGATGCCTATGTTATGATTTTAATAATTGTTTCTCAAATGGTTCCATAATTACAGTCAATTAGGCTTTTGAGTAGACATAGAACATACTTGACCCTGCGACCGGTTTGTCATCTGAGGTGATGCCTATGTTAAGAATTTGAGAACTATATCTTCAACAATTCGGAAATTACAGCCACCTATGCTAATTAGTAGACATAGGACATACTTGATCTTGAGAGCCTTCTTGTCATCTGGGGTGATGCCTTTCTTATGAATTTAGCAACTATATCATAACTGGTTTGGTAGTTACAGCCAACTATGCTTATAAGTATACATATGTCATACTTTACACTTTGGTCCTTTTCCACATTGCAGGTGATGCCTATGTTATGATTTTTGGTAGTTGTATCTCAGACTGTTCGGAAATGACAGTTAAATATGCTTATAAGTAGATAGACATATGTCATCTTTTACCCTTTGGTCACGTGCCTTGTTGTGGATGTTGCATATGTTATGATTTTGGCGACTATATCTTGAACAGTTCGTAAATTACAGCCAACTTTGCTTATAAGTGTATATAGGTCATACTTGTCCCTTCAGTCCTTTTCCTTGTCGTGGATGATGCCTTGGTTATGAATTGAATAACTATAACTTAAACAGCTCAGAAATTGCAGCCAACTATGTAAGCATAGGTCATACTTCACATGAGTCTGGCAGGGTGCCTTTGAATGGGGTCTTCCCCTTCACGTGGAATGTGTGAGTGGGAAGTCCGCACTTTCGGTAGGACTGAAAACTTGGTTGAAAGCACCCAGCCGACCGGAATGCCAGAGCAGGAAGTGTTGTCAGGGTGACTCCACACCCATGACTCCGCACTGAAGAAGTGAGCACCACATTGTGATATCATTCCCGCCGGATTGTGTAAGGGCACTTTTGGGGTGCGAAAGTCAGCTTCATTGTGCGAAAAACGTGATGCGAAATTTTGCTGGTTTTGTAGTTATTTCTAGCGATTTTGGCCGCTTTCTGTGTGAAACTGTGCGAAAAAAATGCCCCTTGTGTCGTCATCCAAGATGGCGACCGATTCCTCCGAGTCCTCAGCCTCTAGCCCCTGCTTTGGAAGGAACTATTTTATACTACATTTTAACCTAGACTTAATGAGTTTTTTGTATGTATCTAGCATAACCCAACAAATTTCAAGTAAAGTGTACAACTCGATAACAAAATACAATTTGAAGTGAAACACAGATAATAATTAAATACTTGTTTTTTCAATAGATTCATAGCCTGTTGAAAAAGCTATTAATCTCATCTTTAACACTACAGTGTTTCAGTTACTTAATTTGAATGCATACTCAATTCCTTTATAATAATATCAATTTAATATTTTACGAAAATGATGTCACATCTATGATCAAACTACATTTTGTTTTAAAAGCTATAACAGTTCTGCATGTTCGTACACAGACGAGACTTAGGCATAACCTGTTTTTCGTTGTCCATAGGTTGTTACAGCGGCACTAAAGTATAACTACTGTTGTGTGTTACTATGAATTTAATGGACATTGGAAAATTTTAGGTGGAATAAATACATATTATAATTGGGTACGTTTGTATTATTACGCCCAGTTATGTGCGACAATGCGAATTTAATAGAATTTTAGGCTTCCTGACACCATAATTTTTGGAGATTTATGGATTTTTTTAAATTAACTACTATTTACGTGAGTGTTTCATAGTTGGAAACTCAGCAATGCCGTCTGAAGTTTATTTTTCAGGAAAAAATACGTTCCATTGCTGCACACGCACCAGGTAAAGCCGACTTCTTATCACCATTCCGCGGGTTCCAAAATCCGTCACTAGATAACAGACACTTTACTCGGCATCTCCCATTTGTTTGTATTAGTACGTTAAGCCAAAGCTACAAAATAGCGAATATTAAGTAAAAAATTACACCAGGGGTGTATTCTCCATGAATGAAATGCATACATAATGAAATTCAAACACGAATGTGTTTCCTTACAATATACTTATTATTTTACGTTGAAATAAAAATAAATGTTCGTTTCCCCACTACACATGGGATGCATTAATGGCGTGAATGCTTTATTCCTAACATTTGTATGTCGTATTTGGCCGATAGAACAAGTAATCCATTTTCCAGGTTTTTGAAATGAGATTTTCGTTTCTCTCATTGGGAACATTACAATATTTCTTTATAAACTCAATCCATTTTTTTTTTTTTTTTAATTTGTACCTGCACTAAAACTACATGTAACGAGTTTTCTTTATTTTCTACATTTTACATAAAATGTCTTGTCTATATAACTGACCTGATTAAAGGGTTACATATGATTTTATTAAGGGTTTAGTTTTGTTCAGTGATTTGTCTCGAGGTATTTGAATGTGTTGATAGTTGATTGAGCTATTTGTGTATTACTTTAGTACTAAATTTTATTCATGATTCGTAATTTACAGATCTTGTACACATAACATGCACCTGACATCTCACACATTGATCAGATGTCTGAAATAATTCGATAAGTTCAAATCAAGAATTTTAAAGTAGTAAAAGTATCATTTATAGGCTATTTTTATCTACCTGAAAATAAATACCTTGACATAACAGAATACACTGTAAAGACAATTGAAAACGATGGGCTGGATATCACATAGTGTCGAGGTCAGGGGTATGGCAGTGCTTCTACAGTGGCTCGAGTGCACTCTGGAGTCCAGGCCAGGATTCTTAAACTTAATCCTAAAGCATTGTTGGCTCCTTGAAAAATTCACTATCTTAATCTGTGTGGAGTACATTCTTATGCAACTCTTTCACATGGTACCTTAGAAAGTTTGTACTGTTTTTTTTCAAACCCACACACATATGGGCGAACCTTGTAACTAATGTTGGAGTTACAGTCAAGAGACTTTCAGATACATGAAGGAGTGTTCACTACGAAGGTGTAAAACCTGTACATGCTAATTTCAGAAAGATTGCTGATGCCATAGAAGAACTTTGTAGTCCCACAGAAACTGTTGAAACCAGAGGAGCAACGCAAAAGCCTTTGCCAGCAGTATGCAATTTTTTTTGTCGTTTTTTGTATTTCTCGAGTAATGTCTCAGAAGTAATAAACCACACTGAAAAATACCTACAGAATGTTGAAATCAGCTTTGCGAAGTGTGTTATCAGAATGGGAAATCTGAAGATCTTTTTAAAAGACAAAAGAAATGAGATCGTGAACTAGCACTGCAGTTTGCAACAATCACTTTAGAATAGATGGACATTACTTAAGTGAAAAGAAGAACCATCAGAAAGAACACAATTATGTCTGGAGGAAAGACTCAATATTAACTAATCACATTGAATGAAGAATGGAAAAGATCAATGTTGGAGTGCATTGACAGTTTTTACCAAGAAATCGATACTCGCTGCAAATACATGGAAAGTATATCAGGTCGGTTTGCAGTTCTCGAGCCTACGAATCTGATCACTACTTCAAAAGACGAACTTCTACAGTTAATACAAAATTTAGTCATTAACTATGATGAACTTTCTGAAGATGGTATCCTTAGAGATATTCCACGACTAAGAAGACATCTACAAGCTACCGAAGTTTCAAAGAAGATTCTCTGGAATGGTCTTCTTTAAAACTTATACAGTTTGATGTTGAATATGAACTTTCTAATTCTGTACCAAATCTGACATTAGCGTTAAAATTCTTGTTAACATTGTGTGTTTCATTATAGTCAGGTGAGAGGAGTTTTTCTAAAGTAAAATAGTCAAGATTTATCTTAGTTACACTATAAGTCATGCTCGGCACTCCAGCTAAGCTATCTTGTCAATTTGAAACAGAGCAGCAAAACGAATTGCTTTTGATGATGAGATTTTAAAATTTTCAGAGAAGAAAGTTAAGAAAAAAAGGGTGTGAGTGTTTATGCTCACAATGTTAAGTAAATAAACCAGAAAATAACACTCGCAACTGTATCTTATTTTACTTTCTTTTTAGCATTTCAATTAGACACGGAGGGAGAGGGGGGAAACAAGAAATTTTCTGCACCAGGCCAATGTTAAAAACACAATATGTAAACTATAGCTTTCCTTGAAAGCCAAACATAAGAACTACGTATGTAAGTTAAATGTAAATGACATAGAGGGCAATTGAAAAGTTTACAAGCCTTGTGTAAACAGTGCAATAGAGAGTGTTCTGGAAGGATTCCCATAAGACTGATAACATTGAGGACAAAGATAGCGAGGCAGCTGTACTCGGGCAGAAAGGAAGATAATTCATGAGCACTATCATCAACCTCAGAAGAGACTATTTAAGCAGCTAGTTTACTGCAACTGCGAAATTAAGACAAGATAGATTATATTGTAGTAAAGGATTTGTTTCGGCTCCAAAATGGAATAAAAACCTAGCCATACATAAAACACACCAAACCAAATGAAAGTAAACCAGGTAACCAGGAAGGTGGGCCAGAAAATTATGCGAAACAACATGGTTTGTATTTATGATAATAGTTGAACTGCCTGGCAAAAGAATGTGGGCAGTGGAAGTTATATAGGCATGAACACATAGTGGACAAGCATCGTTCTTCTGCTAGCGCCCGTCGTTCACCGAGGACCGCCATCCAGTAGTATCCCCTGCAAGAAGCAGGCGATATACACTGCCAGCTCCAAAGTGCAGCTGCAACAGGGTGCATATTTTGGCCAATATGAGCGAGCCGTTGAACTGCACTATTTTGGCTGTTTTTACGTGAGTGCAAACAGTTGTAAGCTACTGACATAGTATATTATTGTCCTCGGTTTGTCAATGCTTCAGTAGATATCTACTCTGTCAGAGTAATATTTGTAATATTAGTATGGAGAATTCAGTAACGAAGAAAACAGTGGATAAGTCTGTGTTTTAAGGTTGAGACAATTAAGTGTCTTGCCTGTAGTAATTAATTGTAATTATCCATCATTCCATCAGAGAGTGTAATTATATCATGCATTAACATCATTGTGCAATCTGAAGAGCAAGAGTCCTCACATTGTAACAGAATGTCTTCAGATATTACAAAATACTTTATTCACAGGAGCAACAGCACCAAAAGCACTGTTTATAGTCCAGGTTGTAGCAGGCTCCAGGGGGCCCTCACACAACGAGTTAAAGTGTTATGCACTACAGATACTTCTACGGACCCCCTGTTTTAATAACAAGACTGCTTGACCCAGTGAAGGAAAACTATTTAAGCAAGAGCCACACTCCCCCCCCCCCGACAGTCGGTGGAGTGCGAAGTGGCAACGTTAGTGTCGGTGCGACATGGAAGAGCGCTAGGGTCCGTGGAGCTCCAGTCATCTACAAGAAACGCTACATCTTACTGATGAGCATCAATCGGGCTAGGCGGTAGGGTGGCATTCCCTTTATTGAGATCCCATATTAAAGAGTATTTTTACTTGGCAAGGTTAGGGCTTATCGCGAAGCTATATTGTTGTCATCTCTTATTAATTTATTAACCAAATATATCAGTATTTGTATGCCAGTAAAGCCGTTCACTGTTCTTGTATAGTTGTAACGCCATGTTCGTATAGTAATATTGTCAGACAGAGTAAAGTGAAGTTAGTATTCTGTAGAGAGAGAGAAAGAGAGTTATTGTAGTCGGGCCAAGTATTGTTTTATATCCAATTAAAGAGTTATGATAAATGTGTGCAGTAGAATTCCCTCTTTTATTCAGTAGCTATAGTATTCAATAACCGCTCGTGCGATCCTGCCTAACTGGAGTGTAAGAGAGACAAGGACAGAAGAGTAGTGAGTAATTAGAATATTAGCAGAAGTCTTACTGATAGGTAGGCAGGTCGTTACACTGGTGGAGGCACGGTCTTTCCTTCCCTCTCGTGCCAAGCAGTAAACTCCACCATGTGCATAAATGCATTAGTTATATTTTATGTTCGCAGCGAAAAACACGCTGCAGCACCTCACACTAATCACGATGTGCATAGAGACAGCTTAACCCCCTTCTGCAATAATAGAATTTCTGTTAATTATTCAGTTCATGCCTTTCAGTAAGAAATTACTAGGTTCATTGGCTTAGAAACGTTTATCACACACCATAGACGCGCGACCAGCTGTTAGCTTTCCGGCCAAGGCCAGTGCACAGCACACGTCAAATGAGGTAGGTCAGAATGCCACGTGTGACACAGCATAATCGCACAGCAGACCTTGCCACGGCGCAGTTGCGTTTTCTGCCCCCTCCCCCAGACACCAGAATAATTTTTCTTTTCTATGTGTGTTTAATGTAATGCATCAATAACCCGCTTGTAAATTGCACGTCGGAAAGTCTGTTCATTTTTGCCAGCCAGAAACATTTCGATTGTGTCGTGGTGTTTTCGAAATGTTTCGCTCAAACTTCTTTTCCTAGTAGTTTGTTGTAGATATAAGTTTGCACGGTGCACGGAGTTTCAATTACACTAGACACTCAATCATTTCACAACACGAGCCAAACTCGCTGTGACGATAATGTGTTATGGAGAAACATGCAGAGCAAGATAACGACTCACTAGACTCACCACAGGGATATGGAGGTTATTTGTTAATGGTAGAGGAGTCTCATCGCACATAAAGACCCGAAGAGTGGCAGAAAACCACCTTCCCCATCTGTACAAGACAGAATCCCCTCCCTCCCACGCAAAGTTATTCCACGAAATAAATTGAGCGCTCATGTATAAATTCTTTATATACTGCAAGACATAAGTATCACATCACAGGCGATAAGGTGTGTTACAAATATAATTTTGAAGCCACTGTGTGCTAAGGCTATGTTAGTAATGGTAATTATGTCAAATAGTACGTATTAAGATGCAGAAGGTAGTACTGTGTGCCCACATATCACAAGGAAGAGGATACTGTTACATATCCATAAATTTCGCATACACCATATGGTAGGATCATGTGTGGCCACGCAAAGCTCCAAGCAGTCGGCAGAGTGCGAAGCGGCAATGTCGGTGTAGGAGCGACATGGAAGAGCGCTAGGGTGCGGGGAGCTCCGGTCATCTACAAGATACGCTATGTGTTACTGGTAAGCATCAATCGTCTAGGCGGTAGGGTAGCATTCCATTTATCGAGATCCCATATTAAAGAGTATTTATTACTTGGCAAGGCTAGGGCATATCTCGAAGCTATATTGTTGTCATCTCTTATTAATTTATTAATCATATATCAATATTTCTATGCCAGTAAAGCAGTTCACTGTTCTTGTATAGTTGTAACCCCATGTTCGTATAGTAATATTGTCAGATGGAGTAAAGTGAAGTAAGAATTGTGTAGAAGGAAAGAGAGTTGTTAGAGTTGTTATAGTCGAGCCAAGTATTGTTTTACATCTAATTAAAGAGTTGTAATAAATGTGTGCAGTAGAATTCCCTCTTTTATTCAGTAGCTATAGTAGCCAATAACCCCACGTGCGATCCTGCCTAACTGGAGTGTAAGAGAGACGAGGAGAGAAGAATAGTGTGTAATTAGAATATTAGCATAATTCATACTGTTAGGTAGGCAGGTCCTTACAAGGTCGTAGCTAAATTATCCTGGAAATTGTGATGCAAGCATGCAACTTGGCGGCGTATTTTATTGATCTCAGGAAACAATTTCCGAAGGGGACCTCAGCCTAAATTTCCTAATGGGCAAATGGAGAGGGGGGAAACATAAATAAAAATTAATTTAAGTTTTCATTAGTGCTCTGAATTTGAAACTGCAAATCGTAATACACAAGCATCCCATTTGACAGTCGTGATTTATGGACCTCAGGAAACTGTTATAGAAGGGGACCGCAGTCGAATTTCATTTGGAAACATGGGTAAGTGGGGGGATGAATTTAAGTTGTATATATTGTTCTTAATACATTTTAGATGAGGAGAGTCATATACAAATTATTATTTGTGGATGTCACAAGTTTTATCCTAATATTTTTAACAGTATTTCGGATGCTTTTCGATCGAAGTGTTAAAAAAGTTGACAGTTGCTTAAAAAAAGATAAGGCATTGAAAAAGGCATAGAATTTACAAATTAACATATAATAGCACCATATTAATTAAACATTTTATTAAATCCTAAATACTTTGTGTAGTATAACTATAACAGATAAAAAATTCATATCAGTGAGTCGTGATTTATTAACTTCTGTATTGCATCAGGATTATCCTATTCCATGTTTTCACCTGATGTGACGTTTCTGCAAGATAAATTTGTATTAAGTATGTATATTTTAAAATCAGAAGTCGGTAATAGGTGAGTTGTAATAAATGAACACTTACTGTTTGTGTTTTGAAAAGTGTGTTCCTCTACAATGTGTGCACAGCAAGGAGCACAGCAGACCAACACTCTTACAGGAGCAGCAAAACTTGCAACCACACCAGCAGCTACACTTAACAAGTTCACTGCAGGCTTGATTAACAGGTGACAGGCTGCTGCACTTCGAAATCCGAGCAAATTCTTATTTTTTTTCCCCCATCCATGTTCCTTAAAATTGTAACTGCAGAGTTTGTGGAAATCTTGTCCCCAGAAATGATCGACTTGTGAAACAGATGGCACGATGTGCTGCTCGAGGGCTGCGGAGGTAGGCGGCAAACTTTCCACAGGTCGGTTCTTCAATGTGAAGAGTACCTTTCGTGCCTGGCTCAGTGCCATACCCATGCTCTAAGTGTCATAAAGGAGGATTTAAATAATGCCAGTAAATCTACAACTTTGGTGTCCTGTTTAATGGATGTATGACATATGCACGCAAAAACTTTTGTCACAGCCTCAAATTTAAGCCATACATTTCATGCCCTTGTCTCCTCTCGTTGAGAAAGTGAAGAGGGTGTGTCACATCCAGAGAATGTGTGAAAGCTGCAGTGTACAACTAATTTCACTCTCCAAGATTTTTTGCGGTTTCATGCACAGCAATGTACCATTTTCTGTTTCCAACACGACAGTGTACCCACAGTTCATGAATACCAAAATGTCCAAGAGTGAAGAAGAAAGATAGTGCAAGTACGAGAACATCAGTGCCCACTTTGTGTATAACAATGACTTTCGCACCATGTTGCACTCCATCACGTGTGTAGAGGAATATGGCCACCAGATTCCACCATTTAGGATGAAAACGAACCCGACAGAGATGTATGTGAATTTTCAGATCATGTGAATTTATTTTGTATGTGGGAAACAATATATACAGAACCAGAATATGCAGAAGAATGGCGCCCAAATAGCTCAAATAGATCACCTTTGATTTCAGAATTTCTCAAATAATCTGGCTATTTCTTTGGAAGACTGTGATTATCGGATACTTATCTAAGAATATCCATCCCTCTCTCGGCATGAACTGCTGCCTTCAAGCCTTCATTGGAATAAAGATCAATGGCAAGCTCAATTCACTATGTGCCAACACTCTCTGCATCTTGTCTAACATATGTAATAAAATCACCGATGTATTCCTGAAATGTCCTGGACATTCTTGGTGAGATGATGTTGCCCAGTATGACATCGTCATACATAAGCATGTCACAGGTTGTAGAAAATATTTCTCCTTAGGCTAGACATACTAGGATAGAGACAAGAACTGATTCAGTGCAGGACCTCATCTCTCCATTAAGTGAGAGACTACTGCTATATGTTTGGTTTTTAAACTGAAAAAAGCGATCTTAATCAATTTTGCAATCTTTGCACACAATGAATGGCTTGGAGAAAATACTATCATTATTCTTAAGTGAATTTAAGTTGTTTTCCTCTCTTGAGACAGGCTTTCGCCCTTCCCAAAAATCTTAGCATGATTTGTCTTAATAGGAGCAAATATACAGCTCGTAGAACCTTCTACAAGACATTCTTGAATGAAGGACTTAAATAACAGCAATCCTCTTGATTAAGCTGTATGTAGTGCTTAGACGCGATAATCTTCAAGTATAACATGAGTGTCAAGAGTGGTAAGGTATTCGGAATTTAAAAAAAAAATGATTACCATATTGCTGAAAAGACTGTTTCAGAGCTTTGATCTTGGCTTGGAATTTATTTTGGTAAGTCTCGTCTTGTTCATGGTGACTAAATTCTTGGCTATTGGCATCATCGTGGAACTCTTCAACAAGCCATGAGACTTCGGGTCCAGAAAGAGACCTGCTTCATAATGCAAATGGATTAAACTAGAGATCTACTGATCAACCACTGCCCGTTATTTCTGTGTCATGTGCTCATGAGCCTGATCAATAGTGAGAGCAGAGAAAGTACTTTCTAGTTTTGTTACAACTAAATTACCTTTGTTGAACTAATGCTCAACCTCCGAACAATTATGTGCCAGTTCTTGTAGGTAATTTACATGCACACTAACACAACAGGCATAGTTTGGGTATGGAAAAGGAAGAACCATGAAATCGCCTTTTAAAGGCATTCTTAGAACACCTGATAATTTCCTTGCTTAATAGATCTGACAAAAGCTAAGAGAAATATTTCTAGGTTCATAAACTGCAGCTAAAATATAAATGCTGGGGAAGAGTTGGCTTGCATTTCGGCCAAATCCTCGATAGTTACTGCCTCACCTGTGGCAAGAAATACATCCACCAATAGTGAACGAAGGGCAGCAGCAGTTAACTTGATTAACTATTCTAGCTTTTACCACATGCTTGGCACTCAAGTGAGATAAGGGTAACTATTCTAGCTTTTACCACATGCTTGGCACTCAAGTGAGATAAGGGTCCAGAACTCAGTGCATATACATAGTTTGAAATTACAGCTACCCAAACACTCCCTTCAAGAAAGTCTCCAAGAACTCTAGGAAACATCAGCTCTATATGAAAAGGGGCAAACAGTACAACATGCTTGTCTTCGCCATAAAAGGAAGGACAGTTCCACTGACCAAGCTTTGCCAAGGGGAAGAGGGGCTGGTCCATAACAATGAGAGGCTGTTGTCGCTCATTCACATGCTGGGTAGCTTCTTTAACTACATTCAATCTATGCCGAACCATGGATATGGAACTGGAACACTCAGAGAAATGTGGGAATAAAGATCTCAAAGCAGTGCTAAGGATATCCGAACTACAGCTAGATGGAAAGCAACCTATGAGGGGTCCTGGGAAACAGTTTCGTTAGCAGTAGCACTATTGCTATGAGTGTGATGCAACCAATCACATTCTTGCGACCACAGCTTGCAAGGTTCTGGAACAAGTGACTTCCCAATTTCAGCCTGGAATTTGATGTACAATGTTCTCTATTCAGGAGAACAGTTATCTTAGGTATGCTATAGAACTCTGATAGATCTAGTAAATTTCTACATGATTGATTCATATCGGCACCAGAAAACCACTTGGGCTTTGCTTTTCTTGCATGAATATTTGTAGGAAGTTCGATCAGATAAATTCCAGTGCCCTGAAAAGACTCTTATGAGGTGGCACTGCTTGGATTATGGTCAATATTATCGTAGACTACAACTGTAAATAGTCATCGATGGAAACTCAGTGACAAAGGACGCCATATTGTTTTGATTGTGCAACCACTTTTTCAACCGGAGATGATGTAACCTCCATTAGGCGATTTGTGGATATTGAGAGCCCAAGGCGATGCATTTCAACTACAGTATCCTAGCTCTTACTCCTGCTATAGGTGGATAAAGCCATGTAGATAGGCAATGGTGGTTCCCGATATGTTTAGTGTCTTATGATCTCTCCGGTAAGGGCTCTCCTAAAAATTGAAGAGAAGTGACTGATTTATGGACATAGCGGGCTGTGTAGCTTGGGAATGTTTAGTTCCAGATGAACCATACAGAAGCAAGTTTACCACTGCAAGCAGAGAAGGTGGAACTGAGTAGCTCTGGCAATTCTGTTCGAAAGAACCGCTGAATTCAGTATTTGTAGCCAAAATGTTGTTTCTCAAATTCTGCATGAGGCATTGGAACGAAATCACATCCTCATTTGCATTCTTAAAAGGCGTGTACTTGAATATAATTTGTGGTGTTACAGATAATTACATTTTCTTACCCGCAATTGAGGGAAATGAGAGATTGTTCTCTGTCACAACCAGATGCTGTGAAATTCAGGTATTGTTCCAAACCCTGTTATTTCCTCTAACTTGGTAGTGTACATTCTTGTGAGGAAACCCATCTTGAATACAATTTCAAGGTCTTTCTGGAAAATCTTAGAGCACATGTTAGATGCAACATGTGCAAAACAAATGTTTCATAAGTGTGGTTACCATTAATATGATCTCATTTCTGTATTTTTAACTTCCTATGACGATTGTACAATTCTGTCAAACAACAAAAGTTATATTTTGCCTCCTGTGCAATCAAATCACCTGATTCTAATTTGGCCAGCAGTGTGCCGTAAACTAAAACTTTGTTACATCCCTAACACCTAACATGTTTATATATATATATAACTAAAACTTTGTTACATCCCTAACACCTAACATGTTTATATATAACTTTGTTACATCCCTAACACCTAACATGTTTATATATATATATAAACATGTTAGGTGTTAGGGATGTAACAAAGTTATATATATAAACATGTTAGGTGTTAGGGATGTAACAAAGTTTTAGTTTATGGCACACTGCTGGCCAAATTAGTATCAGGTGATTTGATTGCACAGGAGGCAAAATATAACTTTTGTTGTATATATATATATAGTGTAGAAACTATTCTTAAAGGTTCATTCCACTTTTACCCATAAAGGCATATGAAACACACATCAGATGTTATGTCTGCAGGTGTCACAGATCCTCTAGTCAGCTGACATTTACTTGAAATCTCTTTCGCACTGTCTATGACTGAACCACTGAAAGGAGTTTCATGCAGCAACAGGAGTATCGTTTTCCATTGGAACATTGCGTACAGAGGCCCACCGACTTGGATATTTCTGAAGAGCAGCTACATATAAGCCCCATATCACGACAAGCAATAAAACTCGGCGACTCAGGTGGTGTTTGGACCGTCGCAACTGGACACTGGAGCAGTGGAAATTGGTTCTGTCGAGTGATGAATCGAGATTTAGATTATTCCAGTACGATGGACGTGTATGGGTGTGGCGTCTACCTGGGAAACGGCTTTTGACAGAGTGTATAGTGTCAACTAGGAAATTCGGTTGTGGTGGAGTGATGGTGTGGGGATGTGTCACGGCTTCGGCGTATGACTGCTGTTGTTTGTCCGTGGTAACATGAACACAGAGGCCTATTGTAACATTCTTGATAATGAAATGCTCCCAATATTGTGGCGTTTTTACGGAATGGACCAGTGTTACTTCCAGGATGACAATGCCAGGTGCCATGTTTCTCAGGGCTACTATGCAGTAGTACGCCGACAACGATGTCCGCCGATTGGACTGGCCTTTCCAGATCCCCGACCTCAACCCTAGAGAACATCTTTGGGACCAATTGGATCGCTTGGTGAGGGCTCGTCAGGCACGGCCAAAATCCATTGCTCAAATCATGGAATGGCTGCAAGAGGAAAGCGACGAATCCCCGTGGATGTCCTGCAAACACTCGTAGAGAGCATGCCAGACAGGGTGGCTGTTGTTATAGCCGCAAGAGGTGGCCCTATGAGATTATAATGGGGTCACAACCACCGAGCAAACATTGTGGACAGGTGCCCAATTACTTTTTTGGTCGATAGTATATATATACACATATTATATATATATATATAAAAATAATACACACACATGTTGATTCACAGCACAAGTACACCCCTTTTTCTCGGAAATAACATGACACGTGCGGTTTGCGAAAAATGTGTAAAACTAATCCCTACATGAAGCATCGATTAGTTGTAATCCCATTCCTCCGAACATACCAGAGGTAGGGTTTTGTGGGGGTGAGCTTTGAAATTTCAAATCGGAATATGGGTCGTTCAAGGTATGTTGGATATGTCACATAAAAGGAAATTACGTTTAAAAAGGGACATGTTTTCTGATGCTCATAGTTTACGCACATTAAAGAAAATAATACAAGCATTAGGTTTGTGACGTGTGTAATGTTTACACACAAAAAATTTATCTCAAATGTGGTTTAAGTACTAAATTGAAAGGAAAACAATAAAACATGTTGTTTTCCCAGCGTGCATACCTAGTGTACATACAATCAAAAGTACATGAGGTGTTCTGTAAATACTAGTTTGGTGTGAGAGAGTTACTGTAAACTGAGAACGCTCATTCGAACACAGCACTACTCATAACTGTTATTGATGTCGACCATCCTGGATCAGATACGACTCTGCTTTCACTGTTACATTCGTGTTTGCTTGGCGGATCTCAGCACTGATGAGAGATCCACATGGTGCTCTGATTGTCATTTATGCAATGAAAACGAATGACTGTCAGAATGAACGTTCGTTCGATTGTCAGATAATTTGCATACAAAACCTGCATTTGCTGTAAGTGGTAGATGGCTTATCTGCTTGCTGCTTAGTACTGTCTTATTGTCCGCTTTTGTTCGAAAACAGTACAATAAAAACAGTTAAGTGTATCCAATTATCATTGGTTGTACATAACTTATACACAACAGATACACAATGTGAGCCATTGTGGTATTCCCAGTTGAAGTGCGAGACTCGCTTTGATGTTAGCAATGACCTGTGTGCCTTACTGCATGGACTCGTGCATTAGATATTAGACTGTTTCAGAGCAAACATGGAGAATAATGCAGCATTATCCTGTAAGTAGATAGGCCTTCTACCACTTACAGGAACTGCTGACTTTGCATGCAAGTTAACTGATAATCGAAAGGTCGTTTATTCAGACAGTCATTCGTTTTGGATTGCAAACATTTATCGCGTGTGTTGTTTCAGTGTCAGACATTGTCTGCGTGTGGTATTGCTTTCTAAATGGAATGCAGTTTACAAACGAAGAAGCATTTGACCTGCTGGTGATACTAAGGGGATGTCGTCGGAACAGCAGATATGCTGCCCATGTTATGCAAATAGATGCCCACAGCACATCCATTATTGTTACAGTGTCTTCCAGCTTCTTGCATGTCGTGTGCGCACAACCGGGCTAGTGCAACTGACATGCAACAAACGTCGTCGCACGAGATGACCTGTGAGTGACGAGAGGGCTGTTGATATATTTGCTGCCATGGTAGTTAATTCTCATGATTCTACGCGACTCAGGATTGTCTCAAAGTACATTTTGGAGAATCCTCATTGATAATTGTTTCCATCTGTACCATGTACAGCTGCACCAAGAACTTGGGAACTATGACTTTCTTAAGTGCATTGATTTCTGCAACTTGTACATGAGCAAAGAACCCTATGACGTTCTTAAGTGCATTGATTTCTGCAACTTGTACATGAGCAAAGAACATGCTTTCCATCGCAGCATTTTGTGGACTGATGAGGCTACATTCAAGAGTAATGGTAATGTTAAAATATGTAATGCCCATTACTGGTCTGTATTCAAAACCCATTGGATCCATTAACTGGATAACCAGCTTGCGTGAATCCTTAATACTTGGCGTGGCCTTCTCGTAAATCGTGTCATAAGACAATATTTTTATAGCTGTCATGCTCTCTTTTTACACAGAGCTCGGCTAGTTGCTGACATGTTATTCCCCAGATGGTGGATCGGACGAATGGGCCCTGTAGCTTGGCCACCACGTTCTCCAGACTTGTACCCAAATTACATCTTTATGTGGGGAAGAATTATAAACATCATCTAATATGTGCATCCAATAAGTGAAAACATGAAAGACAGAATCAGAGCAGCATGTGTTTCTCTCAACTGTGCTGATGTCTGCCAAGCAACCGAGAATGTATGAAGGAGAATAGAGCCGTGTCTGATACAGGCTGGTCGACATTTCGAACAGTTATGAAGAGTGCTATGTGCGAATGAGCGTTCCCAGTTTCAATTTCTCTGTAGTTCTCTCACATTATTCCGGTATTTACACTAAGCCCAACATCCTTTGGTTATTCGAAAAACAGGAATGCATGCCAGAAAAACAATGTTTCGTTGATTTCCATTTGAATTTAGTAAGCAAAAAATTGTTTTTGCTCCGTTTCATTGTGCATAAACTAGGCACTTGATTAATTTTATTGTGCTTAAACTATGCACATCAGAAAACAACTGTCTTAGAAAATGTTGTTCCTTTTTCAACGATATAACCAAAGATACAATTTATGGCCCCTGTTCTCATTTGTAATTTAAAAGCTTACCCCCATAGCACTACCTCCAGTATGTTCGCGGAATGGAATTACTACAAATCGTTGATTCAAATAGGGTATAGTTATCATAATTTCTTTGCAAATCCCCGGTGTGTTGTTTCCGAGAAAAAGGGGTGATATGGGTGCTGTGAATCATCCTGTGAGGGTGTGTATATCTATGTGTATGTATACATATATATTCATACCCAGTTTAAGTCCCGGCTAAGGATTAGGTTCTACTCATTGGGCTCTTACAAGGACTACATTTTGACCAATGACTGGGAAAACTAAAGGCTACTATAATTTTTGTAATATGTCATTTAACAATATAAGTCTTGGTCGTGGTGGCGATGGCAGTATCGCGAGGTACATTGAGGCAAAATAGACAGAGTTCTGATGATCTCTGCAGTGCCTGGTCGTTATACAAGGTAGGCCTTGTGGGCCGTCTGGTTGGTACAAAATCAGGAACAACTGTCACAACCATTCGCCTTGACTAACACAGTAGCTTAGGTGTGGTTGGAATATAAGTGCTCCTCTGTGGTGGTTGGCTGACACAGGTGGCAGCCAGTTGGTCAGGTGATGGTTCAGGATGGTATGCAGGGGTGACGTTGGCTTAGTTGTCAGCAGCAACCGGATGAGGGGTTTCATGAAGGGGTATCTTTAACCAATGCCAGTCAAAGCCTAGAGGGATTTCTTCTCCACATAGTATTGCCTCTATGGTATGGTGCTGCCCAGCAGGTAATTTAATCAACAGTGGGAACAATGGCGTGGCAGAGGTGGTGGGGTGAGATAAATCGGTTTCACTTAAGATGGTTTCAGGAAGGAGTAGTTTAGTTATTTCACTTTCGAAGACATGTAAGGCCCTTTTCAACATCCTTCGCACACTGCCTTGACGAGTGTACGGCATTTAAAACAGTATAAACCAACCTGCAGAGGATAAGCGAGCACTGGATGCCCTTATTATGTACATCAGAGAATCCATACTGGTGACATAATGTAACAACCTGTATTCCTATGGTCAGGCCCTTGCGAGCGGTGGACAGAATGTTGAGCAGTGCAGGTCACTTCCTTGCTGAGGTACCTGGGTGTGGTATCCACAGGAAGTCGATCAAGCTGAACTGGTTCCAGCCCCTATCCGGCAACATGAGAAGGAGTATGGAACACCTGCTTGGTCTGGTCAATTCTCCTAGTGGAGGAGTACCTAGGTGAATTTGGAAGCAGCCGATGGTCTACCAGCTGGCAGAGCTTGGTTTACATCTTAAGTGGTGTGTGTATTTCCCTTGGTGGGTACTGGTCTGCCGGGTTTTCCATAGGGGAATTTACGTTTATATAAAAGGGCTTGACTCTATATTAAATGGTGAAATTAAAGTCAGAGCAAATAAATTGAAAATACATGTTATATTCTATGTATTTGGAAAACAGGATGGATTCGCACTAACTCCTGTATTATTCAATATAATTTTACAGAAGTTAATCATGTCATTAATCCAGGCGAAGGCGGCCTAAGAAAAGCTAAGTGTATTGCATGGGCGAATTAACTCTAGCAAGAAAAAGATTCTAAATAGTTAACACATTTGAAAAAACCTACCCACCAGGGGTGTTCTGGGGGAACCTAGGGATGATGGCTACCAGAAGGGTAGGTTGCCATTGTGGTGGGCACCCTCTGGTGGGCAGGGGAGGTCCAGAAGGGACGACGAGGTGACCGGCTACCAAGGGGTTCTGGGTGTATACCAGAAGGAGGGGGTAGGCAAGGATCGATGTCTTCAGGAGCCTCTGGTGTGGTGGAATCTGCAGGAAACTGCGGGATCTGTGGTGGTTGCAGAAGGCGGGTCAGCGGCTGCTGAAGAGATTTTGAGCTTCTGGTCGGTGATGTCTTCAGCTGGGTTGGGACTCCGGCCTTTGCGAGCGGTGGGATCTCCGGATGCCCCAGTTGTCACGCACCCCGATGGCTGCCTCCACCCCTTGAGAGCAGTGGAGTAGCAGAGACTCGAGTCCACGGTGGTGGCTGCTTCCAGTCCTTGAGAGCATTGGAGGAGATTGGACTCAATACATAAGGGCTGTTAGAGCTTTCATACTGATATTGGCGAGGAGTTTGTCAGGTTTCGTGGGTGCGGGGCGCAGGGGAAGCTAGTCTCGTTCTCGGGGGTTTAGACTTCGGACTGCTGAGGCTGTGCTATTAATTTCTTATTTCCTCTGCAGAAGGTGTGATCCTTTCTAATCGCCTGTGTTTGAGACACTTGGAGGTTGAAGCTGCTAGAGTAGACTGGGTACTGCCCTACCAGTGGCGAGCTGTGGTACTATCTTGACCTTCACTAGAGGGTGCTGATGGCTCAGTCAACAGTACAATTTTATGTCGGGGGTTGGTGTTGGTATGACATCTTGTAGGATTTGCTTGACAAAAAGTACACTCTAGGATCACATTTCTGTAGTCGCTCATGACGTGTGCCAAATGTACCCTGTAGACACATGTCCTGCAAGTACCATTATGGTGCCCCTGTATGGACGTTGCTTTAAAATATGGGGCGAAGTCATCGAGTAGAGTACGCATCGTAAATGTGCAGGAATGTATAACACGTCTATATATGTACAGAAGGATAGATAGATAGTCGTAACTCTAAAACAGATGCACACAATTTAAAAGGTTTAAAAATGTTTTAATAAAATATTTATGTTGATGAACAACTGTTCGAAGACAACTCTTATGGAGCATTTACGACAGGATGCTGGCGAAAAAGCATCGATTGCGGGATAAAACAAACCAGACCCTCGAAAGTTAACAACACTGTAAAATTTGTTTGTAACTGGAATTGACAAAAACTTGTATAATTACAAAAATTTGTTCATCTGCAAAATTATATTTTGTAAATTTTAAGAATAGCATTTTATAGCGTCGGGTTTCGGGGACGTAAAATGCCGAGTCTACACGAAGCTTTTTTCGCCAGTGTATGATTGATTGAAATATTGATATGTTGTTGGAAATATTACGAGACTTGTCGAAAGATTGGTGGAAAGTTTGCGAAGGATTTATGGAAATATTGAAAGATTTATAGAAATATTGCGACATTTACCGTAGAATTGGACGATTGATGAAACTGTAGCATAGGATTTAAGGAAAGATTGTAAGATAGGTTGAGAGATTGCAAAATTGATGGGAAGTTTGTGAAAGATCGATGGAAATACTGGAGTTTTGATGTATTAATCGAAATATTAATAGAATGATGGGACGAATGGCAGATTGATGATCAAGTAGAGTATGGAAGATAAAACTGATAATCACCCGAGCTGCCCCTGTACATTCCAAGCCTCAAGGACCTAGCATTACTGGTAAATAAATCATTACTAAGTATGCCTATAAAATGTGTTTGTAGATGCTGTCCATGCCGTGATTACATCCTACTTGTGCAGATAGTCGCTACGTGTATGGTGGGCTTGGATTGGTCGCATGTACATGCATTAAAAAAATATGTGATTAGCAAATGTATGCCTTTATAACATTCGAAACAATGAATAATGTGCAGATTCCGACATAATGTAACAATTAGTTTTCAAGAAAGGACACAGGAAATGTAGTAACAGAATGAGAGATATTTTGCATAGTAACGAAATACTCTATGTAGACTTTCTGTACAAATTTAAAAAAATTCATTAAAATTTTTAAATAAAACCTATCTTTAAACCAGATAATAAATACAGATTTACGATTTGACATACACTATGCCTATAAACTAATATATGGCCGATGGCTTCACCGAAACGTAAATATATATATGCCTGAAGATATAGTGGACGTAACTGCTGAGCACCTTCATGTACATTCGACAATTCAGAGTCGAAGGCTTCCAAAGATCCGTTCTCAGTCCAGCCGATGACTGCTGAGCTCGTCTGAGTCGAGTCGAAGGACCCTCCAGCCATCCCGCTACTATCCCACAGCCACCCATCCACACAGCTCCCTTTAAAAATATATTGCACCAGACGCATCGTAGATACACTAATATAGTAAAGATTTTTTGTTTCAGTAGTTTATTACATTTTAAATATCTCGGTTGATATTTAATATAACATACGTAGTGTACGACTTTATAAAATCGGAAGAAATCTATTGAAAGGCATGGAAAGTTGAGACACCCTTACAAGTTATGGCATTATGAACAAAGGAAGTGTAGGTATTTTTAATAGAAAGCTATATGGGCCTCATGAATACATGTGCTTGTTTAAAATGACAGAGAGAGAGGGACTAAAAAAGCTTAAGACATAGAAATTGATTTAAATAAATTTTTTTCATGAAATCTTTTGTTATGCGGAATGTGATCAAATGTGTATGTTCAGTCGATTTGATACAACTGAATATACACAAATGTGCACATGACTTCTATTGAACGGCGTTTTGAGTTTATTGGTTCAAGGTGAAAATGGCCACAGTATGGAAACTTTTATATTAAAGTGGCATTATTACTAAAGTGTACAAATACCTCTTAAGAGCCCAGACAGTAAGTAGCAAAATCTAAAACTCAGTTTCAAATACATTTGTAGTACAATTGAACATACTATAGAATTTATCCCACACATTCATGACATCCATTATCAAACATGTTTTTTTTTGTCGTATCATATCCAAACAAAAAG
Source organism: Dryococelus australis (assembly GCA_029891345.1). Lineage (NCBI taxonomy): Eukaryota > Metazoa > Arthropoda > Insecta > Phasmatodea > Phasmatidae > Dryococelus > Dryococelus australis. Next base: position 52,752,512 of record CM057009.1, on the reverse strand, counting down.
CGAACAATGGTAAAAATGGCATGTAGTAAGTTAACCTGTTTTATAAACGTTTTTGTTTAACAGTAACTGATTATAAACACATACCAAAAATACGCCCATTTATGGAGACAGTACCTATTGTAAAAAAAAAATTTTCTAATAAATTCCACAAATGTACTTCAAAATAGGTTTTCATATATTTAAAGGTGATTCGAACACTTAACCCTTTAATTATTGTTAGTAAATAAAATTTTAATTTCTACATTTACACATTTCTAATGGACAAAAACACTGAATATTGTCTGTAAGATAACTCAAAAATATTATATTTTAAATTTTATAAATTACACATTATACAACTTGGAATGAATTATTGAATGTATTGTGTAGTCTTGCATTAATTTTAAACATAAATCATTGAAAGCACCAAAGGCAAAAATATAATATATATATATTATGTAAAGCAATGATACTCTAAACCTGCTATTTATTGTAAATCCATCACTATGTTCTTACCTGGCTCAATTTCGCGCGGTTCTTTGTCGATCTCCTGAACCATCTTGAACACTTCACTGTTTTCCGCATTGTAATTCCTTTCATTCTTCTTGAAATTGACTCTAAATAAACCAAACAAAACAGTATGTAGTATATGCGGTATGTGTACTTCATATAATATACAGATTGAATAACAGCACCCGCATCACCCCTTTGCTGGGAAACAACACGACACCGGGGGTTCGCAAAAAACTGTGATAACTACACACATTAAATCATCGAATGGTTAGTAATTCCTTTCCCCCCGAACATACCGGTGGTAGGGGTAAAAGGGTGAGCATTGAAATTGCACATGGGAACAGAGGCCGTATATGGTATCCTTTGATAAACTGTCGAAAAAACACATTTCCAAAGACAGTTGTTTTCTGACGTGCATAGTTTACGCACAATAAAATAAATCATGTAAACATATCGTTTCTGATGTGCATAGTTTACACACAATGAAACAGAACGAAACTTATTTTTATTCTTACAACAATCAAATGGAAATCAACAAAACTTGTTTTTTGGCATGCATACATAGTTCATGTATAATCAAAAGGATGTCGGATGTACTGTAAATACTGGTATGATGTGAGAGAACTACTGTGAAATTTAAACTGGGAATATTCATTCACTCACATCACTCTTCATAAGTGTTCAAAATGTCGATCATCCTGTATCAGACACGACTCTGCTCTCCGTCTTTCAATCGTGGTTGCTCGGTGGACCTCAGTACATCTGTAAGATCCACACGCTGCTCTGATTCTGTCTTTCATGTCTTCCCTTGTTGCTGGATGCATGCAGGAGACAATGTCTTGAATTCTCCCCCACAAAAAGGAGTCATTTGGGGACAAGTCTGGAGAATGTGGTGGCCTAACTACAGGACCCATTCGTCCGATCCACCATCTGGGGAATAACATGTCATCAACTAGCAGAGCTCTGCGTGAAAAGTGAGCAGAGCAGCAATCTTGTTGAAGCCATAGTGTTAGTCTAATACCGAGAGGAACATCCTTGATCAGGTGATACAAAATATTCTCTAGACAGTCTGCATATGCTGCACCATTGAAGTGCCATTCAAAAAAATATGGTACTATGACACGATTTCCGAGAAGGCGACACCAAGTATTAAGGCCGCACACAAGCTGGTTATCCAGTTGATGGAACCAATGTGGGTTGACTGCAGACCAGTAATGGGTATTATCTACGTTAACATCACCATTACTCTTAAATATGGCCTCATCAGTCCACAAAATGCTGCTATAGAAAGCACGGTCATTGCTCATGTACCAGTTGTAGAAATCAATGCACTTAAGAAAGTGATTATTCACAAGTTCTTGGTAAAGCTGTACATGGTACGGATGTAAACGATTTTTAGCGAGGACAATTCACATAGTACTTTGAGACAATCCTGAGCAGCGGGCAATTTTCCGTGTAGAATCATGAAGATTAACTATCATGGCAGCAAGTAAATCAACAGCCTCCTCGTCTCTCACAGGTTGTCTGATGCGAAAACATTTGTTGCATGTTGGTTGCACTAGCCTGGTTGTGCGCATGTGACATGCAAGATGCTGAAGACATTGTACGTGTTATGGACATGCTGTGGGTATCGCTCTGCGTACAAACGGGCAGCAGCACTGCGGTTCCAACGACATACCCCTAGTATCATCAGCAAGTCAAATGTTTCTTCGTCTGTAAACGGAATTCCATTCAGAAAGCAAAACCACAGACATACAATGTCTGACGCTGAAACAACACACACGATTAATGGTTGCAATGTAAAACGAATAATTGTCCGAATGAACGACCTTTCGCATGCAAAGCCAGCAGTTCCTGTAAGTGGTAGATAGCTTATCTGCTTGCTGCATAGTGCTGTATTATTCTCCATATCTGCTAGGAAACAGTCTAATACCTAAGGCACGAGGTTTACTGCTAGTATCAAAGCGAGTCTCACACTCTAACCGACAATACCATAATGGCACACATTGTGTATCTTACGTGCATAGTTTACGCACTAGCAATGATAATTGGATACACTTAACTGTGATTATACTGTTTCCGAACAAATACGGAGAATAAGGCAGCACTAAGCAGCAAGCAGATAATTCATCTACCACTTACAGGAATTGCAGGTTTTGCATGCAACTGACAATCGAATGTTTGCTCATTCAGACCATCATTCGTCTTACATTGCATTACTGACAGAATCAGAGCAGTATGGGGATCTCTCATTAGTGCTCAGGTCCGCCGAGCATCCGCGAATATAAGACGGATAGCAGAGTCATGTCTGATACAGGATGATCTACATTTAGAACACTTATGAGGAGTGCTGTGTGCGATTGAATGTTCCCAGTTCTCAGTTCACAGTAGTTCTCTCGCACCATGCCGGTATTTAGGGTACACTCTACATCCTTTGATTGTACATACACTAGGTATGCACACCTTGGAAAACAATGTGTTTCGTTGATTTCCTTTTGATTGTAGTATGTAAACAACATTTGCGATCAATTATCATTGTGCGTAAACTATGTATGCCACAAATCATATGTTTAGATTATTTAATTTATTGTGCATAAACAATGCACGTCAGAAAACAAGTGTCTTAGTAAATGCTGCTTCTTGTTAGACGATCTATCCAACGATACCATATGCGACTAACATTCCCATTTGCAATTTCAAGGCTCACCCCCATACCTCTACCTCCTGTATGTTCGGAGGAATGGGATTACTTCCAATCGATGTTCATATAGGGTGTAGTTATCGACTTTTTCTTGCAAACATCTGGTGTCGTGTTGTTTTCTAGAAAAAGGGGTGATATAGGTGCTGTGAATCATTCTGTGTACAGCACATGCAGGAATAAAAAATCACGAACATATTAAAGTTACCTCTATAGTTAAATGGTATGTTGTACATTTTATTATATACATGAAAACTCATATTTCAAATAATCTGATGTCAATAAAAACATAATCCCATATTAAAGTGGTTAATCATGTGATCTGTATGTAACTTATATTTCGATACTGCCGATAGTTCCACCATTTTAGTGCCTAAATTTTGGAAAACACAAAAGTCACCTTTTCATATAACGTGAAAAGTTTATCAATGTCTTTATTCCTTTACAGTTACTTCATAGCCATATTTATTACAGTCTCCTATAAAGTTTCGTGTCACTCATAAGGCGTACATAAGCTGTTACAACGTCAACATTTTTGTGATGACTGATTTTAAAATGCACATAAATTTCCTGCAGGCATAATTCTGCATACTATTTAAGACACCAATAAAATTCTGAAGAGAAAATAGCTCAACACTTTAGTGTACAATACAATGTTACTCTGAAATTTATTCATGCGAATCACAACCCAAGAAACTAAAGCATTTTCAACTACAATCACATACAAATGTATTACTGAGAAATGAAGGCAACAGTTGCAGAAAAAGATAATAATGAGAAACTAACATGCTTAAATTTTATAACCGAAATCTAAGTTCTGAAATAATTAGACGAAATTTTATTCTAAATTATGTAGTCAGCACCTAATAGTCTTTATTAATACGCACATACCGCGTGTCCTTTTATACATTAATTTAAAAAAACCATTAATTACGATCAATTGGGACTGCGTGTATTTGGCCCTACAACGACAACGTTGGATGTGTGCGAGCCATGCTGCTGGTGTTGGGGTAGGTAAATAGGCGGGAAGGTTTGGCTAAACGTCCCGTCAAAAGCGAAGTCATTAGAGATGCGGCAAGTTGCTCAGGCGTGCAGGAAGGCTCCATCCCAGTATTTCCCGTGAGTGATTTCTGAGAAAACATGGAAAACCGAAATCAGCACGTATGATGGCTAGACCCGGATTCGAACCAAGGTCCTACCGAATGCGGGTCCAAAGTTTAACCACTGCACCACCTCGCTCGGGCTCTGCTGGTGTCGGTTCCGTTTGCAGTAACGAGCGGCAACACTAAAATTGTAGAGGGAAGGGCGGTGGTGACATGGTTTTCTTTCCAGCAATATAAGATGGTTTTAAAAAGTTTTATTACAAATGTAAGGAAATAATTAAGGTGAAGAGATAATGCAGGGCAGAATAAAGTTACCACCATCACTTATAACAACGACACAACTAAGAGGAAAGATTGATGTGGTTAGAACTGTGTGTTATGTGAATAAAGAATGTTGTGGCTAGAAGAGAACATCGGACGAAGATAGTAAGGGGCCTTTGTTACACACATTCAAGTGTTCCACCGGGAAGTCTAAAGTTCGTACAGCAATCTGTATGTGAGACGCCGGTCAGTAAAATAAGTGTCCATCGTATCTTAAGCCCTGCAGCCGAAACTGAAGGTGTTACATTCCGACGTTACTTCACGCCATGTATGAAAACGACCCAGATATGTGTCACGGTTTTTGTAAGTGGGTTGTGAACATGTGAGTAGAATACTTTAGAGAGATATTATTCGACTGCCATCTTGGATCTGGGCGACAATGTCTTTGACCTCGTGCTTGTGACATTTAGCATGTGGATGTGAGCTTGCATAACCGTGAACCTGAAAAATTCGGGGGGAGGGGGGAATATCGCCTAAAAAATTTCCAAAAATGTTGCGAAAATTTGAAGATTAAAAAATATTTTTTTTTTTTTTTACAAATTTTGAAGAATTTCGAGAAAAAAAAATTCAATACAGTACTTGCATGCAGAAGGTCCGGGGTTCGAAACGAATATGGCAGAGCACACATCCTCCTAGCACGAAAACCCGCAGGCCACTGACTCTGGTTAATGTTTCTCATTGGTTAATTAGTCGGTTGCTCTCCATCCCCACCACCAACCACTCAAATTGAAATTGGCTGAGTACTCGCATTTTCTCGACTCCCACCGATCAGCACAATTGAATGGGTGAGTGGAAAATGATAACAGTTCACAAAATAGGGAACGTAAACTCAGATAGCCACGTTGTAGTATTTGTTATAATCCATCTGTTGAGTGTAAGAAGGGGAACATTCAAGTCATATAGCATTGTTGAAACTGGCCTGGAAGTATTCGTAGAGTAGAAGAAAGATAATATGCCATGAATATTATTCTTCTTCCACACAAGTGGTCGGTCATCAAGCGAGCTATTCGCAGAAACGATCGTATTTATTCACCAAACCAGTACGAAGAGATCATTCAAAGTGAAAGGAAACTCGATCTCGTGTTTGCAGTGAAATGTGTTGAAAACAACCATGTACTGAACTTCAAGGAATGATGGCCCCAGTACTTCACGAAAACTCCCAAGTACATTCACAAGCATGGTCAAACATTCAACATACGTGCATGCAGACATCTTGCGTACAAGAAAGAGTTAAATGGGCAAGTGAAAGTATCGGAGTTCATCGATGGCCTAGTTGAGAAAACATTCGAGCAGAAAAAAAACCAGACAATGTACCACTGCCTAACGAAAAAGCACACGTTGGGAAACTTCCTATCAATCCAAACAAACGTCATGATTTCTCCAAAGTTACACATTATGTCCCTGAATAATATAGGCCATTGTATGAAGAGATTCTACAGTGGCCTATGTCAAAAACAGCAGATAACTGCAATGGCGCATGAACTGGCTCAAAAACAGCCATTGTAAAGAAAAACTATGTTCACAAGTATAAAATATGCTGTTCAATGAAGTACTGTTTTCTTCAATACAACGGTATTCAATGTGTTTGTGATATAAAGATATTTTTCGTCACATTTTTGGGTATTGTTGTGCACTGAGAGGGGAAAAAAAGATAACATTCCGGCACTTTTACTTGTTTCTACTTAATTACTGAATTTGCCTTTTCACTTATATATATTGTTGAATTACTATTTACTACTATCACTATAATTGTCTAATAATGAATTTTTAAATCAAACTCATAATTGGTGGGGAAAATAGGGTTTTTTTCCCCTCAAAACTAGTGTAAATTGAATATTATCCTTTTTCCTCTCATACACTCGATTTTTTATTGGTTAATACAAAATACACCTTGCCAATTGTTTTTGGCTGATTACTGGTATTCGCTCAACCCCCTCCCACACAAACACACATAGCTCGACTGATTAGTAGTGTCCCCATATATCCCCTCCCTTCCCACAGGACATTTTTATAGGTAAATGATTCGTACTAGCTAGACTCCCCTCTTACAACTCATTGGATTTATGTGACATTCCCTTCACTTCTCCCAAATTTCTATTAGCTGATTCAGGAGGGTGACGCTATATAGGGCCTACAGAGTTCTTACTGGACATTAAAGATTGTATGTACACCAACATTGGAGTAACATATTTGCTGGCTATTTATAACTGTCATATTAATTTTGTAGCAAATTATTTTTATATATTATTGTTCAAATAAATCTTGCCACACCTATGCATGTTAATTCTATCGAGAAAATGTAATGGAAAGCAAATATCGGTTTAGGAAACACGGTGTCGTAGTTTGGTATGTTTAGGAAACACGGTGTCGTAGTTTGGTATGTTTAGGAAACACGGTGTCGTAGTTTGGTATGTTTAGGAAACACGGTGTCGTAGTTTGGTATGTTTAGGAAACACGGTGTCGTAGTTTGGTATGTTTTTGTGGCATTCTTACACTTTAAACTTACTTGACCATTACCATCAGTTATTGAATTTCGTGCTTTTCTAAGTCGTTACAGAATATATATTAACGGTATTTTCAAGAATGTTTAGTGCGGAACTAATATTTTTATTTGTATTTTTTTCACAATTAATTAACATTTGTGTGCAAAAAAAAAAAACGAGTATAATAAGATTTAGAGTATTTCGTTACGAAAATCTAACCCCAAACTAAATGTGAACAATTTTACATTTCCCCAACAATTGTTCTTAAAAACTCATGGTTTCTTACTTATTTATTTACATTTCTTTCGCACACATTCCATTGTTTATTTTATTTATATTAAATAATTAATTTACATATTTTATCACAGATAACGAAGACCTTCTGCAGGGACAAAAATAATTTCCCTTTGAAAACTTTGAAATAAAATTGAGAGTTAAATTATTTAAATACAACTAATAACGTAGTATATTGGAATCAGCCAATAATGTTTTCTTACAAAACGTTTTCTTTAATTCCACGTGATATGATAAAATTTCATTCAATTATGAAGAAATGGTGTTCATGCTGTGTGGTTGGCAACGAACAATCGTTTATGGACCCAAATCTGGCCAGCAATTAAGACTCGGTCTTACCTGGTAGTGCCAACTCTTTCTCCTTCCATGCTCTTTGAGCTGATCATTCGGTGAGCTTCGGCTCTAGCCGATTATTTCCCCAACTTCTACTTCACGCCTTCGCTCAACTGATTAGTAGGCTTGCCTCCACCCTCCTATTTCTTGCGACTTTATACGATGCAGGACGCAAAGGAAGCACTCAGTTTTTAATCACGGCTATGTACGACGGCCCTTCGGAGAGTTACTAGTACGCTTGCGGCCTAGTGCACGGGTCGAGAATAAAGAAAGCGATAGCACTTGGCATCGAACATAGTATGGAAAGAAGGATTCTTCGTGGTCTTATTGCCCGCCATGCACCTATGAACTCTGTGAAGTTTACCGCCATCGCAAGCTATCCTTCGCAAACTTCACACTAGCCACTCGCCCTAATATTGCAAGTGGAAACACGTGTGCTAGCATAGATCCATCCTCTATTAACCAAAAAAGTACTTCTAACTTCACATTGGCAATCAGTCGATTCAACACTGAACGAACATGGTAAGGAAACGACAATAATCTCTTGATTCTTATTTGCACCGTCATGTCCAGCGGTGTGCAGCCACCCAGCAATGCAACGCCGAAACCAAGATCATCGGTGAGCGAGGACCTCGACGTATTTTCTCTAAGTCCCTATAGTTCCTAGTCCGAGTGCGATGATGTAGAAGATATTGACTGCGATGTGGCAGCATCTTCGTCAGTCAAGACTGAAGAGGTAGCCACGTACAGCGATGTGAACGTTAAGTAATGACATGTTAGCTTTCGAGGTGCTCGCGAGGCGTTTTACAAATTCAGTTTTGCGATGGAGATGTTCACTGCCTCTGCTGTTACGACGATTTCGGAGGCTGTTATTGTGCCATTTTAAAGTACGTCACGACTATTTTACTGTCGCTTCACTGTTAGTGCACTATTTTTAAGCTATTTTGAAAATCAATTTTCATTATTTAATTCAGCAAAAATGATTGCGAGTAATATTTAATGTTTTTACTATCGTTTAAGTATCAACGATTTATTTGTTTATTTAAATATGTAAATTTTTCCGGTTTTATAACTTCATGGTAAATATTTTATTTATTTATTTATTTTAGCTTATGTAGGAATGTGTAATTTATGTATTTCAGATTATTTAATCATAGTTCATGCATATTTTATAATTTATGTATTTTTCTTGTTACATTGATTTCGATTCAGTTTTGATCTGTACTTTGAAAGTTTTGTTTTTAATCCAGTGTTGACTGTAGACCAGTATTTCAAGAGATTGTTTCTCTACCAACCGGATGTACGATGCTGCGTTGCAAATTCTTGCAGTCTCGCTGTCCAAGGCTTCCTTTCAACTTACTTCCCTGCAGCTGCAGTTCTTGCAAATTTTCTCGGTGTATCCCTGCCGCTTGGCACTTGATTTCACATCAAAATGCTCCCTTGTTCACGTGCTATGTTCCCCCAACCTCTAGGCGCCATAGCGCAAATCAACTCTTCTGAACAGCCTGCGACATCTATCGGCTACATTTTCATATTTTCTTTGCTCTTTCGTTCGGCGTAACCACGTGCTTCACATCTTTGATTCTGGCACTTCTGATTCGACAGGGGAGAAAGATGACACATGGCCACTGTGTTCCCATCTGTGTGTTCTTTGGGACTTAGTTCCTATGTGAACTGGTAGTCTTGTCATAATGTAGTCCTTTAGTTCTAATAATGGTGTAGTTAGGTTGTGCATTTTTTGATTTATTTCGGAATTTTGATGATGCTGACTACATGACTTTCAATGTTTGCATCTTTCCCTAGTTGGTGAGTGAAGTTTTCACGTAACTATTTTCTCCCCTTTTTTGAAATGGTTTAATAATTTAACTTATTATTTTGCACTTTATGTTGTAGAGAGGGTCCTAGTAATTCAAGTAATCCAATTAATCCTCATAATCCTGATTACTGTAACTTCGCCCAAGTTTTGTGTTTGCGACGAGTTCAGCCTCACCACTGAAAGACATAGCTGTTGGGCTTTTCGTCTGCTCTCAGAGCTAGCCCTTGTCTCCGAAGGCAGTTCTCCTTTCATGCATGTGTTTGCTGGACTTAAGCTAAGTTGATTAAATAATGTTTTTTAAACTATCTTCACGCACATGTGACTTAACGTTTTTTGACGATTTTCATATTGTCTATTAAATCTGTTGTTAATAACTTTTTTTATAATTTAATGTGATTTAGCAGCTTTAGATGTTAGGGGTACATACCATGGGTCATAACCTTATTTTGTACTTCATAATTTGAATTTGTGGACATCTAAAAAATATATTTCTAAGTAATATTGTGATTTGAATTTGAAGTGCAGTTAATAATGTTAGATTGCTGAGCAGTTCCATTGTAATTTTGTTTAAAAGAATAACTTTGCAAGAACTTGTGTAATTGATGCATTGCAGTTTTACTGGATTTGTCTATTTGTTGATAGAATTTCTTTTCGTCCATCATTTGCTAAACAACTATCATTCAGTTTTTATATTTTTATAACTTGATTTGACAAAGAATAAACATAAAAAATATTTAGTAATGCCTAACCACAAATCACATCCTTTTATTTATAGACTATTAAATCTTCCTCTGTGCCTATACGGTGTTTAGTTACACAAGTAAGTCTTGTATTGCATATTTTTATTTAATTTCTCTCTTTTGTGCCATGTACGGTCACCCAACATGATTTTTAATAGCGCATCCGGTTTGCCTTTTATAAGCATACTTTATTGTTTACATCGCTCCCTTTTGTTTTTCATTGTACTAGGTCCTTTGGTCATTCTATTTTTTTGTTATGCCATTTTGTTAGTTATGGTTTTTGAGGCATATTATTTGTTGTCTGTGCTAAGGACTCGGGGCAATTCTGTGTTTGTTGGAAGCCGATAGTGTATCTTATTCGTTTATTATCTTTTAGTCATGCATGGGCACAAAAGTTGTAGTGGATTGTGGTTTTCTGATCGTGTGATCACTGATGGTCTGGATATACCCAAGTTTTTAGAATTTTTTAAAAATATTGTTTGTTTGCACCAAGGTAATACTGTAACTAACTGAACCTCGGTTGTTGAGGGTTATTTTCCCTTTTACTCAAGGACTCCTAAGTGTATGCTCGGGTCAACAAAGGCTACAAATACATGTTGACCATCACCGATGCATGTAGCAAATTTGCTTGGGCCAGGCCTGTCAAGTTTAAGAATGCACATGACGTTACTGAGGTTATGGCTGATGTTTGTGCAAAGGACACATCCCGACTAATGTACAAATCGACCAGGGCAAGGAATTCTACAATGCGAAGTTCAAGGCCATTATGAAGAAACATAACATAAATCATCATTCCACGTACAGCCATCTCAAAGCTTATATCGTCGAGAGGTTCAACAGTACTCTGAAAGGGAAAAAGTGGAGGCATTTCGCTGCGAATTACAACTACAGGTGGTTGTAGATACTCCCAAAACTCGTTCGCGAGTAAAATTCCACCATTAATTCTACCACTCGCATGCAGCTCGAAGACGTGAAAGACGACTCCCTACTTCAAACCTTGTACACTGACGTGAAAAAGAGAGACCCACGCAAGCCTAAAGTCAAGGTTGGCGACCTGGTATGCATCTACAAACAGAAATATATCTTCGAGAAAGGATTTACAGCGTATTGAATACCCGAATTCTTTTGTGTGCGATGTTTACACAACTAACTCTCCGAGGTCCTACTTTCTCGAGGATCTGAATAATGTTCCCATTCATGGTGGTTTCAACACAGAGGAGATCCAGCCTACAAAGTTTCCAGATGTGTATTTGCTCTAGAAGATGCTGAAACACAATAATGGACGGTCGTATGTCAAGTGGTGGGGTTTCCCAGCCCACTACAATTCCTGGTGCGACCATGTGGACATCGAGAAGTGAAAAAAGAAGATTGCAATTAATGAACCTGTGTATATGTGTTTACTCATGTCGTACTTTACCATCAAAAAAATTTAGTTTTAAAAAATCTTGTTTTTATTTATTTAGAAAAACTGCTATATATAAAAAATTATTTTAAATAAACAATATTAAAGATGACATTTTATGTACTTTGCAGGAATGGTCAATGTCGACATTCGGTTCAGACCGATAGCAAGCAGCATAATCGAGAAATTAACGCTACCTATGAGTTTAAAATAGAATCCAACATGGAGGGCGCTGACTTTAAAATCATAAACAAATATGGCTGCCACATGGTGGCTAAATCGACAACTCGCCTGGTGGCGATATAGATTATTTAATACACTAACGCCACCTGGGTGATGTAAAAGAAAACATGAAATCCAATCTGGCGTCCCCCGCAATGTACAAACACATGAAATAAAAATAAAAAAAACAAGATGGATGTATGCGATAGAATGAGTTAGGTGAGGGGTGGTGTGGGGGGAGACCGGCTGATTAAACAGCCAATAGCAATTGGTGGTGGGGCTTAGTCTGCTGGGCGTTGTGATGGGGGGCCTCTGGGATGTAAGTTTTTTAATAAAAAAATTTATATAGTTTTTTTTATAATACGTTTTTTTAATACATTTTTATACATTGTATAGGTTATTGGGGTCAAAATAAAAGGACAAGTTAACCGATATCCAAAATGGCGGACAACACGGCCGCCGGGAGACTGGATGACGGAGCATTACCAGCTTCGATGATCCGATCCCCCATTCCCTTGATCGAAATTTCTCAATTTTATGCTATCAGAAATACGATTACGTGCCTATGTCCGGCACCATATTGTTTTTGTATAACTTAGTCTATATGTAACTTTGGGAAAATATCGATATGCCATTTTTCGAAATCATCTGAACTTTCGATACTATCACAATTATCTGAGTTTTCTATATTACCGAAGTTTTCTGTTTTATTGGAGGTTGCAGTAGGTATTATATATTTTTATATTATCGAATTTGCCTTTAATATAGAAGTTGCCAATGCTATCGAAGTTTCCGATATCAGAAATTCCGATATTACAGAAATTTCCGGTATTATCAATAATTCGTATATTATCGATGTTTCCTATATTATTTATGTTTCTGATATGTTTGTAGTTTCCGATATTATCTATACTAGCGTCATTCCTGATATTATGGGCATCATCTATGTAATGCATGTCAAAGATATTGCTGATGTCACGATATTATTGACGTCAAATATATCATCGACATCATTATATTATCGGCATCAACAATACTATCGAATCCGATTATGTTATTGGTGATGTCATATTCATTATTAACGTCTTCGATATAACTTGTATTTTCGTTATTACTGTTCATATAAATCAAATAAACAATGATGATATTACCAATATTAGCGATATCATCGATTTTATCTGTGCCGTCTAGATTGGTTTATATTTGTTGATATCTGGCTGACATTATCGATGACATTGAGATAATCAATATAATAATTATTGTATATGCTAATGGTATCTGTAACACATTTATTATCAATATCACCTGCGTGATTCATTTTTGGTGATACTATATATAAATATATTCTCTTGTTTTCCAAGAATTAGGGCTTGTAAGAGATGCCTGGAGACGAAAACAGGTACAAAATCTGTGCGTCGAGGTGCCAATTTCATAGATGTTGACTTAAGTTTTGTGCACCTATATTTTGACAATAAAATGGCCGTCAAATATAATCCACGAGTATAAATATCGTTATTTTATATCTCACAAGGTGTTTCAATTATCTGTAGCTAGTTTGCTGTATCTCAGAAACATTGCGTGTTATGGGTTTCTGGTATTTTATGTGTGTCTTTTTGATGCTAGGAATCACATTGGCCCCATAAACCATTATATCATTTCCTTTTGTGTTTTATATATGCTGCTGAACATTAATGAGCGTGTCTCAAGTGAAAATTTAATATGCGTAACTACTTGCAGAAAATTTAAAACACAAACACAATATAGGCCTATATAAAAGTAATTCGACGTCCATTATGAGAAAAATATTGCTATACAAAACGTAAAAAATTCAGAAATTGTATTTTGAAGCAAGAATTAAATATTTGATTGCTGCATCTCGTTTGATGAAATAATGTTCACCGGGTCAGCAACGTCAAATAAGATGCGAAATAGTTGGCAACTACATGTGTGCCTTTTACTGTTTCCCGTCCTGTTATCTACGTTTCTCTTCCCATAGAGTTATTAGGAGGAACGTTCGTCGCTGCACTGGAACAAGTGTCGTTTTCACCCGCATTTTGTGGTAGTGCAAAACCATGATAAGTTATTTCAATTCATAACTTTCAAATGCCGGCTTATGCAGACAACCAAAATTTCAGGCTAACGAGTTTCTCACCATTATAAAAAATATTTGCAGTCTTGAGAGCACTAACCAATGTTACAAAACAATAATACTGTAAATTAATAAGTGGAAAATGGAAAATATTATATACCAAATCATGTGTTAAATGTATAAACTCTTAGGCCTTATATTGCTGCAGGAAAAAAAATGTTTTAAGAAAACAGTTTGAACAATTATATACATGTAAATATATACGCCTAGTGAATGATACTCAAGATATTAAATTTAAAATATACATACAAACACAAAATAGGTCAACATACACTCATATGTGTGTCTATATATATATATATATATATATATATATATATATATATATATATATATATATATATATATATATATATATATGTATGTGTGTGTGTGTGTGTGTGTGTGTGTGTGTGTGTGTGTGTTATAACAATTTTATGAGTTACGTAGACATTAAAATAATAAAAACTATGTAAACACTGCACAAGAGAACAGTAGGTATTAAATAATAAACACACGAAAAAATTCTTTGTTATCCCTGTTTATCTTATATCACTGTCTGTATCTTTTACCACTCCTTCACAGTCAGAAAATATTATGTGCCAGTATTTTGAATGAGATGCCACTACAGTTCTCCGAAATCAACTTGAGCATTATCAATATTTGCAGTTGATAACGTAGTTAATGTCCCTGGCAGTAACTTAAACAACTAATTTATAGATTTCTTTGTTTTATATTTCCTATCATTCTTATTTTGTAATATCTTGATCTTGGTAAAGAAATTTATACCCTTTCCATGGAAAAATTATGTAAATTCCTTTAGTTACCTAAATACGGTGTCATTTATGTTCTGTTATCTGCAGCTCTCAGAAAAGTGATGAATTTCGGCAATGTTGAATTGCGGGCAGTCATTTATGTAGAGTAGGAGAAATCCCTCTTAATTACCTTTCCTAACATTAATATGCATTGCAGCGACAAAAGTGATATTTTTATTATTGTGTTTAGGAACTGTTTAATATTTTTTAACAGTTTATCTTCCAGAAGCCTACATGTTCTATTTTCTCTATTAAGAATTTTCTATCCATTGCATACAGCAAATGTATAGAAAAAATTAGCAATAACCCTTGTTTCCGCTTTCGTATGCTACACGAATAAAATCAATCGCAATTGATCAACAAAACAAAACGTTTTCATACCCATATTGAAAAATAAATGATGTCAACAACGACCACAAAACTTCACGAGTTATGTTGTTTCGAATCTTAAGATTACCGTCTGTAGATACAAGCTGGTGAGAGAGAATTACATATACTCTTCGTCGAACTCTATTGTATATATTTATATTGTTTCGATATGCTGGATTTGTTGAAAAAAAAAAATTGCCAGTTTAACTAGTTTACATTCCTCTGAATTTATGTACCTAAGAGATTCTTTTCACTTTCTAAAAGCAAGCTATTATGCTAAAACAATATAAATTCAACAAAAGGAACTTTGTTTTAAATTCGATGTGAATCTCTAGAGTAATGTTTATTTTAGGTTGCGCTACTGCCCAAGATGGTGGAAAATCAAAGCTATTACTTCATTGAGTGCACATGGTGAGTACTTCAACGTTCCAGGTTACTTTTCGTCTATATTAATAGTTCTGGTGTAACATTTCAATTTCGAATGATACGGTAAATAGTATGAATATATAAACTCAAATCTGAATTTATGAGTTTTAATGTGCTTGATCTATTTTACAAACATTCAGTTTAATATGTGTACAATTATTTATTTCATTTGACAGTTATGCTGTATGTAAAGTTAAGTTTGTTATTAGTATTTCTATTAAGGGTTTTTGTTTCTAAACCAAAGAGATATGTTTTGATTGTTTTAATAGTTGAAATTATTTTATTTTATTTTCTCTTGGAGAAGTAAATCTGTTAACTTTTGTCTATATAACATCAGGCTACACTAGCTAGCCAATAAAAATGTTTTAATTTCGAATAATAATGTAGTAGATCTTAATTCATTCGAGAAGGTTTCAGTTTGAAACTAACAGACGCAGAAGAAGGGAGGTTTTGAACTTCAGTCAGAATTGGATCTAGTCACTGACGTTGATTTGATGTGAAATTGATTGGTAATTTGATTGAAATACGAATACTCATTGCACATATAGACCCAAATAGAATATAAGAAGAAATAAAATATAATAATATTGAATTTAACTGCTGAGATGATACGTGAGTTAAACATCGGAAAACACTCTTTGTTATGTTCGACTGCCTACGAATACTGAATACGTCATCGGCGAATGACAGTCTTCGGAGTATGTCATCGGCGGAGGAGAGTCTTCCGAGCTCTGCCCCAGGTAGACCAACCAGTTATGAAGCGTCTTCCGAGATACACCCGAGGTGGAACAGCTAGCTGCAGAGAGCCTTCTGAGTTCGACTCAAGTTGGAAATCCATTCGAGTCCAGCTATGGAATTTTGATTCATCTGTGGAGGATTCACATTGTTCTAATACACTGAACCGTTCTCAACCACTTTCATCTCCAGATCGAAAGCAGATCAGTCAAAGTAATGTGATGACAATGTGTAGCTTCGACACAAAAGAAATATTATACAAGTAAGACAAGGAAATGATGTCGGATTGGCTGGCTGGTGTCGGTTTTTAAATTTAGAGTTAAATACTAAATTTTTTATTCTTAATGATCAAATATTCTTACTATTGTTCTTAGCCTTTTTCTTAGCCGAACAGTCAATATTCTGAGCATATAAATTTAATTTAGTCACTGAAACCAGTTTTTATCTAATCTTCATTAAACTCCCATGAAAGCAAAGCTGCCATTGCTTGTTTATTGTTTGTTTCCATTATTTTCAAAGTAGTTAGCATTTGAATGTGCAGTAGTAGTATTATGGGTATGTGGTGTTACTAGTTGTGTTGCTAATTGGTGATAAATAACTTACCAATACATATAGAATATTATTAAGGGAGATATAAAATAGACTGAAAGAGTATCTGACTCGAATTCTAACACAGTAGGAACCAGCAAAGGCGATTGGAGAATTAAGGATTCCTGATTTTTCTAGTTGTGTGGTTCGGTTTAGGTATGAACTACAACGAATTATGTAATACCAGGTAATGTGTTGTTACGCTAGTAATCTGTATGCAACACAAAAATGACGCCAGCATTTTGCAAGGTATGATCTTAGTAATGCCAGTTTATATGGGCAATCAGATGTTCTCAAGAAGAATGTTGTTTGCAGATGTATTTCCATCGAAATTTTACGTGACTTTTTTTTTTTTTTTTTACAAAATTGACTGTTAATAAAAATGTTAATTTCTGAATTCAGTATTAAATATCTCATATTACGTAAAATAATTCAAAACTCGCCATTTCGAAAATAAATGCTTGGCATGATAAAAAATACTATAATATTCTAGTTTTATTGTCATGTCCTATAATTGTAATAAGTATTGCATCAATATACAAGTACAAATGGTTTACAGGCAATGTACACATACACACGATTTCCTTAGGAAAGATGCTTGGAAAGACGGATTGAGTTATATGTAACATTTTTTTTTTTTAAGTTTTACAATTAAAATAACTTGAAATGTAAAAACATGTTCAAATAAGTTTTGTATTCATATTTTTGGTCTCCACAATGCTGCTGACGTTTCTCCAATTTTCCCAAATGTTGAGATAGCATTTTTTTTACACATTTTTGGAAGTTTTAGGTTGTTGGGAGGAATAAAGGGGCATTTTGGGGTCGAAAGCCAAGCAGATCATTTTGAGATAAAATGGGAAATTTTGACAGTCCAAGATTACGGCCGCACGACCCCGGAATGACAGAGCAGGAGAAAGCGTACGCAGTAGGTCAGCGACCTGGACGAGATAATTCCGTGGCCCCCAACCATCCACCAATTGCACCCATAAGCACACTACTACTCACATTTTGTGAAAATTTTATATCAATAACGGAATAATAATTACATATTTTAACCACAAAACTAAATTACATATCCGAAATCCTTAAAATTGTCACAATACAAGTAAACCGGTGTTTTATATATACTGCGACTTGTGCGCCGCGATGTGTTTGAAGTTCCTGCCTCTACTATTCCTAGCTGCGACGCTCGCGCCGTGCAATTTCTCCAATAAATTCCTCCAATCCTTGTCTCTGTTCTCCTTGTTTCCCCTCCTTCGATCCGCCATGCCAGCAATGGTAGGATCTATGTATGTGCCGACTCTCTGTCACTTCTTCTGAACTGCTGCTGGAGGCATGAAATCACTTGATATTTAGTTGTTAGTGTATTCTGTGTGCCCTGATCTCAAGGCAGGCTGAGATAGCTGGCGTTTCTCGTAAGTATGTAAGTTTGTATTTTCTTTCTTCCAAGTTTCCGTTCAGACCGCTTGCCGTTTAAATCTCTGTTTTGTATAATGATTTAAATGTAGGGTTCCTGATTTTGTACTTGGCACATGACCTTCCGTTATGGGGCAATGTTACTCGTTGAATTTCCTTTACAGGCAAACTGGGCCGTAAGCCACTACATTCCTTGCTTGCGATTGCAAGTTTGAATTTGGACATGTCACTTAAATTGTTATGCTTTCTTCTAGCTTGAATTGACCGTGATCTCAGATTTATCTCCTTGCTACAGCTCGCTGATAATATTTTGCCAGCAGTAAGTAACAGGTAGTCTATTATAAATGGTATGTAAACATGCTGCTAATAGTTTCCCAGTAGTATGTAACAGTTGGTATTTCATTTATCGTCTGCTTGTGGGGAGTTTGTTGAATTCTAACAAACATTGTGAGAGCATTGGCTCATATTACGATTATTTAAAAAATAGGTTATGCCACTTTCGTTTATAAGACCTGATTTGCAACCATAGAATAAATATCGACAGTCATCAATACAAATGTTTGCCACCACTGGCCAACTGTTATCTGCATGTTGTTTGCTACTTGGGACTTTGTTTATACGCAGCACCATACCATCTGAAAACCCACATATGTGAGTTATGGTACTGTTGTATTGAGGGGAATCTCCATCACGATTCATGCACAAGAGACGAATGGTTTTTAAAGCACCATCACAGCTAATATACTCCATTCACGGTTTCTTCGGATATTTTGAAACAAACTTTTAAAACATCACCCTAGGAGTAAAATGTTAATCTGTCTTTTAAATAACTTTTATACTGCAAGTATATAACATTGATTAACTTTGAAAGTATTGTATTTTTGAATAAATGAAATTTGAACTTAGTATCTTCTATAACTTGTAATATTGATTTCGTATTCAATAGGAGTTAAAAACGGTGAGAGCAGCGATGTGTTGGAAACGGCTAGTAAGAAATAGTTCATAGTTAAAATATAGTTTTAACCGAACTTTTTCGTTATACTATTTGTAAATTAAATGTTGCCTCTTGAAATATTAAAATATTTAGGTAGCCCTGATGAAACACATTTCAATGCTACATATAAAATTATTAGCGCAAAATACGATGCATAGCCTAGTGACATGGTGTTTTATTTGACCGAGGAAGAAACTTCAATAGGCTGTCGGCAGAGTGGAGCTTGTCGCTCTCTATCTCGGGAAGTTTCGCACGGCTAGTAGCAGCAGGAAAATTATATATGGTAAAATGTTTGCATATTTCATCATTATTACAGCAAAAGAAATTATTTTTGAATTTGTAATTTACAACTGAAAATATATTTTACTAATGTTTGAATACTTATTATAATATATTTATATGTGTTGGCCGGAGGGTAACAAATCCGATGTTGGCAGAAGTGGCGACTGGCGAGTTGTAAAATGACACGGCGTGTTGCTGTTTCTCAACGAAGCGTAAATTTTTCATGCTCCGAAAAATACTTCAAATTACCGAATCAAGTTTGTACATGTTGTGATAAATCAGTGTTTCCGTGGCAGTATACTCTAACATGTGTCGTGACTGATGCGTGTGAAGGGGTGCCGCTGCATCGTGGCTGTTATTCTGGCCCGATGTGTGTGTGATTGCAAATGTTGGATGTGTTAAATTTTTACGATTTAACCGTGAACTGTTTCTATGACAAAGTGAATTATTTTTAAGTCTCATCTGTTAATTTATCGCAACTTTGTAACATTTCCCTAGGGGTTTGGAATACGGTTGTAAAACGTGCTTACGTTTCTGTGATTTAAATGTTTGCTAAATCCTAACAAATTACTAAGGCCAGCAAGAAAATTTTAAATACATAATTAAATAAACCTAGAAAAAAACTAAGTACCTATGCAAAGAAATATCAGCAGAATAAAAGTTACAGTAGGCCTATTTGTGTGCATTTTCACCAATATCTTTAAAGTCAGTCGCTGATACGTTAAACAAAAAAAGCGACATGTGTTGCATGTTAGAATTTACTGTATTTTTCGTTGGACTGGTGGCTTCTTCGTTTTAATATTTATTTCAACTAAGATCGTGCTTTTAACGAAATAATCCAACACACACCAATAACAAGAAGTTATATGCTACAATTCTTTCCTCCACAGTTGTAACAGGGCTAAACACAGTCGCGGGAAATATTAAGGTGTATTGTGTGTAATGTGCTATTATCATGTATAATAAATATATTAACAATGAAAAATAATTACCATAAGTACTATCGTCAGTGGAGACACTGTTAAAAAGTCATAAAGCTGACCTAAATATGGTTGTAGGCCTAAATTGTGAATATTCAATGGTTTTTGAAATATGACAGAATTCTTTGAACAGCTGTACACAGTAAACAATGAATTTGACAGTTACAACATAGAAGTCTCATGGCAGTGTTTATGTGTACGTGTAGCAGAAGAATACGTAATCGGTAAACAAAAGAAGAAATTTAGCAGGGCTTCAGAAAAGTGTGAAATATCTGTGAATTGATAATATTATAATTAATTTAAGTCTGGCTGTGTTTGCTCATGTAGAATTGCTAGCAGGGTGTGCTAGCACTTCTATAAACCTGGTAATGTGAAATATAATAGGACGGACGTATGTGCAATATCAGTATGAGAATAAAGTGAACATAACTGAGTATCTAGCACACCTAGGCAACCGATCCGACGCAGGCATGAACGATTTACAGAGTTTTTGTGAGAAAGAGAGAGGGGGAGAGAGAATGAGACAGAGACATGTAATCCAGTGTCGATGTTTGGTTGAACTGCCATCTACCTGGACTGTTGCAACTGATCTGTGTGGCGGTGTTGGGAGCAGGTGGTATAATAAGAGAAGACACACGTGCTGGAAAGGGCCTGTGTGCCTCATAACGATCACCAGAAAAGATGGACTTTTCATGTTCCTTTAGGTGCGGACTCAACCAACAGTGATGTATTTTCCACCTTCCAGAAACACACAGCTACAGTACCAGTGATCCTTGTTTCCACCCGCACTATTGCGAGGCAACTTACATACGACTTAGTTTTGTAGTTTTGCTGTAATCAAGTAACATGAATGGCTGGTGAATGGGGAAGCATCGTCTAGACTGACGAATAGAGATTTTATCTTCGCATAGGTGACAGCCGTACTCGAATATAGAGGGGCATTGGACAGTGCACAGTTATAGTCTTCGTCATTGTGCGATATTCCATCTGAACTGGCGGTGTGAAGTTGTAAGGACCAATCTCAAATGATTCTCCATCTCTCCTGGAAGTGATCGATGGAATACTAACAATGCACATCTATGTTCAAGAGGTCATGTGACCTTGTGTGCTTCCTTTCAGTGCGCGGCTATAACAGCTAGTTTTCAAACAGAATAATGGCCACCCACACATAACACAGATTTCCCACAAGTTCCTCTATGCTGTCGATACCCTTCTGTGGCTAGTCCGGTCTCCAGACTAGTAGCATATATAACACATATGGATTTAGATGGTATGGCAACTCTAGGCCTAAAGCATCTGTAGTGGCAGCTGCCACAACAATGGGACGGTTTTCCACAGGATAGCATTAGAAGCCTCTGTAACTTCATGCCAGACTCTACCATCGCATGTATCCACACTAGGGTTGGTGCAACAATGTACTAATCATGTTTCTAAATGTCATAAATTTCGCGGTATAAACAGACCATTATCCTTGATGGTGTAATTAGTTGCTTATTCATGGTTCCCATCTTTTAGGCCAAGTTTCATTATGGTAGCAGTTTCATAGTATGAGAAATTTTATTGAAATCAGTGAACTTTTCAACTATTCTGTTTTTCTCGAATGAACACCTCATTATTGTATGTTGTAATGATTTATTCGTATAGTCGTTTTAATTTTCTGTGCCATGTTTCATTCCATTTCGTTGTTCATTCTGAGTGTATCATTTTTATGGCTACGACTTGTAGATACATCCAAATGTGCATATGAACACACATACATTCATATGTGCATATTTCGCACATAACTTCGTATACAGTATGGACAACTGATTTCGTGGACGCATCTTTCAAGAAGATAAAAAAATTAGTTTTAAAAGACTGGTGAAGTACTTACCCTAGAACACCTCCAGCGAGAACTTCTGCTTGCGCTGACAAAGTCTCCGCAATGTTTTGTTCACTGTAGATACCAACAGGTGTGTTGTATTGTTTGTTTACAATTGACCTAACCGGAAGGTCACCATTAACCTGAAAAAAAAACTTCATATGTATTTGTGTATTCTGATACATTAAGATTTTATTTACTATTATTAAGTACTCCTTCGTTCCGCATTTTATATTTAAAAAAACAGTTCCTTCCCCAAAAACATTTTTTATTCACAAACAGGTGCGGAAACTACAATGCTAAATACAAATAAGTAACTCAACATCAATCAAACTCGAAACATTATCATGTTCAGGGGTATTCTTCAATATTTAACAAATGTAGATACATTTTTTAACCATAGCATAATTTGCAACTAAATCTAGAAGTAAAGCATGCACGAAAACAGGTATGTTAAACCAAATCATAAATATAGCTTCATGACTACAAATTGTAGTTGACAAGACTCACATTTCTTAATATATAAAATTATGTTTATTATGCATATCACTATAAAGAATGGAATTTAAGACTTTACATAAACACAATATTATACCTTAATTGCTAGCATAGGTTAACTTGTAATTTATTTATAATGATAAGAAAATTTGCACCTGAAAATTGAAATTTGATTGAATGTGTCTATAATATAGTTCGTATAAATAACCTTATTGCACATGTAACCAAAATAATTTACTTATAAATTGTAATGTTATTAGTACAAGATTTTTATACTTACACTGTTGTTAGTTTACTATACTATTGCCTACCACATTTTGAATGCGAAAACACAACACTAAAATGTATTACTGATGATGGAATAGAAATTGTCATATCTGAAATAACCAACACTCTTACAGCAATCAAAAAAAGAACCTTTGTTATAGTTACGAGACTTGACTATAAGAGAATTATTATTTTAGTTCATCTTTCTCTAGTTAATTCTACCTCAGGTCCTGGAGTAGAAACATAATTAAACAAATGATCAATTTCTTGATGTTTATTGGGAAAATTACGATAGCGAAAATTACATTGTAATAATATGTTATGACACCACCAAAATTTATAACCATTACCAAAAAAAAACAGTAATTGGAACTCTGTCACAATAATGAAAGAAACTACAAAATATTACTAATATAATACGATAAGGGATTCTCCAGTAACCTCCTACAGCATTTACAAATTCCATCTACATGTTATTATGTACAACTCCAGCCAATATTTTAGAAATTATTTATCAAAATTCTATATTACGAATGCTTTGTGCATTTTTCATTTCTTTTAAAATAATCATATATAAGTAAATTAAATTTCAAATCGACATAATGATCAACATATGCTTGACGGAAACCAGAATACGTTTTTTTTTTGTAATGGCAGGAAATGCATTTTGAAAATGGGTTTCAACTATCTATAAATAATAATGATTATAAACTTAAAGTAAATTAATATTCTAATTATGGATACACTTCATCATGTAAACAATAATATGATTTGAATTGCTTAACAAAAAATATCGTGCTATAGACAAACATCACTATCATTTTTAAGTATGTGATAAATAAATCCAGAAATCGAATACAATAATATTGAAAAATGAATATTTGTTGGGAAAGTGAGATATTGTCACAAAGTTGTATTTTTTTTGCCGTAGAATTAAAATCACTTTTTAATTATTATTATATATATTATAAAAATAAAATATCATATATTTACTTTTTCGCAAATTTAAAGCTCATAAAATAAATTAACACATAATATTTATTTAATGTATTATGAATTGAAAAATCTTTTCACAGCACTAAATATTAATGCATGAGAAATTTCATAAAACAACACAAAACCAAATCAGTATTAATACATACTAAAAATTGATGTTTTCGCACAATTTAACATATTATGTAATAACAACCAAAAATGATAATGTAAGAGGATAAAAACATTTAAAATTAAGCGCATGGCATTAAAATTAAATACGTTTAATTTAAAAATCGCTGCAATCCACAGCAATTTATTAAAAACCGAAATACAGTAAAATTATGACAAGTTATGATCAAAACATATAAGTGACTGTCAATATTGAAACTAATGGTAGTCAAAGTAGTTCCAGTAGCTTTCTAAATTCATGAGAAAAAAATGTATTTTAACAATAAAAATATTCTTAAATTATGAGTGTATATATATATTTTTTTTCAATCCGAGAATTTTATTTTCAATTATATAGTTAGTAAAAATGGAAATCATAATTTAAAAATTGTTTAAACATGTAAACAAGAAGCAAGCACATTATAACCGAAATATGGTGAATTTTTATAAACATAGTAAAACATTATTACTATCGGGAATAAGTTTCGATAAATCAAAATCGACACGTAGAATGATATTTTATAGTAGATGAAACAAATCGGAAATATAGAATAAAGATTTTTAGAAGGAAAGACTGAGATAGAATAGAATTAATATTATAGGAGAGTAAAATTATTCATACACTAACCGACAAAAACACAAAGCGCCAAGATGAAATTTCTTACACATGCATGCCATCGCTGAGTGTGTAAATGATTAGAGTTGCAATGTTTTGTACTGTCTAGAATAGCCACCAGAGTTCATAAGTTGTTGCACCACAATAATACTGTCATAAATTTTAACTAAGGATCTTTTATAACTTGTCGATATTGTTATTAATGTTGTGTAGCTTTCATTTAGTATATTTGTCATCTTACAATTTAATTTATGGTGTATATGGTAGATGTTTTTGTGTTATGGTAATGATGGTCTGGGCTCTATGTTTCAATTTTGGTAGACTTTATGACTGAGCTTTCCTTTGATTGTATGGTTCGTCGGTATGATGGGTCTTATATTTAGTATATTTGACTAGTGACAGTCAATTACATCGTTATGACAGATGGTATGAGAGGCAAGCATGTTTCAGTGTAACATAAATTTACTTTCCCAATATTAGTAAAAATAAATCTGATGTATGACAATACCCCTGTGCTATTTATTTCTTTTATACATATGGTAATATTGTGCTATTAGGAGAGAGCTAAAAATGGCTAATCTGTGTAACTACAAATTGAGAATTATATTCAGGTATTGCATCGACGAGAATTATTTGGTGAACATATATACTTTCTTCATATGTACAATTATTTCTAAGTTCTAAGGTGTGGAGTTATATATATATATATATATATATATATATATATATATATATATATATATTCATTACACCTGGTGGCAATTAATTACATTAAATTATAATGCTTTTTATAAGATAAAACTGTTACCTCTGCTGAAATAATTTCGTTTCGACATAAGAGCGCTTTTGAATCAAGGTAAAATAAATGCAAGACTAATTTTATTGAATTTCATATAAGCCAGATTGATGATTGTGAGCTACTTGGGACTCAATAAAGACTATTTTTACTCGTATATTTTGGTATTGACTATATTGTATGCAAAGCATTGTAAAATATGTTTTGCGTTTTGGTGTTATAAACAAAGTAAATAAAATACAAAATGTAAATACGGATTCATTTCGGTGCTGCTAAAACTGAAGATACCTTAGTAGTAATTACAGTTTTTTCTGTGTCCCCTCGGCGAGAGAAAGAAGTTTTGGTTTGCTTTTCACTGGTACAAGCTGCTTTCAATAGACCTGCAATGGGTAGGGATGAACGGAAGCAGCATAAGAAATTTGCAGCTTTATTTCTATGATAAAACTTTCGCCTCATGTCCTACACACTCCATATTCTACCTGCTCATGTCCTCTGCTACTTTCCGTCGCCTTCTTTCTTGGATCTCGGCGATTATACATTAGCAACTCCCCCCCCCCCCCCCCTTTTTTTTTTCTCTTTTTCCGGATGGCGGACGTCTTATCACTTGATACTTTGCTTATGCTTGCTTCGTGCTCTGCCAGCAAGAATCCTTGTGAGTTAGTATTCCAGGACCCGTACTGGAGAGAAGTCATTGTACGAATTGAATAGTGTGTCTTAATACTCGGCTCGCAATGAACGATACAGATTGATTTGATAGTGCTGCAAGAAGGTGCCAGACTATTACATCATTCTCCCAGGAATGTGAAGATAAAAATAGAAAGCACGCCAACTATATGTTTATATATTATCATATTTAATTAACACAACTTGAAAATGCTAACGTGTCGTTGAATTTTGAATGTATAAATTTGTGGTGACATGCTCTAAATAATACGAAAAAAAAAAAATTAAAAACAAATATTACGGCAATAGATTACGGTACCTACGTTTTATGTGCTTATATTGGCTAGGGCTATCTTAATGAAAATTCACATTGAGTGAAAATACTAGTACTAACAATACTCGATTACGTTTTCTGTACAGTAACATGCTAAGATTTTATCTTAAAACGTGGTGCCTACTAGTACATTCAATACTGTACGCTGCGACGTACATTACACTTTGCATCGTTTTCATAAATGTGTGAAATTTTTATATTAAGCTATCACTAGTCATGTCGTGTTAATAAGCTTGCTTATTGGTGTTGGCACTATTAATTTTACAAACGAAATTAAAAATAAGGTAAATTCATATGTTGGCACCCAGGCAGATATTTTTACTTACAACACCACTTGTGTTAAAATGTGTTGTAGACCTTTTTTGTATTTAACACAGTTATAAGTACGAAATAAAACATACGCCTTAATTGAGGTACAGTAAACGCGCCGAGAAACAGAAGCGAAAAAGCATTAATTTAAGGACGTCATTGCCACGCTTTAACAAAGCATCATTGCCTCTTTTCCAATAGGAACTGGACATGTTTTTCGTACCACAGACAGCCAGACAGACGTAATGCTTCAAACTATGAGCCAGTGGTTTTGGTGATAAAAGTAAGAGGCTAACTTCAGTGCAGATGGTACTTAGAGTGCAGTACAGTTGCGTACGCTGTTACCAGACTCTCTACCCCATTACGACGTTTAGAAGTCCGCTTGCGTGAAATTCTGTGTGCGTAAAGAAAATATTTGAAGAAATTTAAAATTTTGTTTTATCGTAAGTTTAAGCTTTTAAATGATTACTCATTAAAATTTGTATGCATCGCTTATGATCATTTGTCACACACATATACATTTATAAATATATAGACTATGTATATGTATATATAATGACCCCGCAGTCGACGAGACACTAATTCCTACATACATCCTACAATGACCCAGCTTCGTCCACTCCCCCGCCCCTCCCATCTCCCTGAAGTAGTCGCAGTTCGACGCCCAGCATCATGTACGAACAACAAATTTGTTGCTGTGTGTCAGACATTGAGAATCATTGTCGAAACATTATGAATCAATTTCTCGAAAACGGCGGCATTTAGCTTAAAAACACAAGGCGAATTTTTTTTTCACCGTGCACGGAACGTTTCAAATTCTGAGAAACAACAAACGAAGTGATACAGTAACATTTTTATTTGCATAAAATGTGCTGCCAACCCCTCACGTTTCATGGATGGGGTTTGATACTGGAGTCCATATTTTTGTGCTTCGCAATCAGTCGTTTAATAACGCAGTATCCAGAAACTCAGACATTTATCGTTCATTCTGACTATGTTAATAGCAAAATACATCTGCTTCAACTACACTTTCAAGGTCGTTTATATCTTTTGGACCTGCTTCTTGATAAGGAATCTCCTGCCCAAGTTTGTCGGTAAAGTTCAGTTCGACCTTGTGTATAATAGGTGATTCGCCCAAGCCTATTTTCCCAAATATATGCAACCCGCACACAAAACTACCCATCTGAACAAAACAGCAATCTTAGCAGAACAAAACATGCACATTGATTAGTTGCCTTCAATACAGTAAGCGGTGAACGGGTTGTGTTCATATCAGCAATGCGCTGAGAAGCAGTTTTTTTTTCTCCTCAAAGAATGCACGTCCGTTTAATGTGTTGAAACAGATTATGGCGATGTTTACCGAATACATAGATACGTGACGATTGCGTCCTTAGTAACACTCATCTGCCTCGCTTCGAGCCATCGTTTTTCATAATGTGGCATAAAAAGACATCCACTGCTTAGTATTGATAGAGCGGAATCAACGCACACATGCTGTATCTTGTAGCGATTATCTAATTTCGCGCTGCTGATTGTTGCATGCTAGCAACGGCATCGAATGTTCAGCTAACAGACAAGGCATCGTAACGAGCACGCACACGGCGCGGGACTCGGCTACACAAGAGACAATTATTTTACAGCGAATGAGATGTTTTATTAGATGGATAGTACAGTGTGCGGGTTGCACAGATACGGAAAATAGGTGCGGGTGACTCACCCGGTGTATGTATGTGTTTATATATATATACACACACACTCTAACAATTGTGAAAAATGCAACAGCAAGGATACATGTGATTGAAATGAACTTTATACCACAGATTAGGTACATGACAATACACAATCGTTTAGGATTGCAGTCCTTCAGAATTCAGTATTTCGTGAAACCCACATGTGCTGCAATCAGTGACAACCAACATCGTGGAATGGATTCAAAGAGGATATGGATATGTTCCTTGGGACTCTCTCTCTGCGTGGTTTGTATGCGAGTCCACAAAGTGTCAACAGTGGTTACTAGATGATCGTGACGAACAAGTTACCAACCAATCAGATCCCAAACATGTTCGATGGGCGACATGTCAGGCGAACGTGCAGGCCAGGGAAGCTGTGGTGCCTGTCGTTCATTGAAGAAGGTTTGCAATTCCTCGCCTCATGAGGCTGGGCGTTGTTCTGCTGAAATATCGTATGCGAAGTTGTCCGAAGGAGGGGCAGTACCTCAGGCTCTAAAACCTCCCTGATGCAGCAGTTTCTGTTCAGATTGTCCTCAATACATAGGAGTTGAGATGGCATGTTGTATCCGATGGCGCCCCAACCCATCACACTTGTCGTTTGTATGCTATGCCGCTACACAATGCAGGCTTCCAGATTGCAGTCACCACTGTAGCATCTAACACATATACGGCAATCAATGTAGGACCGGTCGAAACTTGCCCATTGTATTCTGAGGCGTTTATGTTTTCTAGACAATGGAACCCGACGCAATGGCATGAGTACCACCAGTCCAGCTCGCAGAAGATGGCGTTGAACTGTCGACACAGACAGGTCCACACCCGTTGCAATGCTCCAGTGTCGACCCAACACTGTGGATGAGGCTGTACATTTTGTTACGGCCATGCGGACAAGATGGCGTTGAACTGTCGACACAGACAGGTCCACACCCGTTGCAATGCTCCAGTGTCGACCCAACACTGTGGATGAGGCTGTACATTTTGTTACGGCCATGCGGACAAGATGGCGGTCATCCCATGCTATTCCATTGTGTGTTCCAGTACCCACTCGTCACTGCATACGACCATCTTCTATCCAATGGTTCCACACACGCATCACTGTCGTAGCAGCATGCCCTGTACGAGCCGAAATGCCATGGTATGACAAACCCGTTTCCCACAGACCGATCATTCTGTCACATTCGAACTCACTCACATGCTGATATGGCACCCTTTGATGGCAACGAAGTATACTGGCACTGTTTCACTTAATTTGATGGTTCTTCACTGACTGAGCTTGGAGTAACGCTTACCTTTCCGGTCACACTAGAGGGGCGCTGCTTGGCCTATCTCTCTGCATTCATAATCACTTATTGCTGGTACACTTTTCTACATAACTTCCGAGTTTGGATTCATTTGGGCCATTCTTTCTGGGTGTTAAAATGAAAAAAAAAGTGTGTGTGTGTGTATATATATATATATACATAGGATGGTCCGTCTAATGTGGTTACACCCTAAATTTCCAGAATGATTGCAGATCATGAAATGTGCTTTTCGCTAAATGAAATTACGTACGGGGCAAGTAATTTACCGCAAAGTGACTATTTGTAACATGTGTATGGACAAAAACTATTAAACCACATATTATTTTTTTCCTTGGAAACATACATTATTTCAACACCATATGAAACTACATGCAAAGTGGAATTCAGTGATACAGCATAAGCAATTAAAAGTTTCACAGAAACACCAAGAAATAATCTGCAAATATGAATGAGTTTGTTGGGCCGGTAGCATGGGGCAGTGGACGTGTACTCACAGCTGTAAGGAAGCAAAACACGGTGTGGCTCATCCTGGCAGGACCACTTCCCAATAGCAGCCTGCACCAGTCCCCGTAATCTGTTATGACAAGTGGCATTGCAGTGTGTGGCTGTATGTACACAATAAAGTTAATAAATTATGAACAAATTGTACACCCTTCTAATTTACGGTGAGTGTGGCATAATTGCCAAGCAAGCCATCAAAAGTTATGGTGAAAGGTATCCTAATCATACGCCCATCTCAAGGCAAATGATACGAAGAATTTGCACACGTCTCTTGTACAGAGGTGATTGGACACGAGTACGACGAAAGGCTGCTACCGGCGAGAGGCATCAACACGATGTGTTGGCATGTGTCGATGCAAACCCGCACATGGGTACACGAGAGATTTCCATCCATACCACGTGTCTTTTCATCAGGCATTACATGAAGTTGATTTCCAGCAGCATGTTCAGTTTTGTAGGTTTTTTCTGATGTATAGAAGGAATGACAGCAATATTCTGATGAACATACTATTTACCGGTGAAGCGATCTTCACAAACCATGGATGCGTAAATTTACGAAATATGCACTTCTGGGCGACAGAGAATCTGTGTTGGGTCCGACACGTGGAGCACCAGCGACAGTGGAAAGTGAACGTGTGGTGTACAATCCTTGGAGAATATGCCAAGGGGCAATACTGCCTTCAAGGGACAATTACCGGCTGTACATACGCCCATTTCCTCAGAGGGACCTTATCTGCACTTCTGGAAGATATACCGCTCGACATACGTCGTGATATGTGGTTTCAGCATGATGGTTGTCTTTCGCATTTTGCTTTTGTGGCGAGGCAAGAGTTAAATTTAATGTTTCCAAACCGGTGGTTAGGGCGTGGTGGTGTTGTAAGATGGCCAGCTCACTCCCATGACCTCACACCTCTCGATTTTTTCCTGTGGGTAACACCGAAATACAGGGTGTACCACACAGTTTCTACGATGCCAGAAGACATGCAGGAACTTATTGTGGCAGCTTGTAGAGGCATTACGCCAGAAACACTTCAGGCTGCTCGTCACTCGCTACATATACATTTACAGATGTTTATTGCTGTCGATGGTAAACACATCGAGCACATGCTGTGAAATTACATTATGTCAAGCGTTTCAACCATTACTGTGTTATTTTGTACTTTGCACGTGGATGCGATTGCATTTCATCTTAGGTTGGTTTTTTCTAATTTTGTTGTGCATCTATACGCACTTGTAAATCAGTACAGGTAATAAATAGGAAACAAACCTCCTGAATTACGTTGGTATCTAAATGTAATGTATTTATAGTAGACTTCCATTCACATAGCCCGTCTTCCCTCCGCTGCGGTGCTCTTTGTCCAATATCGCATTCCTTGCCCCTTGCCCCATTAAGATAAGCGCTATGCTGCTATAAGGAAGCGGACCTGCCAAGATGAATCCCCACTCGTGTTGCTTGCTTACAACTATGGCTACACGTCCACGACCCGATGTTACCAGCCCACTTAACTTAATAATATTTGAACATTATTTCTAGGCGTTTCTGGGTTACTTTCCATTGCATATACTATATTACTGAATTCCTCATTGCAAATACTTTCAGATGGTGTTGAAGTAAATGTATGTTTCCAGGGGAAAAATCATATGTGGTTTAATTATTTCTGTCCATAGACGTGTTACGAATAGTCACTTTGCGGGGAATTACTTGCCCCCATACATAATTTCATTTAGCGAAAACCACATTTTGTGATCTGCAACAATTCTGACAATTTTGGGGGTGTCCACATTAGGCAGATCACCACATATATATATATATATATATATATATATATATATATATATATACATACACACACACTCACATATATATATAGCCTACCGAGTGGGTGGAAACTCGCGAATATGGAATGCGGCATACGATTCTATGGCAAAATATAAGACGAAACTACCTTCTGGTGAAATTGCATTAGAGACCTATTTTCTGAGAAAAAACGACATGAAATGTGATGAAAGACCTTTAATGCTATTACTCACACGCTTGCTTTACGAACCTTTACAATCAGTCACAACAGGGGCAGAATGTTGACTTCACGCTTTTACTAGACTCCAGTTGAAGCCACAAAATATGTCGAGTGGAGAGAGATCTAGTGACCTGGGTGGCCATGCCACAGGTCCCCCCACAGCCAATCCACTTGCCATGCCATGGCTGCTTGCCAATACTGAGCCTTCCTGCTTTCTTCTACATTAACGCCGCCTCGTCACCTACGTCACAGCATTCTTACACCACCACACTCGTCCCATTACCACACACTTGTTCCTGCTCGCTCCAGACATGTCATGGCGGTTCCCTCAGAAATTACGCCTCAAATGCAATTTCACCTTAAGGTATTTTTGCCATAGAATCGTATGCAGCATTCCGTATTCACGAGTTACTATATATATATATATATAACAGTGTGTCATGTATTGCAAATAACACTTTGACCTTAAATTAAGGAGGGGGAGGGGGGGTGGAAACACACTAGCACCATCTATCAAGTGCTGAAAGAAACAAATGGGGTTCGGTGGAGTGATCGCCGACTAAGTCGACAACCGTGGTGCACGCTAGTAGCTGACATCGGAAACAATATGGCTGCCGAAAAACAAATGACAAATGGAAATATGCAAGATAATGGCCACCAGTGACACACTACCAGTCTAATTTTGAACAAATTATGAAACAAATGTGGCGGAATAAGCTAAAATACAAGATGGCCGCGGCCCGATGGGAATGACAGGGTAGGAGGATGCGCGCGCGAGGGTCAGTGGCATGGCCGTACTGGTCCCTTGGTCGCTAGCCAACCGCCAGTGCCCTAGAATCGGCATAGCCACACTATTACAGTTAAAGGGCCTTGCCATATTGAATATGCGAATACTTACCATTAGCAGCATAGTAATTGATTTGTCGTACGTACAATATATTCGTTTAAAAAGTAAATAAATTTAGACAAGTCCAATATATGACATAATCTGCACTTTTTCGTGTAAAAATATGGTATTAATAACACCCAAATAGCATACAGGTGCCTTGTGATGGGACCACAGTATTCATAACGTCACAACAAAAAGCGCACTACGCTCACGTGATAGTTTCTCCGCATGTGCTATTTTTAATGGTAAAAACTTTTTCGACGCCTGATTAAACGCATTGAACTACAGTTGTTCTTTAAAGTGTTCCTGTAACATTCGAACGTATTTACTGCATTTTTAGCTGTGATTACTAGGGACACCCGAATTTCGCGAAAAGATTCCCGCACATGCTAGATTTAAATACCCTACGCGCGTACCAGCAGATTCCGTTTGCTTATTGGAGGCGTGTGTCTGTGATAAGACGTTTTCTTAGTTGACAGGCCAATCAGAAATAAGTTACTACGCCACTGTACGTTTCTGATTCGTGGCAGGCACCTAAGAAGTGCAACACCTAGACCACCCATTAACAAAAGTGGATCTGAGCTAAAGTGTCATGAAATACAACTGGTCGTGAAAACTTCTCGAGAATTGCGGGTGTCCTAGTGATTACCGATTGCCATTCAAGTAGCATATCCAACTCTACCACAATATCAGGCATGTAACTTACCAAGCCTCAGCTAATCCGTCCTGATGCAAACAATGAAAATCCTTGCCGAAGGGCAACGAACCGGGTGGCATGCACAATAACAGTCTGCTTATCACAAACTTTGCAACCACTGGTCAAGACTAACTATCAAAATCCCCCAGTTCGAGTTCTTCGCACGTTCTAAGTTAAATTGCTATTAAGAGCAGCCTCCCACCAAGACAAATCGGGTTCGGTTCCCAGAGAGACCACAGCCGGATTTTTGCCCGTGTGAATCGTGCCGGATGATGCCGGGGACCTTCAGTTTCTCCCGTGTTTACATTCCCGTGCTGCACCATCCTTACCTCGCTTCACCCCTGTCGGCTCTCAAGACCACATCGTATACAGAGCCTCTTTTTTAGCCAATTCTTTACGATAACATCAAATAAGAAATTAATTTTTTTGTGCCGTTTTTGGCACTCCCTTATTTTTAACTATATTCTTTTAATCTTGTATTCCCTTTCTGGGAATATATTTTTTCTTTAATGGCAAAGCCCTTTGTGTTCTTTTCCAGGACCTGAATTTTTTTTTTTTTTTTTTTGCATTTCTATGTAAATCAAGGTTAGATAATGCTTTTGTCGCTGTTTCGAAATTTTATTTATGGAACTAGCAATGTTTCATTATTACGTTTTTTTTTTTTTTTTTTTTTTTTTTTTAATTTATAGGTGACCAATTACACTACTCTGGCTTAACTAGCGTGTCAACCCTTCCAAACATTTTATTTAGTGTGTCAGCCGAATGAAATCGGTAAATACTGAAATGAAATATTGCTGTTAATATAATTTTATTTAATTCCTTTCTGTCCAAATTAATTTATGAAGCATTTATGGTATAATTGCAAAATACCGCATAACGAATCGATTGTATCATACGTTTTGTGAAGCGACTCAGTAGAATTTAGTAACTGGTATTTTTCAGAACGCACCCTACTTCTTTCTCGTTCATCTCCACTCGACATGGCGGGACTAAAATTTTGATTAGCTCTGGCTATTTTCCTTGATATGGCGTAATCACATCATTTTTACAGCTTTTGATGAGTGTTTCTTTTTCAGTTTGTTATTTGTCGCCTCAATAATGTTTATTTATAACCTTGCCACTTATTCATGTGAGTCAATTTGTATCTACAGCGGTCGACCGTTTGGGTCGAAAAAAATGCTGTACTGAGGCCATTGTTCTTCATTGCTGCCGAGGCGTGGCAGCTTTTCTTTGAAGTCGCCTTGCGTCTTCTTCATGCCTGATGCCGTTTTGTAAGGTCTAACACCTAGCTAGCATTGGCAAGGGAGAGGTACCGTAGATGGGCCACATCTCAGGATAGTCCAGCAAACGAACTTATTTCTCGGCATATACATGAAAAAGACGTCTTTGGTCGCACCCCTTGAACATTCTTGGTTATTCACAAAATTTTATATTTTTCTATGACTTTAAATATTAATTTTCTTTATTTAATTTTTAAAAAAGTTCAATGAATTAGGAAAATTAGTTTTTGCTTTATTACATAAAACATGTTTACTATCTGTAATTTCAGAACATTCTCGTTTTTGGAATCCCAGCTTTTAAAATAAAATTCTTAGTAAAAATATGTATGGTTATATAATGATAGAAAAAAATAAAATTCAATTACAATTTTTTACCTGTGATATTACAATCTATTTTTTGTTATCATTTCAAAATGTTTATTATTTATGGAAAATATGTGGAAGCATAATTACAATTTAGTCACTTGAATTTTTATTTTATTTTTATTTTTACAAATTACCTTGCTCATTAATTTTATAAGTCCCATTATTTCTGAATGTAGCAATTATAATTTTCTTCTTCTTCTTTTATTATTATTATTATTATTATTATTATGCATGAGTAAGGGTGCTATGGTGGGAATTTTTGCTCGGTCTCGTTTTTTTTTTTTTTTTATTTTTTTTATATATATTTCGATGTCACACCTACACTACTAGTTCCTCGGAGTTTTCTATTTGTGGCATTTTTGTGGTTATTTCCACTAAGTCTTACTATGCTACAAATTGTAACATTTGAGTGGAAGTAGTCCTAGCTTTGATACAGTTTTAATGCAATAT
The DNA here is from genome assembly GCA_029891345.1 of Dryococelus australis. NCBI lineage: Eukaryota > Metazoa > Arthropoda > Insecta > Phasmatodea > Phasmatidae > Dryococelus > Dryococelus australis. The sequence goes on along the minus strand of CM057009.1, from coordinate 52,716,156 downwards.
CTCGGGAGTCAATCAATCTATTTCCATCAAATTCTTCGCACAAGTAGCGTTGTGGTAGGTAATGTATGCTTGCTTAATTTGAGTGGCTCAGGACGTTATTTTCAAAATGACGACCATGTAAATCTTTCTGGTTGTTGAGCCCTATCTACCCAAACATCAGACTGATTACATCGGAATTTGATGCTCTGGATATCACCCCCGTAACGCAAATGTTTTCACGCTAGTTTGTGGTACGAGATTCTTTTAGTTCGAGTCCCGGGTAAAAAAACATGTGTATTCGTAATTGTCTCACCATTTTTGTAAATGATTCTGGTCCCATCCATAATTATATTTTATCAATGAGATGTCAAGACCTACGTACCATGAAAACGTTTAAGAACTTTATCAAAAATGATTTGGATCTATGTAGAGGAACGATGGCTCATTAGTTGTATAAGTAACTTCTTGGTTTATACGAGACTTTTACTAGAAATATGTATGGCACTAAGAATTTTCGAAACTTATAAAAAAATCATAATCTAAAGATATTGCAGCGGAAATCATATTTTAAAATATTCCTTCATAAATTATTGTAATGAAAACGATCACGATGATAGCAAACTTTGCCTCGAATAGGAATTGGTGCGATGACAGTCTAAAAGGCTGCTTAATCGGACAAGAGAGCAGTATAGGTTTTTGCTTGTTAACCAGAAAGTTGTTATTTACTAACTTGCGCTCATCAGACGAATTGGACGGACACAGCAAATCAGTCCCGCCATACCTTGGTCACTAACACGTTGTGGTAACTATCGTGCTTTCACAATAACAGAATGTAGGACGTTCCTCAAATCACTTGTATTTGGACCTACCTGCACTGCACTCCCGAAAGGTTTCGCTGTGACGTTATGGCCAGAACCTATAAGAGGAGTTTCCGACTTCTTGGCGGCCAAGGATGTGGAGGTGACAGTCTGTAATTTCGAAGCCGGTGTTGGCAGTGACCCAACTGGCGTCACCGTTGGTTTCCAGGTACTTCCTCCCCTGCAAAACACACATTCACATTGTGGCAGAACACATTTCCTACTAAGCAGAGTATAAAGCATCGTCACGTTAGTGAAAAAACGAACTGTTCGATTATCACAGATAATATAACTATAAGGGATATGAAAAAAACATATAAACATTCCCATTTTCAGCTGGCCCAATCTTGCAGAAACAAACCAAGAGCAAAAATTGGTGTTTCAGGGGAAATAATAATGGCGTCATTGTAGGTACACAACTCAGGGACTTTGGAAGTAGTATTTCAAAACGTTTCATACAGGACAAGACAGCTGAAATTAAAGTGTATCAACAAGATTATTCTGAACTCAGGTGAAGAAAAAGGTACTGATAGTCTTATATAATTTGTACAATTTCTTAGCCTCTAATATTTTTAAGCAATTTGAATTATGTGTCCCGTGGCTCAAAGAGTGCGATTTTTTACTTCATACTCAAAGTACGTGGGTTAAAATCCTGGTAATTTGCACGCATTTTTCATTTTAAACGTCTAATAACATAGTACTTGGTGTAGAGAGAATAAAAACCTGGTAAAATTCAATGTTAAAAGTTAGACATTATGGATGTAAAAAAAAAGGATTCACCGTCATAGCTAATTAGTCTATTTTCCTCTACATATTGTATATGTAATTTTGATTAGGTACTCGTAAACTTAAATAAACTAAATATGTGTTATAAAAAAATCTCGATGCAGAAAAAATTTCCTACAAGATGTGTTAGTGATCGTTTCAAGGCGTTCCTCAGAAATAAAATAAGCCTATAGCAATGATGTTTTGGTAACATTCTCTTCCGTAATCACAAGTAATTAAAACAATTATGTAATTAATTCACTGCTCTAAATGGATATGTCGCCCCACCAATATTGATTTTAAATAAATTGAATTATACAATATATACGGCAAACAATACCACAAAAGATTGTCTTTCACTGTACTCTTTCCATGCAGTTGGGTTTATAGAAGACTGACTGTTCCACAGATATAATTATCTATGCCAAACAAATAGTAACGAGACAACCACAAAGAAAATATTTAAAATGCGCACATAAATAATTTCATTCGTGTTTTCTTTAACAGTAATAATGGTATTTTTATTTGTAGGTTTCGTTTCAGCATTTCCTGGTGAATTCGAGACCCTGAATGTGATTCACATTGTGAACTATTAACAAACGAATTTTAGTTCAGGTCGGTTGAATGTTTCCTTAAAAAACGCCATAGGCCCCAAACAATTTTAATGTTTGGGGCGTATGGCGTATGGCATGGTCGAAAAGTAAAAACACCGAGTTTCCTGACTAAGTAACTTCTGGTAATGTACCGAGCGAGTTGGTGCAGTGGTAACTCACTGGACTCTCATTCGGGGAGGACCCGGGTTCGATTCCCGGTCCTCTCATCCTGATTATGGTTTTCCGAAATCACTCCAGGCGAATGTTGGGATGGGTCGCAAAGAAAGGCCATAGCCGATTCCTTCTTAATCCTTCCCCAATCCCTCTTCCCTGTGCAACCTGCACCGTCTCTAATGACCTCGCTGTCGACGAAACGTTAACCTCACTTACCTACCTAGCTGTATCGTGATTAATGCAAATCGATGCATAGATTTTAAAAAATGAGGGGAGCACACACAAACTCACACACCACGTCAAACAGACAAGACAGTTATTTTCAAAGCATAGCTTTTCTTAGTACATTATTGTAAAAACGGCAAAATGAATCAAGGAATCACTGTTGGTCAGGTGAAAATCGCATATTACTGAATGATGACAAGTTTTGTGTGTGGTCATGATCAGAGCATAATAATGGTGATCATGTGTTATCTTTTTCTGGACAATGAGTCAGGCTGGAAGTGTAGGGTATGTTCTGCTGGTCAGTTAATCTTGCCATGACGAGATATCTGTAATCAGGGTTAATCAAGTTGGTGTTGAGATCTTGAAATTCATTGTTACTCCGGAAAGTATGTAAAATCATCGTAATAAATCAAGTGAACAAAGCCTGTAAAGAAAAAAATTGTATTATTTGGAATAGTGACAGTTTTTAGCATGGTTTTCGTTCGGAAGAAAATCTTTTCACGGATAAATTTAAGTTAAGTCAAGAAGTCCATTATGTTGGCATTCTAACTTTTGTCACATATAAATGCATTAATTACCGAACAAAAGTTTCCAAGATAGAACAACGCCGCCGGAATTATTCAAGAAATACGCAAGAGGTTCATTGTTTGCCCCCAGTGTTATTTATATATAATCATTGAAAATGCATATATTTTGTCATTTTCGTGATCTACAAATGTTTTATGTACGTGGTTACATTTCTGGAACATTGCTACTAACATTGTGCGCAGTCAAAGTGCATATTTACAACATTGCGCTTAATGAGGACTATATTGTGTTGACGGTTACAGCACATTACATTGTCACAAGCACAATAAATCCACATTGATAAATCGCAGATGGGTAAATATGTGGTTATTCACTGAATATAACCATTTTCAGAGTTCTATAATTAAGAATATTTGATTTTATGAAGAATTTGGTCGTTAATACCGTTAGTTGTATCATATTCACAAAATATGTTGTTTCAATTTTTCGATACTTAAAAAATTGGGAAGATATTCAAATATGTATATAGAAATAACTTAAATGAAAACAAGACGATGATTCTATTAACTTTTTTATAATACGTCAACGTGATGAAGGGAGTATGGAAGAAAAGTCGAAATATAATGTGCCTGTAATTTCCTAAGGCGCGTCGCTAAGGAAGGGAGTGGATGAGGAGCTTTCACAGAAACACCTAGCTTAACTTCAAAAACTACTCAACTGATTTTGGCGAAACAAGCATTATCAACAGTACACAATATTTCTCAAAAAGTTATACAAAGAAAAGAGTATAAATTAAATATATAATGTATTTAAAATTAAATACTGATTTAAAAAAATTTAAAATAAGGGTATAAAACAACAGATTAACTGTAGTGTCATCTACTGTCAAGTACAAAACATTACTACCACACATATCGGACTCGATCACTACAAATAAAATGAATGGCCATGAAATGTTTACAAATATTGCTTGTTGTAATGTGCATGTTAATAGAATAAATAATATTTTTCTTAGGCATGTTACTGAATGCCAAGGAAGTTATATTTTGCGTCTTTCATTTATAGCCTAGATTCCTTTGCAGTGTATGACTTTTAACCCTGGTAGTGAACCTTTCGCTGTGTTTCTGTAAATCTACGAGGCCTTATATTTGCATGCATTAATCAGATTCATGAAAGAGATATTATTTCTCAGAAGACTTAACTGTTTATGTGAGTAAACTTTAACTGCTGTTATAACTGTAGTTCAGTATCGGGTATATTCATGCAAAATTAAATTTAATTTGAACTTCATGATGAAACTTGGATTTTTCGTAGATTGTTTGGTACTACTGGTGGTAAGCATATTCTTGTGGTCATGTACAGCATATTTAAAATGTATATATAACACTAAAACTTATTTCATCAAAGTTGGTTCAGTGGTTTTTATTTTCGGGCAAAACAACCGCTTCACTGAGGAACGACCGACTCATACAAGTACACATATTCATAGTAATAGACGTTAGCGACACTACCGATACATGCATGCCATATCTGGTCTGATAATGGCAGGCATGTGACTTTGACAATTGATTCCAAGGCCGCCTCTGCCCAGAGGTAGAGGTTTGCAGCGTCGTGCGGTTCGGTGCTTCTATTGGTGAGAGACCTCCCCGTAGTTATAAGTCACTTCCCCCCCCCCCCCCCCCCAATTCACCTACGAAGCTCCGTGCACTTACAGCATACGGCCGAAATATGCTCTGTTAGAGCGCATGGCTACGGAGATTGGCCGCTGCGAGGTAACACAGCATTATTCTAGATACAAATGTTCCCGAGAACATATGCTACTATAGGCTATATTTAGGACATTATTATAGGTCAATTAGGCTAGCTTAATATGTCTTTTCATCCGCAGGTCCTTGCCGTCTTTTAATATTCTAGTAAAAACCAGTAAGAGCCAGCACTGCTGACACTTACTGGCCGCTCATTTTCTCTCCTTTAGTTTTCAGGTTCATAGAAGAGATCGGGGGGAAGAGGCCCAATAGCGTCACTTCTCCCACCAGAGAGGCGCCCAAAAACCTCTCTGGTTACTGCCGGCATCAAGTTAAGAATAAACAAAGTTTCCCCCCCCCCTCTCTACTAGTATTTCCAACTCTATTAACTAAGAGCATGTTTTCCAAACACTTTGTCTCCTGTAGCATTCTATTTAATTTAATGCATGCAATAATTTTTGAAATTTTTACTTCTCTGTCGCAAGGGTTTTTACGTCTCTCTTGGCGGTTTTTTCCCTTGCTCTTCATTGTTAAGACTAGCTCTAAGTACACTTAGGGAGGTAGTCATGGCCCTAAAGTGCAGGCCATGGCTGCCCAATTTCTCTTTGCCGTGATGCATGTCTCCTTGCATGATTTTCCTTCCTAGTAGGCGTAAGGGGTTAGCCCTGAGACGCAATAGACTCGCGCCCTACCTTCGGGCCGTAACTTCACATAACACTTAGAATAAGGTAGTTTAGAAAAAAAGTGACTTTGACAACTTCTGCCCAAACAGCCATACAAATCGCCCTACAAGCTGGAAAAAGGCGGATGAGATAATTTACATACACACCGCATAAGAGTAATTTTTACAGTGCATCAGAGGATCTTGAGCAATATTAGCTTCAGTGATTGAGTGAAATAGGTAATAGAACAAGTTGATTGTGAGAGAAGGGCTAACTGCCAAACGGATATTTGGTCATTTTGTAATGGACCAGACTACCTGTATTTGACACGATTAGATTTAAACTGTGCACCATTATCTGTAACAATAACAGATTTAAAAAATAGACATTTTGAAACAACAATTGGTCACTTTTGCTTAAAGTAGCCTTACGAAACGGCAGCCAAAAAATATTCAAAGTGTCGATTCACGCTAGCAACACCAAGTTCCCTGATTTATAGCGAAGAAAGTGATCTAGAAAGTGAAAGATAAAAATCTGCAATGGCCACTCTACAACATCGCATGAGAATACCATATATGATTTCTCACACAGGTTTGCTTAGTGCACACATTTTGCATAATTTTAATTTTTCAGAAACATCCTAATACATGCCCTTCCAAATAAACATATGCCTGATTGCATTGATAGTTTTATAAGTTCCCAGATAATCTATTAAAGTTAAGACATTAAAGAAATGAAAAACCATACCACGAAGATTTTGAGGTAGAATAGTTTCAAGTTCGTTTGAAAATCAAGGTTTAAAAACAAAATACCTTGTAGAAAAGTTGTACTGTTTGGGAGCTTACACTTCCGAAATTGATTAACATTATCACAAATATATGGATCAGATTTTTTGTGAGTTTTCGTGTACTGATCAACTAATGAGAAATCAGTCAGAAACTGAGAAAACCCAGCTCAGGTTTAGAATAAATGTCCTCTAAATAGTTCTCAAACATGCGAGACAGTGAACTCACGACGATGTACTGGGTTTCACGAATATAGTGAATTTTTAATTTCAGTAACGGAATTGTAACAATCCAAATTCCTGTTCATCAGAGTTGTTTCGGGTGTGCGAGCAGCCACGAAAAGCATGGTTATCAGTTTTCGAAAATAAATTTTTGTGTTCCAAAAACTCCTTAAATATGGCGGATGTGTCAAACACATTAGCGAATCTCATCCGCAGGTCCTCTTCACTGGCGATGGGTGTTTTGGAAACTGATGTTTAAATATGTTTCTAAATGAAAAAATGAAGAAATTCGAAAGGCGTCGTTTTTAGTAAACATGCGAGTTAGGCTATCAAGGCAATTCTACCAATCCATATTTCAAGATGTGCTGTATTCAGATATGTTTACAATTCCCTGGTAAAATATAATAGGGCACCATCATGTTGGACTCACAACTACATACACACATCAAGTAAAATATCCTCTTGCAGCTGTGGTATTGAGTGCTCAACTACCCAACAGTAAACACAGTGCTTAGTCGTGTATGTATACTGATGGCCCAATGAGATGGTAGTGCACAATGCATTACCATATTTGTTATCTTTGAACATGTTCTGTGAACTGTTATATAAAATTGTAATATTATGGAGATCAGTAAATTAAGAATCAAGATTATGTTTGTTTCATGCATACATCACCAATTTGCTTAATTCAGAGATTTACCAACATGTACTCTGTGTATGTCTGTTAACGTATGCTTGCCTAGCTACACCTGCCCACATCAAGCGGGTTAAGTGTCGCACACATGCCAGATACAAACACTTAATATTTTAATGTATGCTAGAATCCTTAAAAATGGTAACAAACTACCACCGATGCAAGGTTATGATTTCTGTGGTGAACTAACTGTTTCGAGCCGATGTTGTTGACATGATACAGAACACTTGGGTCAACAAGGAGTAAAAATAAATGTCGACCATAATCGATGCATACAGAAAATTCGCCTGGGCCAGATTGGCCAAGTTGAAGACTATGGTTCATGTAGCGAAGGCGACGGTGGACACATTGCACAAAGAATGCCTCTCGACCAATCCACAAACCGACCATGGCAAGGTATACAATGAAAATTCATGGCACTGATGAAGAAACACGACATATCCCATCATTCCACATACAGAAATCTCAAAGAATCTATCTATCGAGAGGTTTGAGAGAAATTGTAAGGGTAAGATATAAAGGAATCTCGCTGCGAAGAGTTGGAGCTACTGCTGAAGCTATTATGGAAGATAAATTTCAACATTCTCTATTAAATGCATGTGAATTCCGAAGATCTCAAAACCCCTTCCTGCTTCGAATTGGTACTTCGACCATAAAGGAGGAATCCTCGCATGTATAAGGTCAGAGTCGTAGACTTGGTAGGCAGCTCTAAACAGAAGTGACATCTTCGATAAGGAGTTCACTGTGAATTGCAGTTGCGATAGTTCCATGTGTGACATAAACAAGACTACAGTCCGAATACAAGGCTACAGTCCGAGGACCCATTATCTCTAAGATATGAACAATGTACCTATCTGTTGTAGTTTCTAGGCCGAAGATATCCAGTTTACCAAGTTTCTAAATGTGTACTTGGCTGAGAAAGTGTTGAAATGGCATAATGGGCAAACATAGGTCAAATTGAAGAGAAAAAAGTGGGAGGGGGGTGGTTTCTAAGCCTGCTGAAATGACTGGGTCGCTTATGCGGATATTGAAGGTCAACTCAACTGGAAAGAGAATGAAGGTAAGAGGACTGGAAAGAGGATGTATGAAATGTATTTATTCAATTACTAATTTATTACATTATAATATACATATATGTTTCAATAAAATTATTAAAAATCATGTGTTCTACTTTTTTTAAACCACTGAAAAATACCTGCTTCCTTCGAGATTGTTTTCGTATATATTTTGTAATGCAAATAAAACTTAAATTTAAAAACTAATATAAAAATAAGCAAAATCATGTCATGAAAATAGGAGAGGATAATTAAATACTACGAATTTGGGCCTCACAGACATTTAAGACAAATTTAAATCGAATCACTCTAGCCAACAGGTTTGGAAATAGACGACATGGGTGTTTTCTGGTGGCACATGCTACAAATACGAGTTACCAGAGCGCTCGGGTGGACAATACTGAAGCAAGAGTTATCAGCGCAGTCTAGTGTACAACTTCCGAGACAAAGTGTGGTGGTATGGATACAGGAGAAGGGGCAGAGTGAGACAACTAATTGGTGGTGGTAGAGAGGAACTGATAAAGCAGTCGATCTAATGCGAGTAAGAAAAGGAGTGGGATTGACATATTAGCCGAATGAGTAGTCTTGTTAAATATAGTGGTTGGGTGGAGGCTTGCCGACTAAATAGCCAATTAATAATTGGCTCAGGTTGGTCATTTGCTGGTCGCTATACAGGGAGGGGCTGGGTTATTGTTTTGCCATCTTCACGAGAATTGAACCCCATAGTGCATGTAGAATAACTGGACGAAAAACACTACTTGCCAGTATGTAAATAAGCATATTTCAATTTTTTTTCGAGGTATAATATTTAAATATCAATTTTTGAATTTCTTTAGTACTTGTACTTGTTTATAAATGTCAACGTCTTTAAAATGTTTTGAGATTTTATAAACACTCTTATAACAATTTTCAGAATTGTTTTAGAATTTATTTCAATTTAAAAAACTTTCGGATCCACGATTTAATGGGTTTAAGGTCACCACATCCAACATGGTAATCGGATCAATGTAAACAACATGGCCACTTATATATATCCTTAATGTTTGGCTCAAACATGCAGGATTTGTGGAATATTTGGCTCATAGAAAGAGCGGCCTCGAATCCACCTTGCTGCATTTAGGGCGTTTTGGCTAGCATGCGAGAAGCTTCGAATTTGCTTTTGATATTTGAGGACTCCTGTGAAAAATAGCTGAAGTACAAATTATTCTATCAGACAGTTCACATATTTTTTGGGAATTTTTTTTTTGTGGAAAAGACAATTTTGGAGTTAAATCATTAATGATTGATGGGCTTTTGGGGTAAAATGGGAAATATTGTCAGTCATGATGTCACAGCACAGCAATCGAGCGCGACCCCCAGCTAGGAGAGCATCCCAAATGGCAAACGATTCTTGGATATGACTCCTGGTGCTAGTTCCAGAAGCCCGTTGATACACCACTACGGCAGAAATGGGTTTGCATGGCTAAAATGTTGTGGCATTTTCTTTAAATACCAAATTCCTTAGAATTCCCTACACATCTTACCACTAAAACAATTCTATCGATTTACTCATTCATCTTCAACGATATCGTACAAAAACTTTCTTTAGTGTCGACTGACCTGTTATCTGTATACCCAAACAACAACCACACTTACCTGCCATTTTGGATGATAGTACCACATGAAAAAATAAAGCTTTTATGTTATATCTCAAAAACTACTCATATAATGTTCTTTAAATGTGGCAAGTAATACTATGATAGGACAAGTAAAGATAAGTAAATCAACTTTAATAGGCACTTTTTTTCAGAATGGCGGCCATACAAATATTTTGGGATAATTTTGTATAACTACCATACCATATGGCCATTTTAAACCAAATTTTGTACTCTGATTTTACGTATTACAAGCATCATATAAGCTAAACAACACTCACTTTTGTCTACCATTTTGTAAGATAGTGCAGCATGTAAAAATAAATATTTTACATTATATCTCGAAAACTACTCAACCAATTTTCGCCTAATGTGGAATGTGAGAAATACTTACTATGATAGGCCAGCTATATATAGGTAATTAAACTTTATTAGGCAACATTTTTCCACACGACGATCTTTTAGGTTTATTTGCCATAACTACCATTCCATTTTACAATTTCAATCAAATTTTGTACGCTGACAGTTTCTATTACATGCATCAAATAAGGAAAAACTGCCACTTTTGTATGCCATTTTGTAAGATACCACTACATGAATTAATCAAGTTTTTGAGTAAGTTCTCGGTAAACATTTGACAAATTCCTACCAAATTTGGCAATCAAGTAGTACTGCTGCATTTGATATTTATAAATACGTTTCAAGAATGTCAGACACTTATTTTAAAAATGGCAACCATCTAGTTATTTTAGCATACTATGCTATACCTTCGAAACCATTTCATCAATTCCTACTTAACTTTGTATGCTGGAAGTATATGTAACAAACATCAAATATGTCTTCACGGAGCCTTTTATGTCCTCCTTTTTGTAAGTGTGTCACACGAAATAATAAAGTTTTATATCATATGTCGGGAACCAGTTGGCATATTCCTACAAAATATGGCAAACAGGTAGTACTTCAGAATGTGATGTTAACTGCTATGTATTAGGTACGCCAGACACTTGTTTTAAAAAATGCGGCTATATAGCTACTTAATTGTTGTATGTTATATTGTCGAAACCATGTAATAAATTCCTTTGGAACATTGGATGATGACTGCATATATTACAAACATCAAATGTGTATACAAAATCTCTTTTGCCCACTATTGTAAATTAATATCACTTGACAAATTAAAATTATGTGATCACTGAAAAAACAACCGATTTCTACCAAATTTGGCAAACATTTATCACTATGGCAGGCAATGTAAACAGATAAATTTTGAGCGAGCCAGACACACGTTTTCAAAATGGTGGCCATACGAACATTTTAGCTCCGAACTTTAATCTACGAAACTGCAAAACCAATTTCAACTTAACTTTGTATGCTGGCAGTATAAATTACAACCATCGAAATTGTCAATGCAAAGCCTCATTTCTCCGCGATTTTGTAAGATAACCCCACATTAAATAATACATTTTCGTTACATAACTCGGGAAACAATTAACCAATTTGTTTTGAATTTGGTGAAGAAGTTATACTGTAGTAGGCTATATTAATTTACATGTTTTAAGTATGTAAATATTAATTTCTGAATTGCGCATATACAAAAATTTTTACTTATTGTTATATATCCACGAAACTATGTAACATATTTAAATTTGACTTAGTATATTGTGTATAAGATAATAATTGAATGTGCTAATATATAAACTGTTTGCCCTCCATTTATGAAGATCTTCACATGAGCAATAAAGATTTTATGCCATATATCAAGTACCAATCAACCATTATGCCCCTTGCCGGATTTTTTGCAAAGTAGTGCCAGATGAGTAAATTGAACATTTCGTCATATTTGCGGAATAATTCGACTAATTTCCACACAATTTTGTACCTACAGAAGACCATGTAAAGTTACATGATTTAAATAGGGGCATATCTATTTAGCAATCTCAATCAAACTTTTAATGCTGACATTATGCATTAAAAACGTCGTGTACAGATCCTTTTTTTAAAGCAATTTTGTAAAATAGCGCCATTTAAGAAAATAAGGTGTTCGCACCATATCTCGGGACCAATCAACTGATTTCCATCAATTTTTTTTCACACAAGTAGCGTTATGGTAGGCCATGTAAAGTTATGTGTTTTAGTGGTTCAACACTTATTTTCAAAATGATGGCTGTGTATATATTTCAGGTTAGTGAACACTATCATTCAGAATATTACACTGATTACATCTGAAGTTGATGCTCCGAATCCTACCTCAATGATGCAGTTTATTGCAAGCTTGCTTAATTTACGAGTTTTTTCTGAATTCGAATCCCGGGTAAGTCACTCGTGTATTATTTGTGCCTTTGTACTGTTTTACATGTTTCTGGTTTCATCTCAAATGATTTTGCTGTCAATGAGATGTTAACGCCTACCTACCATCTAAGCTTTCAAGAACTTTACTAAAATGTATATGCACCCATGAACCATTCGAAATGTAAGCTGACTAGAAGTCTTATTGGAATAAAATTATCGATAAAATTCTAATGATATTGATCGAAACTGTAATTATAATTAATGGCCACATTGGTTCTACCACTCGAGAGAGAAGGGAAAATTGTCTCCAGAAATTGCTTGTCTGGTATTTTGCCTTTTTTTTTTACATTGTGACAGCTTCTTTCAGAAATTTTATTAGCTGTTAAACATCAGTCCATCGCAATTAAGTAAAATTGTAAGTAGACTCTCAAGGAGATGTCAGATCTTGACATGCATAGAAAATGAAGATGAAGCATGAGTTGAGTTGTAACAAATTATCGTACTGTGACAGGAGAAGGAGGTGGGAGACTAGAATGGTGGTGTGGCTCGAATGCAGGATGGCTGCAGTGGTGTGGTTGCCTAAGGTTCGAACCTGCGAATTTACAAGTATTTGAGGCCATGATTGGAAGAAATGAAGGGCACAGGGATTTCGTAGTATATAGAAAGGAGGGGCTGGAATTGGGTTGGGGAAGGATGAAGATAGGTTCACGAAAGACGAGGAAATGGCAATCGGAAAAATTTCGGGTGCTTGTGTGTTCACAACTGCACGTTTTGTAATCTGGGATATAGTGAATGAAACACGAGGGCGCATTGAGAGTTAGATGAGGGTGGAGTATCAGATGAAGTCAACTGTGTGGGAACCCTTGTGGATACAACCATAGCCTAATACGTTGTGCCTCGGTCTAATATAAACAGACTAATGAGGTAGCGATATGTTAAATAGAATGACAGGGTGATTGATGACGTGAAGAGTGAAGAGGGTGTATACAAACTAGCAGACACTAGAAAATCTGTGTTAAACCTGGAGATTAAACAGAGGCTTCGAAAATTTTGAAACAGCAAAATTTTCAAAACATTTCGTTACAGTGTCTAAAAATATCTGAAGGCTGAGCGACTGTGCTAAAGCTGGATACATTCGCCTAAACACCCAAATGTGTGTTCACGATTTCCTGGCACTTAAACTTAAATCACCTGATAACTTATTTAACTGTTGCAGATAAATATCATGAAATTGGTTTTGAGTCACCGAGTATAATATTTATAGACTATGTGCAACATGGATAAGCCTAGTTAGACATTTGCTTAGGCTAAAAAAGCACAAGCTTCATTGCAATGATATGTCTGTCTTGATTAATCCTTTACCTTATTTGTATGCAGACACCCTGTTCGGATATTAAATTGACGTCTCTCAAATGTTCGACTGAGAAATGAATACCATAATTTAAGAAAACTTGCACCTTGTGCATTTGTTGCCCGTCTCCAGATGTTCAGTGCTGCGAAGTGTGTTATAGTGGGACAAGAGAGATACGCAGACCCTAGTGTCAGCTGCCAGTCACGTGACGAGCACTTGAGATAGTGGAGGGGAGTAGTCACTCAGTAGCTCGCGGCACTGCTGGATCGGTCCGGCAAGGTTGTTGGGCGGCCCGAGTTACACGGTACGACTTACCTCCATGGCATCTACTTAGTGAACGAAGTTCGGTACACCAGTGCGGGTCATGGGTAGAGAGGCCATGGGGGACGTGCGGTTCCGAACCCCCACTGGGGTTGTAAGGATCCCTACTGTAATCGCGATGAACCCATGGATCCCGAGTTACACGGTACGACTTACCTCCATGGCATCTACTTAGTGAACGAAGTTCGGTACACCAGTGCGGGTCATGGGTAGAGAGGCCATGGGGGACGTGCGGTTCCGAACCCCCACTGGGGTTGTAAGGATCCCTACTGTAATCGCGATGAACCCATGGATCCCGAATCACACTTATACCGAAATTCCTTATTTATTTATTATTACTTTTGCGCCGTCTCATAAAATAAGAGTTCCGTTCAGTTTATTCATTTATTTCACTATCGGGCATATATTAAGTCCGGCGTTTTGGGTGTGGCAAGCATCACAAGAAATTGGACGAAACTATTCTGCGCTAGCTCAGAGGCATACGCGTAGAGGCGATAACGTTTAACTTACTCAGCGTTTATGGGTGTTATGGAAATAAACAGTGGTCTAACGTTATTATTTCGTAATCAATAACATTGTATTGTGTCCCAACAAATATACCATGCAAAGTTAAAAACATTTTACTGTCTATCAATATGATCACAAAAATGTGGTAGCATACAGCTCATATGTTTACTATTATTAATTAAGAGCAATACCCCGTAAATTTTATTTGGCAAAAATAATATAATACTTCGTTAAATTTCTACGTTCACTTAAATGAAACAGTTTGATTAAAAGTAAATAACTAGCTCAAATGTTTATGCACTACATCATTTTGAAAAGAACTTCATAAATTGTAACTCAATAACAATGTGTTTTTAAGGCAGTCAGATACGTGTGGTTGAAATCCGTTGTAGCGTATTTGAAAAATGTGCGTGTTGACGAAACTATTAAACGCGCCCCCAATAGGTTTACCTACGAAAAGAAAACACATTCCAAATGGCGAAGAAATTATACTATCAACACATCACGTAAATTGTAAAAATTAATTTCATGCCCTCCAAAAATAGCTAAAAACTGCTTATTCAGACTGCCATATCTCACATAATGCAAACCGGATACATTGGAAGCTAAGACATAGGCATTCATTAAACATTGCTACAGAGAAGCGTCCAATAAAATTAGAGGATCGCCGCTTAAATTTCTGAAGTTCTACAATCACGACGAAACTATTCTGCGCTAGCTCAGAGGCATACGCGTAGAGGCGATAACGTTTAACTTACTCAGCGTTTATGGGTGTTATGGAAATAAACAGTGGTCTAACGTTATTATTTCGTAATCAATAACATTGTATTGTGTCCCAACAAATAAATTTAATACACCTGAAATGAAAGCTCGGCCACCAAGGCTTCTCTTTCTGATGGCCGTGGGTATAGAAACCAAGTTGCTATGATAACAATAAACATCTTTCAAAAACGAGCCCTTACTATATAAATACGCTTTCTGCACCCTTATTGCAGAGACAAGAACGGTAGATCGTATACAATGCTGCAGCGCAATTCAATGAACAAAAATAAAAAAGTAGTTTAAATTTATGTGCTTCTTTGAAGCAACAAACGCCGCAACAGGAAATTCAGAATCAACAGTCACACGAATTTGACAGACGATACACAGGAAAACCAGCCTTACTTTTCAATGCCTAAATATATTAACATGGTACCAGAAATTAATTGAAGTAGATGATTTTACATGCGGTGCTGTGTGGAGGAAAATACACAAGTCTTACATTGTGAGGAAAAGTTCCAAGTTTTACAGTGTATGTTCATATTTGTCTATTATTAGTTGTGGCAAAATTTGATGAGCAGCGTGAATCTTTTTGTTTACAAATTTTTATTTTACTTCCCGGTTTTGCAATTTTAGTAGGTTAATAAGCCCTAGAGTACCATCTCGACACTTTTGATTGGTTTTTGTTAGCTTTCCATAGACTGGGCTAGAAAAAATCACTGATTAGTTATATAAACTTGTAGGTGCTTATACATTTTTATGCTCGTCTGAAAGACGTTTATGTACAGATTTGTGGCACAAGCAACGAATCAAGACATTATATTTTAACATCACTTGTTCAGTGTTCTTTTGCCACTATAAGAATAGGAAAACCCGTTTTAGATATACTGGTTACGTTTGAAAAAATTAACATGTTTCCAAATCTGATGATGAACTCGTAATGAAATAAAATCCGTGAGTTCCATTTTTGCTCGTGTAATACGGACTCAAACGCCGAGAAGCGATTTTCCACCTCTCCTGCCATGCCGCCACTGCGCAGAAGGAAAATGGCAGGAAATTTAGTTTTTTGTCCAACTATTACATACCAGTTCGTCTTTTAAGAAATGTTCAGGTATCATATTTGCCACTGTTGGATAATAATTACTACGGTTACCACAAGAAAAACTGAATAAACTGGGACAATAAACTAACTATATATTAACACATGTGAAACTGCATGCAATGGCATGCATGACACTTAATATCCATTATTAAATACGCAGAGTGCAAGAATATTATTGCATAGTATTTGAAATACAAACAAAATAGTTTAAAATTAATAACTCAAGAAATAAACTAAATCTATAGGGAGAAGAGTTATCTTTAAAAAAAATAACTAAGATTACATCACAAATGTGCATGTTGCGCGTTGATAATCTTATATTAATTTTATCTTTCATAGTTCCACCAACTGCATAAAATAATCTTCATGTAGTCAATTTACAATAACAATGTACCCTACATGACTTAATTATTTTTATTGCAGTCATGTTTTAGTTAGCTTGCTCAATTTTATGCACATTTCCTTTCTTTGTAATGTGATAATATTTTATTTCAGTGGCCAGTTTAGTACGAAGAGATATAACTAATTTCTTAAATTTTCAAGCAGGTAACAAAATCCAAGTATTTTCAATAAGTTATGTCTTTTTTTTTTTCGTTTTGTATATAATTGTATTCTAGAGCACGTGGGCTCTCATGCTTTATTTCGAAATATTATAAGTTGTAATTTTTCTAGAGATTCAACAATAAATTGTTTAAATAGTCAAATTTTTCCAGTGCACGCCGTTCCATGTGCTGAAATATAATAAATAATAAAACACAATTTAACATTATTTATCAGAATATTTTTCTTATAAATTCATTGGCGAACAAATATCTTGACACCTTCTTCCTCAAATTATTTTGTAATCATTTTTAATTAAAAATTCAATTTAATATGATTGTTTCTCACCAATACTAACATCATCACATTTGTTTTTGAGATCCACAATCACCTCCATTTATCTGAAAATAAAATTTAAAAATTAATAAATAATATTTTTAAACTAAATATTTTTTTTATCAAATGTTAGGTATATCATTCGTTTTATTAATAACTACAGTATATCTATTACATTTTATTCAAAATAAGAAAATATTGTTTTGAAAATGCTTTCTTAAATTTTTTTATATAACTTCAGATGCCAAATTTTTTGTGCCTAACATATTATGTAAAATATGGGTGAAACATATTGAGAATTTTCCACCATGTTATTGTTAAACAAAAGGAAAATTTGTTCGATTTTTTAGAGAAATGATATGGTAGGCGCATGAAAAAATTCACCACACATTATAGGACAAAAAATATTAGTGTCGATAAATCATGGACCCATTTAATTTAATTCAACTCTAGTATAATAAATTCAGTGGATCCACTCGATTTGCTGAAAATTCTATGAAATCTAAATTTTCATTAGTTATTAAGATATTTTGTGATAATAAATTTAACCAAGTATCAGTAAACCATAAATCTAATTTTTTTTTGTTCTTATTTTTATTGATAAACTAAAAAATATTTAATTGTCTAGCTTTCACATTAATTTCATATTTGTTTTTTGAGATTCAAAATAGTCTCACTTTATATGAAGACAACATTAAAAAACTAAATAGAAATAAGTTAATTGTAATTATACACATTATGAAATATCAGTCGGCAGCATCTACTGGCTAAAATACAGCAACACAAAATTACATTTGTTAAAACCTTTTTTTAATTTTTAAATTGTTATATAATAATATATTATAATTTTATTAATATTAAAGAGATAAATATAAAATTTGAATTTCTGAAAGTCCATTGTTGAACTACCCTTTAATATTAATGAAATTATAATATATCATTACATAACAATTTTAAATTAACCTAAAAATATGTAACAAATGATGTGCTCTCCAAAATTCAACTTCTTATTAAAACAATTTCTAATAAATTGGAAACAGTACAAGAGATTTACAAGAGAGGTAAGATAGATTTTCTAAAGAGTATGTAGTCAAGAAATATAAACTTCAAAATTAATATATCCTTGATAAGGAATTTGCAGAACTAAGAGAAATAATCACAAAAAATATAAAGAGTTATTCTTGTAAAAAAAAAGAACCTATACAAAGTATGCAAAATGTATTAATAGTTCTACTTATTCGGAATATGTTAGTTACATAAAAAATACTCATCCATTTTATAAACCAGAGAAAATATTGTTTAGTGATATTGAACAACTTTTGACGATTATTATATGTCTATAGAAAAAACTGAATATTTAGTTAATGAGTTATTATATTTTCAATTTAATTTGATACCTGAACATTTCTTAAAATACGAACTGGTATATTATAGTAGGACAAGAAACAAAAGTTCCTTCATTTTCCCCATGTGCAGTGACGGCCTTCCCCTACCACGGCACAACTGGAGAGGTAGAAAACTGCTTCTCGGCATTCTAGTCCGTATTACACGATCAAAAATGGAACTCACGATTTTCCTTTCAAGTTTTGGATTACTGTGCCACCAAAAAGTATTTGTTAACAAAGACAATGGTGTACAGACAAAAGCAAAGAATATATAAGCTATATTATCTAGAGTCATTCAGTTAGATAATAAATTCTCTACTGTTGATCATCCTTCACCAGTTCCTGACGACGATGCTCGTTCACATATTTCGAAATTTCGTTTAGAAGAACGCAAAAAGCTTTGCCGACAGGTGTTACTGATTGATCAAAATTCACAAACATCTGACATTGCTGTTGGCAATGCTTCCACGTTTCCCTCGGAGACACTAGCATAATTGCAGCTGTCGGGTACAATTTCAATTGGACTACAAATGGATTACTGGTTTCCTAGGGGAAAGTTGACTTGAACTGAATGTTGTTTCTTTTTATTAAAATTAAAGGGAAAATTGACGTAGTATTTCCAGTACAGAGAGGCAGCATCTCTGATAAACTTGGAATCGCGGCGAATAATCCTGATCCCATCGAGAAGGGCACATCTACATCGCGACTGGTGCCAGGGGCAGTTATGTACGATGTGGATGTGTCCGTATTCCTCGCTGTGTCGGTAGACACAACAGAATCTACTGTACCTCGATTCACACTTGGTGCGTTGTCTTTCAGTAAGACGTCGCAACAACTGATCAGCCTCTCGACTGGATTTATAAACATAGATATCGTGTATGATATTACCTTTTCTATCTGATATAGCAAATCATTCCATATAATTTCTTCTGAGGAGATCTCTACAGTTGAACACGTTTGTATAGATTTAGACTATGGTGGAGAAATATTTGCCTGTTTGAAAAACAATTCTGCTCGCCAGCAGATCATGTTTCGTGGTGAGAGTAGCTCAGTTGCTCATTCTACCTTACATTAATTAGTCCAACTGGGGAATTGTCCAAAATCGCAGACTTTGTAGTTCCTGAACAACGTGGTGCTGGTGGTTTCGGTTCTACAGGACGAAATTCACTGTAAGAGTGAATACTGTTTCGCTGCGCGGTACTGCCATCCATGCATATGTGACTCGCCGCGTTTAACCGGTTAAACCAGAGCTCGCTCCAGCGACCCTCAGATGCGCCACGCTCACACACGCAGCGCACCTGGCGGCCACTGCCTGTACAATATTTAAACTCTGTACACTACAAGAAATAAACTTTTTGTAACAACCATGAGATAAATAAATTTACATATATATACATATATTTATACATTTTTGAAACATTGAGTGTAACGTATACCATCATGAATTTAGGACCATTGGACTTCATTGTCTTCTTGGCGAGCAACATGCAATTTGTAGGTGGCACGCTAAGACAAGATTTAGCAAAAATATTGTATGCTATAAAAACGTGTTCAACCCTAGAGAGCTCATCAGAGGAAATGATATGGGAAGATTGACTTGATCAGCTGGAAAAGGTAAGATCATACACGATATCTATGTTTATAAATCCATTCGAGACGCTGATTAGTTATTGCGACGTCTTACTGAAAGACAACGCACAAACTGTAAATCGAGATACAATAGATTCTGTTGTGTCTACCGACACGGCGATGAATACGGACACATCCACATCGTCCATAACTGCCCCTGGCACCAGTCGCGATGTAGATGTGCCCTTCTCGATGGGGTAAGGATTATTCGCCGCGATTCCAAGTTTATCAGAGATGCCGCCTTTCTCGACTGAAAAAACTACGTTAATATGTTCATTTATTTCATTAAAAAGAAACAACATTCAATATATGTGAACTTCCCGCTCGGAGACCAAGAATCCTTTTTTAGTTCAATTTAAATTGTACCGACAACTGCAATTATGAAAGTTTCTCCGGAATAAATGTGGAAACATTGCCAACAGCAATGTCAGATGTTTGTGAATTTGGTTCAACCAGTAACACCTGTTGCCAAAGCTAACTGCACTCTCCTGAACGAAATTTCGAAACATGTGAACGAGTGTCGTCGTCAGGGACTGGTGAAGGACGATCAACATTAGAGAATTTATTATTAAAAAGAATTACTCCAGCTAATCTAGCTTACATATTCATTGATTTTGTCTGTACACCATTATCTTTGGTGGCACATAAATCAAAAGCTTGTAAATACTTAAAAAATTGATATACAACTAGGTATTGAAACTGTAAAATGTATTATTAATAGTTTTACTTATTCAACACTTGTTAGTTATATAAAAGGTACTCATCTATTGTATAAATCAGAGAAAATACTGTTTAGTGCTGTTAAACATCCTTTTGATTATAATTATATGTCTATAGAAGAAACTGAAGATTTAGTTAATGAATGATTATTTTTTCAAGTTAATGGACACAAAGCGTCTATATTAAAAAAAATTAATTTGAAAAAATTGTATGATGAATTTAAATTGTCTAGAGATAAGAAAAATGTTATTGAAGTAGCGTCACCGCCAAGTGCGTATAAATCTACATTTTATACATTGGTCACCGATGCAATGTTGAATACTGCTTCGCAGCCACAATAATCTGCATGAATATTTTGGTTTACAAAATATTGTAAATGTAGGACTTACAATTATTGATGACCCAAAATTTGATGAACCAAGTAATGATACTCTACTTTTTTTATTTAGTGGGGATAAAATTAACTATGCTGAAGAAAATCTTAGCGATGATACTGCTACAAAAACGCAATTTATAGTTTTAGCAAATAAGCACCACTTCATAGGGAAAATATGGAATGATGGATGTATAGATATGAATGGAAAAGTTGGAATTATATAAAGGCCAATAAAAATTAAATCCATTATATTGTATAAAAAGTTTGATCTATTTCAATAACAATACACGTAATAAAAGAGTAATGTACTACTGGTATATCCATACAATGCACAACCAAAAATTATAGATTAATACATTATTTTACTTGTGCTTCTGCCTCAGCCTTTTTTCCTTGCTTCAACACGTGCTTTATATAATACATCATAATATGGTTTAATAAATGAAAAAATATCATATATTCTAGCAATGTTCTGTTCAACAGTATATATATATATATATATATATATATATATATATATATAATATTTTTAAATGTTCTTACATTAGAATTCATAATACCTGAAGAATAATCTTTAAATTGCTGAGTTGGTTCGGGCAATGTTTCCCAATTTTGAGATACTGTTCTACCTTCCACATTTTGATATCTGCCATAATAACTAGTTACTTATGCTGCATCTAAAGCACCTAAAGCAAATGGATCTCCGTATACTTGCTCAGTATGTCCTTTAATAGTTTTTCTACTATATAAATTATCTGGTATATGATAAATAACATATTCAGTCATAACACATGTAAATAAATAACAATTGAGAAAATCGTTTGGAATAGATGGATCATTGCTTCTAACTCGATAAATACCAAAATGTAAACTGGGTTGATTTTTACATTGTTAGCACCACCTGGTTGAGAAAATAATGTTGATGACTTTTCAATAACTTGATAATAATTATTGTACAATGGACCTTGTGGTAAAGTACGATATTTTCCGTCACAATTATTTTGCGTAACAGGTCTATTTGCACTTACATTTACTGAACCAGATGGAGCAATAGTCATATGACCTGTATTATATTTAGTATTTGTAGCAAAATAAAATATTTGTTTCAAAAAATTTTATTATAATACCATTGGAAGGTTTATATGTATATTGAAAAGGGGTAATTTTAGCTTCTGTCCAAGTGAATATTACAATTAGTCTATTTAAATGTGCTAAAGTAGCATCAAAATAACCAACATAATAATAAGTAGTATAATCATTTGTATTAATAACCGTGGACCAAGGATGATCACTAGAAATGTCACAAATTAACAGATAATCTCCTTGTCTTTGTCGAGATATTTTACCCCATACCCTTTCTTCCCAATCTTGCCATGCTACTGCAGTAATTTTATTTATAGTCATATAACCTCCTGAATAAACTGGTTTAACAGGTCTTCAAACATACGATTCATTTGAGCCTACAGCATAACCACTTTTTACACAGTAAAATGCAGTTGCTGTTCCTGCTAATGTAGAACCTGTAGCAAATTATGTTAGTTCATGTAAAGGAATTAATTACAATTACATTGTACAACTTGAATATTAGGATATAAAACTGAACATTCTTGTGGAGTAAAATTGAAACATAACATTTTGATAGCATACCCAACTAATGAATTCACAAGAGAATAATAACTTGAATTTACATCAATATGTTCTTAAGTGTTATAATAACATGAATGTCCCCAATGAATATTTATAAATTCATTTCTAAAATTAAATATCGTCTATCTCTAGGACTTTTATAAAATGTTAATTGGGCACCGGCACCACTTGGAATATAGCCTCCACTATTACCACCTCCAATAGATGTTGAATGCGATTCACATGTATGCGATTCTGCACCAACTTCTGCAACACGTTCGGGATGCATACCTGCACTACTTAATAACATATAGACATATTGATCATGTAGTAAAGGTGGCAATGTGTACATTTATGAGATTCTGCACCAACTTCTGCAACACGTTCGGGATGCATACCTGCACTACTTAATAACATATAGACATATTGATCATGTAGTAAAGGTGGCAATGTGTCTATTTCATCTATGTTATCATCATGCTGAGTTTGACGACCAGCTGCAGCAGTTTTCCTTGCAGCACGAGAAGGTTGCTGTCGACGCATAGGTTCGTGAACTTCTGTTTGAGTTGAAATTACTTCTGCAGTTGGCGATTCCAAAGAATGCTTATGCGAAGGTGTGTTAGGTAAATGGTCCTCGAGTTTTCTTTATTAAATTCCTACACGTTCACGAAGAGATATTCTTTTATATATATATTAATATGATGAGTAACAGCACTTAGTTTTTCTTGATTATTTTGATTGATGAATTTATTTCGTGACCATTCCACATGAACACCAAGTAGAACGATTTTAAGGGAAGCAATATTTTTAAATGTCACTTTGATGAGACATTAGTGTATATAACACACCTGTTAGTGATTCTACACCATATTAGGGTCCAAGTCCTGGAGCACCAGTTGCACTATGGAAATTTTTATTGTGAATAAAACCACTTGTGAACTTACTTATAGCTTCTGGATCAGCTGCACGTGCCTCGTCTGATGTAGTTGGACAATCATATGCAATGTCAGGTCACATTCTATACGGTCGTCTTCGTTCACCAGTTCTCCGTTATTTATTGGATTACCCGGAGCAGCGTAATTATAGCCTGGTGAAGTTCAGCCACATGCAAGCCTGGTTGGCGGCATACTAATTGCATCAGCTTTTAACGCATATTTATACAGAACTGAAATTTCAAAAGTCAAGGAAAGTTAAAGTGATATGTCAAGAGTCAAGGATTAAGTTTTGCGTAGCAGTGGCTTTGTATAATGCCGTCAGTAGCCACTAGACACTGCCCTCCCGGAACCAGCTGGCTAATGAGCTTCTGGGTGAGTAAAGGTGTACTGTACCACTGGTGCATCCATACTGACTTCAAACTGCGAAAATGCGCAGTATATATATTGAATTTCTACGTCGCAACTACAGCCGATGCCCTGCAACCTTCGTGAAATGTCAAGAGTCAAGGATTGAGTTTTGCACAACAGCGGTTATATATAACGCCATTAGTCGTAACTAGACGCTCCCTTCTTGGCCCCAGTGACAATGAGCACATGTTAGCTTTGGCATGCGTCGTGGAGCCGGGATGGCAGTGTCTAGTGGCGATTGATGGCGTTATATAAAGCCGCTCCTGTGCAAAACACAATCCTTGACTCTTGACCTTGCTATAGCGAAGCGTCCAATAAATTCCCAGGGTCACCGCTTAAATTTCTAAAGTTCTACGATCACGACGAAAACACTCTGCACTAGTTCAAGGGCATTCGTGTAGAGGCGATAATGTTTAACTTACTCAGCGTTTATATGATTTATGGGAAAAAACAGTGGTCTAACGTTATTATTCCATAATCAGAAACATTATATTGTGTCCCAACAAATAAATTTAATACACCTGAAATGAAAACTCGCCACCAAAGTCTTCTCTCTCTCTGATGGTCTTGGTTATAGAAACCGAGTTGCTGTGATAACAAGATAAATCTTTCAAAGACGAACCCTTACTATATAAATACGCTTTCTTCATCCTTATTGCAGAGACATGCACGGGAAATCGTATACAATGCCGCAGCGTAATTCAGTGAACAAATAAAGACAATAATTCGAATTTATGTGCGTCATTGAAGCAACAAGTGCTGCACTAGGAAATCCAGAATCAACAGTCACACGAATTTGGCAGAGGATAAACAGGAAAAACAGTCTGACTTTTCAATGCATAAATATAGGAAAATGGCACAAGAAATTAATTGAAGTAGACGATTCTACATGCAACGCTGTGTGGAGGAAAATATGAAAGTCTTATATTGTGAGAAAAAGTTCCGAGTTTTACAGTGTATGTTCATATTTGTCTATTATTTTTGTGGCAAAATTTTTATGAGCGGCGTGAATTTTTTGGTTTACTAATTTTTATTTTACTTCCCGGTTTTGCTATTTTAGTGTGTTCATTAGTCCTAGAGTACCATTTCGACACTTTTGATTGGTTTAGCTATTTTAGTGTGTTCATAAGCCCTAGAGTACCATCTCGACACTTTTGATTGGTTTTGTTTTGCTATTTTAGTGTGTTCATAAGCCCTAGAGTACCATCTCGACACTTTTGATTGGTTTTTGTTAGTTTCACATAGACTGGGCTAGAATAAATCACTAGTTAGTTACATGAACGTGCAGGCGCTCTTACATTTTTATGCTCGTCTGAAAGACGTTTATATACAGATTTGTGACACAAACAGCGAATCAAGACAGCACCATTTAGCAACACTTGTTCAGTCTGCTGTTGCCACTATAAGTATAGGAAAAACCGTTTAAGATATGTTGGCTACGTTTGAAAAAATTAACATGTTTCAAAATCTGATGATGAACGCGTAACGAAAGGAAATTCGTAAGTTCCATTTTTGATCGTGTAATACGGACTAGAATGCCGAGGAGCAGTTTTCTACCTCTCCAGTTGTGCCGTGGTAGGGGAAAGCCGCCACTGCGCATAAGAAAAATGAAGGAACTTTTGTTTCTTGTCCTACTATAATATACCAGTTCGTATTTTAAGAAATGTTCAGGTATCAAATTTGCCATTGTTGGATAATAATTACTACGGTTACCACAAACAAAACTAAATAAACTAAATTTTAACTCATTGTATCCAGTTTCATATTATGTAACTGTATACAATAGAATGCATGACATTTAGTATCCATTATTAAATAGCAAAGTGCAAGAATATTATTGCTTAGTAATTGAAATACAAACAAAATTGCTTAAAATTAATAACTTAAGAAATAAACATAAACTTTAGGGAGAAACGCATTGCTATATCTTTCAAAAATAACTAATATCACAACACAAATAAGCATGCTATATGTTGATAATCTTGTATTAATGTTTTTTTTCCATAGTTCCACCAACTCCATAGAAGTAATCTTCGTGTAGTCAATTTGCAACAACAATGTAGATGACTATTATTTTCTATTGCAGTAATGTTTTTAGTTAGCTTGCTCAATTTTATGTATATTTCCTTTCTTGGTCTATTTTCCTTGCTAATTCTTCTTTTTCCTATTGCTAATTGTTCTTCCCTTTCTAAGAGTGAATTTATTTTAATGTATCATTATATTCCTTTACATAGTTGGAATAATCCATAAGTAAATCCTCTGGTGTAATGTAATCATATATTTTTTCAGTGGCCAGTTTAGTACAAAGAGATATAACTAATTTCTTAATGTTTCACACTGGTAACAAAATCCAAGTATTTTCGATCAATTATGAGTTTTTTTTAATTGTATATATAATTGTATTCTAGAGCACGTGGGTTGTCCTGCTTTATTTCAAATTTTCTAAGTTGTAATTTTTTAAAGATTCAACAAAAAAATATATTCTTTAAATGGTCTCATTTTTGCCGGTGCACGCTGTTCCATGGGCTGCAATATAAAAAATAATAAAACACAATATATCATTATTTATCTGAATATTTTTCTTATAAATGCATTGGTGAACAAATATTTTTAAACCTTCTTCCTGAATTTGTTTTGTATTAATGTCTAATTATAAATTCAAATTAGTCTGCTTGTTTCTTACCAATACTAACATCATAAAATATGTTTTTGCGATCCATAATCACCTCCATTAATCTGAAAATAAAGTTAGAGATTAATAAAAAATATTTTCATATTAAATATTTGTTTATCAAATGTTATATGAATCATTCATTTTATTAACAATTTCAGTAAATATATATCATTTAATTCAAAGTAATCAAATATTGCTTTTAAAATGCTTTCTTATATATATTTTTTTTATTCTGATGCAAAAATTTTAGTGCCTAAAATATTATATAAAAATATAGGCGAAATGTGGTGGGAATTTTCAACGATGTTATTTTTTAAATAAATGATACGGAAGTCGCATGAAGGAATTCACCACACACTTTTTGGACAAACACTGTTTAAGTGTCGATAAATCATGGACCCATTTAATTTCATTCAACTCTAGTATAATAAATTCAGTGGATCCACTCGATTTGCTGAAAATCCTATGAAATCGAAATTTTATTAGCTATCAAAATATTTTTAGTTACAATAAATTAAACCAAGTATCTGTAAACCACGAATCTAATTTTATTTCCTTCTTATTTTTATTGATAAACTCAAAAATATTTAATTGTCTAGCTTTCACATTAATTTCATATTTGTTTTTAAGATCCATAACAGTCTTAATTTATACGAAAACAAAATTAAATAAGAAATTAAAAATAATTTAATTATAATTTTTATACATTATGACATTTCAGTCGACAGCATTCACTAGCTAAAATAGTATGAACCTACTTGCAAATATGATTCTGATAGAAATTTAAAAAGACGACTTAAAATTTTCAAATATGTTTTTTGGGCAGTCGTCTAGGTGTAGGAATCTGACGTTTTCATTTAGTATTTTTTCCTCCTCGAAAGTTAAGACTCTCTACTTGAGAGCAGTTGCCTTGGTCAGTGGACGAGGGGAGGGAAAAAAAGAATGTTTTGCACAGTATGTAATTATTTGGCAGGCAACTGAAGCTCATTCTGGAGTTTTTAGTCTTTTTAAAATATGTTGGGTTTTTGCCATATTTTATAATTGTGGTAGGAAAGTTAAAATCACGTATGAAATTAACTGTGAATTTAAATTGTATTTGGAAACCTTTTTAAATTGGATTGTTGCTAGACCCATGAAGCTGAGTCAAATGGAAAAATTTTGACTCCGAGTAAGGTCTTGAATGGCATTTTGGGTGGCCAGATTAGCCAGAAAATAATTATTTTTAAAGATAAAGTATATAATTTCCATGTTGGAAATTATTTCTATGGTAACATAAATGCGTTATTTTTAAAATGGCTTTTGCATTGCTGGATAGCCAGAATTCAAATACTATAGAATCATAAATTTTGTATTTTACCATGTTTTCAGGTAAACTTAAAATTAGTTTGGTGTGTTAAGCAAATAGTTTATATTGGTAGAGTTCTTGTGAACTTATAGGTTCCTGTAGAAATTCGGAAATTGGACAGTATTATGAAACCTTGCTTTATTAGCATAATATCTTGAGAGTATATTTTTCTAAGAATATTGTGAAAGATATAAACATAGATAAACTTTATGTATTACTCCTTTAAATGTTTGAAGGAATTTATAATGTTTACCAAAAACCAGAAAAAAACAAACGAGGAATACAATAAATGACAGTTTTCTCCACAACTTCATGTTTTGAACTTTTCAAATACTAATGATACTCCTGACCTACGTAAGAAAAATTTTCTTGTCGGCATTTTTTTGCCATTGTCTTTGAATGCTCAGATTATTTTGGGATTGGGATAATTACATCCTTGCTTCGTCCTTGGGTCAAGGACGCAGCATGATCTGTTTTTAGATTTCAGTGTATTCGTTGGTTTTATAGTCCTTGGTTTAGTTCCATTTTTTATTAATTAATTCTTTTGCAAATTTGATAATTTACCACAGTTAACTGAATTGTTTTCTGATAACTTTATCGTGAAATTCGATCGGAATTTATAAATCAACAATATATGTATATCAATATTTATCATTGTCAGATAAATTAAAAATCCTTCCTTTACTAAATTCAGAAAGTTAATTTGTTTTGTTTTAATGATATGTTTGCATTATTATAATCGATAATGTTATATGATTGGTAATCGTTGACTCAATGCTCAACCATATGAATTATTACAATCAAAGTACATCATGCACCTTTAATGTTTATGAATTATATATATATATATATATATATATATATATATATATTCCTTTTTCAATTGGGTTTTCTTTTGATAATTGTGATGTTTTGCAAGATGTTTCATCATAAAATAACAATTATTTGCAATCGCGTGTTTATGTGGAATCATCGAAATTTCACCATGAATTACTTTTTCAAGTTTCATACATTTTTTTATTTATTATCAATGTAAATGTTTTTCTTGTTTTTGTTAAATAACCAGCAACAGCCAGATTTGCAGCATCTATATGTTTAAACAAGATACAATTTTTATATTTTTTAACAATTTACATGAAAACAATTAAACTTATTTGAGATAATTATATATAATTTTAAATAAAAATCACGATAATCTCCAACAATTTTACAGCTAAAATAACTGTATAATTTTTGTGCAAATCTGAAGTCTTGCAATGTTATGTCTTTGTCATTTAATGATTAATGCCAATTAGTTTTTATTTATTGGTAATTGTTCATTGAATTTTGAATAATGATCAACATATTGATATGAATATATTCCCTTTTATAAAACTAAATGTAAATTAAATATTTTAAAAATTATTTAATAGTATTTTTAAAAATTGTTTTAATCAATTAGTTAGATGACGAAATGTTTGCGATCAGCTACTAATTTTAATATTTCATTTTAATTAATCGGTAAACTTAAACACTTTCTATTCCATGTAATCAAATTAATTTTGAACAATAACAATCATTCACTTCTGCTAAGTACACTTTCTATTGCTTTACCAAGTTTTGTACTTATAAATCTAAATACTTCAATAAATTTAAATTATTCTACATATTGTAATTCACCTATATATTTTTACAAAAAAATTTTTCTTGCGTAAGTGACAATTACTTTTTATTTTATTAAAATATTTGGTTTTACATTTCCCATATCTTGAAATGTCACATATCTGTGTATACTGATAAACAATAACTTATATAGAATGTAATATAATTTAATATTGTATTTAGTATGAAATGTATGTCTTAGTAATTATCACTCAAATTCAGAATCCATTTTAAAAATACTTATAATCGTATCTTAGATTGTGAGTAAATGCTGGTATAAATTGTCGTAATTTTTTAAAGCTCGAATTGCAATTTTATAAACATATTTCCTGTTGTAAAAATATACCCATGTAAACTATCTGTCTCGGTACTATTTTAGTGCCAAAGTTGGTAGGAATCTGTCAATGGTTTTTTGGGCTATGACAAAATAATAAATTGACATGTATGTTGGCTACCTTGAAAAAATGTCGAAAAAAATATGCTTACTGTAGATACAATAGATAGTTGTAATATCTACTGCCAGCATACAAATATAATTGTTTACATGATTTCGATGACGTAGCATCTATGCTTAAAAACCAGTATGTGTGTAATTTTGAAAATAAGTGTTCGACACACTTGAAACATACTATTTTACCTCATCTTCAACAGCACCAGCTGTTTGCCAAATTTTGATAGGAATCGGCCAATTGTTTCCCAAGATTACATAAAAATTTCAATTTTTTATATTGTGCTATCAAAAGATGCATTTTGTAGATACAGTTGATAGTTGGTGTGTATATATATATATATATATATATATATATATATACTGCCACCATGAAAAGTTAAGTTGGAATTGATTGCATGGTTTCGACGAAATAACATTCTAAGCCAACATAACTATATGGCTGCCATTTTAAAAATAAGTGTCTGACATACTTAAAAAATAACGTTTATCATCATCTGCCGTAGTACTACTTGTCTGCCAGATTTGGTTGGAATCGTTTAATTGTTTACCGAAAAATGACATCAGAACTTTATTTATTCATGTGGCACTGTATTACAAAATGACTGACAAAGTGGTTGTGTTGGCATATATTGTGCTTGTTATAGTTACTTTCAGGAAACAAAATTTTGTCGGAATTGGTTAAATGCTATGGCAGTTATACCAAATTTACCTAAAAAAAATTTATGGTCGCTAGTAACTAATCAAGTTCAATTACTAGAGGTTTATGTGACCTACCATATTATTACATACATGTCAAATTGGGTGAGAATTGGTTTAATAGTTTTCGATATATAATGTCAAACCTTTGCTTATTCAATTTGTGCGATCTTTCAAAATGTTGGACCAACAACAACATTCATTTCAAAATTTAATGCTTACATGGTGCTCTACCAGTATACAAAATTTGGTTTAAATCGGTTGAAAGGTTTCCGATATATTACATATCAATCTAAATATTTAAATGGCAGCCTTTTTGAAAGTAAGTGCCCGGCGTGGTCGAAACATAAAATCAGGTTATCTTACTAAGTAGTATATAAATACCCAGTTTGGTGAACGTCCATTTACATGTTCAAAAATTGAAAGGGGGACACACACATGCCCAGACACACACACATACATACACACAAACAGGAAAGTGATCGCAGTATAAGTCTTTCTTTCCTTTGGAAAGTAAGTTAAAAAGTATGGTGTTGTGGGGGAAATATGAAAGGCCGTGGAAAGGTGTGCGATGGGCTGGGATATTTTGCAGTTTTTTACAATAACTTTAGTCATATATTCATTAGGACAAAAAATAATGCATGATAAGAAGTCCTTATGAAAAATATCTGATATAATAGAAATAGTCCTCAAGAGATAAAATAGTATAAGTGAAATAATCATTAGGAATAATCAATTACCACTAGTTAGACTTAATTAGCGACCGAGATTAATACGCATTCTAAAATTAGCTCTTCCGGAGTAGTATATATAAGGCTTTAATTTCAATATCTGGTTATTTTTTACTATAAAAATTTACGATGCTAAAGAAAAAAATGTGCTTTTCCTTCACATAAACACCACGAACATATAGACTATGTAATTTCTGAGCAAACGTTTCGAAATAAATATTTTTAAGGGAGCGATTAGGACTTCCTCTTTTTGCTTCGTTTTTTACTTCTACCTCGCACTTGTTATGGTCACAGGTACAGACATATTCCATTTCTGAACCACAGCTTATTCCAACTGTCTTCTTAGTGTTTTGGCTGTGTTCACTGATCTGGCAAATCTGCTAGCCCTACCAACAAAGGCCAGATTGTGCGCCGAGCATTTTCTTCTCGTTGGTTTAACTCCAAAGCCTGTTGTTTTCATGATCTTGAAAATAGTCCAAGCAGCCAGTCGCTATCCAAATTTCGACTGTGCGGATCTTGCAATCTTCTTTGCTCATTTAACTATAACTACATCAGCAACATGTCAGCTTCCAATTTATTTAATTTCGCATACGCTATTTCATGCTATTTCATGAGCTCCTTCCAAGGTGTTAATGCCAAGGTCGCCACATGTCAGTTTTACTTTAGCTTAGGTCCAGGACCACAGTCATTTTAGCATGACATGTGAAGTTCGAATGGTAAGTTGTTTATAAAATGTTCAGAGTTCATATCAGCTTTTAACCTCACATGACATAAAATATATTAACCAACATCTATGTGACCATGTAGTTATATACGTTTTTGAGTTAGTCTCATAGACGATACTAAAAAGTAAACATCGAGAGTTTTTCTCCTTTGACAGAATTAAGAAGACACTTGACGGCTGGTCTTAATTCTATGAGATATCACAACAAACTGAACTAAAAAAATCTACACCCCTACTTACATACATCTTATTATTTTAAATGTTATTCTAGCCTTCGGACATAACAGTTGTATCTTGTACACATCTTGTACACTTGTAATAGTGATACAAACTTCAATTCTGCAATGCCATTTCTATTGTAAAGTGTTTGCAGCATCACACATTGTGTGTATACATGAAAGCCACTACCTACAGGATAAATACTTCGAGTGTGGAATTTCAATGAAGACTCGGCCAATCTCATTTTGCTCTGAGTGATATATTTTGAAGAGACATTATAAAATTTGCAGCATTGGTTCTGTGCTTATACAATCACCTCACACTCCGCATTCTTTGTACACCACACAAGCTTCGCTCGGACTGCAATACTTGTACACTCAACAATCTTCTCACTCTCCCCAAACTCCATTGTCAATTAATGAAATAAAATAAGTTAAACAAATAATTTGCATGTGCTCAAGCAAGCTGTCAGTCTGCCCGTGCGAGTTACAGTGGAAGAGACTGTTATTTCTTGCGATATGGTTCCCTACTGCCAAGCACCATATGTTGTGCTACTGTAGATTCAACGAACTGTGGAAATACATATGTAAAGCTAAGTTTGTTGGAAGAACCCAATAGTCTACGTTACAAGAATGTGATCATGTACTCCGAAACCTACATCAACCAAAGTAACTGAGACTGGCTCAAATCTGCAGGCTGTGGACAGCTTATTTTCCATACAGTAATAATGTCAAATTCTAGCCTCCACGTGCAGATAAAATCAATTATGTGTTGGTATCCGACGATGTTGCGTGTGAGAAGCAGAAAATCATGCAACAATATATTTGAGTGGGAAGATATGCTGCAGTGCATTCTCCTCACCTTTGCCAAACTTACTCTTGCATACCCATACAGTTACTTCGTGACAATGCAAATATGCTAGTTATGTTTCGCATGGACGAGTTAAACTTACATGTTTATTCCTATCAGGTTTAAAAAAAATTTTAAAGTGTGTGTGCAAAGCTATTGAAAAAAACCATGCGGATTCCTCATTATTGTTAAAGACTTTACCCTACTAAAGAGTCTGCAGGTGGAGATTTGGTCGGACAGTTCGTAATAGTACATCATTAAGAGATGACATTCATCATATTCAAATTCGGTAACAAGGGAATGTAATAATGGGCGAAGAATTACTCTTATATGTGCGGCGGTCGGGCACTGCAGAACCAGTGGAAAACGGCTTAAAACCGCAGGTTATCTGGGAAAAAAATGGAGATACAGCATATGTAATACTTACTATGCGAATGCAGAAATGTCGACCATTTTAAATTTGCGACTGAAGTGAATAATAACACCACAGCAAAGATAACTGAAAAAAATTGAAGCAATGCTAGGGAACATTGTACGCGATGAAAATGTTTCTGAACGTTTAAAAAAAAATGTTGGTTAAATTCGCAAAACCATTGCAAAGTGTCGACAAGCAAAGCACTGCAGTTAATCGCATTTTGAGTTCCGATCACGCAAGTTCCATATTATGACGTGTGGTGTACACAGGCCCAAGTAAAACATAGGAAATATTTGTTTTCCCGACGATAGAGAATACTAAACAATTGGTAATGTAAATATGTGTGCCTCGCCTGGACTTACATAATTTTCTATTTAGGTTCGAGCCTCGTGACATATTCTCGCTAAGCATTATGTCTTCTAATCGGATCTCAACCTGACGGCACTCACAGACATCTTCGATTCCCAGCAGCAGCATATATCCTGTTTGCAAAGCACTTCGCAAAACTTTTCGCGAACCATTTCTCTATTGTACAAACTTGTACTCTGTAATCACTTAAAAAAAAAAACATCTTGCAAAACATCCATTTAACTGGCGAAAATTTTCCGGTACCGCTCTAGTAAGGAGCAGAGCTTATGCTCACAGAAGGCCTTCTGCTATATAGTTAAACAATAGGAGCACTCTAAGAAACCCATGAACATGCTCGCGTGATAAGGAATCACAGATAATTGTAAATCATGTAGATAACATCACCTATACAAACCATACATAATATATTTTTAATATTATTGTAGTCACGTGTATAAATATATATACATAAAATTATAAAATTATTTTAATTTATTTGAAATATAAATATAGTTGTATATGCTCTTATCTGATATTTCTATGCTTATACCTCTGTACAATGAGCTCGAAGGTGTTTCCCGCTTGCACCATTGCATCCTGAGCATCCTTGTGCCTCAAGTCGTACAGGTTTACATTGTTCACACGGATAAGTGCATCTCCAACTTGCAGACCTGCTTTCTCTGCTAGACTGCCACCATTCACCTGCAACACCAAACACACAACTTCCCTTTACATGTGTTTCACATAAGCACAAGCATTCCGTCATCACTATTTGAGTTGCCAAGATGCTAAACAGGCTATGGGCACAAAAATTACATGTTTTCGTGAAATTTGTGTTACTCATTATACTTTTTTCATAAGAAAAAGTAAGATAGAAAAAAAAAGTTGTATGGTGGTGTAAAACTTAAAATCTGAAAACAATAAAATGATGCCTGTGTATATCCATCGGTCTTCCGAACCAAAACTATTAACATTGATCAAACACCCCTAAGAAAACTAAGTTTTATATCAATAGGTTCTAGAGTATCAAAAGCAAAACAAGCCTTATGAACTATACTCGTTTATATTTATTTTGTATACAGTATACATGCTAAGATATGAATTATGAGAATACATGAAAAATTGATCAAAGCTTAAGACAAGTACCCAGATGGTTTCTACCAAGAGCAAGTACATGAACATGTGTAAAGGCTGTTCACGATAAAATTAGCTTTTTTGAAATCAATCTTTGAAAAAAGTCACTGCTCCTCCCTGCATATATTTTAACGGGTGCCCTGACTGGCATGCACCCAGTAAATTTGGTTACGATGGAGGGAATGCAGTTAAGTGTCGTAACGTTGAATTAAAAGTGTCAGGTAACTATTTGCGATAGTGAAAAGTTATGTCTTCCGCTTTCTGTTTCTTTAATGAATCAAAGAGTAAAAATTATCAGATTTTTAAAATACTTATCTTTCTAATAATTTTACAGTTTTCCTTGACCGAAGCAAGAATAAAGTATGAGGCCCATGCCAGTGTTAGATTTACATATGGCGGAAGAATACACAACGTGCGTATAAGTAGAACTTAAGCGGGGCTTTAAAAAATGCTTAGTTTACCGTGAACAGCCTATATACTTCTGCTTGTCACCGTGTGTCGTAACATTGCGGGTTGTTTACAGTTTCGTTGTTTGTTACTGGTTAGTTACACCCAGAAAGGATCAAACAACAACATTATCTTGGGTTCCGGACCACTTTTTCCCTCTCCAGAGGGCCAAATAATTTCCGTTTCTAATGGCGGAGCACAAAATTCGCACCTGCTCTGCACCAGAGTTAAATTCAATATGAACAAACAGAGAAGCAAGGTGACCGACGCAAAGTGCAGAGAAATCTGCGCCGGGCAGTTAACTCGGCGCAAATGGATTTGCTCTCGATGCGCATGCCCAGTCGTCAGATGTACCCTTCCACAACATGGCAGCCAGAGCGTGCCTGTATTTCAGCAGAATAAGTACCATAAAATAAAAAGTGCGTATAAGGTTTAAATGATTTTCTGTGACATGGCTTCATTAAAATTTTTATTGTCTTTATTGGAGGGGAATTTGTTATGGAACACGAAAGCGTCTTGTTTCACTGTTGAAGAGGCGAAGTGACGATTCGTGATTACTACAAAAAATGCCCACAGCATGCAACTAGAATATCGTTAGTAGTTTTTACTGTAACATGAAATTAAAACACCTCACATAAACCTAAGTATTCAACTTATCATGGCACCGATTGCATTACACTGCGGAAAAATAGAGGCAATGGAAATTTGTTTCGAACGAGGAAAACCATGCCATGAAAAATAACATCACGCTTTCTAACTCAAACAGAAAATAAGTTACCCCATGTTAGCGCGATCACACTTTGAACATTGTCACTGACAGTATTTATGCTTATTGTATATGATGCCACATATCTCATTTGTTAGTCAAAATATACAACTGTTTTCCAAATAGTACACACATGATATATTGCACTATAAAAATAATGATTTCCCGTCTGCTGAAAATGTGTAGTAGTCTAATTATTAATTACCAATCAGTGAAACAGATGCATGTTCATGCACAAGGGCACGTAAATATGTAGGTGATTAACGCCACGAAATTAACTAGGCTTTACATAGAGCTCCAAGTTTCATGTGTGTAATTTATTCTCGAGCACAGTCCCCAAGTACCTGAAAACTAAATACCAACGCTAGGCTTTGTGATGTTATACGTTGCTACCTGGTAATTCTGCCTACCCGACATGAGTTACTTTTTTGGCGGTGTATACCTGCTAATGCATTAAAAACACAACGAAGGCCGCCGAACTGCCTGGCTTGCCGTCTGCTTAGATACAAAGCTCGCCCCAAGTAATGGGGCCTGTTGTGCAATCTCCCCTCCCTCGCTGGCGGCACTCTTTAAGTCACACCACGGTGCACTGCCGAAGAGAGGACGTGGCGAGACGTCAGTGGAATATTTAATTTTAAAGGCCAAATAATTCAAAAATAAAGTTTTCACAGTGAGAGAGTTCGAGAGTGATATAGAAAGGTGTTAGGCTTGGTTGTTACCTATAAATTCTACCACAGAGAAAATGCGAGGCAATACAGGCGACCTTGGTAGGAAGACAAAATGTTCTAAGGAATAATTCTAAGTAAAATTTGTAATAAGCTAAGTTAAGTATGTTTCTACAGTGTAGTAGAATTTGAAGTAACTTGGGGAAAAAGTATTTTAGCTCTCTCAAATTTTATGGAAATTTGTATTTTAATGAAAGTTTGGTTCGTAGCCTTATTGACAGCCATGTCTGAAAGGAAGAATATGAGAACGTAAGTTTGAAGCCTGGTAAAAAAATTATAGCATACTATTTTGTATATCGAATACAAAATATTTATGAAGTCCATAAATTTTTCCTTTTGTGTATGTTCCTATTAAGATATACATATATTTTTAAGGCACATATAACAATTTTATTAGCATAGCACGGGTCTTAAATCAAACAATTTTGGGTAAGCTATGTGTGATTAATTTGTATTAATAATAACTATGTCAATACACTTAGAGGGGCATGATTTAAATATATTGAGTGATATCTGTGGGGCTCAAAAATTGATTATTGAAAAGAGAGTTTTTTTTTTTCAAACTCCTTACACTCAGTATTACCATACAACATTACTTGGTTGATGTATAGTTGATAGCAAGTTCCCTTGCAAACCTTTCATTTCCTTGGGTTGGATTACGGGAAATTGGTGTTTGCTGCTTACATAGTGAGATAAGTGAAGGTGTAATCCGAGTGTTCCAAGAAATATCCAGGGGTCTGCTAGTGGTGGTAACAAAGCATGAACCACTCACGTCCATTAAACCAAAAGGAATTGTGATAATATTGGCTGTCGTGTAGAGACTGTACATTGCTTTACAAGGATGTATTAGAAGGGGTAGCGTCTATGTTCTACGATACTTGGGAGACAATAGTGGCAGACATTTGATTTATTTTGAGGAGGGCTCTCTCCGAGAGGGACATCAACATGAAGCACCTTTAACCTGAGAAACAGATCATCCCCCTCCCCCGGGGAGGTGTATTGTTATTGCCTGACGGGTTCTCTCACCTCTTCTGAGATGTGCTGTGATTGGCTGTCTGTGGGGGTACCTTTTAGTAGCCAAAGCGCCCACGCGACAATTGTGGTACATCTAAATTAAATTTTTCGAGGATGTTTGGTCAGTCCTCGGTTCGGAACCTGTATAGGGAATTTTATGTAATTACATGCAATAGTGTAATGAGTAAGTACCAAAGTACACATGTTTACCCATCAGCTGCCGTAACACAACTAACGAGGTTGCAAGGATAGGGGTAGGGGATGTGTAGGGTTTAGGAGTCAGTCTTTGGTTCGAGACCCTTAGAAGGTAATTAGGTATAATTAGGTGTTTATTGCATAATGAGTAATTGCTTAACGAGTAAATAGGCATAATGTGTAATTGTGTAGCGAGTAATTACACATAGTGTGTAATCATGTAATGAGTAACCAGGCATAAAGAGTAATCATTTAATGAGTAATCAGGCATAACGAGCAATTGTGTAATGAATAATGAATAAGTACATGTACCGAGACTAAGTACATACTAAGTGCATGTCCTACCCCAAGCAATGCTCACTCGCAACTGAGTTGCGAATTGCCAATATGTTTGTGATAAACGTCCACCATCTTGGAATGGGATCTGGCTGGCTCTAACTCCGAAGGCGAACTGAATGTATCTATCTCTGCTACCACATGGGGCACTGGGAATGTTCGGGTTACTGTCGAAATGAAAAAAATTCGAGTGTGTTACCACCATATTGGTTCGTGATAATATATAAGGCAGAAATATATTTTTAAAAATGCTAAGTATATTGTTTAATCTTCAGCCAATCTATATTGGTCCATGTGACCCCATGTTATTCAGTGACTATATAAAATAGTTTGAAAGTATAACAGTAACATTATTGTGTGTACTAACGAGTGAGTGGCGAATCACTTAGGATCGC
This sequence comes from Dryococelus australis, assembly GCA_029891345.1. Taxonomy (NCBI): domain Eukaryota; kingdom Metazoa; phylum Arthropoda; class Insecta; order Phasmatodea; family Phasmatidae; genus Dryococelus; species Dryococelus australis. The sequence continues at coordinate 52,676,850 of CM057009.1, read as the reverse complement.
AGTCTGCATGCCGCACTTTAGGTCAAGCAACCGGAAATTAGATTTTCAACCTTGGGAAGCCACACTCTGGGGGAAGCATTACCTGTGTCGAGATCCCCCGCCGACAGCTGGGACTAGGTACTGGCCCTCCATTCTTCCTCAATGACCATTCACCCTTTTCAATGTAACAATGAACCAGTGACATTATTGTCAAAACTGTAATGATAAATGGTACTGCATGTATTATGCGATATTAGCATATCGTAAAATAAGACCTACTTACATTAGACATTGTAAACGAACTGTCTTTCCTCTGTAAATATTTTATAATTTATTTCGCATCACATGAAATTATATATATATATATATATATATATATACAATTTTCTACCTCAGATATTATATGCCTACAAACACATTATAAAAATTCACTTGTTCAATTGCACCAGGATACAAAATAATTGAAAAACTAAATATATTAACTTTTCTTCTGGTAATAATTAATTGCATTGGCGAATTAGTTGTTACTATTGTCGAACAAAACAGTAAACTTATCAACTTTAGAAATAAAGAGGTAACCGTACATCTACATCTAATAAAATCTGAATAAAAGGTAGTACAAACAGAGATGTATTCTGTGTAATGCAGCCAAAATTGGGATTGTTTACCATACTCACTATGTTCGTCCCATTCATAAGACATTACTCATAAAAATACGTAAACGAAAATGTAAAGTGTTCAGCTCAATTAGCAAACTGATACACTTAACATAGGAACAAATTGTTTTTTTTTAGGGATTTGGGATATAAAGTGAATAAAAATGGAAGAAGTGCTTAATGTTGAACAGCTAATAAATTATGAAGAATATATAACCAATACAGAGATACATTTCGAGCATGGCCTTATATGTTTACATCAATAATACAATTTCCTATATATAATCATGATACATACACTTTGTTTTCGAAATCGGCTTTGTGGTTCAGAAGTACAAAAAAAAAAACACAGATGATGGAACTAACCCCGTGACTACAGGAATAATTCGCAACAGTATACTTAATTTGATAGACAAAGTTGCATACTGATTGAATGGTGTAGAAATCGATCAGAGTAGAGATGTTGGTATTTCATCTACAATAAAGAATTACCTCTTGTTAACAACAAATGATATTATCACATGCTCTATGTATGAGTGGAACCACACTGATAACTATAAACTACTCATTAACTCTGGTGGGAAATACAAAGTGGTTATACTGTTGAGCATGGTACTAGGATTCGCCAAAGACTATAAACATGCTATCGTACATGTCAAGCAAGAATTGGTTATTCTATTTAGCAATACACGTGTGAATGCTACATACAACACAGTTAATGAAGATGAAATTATAACCTTTGAACTAAGTAGAGTAGAATTGTTGATGCCGCATATTGAAATTAACACTTGTGAACACATGGTTTTAAGTATATTGAATAAGGGAAAACCTAGACCTTGTATTCAGCTCCTGGATTCTAGCGACATTCCATCAATAATACCATCAGAGAAAGTTGTATGGATTGTAAAATAACATTTCTCAAATGAAAAACCAAGATACATCATATATGTTTCCAAACCAACCGCCAAAATAACTTAACAGCAGATAGGTCATTATTCGACCATTGCAATGTTAAAAACATTAAACTATTTCTTAAGTCAAGCCTGCCTGTAGACACACTTTAACATGCATTTGGCGAATTGCGAGCATTTATACTACAATATCTACAGACAAATCCAACAGAAGTATTATTCGAAAGAGAGTGCACCGTTATTGGATCCTGAAAATTTTAAAATTAAATCTTTTTTGTTCATTTTTGATGTCAGCAAACAAAACAATTCTATAAATATCAGTGTTATTGATTCGTGTATATTAAACAACCACAAATGCGAACATTCTCCAAAATATTCAAGCTTACACATTAATCATTCACGATAGACTACTACCTTACAATGTTCATGATAAGTTAGTCAAGGTATTAATGCAATTCTGTTTTCAGTATACAACATACTGTTATTGAGTACACATGTTCTGTGATAGTCAAGGTTATCAAGCACCAAATAAGTTTCTTACTAAGGAAATGGCTATTATCGACATACACAACCATACTACTGTGTTCACATTCAAACAACCTTTTGAATGGAAATGTTTAAGTAGGAAATATAAGCAAACCAATGTCAGGGTTTCAAAAATCACCATGGGTTACTGTGGGATAGTGTATGTATGGAGTATGACGAACTATAAGCTGTTCACGGTAAAGTGAGCACTTTTGACACCCTAGTTACTTTTTTATTTCAGCCATATTTCATCCTTTAACCACCTTTTTAAATAAACAGTACCTTGTAAGTAATAAACACAGTGTGCAAAATCCCCCGCACTCAGAAGTTAACGTCTAAGGTTACAATAAAATCTATTTATTGACTGTTATTCCAATTGAGAAGGCTATCTAAAGTGCTCACTTTACTGTGAACAGCCTATGCCTCTATTTGCAACAAATATCTCAAAGATAAGGAGATATGTGTGCATGGAGTGAATCAAAAAATATTCTAGCAAGCACTATGTAGTGGTAAAATAATAGACATACAGAAAGATTTTAAGTGCTTGTCATTCAAAAAATTATGTGACATATACAGATATAAATCACCATTCATTCCCGCAATATAGAATGTAAATTAGTGCTTAAATGGGCGTTTCTGATGGATCAGTGTGAGGAGGAGGTACCCCCATCTAGGCATAAATACGCCACTAATCGTGCTATTATACGAGTGCTGTGAAGGCTGTGATGGAGGAATTCAATACTGAATTTGAGTATGTAAGTGTTCTCCCGAGATATAAAAATGTTTGGTTTTGGGTTAATGAGCATACTCTGCTACAAATTCAAATGTGTAATGGAGAGGATCATTGGAGGTTTTTAGGTGATTAGTCTAGAATGTATGAATAAGTCAGAAAATGTAATGGGCATGATTGTGTGGTGTTTAATTTACAACCAGACACAATATTGCCATGCTGTTTAAATTAATTAGCGAATGATGTTCTAAATTAACAAATCTCAAAATGTATGTCATATAGGCAAATCAAATATATGTTACAAAGGGACTGTTGCGGCATACCTATAGCCTGGATGGAAAAATTTAATGAAATACAACCAGTGAAAACCGATGGCTAGTCTCACCCTGTGGTATGTAGATATGTAGAGTTTGTGAAAGCAAGTAGAATGTGTGTGGTACCTGAGACCCCGTAGTACTTTATCATGTTCACTACAACTCTTAATTATAGCAAACTTTAACAAAGAGTTTGTGGAAGTACATGGCAAAAGAGAAATTACCTACGAAATTACCCACCCCAACACTGGGATCAATATCCATTTGAAGGAAGTGTGTGACGGGGATATTCCTAAATGTATTTTCCAAGAAGGAAAACTCTCATTTCCATCTGTGTGTAATAGTTGGACATGTGAAGTTGCCAACTCTCACCCCATTTCACTTCGTTAGGCATAAGAACGAATGAGTGAGTGAAGAGATTTGGACGGCTCTTAACATCGAGGTCTTGAGAGCTTATGAGGGTATTGAGGCGAGTATGGAACAGCACCAGAATGAAAGGGCGGTGAAAATGGGAGATCCCCGAGAAAACCTGTCGACCAACAGCATCGTCCAGCACGATTCCCACATGCAAAAATCTTGTGTGACCCGGCTGGGGATTGAACCAGGATCGTCTTTGTAGGAGGCGAGCAGGCTAACCGCTCAGCCACAGTGGCCCCACTGTAAGAATGAATTTTCATAATAATAGCAAGTACTCTCTCATCGAACATGGTTTATATTCTATGAGATATCAATTACCTCATTCATCTTACGCATTTAAGGAAATGTGTGAGGACAATATTCATTTTTCATGTACATATGGTCCTGATTTCATTTTAACAAGCAATAAGCCTAGGGCTGTTCTGTAACCAATTGTGACAGATCAAATGGTTAATAAGTGTAGACTGTATATGACAGATAAAACAGTGCATGTGAAATGTAAATGTAAATATATTGTCACAAGTTATATTAATGAAAGAGAAAGTTTGCAACATAATATTTACAGATCAGTCATGCACATACATTGCAATACTTTTATCATTTTAATGGGGATGTGTGTGTTTTTGAGACAGTAAATGAGTTTGGATATTTTTTGGTTATAGGATGTGTAACATCAAAATGTTTTATAAATAGGATGGTGAAACTATCTCAAGCAAAGTTCACCATACTAACTTTTCTTTATCACAGTATAAGGTGGTACAGGAAAGTGGCGATAAACTCAATTTCTCATGTATATGTATTGAAAAATCTAAATATAAAATCAATATTACTAAGTTCTTTAGATGTTTCCTGCATTGTAAACAGTCTAGCTGCATGGTATGATTTTAACACTACAATGTAACTTGATGTTACATTTCATTTCAGTTTGTAACTTGATTTTATGTTTCTCATGTAATGTTAACGTACGAAACTAGTAACATATTGCTAGAAAGTAAACTTAACTTGCGCGGGGAAGAATTGTAGGTCCTAACAGCCCTGTCGTTTCTTTCTGAAACTGTGGTGCTACCTGCATTCCTTCCTCAGCACGAACAAAGAATGTAGGCAGACCTTCGCCTTTTTGTAAAAACATCATGACAATACCTGGCTTCCTTTCACCCACATGTTGCGGGATGGCTTTTTTTTGTCCCGACAAATGGAGTATTAAATTTGCAGCCTTCGCTTATTACATAAATCTTTTCTAACCTACACTGCACTGTCTTTTGAAGTGGGTTACTTCAGGGGGTGGGACGGGAGTATAAAAGGTAAAACACTCCTCCTTTCTCAGTCTGTCTCCAACTCTCGTGGTGAGAGGACATCTCCACGGTCCATATACTAGCAACTTTACTGCTGTTCGAAGTACCATCCGCAGTCATGTAAAACACTGTCAGAAGTGGTCTCGTGTAGTCTTGTGATAGTAGCAAGTGGTGTTAGTAAAGCAGTGTTACAGTTCCGTCGCCTTCTGTGCTGATGATCAAACACTTTCAAATGTAAGTAGTATTTTTATTTACTTATTCTTTTAGAATAATGCCTTTTTTATTTACTATTTTTTAAAAGATACTATTTTTAAATAGTAATCTTTTTTAAATGATAAACTTTTTCCTTAAATGTTAACTACCTGTGTTTTACATTCGCATGTTTGGGGCACTCCGATAGAGTAGTTGGTAAAGTGCTAGGGTAAAATTTGGAGCATCTCTGGGGAAACGTGCTTGACTGGATGTTTGGATGCACATAATTGGTGTTTAAGTGTTGGGTACACATATTTTTTGTGTTTATTTGTCTTTTTTTCAGGTGTATTTATATTATGAAACAATAATTTGTTTTCTTTTTATGTTTCAGATCGCTTGCTTGGAGTTTGATAAAAGAGATGATTATTGGTGAGTAGGAAAATTGCAAAGGAAGGCCATTCGGTTAAACATTCTTACAATACCTTTGGCTCAGAGAGTCATTCAAGCTCTGATTCATTGATCGATGAATGTTTGCCTCAGGATTTGGACTACATGCCTTTGGATACTACTTTCAGGAGAAGAATTGTGGGTTCGAATATCTAACGATCTAGTAGAGAGCCACGTGGACATTTCACGTTTCTGCAACACATGCAAGGCATCCTCTCTGGCTATTAGTGACACAGTACACCGACCTTTCAAAATTTCATGTCTCCATAGCAGTTAAGTTTTTCGAAAACACAACAGCCGAAACTTTACATTTTTGTAACAAAGCCAAACATGTCCTCCATTCATCCAATGTTGGTGAGATTTTTGATGATCACAATTTCCTTCAACTCACTAATAATATTTGTGAGTTTTGTAGTGGGAGCAGCGGCTGGGGAAACAATGTTGATTCTGCAAATGGATGTAAACATTTCGAAGTACAATCCACTCACCATAGGCGCGTCTCACAATAACCTACATAATTTCATTGCGACCAAGAAGGCTTGCATCAAAGTGAACTGTGCAGAAGATGAATGCTTCCTCTACACCGTTGTAGCAAGTTTATTTCCCGCTCGAAACAATCTCAACAATCCGTCTTCATACCCAGAACCTCCTCGGGTTCTGAATACGAACGTATTATAGACTCCCGTAGTGTTACACAAAAGAAAACAAGTCGAGGAGCTCAATGATATTTCTATTAATGTGTATTCTGTGAAAGACAAGGATGGAAGTATTGCTGATCATGCATTTGATAATGCTACGGAAGGGCATATTGTATCCATTTGCATGTCTCCTGTGCGATGAAAATGACATGTGAATTTGTTAGCTATTCGTGCTAGTGGCAGTACAGCTCATTTAAGTTTTGTACTGATTAAAGATTTGTCATGATTGGCTCACAGTCAGTTGACTAAGGACTGCAGGAATATTTTCGTTTGTGAATATTGCCTTTAATACTGTTCAAGTGAGGAGAAACTTGCAAAACATAATGAATTATGCCAACAACACGATGATGTTAGGTGTACTTTCCCAACAGAGGAAAATAAGTACATTCAATTCAGTAAAGTTGAAAGTAAAAAGCCAGTGCCTATGATTCCATTCAGTATGTTTTCTCCAGGTTTGAGAATGTTTAAGCAACTTATTGAAGAAATTAAAAAGCAAAGAACAATTGAAGTTTCCATAAATACGTCTTCCGGTTAGGCTTTCTTGATGCCGAAAAAACTTCCCGAACAACAACGGACAATATGTAACTATAGAAAAAATCTTTTTTAAATTTATATCGAATACCAGTGGTTGAAATTCAATTCCTGCATCACAGCTAGGCAAAGTATTTCAAAACCATTGATTGGAATTCTGTACTTTTTGCACTGCGAGCTGCATTTAAACTCGAGAAACCATTAGTCTTTGTCACACCATGGGGACTGTACTGATGCACACATTTCATAATGGGGGTTAATTGTGAGCCACAAGTAATGTCTGGTGTCTTATTGCTGGCATAATGCAAGTATATATTTTTAACATACATTGATGAAACGTTTATGATTTATAGTCGTACTTAATAAGTAATTTTAGAGCACATATGAAAGGTGTTGAGAGTAATATGTGAGGCTGGATTGACTGTAAACCCAGAAATGATAAGTTGGGCGGACTTACATTTCCGATATTAAGGGTCTAAAATATCTGATCGGCAATTACAGCTAAATCCTAAAAAATGCAAAGGCAATTGTAAATTTGCCTGTGCCATGGAGCATGAAAGGTGCGAGACGATTTTTAGGCATGGCAGTGTATTGTGCAAAACAAATATATTTCACATATGTCACAATTTCTGAATTATCTCAAACATAAGAATATACATTTATTTGGGTCAAGTACAGGAATATTTTTGTGTGTTTGTACCATATTAGAACCATTATTTCTGCACTTATATGTGCTGTAATTTGCACTAAATAGTTGTCCCGCATATTTCTGTGTTTTCGGAACTCTTCCCGGAATGAATATCTACTCTGTGATGCCTCAGAAGATTTGCATTGACTGTGGTGACTGCGTGTTAGATGCGGGTATGGAGACATCGGCGAGACTGTCTATCCAGTCGAGGGTTTTCACTCCTGTTCCGATGGGAGTGTGTTTTGCACTTGTACCTGTGAATTCTGCCTACCCGACATCTTGACGATATGCACTAGCTAACATACTGAAAATGCGGCGACGGCCGCAGATCTGGATGATGCATTACTGGATACTTAACGTATGACATAGATTGGGGCCTGCTGGGCAATCTCTCCTCTCTTGCTGCTACCTGTGGTTGTAGCTTCACTCCTCAGTGCACTTCCGAAGCGAAGTCGTGTCGTTGCATTAATGGAGAATTTGTATGTTAGTCGCCAATTCTTTCAAAAGTAAATTTTCCGTTATGAGAGAGTTCGAGAATGTTATGGCGGTGGTTCAGAGGTTTAAATACCAGCATGGATAAAATGCCAGGTAGGATGGGTAATCACTGTTGAAAGGCTCAAAATTGTGGAGTATAATTTTAACATTTTTAGTATACTTGCTAAAAAATTTTAACAAGGTCGTAAAAAGTTGAAGTAACTTGTAAATAAAATTTTTAGACATCTCAATTTTTATGAAATCACACATTGATTGGAGCTTGGCTCATAACCCTAATTCTAATATTAGTCAAGTTGTAACGCAGGAATTTGTTTGAAAATATATCTCATTCACATTAAGAATAATATACTTAATAATTGTAATGCATGAAAAGGATCTATGAATCCCGTACACTTCTGAATTTTTTGGCTGTACCTATTGTGGTTTATAATTTCTAAAGTTACATGTAATAATGTAAATATCATTACACAGGTTTTATGGTAAATTAATTTGGATGAGTTATGTGATCATTTTGTATTAATGACAATTATATACAAAAGTTTATAAGGGTTTGATTGAAAAGATCGTGGTTATCCTTTGTGCCCAATATAGATAGCAAAAAAGGGTTGAAATTTGTTTCAAGCTTCTTATACTCAGTATCCCCATAGAGGCTTGAATTTAATTTAACCTGACTGATGTCTAAGTATCAATGAGTTTCTTTTGTACACCTTTCATACGGGCTACGAACAGCAATTCGATCAAGTCTATAGGTCTATATTTGCACATACAAATTTCCTTAAATTTGTCGCTCTTTTGTATTTTGTAAAATGCACTATAATACTTGCTATGCTCGGCCACCTCGTCTTCCCCCCCCCCCCCCCCGACTCACCATCCTCAACGCCCAGCGCTGAAATCACATATTTGCACCGAGTGGTTGTTTGCCCAACTTCAAACCGACGTCAACAGTTCCCTGCGAAGTGGCTGGGCGTGATTCCCGCCACATCTATCTGACTATCGCTAATGGGACTGTTGTCACTCCCACCTGGTGCAAGGGTCGACGACTTGGGAGTGTTGCTCGAATTTTCTCGGCATCGCCTACAGTGGCGCGACAGTGGCGCAAAGTACAACGAACCCTCTTGGGGTCAGGTCACATACACTGTAAGTCGTAGCATTCATCCTTATCGACATTCTTGAAAGGACATTAGTGCCGAGTACGTGCGTTGCGTGGCAGTTTGAAAACAACGGGCGATAATAAAGTCGCCAGTAAGAGCAGCATGTGACTATTGGACGAGCAGAAACAAGGAACAATGGGCTGGACTGTAATAAAATGGGACTTGATTTATCAGCGACGAGCATTCGTATGATGTAAACGCAGCGGATATTTTCTTCGTATAGTTACACGAAAGAGGACGCCTGAGAGGCGTATCTGAGTTTGTAAGGGATGAAGTTCTTAGTAAAAATAAAATAACTAAATTTGATTTCTATTTTATTCACTTTTCTATTAACTGCAGCATTAATTAGCTGTCTCCAGTTTTACTCTATTTATATAACAGTGAGCCCAATATTTAATGTATATTTCCATTCTAATTAACGTCAATCTTAATTGTCTCTGTTGGTTACACTCAATTAACTCATATTTATTGTCAACACGTGTACAGTCTATCTGTTACCATCCTTTATAATGTTTTTCACAAACGGATCTAGTCCAATATTCCAGCCTGCCAGCCGCACGCTCCACTACTCAATACCCGCAGTCGCAGATTTCTCCTTCCACTTATCACTTCTTCCGCTGCTCGTCTTCTATCGCTCGGAACTCAGCCACTCATTCGTTCATCAACTCTAACGCAACTCCCGGTCCGGAAGCTTGCCGCAATTTTTATAGTGTCGCGCCTTACCATCTGGAAGGTTTAACGCACCCCGAGACGCGCTGAGTGAACGAGGTCAATAATCCGGAGCATTCTTCAGATATCGGCCGAAAACAATACGAACAGAGTCCGCGGCGCGCGTCTGTGATTCGAAACCCGTCATTGCCTGACCTTCCGCCGTCACTATCGTATAACAACTATCTTTCCTTCTCTTCCACTCACCCACGCACGATGCAAAGTAGTGAGTGCGCAACAGTATATTTATAAAGAATAAGTGTAGATTAAGTGGCTCTAGGTAGTATAAGTACAGTGATTTAGACTTCAATTAAAACTGACATTAGCATAAAAACGTCGGTTATTGATAAAGAAATTGATGTTCATACCAGGTATGAACATTTTAATTTGTTAAATAATGTCGTTGTGAAATTGTATTAGACTGCAAATAAATATTAGAAAATTAAACGAACTTTGAAACACCCCAGGCAATTTGTAAAAGTAGCCATAAAGATATATAATTCTCTGTTTACAACCATGAGTGAGTTACTTTTTTAACATTAATACATATGTTCAATTACACACATTGTGCGAAAATACATATAATCCAATTACTCAGCTCTTAAAACTTGTATGTTTAGTACTACGGGATCGGTCTATAAATATTAGTGTCACTGCAGCTGAACACAATACAGAGTATATTTGTGCGCTAACAAGTTAGCTGTTAGGGTTTATAATACAGCGAACAATATGAAAAAAATTACGGTTTATTTACACACAATTTCTGGTAATTTGGTATTTTAAGCAATAATTAGTGAAATCAAGTACAGTTATACAAAGTCATATAGCTCTATTAATAGCAAGTACTCCAAAAGTAGTAGGGGCGTGTCGGTCCTAACCCACCTGGGATTAATTGGGATTGATTGATGGATTATCGATTTGATTGATTGGATTAATCCTTAATCCGCTCTTAATCCTATCAAAAATTGTTAATCCTATTTTAATCTGACGATTTTTTTTAATTAATCCTTAAACTGATCGATTATTTTATTTATTTTTATTTATGTATTTTAATTGGATAAAATTGTATGAAACTTTGATTGATTATTGAATTAATTTAACTGATTTAATCAAGCAAAAATAGTTGTGTGATAAGTGTATAGTTATGTGTTATTATTTTCTTTCTTTCTTTATGTGGTGTGGAGCAGCTCTGGTAGATGTTATGACGAAGACTGGCACTCGACTGAGGTGTGACTAGGGACAGGGTGTGTGTATATATATATACACACACATGGGAGGTTTTGTGGAAGAGTGGCATATATATTTTTGGAGGGATATTGCTCGTAGATGGTAGTTAGGCGATATTTTCTTAATTAAACAGAAAGAGATGTATATTAAACACACAAGAGAAATAATTTCAGCGAGTTCTACATATGAATAAATTACACACATTGAATCGCAAATTTGAAATGATCACAACTTCTTGATTAACACCTGGTGTCGACATGGGGTAAGCGATCCGAATTACGTGACTCTCCAGTATAGAATTAATTAATTAATTAATTAACAAAGCAAAAATTAATGTCCCTATATATTAAATGGCAGTCTTCCAAAACACAAGTACATGAAAATGACTAAACACGTAATGAAATCGCACAAGGAGTTCCCCCAAAACACAACTGTCCAACTCGGAGGCTGGTGAATGAATGACATGCACCAGCTTATAAGCTGTTATATATATATATATATATATATATATATATATATATATATATATATATATATATATATATATATATATATACACACGTGGAGCACTGTCGGAGACTGACAGGTAACTGAGTTGAAATTATGGAAAAAACTTTGAATACGACTGACTTAACGATTTACACACTACAAATATGCATCCTGAATTATATATATATATATAAGGTATCACTACTAAGTTTAGTACTTCTAGTTAAAACAGACAAATAAAGATTTCCAAATACGCATTTTGAATTTTAAACAGACACAATAGTGTAAGGCTCTCTCTCATTTGTACACATAACTTAAGTATTTTTAAAACACATACGTCCGCCTCAGAGGCTGGTGAATGAATTAAGCGAGATTATATCGGCAGCCTGACTATATATACGTGGAACATGGCGGAGTAAAAATTTACGAGAAAAAATATGTATTCCTCCTACAACAGACAATGAAAAATTATTTTTTTTAACTAAAGTTTCACTATTGTAAGAGTAATTCGCTTTTAACACAAATCATTTCCATAGAAGCATAGGGAAACTCGAATAATGCGAAGAAGCACTTAATCCCGCAAAGCCTAACCATTCAACAATTGATATAAATGTACTATATATTATTTAAAATAACAGACGTACTACACATTTTTCTGTAAAGTCTGTGAAATTCACGACACTATAGTCCATTCCCCAGTGAAAGTAACTTTCTCGGAGCCCTGCTAAATATCTACTGGCAGGCCCATTTAGTAGCTTTCTGCCGAATGTAAACATTCATTGTCATGTGAGTGCCATGTAGCATCTGTCAAAATCAAAGTTTACATGGCATTGTGTGTGTACATGTTTTTGTATACATTCGCTACACCTAAACATAAACATTGAAAAGTGACTTCTACTTTTATACCTGTCAAATGTGTTGTTTACTGTTTACAGCTTTTCAAAGAATTCTGTCTGTCTATTTCAAAAACCATTTCGTACAAATATTCACAGTTTAGGCCTATAACATTATTTATGTCCGCTTTATGCTGTTTTAAAAATGCCTGGATTGATGATAGTTCTTATGGTTATGTTACATTAACATATTTGTTTTCCACGACATAGCACATTACACGTAATGCACGTTAATATTTTGCCATGACTGTTTAACACTGTTACAACTGTGGGGTAATGAAATGTAGTATTTAACTTTTTGTTATTGATATGTGTTGGGTTATTTCTTTAAAAGGATGGCCTCAGTTCGAATAACAAAGGAATAGATAGTCCAACGAAAAAGCAACATTAAAATCAAGCATGCAACTTGTGTCGCTGATTTTTTGTTATAGGGACTTAAAATATAGCAGTGAACATGCACTCAAATAAGCCCACCGTAACATTTATTCCACTCATATTTATATGTATTGCTACTTCCTTTGTATTAGGTTTATTGAAATTTATTTGGGCTGTGCTTGGTTATTTTACTGTGGTAAATCATGTTACATGACTGTGTTTCAAACACCCAGGGCAAAGGAATGATGTTGTGATAAATAAACATAAGTGGATGTAAATAAATAACTTCATCATAAAAACAGTTCACATTTTAAATGTATAAATAGTTCACATCAAATAATTGAAATCACGCACACACACAGCTCCAGTGTAACGATCACCACACAGCCATGCCACATTATTTCACACGCAGTGGTTAACCGAACAACCCATAACAGTATATTTATTACCTCCGTGGAAAGACAGATTTATCACAACATCGTAACTTGCTTAGGTAGGTTTAAAAAAGACAATGTCTGCAAACTTGGCGTGGTAATTTGAAGTGTTTTTCGGAGTAAGTATAATTTACGCTTCATTTGGTCAAATGCAACACGTCATGTCATGGTTTGCCACGTCTGCCAACTTCACTTTATTTCTGCCATGCCATCATATCTAATATATATTATAATATGTATTCAAACATTAGAATCTCTTTTCAGTTATAAATTTAAAATTCAAAAATTATTATTTTGCTGTAATAAGTATGAAATATGCTACAATTGAAAACATCTATAATTACGGCTTACTACCAAAGTGAAACTTCCCAAGTGTAAAGATAGAGGTAAAGCGAGAGCGACAATCCTCACTCAGCAGACAGTTGCTTTCTCTCTCGATAAAACAACACTGTACCATTATAGCCTACTCACAATATTTTCTGCTGTTATTTTAAACTGTAAAAATGAAATGTGTTGCCACCAGGGCTACCTAAATATTTAAATATTTCAAAAGGCACTGTTTGATTTACAAATAGTAAACTAAAAGACTAGTTTAAATTATATTTTAACTGTGAACTATTTCTTACCAGACGTCAACATGTTGCTGCTCTCGCTGTTAATTCATATTTATAAAGAGATTAAAATTACAAGTTATAGAATATATTCAGTTAATGTTTCATTTATTCAATAATACAGTACTCTAAAGTTAACCACAGTGTTATATATTTGTAGAATACTGGTTATTGAAAAACCAGGTTTATGTGTTATGTCTAGACTGTTTTTTCAAAGGTTGATTTTCATAAGTCACTTCCAATTCGGGATTGACTTTAGTTACCAAAACACAGTTGAAAATCATACCAAGTTTCGCCGACTGACCTTAGAAATGGAAGTAAAATTTGCTTCATAAATATTTCTTCATTTTTATATGTCTTGTACATTTTTTTAAATTTATGTATATTTTCCTGCGTAATGGAGCATGCAAAATGAATATTAATTTTTATCAAGTAATAAACATAAAATGTTGCTCGAGAGTTTTCAGGCAGGTTGGAACATATTTTGCCCTTGGTATACTTAATGGTTAAATAGTTAACCTGAACTGCACCCCCCCCCCACCCCTCGATGGACCAAGGTCATTGGCAGTTTCCTTTGTAAAAAGAGATACTTTCCCTAGTGTGTAATAAAACCAAAATTAGTTCAGTGGGGTTTGTTGGAGTCAGGCAGGCACCTTCTGAGATCTCGGTTTTTGTAGTTGCGACTATTTAAATTTTACCTTGAAGGTTTGTGACTCTGAGAAGAAGCAGTCACACTGCTAAGGTCATAGATCTCTAAAATTAATGGGTTTTAAAATGCCTGGAGATATTGGCAAACGCTATAAGTCTTAAGATTTTGAAGTGAGAATAAATTTATAACCTAATAGTATTTAACTGAAAAATTTCCACGCTATTCATTTAAGTTTAAACATCTATAAAATGGAGCATATCTGCCTTTTCAACTTACATGAAAGAATTTATGTTTTTATTAATTACATGATTTGTTCTTTATTCCTTTTATGTATTGTGGTTTCAATTATAAATTACCACCTAACTGGGACTCGAACCCACAAACTAACTAATATCAACCATGCCTTATCCAGGATGGTATATTATATTGTTAGTTATGGAAAAGTACTTAGAGTGCTTGCTTGCAGAACTTCTCTGGCTTTTTTCAGTACAATAGTATTTCATTTTAATACTACATGCATTTAATGGGAAATTTAAGAATCTATCTCTCTCTCTCTCTCTCTCTTGCTCTCTCTCTCTCTCTCTCTCTCTCTCTCTCTCTCTCTCTCTCTCTCTCAAATGTCTCTGCCAAAAAAATATTTCTCATAGGAAAACAAGTTCACTTAAAAAATAGAAAGGAATTGATTAAATAAAAGTATTAATTATTTTTAAAACATAAATTTATTGACAAAATATATACAAACATATTTTATTATTATTTCGACAAAACCAAATATGCAATGTTTCAAAACACAAAATCAAGTACAAATTGCTTCAACACATACACAAGTAACTACAGGTTGTCCCAGAACTGTTTAAACTATTTCTTTCCAAAACTAAGTCGAAATGGTTTACTCCAATGTGCTAATAACTTGCTAATATTCAATTTACAATTCGATTTCTGTTAGCAAGAACAGGTGATTTCATTTTATTGTTGGTCCATCTTTACAAACTAGAGGATGGCATACAACCAAATACTTTTTATACTAAATTTCACTGATTAGTTGTCTCATCCCAAATAATGCCATATCACACAAATAATATCCACAGGTGCTTCAGTAGGAGAATCATTATAGTCTGTTTCACCCCAGTCAGACATAATTGGCCAAGTTAGCATTAATTTTGAGTTTTCCTCTGCAGAGAAAATTGTTGAATTAGATCCATATGATTTACATTATTGTTTGAACAATGGGTACTTGTATTCTTATTGAACATCTATTTCTTTGCCATTCCAAACACTATATAAAATGTGTTTTTGCTCGACTCCACCTAAATATATTTCACAATTATTTAGGTAACATTTCCAAATATCTTCAATATTCTCACACTCTGTACACCCACTCTCATATTTTAAACTGTGATGGTGGTTGGTAACCCATCTATTAGTTTTCTTGCATTTGGGAGTTAGATATTTCCAGTCAAATGGTGCTTTGAAGCTGAAAAAAGTTATATTTTCTTCGATATCAGTAATAGCTAATTCTTTAATGATAATTTTTTCTGCAGATTGAAATCCTTGCACTTTGCAAAACATCTCGTCGTGGCCATTGTTTGTTGCCTACTGACTCAATTCATTAACTTCACGAGCTTATCTGTTACATTGTAACTCCCTAATCTATCATGAATTATCAGAGCATAAGCTTGTGTATTTGTCAGAATTGGTGTATTGCAATAATTTCAATTCGTGAATCAATCATGCTATTTGTAATCGTGTTGTCTTGTTTGCTTACATCAAACACAAATAATACTCCTCTAAGTTTAAATGTTCTGGGTTCTAAAATCGGTGAACTGTTATTGTAGTAGAGATCATATGAAATAAGGAATTCTCCATTTTCAAAGTTTATATTTACATCCACATATGGGCAAGCTTGACTGTTTAGCTACAGTTTTTACATTTTTCATATCACAATTATCGAATACTGATCTATCAGATTTTTATTTGTTTTGTTGGTTTGTTTGAAAACAAACAACAGCATATCTTGGTTTTTTCGATGAAAAACTTGATTTCAAATTCCACACCGTTTTTGAGCTAACATTAGAGTTGGAAAAACATCTAAACCCCATGACCTGAATGCAATGTCTAGATTCTTCCCTTTTTCAATAAATTGTAAAAACTTTACACATTCACGAGTGTTAATTTCAATATGTGGCATCAACCATTCGACACTACTTAATTCAAATGTTACATCTTCCTTATTATCAGCCTAATTTATATGGCATTCAAATGCATATTGCTGAATAGAATAATTAATTATTGTTTAGCAATTAATAAGATGTGTTCGTAGTCTTCAGGAAAGCCCGAAATCATACTTAATGGTATAACAACTTCGTATTTTCCAGCTGTGTTTATTTGTAATGAGTAATCATCAGTATAGCTCTACCCAGCCATAAACCCTGTATGAAGATTGTTTACAGTTCCAGAGAGATACTTCTTTGCCATAGAAGTAGTTCCAACATCTTGTGTTTGGTGTATTTCCACTCCATTTAGCGGATATGCAATTCTGTCGATTAAATTAAGTATTCCATTTCTTGCTATTTTTGTAGTCACTGGATTACTTGCATCGGCTGTCTTTTTAATTGTTCCTCTAAACCTTAAACTTGATTTCGATGACAATGTATAAATATCATGATTTTGTATAGAAATCCTTCTTTCCAAAGGAAACGTATACAGACCTGCTCAGAATGGTTCATACACATGTATTTCTGTGTTTCGGATTACATCTTCATAACTGATCGGTTCTTCAACATTAAGTATGTCTTCCATTTCTATTAACGGTATATCTTAATTCTTTAAAATACAATTTGTTGCCTCATGTTAACTTCACTGGTAACTTATTTGAAGTGAGCATTTTATAATTGTGTTTGCATCTTTTTATACTTCCTTTCTTCGAAATACATTCCTTAGAGAACCTCCTCAAAAATAACCATGTACTTTATGATCGAATTTACTATTACATACAATAAACATTATGATTGTAATATGCAATTGAATGCAACTGTTTATATAGTTTTTATGTAAACAGATGGTAATTTATTCGTATCTAAAATTAATTAATTAACTGTCTTGATCGACATTTGTACCAACTATTTCATCAAAACGATTCACTATTACTGGAAGATATATCAAAGTATTTAGTTTTTCAATAATTTTATATCCTGGAGCCACAGCACAAGTGAATTCAGGTATTGTATACATATGTTTTCCATTTAAATATGAACTGCCTACGATATTAACATTTATATCACACACATTTACCGATAATATATTAAACTGTTGTGATAATTCATGCAATTGATTAGCTGGGTATACTCTTTGTTCATAACCTAACATATTGGCAATTGAATTGTCTTCCAAGAAATCAATATCGATATAACTATAGATCGCACTAGTTAATGTATTTGGATTTCTACATAATTGTAAATGTATATCTTCATGTAATGCCACTTTGATGAATGTTTCTATGTGATCTAAATCATAAGATCCTACCAGTATCACTATGTTGTAGGATTTTTAACCAATATTAGCCATAAATGATTATCAATGCATGATGCATATCAATGTTTGGTATGTTGTTGTAAGTAGCGAATTCGATTAGACTGATTTGCCATTCTCCATCTATCTCCAAAGCTGGGAAATATACAGCATGCAATTGCGACGAATTTCCACTTTCCACTTAATATTAACATAATTGACCTATTACTAATAAGTTTTAATATTACATTTACTTATATTTCCTATTTATAGTCAAAAAATGTAAGCATAAATGTCCACAATTGATTGTATTTGGTAATTGTTTCATTTTGTTATCATACCTTAATAGCATGTTTTTAAAATAATTGTGTATTTTAATTGGAGGACGTAAATCTCCAAAACTGTCATAAGACAATGAATGATTTGCACTCTTAAGTAATGCAACCCAATTTGTTGCTTCCTTTTTGTATCAAATCTAAATTAACAATGATACATTCACAAGATGAATATTTGATTTCTTTCATAAATTGTCCCTCATATCCTCACCTCAGAAATAATGAATATCCTCTTTATTTACAAATACATTAATATATTTGTTTGTTAATGCATTATTTGGAAGACTATTTAAAACTTTCTGCATTTTTTTCCATGTTTGGAGTTTTTTCATCCTTGTCCAACTTTAAGTGGTTTCAAATACATTCCTTTACCTTTTGATTTAACCACTCTACTAACTGCCGACACCCCTCCAAGGATTGATCCAAGAGCTATTAATTAATGCTTGAAAAAGGAATGGAATGATTCCTCCCTTCTTCGTTTTTTTTTAGTTTTACGTTTTACACCCAGGCCTCTCTTCACCTTTGCACGCATAACTTTATCAACAACTCAAGCTCCAAACCTTTGACCTGTAGATGTAGATGGATTCTTCCTTATATTTGCAGCTTTATCGACTAGAATGTTAGCTGCTCTATGTCTTTTTTGCCAAATTGTTTGTTCGCTTATAAACAATATTGTGTTCTTTACAAGCATTATCCAAAGAGTTTATTCCTTGATCGTTTTGTGCCAAATGTTTGGCAAGTTTAGTACCTGGTCTGCAATAATCGTATTTTGGTGAATGTAATTCAAATTGTAATTTATTAATCAGTGTATTCAATACACTGCATCATTTTTATATGTTTAGCACAAGACATATTTAGTATGTCAGATAATGCTGTGTAATTGTGGAGAAATGAAGGTTAAAAAACAAAATGTACATCCGCTGGCAATTGCAAATACAAAAGGAATCTTTATTGAACAGAAACATGGTATTCTTTTACCATCAAATACACAATGTATACTAAGTGGTCCTTCTTCATGTGGAAAAACTTGTGTTATTATGTCGCTGTTGGAAGATCCAAATGGTCTTAAATTTGAAATTGTATGTGTTTACTGAAACAATATAACAAGGGAAATATCGATGATTAGCGACAATTTTGTCGTTAGTTGACGGAACGCGATATTTCCCTTTAACAAATAAAGAAGATACAGTGCCACGTAATGAAGCATTACCAAATTCCATAATTCTTTACGACATTTGGTGTGAACTGCAGGGTGAAATACAACAATATTTTAGTTTTGGTCGACATTCAAACGTTGATTGTTTTTATCTATCACAAAGGTACACACATATGCCAAAACATAATTTGTACGATAATGCAACTATGGTAATTGTGTTTAAAAGGGATGATATGAATCTGCAACGTGTTTACAATGATCATGTTTTAGGCGATATGACATTTACAAAGTTTAAAGATATGTGTTTTTACTGTTGGAAATACAACTTTGTTTATTTAGTGATTATACAAATGCTTCCCCTATATAAAGGCAGCTATAGGTCTGCAGTTGACCGTTTTTTACTTCCAGGTGAAGAACAATGAGTATTCAAAGTTTGGACATAGCTGTATAAAACACAGTCATTACAATAGCTGTTTAAGGAAAAATTGTGATGGCAATTGTGATTTGAACAGACATATATTTCGTAATATGGGTATGGCTGTAAAAGATAGCAATGCAGTAAATAAACATTATGTGGAAGACTTCAACACTGTTATGCTAAACTTATTTAAATCATAATAAAATGGTATTCAAGAGAAATTAATAAAGTTAGTAGATTTGAATGATAATGTTTATAAAACATGAGTGTTATTGCAAACATTTTAACCAATACTAGTAACGATTTGCAAAGTAATAAAATTAGAACAGAAGAATATTTAAATGGATTTAGTCAATATTTTAATGATATGACAAACATAGTTTTTACAACACAAGTAAAAGTAATGCAAGAAAATTTAAGAGTTGTAATAAATGAATTGGTAAGCGATACTATTGCAAAATAACTTGAAACATAAATGGAAAAAATAATGCAATATATAGGTGATGAATTGATTCATAAAAAAAGCTACTCTGTAACAAAATTAGATGTTGGTTTAAGTATAATCGATAAGATTGAAAAAGCACAAACTATTCGATCTAGTATGGCAGTTAGAAAAGCAACGACTTAATTCATATATAAATAGTTTGAATTTGATGTAATTTAATCAAACATGTCTGTCTCTACTTCAGAATTACATAACATTATATTTGCTGTGAAAGAGAAATATTTAGAAGCCAAATGAGCTCATATGAAACAGGATGTTTTAAATGAAGAAATATTTAAACCTGTTACGAGTAGAATGGATACATTGCATTCTGTACTGAATAAGCCTTACTAAACAACTTTGGAAATTAAAATGGAAGAAGAACATTTAAAAAAGAAGAACAAATAGTAACCACTTTCTCATTTAACATGTCGTTATTTAGCTTTAAAACAATCTTAGTCTACATGCGATACGACATTTTGTGTTTATCGACATGATGTCTGGTTTCTGAGAGATACGGTAGTAACATTTCTGCCTGACAGTGAAATTAAAATAGGTGATTACATAATATGATGTGAGTCAAGTGGATATTCCGACTCTGATTTACAGAAATATAAAGAAATTATTCATCGGACAAAGGCTAACATTCATTCAGCAGATGAAAAAAATCCGAAAATACATTTAATAACCGATATTGTCGGAAGTGGAATATATAAAAATTATGTTGATGTTCGGTTTTATCGTGTATATTGGAACAATCCTAATTAATTGGTTGATGATTAAAACTTCTCATCGCTTCGAGATAGTCTGGGAATAATTCACATACAAACGAAATTGTTTCTATTATTGAAGAGTTAAAAGAAGACGGTTATATTACCACTGAAGTTTAGTAATATTGCTGTGGAGTTTCTCACCCCTGCAAGGATAATAAATCCTAGAAGAAGAGTTATAACTCATGGTTTAACAGGTTACCAATGTAATGAAGATCGTTTTGAAAGAGAGAAATCGAAATCCACTCCAAACCGATAGAGGACCGAATTTTTTTCTGCACCATTCCAGAAACTAATGACTGACTATGGTATTAATCACAATCCAATGTACTCGGAGCTTAAAGCCAGTGTTGTGAAACATTACAACAAATCGATTAAGAAGTTAATATATAAACATTTCACATCGAAGAGGACCTACAAATTGGTTTATGTTATTCCTGAAAAAGCTAAATTGTATATTTCCAGATATCATAGAACTATTAAGATGGCGCCAAAAGAAATAATGGATAATGGTTAATAAAAACTATTTATAATAATTTTAAAGTCATCGACAAAAGAAAACCAATGTTCAAAGTTGGCGAATTTATTCGTATCTCAAAGCCTAAAGGATCTTTGAAGAAAATTTATGGTTAATTGATCTTATGGAATATTTAAAATTATTTCAATTAGACAAACATATCCCAGAGTGTATTACCTAGAAACATATGAATATTTGACTGGTAAAATCATCAAAAGGAAGAAAGATATGTCCTTGGTTCGATAGAGGGGTTTCTCAAAAGAACACAACATGTGGGTTAAGAATAATTATATTAAATTATTGTAAAACAATGAATGGAAAATTTTGATACTAAATAAAGGATTTTTAAACTATATTTTGTTTTTTATTTAATAAATCTGAAGATAGGTAATGTATGTAGTATTTATTCTGCAATCAATCTGCTTGTTGATTGGATTATCGTTTCATTGAAGTAATGTTTGAGCAATAATCATGTGTGTTTAAATCATTTCAATTAAACATGTCTTTAAAAATATTCCCGAGTTATTTATTTCTTAATTTAGATTTTTTCTCAAAAAATTCTATGCAGGGAGAGTGTGACATTTTTCATAACTGATGTATATTACAAAGGAAAGGGAATATTGACCCTGGATTAATAATCTGATAGATTGCTGTAGAGAGAGGATAGAAGAATGAGTGATATATGGCTAAATATATAGGTTGATGTTCGCCGTGTTTTATTAACATCGCTTTCATCTAATTTCTCTTAAATATTAGTAAGGTGTTTAGACAAGTATTCACACAAGATAGGGTTCCAGTATTAGAAAAGAAATGATAAAATTACATTTCCTTCATAGGAGTAAATTTGGTAATAATAATGATAGAATAAATGAAATTACTTTTAGGAAATTTCATCAAAGATTTATAAAAGTTTTCACTTCGCTATGCGGGATTTGGTGGAAGAGGTGTAAAAATAATAATTTATCATGCTAGTGAAAGTTATTCGGAGACAATAAATTGCATTTCCGTAAATTCATTTAAATGTCTACAGCTATTATCTTCATAATATTTATTAATGAAAAGGGAATAATTTTTTCAGCAAAATTTTTTAAATATTTATTCGATGTTAATAAACTTTCATACACTTGACATTCGAAATGCCAGAATTTTTCAAACATCCCTGACACAAAGGTTTGACGACTGCTAACCAGCTCCAGGTATGGCGAGTCAGGGGAAGGGGCAGGTGGGCAATAAACTACTGCTCTCGCAGAACTGGACAGGGCAGAATTTTTCAGGAGAGTCCACAATTCGTGGCTAAAACGTAGTTTTTGCAAGCAAATAAACACTTTGGAAGAGTCCAAATTGGTGTCTTCAGGGTTGTCTGGCAGGTGGAGAGCCCCTGAAGTTTTTGTTGGACAAAATACGTGTTCTGGGCTGATGGCGAAGGGGGTATTGAATCGACAGTGAGGGTGCTTGGCCATCGAAATGGCATCCCTCCGAAAACTAAATCTACATTGGAGGGGGAGGGGGCTGCATGGCCTTGGATAGAAACTCTCTTCTCGCACAAAGTCAAGGGGAGAGGAGAGGGGTACAGACCGCCGAAGATGCGGCCTGGAGAATGGAAGGGGAAAGGAGAGGGGAGCGGGTGCATTGAGGAGCGACGTGAACAGTTTTAGCTGTCTACCACCATGTTAGTTCTTCACAAACACTTGTCCAGGATACACATATACAGCAGCTCTCCCGACTTCACCAGATGTGGCAGGCAGTGGGCTTCGTGATGCGACCAAGGGGTAGCGATGTACCTAATTTGCAGTTAGTTGCAATTCTCGTTAAGCGATTCTCGTTTAAATATTTTAAAAATTTCTAAGTTTTTTTTATTTATCAGGAATAAAATAATTTTTGTGTAAACCCCGTTTCTGAGTTCGGTCGATAAAACTTGGTATGCTTTTCAACTGTTGTTTGGTAACTAGTGTCGTGAATTTCACAGACTTAATGGAAAAATTTGTAGTATGTCTGTTATTTTTAATGTAATATAGTGCATTTCTATAAAGTGTTGAACGATTATGCTTTGCGGGATTAGTCCTTCTTCACGTTAAACGAGTGTCCCTATGCTTCGACAGAAATAATTTGTGTTAAAAGCGAATTATTCTTACAATAGTGAAACTTTCGTTAAAAATTATCATTTCATTGTCTGTTGTAAGACAAATACAGAGTTTTTCTCGTAAATTTTAACTAAGCCGCACTCCACACACACACATATATATATATATATATATATATATATATATATATATATATATATATATATATATATATATATATATATATATAGTCAGGCTCTCGCCATAAGTTCGCTTCATTCATTCAACCAGCCTCCGATGCAGATGGATGTATTTTAAAAATACTTAAGGTACGTGTACAAATGAGAGGGAGACATACACTATTGTGTCTGTTTAAAATTCAAAATGCGAGTTTGGAAATTTTTATTTGTCCATGTTAACTGGAAGTGCAAATTCGTTGTCTGTGCATTTCGCTGCTTAAATTGCACATAGTTAATACTAAATTGGTAGGGATACCTTTTTTTCTATATATAATTCAGGATGCGTATTTGTAGTGTGTAAATTGTTTAGTCAGTCGTATTCAAAGTTTTGCTGTAATTTCAACTCAGTTACCTGTCAGCCTCCGACAGCGCTCCACGTGTATATATATATATATATATATACATATAAAACAGCTTATAAGCTGGCACACGTCATTCATTCCCCAGCCTCTGATGCAGACAGACGTGTTTTGGGGGAGCTCCTTGTGCGATTTCTTATATGTTTATTCATTTTCATTTACTTGTTTTCGTTAGATATTTAATTAATTTGGAAACATTCATTTTGTATTTTCATTAAAATTTCCAAGTTTTTTACCTCAGTCTACAATCAAACGTAGGTTATGTTTGCTCCCAACCCAACTTATAAGTTGATGTAAGACCTATATCCAAGTCAGTGCTTCACTGAGCTTCTGTGCAAATTGACATATAGCAAACATTTTCTTTTTTAGACAAGTTAATAAATTAATTTCTTTTAATGTGTGGCGTCCATTTCTAAAGTACTTCACCACTCTCACAGGCAGATGGACATGTTTTAAATCATGTCAGGTATGTGGGAGAGGCATCAAGTAGTGTCACATTTTTCATATAGCTGGTGTTTTGGAATACTGCCATTTAATTTATACGGACATTTTCTTAATCCTTCGTTAATTTTATACTGGAGAGTGATTTAATTGTGATCGTACACCACTTATTGACACCAGATGTTATTCACGTAGTTGTGATCATTTCAAATTGGCGATTCGATTCATGTAATTTATTCATAGGTAGAACTCACTGAAATAATTTCTCTTGTGTGTTAACTCTTCGTATATTTCAGTTTAATTGACGAAAAATCGCCTATCTACTGTCTACAAGCAATATCCCCTCCAAAATATACGTATGCCACTCTTCCACAAAACTCATCACATATATAACCTATCCCAACACGCCACACTTCAGTCGAGCACAAGTCATTGTGCTGACAACATCTACCAGAGCTGCTCCCCACCCCAAAAAGAAAGAAATCAAATAATAAAGTACAACTATGCACATATCACACAACTATTTTTGATTGAATAATTCAATTAAATTAATTGGATCAATCAATCGAAGTTTCACACCACTTTATTTGATGAAAATACAAAAGCATTTGACCGGATTAAGGATTAATCCAAATAATTTCATCTGATTAAAATCGGATTAACAATTTTTTATAGGATTAAGGTCGGGTTAAGGATGAATCCAATCAATCAAATCGATAATTCATCAATTAATCCCACTTAATCCCAGGTGGGTTAGGAACAGTAAGCCCCTGCTACTTCCAAAATTAATTCTTACCAAAATTAATTAAACTTCCTCTAATGGAATACGCTCTGCTGTTTCCATATAAATATATAGCATGTGCATATAGCTTAGATGTCAATAGACTTCGAAGAGGGATTGTTTCCTTACATGTTAACTGTAATATTACAGCAAGCAGTACGATAAGTATGGGAAGTTGTGTAAAACTACACAGGCCCCTACACATGTGTTAATTGATATAAAATTATTGTAAAAGAAACTCCCGTGTTAGAAAAAATTGCACTTGTTCAGTAACTGTAATGTTACATATGTAACAAGGAAAAAGGCTGTTATATAATTATTATATTTGCTTGTTCATATTATGTAAGTTGGCATTACAGATTTTAAAATAAAACAAAGATGTATCTATAGTAAAATTACATTACACAGTATATGTAACAATTTAATAGTTTTAACTATTAAAAATGTATTCAAAATGTGTTGCATTTGAACGCAGCCTATCTTATGTAATTTTATTATGTACTACTGAGAAAAAAACTGTACTGGAATTACTTTTGTGTTACGTTTTTAAATTGTCTTGTCATAGAGCAAATTTGCGGAAAGTTGCAGTATACTTTCTGTTACATAGTGGTTGTAACTTGACAAAAATTTCAAGTGTCGTTAGTCGTACGATGTACGTGCTACGTGCCACATTTCGAGGGTATTTCCACTTGTGCGCGGTTTAAAAATAATATAATATTCGCAGGTCTCCGCCGAAGGCGATGAAGACACTCCTCCCACGTGATGAAAGGAAGTAAAACGAAACCGTCCGGCCGCCAAAACTCGACCGCTTGCGCATGACGTCAGCATAGAGGGACGCTTCACTGACCTACATTGCGATCTGCGTAACTTAACACGTTTCATTTTATAATTTCTCTGCTTATGGGTTCACTCTCTATTCAAATCTTAAGTATATCAGTTCGTGGTTATAAAAGGCTATTTTACCATCACATGCAACAAAAGAAAGATAAATATGTTGGGTGTATAATACTCTTGAGCACCGCACAACGGAAAATACGCTTTACTTGTGGGGGACGAATATCAAAACCTGTTGACGAAAATTTAATACGCCAATATTATACTACTAAGTCCATAATTCAATCCTTATCATAATATTCGCCGTATTTTATCGGAGTCCATAAACTTATACGTTTTACGTGCAACACAACCAGATATTGTAGTCCAGCCTTCGTGAACTGTGAATTGCATTCGAGATGTATACGTACGTTTGTACGCTTAAGCAAAGATTTTTCATCAAATAACCGTATGTTGGGATAACCAGCATACTACATAATACATTTACATTTTTATAAAATATATGATTGAAATAAAAAAGAAACGGAGGATGGATAATTTCAATTATTTTTTGAAATTTCTCTCGTGTCTGTATACCTGCAAAACACCACATTTTCGTACAGGCTCTAATAACAGTGAAACTATACTTCTGGATGAAACATGTTGCAAAGTTCTCACTTGAAAAAGGCTACCGTGCGACTGTGCTTGATCGCCACTTCGTTGGAATTTTGAAAAATCGGGAGACTGCTATCAGTCGAGCGTGGGTTAAGAGGCTATGACTTTGTACGACGTTTGAGAATGCATAAGGCGGTACTTTAATCGTTTAGCTGTCACATATCAGATTAACAGTTTCTCCAACGGTGCTCGTATTGTTACGAGAAGATTAACCCTACGATACGTATCTTCTCGCTGTTGTGCAGCCTTGTTCTGATGTAACATTATCATTGAAACCAGAACGTAAACAAGCAAGCTAGAAAAGATACCAACTAATACTTGTATGAAAATAAACTCTATTGTGATAAATATATTATCTGACAGTTATACAGAGTGTACATAATTATTTCACTCCAGTGTACGATTATATACGTACGTGACATTTCTCACATTGTTGTAGTCATAAGACAATGGAATTCATTTCAGTAACGTACGAAACCTGAGCAGTTTTAAAGAGCCAAACGGAAGCCAGACCTAGTACATTTGCCATTGAATGACTTATAATAGGCCTATATTATGACTCACGAGTTCTGGTATCTTATTTTCGCTCAAACATTTAAATTATAATTCCGTGTGTCCTACAGGCCTTTTAATCATGATTATACACATACACACGCCCAAGCGTACAAACGCAATAAATTTTTAAAACCGTTTATATCCTCGTTATGAATAACGAAACTATGTTCTTCGCATTAAGTCTAACGTGGGTTTCCGTATTGCAAGTTGATTTTAACTCTTACTTTTTAACTCTATTAGCAGACAAAGTCACACAGGGCGCAGCGTGCTTGTTTTTTTTTTTTGCGCTAACGTTTTTTGTTGTCTCGGTAATACGGCACTCTAACCTGTCACGCCAGTGTATAGTAATATTTAGAACAAAGTGATCGAATGGAGATAACTTACGCGCCCTCACGATAAATTCGTTGTTTCTTCCCCTCGTATTAGCAACGTTTGTCGGGAAAATGAACTATTTTACGCCACCGGCTTTAGTTTGTTGTAAACAATTGTTCCGCTGGTAAACTGCACAGCTTGGCACATTGTCAAAATATTAAAACATCACGTTTACAGCACGGCAACACCCGGAAATTTTTTTTTTACTTCGATACAAACGACGTGTCTCCTTGCCGGCGTGTCCTTGAGTCTTCCCCTTTGCTGACGTCACGGTGCGAGGGCAACGAAGGGGAACATGTGCATAACTTTTCACCTTGCCTCATTTCGTCACGCTGCTCCCACGTACATTTGTGTAATTCTCAAAAATAAATTTTTTTTTACGGTGAAGTTATCACCAGAAAATACAAGAATGGCACCGATACACCTATCATAAATTAAAGAGACACACAGTCAAGTCATTGCTGTCAACGAATGGAAAAGAAATTCGCATGAATGGCGTGACGATAGATGCCAATATTTGAAATAAAATATCCCCGAAACTGCAAAAGTGTGGTATGGTTTATTTTTCTGTACATATCATCATTAGACCGTTGATTTGAAGTGATTTAACTGGCCATTTGGAAGTAGAACGACAAGAAATGCAACTGCAAGAACAATGACAAATGCATCTGCAGTGAGAACTAGTTCGGTGAAATAAATGTTTGCCTAAAGGTTAGGGACAGGCCCTAGTTGAACTGCGCCCGTGGTTTGCGAGGTACAGTATGTAGGGGAGACAAGCGCCGCAACTGGCCCGCAGCAGTTATTTCTGGCCTCGCGGCTATGTATGGCTTGGCTACCGCGACGTCACACGTGTAACCGACACTTTGCGCTCGGGTTGAAGCTGTCCCGAGAGAGTCTTAAAGGGACGAGCTTCTCTGTCACAACGCCCGGCGGGATACTTGCTCCTCTGCGTATTTACTCCACTAACAAAAACCTGCACTAAGCGCTAGGAGAAAGTCCTGCATGGTGCTTACTTTTGCCGTTCATGCTCAATGCCGAGATACAGTAAAAAATCGCTTAGCAAAATTAACACACTGTAAATCAAAACGCCCCTTATTATAAGTGCACAAGATACTTAAAAAAAAAAAAAAAACTGAATAAAATACTCGCAAATCGTTTATTATAAAGATTAGGCACGCATTCATAATTTCTAATGTACACAGTATTTTTAATGTCTCATTTGGTGCTCTTATGCTGTAAACAGTGATATTAATAATACTATTTATTCTGATTCATATACTCATGTCCTACTATGCTATAATAAAAATAATTTACCAAGAATGAAGACAATAAATATACAAAAAGGGATTTTAGCACACCACCACAATTAGCGTGTTTTTAAATTCATAATCTAAGTGATTTACCTCTGGACCTAATATATATTACTATTTGACAAGCAAGTATTAAGTCTTGCCCACTTTATAGGGTATTTTCATCCTTTTGTGCCATGTACGATTCTCAGCATGACTAATGTGTTTCTTATGCCACTTCTATTTATATTTGTATATGTTATTTCTCAGTCCTTCTCTTATGTTACTGTAGCCAATTTCATGCAATGTTATGTGGTGAGTCTATTTCTGAGGACTGAGTTTTTTATTTTGAAGTGGAACCAATTAATTTTTTCCCCCTTTATCGTACATGCGGTACATTGTTTCCCGGGGTGTAACCGGGTGCCAGAAGTTACCAGTCACTAAAAATTTCATATTGCGTATCCAGAAGAAATTTAGTATCCCCATCCCTCCCACCCATTCAAATATGTGCGATGCATGATACATGATATATATTTTTAGGGGAATATTAATTAATTAATTATTTGATATTTGTTTTAGAAAATCTTCAAAGAAAACTTTAGTTTAATTAATTTAAATTATTTGCCTCAATAATCGAAATTGGCAGATCCAAGTTCTGCGGACTCTGCAGATGTAGGTGCATCCATCGTCTCCGGCCGGACTCAACATGACCGACACAACTGATCCACACCCTCCCCGGATCGGAAATGAAATTGTAAATCTTAACAAAACAATCACAAAACAGCAACTCGAACTCACTCGCTCGTTTATACTACAAATATACAGCAGCTAACTTTCACTCACGCACCGAACAGCATCAGAATCACTCACTCGTTTTAGCAACCAACTCTTACTTATGCCTGTAAATTACAACATTTCACTCGCCTGTCTACCCATTCAAGTCGCTTGTTTACCATTTAATTTAAACAAACACAAAAAGCAACTCACTCTCACATATGCCTGTAAATTAAAACATTTCGCCCGCTTGTTTACACTTTAAATTTAAACAAATATAAAATGGCATATATATATATCTCATTCACTCGTTTACACTTAGATTGTAACAAATAGCAACTCACTCTCAATCGTGCCTGTAAATTAAAACAGTTTATTCAATAATTTTATTTTAATTTTGAACAAACATAGACAAACATAAACAGCAACAGACTGGGCTTAATGCTGAATCCAATCCGAAATATATTAACGGACTGAATTTAAAATTTCCATTTTTCATATGCCAGGTCCGAGTCGCGTACTATCAACTTCACAATATTGCCTTAGCAAACACAAAAACTATCAGCTCTGCCAGACAAATAAAATTTTTTTTTACACAAATATGAAAACTAGTGTTTATACATAAAATAATTAATCGATTTGATTAAACAGAACATCAAAGAAAACGATTAGTTATTACACCTGGTGCAAAGGAAACAGAACTGTAAAATACACTATTGCAGACATTGCAGACTATCCTAGAGGAATGTACATTAATTATATATATTTTTAATATATTAAAATTCTTGTAGTCACAGTTTTAACGACTATTCTAAAATTATGTGTTTAAATTATATTTTAAATATATATTTTAGTTGTAGTTTTACTTGTAGTTATATAGCCCTCATGACTATTCGAGATGAATATGTTTAATTACATTTTTTTAATGTGTACACGAAAATATTGTGATGTATATTTAAGAAAAGCATTCGATAGCATCATGCAAAATGATAGGGTATAATTTCAATAATTAAAAAATACATATTTTTTATAATCGAATGCATTTATTAAATATTATCTAATTCACTTTTTTTCCCCGTGGCTAATATGTCGTCATGCATTCTATGCTTCCATATTTTTTAATTACTTTTATACATTTTTCTCTTCAGTGAAGATTGTTCCTATCAATGCTCTTCGGAAAGGTCATCTGTCTCCTCAACTATCAGTCACCCTTTCTGTGAAAGGGATAACCAATCCCATGGCAGGCATAACTCCAGTAGCAATTCGGATAAGTACAAACAAACGTGCATTCCATAAGAGTACTGATCTGGTCTTGTGTACTGAGATATTAGAAACATAATTTTTACCTGGCCCGGCCTGTGCATGCAGATGGTGTCGAGAAGATTTATTTTTGACAAGTTAGCTATGCAGCTTTTTTCCGCATGTATAATACAATTTTTTCTATCCTTGCCTATCCTCAACCAAATATGTTTGCTACAGCGCACTACATACACTGATTTGTAAATAAAAATTGTTTATAATGAACGAATCGCGCGAGTACAATTATAGTTGCCACACAGTATCATCATAGCCTGACATGAGTCCCATCTGTGTTTAATGTGGTTTGCTTGCACAGGTGTGCCGTTAGGGGGTATGCATGTCCTTCCGTCATGCATAGCTGCAAGACATCGAATAAGGCCTTAGAAGCACTGTAAGCCACAGATCAAAGTTCAGTAAACATACAGCATGCCCCGATAGTGCATTCTACAAGTCTTTGCCAAGCGGGAAAAGTTTCAGAGAAGACGCAACATCAGCCTCCAAGAGATAGGTGGTTGGACATTTCGTCGCATTTCTCTTCACTTGATTATTTCAGCCCACACTATGATCGGCATTGAACACAGTGGGAATAGGAGGGCACACACACACACACCCATCGAAAATGTTCGGGTCAACCCCGGCGGACCACCAGCTTGGAGGATGTATCGTTTCATCATGTGACAGGTTGTAAGCACCCCACGGACATCGCTGCATACAATCCAGGGACATATCACAGCAGCTGGAATACAACTTACAACTGTGTCCACCAGTACCACATCCAGGTGGCTAGCAGAGTGGGATCTGTCGTCACTGTGTACCTTGTGAAGGCTACCATTACGACCTGAGTATCGCCGATCACATGTAACATTCTGCCAGGAATGGGCAGTATTGCAGCTTGCCGATGTGGTGTTCAGTGACGAATCATGGTTCTGCCTGGATACAAACGACTTCCGAATCCCAGTCTGGAGACATCCAGGCCGGCACTATGATCCATGCTTCATTGTAGAGAGGAACATCACCCCAATTAGAGGTGTCATGGCATGGGGTGCCATTTCCTACGATTCCCGCACCGCCGCACCCCACTGGTGGTGACTGAAGTAACGCTGATGGTGTGGCATTATACCCAGAAAATTCTGGGACCAAGTGTGCTTCCCTTCCTGATGCAGCTTGACCACGCCATTTTCCAGCAAGATAATGCCTGGCCTCAGACAGCATAGGTATCTCTGGCCAGCCTTCATGAAGTCAACATGCTTCTTTGGCCAGCAAGGTCCCCAGCTTCTCGTCAATAGACCTCATTTGGGATCAGATCGGACAGCAACTTCGGCCAGTTGCAACTATAGAGGATTTGGAGGGTCAGTTACATCAGCTGTGGCAGGATCTTCCTCAGGAGAAAATTTGATGTATGTGGGCCATATGCCCGACCATATCACAGCCTGTCTCCATGCTATATGTGCTACAACCCTATACTAAGCGCATCCTGCAAGTGTTGGTCCCCTGAACTACCTGCTTGGTGTGGTACAATAGTTTGATATTTTCTGTTTACATACTGTGCCTTTATCCACTACGTACCCGTGCAATGGCACCTCAGGGTGATCAATTTTTTTTTCAAACAAGAGTATGTGCTTTGGGAAAATTTTTTATTACTGTACACGAAATAAATAATACGTTTTATTAAGAAGCTATAAATATTTGATATAGTTACATAATTCAACTGTGAACACAGACAAAAAAACACTTTATTTTACTTATGTCTTCGCATCTGTTGAAAACCATATCTTAATGCAATGAGAATACATATTCTTATGTTAGTACATCTTCGATCGATGTACGCTAGGTGAAAGGCGAATTAATTTATTCATAGCTTCGCTCTTGTCCACCCGACCGTCCACAGATTTACAAAAGCCTAGCCAATGAACCGATGATTAATTTGATTTTCTGTTAATCACTTTTTAAACGAGATACGATGTAGGAAATTTTGTATCTTGTATTTCCTGTTTGTAGAATCCTCTGCAAATAGGTTGGGAATTCATATCTTAAATGTAGTAGGTACTTGGTCATAATGATGTATTTTAATCCCTTTGAATGTTTTGTTGCAACATACTGTTACAAAATATTTGTCAGGAGTTCCTTTAACTCGCGAGATACGTACATAATCTCCCACATGTACTCTCAGTTTATTATTGCCGAGAATTTTATCATTATTAAATACAGTTTTCAGTAGCGAATGGTACTTTAGATCCACAGTACAAATTCCTATAGTATGGTGAGTTGTATGATCATATATTAATAAGAGTTTAGGCAATATGGCCAGCTATGTGTACTTTCTTGTGCCGTGAATGTTTTCCACATTAGGGTTTTCAGAGTGCAGTTATACGTTTCGACAATTACAGCTTTAATATCGGTGTGAATAGAATAATGATTTATCTTTTGTCTCCATCAAGCAAGGAATTCACAATTGTAGAATTATTTGCCAAGATTCATTTTAAATTTTTGGGATGAACCTTAGCTTGCAGAACGAGCTTCATTGCATCACTTGCCTGATTCACTTTTTATGGCAGGTACCATGCATATTTAGTATAACAGTCGATCACCAATAGCATGTATCTAGGTCCTCTGTTCGTAAGAGGCTGCGTTGGTTGAGTGGTTAGACTGATCGCCTCCAACCAGGGTGAACAGGGATCATCTCTGGCTGGGTCACTACCGGATTTTAGCAATTGGGAATTGTGCTGGACGATGCCTCTGGTCGGTTGGTTTTCTCGAGAATCTCCAATTTCATTGCCCTGGCGTTCCAGTGCTGCTATTTCTCACTTCATTTCCAGCTCATTGGCTCTCAAAAGCTTGCTGTTAAGAGCCGCCCAAATCTCTCAACTAAATCCAACTCTGTTAGCATGCGAATACAGAATCATTTCTTATAAGTTTGCGTGATACAAATCTCGTTAACAAAACACTTATATTATTCCAGGGATAGTTTCACCTGATGGGTTTGTTGGGGCTCACCTGTTGTTTGTGCATGCAACATTATTCTATGTAACCATCATCATGTAATCTTCTGGGAGAATAGTAATTTCGTTTTGTGATAACTATTTCTCCTTGTTGAGATGCGATTAGCAGATGCAATCTTATCACGAGCTTGTTAATGTCATTCCAATAAACATATTCGGGTATCCTGTCATCTTCAACTTTCTTCATTTGCAGACCATAACTGGTGGATATTTCTACATCGGGAAACAACTCGAAACAAATGTTTAATTTCGAGTAAGATTCATCTTTATATTAGCTGCTGATAGGATTGTTGTTTTTCAGGTACGCGCTTGGAAGTTTGGATAGTCGACTTGTGCAATTATTGGACATAATTTGCTTAAAAAGTTATTTTTAAAGTTATGATACTGCTTTTATAACTTCTTCGCTGTCTTTAGTCATACTGTTGGGTAGGAAAATAATTAGTTGCTTCCCCCCAAGAATTACTCCGTACATTCCGTCATTAAACCTGGCCACCATGTACAAAGTCAGATAATTGCGAATGACATTACTTTGCACCTTTGACCCTCCTTCTTACAACTCCAAGCACATAATGGCAAATCGACTTCATCTTCTCTCTTACACTTCTTCCTGGTCCTGGGTTCGATGGCCAGTTCTTTTTTAATTTCAGCAGGGGGAAAGGATTTACTGCAAATTATAGAGTCTCGAGGTTAACTGTTTGAATGCTTACTCTTACATAGTGTCTCATTCCAGACGGACGTGTTTGACAGATAAATAATATGCACATTTTATACAGAACATTCTAATTAATTCGCCCCTGGAATCTGTCATTGTATTGTGAATAGAAACCGAATGTTAGAGGTTTATGTGTGTCATCACAGCTACATGATAATGCAGGTTCGAGTTTCCGCACCACATACACATCTGTGGCTTTATGACAGTACTCATTCAGCTTAACATGAATAGGCTCGTAATGCTTATCTAATGCATTTGGTGCATGCACACAGTGATTTTATGCTGTATCACTGTCATGTCGGCCAGAGCAGTAATTACAATTGCCATAGTTGCATTCTTCAGTTGCGCGAGCTTAGAGACAAATCATTTTTCAATTTCGTTGGTTATTATGTGTGCATGCTTTTTGCCGTTGTGACAGAATTTTGACACTCGATAGTTGTTATTCATGACATTCGCATCCATACATGTACACCGGATGTATGATATGAGGAAACTGTGCTGAATTGTATGTGCATACCTTCTTAAATATTCTTGGTTGGTAGTGGAAATTTTGGGTTCGATGCCGCGCATCGTGATTCTAAGCTAGACAAGCAGATTTTGTTATCAATAGTGTCTTCAAACTTAGCAAGAGAGGGTAATATTAATGTGACTTTGAGTTATTTTAGTAAATAGTTTTTCATTACTTTGAGTTTCTTCTCCCTCAGATATGCGATGTCTGCAGGGACGATGCTTGATTTAGTGGAGATGGAGAACTGCCATAATTTCCCGGTTCATTGAAAGAATTCTGAGCATATTGGAATTTACGTTCTGAACATTAGCAGTGTTGACTATGTCACCATTGTGTTTTGGGTCCGCTTCCTTCTGTGCAAGACACAGTATGTGTCCCCGACATTCCAGACCTTTGTGACCAAATTACGAAATGATGTAGCTCATCTCTTACTGGCCTGTAGTAATGAACTGATCGAAACTGCCACAGTGCCTCACTTTACGTAGTGAAATATTTGCAAGCGGCAAAGCCCAGACCATTTTCTATTATGGAGGAGTTGTTGATACTACATGAAAAAACATATTAAGTAGATGTGCGGGAGCGATTCGGCATTAGTATACTCAACTGGATCATTTTGATCCTCAGTCAAGGGCTCAAAAAAACTGTGGAGTCTCAAAAGAAAAATACACTGTGATCTGTGACAGAATAGAGTTATATAGCGTTCGGCGTAATGGAAAGTGATATAGTACTTAAGACGGATGCACAACCTCCAAGTACGAATAAATTTGAACACTGCATTTATACTTAATGTTTGTACCTATGTATGTAGTAAAGAGAGGCAGATTAACTCAACTTACTTTTACGTAACTACTTACAGCTGGACTCACAACCAATCAGAATGCCCTATTTAATAATGAATTTATTGTTTTAACTAAAACTGTTTAGGTAAAGTCGTCAATACACAAAATTATTTTTTCCTTACCCAAAGGGAGGTTTGTGCCTGCTCTATGGCCAATGCTTCAAAATTGTGCTATATTTTCCAGAAAGCGTTTAAAAAAAAAAAAAAAAAAAAAAAAAAATTAATATCACTTCGCAAAGTTACGTTTTTGTTTCAATTCCTGCTAAGTGAAAACGTACGTACGTGTGTATATACTTACGTTACGAAGAAATTGTGAATCCACATTTATTGAAGACTATCAGCACCCCGCAATTTTGAGCTTTAACATTTACTACCAATTCCAGATGTAAAAAAAAAAACAAGCAGTTGAAGGTAAAACAAACACAATTTACTATATTTACGCCTCCTTGCGTGATCATGACGTTGGATGAAACATTTCAATCCAGCAATATCGAAAAAGAAGGCTTCTAATAAATTAAATTCCTAATATATAATCAAGTATTCTTTTCCTTTCACCATATGTGGACGTTTTCATTGAACATTAAGACTCATCCTTTCATTACTTATATACTTAGGTTGCTATTTTCATTTCAGTAAGGTGAATATATTCCAAAACTGATTAATATAAACGGTTTAAAAACAACTTGCCGGCGTCTGTATTATAAACTAAATCTCCCGCTGTTTGCTATTCACCTGTTTCAATTGAATCACCAATAACCAACTTTTCATTCTCTTAATTTATATGAAGAAAGCAATTTCGCATATAAGCTAGTTATAAGCTGACGTGCGGAGTTATGGCAACACTGCGAGCACGGTGCTTCATGCGGTCGAAGAAAAAGGGTTGGGGGGGGGGGGGGGGAGTCACTGGTGCGGTGATCGTCATGCCACGCCTGGATCTAAGACATTTCATATATGTATTTACTACGCTTTTAAATATAGGCATTTATGATGACGTGGAATGTTTTTACCACAGTCTCGTAACGAATACTCCTGCAGAATTTGAATGATTCGAATTACATAGCCTGTCCTTTATACAACATTTAATATTTCGTGATAATTTGAACTCATCAAAACGCTATGATACGTAACCAATTTTACTGTTATGGGCGTGCACCACCATTTCTGTTACGAAGCTCTAGCGAACAGTGCTCGAAAGAAACGTACATGTAAAAAAAACTCGGAATTGCGTAATCTGAATTGAAAATCAGAAGTTCTATCACTTGCCTTTCCGTTAACAGACTTAAGTGGTTTGGTTTTTTCCATGCATGACCAGTAGTACAAAAAACTAAATTCTGGTGAACTGGGTCTGTGTTCAGGAGTGAAAGCAGTCATCAGCTACTTGTTGGTCCTTTAATAACAAAGTTGTGTTGCAGCAATGCTGGATTGCATGGCTCCCGTACTTCAACACTGATAACCAATTGTGACCTCAAAGATTAAAAATTATAAATTTTACCAAAAAAATACTAAAGACCAAACAAATTTTAAAAAAAACTTTTTTGGGATAATGTCCTTGACACCGTTCTTTCAGTCATACCAATTCAGTCGCATTTGCTCAATCTGCCATATAAAATTGCCTTAAAATATTTCATTTATCAAAAGAATATTTAAATTTTCTCACATATGACCATTGAAGAAATCATTTTTTAAATAAAATTTGTTTTGAAGACTTAAGAAGTATGGGAGTCCGTCTGTTGAATGGGGTTAATAGGGGTTTATGAGTGTTGGGAGTTAGTGGTGGGGGGCTAACTGACGAGCAGGTCAAAAACCTCATGCTAAAATATAATAGTGGTTGGTGGTTACAGTTAATATTGCTGTGCAGCATAACAATTCTAAACGTTAGTATGAAAACTACATATATTTTTACATGTGTTTAACTATCTCTTAAATAACATTTTTAGTTATGGGAGGGCAAATAACTGCCATGAATAGTTAACCTGAATATTTTAATATTTCAGATTTAAATTAAACATTTTTATTAAAACGTTCGGCATTAATCAAAAAGCCTTAAGTTTCAAGCACAATATAATTATTGTTTATTAATCTAGTTTTCTATAATAATAAATCAAAAATTGAAACTCTAATTATAGTATATGGTTCTGTCTTTTTTTTTTACCTGAAATATATTTGTGTCTGGAAAATGTGAATAATTTTCGATTGTACTACAACAACTAAGGAGAATTTGCTGGCAGCCCAACTGAATGCTGAACAGAAGTTCTCAGATTAAACCGACCATGAAAATTCCAATTATTTTAAGGCTCTCCACAATGTGTGCTTTTATTTTATACGCAATGCAGTTGAGACGTACAAACAGTTCCGTAGGCATATGTAAAGTATATAAATAAAATTAAACTTAATTGACTGAAAATAAAATAATTTGAAAACACAGAGACTGAAGTGAATTTATCCAAGGTAAAGTTCCTCTGTTAGAGCGTGTTTGTCCTACTGCTGTGCGCGCTGCCTTACTATCGCACTGATAACAGACTAAACTTGTGTCGTGGGAACGACAGGAAACAGGAAAACGCGATAAATGGAGATGATAACATTTAGGGACGGATGGGGCAACAGTTTTCGCCTGACGATCTGTTGCGTTTTCCTTTACTGAGCATGTTCTCCTTTAAATATATACAATAGACATAGATAATTGAACCATAGATGCTTGTCCTAATTAAGAGTTAGCATAGAAGCAAGTGCACACATTTGTGCCAAAGTTCCTCGTTTCTAAACCCGAAGAGTTCACGAGGTTTGTTTAAATGCAAGTGCCTTCGGCGAGGACGAAAAAATTTAAAAAATGCTTTTAGTAATTTTGATTTACCATATTGAGAGAGTTATTAATCACATTATTGGCATAACAGTCTCTTTTACGAAGAAACTGAATAATTTCCCAGAGCTGAAGCTGAATTCTCGAGTTATTGCGGCTTGGTTCCATTGCAAGTTTGCTTAAAATCTTGCAATGGTTTCCATTATGCGATTCTCGAGTTAAAACAGTTTCGAAATTAAGTAATTCCATTCGAAATTATTTCAATGGCAGTTATCCCGGTCAGGTGATATTTTGCAACCTTCTTCGGTTACATTGATAAAGGTTATTCACGATAATGAGAGCACTTTTTTAATCACCTTAGAAAAAAGTCACTGTCCTTGCCTGCTCACATTTTAACGGACACACTTGACTGACATACGTCCAGTAGAGTCGATAACGATGAATGGAAAGTAATTTCATATCTTAACGTCGAAGAAAAAGTGTTAGGTAACCAAATATGGTAACTTAAATTATTTACTTCGCTTTCCGTTTTTTAATGCATCGAAGTGTAAATATTACTACATTTGTAACATATTTACTTTTCTAATGATTTCACAGTTTCACCTGACCGTCGCACGAATAAAGTGATGAGCCCATAGCAATGTAAATTTTACATATTGCGGAAGAACACACAACGTGCATACAAGTAGATCTTAAGCAAAGCTTTCAGAAGAGCTCATTTTACTGTTAACAGCCTATAGACAGATAAAGTTTTACATACCAAATAGATTTCTTTGAAAAGTATCTGTTATCACTGAACAATATTTTGTTCGCTTAACTAATCTGTTCTAGCGTCAATCATCTGCATTTATTGCCCTGAGCCTGTGATACCTAATAATGGCACAGAAATTTAAAATGACGCAATTTCCACAAAAAAAAGTAGAGCTATACAAATTGAAAATATTCAACGTAAATTCCATGCATTACAAATTATATAAATATAAGAGTATTAATATTTTACTAACAATCACTTCGGATAAGGTCGCTATGACTTGGTGTCAGGTTCGAAACTCGTTCCTGCTTTAATTTTTTCTATGATAAAAGAATTTCTAAATGAATGCACATTCATACAAATACATAAAAATATTTATTGAAGAATAATAATACGCAACAGGAAGTATGCAAAGGCAGTAATGATTAAATAAAATATATGCTATAGTCCATTCGCAATTACTTCAAACTTTTCTGAAGCCCCACCTAAACTATACTTTCAGGATATTCCTTCGCCTCATGCAAACAAATGATAACCAAGTCTAGGGAATTGCACCAAAGGGACAACGCTCCACATTCGTGGGCAGTGAATTTAATCATATTTGGAATATGAACTATGTCTTACTAGGCATTACCAAAACAAATATTTTATATCTGTTTTCAATCACGTTAATTATAAATTAAATGATATTACTTATAAACAAAATATAAATTAAAATTCATTTTAACAGAAAATAAGGCACGTTTATATAAACATAAGTATAAAACGCTCGCGACAAATGACGTATTTAGGAAACAACCAAACACGTCAAACATGGGGTGATTTTTCGAAGGTTTGATTTCAAAGTGTGAAGAAACCGCGAACATACTATATGCATTTATCTGCTGATCCATAAGAGGATTTAACGTGGACGAAAATGTAGTCTGCACTTCTCATCGATGCCGTTTGATTATTTACAATGAGACAACGTTTGTTCCCTCATAATTTGGTACAATATTGCATCTCCACTTTTGTCATATGACACGTCCATTA
This sequence comes from Dryococelus australis, assembly GCA_029891345.1. Classification (NCBI taxonomy): domain Eukaryota; kingdom Metazoa; phylum Arthropoda; class Insecta; order Phasmatodea; family Phasmatidae; genus Dryococelus; species Dryococelus australis. The sequence goes on along the minus strand of CM057009.1, from coordinate 52,635,957 downwards.
AATCACGATACGACAAAGCGGCATTAAACGTGTACTACATATTACAAACATAAATATTATTTATTAAAATCCAATAACCGAAAGTCTGTTAAGCTGTTAGAATGGTTATTCAATCATGTGAACTGGGAACTAGTATATGGCTTATTATTAACAGTTCATTATGTACGCTCTCTTACACTTGAGTATGTAGGGGCTTCGATATTTTCTTCATAGCATATTTAATGAACATATTTGTACCATTATCAACAGATTTAATTTAGTTTGTTACTTCAAAAAAATGTGGATGTTGTTGCGACTAACAATCCGCCAAAAATATAACCAATATCGCAAACAGACATGCATCCATAGGCGCACGCACATAAACACACACCATGCAGTCCTACATCAACATGTTTTAGTATTATCTGTTTCCTAAACTGCACTAAGCGTCAAACATTAACTCATTTGTAGCACGCCAAAAAATTAATTCTTCGAAAACAAATGCATCGTCTGTATGTTTAATTACTCGTAGATATAGAAAGTTTAAAAGCGTAACTAAGTTACACATCGAAGCAGTTTCTATGATTCTTAATAGCGTTATAGTTGTTTACAATTTACTACGATATAGTAGCAAGATTTTGGCGAGTCGGGCGCAGGCATCAGGGATCGGATTCGAAATTGTTCGCTATCGTAGTTAACGTCACAGAAGAATTTCGCTCTCGGAAGCCATGTTGGATGTTCTTAACGAGTTCACCCCTCCATCCTTATTCATATCTACCAAACAATATTCCTGAAAATGGGGTACAAAGAAGTATTTAAATTAATTTTTTTTCTGGAAAAAAAATTAAAATATTAGCGTCACACCTAGTATTGCCAATAATTATTTCGTGTTTTCTATACAAAATAAATTACGTGAGCGTCACTGAGAAGGTAATAAATTATAATTATAAATAAAAAATAGTTTAATATTTTTAACATTTTTGATTTATAATTGAAAAATGTATGGGTGTAAGTATACCGTGTTACATATGACCAGACTCATTTTTTCAAGGTGAATACGATTATGTTGTCACAGCCATCATCTAATCATCACAGAGCCGCCACATTGGATTAATATGAACGCACCCTCCCCGTCACCCATGACCCGCACAGCATCCATCACCCAGTCCAGCCCTCCCCCCGCCCTGTTTTCATAATCAATCACCAGTCTCTCCTCACACCCATTCACTCCAACAATACCCTCCACCCTCCCCCCCCCCCCCCCACCCCACACACATATACAAACCATCGTTTAACTATCTCATGTGTTGAAAATAGCCATGCAGTTTATAATGCCACATCATGCATGGTTCCGAGCATCGGAAATCGACATACCAATATACATAATGTTGCAAAATTGCATGTGAATCCTTCGGGGAACATTCCTCACATCTGGAGGAAGAAACAACATCATAATGCACATAAGTCTGCGAACAATTCGTTTCTTTACTACAGCTCTTTATACGTAACATACAGTGTATGGCCATTGGACTGGATCATTTTACAGTGGAATGCCATCGTATCTGTAAATAGCAGCTCCATACGAGATGTGTCGTACCGACTGTTTAATCGGACGCAGCGTATTGTCCGCTGTAGCATCGAGGTGCAAGCTATGAGTGTCACGTGAGTAGCAGTCGGACGTGTACAATGAGTTAGAGAGAATTACATTTTCCATTGCTGAGTTAGTTGATGTGCATTTCGTGTATGGTTTGGCAACTGGCAATGGCAGCGTCGCACAGCATATGTGTCGTGCGAGATTCCCACAACGACGGTGCCCAGATAGGCGAACATTTGAAGCAATCCATCGCCGTCTTGGAAACATGGGACCTTCAAACCCACCACTGGTGACAGCGAGCGACCAAGACGCAGGAGGACACCAGCGTTGGAGGTGAAATTACTGCGTGTGGTCGACGAGAACCCCAATGTCAGCACATGGCAAGTAGCTACTACATATCCACACGGTGGTCTGTAGAATGCTGCATGATAATCTCATGTATCCATACCATTAACAACGTGTCCAGGCCCTGACACCTGCTGATTGTTCTACACGAAGTACGTTCTGCCTTTGATTTGGCCAACAATGTGTGAACCCAGCCTTCTGTGAAACTGTGTTGGACGGATAAGGCAACATTCCAATGGGACCAGATAATTAATTACCAAAATCAACACAGATGGGACCACAAAAATCGTCGCACTGTCGTACAAACGTGGCATCAACAATTCTCAGTCAATGTTTGTGACAGCTATTATTGGCGACTGTTTAATGGAACATTTTCTGCCAAGAAGACTCAATGGTGAAACATATGAAGGATTCATGACTAATTACATGCCTGTTCTTTTGGAAAAGGTACCACTTCACATACAACAAAACATGTACTTCATGCATGATGGAGCTCCTGCTCAATTTTCTGTGCTCTTCGGAGCCAAACTGAAATGTTTAGGCGGCCGCTGGAGCAGCCTCTATTAGAATCCACTACTTTTATTTGTGGGAACATTTAAAGTCATTTGTGAATGCAACACCAGTAAACGATGTGTAAACACTATGTAACCGCATTGTGACGGGTTGCGAAACAATCAGGAATTCTCCAGGGATTCATCAACGCATCCGACAGTCCATGAAATGGTGGTTAAGGCATGTGTTCATGCTCGCGGAGGTTATTTGGAATATTCCCTTTAGTCTGTAATGTTCAGACGATAAGTTTTCACACATGTGTAACTAATTTCTGTACAGTTCCTGATGTTTTATTGTGTAGTGTCGTGGTGTGCGGTGTCCTGTACCATGTAAACGAGCACTGCGGTGGCATTCCACAGAAATATGATCCAGCTCATGAGCCATATACTCTATGCTATGATCATATACTGTTTTTTCTTCCTCCTGATGTAAGGAATGTTTCCCCAGAGTATTTTGATGCAATTTTACAACATTCTGTATATGTAAAACCTCCCCACTCTCTCCCATGATAGTAGAAACCTACCCTCTTCTCCTCGACAACATTGTATGGACCTCCCCCTCCCCTCACTACCCTTGCCACCCGCCACCACTTCTCATTCCTATCGTGATCTTGCAAATTGCATTTCGGACACCTGCATTTTCAGTTTTGCCAGAGATGAAGCTGAGGCTGGATTTTTTTTTTTGAGGTAGAATAATTTTTCATCCATCGGGCAACAGTCCGTCGTCACATGTAAATATATATATATATATATATATATATATATATATATATATATATATATATATATATATATATATATATATATTATCTGTGGCAATTTCTCACATGGATAGGGCATGTAAGATTTTCTCCGCGTATTTACAAAATATGATAGTTTTCTCATTGCCTCGCATTCATTTTTCTTCAAAGTTAATAGTGTGTGGTCGTGTAGTGGCCAGACTACTCACCTCCCACAAAAGCGAACCGGGGTTCGATTCCCGGCGGAGTCGCTTCCGGATTTTCGCACATGCGAATCGTGCCAGTCGATGCCGCTGCACTCTAAATCTGAATCAGTGAGAATTTCACTGTCTCACTCAGTCAAACGTATCTGACTGATACACAGACACTTCAGTAAATTTAATTGATGAACCAGTGAAAAACTGCCATATTTCCTTCACTGACTGCTTCAGTGACATTTCCCACTGATATGTCAGTCATTTTTTTCCAGTGTTTTCTCAGTGGTTTATTTTTTGACTGATGAATCAGCGAAACCGCGTGAAAAAATGGCCGTCAAACATCGTTTAAAAATGGCCGTCAAACATCGTTTAAAAATGGCCGTTAAACAACGTGTGTCGTGTAAAGTAACAACGAATAAACGAATAAAACTAATACAAAATGTATTTCGTCTTTCAAAACGCCATTTTACGAGTTAATATGAACACGCAGACTTTCATTTCGTTTGTACGTCTTTCATGTCGATTCCATGTAATCGTCACAGCGGTCTGTTTGAAGGTTTAAATTGCATTTAATATGGTGAAGAGAGTGCACTCATATATACTATTCGTTTTAACAATCCTAAAGGTACCAATTAAACCAAACACGAAAAGAATGAGCATACAACTTCAAATTACACGATTTCACAGCAACAATATAACACATATATTTTTCTCTCGTAGTTTCAGCTTGGCGTAGTAGCTGAGATGGCAAGGCAACGGTCTATGATCGAAGGGTGCACGAGTTCAATCCCGGCCACCACCGAAGTACGGTAAATTGTAGAATATAAATAGTAAACTATCGTAAATATGTTTATTTCATGTAATTATTTGCCTGCATTCAATAGAAGCAATATTTAATTCGCCACTGCAGTCGGCCGTCACTTATTCAATCAAAGAAGTTGTTTCATGTCACTAATTCAATCACTGATTCTAATTGGAGCCATTTTCACTGATTAGAGTAGTTGAATTTCACTGCGGATCAGTGGTTTCCCACTGATTCGAATTTAGAGTGTGGCTCTCTGGTTTTCTCTGGGATCTTCAGTTTTCCCACCCTTGCATTCTAGCACCACTCCATACTCACCTCACTTCATCCTCATCGGCTCTCCAAACCCTGGTGTTAAGAACCACCCAAGGCTCTCACTCACTCTTAAATGTGTTTGATGCATATGCTTTTTCTCACTGAAAAGAAACCGTGTAAAAAGCTCCAGTTGATTGTCACATCTCATTTCGGGTGATAAGCAACCTGATATTGTCCAACAAACCAAGAGATTCATAGCATCGCCCATCGAAAGACCTAAGCTATTTTTGTATCCAACTGTTGACCTGTGAGTCTTGTATATTTTTTCTCATTTCTCCTTACCCCAACTATTTGGCTGAAGGAACAGAGGAGGTGTGACGATGGGTCGGGAAAAAAAAGGGGGGGGGGGGGGACTTAAAAGTGTTATATTGGTTTTGACATGACATTTTGGTATTACTTTTTCATACTCTAGTTTCTCTGTAGGACACCTGTGTTGGTTAAAGTCAGTATTTACCAGCCTAAAGGGACGAAAAATATTGGGCAGAGCATACCACCATGTCAATGCATTTTCTGGGCAGCTCAGTGATTCCAGTGCTTTGTGGATCCTTGGGTGATCGGTTCTGCACCTGCCTGGTATATTTGTGTAATAATCATTTGTGGGTGTATTTCTGATCTCGGATTTTATTTTACGAAGATTGAGAACCCTAATTGGGAGCGCGAGGACTGTTTCACTTATGAATTGTTCAAGTTTGTTACTAACTTTCTGGATTCTCTGTGTCTGCATTGTAAAGAGGGCTTTGATGTTGCCTTTTTTATATGGTGACCAGAATCACTTTATCTCTAGTGAAGGAAATATATACGGAGTTTCGTACTCTATCATCTGTACTTTTCACATGAATGGGTCCATATTCAGCTGTGGGTGTTTGGAGCTTTAGTTGCTGTTTCGAGGATTGCACTTTGCACAAAATTAATTTTTTTTAGTACTCATCACTAGCATGTGCTGGACTGCAAGTAGTTTTCTTCACAGCCACGGTCCTTCCACATCCTCATCCGGCGAGATGGTCTTCACTTCACGGCACATCGTGATACGTTATGGTCTGCTCGATGGACAGAACCAAGTTGGACTCTTCGTCCGGAATGAGTTTGTGAGTCTTGCTAATGCATTCTTCACTGTAGCCAAACACCGTTTCCTGGCCTCCTCGTCGTATTTCGAAGTACCTTTGCTAGATACATTCTATAATGATGACGGTTTCGCCCTTATACAGCTCTATCAGTTAATAGGTGCTGCATTGTAGGGTTACATCCGGTCTCATGTTGTCCACTGCGCAGGTTTGGCTATCGCACCAGATTCTGTCCATAAAAAGAACTGTTGACTTTCCTTCGGCATTAATGATGCTCGGTTTGTAAGCAAGTACCAGTGTGTAGTAGAGGCGAGCATGAGTCAGACAATCGGAGGATTCTATGTTTTTCATGGCGTCTCTGTATTGTGGGTAGCCCAGACCATACTCCAATCGCCCAAACCCTGGGATGGCATTGGGATAACACTTTACAGTACCTGACTCGAAGGAACTGATGTAAATCACCTCGTGCTTCTTAGGTCATGGTGGTGGTGTGATGGGAGTAGATATGGCCGCCAGCAACCAACTGCTTGCTGGTGCCGAACTTGGTCTGTGTGGTGCTCTCGGGTGCTGGAAATCAATTGTCGCAGGTCGGCAAGGTAAGCGGATGCCAGGTGGTGCTGGTGTTGAAATGGGAATATGAGGTGATTAGCTACATTAGGTCGGCAGTCGCCTGGTCTGCAGAGCCATTTATAGTTTTTTACTGCATCGTGGCTTCTTCCTGGAAGCTGACGACCTCTATGTTTCTTTGAAGTGGTCGATGTGGTGTTGTGGGCTTTGTAGGTGGTGACGAAAGCAGTGGCTGCTGAGCGATGTCATGCTTTGCACCACCTGTGGGAATGTGAAGTATCTGGAACTAAAATGATGCAGCTTTCGAAACAATCCTTGAATTGCAGGCAGTCGTGGATATCTTCCTCCAGCTGCAGGTATGCCAATAGTCTCTTGAAGATGGTCCGAACTTCGTGAAACAAGTAACTCAACAGGAACTCTTGACACAGAATTTTGCGTTCGTTTTCCATATCTAGGGTCACGAGCGTGCATAGCATCTCTTATACGATGATCGCCGGAATTATATTCTGCCAGCTGGGATCAGCGCATATCTGCTGCTTGGTGATGAGAAAATGCAGGCGTGAAATAAACTGTACACTTTAAGACTTTAAGGCGAGCAACTCGAGCAGGTGGCGATGATGGCGGCAGCAGGTAGGAGGAAACTAGAAGGGGGAAAGGAGGATGTAATGTAGGAGAGGGGCTTAGAAGTAGGCGACATGGGTGCACTCTGGTAGTATATTCTGAAAACTTGACTTAACCAGTACACTTAAGTTGGCACTGCCGAATGAGATAGGGGGAAGAAGTGGAGGGTGTTGTACGAAGGCGAATCATTTATGCAAACTATTTGCTGTAGGTGGAGCGAAAGCGACTGATTGCTCGGGCTTTGGTGAGCTTTGGGAAGGGGGAGAGGTGCATCTCTCCCTCTTCCCCCTAGCTACTCGATAAATTTATTGTGCATTATGACTACGAAAATGGACATTTTCTGATCTGAAGCGTTATCGTCGTTTGTGTATCTTTGAATATTTGGGGCTCCATGATGAGCTGGAATTATTTTATACCAGGTATTCTGAAATTAAAAATTTAAAGGTCTTTTTAACGTCCCCCAGTTTTATGCTGGAAAGATTGGCAGGGGATGGCTTACAGACTAACTTATAATCTAATTTAAATTAACACCCATGCCATGCCCGGGATTCGAACCCAGAGTTCGAATCCCGGGCATGGCAACCCCCCCCCCCTCTTCCTATATAACGGTGGTGCACCAACCGACTGCGCCACGGGAGGTCGGCTAGATATTCTGAATATCGCAATAAACCCATGTGGTCATATACACCTCACAGTGAGTATATTAAAAAATATAGAGGAATATGCATTATTAGTTCATTGTTCGTGTATGCACCATCTTTCGGTGAGACATTTTTTTATTTGTGGTAAATAGAACATGTATATTCCCTTATGGTTTCGGGAGCATGAATTTTTTCGCAATAAGCATTGTACATTTCGGCGAGATGGTGTCATGTGGCCATCACGATGTGTTTCGCAACACATTTTGCGTATGACTTTCTCTTGTGTTATGAGGCACTGGGTGTTCGCGTTTCTGAACTCTGTGCTCCTATGCCAGTGTTGTGGATGCGTTAATTTATTTCGTGAGGGGGTGAGGGGCCATGATTAAGAAGTATTGAGAGTTATTATTTCTCGATTGTGCATGTAATATTAAGAAAAAAATGTGTGAGCTCAATTTGAATACCAGCATTCGGGATATTTTTCTTACTGCTAGACATGTGTGTCTGTGTTACAACAGATGGCTGAGAATGAAACTTACATTGTATATATTTATTCGTCTCGGAATATTACTGGCATTCGGAAACAAAATACATAAGACTCGGGGACTTACTAATATGCATTCGTTATTAAGGGACAGGGGACTCGTATTATCTCCTGTTCCAATGCCTTAATCAATTTTAATGGGAGTATATTACTTTCAGACATGCACAGTATTTTCCCAAACAGTGGCTTCTACCTGCTTTATGTAAATTGTTGGGTCGTGTATTCCACCAGTTTTTTCTGTATATTAAAGTAATTTTTCTGTTTGTTGCATATATTAGCATACTGTGGGAATTTAGGGTGTACAAAAATCAGCATGATTATTGGCATTAAAAATGTAGTGTATGAAAAAATTTTAATGCAGGCCTAATAAGTAATTGAGCCATTTGCTATTCAGGCGGTTCACAAAAATGTGCGAAGTAATCGGGGTGTGGATAGTACACTCCAAAACAACGCATAATGCTCCTGTGGAATTATGTCCTAAAGTCGATAGTTTCCGAGTTACAGAAGTTCTTGTAATGGATGTATTCGTAATAGTCTTCCTAACAAATTCCAGTTCAAGTAGCTGTAGCCATGTTCGTGCACCAGCAGTGATATATCACTCAACGACAAGTGCTCAAAATGTCCAACTTGTGCCTCAGTGAACACCTTAACACGCCACATTATTGATTGTCTGACATGTTCAAATACTCCAGGAATTGCACATATCTACTGGCAATGTTATTTCACTTGCTGGCGAAGCACTGGCATGTCCGGAACTGGAGTTGCATAAAAAATGGCCTTGAGATGCCCCTACAAGTAATAGTCTAGTGGACTGAGATATGGGGATTGCGTAGGCCGGGCGATTTCGTCCTGCACAGCCTATCCAGCTGTGTGAGGCAGGTAATAACTCTCACGCCATCCCTGATGTTCACATTAAGAAGCATACATCGTAAAAGATCGACGATTAGCAATATGTGTGGTACGATGTTGGAAGGTCTATAACTCGGGAACTATCGACTTTACAATATATGTTCATAGGTACATTTTGTGTTGTATTGTGGTGTACTATCCACTCCCTAATTACTTCCCACATAGGAAGATACTGTATTTTTCTCATGATAATGGCTGGACTATAGAGAGTTAGTGCAAACGTATTGCTCGGCACGAATAAAAAAATTGAAGGGGTCGGGGGATGAAAGTGTTAACCCATGTAGGCATCATTCGGAGATAATAAATATGTAAGGTTTGTCTTAATGTGTAAAATAGGTGTGTATAAAATATCAATAGGTATTATTTGAAACAATGATTTATGCTAATAGCAACCACAATAACTTGCTGAAGGAAAAATGTTTAGTCCATAAATATTAATAAAATAATATGATAACCACAATTGTAGGTTATCACTGTCTTCCGCCAAATATAAAATGACTATTTTGAACCAAAAGTGGTTTCCTACTTTACTATACAAAATAATATAATTTACGTCGTATTAATGGACAACATTATATTGAAGGGATTTATTCTTTACTGTAGTTTTACATGCATATTAGAAAACATGTTAGTTCTGGTAAACTATAACAGAACCTAATCAACTATTTCTGAGCTGTTCCTCTCTCTTCCGCGTCTTCTTCTACAGGATTTGCTCGAAGGTTGTTAGCCATGATGTATCGATGGTATGTGCGGAAGAAACTTCTTTATATAGTCAAGTTTTTTCTTATTGATGTAATTAGGACCATCATTCTTCTTTATCAACTCCACTGGTGATATCACATTTCCTCTCTTTTTCAGGGAAGCAGTAAGAAACTCTGCATTCATCTGATGCTTTATTTTCTTCGTCATGTGTGTTATTTTGTTCCAACTTAATACAAATACCCTTTATCATCGCATCGCTCTGTATATATATTTTTTTTTTAAGTTGTTTCGTAAATTGTAAAAGTCAACGATGTCTTCATTAGTCAATGTTGTAACTTTAAACTTCCTTTTCTATCCCCATTTTCAAAACATGTATCTTCACTGGAATGGGGTATAAACGCAGGGCTGATAATTTGGTATTTCTTAATCTAAGCGAAATCTTGATCGGATGGTAGAAACGTATATCCAGTTATAAGGTAATAATTTTCAATTTTAGTGACGCTACCTATAGAGATAGGATAGATGTAAAGGTTAGAAATTTTGTAATTTCTATTTTGGCCTCCACAGTTGTCAGAGAAACCACCAGCTCTCGAACAAATGATAATGAACACCAGAGTGTGGCAGATACGTACAAATTGAGTATATTTTCAGCAAAGAACCAATAGTCTAACATCCACAGTTAACCCGCTAATGGCAGTGGATCCAGAGAAAAAAAAGAGGGGCTTTGAGGGCGCGAACTAACTTTTTCTAGTGTGGTGTGAGTGCTTTGTGATTATTCTGGTGGGAATTTTTTTAATTGCATAGTTTAAAATATTTAAATTGAAGTGTAATCTCCTGTAGTTTCGATGTTTCTAAAACAAGTTTCACGAAATATATTATGTGCAAATGTTTAAGCCAGTAAGTTTATATTTTTGCAGTGCACAAATGTTTCCATTCAAATGTTACTAACAAGAAAAGTATAATATTTTAATTTAAAATACTAGCTTTAGGCCCTTGACACTTATCAGATCAGGCCATGAAAACAGGTTTACACAGTTAAAGACTATTTATCCCGAAATTGTGCTTAACGTGTTAATTAAAACGTTGTTATGAATAAATTCGAGTCATAATAACTTACGTATATAGGAAACAATGATGACCGACAAAATGTACGTTAAAATATGTTACAATTAATTTTAACATTTTTTTCGCCAAATACATTCCATTCTGTATGTCTTCTTTGTACGAAAATTATGAGTAACATTTTCTTTACACTTATATGGTTATATGGAAGTGAAATAACGTGTTCCGTTGTGTCGGGTTTTTGCATGTGGCGAATATTAATCCAGAATTCTGTCTTTTAAGGAGAGTATGAGTGTTTGGATACAGTTTTTCAGACGAGGCAAGAATATCAACAGTAGTCGATAGTAGGAAAAATTCATGGTCCTTCTTCCAGCCCCTCTTAGTTTTTTACGAAACAAACGCATCACTAAGTTTTTTTTTTTTAATACTCCCCATTAATTCCAAGAAATAAGCTGTACATACAGCCAAGTTTATTCATATCAATTTCTCTGGTTGTAGAAGCTGGTTTGCAATAATGAATGACTATGAAGCTAACACGTTTCTTTGGAGAAGCCACAGTAACTCAAAAAATTATTCGTCTTTCCACATACTCAAAGTTTATAGATACATGCCTGGCAGAAAAGGACAAGTTTTGGTGGTTACATTAACACTTAATATTTGTGACATAGATACAAAATATACGAGTAGTAGGGTAATTGGGAAGTCTGGGACAAGGATTGGGAGCCAAGGTGTGAGGTGCCGTCTGCCATCTTGTAAATTTCCTGTTTTTCTCTCAAAAATGTCTCGTTCTACTCCAAAAATAATTTCAGAAATCAATTAATTTACGCAAAATGCCTAGAAATCTCCTCAAAATTTCCAGTTTATCTGAAAATTTGTGACAAAAAGATCCCTGTCCCAGAACTGCAATAGTAAGCCCTCGAAAGCCAATTTTCGAGACATTTTAAAGAATTTCGGGGCTTCCTTAATTCTTCTGATCCACCTCCCATCAGGAATAACGTCGACCACCACCTTCCCTCAACCAATCATGAAAAATCAAGAAAAATATTTTAAAAATTAAAAATAAAAAAATTATTTTAAAAATATGTAAAAATAACAAAAATGCCCAAGAATTATTTAACAAATTCCCAAAAAAACTTAATATATGACCTAAGACTCAAGACCTAAGACCCACTGACCAATTGGCCCAATTGACTTTGACCCATGACCCTTGGCCCATTGACCAATTAGCCAATCACCCATGGTATTGAATGACCTTAAACCCCAAAAATTAAAATATTGAAATATATTTTAAAAATTATTATCAGTAAATTTATATAAAAAAAACATTTCTGGAGGTTCCCTCAGCACAATGTCCAGCAGACGACAAACCCTCACCAATGATTCCTATTGGTTGATTATCTGTGTTGCTTTGCCACCCAAGTGTTTTATTGATTGATTACTCACACTCGTTCGACCTGCCACCAATGTTTCTCATTGTATTAACTTTCCTCTCTCCTTCCCATTCACCCTTGTTCATTCTTTAGAATGCACTCCACCCACAACATTCATTTTTTTGTTTGTCATTTATTTACTTTTTAATCATGTAGGTTATGCTAGTGTACTAATAATCGATCTCGCAGCTAAAGGAGCTGTTGATTTAGCCACCATGTTCATAGTTGTCGACCTTGAACTTGACCCCAATTACATTGAACTCGAAAAATCGAAAAAAAAATCACAATCCATAAAATTTACCATTATTAGCTATTCACGACAAGAATCCATACCGACTAACCATACTAGCCAACGACTGACTCCACCTAAGACAAATTCCACCCAAGATTGGTTCCTGGCAATATTGACTGAATACAAAACTAGGTCCTGACGAGACTAGTTCCTGCAAAACTGACTAGAACAACCGACAAGACCAACCTGTCATACCACCCACCTATAAAAATGAGGATAGGCAATCTCACAAAAAGTTTCTAATGAGAGTCTCGTAGACAATCTCTTCCCACAAATTATTTGCAAAAGTTTGCGCAAAACATTTCTAACATAGCTGGCCATACTAAAGAGTCATACTAACTTGCCAAGCCAACTGACCTGGCCAAGCAATTAGTAATATAATATTAGTATATAGTAATGTGTGTTTAATTTCGTATACAGTCCCTTCTGAATCTCTGAAACACTTATTAAATCAGTGGTGTAAACAATCGCTTGCGAGAGTCTGTTTAAGATAGCATTTATGTGAGTGTGTGCAGAAGGAGGGATATGGTTTGACCCGAAGTATTATGTTTTACTAGAGTCGTTTAAAAAGGGTGAGTTCTACATGGCGAACGAATGGAATGAGGGGAATATTTTTGAGGAATGTTTCGCAACTAGTTTATCGACCTGGTCAGTTGGCTTGGTAAGTTAGTATGACCCTTTGGTATGGTCAGCTGTAGTAGAAATGTTTTGCACAAAATTTTTGCGAAGATTTTGTGCGAAGAGTTTAGTTACGAGACCCTTATTAGAGATTTTTTTCGAGATTGTCCATCATTATTTGTATTGGTGGGTGGTACGGCATGTTGGCCTTGTCGGTTGTTATGTAAATTTAGCAGGCGCTGGTATCGTCAGGAGCTGGTTTTGTGTTCAGTCAATCTCGTCAGGAACCAGTCTTGGGTGGAGTTAGTCTTAGGCGGAGTCAGTCATTGGCTAGTATGGTTAGTCAGTATGAATCCTTCTGAATATCTGGTAATGGCCAATTGTATGGACTGTGATTTTTCTCGATTTTCGAGTTCTATGTATTCAAGGTCAAGGTCGACAACAACATACATGGTGGTTACATCGACAGCTCCTCTAGCGACGAAATCGATAGTTAATACATAAGCATCACCGATATAATAAAAAAGTAAACAAATGACAAGCGAAAAAAATTAATATGGTTGGTGGAGTGCATTCTACAGAATGGGCAAAAGTGAGAGGGTAGGGGAGGGGAATGTTAATACAATCAGAAACATGGGTAACATGTAGAATGAGCACGAGTAATCAACTAATAAACACTTCCGGGTGGCGAAGCAAACACAAGTAATAAACCAATGAGAAACATTGGTGGGGTTAGTAATCTGCTGGACATAGTGCTGAGGGAAACTCTGGAAATGTGCGTTTTTTATATAAATTTACTAACAGTAATTTTAAATTTTTAAAATATTTCTTTAATATTTTTAATTTTTGGGGTTTAACGTAATTTAATGTCATAGGTCATGGGTCAGTGGGTAAACGGGTCGGTGGGTCAATGGGTCAATGAGGCAATGGGTCATAGGTCCATGGGGCATGGGTCAATGGGTCAATAGGTCATTGGTCTTGGGTTTGAAGTCTTGGGTTTGAAGTCTTGGGCCAAATGTTAGGGGTTTTTTTTTGGAATTTGTTTAACTTTTAGATTTTTTTTGTTATTTTTATATATTTTAAAATAATTTAATTTTTCGCAGTAGGAAGGGAGTGGTCGACGCTTTTCATGATGGTTAGGATTCCTGATGGGAGCTGGACAAGGAGTATTAAGAGAGCCCCGAAATTCTTCAAGATGGCTCGAAAATTGGCTTTTGGGGGCTTCTTATAGGCATTCTGTGACATCGATCTTTTTTTCACACATTTTTGAAGGGGGAAAAAGGGACATTTTGAGGGAACTTTGAGGTAAATTCTGGGAATTTTGGGAAGAAATGATTGATTTCTGAAGTGATTGTTAGCGTAAAACGGGAAATTTTTGAGAGAAAAAAGGAAATTCCAAGATTGCAGACTGCCACCAGTCTTTGTCCCAGACTTCCCAATACCTTACTACTCATACGTAACATTAATAAATGTTTCTCTTATAGGAGCAGTAATTAATGCATGGATAGATAGAATGATGAGTACACATATAATTTTACCCCAAACCAGTATTCGTCTGCAAAACATTAAACCATTTCTAGGGGTCGTATTTTACAGCCTTACTGCCTGGTGACCCGCCGTTCTTCTTTATAATTTCCTGTACTGTTCGTAACCATCGTGCAATTCATTTGACTAAGTTTTCAGTTGTTTCTTCCAATATATTCCCACATTCCTAAACTAATTTGCATGGTTCGAAAGCTGATTTAGGCTACATTTAGATTTTAATAAACTTTAAAATTTTGATAAAGTGGTTTTATTTTACGAGGTTATCACTGTTCGCCAGTATCCGCAGCTTTACAATGTCAAATCAGTGTAAATTGGCATTCGCTGGAAACTGCTTTAGTATTGCAGTAACACAAATATATTATTATTTCTGTTATTTTTAGCATAATACAACATTCGTTTGCGTAAATATTACTTTGAGATTTTGTTAACATTTACACTTCAACAGTATATTCGCATATAATAATAATAAAATTGTTAAATGGACAACACTATTAACATTGTCAAAACTTTATTAATTTTATTACAACATAAGCGATTGAAGTGATTTTGGCAGCTCTTACAACATAAGCATTCAAAGAAATGGCTTAGTAGTAATTTTGTTGTGGCAACATTAAACTTTTTTCTGGGTGGGTAAGTCACTTTGGTCTGTTCGTCTGGCTGATATTTGGTTTTCTTTCGGCTGTTCGGCCATTGTATCCTAACTTCATGAAGAATATTTCTTATCGTTTGTGCCATGGCGTTCTTTCCTACTAGCCGTCCAACATCAGTTGTGATCTTTGGAACACACAGTTTCGGGTGTAATTCAACCTTCCTGACTTGTGTTGTTCGCTTTGCGTCATACTAGACGGGAAACCACTTATAGCTTAGTTGAGATACGTTTTAGTTTCAAGAATCATGCCGATTATGTTCTTAACTGTAATGATGAGTCTGTTTGTAATTCCCACTATATCATGTTTATAATGCCGACTACATCAGTGAAGGACTTTCGCTTTCGGAAAATCTTAAGTTACTGCAGTTCTCCTTTCTTATTCAGTTGTTACCCTCGTTTCCGCAATAGCAACATATGTTGGTCCAACGGTTGAGAATTGGTTGGAAAGGTTTGAAACAAGTTGTGATGGAATATATACCTTATGCCAACCGTTGGCTTTTGGTTGACAAGGATGGAAATAGGCTGCGTAGGAATACTAACATAAAATTAGCATTGGGCCAACATTATTTCCCAACCGAAATCCTACTTAATAAATCTTACGAGAATAATGCTTAAACATGCAATAACATACATATGTTAAGCAATTAATTAAAAGAACACTGTTAAAATATGGATTATTGTAATATTTTATTCGTTAGTGCATGTGTTGGACAAATGTCGGAAAGACTACCGTAGGTTAATAGCAAATATGAATGTGATGTGCCAACGTTATTTTACAGCCAAACTACCACTTTATCAATTTAATGAGAATAGTATTAAAATATGCATTAAAATACATATATTAACTCATTAATTATAAGAAAACTGTTAAAAAATATATTATTGTGATTTTATTTGTAAGTGGAGTGATGGAAAAATGTCGGAAAGATAACAGTTGGTAATTTACAAGTACCCAACAGCAACATACACTGGGCCAACGGCTGGACTTTAGTTGGCAAGGTTGGCTGAACATTGGGTTAGAACACGAATATTAAAATATTGTTGGCCCAACGTAATATGTTAACGAAAAATTTCTACCATGGACATTTTGTAAAATTACTTAGCACTCTCAACAAAAACGTGTCATTAAATTATAAAAAGCCAGAACATACAGAAAATGTAATTATCTAAAACTTAAAAATGGTTGGTAAATGGTTGGTAACAAGTTGGGAAACATAGTGTTGGTAATTGGTATGTTTTCTCTGTTTTGCTAGTGTTGTTTAACTAACATATAGTGTCAAATTTTAAAGGAAAAATATTTCTTAATGAAAACAGGTCCCTTTTCTTTACATTTTTTTTTTTTCAAGATGGAGATAATTTTTCTATGATATATGTTTAGCTAGTTATATGTTGTTTCAGTGTTAGAAACTCAACAGTCAGGGTTTGGTATGGTATTTTATGTTGGGCTAACATTTGTACCATAATGAACATTATACCAACAAGTTGCTACCATGCATATTTTGTGAGATAACTTATCACTCTCAAGAGAATTATGTCCCTTAATCAGAAAAGCAAGAACATACGGCAAGTCCCCAGTAGCAGCATATATAGGACCAACGTTGGAAATTGGTTGGGAAATATTGTGTAGGAATCCAACATTAATTTAACTTTGTGCTAACGTTGTTTGCCAACCAAATTCAACCTTATATATTTAATGAAAATTATGTTAATACATACAATAAAATACATATGTAAGAAATAATTTAGAAAAACCATTTAGATAAAAAAAAATGTGGTATTTTAATGTGTTGGTGAAACGTTGGATAAACATGTAAAAGACAACCATTGATGTTTTGTAAATGTGCGTGCACTGGGCCAACATTGTTTTCCAACCAAAACCCAGCCTAATCTTCCCAGTACCAACCTATGTTGGCACTTCGTTTGAAAGATTGGCTATATGTAGTATTGGAGTACACACATTAATACAACGTTGGTTTAATGGAAAATGCCAACGAAAGTTTTCTACCGCCAAAATGTTACGAGATTACTTAGCACACCCCAGAAAATGATTTAACTAAATGAGAAATTGTCATAATCTATTGCAATTGTAATTTTTAATGGTTGATTTTTTTGGTTGGTAACAAGTTGGTAAACATACTATTGGTAACATGTGTGTAATTTTTTGTTGGACCAATCTTGAGCAACCAACATTTTATGTAAAACTACAGAACAACCTCTTTAAATCCTTGTATTTTATAGAGTATGAAGGTTCTTCATCACCTGAGATATTTCTTTTTTAAATATTATAAGTTGGTTATAGTTCAGTTTAATGTTGGGAGCATAACAGTTGGTATTTGTTATTAATTGTTAGTTTGGGCCAATATTTTGTAGCAAACATTGTGCCAGTAATGGTAATTACCATATTCCTGATTAAATAAATCATAAATTGTGTATCTCTGTTTAAAATTTATGTTTTTAACACAAAACCAATGTTTTTTTTTTTTATAAATTTACATCGTTGGTGATGTGTTGGTTACCTGTAAAATATCCTGTTGGTATTTGGTATTCAAATATATGTTGGGCCAATGTTGTGTAATCAACATTATGCCAACAATGGTAACTGCTAAATATCTGATAAAAATAACACTATATTTTCGTATGATTGTTTAAATACGATGTTTTTAACACACAGCCCATGTATTATTTAATATTAGCTGCATTGTTTATGTCTTGTTTACTTGTCGGGAAACATACCATCGGCATTTCGTATGTACTATATACATTTGTTTGGCCAACATTGTACAACCAACATAAATGGACTAATAGAAAATAATTGCTTGAAATTTAAAAAAAAACATTAACTTCCACAACATACAAAGAATTGCCAAATGTGAATTTTCATTAAACTGCGTTTTGTTCCTCATGTGTTTAGACAATGTTGTGAACATAACAATTGGCGACTGATTGTTTTTGTTACGTTGGAACAAATCGCATTGCAGTCATTATGCCACCATAGGGTATTATTATGTTTTTATAAGTAAGCCCATATATAAAAACTTTCATTTGCGTAATGGTTCAAGTTTTTTAGTACAGAAATCCTTTAAAAATAAACTGGCTGTCTTTGGTTGTGTACTCGTCATTATTTGGAATATATATTCTTGTAACTGGTATGTTTTAAATTAAGTTTGAGAGTAGTAAAATCTGACTTTAACACACAAAAAATGCAACACAATATATCGAACTGGAATATAATTTTATATATATATATATCTTCAACAATGACGAGGCGTTACAGTAGTCTAGTGGATAACATGTAACATGTCGGGGTGTCAGGTTACTAATCGCAAAGGCGCAAGTTCGAATACCATATCTACCATTGGAATTTTGACGTTGTAATGTAAAGTGGGACGTAATGAAAGATAATAGGGTTAACAAATGCTCTAGGTATTTTGTTAATCGGTAAACTTTATTTAAAATGCTGGTATACAATTTTGGCAGAATATTGTTTCTTGGTTGGCATTATGTATGTAATAACACATCGTAGAAAGCATTACCAACTGTGGGTAAATGACAGCGTGAATGCCTTTCTGAAAGAGAAAAGAAACTATTTTTAGCAATTTGCACAAAATTAAAAATTATGTTGGGCCAACATTGTATTTCAGTTGGCAACCAACATAAAAGTCATGCTGCGCCAACGTAAACCCGAGGGACATTTCGGTGTTGGACCAGCGTAATATGCCAACATAAGTCCAATGGTATATCCAAACGTTGGGCCAATGTTGTCCTAACCAAACTGTGTTACTGGGGGAATAATTTAATATTATCAGTTGGCAAAATTTACGTAACACAATAATTCCCTAATTATATCCAGTTGTGTAGAGTGGTAAAAAAATAAAATGTTTGTGTTTGTTTGGAAATACATTCTATTTTATTTGACATCCAACTGAAATCATAATGTTGTGCCAATGCAGAAAATACAATACTGGTGTTTTGTTGGAAACATGTTCTATTTTGGTTGGGGTCCAACTGAAAACATAATGTTGGGCCAACGTAGGCCCGTGTGTCATTTTGACGCCAGGCCAACATAAATTTTCCAATGTTGGCCCAACCTTGGAGAAAATGTTGGGCTTACGTTGGCCCAACCGAAATTTACTACTAGGGTTATTGTCCTATTTCAGGACAGGAGTGACATAAAATGTTTCACTGATGAAACCAAGCCGCCTTATTGCTCTCCCACATCACATGAAAGGTGTCTACTGCGAATTAGTAATGAAACTGTCAGAGACTAGTTACAAATAAAGAGGTTAAAACAGCCACTTATTCCGCGAACTCAAGCTGCACGGGCCATTAATATGGCGTCACTGGCCAGAATAATGTCGGAATACGGTTCGCCAACCGGCAGCGCCGCCGAGAGGGAACTTTTCGCAGCCCGTGGTAACCAGTCAGACGCAAGGCCTGTTACCGAAATATCGCGCAGCCAATCAGAGAGTGGGTTAGCCCACATCAAAGGAACCATCACCCCATTTCGTCTCTGTGTACTTGTCTACTCTGTGTTACCTAGACCAATACTTGTTTCGCATTAAACTCAACATGCCTGATAAAGTTCGTGTTCTGACTGCAATCAACAGAACTTATTGGCGCGTATGTATAGGACTATACCTTATAAAGTTCGTGTTCAGATTGTAAACAACAGAAGATATGAGCGACCTGTGAACAGTCCACACAGATAAGAACGGATTTGTGGAATCAAACCAAGTTTTTTTGCCACAGCCAAATTGTTTGCATAGGGGCAATTAAATATTTTCTTGTAGAAACAAAATTATTTTGTTGCCTCGAATAAAAAATTTGGTTGGTCCAATTAAAGATATGTTTGGTCCACGTACATTAAACAGTTCCGGTTAATATAAAAAGAATGGAAACCCTATCGAGATTCAAACCTTGATCATCTGAGCCCGAGCGCTACGTTTAGCAACCTCAGGTAAAGTGACTAATGACGAATTTGTAATGTATTAAAAATATGTATTTCAAATATTGGCCCACGTGCGCAAGTAATTATTTCAATTGTTGCAGCATTCCCTTTTAGTTTCCTGTTGAACTTATTTTATTAGGATGTTTATATCATTACTAAACTTCAATATATACGCTATAAAACCCTGTTATTGTTCACTCACGGTTTCCTCGGTTGTTTTGAAACGAACCTTGGAAAAATCACCCCATGTATGATGCGCTTTTTTGTTTCCTAAATATGCCATGTAACATAAACGTTTTAAACTTTTTTTAACATAAAATTGCCTTATTTTTCTTATTCAATAGAACTTTTAATTATATTTTACCCATAAATTGTATTAAGATTATTTCATTTATGATTATTATGAATAAAAACAGGAGGGAAATAGGTGTGTTGGTAAAACCTAGTAAGAAATAGTTCTTACGCAAAATTGTATTACACTGAGTGCTCACGAATGCCGTGCGCTGTCACTGTGGTGTAATTTAGACGGAGGAATATTCTGGAAGTAGACCTTAAGTAGGGCTTCAGAAAAGTTGAAGTAACCGTGAGTGTAATACTGTAATACCACAAATGTAATACTGTGATTGACTTCAAAGTATTGAATGCTTGAATAAATGAAACTTTAAAATAGCATATTTTATATATTGTAATATTCATTTCGTATTCCTACACATTAAAAACAGTGAGACCAATGATGTGTTGGCAACAGCTAAGGAAGAAATAGTTCACAGGGAAAATATTGATTCAATCTACTTTCTTGGTATGCTGTTTGTTAAATTAACACGGTAAATTGAAATATTTAAATTTTTAGGTAGCTCTGGTGGAAATATATTTCATTTTTACACAGTTATAAATATCAGCGCAAATTATGGTGCATAGGCCCTAGTGACATGGTGTATTTTTTCGTCTGAAGAAGACACTTGAATAGGCGGAGCGGAGCTTGTCGCTCTCTCTCTCTCTCTCTCTCTCTCTCTCTCTCTCTCTCTCTCTCTCTCTCTCTCTCTCTCTCTCTCCCTTGGAATGTTGAGCATCATCAGTAGTATCAGGAAATTTATACATGTTTCAATGTTAAAATACTTCATACTTATTACAGAAAAAATAATGATTTTTGAATTTGTAATTTAAAGGCAAAATTGAAAAGAGATTTTAATTTTTGAATACATAATCTAACATATTTATCTAGATGTGATGGGACGGTTACAATTCCGAAGTTGGGATAAGTGGCGGCTGGCGAAATGGCATGGCGTGGTGCTTGTCGCTGAACGAAGTATTAATTTTTATTCTTGATAAAAATACTTAAAATTACCACATCAAGTTTGTACACGTTGTGTTTTCTAAACCTACCTAGACAAATTACGATGCGATAAGTCTGTGTTTCCACAGCAGTAATTAATATACTGTAACATGTGACGTGACTGCTGCATGGAAGTGTGTGGTTGACTTTACATTACGCTGGGCCTGTGTGTGTATGATTGCAAATATATGACATGCAAAATTTATACGTTTTAACAGTGAACTGGCCTAATGACGAAATTAATTTTTTTGAAGTCATGTCTATTTATCACCACTTCGTAACATTTCCCTACGTGTGTGTTTGAAACACAATTGTGACACATGCTTATGTTCCTATGATTTGGATGTTTGCCACAATCCCAACAAAATACTAAGCCCATCCAGAAAATTTTATATAAATAATTATAGTCAAACTGAGTTCATATGCAATTAAATATGAGCGGAATAACAGTTGCAGTAAACATATAAATGTGCATGTTCACCACTATCTTTTAAGTTCGTCACTGCAACATACAAAAAAAAAAGCGACACGAGTAGCGTGCTTAAATTCACTGTCCTTTCTTTGGGCTGGTTATGCCTACTCCTTCGTTTTAGTATTCATTCCAACTGCGGCCGTCCATTTAACTAAATAACCCAGCACATATCAATAACAAGTGGTTAAATACTACAGCAATTTCCCCTACAGTTGTAACAGGGTTAAACACAGTCGTGCAAAATGTTTACGTGTATTACGTGTAATGTGATATGTCGTGTATAACAAATATGTCAACAATGCAAAATAATAACCGTAAGAACTATCGTCAGTACAAACATTGTTACAAAATCATAAATCTGAGCTACATGTGGTTATAGGCCTAAATTGTGAACACTGTTACGGATTGGGTTTTGATATTCTATGACAGATTTCTTTGAACACCTGGAAAGAGTAAACAAAATATTTGACAGTTAAAACGTAGAAGTCGCATGGCAGTTTTTATATTTACATGTAGCGGAAGGATACGTAATCGGTAACCAAAAGTAGAACTTAAGCAGGGCTTCATAAAAGTGTGTAGTAATCGTGAATGGCCTATACTACACTTATTGTTACAAAAATGTAAACTAACTCTCGAGCTGTCGTATACGTATATTGAGGACATATATTGGGTCTGCTTGTATATCTAGCCTGACGATCGTGGGGGACATTGAATGGAACACCACGACCATTCCACCGATTAGGGAACATACGCTCGAGATGTTGTTTCCCAAGTCTGGCGGAATGTGAAAGAGCCCAGTCATGATGAATACTTATAGTCATCCGTATAGCTGAAGGAACGTCCTATAGTTGTTCCTGCAAACGTACGCTGAAAGAAACTGAAAATAACTGCGTCTGGTCACTCCATAATCTAAAATAACAGAATCCTTCAACGTGTCAGTAATCATACGGCACCATGCGTTGATGGATAAACGAACTTGGAAATTTGTTTACACTGTAGCATGTGGCGTATCTTGCGATCATTTTCTATGCGTATTGCTGACCACATCCTGGGTAAATGTGGCTTCGTTAGCAAATATCAATGTACGAAGCACTTAACGTTTGGCAATCATCCAGCGAGAGAATTCGCGGCGAACAGCACTGTCCTGTGTGCGAGACAATATTCCGCAGGCCGTGGATGAAAAGTTCACAAGCTCTCATCGTGCAGTGTTCTCCACGCATGTGTTCGTGAAACACCGAGGTGTGCAAAAAGTCTGCCATTGATAGTTGCGGGGTTTCACTGAATCACGTAAAGAATACTTTCTTCGTGCTGCTCCTCGTGTCTACGGCCTCTTTCTGATTACGAATTAACACTGGGAAGCTTACCACCTTCACGTAATGTACCCTAATCTTCGAAGAAGAAAAAAAAAACACTTCACGATCTGGAACTCAACGTGTAAGAAAGCGTCAACGGTATTCTTCAGCAGATTCGGCGCATTACTATACGGAAAATGCATTGTAAAAACGTTTCTGGTAAAATTCCTCTAGTGTAATGTAGTTATGTATTTAACCGTTGCATTGTATGGAATTGTATCAACCACATACGAGGCTGCAAATGTAGGAATGTTTAACGTCACGGCTATACAAATTAGGGTACTTCTCTGGGTATTCAACTCTTTCCTAAGCAACGATATTGATACTGTGCGAATAGTAAAGTTCCTTTCCGTATATCCATGGTAGCGTTCATATCGTTGCTTAGGAAAGAGTTGAATACCCAGAGAAGTTCCCTGTATATATATATATATATATATATATATATATATATATATATATATATATATATATATATATATATATATATATATATACACACACACACACACACACACACACACACACCTATATATTTATACTGTGCGAATAGTAAAGTTATATGCACCCAATGTAATGGTAAATTAGCGATAATTTCACAGAATGTCGAGCCTGTCTCCATAATAATTCAATAAAAGACAAAGTTTTATCCTTCTGTCCTTGCTGTTGTTTATTTATATACGGTGGTTACCTGCACATACACTTATCTTTCACCTTACTAATACAATACTTTGAAGGAGAGACAGAAATGCGGGCGATCACCTCCATCGCCATGCCTGCCCGCGTGCGTCAACACCCACTAAAAGTTTTGCAATCCTTCGTGATACGCGTGCGTGCGCATATCCTTTACTCAAGCCCACGGGTTTTTTTAAATTTTATTTTGCATTTATAAACGAGACCCTGAACAATCAGACCGCATACGTAATAAATGCCGTCATATTTTTAGGGTAACAATAATATAAGCATTTTGGATTTGATATGTGGACGTGGGTCACAAAATAATAACTCGAAAGCTCAATAGAACGGTAACGGATACCCCACTCCCACGACTGGATAAACTCGTCCATCCAATATTTTACCGGAATTTTCAGGAATTTATATATATATATATATATATATATATATATATATATATATATATATATATATTACATTCACATTTCGCAAATTCATCATGTACACGTCATTTGTTTTCGGATTCGTAAGTATGCGTTTATATATATATATATATATATATATATATATATATATATATATATATATATATATATATATATATATATATATATATATATATTTCAACAAGACTTTCTGAAAGCTTGTTGTTTATGTTTTACTAGAAATTTTTAAAAAAGTGTGCAGATGTGTTTCATTGCTAAGGATAAGCTCGCAGCCATGTCACTCCAGATACCGCGTTTCCTGATCACACTCACGTAATTGCAATAACAATTTTCTGAAGCCTTCAACTGAATTGTACCTGAAACATTGCTACTCACCCTTATAGGCTGTACACGAAAAATTAACCCTTTTGAGGCCCTAGTTACTTTTTTCTTTCGGCCATTTTTTACCTTTCAACCACCTTTACAAATAAATATTGACATGTAAGTAATAAACACAATGTGTGTGTTCTACCACAGTCGGAATTTAACATCTAACACTAAAATAAAATATATTTCTTGACTATTATTCCAATCGAGACGCTTTTCAAAGGTGCTTACTTTACCGTGAATAGCCTATAGCAGTTCGTGCACCTAAGGAAGTAGTTTTAAAGTCTCTTCGAGACGTGAATGCACGACTTAGCGTATCGGACTGGCGAATGGCCCGGGCTTGCTAATCGCACTCAAAGTGTTTTGTTATCGTCGTGCCTGTGTTAGGAAGCTTAATGCACGTTGAAACCCAGCCCTTGTGAGTGAAGTGAGTGAAGAGATTTGGACGGCTCTTAACATCGAGGTCTTGAGAGACGATGAGAGCGATTGAGGTGAGTATGGAGCAGCGCCGGAATGAAAGGGCGGGGGAAACGGGAGATCCCCGAGAAAACCCGCCGACCAAAGGCATCGTCCACCACGATTCACACTTGCGAAAATCCGGAGTGACCCGGCCGGGGATTGAACCCGGATCGCCCCATCCTGTGTGTTTCTTTCACTTGTACCTGGGTCACTCCGCGGCCTGTTACAATACTGATTTCTGCAGCCAGCGTGAGTGGGTAACAGTGATACATTTCAAATGTAAGTTACTCTACGTAACACTTCGCGAGTTAGCAGGGAATACTGAGTAGGATGAGAAACTCCGTTCTAGACCGTGTACGGACATCAATCACACAGCGTCATGATCAGCGGACACCTGTTAAGCAGCGTACGACCACGACCTCTCACCAAGCTCGCGTCATTGTCGAGGATAAACTGAGGATTCGATGCCGGGCTGATTCATTAGCAGCGTCGCCAACAAATTGCATAGCAAAAGACAAACCCTCACTTCCTCGCCCTTATATATCTCTCCTCTCCCTCTAGCCAAGCCAGTGGAAACTGTAATAAATCCGTGACTTTGAGACCCGCTAGGCAACGAAATGCAGCTCCTATAAACCCAGCGTACCCCTTTAGTAAAAGTCGTTTCTCGCATCGAAGTGAGCCCACAATGAATGGTTTTAACTTCCAATTAGTCCTAGTTCCAAGGGGGAAATTTGCAGACGCGTTGAAAGTGGACAACGCACGGAATGTCGGCGTTGGACGGAAATAAAAAATAAAACTATCAATCCGATCTCCCACTGAAATTATTAGCTACTTATTTTTAAATTCTCAAACTTAATGTAATGTTTGCCTACAGTACTAACCTAGCAAACATTTATGTTACTATTTCGAAACTTACCTGTAACAAGCACTTTAAATGGTAGAGTACAAAATGTTAACAAATTTATTAAATGACCAAACACCGTATTTACCAAACCATATTTCCTGAAGAATAATTCAAACGGATGTTAATTACATTGGTGTCTTAAAATATCATATAGTACATATATAATACATGTTAAAATATTATACAGTTTTTGACTATAAATGCAAAACAGACCTTATACAGAGAACTTTATTAGTAAGTGTAATACTGATATTTTTTCCCTGGGAACTAACATCAACATTTTGTTACAACTTTTCGTGGTTTTGCTTGATGTGCGATCTGAATTTCCTGTCATAGTATTACAACATACGGATTACCAAACGAACCTCTTTGCGACAAGAATACAATAAATACTACGTATTGGGAGAAATTATATATTTTAATTGGCAAATCCTATTTTGTGAAAATAACATTTGGGAATAATACCTGAATGTTGACTATTGGCTGTTATGTTCATCTGAAATTAATAGCGCAGCCATATGGAGAAAGGGTACATATGTAAAGCTGAAAAAAAAAACACGAAGGGTGAATAAAATATCTAATCAAAAGTTTTAGTGTATCTCTATCTCTCTCTCGATATATATATATATTTATTTATTTATTATAGCTTAACATCACTTAAGTAAGTGTGAAACTTCAACAGATTTGCACTTGCTGAAGAGAAATTGTATAAAATCTGTAATAAACAAAATAACGACCTTAGAGTGCCTTATGTTTACGTTATTATTCGCGAATGACAGTAAAATATGGCTGATTCTGCTGAGCGAACTAAATTATTGCTTTAATGCTGTAACTTATTAATTCTAAAAATAGATGTTATTGCTTGTATGTTAACATTCATGTTGACGAAATCGCACTAGGCCTACAATAAGCAACAAAGTATTAAAAGTAACCTGCATTGGAGAACATTTTACAGACGTAGCCCTATACTATGGTAAGATTTTAGGTTTTATAATTCTGTTTAAAACTCATCACTCTATGTAGGCCTATCCATCACATAACTACAATGCCACATACTATGTAACCACACGCGTAACATAATATATGTTTCTATAATGTTAAATCCAAATAAAGTTTTACATTATCGTCAAACTTCTATTCTCCCGTAAAATTTGTGAACATATTTTCGGCTATCCACGACTTAACACGGAGACTTCAATTTTGCTACTTCTTCAAAGTGGTTTAGTAATTTGTTACTAGATATAGCTATTTATTTCACATGAGTTTAAGTGCGAAAACTATGCTACGATTTTTTCAGCAGTGTACTCACGATAAAAGCCGAACAGTAGGCATATTTAGAATAACATTGAATTTTCAATATTTAGCATTATACGTCTGTAATTACTACACACTGGTGTAATTAAACGTATGCTAGTATTGAACTTAAGCTATTTGGATGAATCAAAGATAATATGCATTTTAGTTACACAAAATCCCAAATAAGTACTGTAACTAAATAAAATTACTTGCATAACTCGTAGGTTATTTCAGGAATTTCAAAAGAACGGGTAAATGTTTGCGGTAGTAATGAACTTAAAATTTTTCTGACACTTGAGGATTACCGTTACTGGGGAAAATAAGTTTACACTTGAAAAATTTTTCCTCAGTGGCCTGGGTAAAAATGTTCCCTGCGGTAATATCCTTGTTTATAGTATCTTCGTTACATAAGCAACGAGCCCCAAAAAGTGCCATGACGAAGTATTATATTTAGAACGCCTAGCGGCGAGTCACATTTCTTAGGCTAGTTCCTGAAATATCTTTATACATTAAAAAAAAAAAAAAAAAAGTGAACGATAGGATATCTGTGCAAGGGAAGTAATTTGCAGTTTCTAAACGCATAGGCTATAATTTAACAATGCGTTATCCATTAACGATTATCGTTCGAATCCTTAAAGCATACTTCGAAAATCAAATGCGGAAAACAGAAATAAACTTAACAACTACCCGACGATTTAGAAATAAAACACCTGTATATCGGAACCAAATATTTAGGCGTGTTGTAAAAATTTTGTTAATCTGGACAACGAAAAATTGTTTACGCGTAATTTAAATAAGGGAGTTTTGTTTGTAATGTATAATAGTTTTGCACGGTTGGAGAAATATATTAATATTTTAAGAGTTTAATTAAACACGCAACACACTTTTTGTATACGTCCCTCTGACAATGAAGATTTGTAATCTAGCACATTGTTACGGCCGATTGGCCACCTAGGCTGCTACGGCCAATCGCCTACCGTGGCGGCAATTTAAAATTCCCGCTCTAATCACATAGGCACAGAGAGTAAATAAGCGCCGGCCACTGTCTAAAGTACTGTTATCAGCGACCAGCACACAACTCTGAAACCTATTGACAGTTCACTATTTACTATTATGAATGGTTACCTTTTGAATGACTAGCGGCGTGCCAAAATCTTTGCCTCCTTGCAGCCTAAATCCCCACGGAGACGCGTCGAAGCGAGATAGTTTAGCTGTGATGAGTTGAGCCATTGCGGGGAGCGAGAAACACGACTTGACTTGCGAGCGAGCCGCACTCTTACTCGAGCTCCGTCGGTAACTGAACACCACTCACAGTCCCGCGAATAGAAATGTCGTCTGCTGACTGGAATGTCGAGCAGAGTGCCGAGTGCGCGTGCGCGCGTTCGTCCTGCAAGATGGCGCGGGCCCCAACCTCCGCGCTCTGCGCACACCGCGCACACTCTGGCACCGCAGAGCGACGCAGCGGGAACGTCGCTCTCCATTCGTTACGCGGCGCCAGCGTTTTCATTCGACATTCGCTGCAAGTGAACCAACATTTCAGTCAAATGAACGGATTATGTTAAAATTAAAATGCAGTGGGCTCGTAAACGTTCTGTGTGATTTGTTGATCATTATTTATTCCTTATCACGATAACGATGCATAATAATGATTTGAAACTATCTTGATGGCCTGGAACAGCGTAGGAACACAGTCCAAACAATAGAGACTTCTTCGTAAAGGCTGTTCACGTTAAAGTGAGCACTTTTGAAATCTACGTTATAAGAAATTCACTGCTCCTACTTGCATGTATTCTAACGAGCACACTGAGTGACATGTACCCAGTAAAGTTGGCCACGATGGAGGGAAAGAAGTTCCATATAACTACGTCGAATAAAAACTGTTAGGTAACCATTTGTGACGACTTAAATTATTTATTCCGCTTTCTGTTTTTTATGCATAAAAGTGTAAAAATGAGCAGGTTTGAACATTTACTTTTCTAATAATTTCACAATTTTCACTGGACCGATGTATGAATAAAGTGATGAGGCCCATGACAATGTCAATTTTACATAAAGCGCAAGACTACACAACGTGCATGCAAGTAGATCTTAAGCAGGTCTTTCAAAAGTGCTCATTTTACAGTGAACAACCTATAATTAAGATAACTGAGGCGTTCATTACTGCGATGTAACGATTTAGAATCACAGGTGAGCCCAAGAACATGTGTGCTGCTTTAAACAAAATATTAGGCAATTTTATTTTGCGTGTGCGATAATGAGCCCAAAATTTCTTATAGTATAAAGTGTATTCGCGGATTCTTCAAACTTTTTTAACCAAACATTTGAAAACTCACCCCATGTATAACGTGTTATGTTGTTTTCTATATATGGCATGTACATGCGTTTTATGTATGTTAGCATAAAAGAACATTTGGCCTATTTTTTGTTAAGTTCCATTTTAACTTATATTTTATCCATAAATTATAATATTACATTTATAGTTAAAATGAATAACAACACAGAGGAAATAGGTGAGCTCATAATATCTTATGCAATACATTAAACTGAGTTCGCACGATTGCGGTGCGCTGTCCCGTTGGTGCAATTTTCTAGACTTGGTTGAGCTTTGTTTGCATGAAGCGGAGGAATATCTTGGAAGTAGAACTTCAACAGGGCTTCAGAAAAATTGGAAGTAACCGTGAATGGTCTATATATAGCATTTCAATGTACACTAGCATACCAAAAATCGTGGGATACGGGTATATAGGCCATTCACGGTAAAGTGAGCACTTTTGAAAGCCCTATCATGTGCAATAATAGTCAGTAAATATTATTAATTTTAGCCTTAGACGTTAACTTCCGAGCGCTGTAGAATATGCACACTGTTTTTATTACTTACATGGCAATATTGATTTTAAAAATGTTGTTGAAGGATAAAAAAAAAGGCTAAAAGAAAAAAGTAACTAGGGCCTCAAAAGTGATCACTTTACCGTGAACAGCCTACAGTACAGTGTAGGTCCTTCTCCAGCCAGGCGGGGCCTCGGTGGCTAAGCTGTTAAAGGCTGTTCACGATCAAGTGAACACTTTTGAAATCAACCTTATAGGCTGTTCACGATAAAATGAGCACTTTTGAAAGCCCTGCGTAAGATCTATTTGTACGCACGTTACGTATTCTTCGGCCTTGTATAAAATTAACGCTGGCAAGGGCCTCATCACTTTATCCATGCGTCGGTCCAGTGAAACTGTGAAATTATAGGGAAAGTAAATATTTCACAAACATTCTCATTTTTACACTTCAATAAATAAAAAAAAACAGAAAGAGAAATAAATAATTTAAGTTATCATAAATGGTCACCTAACTCTTTTTATTCGACGTTAAGATATGGAACTACTTTCCATCCCGCGTTACCAACTTTACTTTGCGCATGTCTGTCAGTGCGCCCGTTAGAATATATACAGGCAGGAGCAGTGAAATTTTCTAAAGTTGATTTCAAAAGTGCTCACTTTATTGTGAACAGCATTTTGAAAAAAGCTACTGCCCCTGCCTGCATATATTTTAACAGCCTCACTGAGTGGCATGCCTCCAGTGAAGTTTGTAATGATAAATGGAAAATTGTCCCATAACTTAACGTCGAAAAAGAAACCATTTTGCTTTCTGTTTTTTTAATGCATCGAATAGTAAAAATGACCAGATTTGTAACATATTTTCTTTTCTTATTATTCCACAGTTTCAGCTGACCGACGCATGAATAAAGTGATGATGCCAATGGCAATGTTAATTTTACATAAGGCGAAAGAATACACAACGTGTATACAAGTAGATCTTAAGCAGGGCTTTCAAAAGTGCTCATTTTCCCGTGACCAGCCCATAGTCTGCTCGACCCCCCTCCCCCTTCTTTCGCAAGGCGAACCGGGTTCAATACCCGGCCGGGTCACTCCTGGATTTTCGCATTTTGGGATCGTGCCGGACGATGCCGTTGGTCGGCGGGTTTTCTCGGGGATCTCCCGCTTCCTCTGGGATCTCCCGTTTCCATACTCACCCCAATCACCCTTCATCGGCTCTCAAGACCTCGCTGTTAAGAGCCACCCAAATCTCTTCACTCACTCACACTCTAGCCAGACCAAGTGCAGCAACTTGACCCATGCTTCTCGATAGCTACCCACAGCTCCGTGCTATTTGTAGGTGCAGAATCTTGGGTGCGAATGGACTTCCTTACCACTTCCCATAAATGCTCGGTGGGGTCCATATCGGGCGAACGAGGTGGCCACAGCTGTCGTTGAAACTCTCCAGAATGCTCCTTGAGCTAATTCTGGACAGCTTGGGCCGATGATACGGTGAATTATCCCGGTTGAATATCCCATGACGGGATGCAATGCAATGGCATGAACACCACTCACACGTGACGTCAGAGCTCAATTGACACATATGTGAGCACTTCCAAGACATAACAATACACTCTAAGAAATTATTCGGAAATTTACAATACCAATGTATACGCTTAGTAAGAAAGCAGAAATTATAATGTTTTCCTATATAAATTAATTGTAGCGTTCCTACATTTGTTCAGGAATCAGTCGAATGCATAGGGAAGTTCCCAACTTTGTATACTAGCGCTGCTTAACATTCCTATCGCTGCCGCTTCGTGTGGTATTATTTCCATAAAGTGTAAAGGTTAAAAACTTCCATTAGAGTTTAGGAAGTTTACCAGGAAATGTTGACAGTGTACGGCGGCGTCATACTGTTGTCTCAAGAGTTTTCGCATGTCAGCTTATAAAGGCCCCTTGCGTCCGGGGTTAACAATTCTTTTTGGATTTATTTAAAACTAGAATATTCTAAATATTTTGCCATATAGATGCACTCCCGAATGTGTGAGCTCCAGAAATAATTTTCTTGACGATTTTCAACTGTTTTGCCGAACAGGTTTAATTTAGCTTCTTTGGAACTTGCACAAACCTAATCAGAAATGCGGATTTTGGCACTATTTTATTTTTCAATCATGGCGAAAGAACAACATGTTACGTATGTACACTGTCGCAAAGGAAATCGCAAAATCTACTGTAAACTCGCGGATATTCCCGGGTTCGTTTCCTCAGTCAATAAGAAATTCGAAGCACGAACAGTTTTAAATCTTTCGTAAATATAGGTTGCCAAATATTTTTTTACCGACTGTCTCCATTGTTGAAAGAATGCCCGCAATAAAATGTAACACAGGAGTTCAAGAGCAAACATATTTGTCGTTAACAATCATAGAAATATCTTAAATCAAACATTAAATTAAAGCTAGGAACATAAATGTTTGTTTCTTTCAGTTCCCGAATATTAATTTTTCTGCATATTTTTAGTGTAATTTTTTAAATTGTTTTTTTATCGATACTTTTAGATGAAAGAAGCTTATCTAAAACCCCCGGTTCACATTTTTCCCCCCTCAACTAGTTATTAGCTACTAACATGTCTTTTTAAGTTCTATGTCGCTATCGACAGATTATTTTTATTTATTCATTTCTTTCAGAATTAAAGTGTCAGCCAAACAAACCATAAGGCCCTAACTAGGCTGGCTCTGACAAAAATACACACACTGAATTTTATAGGTTACTATGCAAACACAGAAGTTACTATAGAAACACAGAATTTAGGATAAATATACAGAAAAAGAAAGCACACTAGTTGTTAACTACTTCGTCTGTGTCCCCGAGCGACAGAGAGGCAGGCTGGCGTGGTTTGCTTGCCTTCAAGTCACCGTCACTCGGGTACATTCAAATAAAGAGAAATACAGAAACATACTATATAAAGCAAACAAAAAAATTAGAATGATTCTGTGTTAATACTATCTATCAATCATTCATTACCATGACGTTACATCAGCAGATCATGCATACTTCATTTAACATATTTGACAAATGGATCATTAGATTTACAATAGTAAGTAGTATTGATTACACATTGTTTTGTTATGTTGTGAAGAGGTTTGTGATGTTGTGAAGAGGTTTGTGATGTTGTGAAGGTCTCGTGATCTCGTTGCCTGTAGACTGTAACTCTCAGAATTGTATTATTAGTAATTTCGCTGCATTCGAAAACAGAGAAAAAACTCTTAAGAAAAAAATAGGAGTCCATGTTTTAAGGTGTGAGTTTTTAGTGTATTAAAATATCTTTATAGTCAAAATTTGTGCTACTTGTGTGATACCTGTTATGAATAATTTTGAAAACGTTAATCTCAAAATTTTCTAAACGTTTAGAATCAGTCTCCGTGAGGGAGTTCCACACTACACAACTATATTCTAACTTAGATCTTACTAAACAATAGTACAGACATAATAATTAATCACGCTTGGTAAAGTATATGATAATATAAGTAGCATAATACACCTAAATCACGCACATATGATTCACGGTAACTTGGTGATTATTAAAGTAATAGTTCTTATTTATGCATCCAATTTTTCTAGTAAATGTAATGCACTGTATTTTTTTTCATATTCAAGGTCCATAGAATTTGCAACACACCATTTGTATACCGCGTTAATATTTTGTTATTGTTTCCATTGATCGTGTATATTTAAAAGTATTTTATATAATTTAAGATCATCAGCGTAAAGCAAAATACTTGAATTAATTATGTCGTTGAAAAATGCATCAAAAATAAAGGGGATAAGGTGCCGCATTGTGAAACACAACAATGTATAGAATAACTATTTGAAAATGTATTCACAATTCTTACCTTGAAATTCCTTCCGTTAAGATAACTAACAAACCAGTTAAGATAACTTGAATCTAGACCATAAGCTGACAATTTTTGTGTAATGAGAGAGTGTTGACCAGTATCAAAAGCTTTGGTAAAATCTAAATAAATAAAATCATTTTTCTTTATTGTTGTGATATCAAGATGTACTTAAAAAATATAGTTGAATAAATTTGTTGTAGATGATCTACCAGAAATAAAGCCGTGTTGTGCAGTGGAAAGAAATGTCATAAGGTGAAAGTATAGATTGAGAATAGCAGTGAAATAGTTCTATATTAAGTAGGTTTTTTTCCCTTATTCCCCCTTTTTATGAATTGGTATAACTATAATTGTTTTACAGATACCTGGAAAGATACCATTTTGTAGGCTAAAGTTAAAAATATGTCTAAGTAGTGAGTGAATACATTTGCACGTGCTTTAATAACAAAAGTTTGGGATTTCTAGTCCCACGGATTTATTCGATTTAAGTATTTTTATACCACAAAGAACAAGACTACTTTCGGTTGCTGGTACTGTTAAATAATTAGGAAAATTAGGAAATTTGTTATCTGAT
This sequence comes from Dryococelus australis, assembly GCA_029891345.1. Taxonomy (NCBI): domain Eukaryota; kingdom Metazoa; phylum Arthropoda; class Insecta; order Phasmatodea; family Phasmatidae; genus Dryococelus; species Dryococelus australis. The sequence continues at coordinate 52,601,279 of CM057009.1, read as the reverse complement.
ATTACATTATCGCTAGATTTACAAAATGCCTTAGAGAAGTAATTGCCGAAATGATTAGCAATCTATTTAGGATCAATAACTTCCTTGTCATTCATTTGCAGTGTGTTATACCTTTTATATTACGCTCATTCTGTTACAAATTAAAAAGTATTAATATATGTAACTATTCAAAAGCGTTAATTTCTAATCGCATAGTTGTATAAAATTTATGTTATTTTTCTTTTCGAAATTTTTTAAAAAATAAATATAGAAAATCAACCGAAAGCTCATGATTAATTTGATTATTTTTATTAAATATGTGAGTGTTAATATGATCATTCTAAACATTCAAAGCCATAGTGTTATGATAAACTAATTTTTCATAAAGAATGCAAAAGAAACGTAAATATTGAAAAAATGTATGGGTTTAATTTTTTTTCAAAACTTCTTTATATTAAATATAAAAAATGCTAATATATCCCTATGTAAAGACTGTACATATGCATACAGATCAAAATATTATAAAAATGATTTAATCGATTAAAAGTTATGATTGAAAGTGGTGGATACTTTTGCAGCGTATAGCTCCGAGTACATACTGAATAATAATTATATAATACCATAAGAAATGAATATTGATATAAAACAAGTAAATCTTGGAAACAGCGATATTTTAGTTTATTACCATTACAGGAAAGGAGCGATGAGATATATTAAAAGTATAAAACTTACCGTATAATACAATTTTCTCAGAAATAAATCAAACATGGAATAAAAATATTCTTAACAATCCAGCAAATATTTCATTAATTCAGTTATGCAACAAATCAGAAAACAACTTATTTAATTTGTTCAGTTATGCAAATAAACAAATCAAAATATTTACCATACTGTTTTTTTGTATCAATAAAATGTATCTAATGCAAAAAGATAAAAAGTGGCATTCAAAGTAAATCATATCGGCGAGAATAAATTAACATATAAAGCAAATTTATAAATCTTTAATGTTATTGAAAATTTGTATTTTATATAACTTGTGATATAAATACAATAAATGTGTCGTTTTCCCTAATCATTAAGTAAGATATATGTCCTTAATTATGTTATTTTGCACAATAACCAAATATTGTTTTCATTTCGCATGTCATCCAATAGTAATAATTTTTAAAATATTTAAACAGAATTTTAAAAGTGGAAAATGATTCAAACGAATATTGATCTCGAACACAGTACACGGTGAAACACTTTACTCTACAGACAAACTTCGGCAGAAAATATGTCTATTCCGGAAGGGTGTTACCGCCCTTGAATATATATAAAGCTGCCATTTATTGGTAGTAACACAGCCAGAATAAACTACGAACGTTTAAGTTTCTGGATAAGAAATTACGAACCACGAAGTGCAAACCATAAAAAATTGGAAGCGAATATCACCCTTCTTTCATTAAGTAGGAGAGGTTGGAACCCCAGATGTGCCTTTAAAAATGTCTCTCTAATGCATTTTTAGGCAGTTCCCCGCGAAATAGTGCCCTGCCGCATTTGGCAAACAAAAACATTTCTCTTTGTGTTTTCCCCCTTAACACAACTTTTTTTCGAGAAACCAATAAAGTGTAACATCTGCAGTGTTAGATCATAATGCATTAATTTCTCTAAAACGGGACATGAAGTGTAAAAAGCAAGGCGACTTTTTTTTTACAGTTTATGTTCAACTACCAATCCACATAGAATTACCCAAAAAGAGCCAGAAAGTTGCATTTTATAATGCACAAATGTGTTGGAACCTGAGTAAACGATATAATTGATTTTTAAGGGGCTTATATCGATATAATGTTCCAAATTATAAAATATTTACATTTATTCGTTAAATTTTATTTACATAATTATGATTGTTTTACGCATAAAAAGTTGTGTGTTAGGTGTACAGGCTGTTCACGGTAAAGTGAGCAATTTTTAAGGCCCTCCAAACAGTCATTAACCACTAATAAATATATCTTATTGCAGCCTCAGGCATTAAGTTTTGAGGGTGGTGAAATGTATAAACTGTGTTTATTGGTTACATTGCAATGTTTATATTAAAAAGCAGCAGGAAGATGGATATTGGACGAAAGGAAAAATTTAGAAGGGCCTTAAAAAGTGCTCACTTTACCGTGAACAGCCTATAACCACTATTAATCATAATTTATTCTAGATAATATAAATATATCTACATTTAAAGGCATATACGTGAAAATTTAGGCTGTAAAGACACAGATAAACAAGTATAAATATTTCAAATTATGGTAAAATATAATATTAATCACTATAGCTCCACTTTACAGGTAGGTCTAGCAGAAATTAAACAATACGTTACTGAAATAGCATAAAATCCTAATTTCCTCTACATGAATGCAAATATTTTTTAATGAAGTTCTTAACAACTTAAATGGTAGATAGGCTTTGACATTTCGTTGACAGCAATATCATTAGATATTTAACCAGAAAAATATGAAAGCAGTGAGACAGTTACAAACACGCACGTGCCCTATCAGGGACTCGAACCCATTAAATAGTATAATCTAGCATGCAAACCAACTGCATTACGAAGATATGATTCGGATAAACAAATTATGAAATAATCAGTCCAATGTTCTGATAGATAGAGTCTACCAAATTCACAGTCATCATTTTAAAATAAGTGCCTGGGCCATTTAAATAATGTAAATTACATGGACTACCGTGAGGCTACTTGTGTGGATAATTTGGTGAAACAAGATTAATTGGTTCCCGAGATACGGGATAAAAACTTGATTTTCTCATTTGGCGGTATCATACTAAACGTCAAATAACAAGCTCTGTATACCATGGTTATCACACATATTGTCAGCATACAAAGTTTAGTTTAAATTTTTAATAGATATAACAAAATTATTAAAATAATTTATATTGCTGCCATTTTTAAAGTCAGTGTCTGACTCACTTTAAATATGTAAGAATACATAGCCTTATGTAGCACTACTTGAGTGTAAAATTTGTTGGTAATTGGTCGATTGGTCCCTTATATATGGCATAAAACCGCCATTTTCTCATGTGGAGCTATATTCATAAATTGTGGAAAAATTTAAATATATATTAGAACATTTGATGATTACCATAGACAGTGTCAGAATATAAAGTACTGTTGAACTGTTTGGAATATATGGTATTCTAAACAACTAGTGTAAAATGGGGGAATTTTGTGCAAGATTCTAGGAGTAGGAGTTATGTCCCGTTGCAACATCGTGGTTCGTAACTCGATCCAAGATCGGATCTAAGATTGACATAGAAAACTGTTGCACCATTAGAGTTCAGAGCTGGACTGGAGGCCGAGATGAAGTTAATTTCGAACCGCCGAAAATGGCGGTTCGAAATCTCGATTCGAGATAAGCAGCCGTCATCAACAAATGTAGTTTGAAAATATGCCAACAGATAGAACTACATACGATTGTTTTCTTGGGAAATTAAAACATCTTACGCACTTCAAAATTATCAGTAAAATTCGTACGACAATAATTCACTTAAAGCATATAAAATATCGCACATCTAGTGCTATCTATAGTGAAAAGTACGGTTACCTCCATGACGTCATATATTACGAACCAATAGCAAAATTTGTCTCGTACTTAATTTCAATCTCTCACTTTGGAACCAAGATCAATGAATCAGAGATCCAGAATCATGAAATTTCGTTGGTGCAACACTTTTACATTGGAACCAAGATAAAACTGGATCCTGGTTCGGAACTAGGATCGTTTTATCTTGGATCGGGGAAGATGTTGGTGCAACCGGGTATTAGGAGACGCCAACGAAGACATCACAGGCAGAGGTTGCGGCTGGTGGCCAGCGTCCTAGGAAGGCCATCTTATCGACAAAATAGCAAGGTTTACCCCAGAATCACTTCATAAATTAATTGTTTTTTAACGAAAAATCACTTTTTTCCACAAAAATTTCCACGATAATGGGAAAATAAGCACATTGGATTCAGGGATCTACTATGCGAGAGCCGAAAAGGCCTCAGAGAAGCAAGTGGATTTGAGGCTCTAGCGGAATGAGCCACTTCATCCTCAGAGCAGTAAAAGCGGATTCGAGGCACCAAGCCAAGTCTAGCGGATCAGGACAGATCAGCAGACATGGCCTTCCTCCCCCAACCAACATACTGCACCCACCACATCCTCAACACCTTACCACCGCCTTCTCCCCCACACCACAGCCCTCACCTAGCTCACCTCACCCAACACCCCATAGAGATGAAAGCCCCTTCACTGTCGTCCCATGGGGTCCTGACGTCACGCTAGGCAGTCCGACCGCCTGGCATTCCAGACACCTCGCCCTCGACTACCTGACCGTTTCAAGCGCAGTTCGTTGTGCTTCACGGGCAGTGCGGGTGGCTAGAAAATAGCCTAGCCTACAGTATGAATTTTTATTTAGTTCCTATATGTACAATATATCATACCATTTCGATGTTGTGTGCCAAAATGTCGAGGAAATTATGACAATGGCCCAAAAGGGTCTGTGTTTGGTTTTCCAAAGGATAAGAATTTGAAGCAGAAATATAACACAGGCAAAATTTCCAGCCTACGGACAACTTCAAGGTAATAACTGTTAAACCATGTGTAATTTACTCGTATACAAAACGATGTGATTTATGTACACCCTTGTTTCTTTTTAACGTAATCGCGGACTTAAAAGGAGGCATACGAAAAATTTTAATATTAAAATCGGAAGAATGTTATCATTGTGTTTTCATGCTGTTCAAATTTTTATAATTGAACATGAATAGCACATTATATATGTATTGGATAATTTTAATATTATTTAGGGTTTTAAAATTTTCAAACGTAAATCTCAATTTTTAACTAGAACAGCGAACCTAGGCTGATGCAGATATATAAAACAATACACTAACGTACATATATGTCATAACAAATATATGCAAAGAAAACTGATATGTTAAAATGTGACAGTATAAAAAAAATTTACATATGACTAGCATACAGTACCAAGTGCTAACTTGTATGTTATTTGTTAGAAGTTGACGATGTATGTATTCATTACGTTTATAATTGCTTATGTTTGGATGTATGCATGAATGTATTTATGAATGAATGTATGCATGCATGCATGCTTGTAGGCGTATGTACGGCCATTCCATAATTTTAACTAAGTCAATTCACGTAAATAACAATGGGGTTTGTTGTTATATACTTAGTCGCAATACACTTTGTCATATTTTACACTTTTTAGTTATTTACTTGTTGAAATAAAATTTGCATTTGATATTTAAAGTTCCTTACACATAAGCAATATGTCATTAATATCAAATATTGAATATTATATATTTTCAATCGTGTTTTAGAATTTTCTGAAAAGTGAGGCCAGGATTTTACAGATCTTCAACGCGGTATTAATTTTTGTTGTACATTTTTAACATGAAGAAAGCTTCAAAAAACATTATGTAGTTGCTAGACTTTGAGAAAAGAAAGAAAACGCCATGCTGGAAAGCTTATTGGATAAAAATGTATTTAAGGCTCTCATAAAATTAAACACAATACATTAGTTTTGAATAGGAATATTTTAAAATACATAAATAAAACTGTTACAAATGAAAACCAGATAAAATTACGAAATATTAGATATCTGTTGGTGCCAGGAAATTATGGTTTGCTTCATGTCAGTGGAGTCTCGCTCTGTGGTAACAGTTGCTTGCCTTTTAGCGCCATCTACGTATTGCAAAGTTTTATTTGGTATGGTCAAATTTCGATTAAGGCGGAATATTTTTAACAACTTTATTTTTAATTGCGAGGCTTTTTTCAGTCTACGAAACTACGTAAATCATGGAAAGTCATTGATTGCGACGCAGTAATAAAAGTTTGCGCAAGAAATCTTGCAATAACTTAGCTTTGTGGTGAGTAGAAGTACCATAACGGTAACCAAGTTATCTGTTAAACTAACAAATTAATACTGTCTCCTCGAGAAAATTGTTGCTAATAAATTCTCTGGAATCTATAACTTTATTTTTTTCCCCCTTATATTGACGAATGCATAATTTATCTTTTGACTAGCTGAAAGATCAAGGTGATAGCAAAAGGAATTTTTCTGCAGATATCTGTAATCACACGATATCTAATTCATAAAGGTGGTACGGAGGCATTGTTTTATTTTTCGTATTTTATTCGCAGTGTTACTATCACTCAGGTAGGCTACGATAAACTGATGTAAACAATTTCTCAGTTGTCATGTAATTTTCCCACAGAGTGTATGGATATTCCCTTATGGTATTTTACAGCACATTTGTAAGGCAATTCCCTTACAACTATGGTATTCGGGGTAAGATTTACCTTACAATTTTGCGGTAGTATTCTCTTACATGCATTGGTTTCTCTGTCATTTGTGTATCGAGTGACAACAACGCAATCAACCGTCGGCTATGTCTTTTTTTTCTAGCAACAGAGAGCTCAATATTGTGTACCCTCTTCCATTAGATCCAAGGCGGCCTTTGGTTTTCTCAGTAGATTCCGTTCACGTACTCAAATGTGCGAGAAATAATTGGTTAAACCAAAAGAAATGAAGGCAAATGTATCACTAAATTTTTCACTAATGTCGCTTCTTTTGAAACACTAAGAAAAATCTTCAACTTGGAATTTGGTAATCTGATTAAGTATGCATATACTTTGACTGAGAAAGCGCTGTTTCCAACATCACTAGAAAGGCAAAAATGTAAAGCTTGTACTCCAGATATTTACCAGTGCATTGGCAGAGGGACTAGAAATCGCTGGAACAAAGTATTCCTTACCTTATTTATCCTCTACTGCTGAATTTATTAGAATTATGTTCAGATGGTTTGATATAAAGAATATAGGCCAGGTATTTAAGGGACAGCACAAATTAAATCAGTATCAAGAATCTATTACATCAAGTGGTAGTGACATGAAAGTAGCTTTCCTGAACAACTTCATAGATTGGCTGGAGAACTGGGGAAATTGTAAGCCTTCCTCAGGATTATTTTCCAAAGAAACATTGTTGGCTCTCAAACACACCTCTTATGCTACCCTTGAGAAATTGCAAGATATCGTTGTCAAGAGCTAGGGATGAAATATATATTGACAGCAAAATTGCAGACAGATGCCTTAGAGGATAGGTTTGGTCGGTATAAGGCAGTTGGCAGGTTCGCAGTACCACATTTCCATCCTACATCTTTACGAGTCCCAAATGAAGCTGCGCATTCAAAGCTTTCTGCCTCTAATGCTGAACTACTCAGAGCACGGAAGACTGCCAATCTCTCCAATTGAAAATGTTGACTTTGATTATTCTCTTACTGATAACTATAGTACATGCATTTTTCGAGATAAGCTATCAGTAAGGGGAAAGTATTTGGCGTGTTTGAAGGACAGTCTTCCTTGTCTAGCTTACGTTGCTGAATATTGTGCACGTTCGATACTTTAAAAGCACTCATGTTCGCACTGCCGGGACAGCGTTGTAATTGATAGAGATTTGGAGGTGGAAGACAATCTCGTGCTCATAAAGTCGTTGGATAGTAGAGGCTTGAAATATCCTTCCAACTTAACACTTCTTGTTGTTTGTTACGCCTATGTAATTACTTCGAAATTATTCTGTAGCGATAATGAAGGCGAATTTTTTAAACTTGGAAATCAAAGGAAAGCTGCATGCAACATAATATTAGAAGTAGTAAATGACAGAGAGGAATTTATTTTAATTTCTAGCTGCCCGAATGATCATGACCCAGAAAACATATGTAAAATTATTATTTGGGCATCCTGCAACATTTTTCTGAAGAATTATTGTAAAAAAGTAACTGATTCTTTGGTGTCGAAAAAACATTCTGGGCGAAAAATGAGAACACTAACAAAAATAAACTGGTGTTTTGCCTGAATGTAAAATTTATTTACAGTATGTGTAAAAAGGTTTGTATTTGAGTCTTTTTAGTATCAGTTGCAAGTGTAAATATGCATATACGTGTTAGCGGGTGTCTTGGCTAAATATTTTTTCATACATTTAAATTTCTTTAATAGTGAAAGCAATTTGAATTATATTTTTGGATTATTATTAGGATAAAGACTTGCAAATGATATTTTGTGATTAATGCATATTTATTTTGAATTGTGCACGATGAAAATTTGCAGTATTTAAATTAATTTTTGTTTTTAATTACTTTTAATTTTAATACATAAAATTGTGTTAATTTAGCATAGTTTTGAATTCATTTATGTAATTATTTTTTAGTAAAGTGAAAAGTATTAGTAGTACAGTGAAATAAATTTATATTATATCTACATATAAGTTACGGTTTTTTCAATACTAACATCCAAACACCAGGTTCATTTTTGTTAGTTTGTGATTCGAAGGAAGTGGTGTAAATGTTGTATATGAAGTGAAAATATCTCTATGTAAGTATTTTAATTTGAGGAAAATTAATCAATGCACAAAAATATAATATTATTTGATTATCAGTATTTTCTGTTGATAGTATTTGTGTTAAATTTCTAATTTGATGGGAAGTTTGTGCTTAATTTTAATGTAACATTTACAACGAGGAGAGTGGACAGCCAAAAAATACTATGAAGGTTTCTAAAATCACTTATTTTCAAAACACGGCACTTATAACTCATAACTTATAACCACGTTTATGGAACATAATTTGTACGTCTCAAGCAACGCATGATCTCAGTCACTGGGACGCAGATATTCTCCAAAGAAAGCAGTTGGGTAACAGGCCTGGCTGTGTGGGTCGGGCGACTACCTGCTGTGAGATGGCTTTCATCTCTAGGGGGTGTTGCCTGACCCCTCCCCCCACTCCCTCCACATTCATAAGTAATGGAGTAAAATCGCAAAAAAATCGTAAAAATATTCTAAAAATCGAGGAATATATAATGTTACACCATCTCTATCCTGCTCAACCCAACACCCTAACCAACCCACCACCCCTCACCCCCTCCCTCCAAATAATACAAAATTGAGGAGAAAAAAATTTTTTTTTTTTTAATAATTCCCAGAAAATAAAATGAGGATAGGTATACAGAACAATTAAATTTACTTCGAAAAAATCCAGCAAATATTATTTAAATAATTAACATAAAAAAAAAGTATTTTTTAAAGACATGCATGTAGTGTTTGACTTCAGGACTCGACTCTCTTACAGATGGTGGAGCACACTCTCTCCCCCACCACTCTCCTCGACCAAAATAAATAATTGGCTTTATGTAACAAATTATCCCTCCACACATACCAATCAAATGTATCAGCCCATTGGCCACTAAATTGCACCTCTCACGCACATTTTTTTTTCCAGTATTGGACACTAGATTGTGCTAGTTATTTATTTTTTAACAACTGCCACCAGAGAGCTCCCATGTCATCAATTTAATAATCTTTGGGCGACTAGATACCCCCAAAACATGGAGTACATAATATAATTAATCTCGCCTTTTTACAAATATTATATCAGTCTTACATAAAATTGAATTTTTGAAATAAAAGAAAGCTATATTTATTTTTGAGGTTTAATGGCAATGGTGAGTTCATGTTATCGTGTTGGTATATATTGAGAAGGATACAGCTTTTCCTAATTATCTGTATGTGTTGTAAAAGTTTTTTTTTATGTGGCCCACCTTGCTGTGTTCTGGGTAATTTTTTTTTGGACTTGGGAGTACCGGGTTCATTTCCTTCACAGAGTATTTATGTCGGGTTTTGGAAATTTTTAGGAAATTGCGCAATCACAAGTGAAGTTCTTTTCTAGCAAACACACTGACAAGAGCTGCACCATCGACGTGACCTCGCCGACAGTTGGAACGCGCAGCTGACTGCTGCAGGCCGGCTGATGACCTGTATTGATGTGATAGTGCAAGTTCATATTTGTGTATATGGTGTAATCACGTAGTGACGTAACCGTGCAATGATGTTACTGTGTATTTAACATGTACCAAGTATACATGTATGCACGTGTGTAAACAAAATTACCATTACGCCATTATCAACTCGTTAAGCACACAAATAATTAGCAACAACTACACACACACACACACACACCTATTCACACCAATCCCATTCCCAATCCCAATCCTAATACCAAACTTTTGATCAATCTCAAAATCCATACACATTTACACACAAACCAATACCAATCCCAATCCCAATCCCAATACTTCGATCAATCTTTAGCAATCCAATGGTTTGTTATCTGTCTCTATCCATACATATAAGAAAAAGGATTCACCCACTATCTCCAAAATTGGTACATATCAGTAGAATTAATGTTTGTGTGTCTGCAATCATATATCCATGCATTTTTATACTAAAGTCTTTATTATCATATTATATACAACTCTTATTGTTTATAAGCGAATGCTCATAGCAACACTTTACAGCTGTGAGGAATAAAATGTTACAACATACAACGAAAAAAATATGTTTATTTTAAAATATAAATTTATTAATATATTTTAATTACTATTTCAGAATAAAACAGTTCATCACATCATCTGATATAACCCCGATCCTTATGTTCTCTAGTGATCGAAACCATCTCTTTCGCCTTCGAGTAATCCCCATGTTTTTGGAGCTAAAATAAATATCTTACTCTGTCTACAAGGCCATTGGGATCTTCGGGAAATAGATAGTCAATATTCTTACTATCTTCCACCTTCTTCACGCCACTTGTCGATCGAAACTCGTTGGTAAAATGTGTAGAAACATCCAATGCTATTACTATAGTCATACTCATCATCATCATCAATGCTGTCTTCACTTCCAATTTGGGATTCTATATTAAATTTACTTTCCTTTACAGCAGGTGTTATATGTTCATCAGTAATTAGCACCGACGAATATTTATTTTGAATCTCGTCGACTTCACATGAACGTCTTGCACTCATTATGTCTTTAGCATTAACTCTTTTGTTTGCCGAAACAGTAGCCATCGATGTAGCAGAAGGTATTGTCATCACTTGCTGGCTCCCAGTAGACAAACCCTTGCCAATCTGACTATCTTCCTTCATTGAATCGCCTTGCACAAACTGCACTGCATCAATGTCGTAATGCTTCATCATGCGAAAAGTAGTCTTTGCTACAGGCCCTTCTCTCATGCCGACGAGCATTTTGACCATAGGTGAAAATTCGTTCGCAAAATCGACACTGGGGGCAACCAGTTAGCGATGATGCAGCTCGCGAGTCCACGATCGTCGATGTCAAAGGCAGACCTTCATATTCCCACTTCATCTTTGTGGTGTAGCGAGAGAATGCTTCCAAATCGATCTTCACATCACAGTGTCAGGACGATAAATTGAAGAGTGGAGATGTCCGCTCAGCTCGAAAACTGATAATGGAATGACAGAAATCTGTGTTTACCTGGTCCCTTTACACTCGATAGGCAGCTGTTGATTATGTCAGATTGGAATGCAAAAGTAGAGCATTGCTTTTCCCAACTATAATTCTGATTGATAGAGTCGTTTAAAGTGTAGATTGTTTTTCAAATGTAACAAAGCATGTGCAATTTGAAAATTTGTAGGAAATGAAGCGAAAGTTTTAAAACGTGTTCCCAGAATCGAACCAAGTTTCCTGGAAATACACTTTTTCTTATTGTGTATGTAATGTCGCACTTTTTGGGTTATGTGTTTATTTCATAAACCATTTAGCAAATGCTTGTTGGTACATGTTGTACATTTTGTTTAATGTAAGACCATAATTTGAACTTTCATGCATGTGGGAAAAGGTGATTGCAAATAAAACAGCATAGTAAGTTTCAAGTTATATATTGTACTATAAGAAATTACAATACATTTTGGTTACACTTTAATAGCAAACATCTTTGCTTACGTAAAGGTATGCACTTTACAAGATGTTTGTGAAGTCAGTAAACAATTTTTTAAGACATTTCTTCACATCATCGTCTCGTTGACAAGTTGCTATACGTTTCTTCGCATTGACGTCATCTCCTCGACAAGCTGCAACATATTTGTTACGTGTAGTTAGGTCATCGGTTTGAATGCTCATGTCTTTCATACAGTTGGATGCATGCAAATTCACAGATTGAACTGCAGCCAGGAGACTAATTCGTTCCCAAACAAGCTGTAATCAGTTTAGAATATATGAGACCTTTAAAATATTGTTCATATTGATTTCATTCTTTGATTTTTGTACACACGAACAACTCGCTTCATTATCTTCCACCATTTTAATTTTATGTGCAAGAACAATTATTTATATACTCATTTACATTTATTAACTACCTGAAACATTTGCATCCAGCCAACTTGGATGAGTCGAAACTACAAGCACACGCATTACTAAACCATACATCACAGTTCCAAATTTCACAAGGTAAAACTAGATGTTTGTTTCTCCAAGAGAATTCCGTCACATGTTGTAAATTATCACACTTCTCTGTCCAGATTATAGGACCGCCGTAATACTCTCGGCATAACTTATACTTAATTCGTTTATAACCTGGGTACTTTGTCATTTCTTCTCCATGAGCATCAAATCTTAATTTATTTGGAGTGCATGGCAATTCGCTCTCAGGTAGCATGTTGAACACCAAATAGTCAACTTCATTACATACATGTCATTCTACATGCATATATTCTGGACTCGTTTTTGAAAAATTCTAGTGCTCTTTCCTGTAGAGTAGTTTCGTCGACAAGGAACCAGTTTTTCCTGTATCCCGGCACTACACTCGCGTACTCGACTGACGAGTTGAATCTCTTTATCGCAACTGAATAATTTTTACGAATAGCTCCTTTATTTATACTGCCATTTTTCCCACTCCACTCTGCAATAACAACTGAGATATTATTTTTGCATTCTCAAGTGCTGCTTTGCTCCAGTCTATCATTAGTAACCATTTATACATTAATTGCGAATTTTCGCCAACTAAGATGAGCAGACTTTTATAACCAAGCTGTTCACATAACTTTTTGATTGGAAAGTTGTATTATTTTTGGATATCGTTTATTTTTCCAGTTCAGACACTCGTTAAAATACTACTTTGATTGTTGCCACACATACATATACATTCTCATCTTTAAAGTACATGGTGCATATTTCTGTTATGTTTTGGTACTCTACACTTCTGCCTTCCCAGAGTAGCCCATGGTGATTTTTGGTGACTCATGTGTTTGTCCAGTCGAAGGGCGATTTGAAGCTGAAAATGGCGGTAATGTTATTTAAATAGGTGAAAGCCAATTCCTTGATGATAAACCTGTAGGAAGCTTGGAATCCTTGAATTTTCCATAACATCTTGACTCGATGGTGGTGTGTCGTCTACTGATTCACATCAATACTTTATCCAAATTATCTTGGATATCATAGGAAACTAACATGTCGTGTATGATTATTTCATAGACTTGGGTGTTTAGTGGAAATGGTGTGTTTGCGCATATATTTTAATTCACAAATAGGTAACATTATTGCTAATGTTGTAATTTTGCTTACTGACATCAAATATAAATAAATGTGCTCTGTTCTTAAATGATTCGGGCTCTAAGAGCAGTGAACTGTCTTTCCTTGTAGTATATTTCCTGGAACTGTTTTTATATATTAAAGCAAATAAGACTCTCCATTTCCGAAATGCATATTAGAATCTGAATATGGATAGACTTGGCTGTTTAAAAACTTTAGAAATTTTACACATTCACGTGTGTTAATTTCTATATTTGGCATCATCCATTCAACACTGCTAAGTTCAAAAGTTACACCTTTTTCTTCATTGACTGCATCACATATAGTATTCAGGTGTGTATTACCAAACAGAATAACTTATTCTTGTTTGGCGTTTACAATCACATGCCTATATTCTTCAGCGATTCCAAGCCCCATACTCAAAGGTATTACAACTTCATATTTCCCACCAGGATTGATTTTTAGTCCATAATTTTCTGCATGGTTCCATCCAGCCATAATTCCTGTATAAAGATAATTTACAGATTGCATTTGGTCGTTTTTTTTAAATGGAAGTAATGCCTACATCTCATGTTTGGTCAATTTCAACACTGTTAAGCATACATGCAATTCTATCTCTCAAATGCAAAATAACATTGCGAATAATTCCTGTGCTAAGTGGTGAAAGACTATGTATATGGCTGAAACCTTGTAGTAATTGCCCCGCAGATGGTCGCCATTCAGTTGAATTCTGCTGAAAATTGTATTCCTTAAATCATTAAGACCCATACAAGTTTAACCATGACAAGAGTGTCACTTCTGTTAAATTATGAATAATTTGTGTAGGTTGATAAGGATATCTGTGTGATCTGAATAATTGCATTCATAAACGATGTAACTATCCGGTGTGCATATGTTTTAGTACCTTAAGTTTTATCTTATTTGCACGTACACACACATAACAGCATCTGCAATAACCTGAAATAGGGACATACATCCAACTTTTCAAAATAAACCATTAATAACCTAGTCAGTTCACCAGCATAGTCATAAGAAACAGGTAATACCAGTATGTTTACCTTTTAAATATTATTGCCAGGTCTATTGACTGGCTGGGCAGCAGAACAACTAGCATACAAGTAAACACATAGAAAACAATGGGATTATACTAGAATAATGTATGGCACATCATAGCAAGTTTCTTCTCAAGTTCAGTTTATTAAATTCTTTTATCAATTTAGTTAGTTTCTGAATTGATAATATTTAAACCCTAGTGGCAATTTGAAAAAAAAAAAAACTACAGATTACATAAACAACAACCTAATCTCAGTTCGAATAATAATATAAAGTATCTTCAAAATATTGACATTGAAATATTCTTCAAACTAAAAGAATTAAAATTCTATGGGGCCTAGTTCAGTGTGCGTGACTCCATATTTCGGGTTTGCCTCAGGCATTACTTAAATTGAAATGCTGGGTAATACTGCATTCAACATAGTCTCACATAAAGTCTTCATCTTTTAAACTAAATAAGCTGGAAATTTACACTTTGTATGTGTATACCATACATGGATAGCGCTTATCTGATACAATTAGGTGCGATGATCCAGACATACTTGCAAATGCAGGCCTCTCAAAACTAAAAACACACAATTCCATTAATTTATGCAGTAAGTATTTTTAAACCAAACAGTTTTAGCTTGTTTTCAACCATAGACAACATATATACATTCGTGAAGCGGACATCAGCTTCTATCTCCTAGAAATTTAAACCATATCTATAATAATTAGTGACTATTCAGAGGGTGCTATACTGGCTGAGGATTATAAATATTGAAGAAACATAATTAATCACATATTGAGACCAAAAGTAATAAAATGAAGCTATAATTACAAAAATATATGAAAAGTTCTAACTAATTAAAATCCTAACCTTAAAAAAATTTAAATTGCCACGATGCATTCTATGTACAACTTCCTAGTATGAGAAAGAAAACAATTATAATGTAAAATAAAAATAAAAAAGTCCTTGACATCGATACGGCTTTCCAAACAAACATACATTATAGCGTGAAATAATTAATAATAAACATTAAATAAATAAAATATGTACACAACTGACGCGAAAATCAGGGTGATACAGTGGGTTAGTGCTATTAGCCTACTTTGTGAATTTACCTCTGAAGCAAAGAGAAGATTTCGACGGTAATGTATAAATGTCATGGTTTTGGATAGCTATTCTTATTTCTGAAGTAAAGGTATACGGTCCTGTTCGGAACGGTTCATAAGCATGTATTTCTGTGTTCATGATGGCGTCCTCATTGATTACAGAACGTCGTCCATCTCGGTTGACTCTATATTTTTGCTCTTTCAGAAACAATTCATTATCACATGTTAATTACACTGGGATTTTAACTGAACTGAGTTCTTTTCTTCATTTTGCACATCTTTTTATAATTTTTTTCTTGGTCTGAATCTTACTGCATACTATGCTCTCTTCTTCAAATTTAACCTCACAGTAATTTCCTAGTTCGTAAAGTTGATTAGTTTACTGTTTTGGTCAACGATCATAACGATTAGTTTGTCGATGTGGTTTACAATTACCAGAAGATAAATTAATGTAGTCTGTTTTTCAATAAGCTTGTATACTGGGGAGACTGCACAAGTGAATTCATGTATAGTGTTTGTCAGTTTTCCATTCAAATAAGACACACCTACAATGCTCACTTTTATGCAACAGGTGTTAACTGCCAGAATATTAAATTGGTTAGACGATTCGTGAATTTACTTTGCAGGATAAAGTCTGTTTTCATAACTTAACATACTTGCGATTATATAATTTTGCATGAAATCAATATCTGCATTGCAATGCATTAGTGATTTTAACGTATTCGGGTTACCGCGCAGTAGGCATGTCACATTTTTAGGTAGACTGGACTTTATGAAACTTTCCAAGTCTTTCAATCTGTATGAACCAATAGGTATAGTTATTTTATGTATCTCACTATATTTAATTAATGTGAACATTTGGTTGTTCATGTCCATGTTGGGAATACTTTTGTAGGATACAAACATAATTTAACTGATTTACCGTTGGCCGTCTAATTCCAGAGCCAGGAAATATACTGATTGCAGCTGCGACGAGTTACCACGTATAACCAGCGTGATCGACATTTCTTTTCTGACATGTTCTTACTTTACTACGGTTACGTTTATACGTACTTGCATATCTTATTTATAGTCAGGAATCTTTAGCATAAATGGCCACAATTGTATGTATTTGGTTCTTGTTCACTCTCATAATTGTACTCTTTGCAAGTTTCGTTCCTGTACTGCAGAACATGTAACCAGGAATGTGTAACTCGAATGGCAGTTTATTAATCAGACTGTTTAACACACCAATATCTTTCTTGATGTGTTTCGCTCAGGACATAATTTTCAACTAAATGCCAACTTATATATATACACACACATATATATAATATATAATATATATACATAGCTGTTAGCTGTTTATGTAGTTTTTATGCTAGTATGTTACATCTTGTGTACAGTGAAAGTTATAAAACAGAATGTAGAACTTCCAGTGATTGCACCAATGTACAAAACCATAGTTGAACAGAAACACGGTAAACTGTTAACTTCCAACATTCGGTGTATTATAAGCAACCTGTGAAGTTGCGAAAAGGCCTGTGTTATTAGGTCTTTGTTGGAACATCCGAATGGATTAAAGTTTGAAAATGTATATATGTTTTCCAAAACTTTACAGCATGGCAAGTATAAGTGTCTAGCAACTATTTTGTTGTCAATTCATGGAATGAAGTATTTCCCATTTAGTAGTAAGAAGAGATTGTAAATTTTGACAAAGTAGTGGTTTATTCTGACTTTATATTTGACGATGTCTGGAGTGAGCCCTAAGGCAAAATCCAAAAGTATTTTGGTTTCGGTAGTGACTAGAATGTGTACTATTTTTACCTTTCGCAGAGTTACACCCGTTTACCGAAGCATAATTTGCGCAATGATGCAAATGTTATTGTTTTCCGTATGGACAATTTGAATCTACGACACATTTACAATGATCATGTCATGAGTGACATGCTATTTACAAAGTTTAAAGAAATGTGTTTCTTTTTCTGGAAAGAAAGGTATGATTTTCTCAAATCCTGGAACTGCCCCTATATAAAGGCAGATATCGGTGTGGAATAGACAGCTATATACTCCCTGATGAAGAATAACGAGTATTTAAAAGTTTGGTCATAGTGGAATATGGCGCTCGCATTATGCTACTTGTTTAAGTCGCACTAGCGAGACAAACTGTGATCTCAATGGTCATATATTACACAATGTCTGTGCTACATCACAAGATACTGATGCGATGAACACGTGATTTGTAGAGAACTTACACCGCATTATATTAAATATTTTCTTTAAGCCTCAGTCAGGTGACATACGAGACAAGTTGATAAAATTACTTGAAGGGAATAAATATGTCTACAAACATATAAGTGTATTTCTGGAGATTCTGGCAAATATATTGGAGGCAATGCAAAATCATGAAAGTAGAATACACGAACGTATAGATAAATTAATGAGTGAATTTAATGATGTGACAAATACATTTATTACATTGCAACTTACACCGAGATTCGAAGAGTTGTCACAGTACATAAGTGTTTACCTTATTAATAAGACATCAGGTTTAGTTATGCATGCTGAACTACAAAGAGTGAAAACTTGAAGTCGCGTCCGATTGTTGTACTCAACGATTTGCGAAATCTAATTGGAAGTAAATTAGATAGTCTTTCAAGTAAAGTTGATAAAACTCAGGCTAGTCGCAGTAGTGATCCGAGCACTAGACCTCCTGATTGCACTACTGTTGCACCTATAAAACAAAGTCAATAAGTGTATATATATATATGTGTGTGTGTGCGTGTGTGTGTGTTTGTGTGTTCTATAAATTTTCCCTTGGTGATGTACGTAGTGGCCGGCCATAACTTTTTTCTCTTGCATAGGCGTTACACGCCTTTATATATAAATATATTATATTTTGCCAGTTGATAGGACAACAAAACATTTTTTTTATGGATACCTTTTAGGTTTAGTGAGCGTTGGAGAGTATTCATTGTCAAGATAAATGCACTTTTACCATGTAAGTATATATATATATGCCTTGGGGTGAAAGGAGGATTTGTTTTATATATATAAATGTGGGATGATTTTGCTATTGACATGTCCCTGCCTGTATTTTACTGGGTGGGTAGCAGGTGTCGAACCTGGACTTCCGGTATGTTATATGTTATTTCTCGGTGATGTGTATACTTTTTCACAGCCGAGTTTGTTCCTCCGGCAGTATATATAGTAGCACATATTTAGTTCCCTCTGTATAGTTAAAATCCCATTGGGTTTGTTCCCCGGATAATCTAGTGGTCTACGTGTTATTTCTAACCAGTACTGAACAATATTTTTTTCATAAATGAGTATTGTAGCTGATGAGATGTTATTGGTTTTTCGTCGTTCTGTGTAATTTTTTCTTATCAATTCTGTACCATATTATCTCTCGTTGTTACTGAACCGTGTTTTTCCACATCAGTTTGCTATGTTGTCAGTATGTCCCCACAAGAATTCTTTTTTTTTTGGCTAGTGAGTGTCCCAGGTGCTTCAGACATTAAGTGTGAACTTTTTTTCATGCATTAATAGCTGCCATGAATACAGTTCCTGGTGAAGTGCAGTTGTGTCTCTGGAGCATGGTTGTGATCCGGCGAGAGGATGCTGAGTGGCAGTTATATTTCCATCCAGTTGCAAAAGCGCCGAATTGGCAAACGCCTTCTGGTCGACACGTGACTTGCGCCGCACACGAACGGAGACAATAGCAGCGCTACTCGCTCTTGCTTGGTTTTAAAATTCAATTATATTCGTAAACGAAGTATGTATATGCTTGTGACGACTCGCGCCTGTCTCTCTTTTCCTTTAATTTGTACCTTAATTCCATATACCTTTAAATGTAACAACTTTTAAACATATATGTGTACCAGCCATGTGTTTTATTAACAAAACTTTTTTTTAGAATACTTTTTACACCAGCTGTGTTTTTTTAACAACACGTTAATTACAACCATGGAAAACCTGGTACAGCACATATTTATTTACACTAGGAGTGCATAACACGAGATATGCTATTAAATAAACACATTTATTTGTTAACACACAACACAATTTGTTCTGTTCTGCATTGCAGCCAAATACAAAGATTTTTCTCCACATACGTATTACACACAAAGTTTTTTTCAGTCTTTTGAGATATTACACACACGTAATATTTATTTATATGTAGCCGTAATTCTCGGGCATTGCACGACGCACATCGTTCTTTTTTACAGTCGTGAAGCCATGCAACATACATCTCTACCAACTGCCTGGACGGAGCACATCGTTGTTGTTTGTAGAGGTCCACAATTTTCGTACTGCCGGGACACACACTGCGCATCGCCGACTCTTGACAATACACATACACGGGGTAATCGGGAATTATGGCTTCCTCCAACACTTTGTGAATGTCCCCGTACAGAATATTTCCATCGTTCCACCAAAGTCCGTGCATATGTTGCTGTTGGCAGTATGCCTGTTGCGTGGTGTGGTCGAGGTGTTCCCATTGGCATGGTGGTAAAAATGTAAAAACTTTGGTTTGCTCGTAGTCGCCGCTGTACGAGATGGCAATCGGCTTGGTGGTGTACGAGTCCAGTGCGCGAAACCCTTGGATGTTGCAAAACATTTTGTCACAGACACTATGATCTTTTTCTACAATATTATTTCACGGTGCGTTTACTCGTGTCCTGGACTGGCTTCTTTGTCCCTGAGTAGTGCTTGCCAGTATAAAACTTGCACGGAGTCTTCCACGGGGTGGGTGGGTGGGCCTTGCGAGGTATGCCTTGTGAGTGGAAACCTTGCACGAGGTCGGGCATCGTGGGGACATCTTCTGTAGGCATATCTTGTGAGCAGAAACCTTGCACGAGGTCGGGCACTGCCAGGGCTGCTCTGCGTGCCTTGCACAA
The DNA here is from genome assembly GCA_029891345.1 of Dryococelus australis. Taxonomy (NCBI): domain Eukaryota; kingdom Metazoa; phylum Arthropoda; class Insecta; order Phasmatodea; family Phasmatidae; genus Dryococelus; species Dryococelus australis. Next base: position 52,580,844 of record CM057009.1, on the reverse strand, counting down.
GCCCCTGCGGTGCGGCGTTTCGGGAACTGAAGTGGTGGTACAGCCCTTGGAACACTCCTTGCATGGCAGGCTGTCCTGTATGTCTTCGTCCAGCTCTAGGTAGGTCGGCAAATTCTTGAATATTGACGAAATTACGTACGGTGCGTACGTCAGTTGGAACTCTTTTGGCAGGTAGGGTAACTCGTCCTGTTTGCCCAGCATACTAAGCGAACGCACCCTTCCGAATGCTAAAATGGATGAAGGGATTTTACAGCCGCTTGGACAACATGCATACAATTCTAAGAATGAGGTGCAGCTTTTTCCCAGAGGCCCTCGGTGACGTGTCTTATAATGCCAGAGTTTAAGGTAGATGAAGGGGGAAGTAGATGTATAATGCTGATGCCAGCGCAGCACAATAAAGTAGATAAAATTCAAGCAAATTAAAGCTGAAATATAGTAAATTTCTCATTTTCTGGATACTCTTTCAAATTGCATATCAAATTCGAGCAAATTTAAAGCCAAAATGAGACCATTTTCAACATGATTTTAAGCCCCTGCGAGCAGGGGCTTAATCCAAATATTCACGCTAAATCATCATATTTCGGTATTGTTAAATTTCACAGCATTTTTTCCCTTCCTGTAAATAAATTTTTCTCTTTATAAATCAATATGGAATCCCTGCTCAACACGTTAAAGAATTCATATGAATTCAATAAACTACAAGATCTCGAACAAGATAAATGGTTTGCTACTACAAATTTTCTAATTAATAAATCTAATTTTCGTAAAAAAAAATTGATTGTGTTCTAGATGGCAAGTATGAAATTACATTACCAGATCGATATGGAAGAATATTTGATAAAAATATTTTGAATCTAATAAATGAGAAACAAGTTTTTATTTCATACAAGGGTTTAAAAGAATTTAAAAAAAATGGATACTTTTTTTTGGCTGGTTGATTTAACTAGCAGAATTAGATTGCAGATTTGGATTAAATTTAGATTTAAAAGTGCTTGAATTTAGCTTATATATGGCTAGGAAAGACCCTGTTCACAATTTTTTGAAAAATAAAATAAAATAAAACAATTAGCTTGATTTAGCTTGCAGATTTGGATTAAATTAGCTTGATTTTGGCTTTAATTTGTTTGATTTCGAGAATAAAATTTAACAAATAAATGATGCCTCAATAAGACTTAAAAGAGTTTCTTGATAATGTGAAATTAACTCGATATTTATTCAAATAATTGCGCTATGCTATTGCACTTCCCCAAAAAATTTTGCGCATTGTTTCATCCTAGTATGATTTAAGCTAAGCCAAGCGATTTTTTTTCGCAAAAAGTTTTGAGAAGAGTTTTATCCCAGTAAAATCTAAGCTAAATCAAACTATTTTTCCCCCAAAAACTTGACAAGGGTTTTATCCGGGTAAAATTTAAGCTAAATAAGGGAAATTTTTTCCCGAAAATCTTTGAGCAGGGTTTTTTAACCTAGTCAAATTTAAGCTAAATCAAGCAATTTAATTCCCAAAACATTTTGAGCAGGGTTTTATCCTAGCCAAATTTAAGCTAAATCAAGCCTTTTTTCCCCCAAAAAAATTCTGAACAGTATTTTATCCCAGTCAAATTTAAGTATAATCAAGCAATTTTTCTCCCAAAAAATTTCGAGTAGGGTTTAATCCTAGTTAAGTTTAAGCTAAATTAAGCAGTTTTTTCCCAACAAATTTTGAGCAGGGTTTTATCCCAGCCAAATATAATCTAAATCAAGAATTTTTTTTCCCAAAAAATCCTGAGCAGGGTTTTATCCCAGTCGAATTTAAGCTACACCAAGGAATTTTTTCCCAAAATTGTTATAGCAGAGGGTTAGCCTAGTCAAATTTAAGCTAAATCAAGCAATTTTTTTCCAACAAATTCTGAGAAGGGTTTATCCCAGTCAATTTAAACTAAATCCAGCAATTTTTTCCCAAAATATTTTGAGCAGAGGTTTATCCTAGTCTAATTTAAGCTAAACCAACCAATTTTTTTCCCCAAAAATTTGTGAGCAGCGTTTTATCCCAGTCAAATTTAAGCTAAATCAAGCTTTTTTTTTTTTTTTTTTTTTTTTTTTTTTTTTTTTTTCTCCAAATGTGGGCAGGGTTTTATCCTAATCAAATTTAAGCTAAATTGAGTGTTTTTTTTCCTTCAAAAAAAATTGCGAGCAGGGTTTTATCCTAGTCACATTTCAGCTAAATCAAGCAATTTTCCCCACAAAAAATTGAAGCAATGCATTAACTAACAAAAGACTAAAAGTCAATATATAATAAATCTAGAAATGTACGAAGCTAAATACAAAAAGTATGCCACCACGATCATATAACTGAAAAATTCATTAACCCAGTGTTCAACTATTGTAACCTTCAATTAAAATTACCCACTTTTGTTCCAATTTACTTTCACAATTTAGCTGGTTATGATGCTCATTTATTTATTTAAAATCTAGGATATTATAAAAATATTGATTTACTTGCAAATATTAATGAAAAGTTTATTAGTTTTGGGAAACAAACGAAAAATTGAAAAAATGAGGTTTATAGAAACATTTAAATTTATGGCCAGTAGTTTAGATAAAATAGCAGCTAATTTAAGCAAGGAACAAATAAAGCATACACAAAAACATTTTTCAGAAGATAAAGTAGATTTAGTTATTAGAAAAGGTGTTTAGCCATATGATTATATGGAGAGTAGGAAAAATTTAAAGAAACTGAACTTCCACAAAAGAGCTAATTTTACAATAAATTAAATGAATCTCACATAAGTGACAACGAATATGAGCATGCAAAATGTGTATGGAACCAATTTAATATGAAAAAAACTTTGGGATTATCACATCTTGTATTAAAAAAGTGATTTATTATTGTTGTCAGATATATATGAAAACTTCAGAGAGACATGTATAAATGTATATGATTTAGATCCAGCGTGATATTTTACAGCACCAGGTTTATCATGAGATGCAATATCAAAAATGACTGAACAACCATTAGATTTATTACATAATTATGATATGATTTTAATGATAGGAAAATGAATTAGAGGTGGAATATCGCAATGTTGTAAACGATATTTTAAAGCAAATAATAAATATTTAGAAGATTTTGATTAAAATAAAAAGTCTAATTATTTATCTTATCTCAATGCTAATAATCCTTATGAATGGGCAATGTTTACTAAAATACAAATAATATTGAAGTTTAATCAGTCTGCTTGGTTTTAAAAGTTTGCAAAACATTAAGAGTAAATTCAAATTTAAAAAAAAAGTACTATATTTCATGAGAATATTGCGGGCATACATATGAATAAATCAAGTGTATATTTTAATAAGGCTATTTATGTGGGCATGTCAGTTTTAGAAATATTAAAAGAGTTCGTGTATTATTTTCACTATAAAGTGATGAAAACAAAATATGGAGATAAAATTGAATTAAGCAATCAAGATACCGATTTGTACATTTATAACATAAAGCAGAATTTTTATACAAAGACATGAAAACAATGTAAGATAAATTTGATATACGTGATTATCCAAATGACTATATATATAGTCATATATATAAAACATGCCACAAATAAATAAAAAAAGTGTGTAGATAATAATAGAATTACATTTGACAATTATAAGAAATGTGTGTTTGATGACAAAATACAATATAAAATAATAATTTAATGAGTGAGAAACACAAAATATATACAGTCTAAGTTAAAAAAATCGCAATAAGTCCTTGTGATATCAAAAGTATTATACTAAAAAATAAAATAGATACATTACCATATGGATATTGAAATGTATAATTTTATTTTATGTGCCTTTTAAGGGGGGCTGCTCGCACCCCTTTATATTTTCTAATAACTTATTCATATTTTAAACATCTTTAATTTCCTAAACAATGTCAATATCAGCACCAACACAATCAATTAGATTTATATTTTGATCTCTAATTTCCAAAACAATATAATTTAACTGCTCATTATTTATTTTATAAAAAATTGGATATGGTGGCTCATTACTAATAGAATCTCTAAATCTAAACAAATTATGAACATTCCATAAGCCAAGTTACAATAAAAATTAATTTTATTAAATGGGTCAAAATTAGGTAATTTAGTGCCTATAACATTTTTTCTTTTCTTTTTCAATAATCATACTTCTCTCCAAACAAAGAATATTGGATAATCGATATCAAATTTAATATCAAATTTGGATTTAATTAATATTCTGTTTTTGACATTGTCTGATTTCAATTCAATTTTATTGGTTTAAAATTATTCTATTGAATTTATAGTTTCTTTTGAAGATTCAATACTGTATTGTCCTCTAGGTATATTTATTACTTTTTGTTATCAGTCAATGTTATATCATTGTTGTTTATATTGGATATTACAAACTTTGTATGAAAACTAACAAATGCAACAAATTTAACTTGATGGACGATATCATGGTGAAGCTTATAAGAAATTAACATTATATTATATAATAACAATGAACCTTGGTTTTGTGGCAAAGACATTGCTGAAATGTTACAATATTCTAATCCACAATATGCATTACAAAAACAAATTTCATTAAAATATAAGAAAACTTTAACAGAAACAGTTGAGATGAAAAACTCATCCTAATTCTCCTATAACAAAGGCAAAGCAATTTTTATATCTGAACTTGGTTTTTATGAACTTATTTTTTTATTTGCATTGTAAAATTGCTACAGTTTTTAAAACATGGATATTTGAAGATGTTTTTCCATCAAATATAAATATGGCAAATACAAACTCAGCTTACAATTAAAAGAAGAACAACTCAAAAATGAACAATTTGCTTTAGAAAAAGAACAAATAGCTATTCAAGTTAAAGAACAAAAAATTAAAAATGAGCAACTTGCTTTAATATTTCAAGAAAAAATTAATAAAGAAGAAAAGGAAAAGTTGAATCTACAAGAAGAAAATATAAAACTAGAACAATTTATATGAAGATGAAAAATTTTATAGATAAAGTTAAATAGAAAAAGAAAGATTATGAATACATTGCAATATTCAAACAATATTATTTAATTAATAATTTTAAAGTTGGTAAAACATAATTTAACCATTAGAAATTTCAATTTCAATTTCTCACATTATGATTAAGATAGATTTTGTATTTGTTTTTATCATAAAGTTTATGATGTAAACAAAACAGAAAGATTAACTCATCAGTAACTCGACGATTTTCGTGATAAAAAGAAAGAAAGAAATATTTGTTTTACATTACACTCCATTACTTGAAATTATAAAATTAATAATTAAACACATAAATTAGCATTTTGACTACATCAATAATATAACTAGAAATCATTTGACAGAAATATATTCTTTAAAACAATTACTCCAGAACCAGAGTGTTTCAAGTAATGATGATAATGAATTATTGTGTGATCTGCAAACAAAAATATTAAAAGTATTAGATTAATTGCTTATCGAAAACAAATTAAACATATAATGTAAAGATATATTAGGCAGATTAGAATTAGGCCACATAAGCAGTGCAAAGTTTTGGAATGAAACAAAACAATCATTAAATTGGAAAGACAGTGAACAACCAGTTATTCACAGAAATAGAAAAATTATGATTATGTAAAATTAATTTTAGTTTTGGAAACTAAAGAAGTTTAAAATATTTGTTTAAATATTACAGGGTCCCACATGATGGACACTGAAAATATGTCTAAATATTATATATAAGCTATAAGGTAGCACCTCAACACATAATTGAAAAAAATTAAATTCACTAAACATCTGTTTTATTAATCCAAAAGTTATGAGAATTATCAAATCCCAAGCATTACATAAATTTTATCACCTTTAGTCCTTTAGTTTTTAAGACTTTTTGACCAAATATTCATCAGGATAGTTAGTTTTCATACTTTTATATTCATAAAAACTACACTTTATTTCTTTGCCATTGATATCTTTCAATTTGTAAGTTGGCACTTCATATTTTAAACCATCAAAAATAGTAAATAATTCTGTTGTCCAAATAGGAATATAATACTTTTCAAAAATTCGTTTATTTTTGCTAAAACGGACAATATTGCCAACTTCATATTTCGGTTTAGTAAAAATATATTCCCAATATCTTGTTGTCTTAAATTTTTAAATATTTTTTTATTATCTTCGATTGGTTTCATACCAATAGTTATATGTTTTGTATTGTATTCTTTTACTAATTCATCTAATACATTTACCCATTTATAGTTGCCATTTAAAGCAAGATTTTTTCACATTTTATTTTTCATTGTATGTTTATATCTCTCGACAATACTGGCTTTAAGTTTACTGAGTTTAAAATAATGATTTATGTTATATTTTTGCATAAGTTCTTTAAATACGTTATTACAAAATGCAGATCCAGCATCACTTTGAATATTAAGATATTTTATTTTTATCAATATACATTCTAATCCATTTACTATATAATTTGCTGTTTTATCTTTTATAGGTATAGCAAATGCATTTTTTTTAAAACATCGATAATTGTCATAATATACTGTATACATTATTTATATGTTATATACCTTTTCAATTACCAGTATCCATTTCAAAAAGATCGATTTGTCATAAATCATCAATTTCATATGTTATTACTGTTCTTATTGGAAAGTTTTTCTTGCTGGTTTATATAGTCCATTGATTATTCCTTCTCTTATATTGGGCAACATTTTTTTAAAAGTATTGATTTATTAGAACTGCATATTGAAGATTTACTTTTCTAAACTAATTGTCAATTTTTTTGTGTTTTCAGGTTTTACATTATAATTTTTAGTAAATTTCTTACACATCAAACACCAAGTATTCTCCATTTAATTATATATATATATATATATATATATATATATATATATATATATATATATATATATATATATATATATATATGTGTGTGTGTGTGTGTGTGTGTGTGTGTGTGTGTGTGTGCATGTGTTCTGTATGTGTGCTTTATATTTCATTAATACTTATATTTATATGGTTGTCAACATTCCATCAACATAATATTTAGATTTATTTTTTATTTTAAAATTAAAAGCTCACCTCTGGTAACATTAAAAGATTAACTGTAATCTATTTTTGTAGTTCCCTTAATAACAGTCATTTAATTATAAGGTAAATTATCACTAATCATTTTATAAACTGTACAATACATCAAAAAAGAAAGAAATTTACATCATTATTTATGCGAAATCATTATTATTTTGATTCCACTTGCCATGTTAATAAAATATATGAGATTTTTTTATATTTACATTTTTCAACTTTCGAGTTTAAATTATGCAATTTATAAGCTATTTCTTAATCAATAACTTATTTGCTTATTTCAATTTGTGATTTAACAAGTGTATCACAATAATTCAAAACTAATTGGTTTAAATTTTGCAATTTGTCATTACAAATTATTTTATTGACTGCATCTTTTCCATCTATATGATAAGACATATTATTGTACGATTTTGAAGAGAAAACATAATCTTTTCTATAAACAACAACTTAATTTATTTGATTTTGTAAAGCAGGAGCAATAGTTTTGTATCTTGAATATAAATATGTTTTTAAATCAGAAACAATATTATTGTATTTTCAATCTACATATTTTTTACATTCATAATCAGAAGCAAAAGTTTTGTATTTTGAATCAGCATCTGTTTTTAAAACAGAAACAATAGTATCGAATCTTGAATTTACATGTGTTTTTTAGCATTAGCAGAAGCTATAGATGAAGTAACAGATAAAATAGATTTGTATCTTGAATTTGCAACTGTTTCTAAAGCACAAGAAGAAACAATATTATTGTAATGTGAATTTACATATTTCTTTTTTTAATCAGAAACAATAGTTTTGTATCTTGAATTTACATATTTTTTTATAAAATCAGAAACAATAGTTTTGTATTTTGAATATATACCTTTTTTTTTATAGAAGCAATAGTTTTGTATCTTGAATCAACATCTGTTTTTTTAAGCATAAGCATAAGTGTCAATGTTTTTATTTCAAAATTTTATTAATGGTTTTCCAAATATATCCATCATTTAATAACAAAGAAATTATATTGTGAAACCTAATTCCTTTCGAATAAATGATGTAAATTAATTCAACATAGATGTCCACAAATAACTTAATTAAAATTCTAAATTCTCTTATCATTGTAATAAAAATAATGTTTTTGAAGTAATTAATTAAATTATCAGGAATATTGCCTCCAATTGAAACAAAATATTAAACATCATTCATTTCCTTAAAATTACACATTTAATGAGTACCAACCAGGATTTGATGAAATGTCAAAATTAACCACAGCATATTCATTGTTGTGCATTCTGTTTGGTAAATCATCAATCATATAAACATTTCTAAAAATTTCTGTATTTAGTATTTATACATATTTTTCAATATCAATATTATATAATGGTGATATATTCAAATGTTTTTGGTCTTCCCCTTTTTTTTGCAACTAAACCACTCCCTGATTTATTATCTATTGCTAAATTATGTCTCTGTTGTCCTAATTCTTTTTTATTTTTTTCTAGTTTGTTCAAGAGGATTGTAATTTTCAGTAGCTCCTCCGGCTAAAGCTCCAAGTGCACCTAAAATTGGAATTAAAATTGGTAAAAAACTGCCATGATGTAAACCATTTTTAGATTTTTCTTTGGCAATCTTTTTGATTGTTAATAGTGGCAAAGTTAGTTTGAAAACTTTGCCTTCTTTGATTTTTTTTCTCAAGTCGATCTTTTGTTAAAAATTTATCTATACCCAAATCTCTTAACCGATCAATGGGTGTATCGAAAGTTATATTTGTTATCTTCATTTATATAGGAATAAAATAATACATTTTAATGCCCCATCTTAATTTTCATTTGTAAACATAGTTGAGGCAACTGCTGTAGAAGAAATTTTTTCACCAATTGGAGTATCTTTATCTAACATAATTTATTTTGCTTCCTTTTGTAAGATTTTGTAAACTTCATGTCTAGATTCTAAATCTTTATGATCTATATAAGCAATGTCATGATATTTACATGCTTCATCTAATTTATTTATTCCATGGTCTCCTTTTTCCAATCTTTCATTTAATTTTGTGAATGACCCACAATAATTATAGCCTGGCAAATCCATTTCAGGTAAATTTGAATTGTTTAATGCCCAATTTATTATTCTTCGACCACGATGTTCTGAATTCCAAAAAGAATGTGGCGTTACATTTGGTATTACACTTTGGATTATTAATAACAAATTCTGAAAATTTATTGCTCAGCATATTCATTATGCTTATTTTTTCATTGTAATAACAGTTATTTCCAACATTTTCTTCACCGTGAATAACTAACCATCTGTCGATCAATCTTCTAACATCGCCCATCCAGACGTATTCTTTTGGTAAAATATTGTATTTTTTTTGCCTTCTCCAGATCTAGGAGTTCTTGGAGAAATCATACTTTTCGATATGTTTGACATTGATCTTAAACATAATTCTTTTATATGCTCATCATAAATTGGTTTAATTATATTCATGTACTTCCAACTTCTATTCGAGTTTACTTGCTTATTAGGATTATATTCTTGGAATGCAACATTGGTTGATAAAATAATATCTATGTAATTTTCATAGTTATTTTCGGTGAATTCATCTTCAAGATCTGGTTGTTTATTTTTTGTTAACAAGTTAGAAAGCCCTTCTGTTAATTCATATTCTTTATTCTTAACAAATAGTTTATAATTTTTTATCATTACTTTTGTATCTCCAATGTCAAAATTATACTCATCTCCTCGTAAACCATATTGTGCTTCAACAACATTTATTCGTTTGAAATTTATTTTCCGAGATTTATAGTAGAATCAAATGTGGTACCCCTCAAATCAGGGTGCATCAATTTTGTTTTGGGTACAATTCCCACTTGCTCTTCGAAATTAGTAGATTAATATTCTGAAAACAATTCTCTTCCATGTTATGTTTCTTCTGGTGGTGGTGGATAATCCAAATTTTTTTGCTGCTACTGGAACTTGTGTTGCTATTACATTTAATTTTCTTCACTAGCTTGTTACACTTTTTTACCAATACTTCGTCATTGTCGATTATAAGGAGCTCTTCTTATTTTTTTCATATGTTGATATGAGATAATTTTTATAATTTCTGTAGTTTCAATGAGTAATTTAACTCGAGAAATGCCCTTAGATGAATCTTTCATTTATATATTTTTTTCTTATAAATGAGTTGTAAAAGTATTGAGAGCTTTGAGAGACAAACATTTCCTCCAACATATCAAACTAGCGCGGAATTTAAATCTTTACAATAATATGATTGAATTTGATATTCCTATAGGTGATGGCTTTCCTTTTCCAAATGACGCTTATGTTTATGAACAATTTAGATTACTAAAAAGAGTTAAAGAAGGAAATGTGGTAAAATATTGATGCACTGCATCCCCAGAGACGATAAGCTGTGTTCGTGCCCCGCCTGGTATGGTGGACGAAGTTGACGGCCACTTCACAAGCCAATGCTAACACTGAAGTTACTCTTCTTGTGGAAGACAGGCACCGTAAAAGCAATACTGTTAACACTGAAAGTACACTGATGAATAAATCTGTGTTAGGGCACAGTGCCTGATACTCAGGAGAGTATAAGTCAATAAAAGTCGCATATTCAATATGTGACCGTTTTATTGACTAAAGGGTACAAATCAATGTCACTCTTCAAAATAATGTGTACTCTGATAATGCGGATCTAGCACTCGTGACCTGCTGGTGGTCGTTGCTGCGAAGTAAGGCAGGGCCTTAACGATGCTAACATGAAGAACATGTCACCGTATGCATGAAGTCCTGGAATATTACCTCAGGATGCAAGTGAGGCCTTCCCTCGGCTAAATAGAAGTTAAAAGGTTCTGGTGTTACGTTAAACTATTGCGATGAGAGAATCAGCCTAAATTTAATTGCCGAGGGGGGTAACATGGGAGCTTACTGCCTGTCCTGCTGGGTTGTTCGAGTGCTGAAGTCGGACTGATTTAAGATGGTCGCAGCTTCGCTGAGCTTGGTGAGACTGCCGCCAAATGCAAAACATGAAAAAACATCATTTCAAAATTTACATGATTAAAACAATGAACACTGAACATAAATATTATCACTGACTATAAACACGTTGGTGATATACCCACGAGCATCGGAGCCCCTGTTATGGCTGAGAATGTGATGTCACGAGTATGTCACCGCACTTGAAGGGTGATATTAAATGAAATTATTCCTTACACGGCTGATTATCGATGGATGAATACATTTTCCCTTTTAAACTAACATATTTATGCTGGGATAGTGAAATACAACAAATAACAGGATTAAGTATTGGTATTTCACTTCCTGTGACGTCAGGTGTATTTCATTATCGTGGGCGTGGCTTTGCCCTGTCTTCTGTGGGTTTCTCTAAACCCTCTATGAAAAAACAGGTGGCTTCCCTGGTAAACTATGGTGCTGGCAAAACTTGCTTTATTGCCTCTCATTAATTAATTCTGCTAGGGAGCCGCTCGCCACTATACACTTGCTTCGGTAATATTATTCTCCACCTTTTGAACACTCTTGGGGCCATGTAGCACACTGGGTTCGGTCACAAGGCCCGCTGACATCGTGCACATCGGAAAGGCGTAGGATAAAGCAGCATCGCTTATCCCCGTGTTCCCTCCAATGGCTGTTGTGTCTAACGGTCGTGACTTCACGGGAAATATCCTTTTAGGCATCATATCAATTTATTACGAGAGTTACCTCTTGTAATAAATTTAAACTATGGTGGTCTGCTGCCCACAGGATGCAGAACGGCTAGAAAAGTGTTGACACTCCGTTCTTGTCGACCTGCACTTATCGGAACCGCGACCTAATGTCAATCCGTTGGATGTTGCTGTTGTGGTTAATGCGTCTGCTGTGGTACAAACGAGCACAAGGGATATGCGGACTTCCGGAACACGTCAATATGATAAATGAGATAATATTGGTGATTGTTCTAACTTTTTTCCTTGGCAGTTTTCTAGAGTTTAAATCTCAGATCATGACAATATTATTGAAGCGATTGATAATCCAGGCATATCATCAACAATGATGAATACTTTGTTAATATCTCCATATGAACAAAATAATTTAGAATTAACTGGTGTTGATGATTATTATCGAGTTAAAGTTACTCATAGTGCTAAACCAAACGAAATAATCTATCTTCTGAGATACCTGTTTGGTTTTATTCCAGATAACAATGAAATTGATTGGAAAGGTGGTTATAAAATTACTTTTATTCGTAAATCAGCTGATGACAATTGTATATTTGTTTATGAAACAAAACATGTATATGGTGCAGTTCAGAAAAGTTATGATGGTCTAAGCATAATTGTTATTCAAAATTTAGAAATTATGTAGCCTATTGTTGAATACGAATCTACTACCCCCAATGCATTACATAAAAAAATACAAAAACCCTAAAATACACGTTAGTTATAATTATTGACAATTTTAGAAAAGAAGTTCCTACTGGATAAACTGTTTTTAACTTTGATATAAAAGATCAGTTTAATAATTTACAATTTGACATCCCCGATTTTGTAATTGTGGGTTTTCTAACTAATAGAATAATATAATGCTGCACAGGATGTGCACGCTTCTATGTTTGATCACTGTAATGTAAGAAATATTTATGTTGAAAATGGAAGAAATTATATTTTTCAAAAAGAAAATTGGAATCTGGATATTGGAAATAATTTTTGTTATAAAATGTTTGCTGCTTATTATGAAAATTAGATACTATATATAGAAATAATGAAGTTTATTATAAACCGACTGTAAACTTCGATGGTACTACCAATTATTATTAATTTTTTGGTCGAATACCTTTATATATTATTGATTGCTTATATAGTAAAATTACTGTAGTTAAAGAAAAAAACAATATAAGAATTAGTGTTGATTTTGATAAAGGTATTGGAGCTAACACAATTTGTAATGTTGTTCTAGTTAGCCAAATAAATCTGACTTATGATTATTTGAATAAAAGATATACTGAAAATATATAATTTTTTTACATTAATAAATGGAGCAACCAACAAAATGTTTCGATATATGAATACAATTTTTTAGACATTTGTTGCATTATGTTTTTTAACTTTTACGAATTTTTAGATGTATAGTAGAGTTGTTTTATCGAATAAAAATCATTTTTATAAATCTAAATGAGATTTTTCTCCTAATGTCAATTTTATTTTAGCTTTTTTTTATGGCAAATATGCTTACATTTCAATTTTTTTAATACATTCAGTAGATGTATAATGCGAATGCCAGCACAGCACAATAAATCAGATAAATTTCAAGCAAATCAAAGCCAAAATCTAGTAAATTTCTCATTTTCTGGATACTCTTTCAAATTGCATTTCAAATTAGAGCAAATTTAAAACCAAAATCAAACCAATTTCAATATTTTTTTAATCCAAGTATATAAGCTAAATCACCATGTTTTGGTATTGTTAAATTTCGCACCATTTTTTTTCCTTCCTCTTAATAAGTTTTTCTCTTTATAAATCAACATGGAATCCCTACTCAGCAAGTTAAACAATTCATATAAATTCACTAAACTACAACAAGATCTCGAACCAGATAAATGGTTTGCTACTAAAAATTTTCTAATTTATGAATCTAATTTTGGTAAAAAAAATTAATTATGCTCTAGATGGTAATTATGAAATTACATTAACAGATCGATATGGAAGAATATTTGATAAAAATAGTTTGAAACTAATAAATGAGAAACAAATTCTTATATCATATAAGGGCTTAAAAGAAATGAAAAAGGAACATTTATGCATGATACAGAGTTGTCTTAAGAATTTCATAAAATTTTGTGATTTTTTTTTTGGCTGGTTGATTTGTCTTGCAGATTTAGATTGCAGATTTGGATTAAATTTGATTGAAAATGTTTTAAATATTCAGGGTACCAATGTTTAGTACCCTGGACTTATTGATTTTAGATTAAAAAGTGAGCTGACCATTTTGGTATTTGCAAATTTAGATTGCATATTTGGATTAAATTTGGATTATATTCAGATGCTGATATTCCAGGTCCAAAATATTTAGGACCTGGAATACCTGGAATAAAGTGTAAGAATTTAGCTTAAATTTGACTGAGAAAAAAACCTTGCTCAGAAATTTTTGAAAAAAAAAAATTGCTTGATTTAGCTTGCAGATTTGGATTAAATAAGCTTGATTTTAGCTGCAATTTGTTTGATTTTGAGAATAAAATTCAAGAGATATATGATGCTTCAAGAAGACTTGAAAGAGTTGCTTGAAAATGATAAATTTATTCGATTTTGTCAAATTATTGCTCTGCGCTTGAAAACACATTACGTATCTACTAGGGGAAAAAACTATAATTAACCAATGAGAATCTTGGGGGGGGGGGGTTTGGAACGAAGGTGGTGGAGGCTTGCCGACTAAACACTGATTGGTAGATTGCCATGTGTCTAATTAGCCAATGAAAAACATTGGCGACGATGGAGTGCATGTGACTAATTGGTGGAATGGATGTGGCTAATTGTTCGACCAGAGGTGGTGGAGACTTGCCGGCTCATTATCTTCATCACCATGTTCCACAATATCGAAATTGAGAGCCTCATTTTCACGCCACAGGTCATAGAAGTACTTTTTCAGCAGTGAATCAATGTCCTTGAATTTTTCTGTTTTTACCTTAACCCTAATGGGTAATGGCTGTGGGATGATGTAGTTCACTGCATACTTCTTCTTAAAAATTGGTCTATATACTGCCGCATCCATGCTGTAACGAATTTCCCCTTTCACTAGTATATCTACCTGTCCATTCACTCCTTCCCTCTTTTTTAAATGCAGTTCTTAGAAGAAGAAAACTTGAAATGAATTTGGCTTTGTTATGGTTGCTATTGTGTTCCACAATACACCATACATATAGTTTAGGGATGTAGCTTCTATTCTAATATCAACTAGTAGGCAAGTCATAAAAGTCGTAAAAGACACTAATTTAATCCATGTTGCAACACTAATTTACATACAATATTCCAATTAATTGTTTGACTTTAATTGATGCAGGGCGTTACTGAGTGAATTTAAATTATAATTAATCGGCTAACAATTGCGCCTTCTTAACTCAAGCTAATAAGGACAGTCCCCACCTGAATCTTGAGGCCAGAGGCTGTATCTGGCTCGTTCTGATCACGACGTGCGATACACCCAAGGCAGTGAGCTCCTCGCTGCCCGACGTCCCGACCTGGAAGTTCCTTCCGACGTCTTCAGCCGCTGTCTTGGAAAAAAGCCCCGACCCTCACTTCTCGCCAGCCTACATCAATCCCCTGTTTTACATTAGGCAATTTGCCTCATTCCAGCTTCAGTGGTGGGTGGTTTTGTCGTGTTGCAGTCTTTTGACGCAATCCCTGGAATCCTGGATTTGTTTGAAGTCTAAGGTCGTTTTCATACCGCGTCATAAATGACAATTTGTTAAGGCCCTTTTCATGCTGCCGCAACATGTCCCCCTATCTTAACGAGTGTGGTGTCCTCACCACGCCCTAATCCTAGCTAACTTTCGAATATTTGAATGTATTTGTAGATTTCTTAAGGCGGCAGTGGGAGGAGTGTAGGGCAAGTCTTCAAAACAGGAGGGAAGTTAAGTTGCGGCAGGATGTAACTGAGAAAAGGAAGGATAGCTCGGGCAATAGGAACTGCCTTGAAGTCCTCGAGCAGGGTGGGCAGTAAACAACATGAGTGTCAGAACTGCTGCGTCTGTTTATGTGGCGGCCGCGGGGAACCTTGAACTTGAAAAGTGCTGGGGTGTGTAACGTCTTCCATGCAGACACGACAGAAGCCATTGGCGGTGGTATTCGCAATGTGGCAGCCTTTTCTTGCTGCATGGTGGTTCCCTACCACTACTTATGTGTGTTTAAAATATTAATGAATTTAACATAAAAGCAAAACATTTTAAACTCATCACTATTACAATAATAATTAACATTTGAAAATCTCAGTTGAAATTATGACCAAGAAAATATTTTAATGTAATTCGCCCCCCACCCCCCTAAAAATAAGTATTTTTTACAAAGTCATGATTTACCTTGTAAGAGAAAAATATAATACATGCAACATTATTATTACATAATTACACAGCTATTGAGTATAGTCTACATTTGTTCTGTACGATTGAATTGTGACGTCTGTTTACATATTAAATAATAAGAATTATTAATGCTATCAACTAATTGACATCATAAGAGGACAATTGGAGATAGGATAATATCGAAACTTAGTAATTATTAAATTACTGAATTTAAATAAACTAAATGCAAGAAAAACTGAGTTATAGTGCCGGCAAGAATCTACGTTTCCACATTGTTAGCGGGAAAGGAAAGGAGTATTTAAATAACATATGTAACTTAAAGACATTTCGAAGTACAGAATAAAATAATCTGTGTTTACAATTAGTCAAATTATTTATATGGTGTTTCTGTACTCTCATCCTTAATTTAATGTTTTACTACGAAATAATAATTAATGAAAACATTTTATTAGATACGGAAATTAATATGATGTAGCAGGCCGTCATATATAAACAAATAGTCTATTCACTCAGTTTTAAAACTTAAAATGTAAGAGCGTGTGTCAACAAACAATTGCTTAAGAAGAATATAGAGTTTATATAAAATCTTTCAATTGGTAACTTGTCATAATAAATTTATGTGTAATACATATCACTTGAAAGAAAATTGAAATATATATATATAATTTACAAATACTTTAATGAGATTACATAAACAACTGAATGGGTGTCGCTACATATTTATATAATCATATATTTTGATTGTCGTATAAGTTGAAATATATATCTTTAAATATTCAAACGTTAACAACCTCCAATTCGGAATATTAGGTAAAATTAGTGCGTAATGAATTTTTCTCTTATAATATAATATAAATAAAAAACAGTCATATTTATATGACGATTTCCTCATAAATTCAGTGAATTGCAGTGTACTAGAATAAACATTGCACTAGATGAATGTGTATATAATAATTATATAAGTATGATAATCTCAAACTTCTCAATTATTCTCGATTCGTAGCACTCGATGTATGCCCAGTAGCTGAAGAATTCTAAAACGCAATCAACAATAGAAAATTATAGTGTATGTGATCCATACAGAGGTGTTAATGTTAGTGTAAGTGATTGAAAATAAATACTTGTTACCTGGGTATAGGATACCACATGTTAGCTGGGGTAGAATAACGCGATGATGCGGTAAGAGCGGCCATGTCGTAGTAGTCATAGTGACGTCAGTGGGTTGTGTCTGACGTCAGTGGGTTGTGTCAGGTCGTGTTGGCGTCTATGGTGTCTCGTTACGTTGTGGATGGTGCTGCCTTCCGCATTGTCTTTTGAGTTGCCCTCCGTAGGGTCTTCTACTGTGATTTGCTGTTCGTGGGTTCCTGAAATTTATAATATGGGGATTAGCAACATGAACTCATAAGTTGACTACACACAACTTGTGTGAAATATGTAATAGATAGTATTGCCGCCATGTAGATGTGAGACTAGTTATTAAATTATTCTACAATGGAAGTCATGTCACCTGCTGACATCTGAGCCTCAAGAATTTAATATAAATAAATTAATAGTGGAGGTGTTAACCATTGAATCATTTTGACATACTAAATTAATGTTAGTTTAAGAATCAGTGGCAAAAATTTTAAGATGTTAATTTACTTTGTTGGTAACTATTCTCCCACTTTATTAAACCATTTTGAAATACTGGTATCTCATTTGCACAGCGCTAAGCTCTAAAATAGTATTCACTATAAAAATATTAATGACTCAAACATACATTATTATATCATATTGGATATCACATTATGGATGACATGAACTACCAGAGCCAACCCATTTTTCCCAGCTACTAGCATCTCCACCACAAGTATAACAACCACGAACAACGCCAGTGTATCAAATGGTGTTCTATGTGTCAGTGCAAATGCACCAGTGCAGTGAAATCAGGGCAGATATGTTTATGGTTTTTGAAATGGCCTTTTTTAATGTTGTATTGTTTTCAAAGTGATGCAGTGTGTTCGCCACATCTGCACCGCAGAGACTATATGTCCTATTTTGTTTGTTTACATTATGTAAAGGGTAAATAATATTGTGTTTTCTTACTAACAGTTGTGTTGTATTATTTTTCAAGTGCTATGTTGTGTTCTGTTGTGTTGCTACCAAAAGGGTATAATAAAGTTTTATGTGTCAACAAGGTAAGTGACGTGTACACAAAGTGTGTACATGAGCCACATATTAGAAATCTTATTTATTAAGAGTTGTGTATTTTCCTCATTGACAGTTGTAGTGTTATTATTGTAAAGTGTATTGGTTTGTTTCTAAAGGCATAAAAATGTCTTGTCTCAATAAGAGACGTCACTTAATATTTTTCCATAATTATTTAAAGGGCTTCTTATGTATTTTATTCAATGTTATTATTTTTCCGTGTTTGTTGTTGTTTGGAGGGTGCCAGAGATAGCATGGTACGAATTACATAGACAACATAACAAACAAAAGACTGACCAACAGAGATGAGCGGTGGAGGCCACGTGCCTCCCTGCATGGCCAAGGACTGCTGTCCAACCGACATAAACATTGCGGACCCGAATAGTAATATTTTCGTTACAGTGTGTTTACATTTCAACTTAAGTTTCCCTGAACTCATATGCAAGTATACTGAAAGCACGAGTGAATGTGGGATCCAATCCCTTATAATAAAGCTGTACATGTAATGTGAAATCCAACATGTTTTGGTTAAAGAAAGGACAGAACTGCACTGCAATTATAAACGTCTGTGTGCCGTTCACAATTGAATTTTTATTTTATTTTTAAAAATTTTATAATACAATTTTAAGTATGAAATGTAACTGTTTTTATCATTAGGTGCCATCCTCGCTTCATTCATCTCATCTTAAATTAGTATTGTTCCAAATAACGGAATTTTGTGTTGTCCCACAGGAATTGGCACCAAGGAACCAACCCGTGTGGCCATGTTGAGTCAGAAGTGTCTTTGTACATGGTGGGGCAGGTCGTATGGTAGGCCCGCTTCGGGGTCTTCAACTTTTGTACCGATCATGTAGTTGCAATAGTTGATTTGATTTGTCTGGAACATTTAATTTTACTTTCGTTACCTCAGAGTGTGCACCGCCCCACAGTTCAGACCGTTTTGCTACACTGCTGAACTGTAATTTTTCATGTAACTCTTTGTTGGCTTCACACCTTTTTAAACTGTTGTAGAGCTCTCCGAGCTATAGTGGAGAATTATAAACTTATGTGCTTCATATGAGGGCAATATCGAATAACTCGTATTGTCACAAATAAGTTCTGCATATGACTCTATTTATCTGATAGGTCTGACCATGTGACCTAGTGTAACTCTTAACCTCAAATAATTTTTACTACGACTGTTCACGGCGTTGGGTGGCCGAAACAACCCACGACGATTCTATTAGTGGCGTATATGGGGGGCCGACAACCCGTACTAGCCTAGGCCTTACTCGATTAATAGCTGCTGCAAGACTTCAGTTAATTCACCGAACAGGAATCATTACACATATGACGTCGGAACATGGAGGGGAGGCCCAGCGGCCGTCGACCATTACGACCCCCAAGATTCCTCGTGCTGTGCACTGGCGCCCAAACCCAGTAAAACCCATCTTATTTTCCAGCAAGGTAACCTAACCTGTAAATCCCCCTCTGTTCCGAAAACTCCATCACATCAAGGGGTTATGATAAAATCGTATAATTATAGACTGTAATTACAATAAGTAGTACAAAATATATAAAGAAGGCAGAGAATCATAATAATTACACATGAAACTATTCCATTCTTAATTATAATTCTTGGGCTCTGTGAATCTGGGTGTGTATACTTTATCGCTGCAAACATGCGCCTGCCGCAGTGTTAACCAGCACTTCGTAATCGGGTCATGATTGTTTGCTAAAATGGAATGTCGCATGCACTTTCGAAGGGTGGTGGGGAACACAGGAACCCCTCCTGTGTTCGCCTGGTTTTCTGTGAATGCTTGTAATAGGAAAAGCACTGGGCCACATCCTGGGCGCATTACAGGAATGAGCAGGAGGGAAGGGTGTTCTGCAGATTGTGCAATGTAGCACACATGCAAATTGAGTCATGTACCTCTGGTTGTGAACTATTCCTCAATGTACGAATATTTCCTAATTTTCTGATACAACTTACTTATGACCCATTTATGATTATATGAAAAGCAAGAACTGTGACTTGGTAAACTACTGTAAAATGAACTCCTACGTATGTAACTTAAATAACGTTTCTATCCTACAAATTTATTCTACGACTTACTGTCTCACAAACACTTTAATGAAATCAATAAGAGCAGCGCTCACTGGTCTTCTGATTCAAAGGAAATAATGTGACAGATATATTCGCTTTACAATGTACTCGTGGTTCATACCAAGCTCTGCATTTATATATCTCTACAATTGGCCGGAACAAGAATTTAACTCATTGCATGTATGAACCATCACAATGTAACTTAATCTCATTGAATTCTAATATTAAATAAAGCAACTTACGAGATAAATTTACATGAGATATAATTCTTAGTTGGATCTGCACAACATTGAAATAAATGTGAATGAATGTGGTAATATTATAATACCATACTTTAGGGGTAGGCGGGTGGGGTAGTAATTTAATTAAAGGGGGTGGATGGAAGTTATACCACCTCTGCAAGGCAGCAAGGTTGGAAAGTAACCAAGCTTCAGCAAAATGATTTGAGCTACTCCAATATACAATGTATAATATCCAACACATGGCTCTGGTTGTTATTATGGGAGAGGATGGGTCGGTCTGACGTCTACACCAGATGTTATGGTTGCTATTGTGCTCCACAATACACAATACATGAGTAGTCCAGTTCCAAAACTCGCCTTGTCCATTACCAAGTAAAACTGATTTCTGAGTAGAATTGTGCTGCGGTCATAGGTACGCAAAAGTTATCATGATGGGATGTTCCAAAACTCTCCATACGGAATTATAGACGCGCTTTGAAAACCAGCAGCTGTTCCAAAACTTGTCTTGTCCACAAAGGCTTCTGTTACAAAACTCTCCTTGTCTATATCAAATAAATGTTTTAAAACTCGCCCTATTCTATAAGCAGACATATAACAAACTAACTGCATGAATCAAAAGTAGCTATGTCCACATAATAAAAAGTCAAATGTAACATGTTGCATTGAAAGATAAAATTATTTCTTATTAACACATCAACATATTCAAAGGTTGGTATAACCATACAGAAGTATTTTTAATGATTCTAAACATGGATGCCAGTGAAAACGAGGTGCGAAAGTACGATAAAATCATTCCTGCAGACCCAGGAAGAGGCAGAAAGAACCCACGAAACAATTCTAAAAGGGCGAAAAACCGGGCGAAGAAAAGGAGGTACGATAAAAGTCATATTATGTAGTAAATGTGCTGAACTAATGATGTGAACAGGGATCATAATGTCAGACATTCCTTTGCGGCATTTTTGTATTTATACACAAACTGAAACACATTTAACATGAGCCTCCTAGTGGAATAAAATAAAATACCCTGCCCCAAACAGGAGGGGAGGAAGCCTGACCCCATGGGTACTCCCCCCATAATCTACCCCTGAAGTGTACCAATAAACGACCCTTTTCCTTAAAAGGTTTAGAGGTTATGGTCACATTGATTGTTATAAATGTAGAATGCAGAGAGTGACAAGAAAACTTTGAATACTTGTTTCAGGCATGTTACCAAAGCACTGCCACAGCATCCTACATGTTGCCATGGAGTCAAGACAAAGTTCAAGTGCAGCACTTTAAGCATGCAAGATATTCGTCGCTTCCACCAGAATTGCTATGCTACCTGTGACAAGATAACACATGACCATTACATCTTAATGTATGTTGTAAATAATGTTCGAAAAATAAGTCGCCCAAGGACACGACATGGCTCAAGGAAAACTGTAACTGTGGTGTATAACATGCAACGATTTAGCTAGGCTTCAGGGCATTTGTTGATACAGATATGCCAGAAAGCTTTTCTAGAAACATTAGGTGTCTCCAAATTCTGGGTACAGATACTTTGTAAGGAACAGTTACGTAAAGGTACTTCCCCCAAAGAAAATCGTGAAGGGGACCGTCGTAGCTAACAGTATAAAGTACAGAGACAAAATGTTCGAACTTTTATAGAGTCCTTTCAGCCCCTTGAGTCACGCCATTCCAGGGAATGTTCTAAAATTGAATTGTCAATTAAGAAGCTTTGGAGGATGTACAATAATAATACTGACTATTGTCTTTTAATAATCAAATATGACTTCTTTATAACCATTTTTGACAATGAATACAACCTCAGCTTTCTTAGTCCAGCTACATTGTTGCATTGAACTTGAGGGTAAAATGAACACCGAGAACAATTTGCATATGAGACAGGGATTGAGAGTCGAATTTAGTGTCAACAAACTTCGTTCGAAAGCTTTCTATGATATGCTTAAAGAAAATCACAACACTGCAGTCACATTTTCTTACAATTGCCAAAAAAATATGCTACTGCCAAAGGTACCAGATGAAAGTACCTATTATAGCAGGCAATTCTATGTGTATAATTTCACAGTGTGTCGAGGATCGCCTAAAACAGAACAAACCACCAGTAACACGTTCATTTATACATGGACAGAACTTGATACACATAAAGGCTCCAATGAAATTTCATCATATGTTTTTACCACTGCTTGCAGAATAATGTAATGGGCAACACAATAACAACTATCAGGTTTTTTGCTAAGGCTGTGGGGGTCAAAACAAAAATAGCACAATGATAGGCATGGTATCAAAATGGTTAACGTACGAAGCCTCGCAACACATCAAGGAAGTACACATAATTTTTCCAGTACCTGGACACTCATTCCTTCCAGCAAAACGTGTTTTGGTCGTATTGAGAAGAGGGTAATAGCAAAGGAAGTGATAGAGTCACCCCAAGAATATTTTGATCTATTTGGAGAGTTCGGAACTGTTATCAGGCCCGGTATTGCTGGTATTGCTTTCTATTATTGGAAATCAGTTACTATGGCAATTTTGAGTCCTACAATTTCATGGCACTTCAAATTTTGTAATACGAAGAGGTTCATTTTGAAGAAATCGAATGAAGGTAAAGTTCTCATTCGAGGGGAACCCAATTATCGAACTGACCGTATGCAAAGTAAAGGTATCTGCAGATATGGCAAGTATATTCACCAAATAAACCCAATAATAATTCCATTATGACTCCATCCAAAAGCTGTCAAAGCCAACAATGTGAATGAGCTACTGTCGAAGCACTATGGCCCTGTATGGAAGGATAATGCATGTTTAGCATTTTATATAGTTGTTCTTACCAGCGAATTGGACACAACTGTACATGAAGGGGATGATGATGAACCCATGCTAGATAAAGATTTGAGAGTTTAATGTCTTGTAATAGTTTTATGTATTGTAGATAAGTAATCACAACAGTGAGAAAATTATACCAAAGAGTACGGTAAGTGTAGGACCAAAATATTCATTAAAAACGATTTTGTGTAGTGTTAAATATGTTCTGTATCACAATAAAAATGTTTGATGTAATGTCAAAGTGAGTCACAGAGATTTTCCTTTACATACAACACATTTCTTCGTGTATATACTGTTCCAAAACTCACCTTGTCCAAGATATGGTTCCAAAACTCATCTTGTCCAAACTGGTCTTTTTTTTATTTCTGGTTTCTAATACATTTAAAAGATCTCAAGGAGCATATTACAAGTGAATTTCTAAAATTAATAGTTACTTTCCTGTATTGGCGATGTCACAACTTGATTGGCAATCGGTTTTTCTTGATTTGCTCAGTATCAGTAAAAGTGGAAAAGGCGAGTTTTGGAACTGGACTACTCACATATAGTCTGGGGATGCAGCTAATAAGCTAATATTAACTGGTAGGCAAGTCGTAAATGTCGTGAAAGACACCGATTTAATTTGTGTTATAATGCAATAATTTACATACAATATTCCAATTAATTGTGTGACATTAAATGATACAGACGCTACTGAATGGTATTAAATTTATAATTAATCGGCTAGCAATTACATCTCCTTAACTCAAGCTAATAAGGAATAGTTCCCACCTGAATCTTGAGGCCAGAGGCTGTATCTGGCTCGTTCGGATCACGACGTGCGACACATCCAAAGCAGCAAGCTCCTCGCTGCCCGACGTCCCGAGAGTGGAAGCTCCTTCCGACGTCTTCGGCCGCTGTCATGGAAAAAGGCCCCAACCCTCGGTTCGTTCCGTCCTATATAAATTCCTTGTTTTATGTTAGGCAACTGGCCTCCATCCAGCTTCAGTGGTGAGGGGTGTTGTTGTGTTGCAGTCTTTTGATGCAATCCCTGGCATCCTGAATTTGTTTGAAGTATAAGGTCGGTTTCATACTGCGACCTACATGACAACAGTATGTACCTCGTACCACAGTTTTATTTGCATCCTTCTAACTAAGTACAGCAACATCATCCCCAGTGCTCTTGAAAGTACCAGAGGTGTCAAATATTTCCTTGTATTCTAATGTTGACACTATAGTATCGTTCTTTGTAATTACCTTCTCTGTACATCCATAGACTCGATTGGGGGGTAAAAATGAATGCCCAATTGCAGGGAACATGAGTATAATATGCTGAACATTCTTCAGTTCAGTCAACAATTTAGCCAGCATACCCAGGAAAGACATAGTTTTGTTTTGTCCTGGGCATCCAGCACAAAAAAAAATTTTATTTTTGTGATACCTGTCACATCTAGGTTTGTCAGTTGATGGTACATCTCCTCGGGGGGATCTCTTGGAATAAATTGTGTTGTGGAACAGACACAATGCACACAATTATTCCTCTGCCAATTACTGGCCACATAAGCTGATTTCACCAATATCGACATATTTATTAAGGGCGTGAATTTGGCCCGGAACAACTTTTAATAGGAGTGTGATAAGAGTATGGAAGGGGCTATACCACTTCCACTAGCCTAGGCCTTTGCATTTTTAGCACATCATCAACATCTACAGCATCATTAAGAGATGGAGGAGCATCTGAGAGACAGCCACATGAGCCGTCGACCACACGACCCCATCCACACCTCGTGCACTCCACTGAGAGCTGGCACCCACCAAACCTGATAACCTGAGTACTCGACGAGCCTATCCACATAACATTCATCCCCCAATTGACCAGCAAAACATGTTACCATCAAGTGTCGCCCTTCCATGTGGCCTCAAAAGCCCACACAATACATACCACAATTTTTGCAACAACCTCAAAACCTTTCCAATGCTTGCTGTGAACTGTCAGAATCAGCCTGTTTTTCCCCGACACATAATCTCCTCCACAGGTATTTACAAACACGAACGACGTCAGTGTGTCAACCTGTGTTTCGTGTGTCAGTGTAAATGCACCAATGCAGTGAAATCAGGGTAGATATGGTTATTATTGTTTTTGAAATGTCCTTTTTAATATTGTTTTTTCAAAGTGATATAGTGTGTTCGACACGTGCGCACCACAGCGACAACGTGTCATATTTTGTTTTGTTTACATTTTGTGAAGGGAAATATTTTGTCAGTTCTTGTAATATTACGTTAATATAATATATTTTTGCAAAGGTGAGTGCCGTGCACACGAGCTGTGCACGGAATATTTTCACACAGATATTAAGGGTAATTATTATTCATGTTGACAGTTGTGTTGCGTTATTTTTCAAGTGTTATGTTGTGTTCTATGGTGTTACTGCCCCAAGGTATAATAAAGTCCTTATGTCAGTAGAAAATTGATTCATTAAGTGTTGTGCAATGTTGTGACAGTATACCGTGTTATTTTAAAAAGTGTAATTGTTTGTTTTCTAAATGCAATAAAGTGCTCACTATCACTAGGAAGAACTGTAGAATATTCTTTAAGCATTATTGAGAAGGGTTTGTGCATTTTACATACTTGTTTACTTTTTCCACGTTTGTTATTGTTTTGGAGGGTGCCAAAGATAGAACAATACCAGTGTCATAGGTAACATAATATACCAAAGACTGGGTAACAGAGACAAGTAGCGGAGGCTACGGGCCAACCCACACGGCCACGAACTGTTGTCCACAGACTTTGTAAACACGTATCCGAATATCAATATTCTTTTAAAGTAATTTTTTCACTTAAATATTAATTGCAATGTACTTGTATAAATGAAAAATGAACTCAGACATGAGCACGGGACGAAATCCCTACAAACAAGGACACACAAGCAATGTGAAATCTAACATGTTCTGGTTAGGAAAGGACAGAACTGCACTGCAATTATGAACGTGCATTTGCCGTTCACAAATTAACTTTTCTTTTAGTATTTTACTATATAATTTGTAGAGTGTGATGTAATTATTTTTAGCATTTTGTGTCATCTTCGTTTTACTCAACTCATTTTAAATTAGTTTTGTTCTGAATAATGGAACTTTGTGTTATCCCATGGGAATCGGCTCCAAGGCACACACCTGTGCGGCCATGTTACACTAGTAGCGTCGCCGCCTTCCGTGGGTACCGGTCGTGCATCAGTCTGCTCCAGGATCTTCAACTTTTGAACCGGTCATGTAGTTGCAATACTTAATATATATTTTCTGGGACATTTAATTACTTTTTCATTACCCCGGAGTGTGCGCCACCCCACTGTTCTGACCGTTTTGCTACAAGGCTGAACCTTAATTTTTCATGTAATCTTTTATCTGCTTCACACCTTTTCAACCTATTGTAGAGCTCTCCAAGCTATAGTGGTGATTATAAACTGACGTGCCTCATACAAGGGTAATATGAATAAATAGTACTGTCATGAATAAGTTCTGCGCACACCTTTATTTATCTGGTCGGTCTGATCATCTTACTGTAATTCTTAACCTTCAATAATTTACAAGTGTTCACGGCATTGGGTGGCCGAAACAACCCACGACGATTCTTAGTGGTGTATACGGGGGGCCGACAACCGTTACTAGCCTAGGCCAAACCAGATTTATAGCTGCTTCAAGATTTCGAATCATTCGTCGAACAATAATCACCACAGGAATGATGACGGAACACCAAGGGACTGCCCCGCGGCCATCGGCCTTCACAACCCATAACATTCTCGTGCTCTGCACTGGCGCCCAAACCCGGTAAAACCAATCCTTTGTTCCAGCAAAGTGACCTAACACTTTAATCCTTCTTGGTTCTGAAAACTCCCCCACGTCAAATGGCTTTTCCAACTACTGGGGCTTCATTGCTTACTCCTCATCAAAATTACTTATCAGTTAGCCCTAGATTGTATTGTATTTATTTCCTGTATATTCCTGTTCGAAATTTGTTCGTTCACATACCCACGTGCATCCACATGTGTTATTACCCTTTCGACTGCACTGTCTTATAATTTTTTCTACTTGCGACTTTTTCAGACTGCCTTTATTTACCGGGGCTAGACGAAATTAGGAGAAACTGCACTGCAACAGAAATATTGGACATGTGCTTTTTGGCACCAGAATTCGCCATTGTCCAAAGCATCAGCCACCATTTTGGGACCTGAATACCGGGCCATGATTTCAGCTACACTCTGCCATCTTTGGGAGCATTACCAGTCTAGAGGGGAACACTAACACCTTCTACCACCCCCCTCCACTGTGCACCATGTCATCCACCTTCTTCACGCCGCATTCACTGCAATGTATGACAACCCAAATGTCATACACCCGGAAAAAGAGAAAACAGGAAATGGCAACATAAACTGCCAGGATGAACTAGCTGTCCATGGTGTACGACCCACAGGTTTTGTATGGCCTATACTCTTCAAGACGGAACCTTTTCAGGAGATAGGTGCAGCTTATCAGCCACATGAGTGGACTTTGCCGCCAAGGAAAGTGTTTACAGGAAAACAGCCACTGTGCATGTAAACCATCGAGATGCCACAAAAACAACAGTGGTACCTGGGAATGTCACTGTTGCTGATGCAACAAATGAACTAAACCACAGCAGGACTGCCTACTGTTTTCTCGATGCAACCATTGAGACACTGTGTTACCAGAAACCCGATAATCATCAATCAGCCAAACACTGCACCTACGAGATTCCAATCACTTCCTGTATACGCCAGAGTGGCAGGAGAAGACTCGACTGCATTTCTATATGATCGTGAGAGCCGTTTACACCTCTACGGAGTCGACCAAGCAGATTTACCTAACTGTATTTTGGAATTCTTTTCCACCGATGCCAAGTTATGGTGGAGAGGTGTAAACCGATACGGCCTGAAATGGGAAGAATTTAGTGTGACATTCCTCTGCAGTTTCACGAGTTCCTTTACATTGCTTTGAGCCTGCAACAGTATCATTCTCGAAGAACAGAGCAAGGAACCACTTTACAACTTCGAAACACACAAAATAAATTTGGTCCATGCATACCACCCTAGTCTGTCCCTACGGGAGACTTTGGAAGTCGTCGCCAGCACAGCGCACAGGAGTATAGAGCGGCCTCGCTCTAATTATTCATGCGATGGAAAAGGACTTCATTCAAACATTGCTACTGTTGAATTCTAGTATCGTCGCTAAGGGGATCCGCGACTGTGTTCCAGCCCAGCTGTGTCGCGATATGGGCACCACCAAAGGAGAGGCAAAGACACAAGAGGCGACCACAGCAACATCGAAGACGACACTGAGACAAGAAATGAACCACCCAGATTATGTTCAATGTATCACAGCAAGTAGGAAACAAGATGCAATCTGCATGACTTACGTTCCACGTAACTCGCCAGAGTACAACAACCACAGATCATGATGGACAAATAACGAACCCACATGGCCATGCAGTT
The DNA here is from genome assembly GCA_029891345.1 of Dryococelus australis. NCBI lineage: Eukaryota > Metazoa > Arthropoda > Insecta > Phasmatodea > Phasmatidae > Dryococelus > Dryococelus australis. The sequence goes on along the minus strand of CM057009.1, from coordinate 52,551,904 downwards.
GGTGTGGAGGTCCGCATTGGGACAATCGATTTCCGACATGGGCCGACTATCTGGCTCAACAGGAAAGCAGACCTCACTCGGGAAACTAAGAAATGGGGCAAGGCGACATGATACCACTTGCCCTAGAGTGAGTTCGAATGTACCCAATCAGTCAACATAACCAATAGTGCTGACCCAAACCATAGTATATCAAAACAACTTCATCTGGATAGCTGTTATTGTCAATTACCGCCCGTACCTAGACCTTATTGACACAGCGGCATCGCACAACTTCGTATGTGCAGACATTATCACATAAGAATTATGCAACTGGCTACATGTCCGCAAACAGTCCGCATCGCCGGAGAAATAACATTCAACATTGAGATCTTGGACATTACGACCATGACTAACACCTTCGTATCATGTGATCTACAGGAGGAAGTTATACTAGGAGTGCCCTGGCTCTCCGAACAAAATGTCATCGTCGAACCTGCAACCCCATGGGTGCATTTCGGAGTTAAAGAGCGATGGACAGTTTACAATAATGACCCACGAACAACTGGGCACCCTTCGCCCATCTTGCTGGACAAACTGGACCATTCAGTACCCACATAATACCGGGAGGTACTACAAAGAATACTCAATGAGTGAAGGGATGTGTTCACTGTGGCCGACCTGCTACACCGGACGACCATAGCCAAAAACCACATTCCGCTAACGACGGAGAAGCCTGTGTTCGATGCACCAAGGTGGTATTAACCTCATCAGAGGAAGATCATTGGTGAGCATATCGACGAAATGCTACGAGAGGGTTTGATACAGCCATCAGAGAACCATTACAATGCTGCCATTACATTAACCCCGAATAAGGACTGTTCATGGTGCTTCTGCATCGACTTCCGAAGCCTTAATATTATCACCAAGAGTACTCCGCCCCATACATATTTGTGAAATATGCCCTCAATAGCCCGGGCCAGGCGAGAAACATGACGACAATCGATTTGAATAATGGATATTGGCAAATACCGGTCCGACCAGCTGACCATCACAAGACCACATTCACAGCACCTGACGGCAGACACTTCCACTTCTGTGCTATGCCATTCGGCCTAAAATGTGTCCCTTCCACCTTCCAGGCCATGACGATACGAGTCCTGGATGGCTACATCGGTGACTTCGTATTAGCATATTTAGATGATGTCATTATCTGGTCTGAATCATGGGACGACCATGTATGCCATCTGTCACTAGTGTTAGAGTGTCTTGCCGTCAACAAACTCACTTGTGCCAACAAGAAATGCCACCTGGGGAAGACGAGTATACAATTCCTTGGTCACATAAACGACGAGGATGGAAGCCGCCCGACAACAGAACAACTTCAGCTGATCGATGAATATGCTACCCCAACAACATGGAGACAACTTCGAAAGTTTTTCGGACTGGCAACTTGGATTCGGGAATACATCCCAGAGTTCGCCATCGTCACCGCTACACTAACAGAGTTGATGTCACCGAACGTTCGCTTCCGATGGACAACAAGACAACAAGAATGTTTCGAAGAATTGAAGCACCGCTTCTGGGAGTATATAGCACTCGCCCATTAATACCCAGCGAAACATGTGTACATGCAAACAGATGCAACCGAGAAGGGCTTAGGAGCCGTGTTATACCATCTGATAGACTATGGAGTATGCAAAATCATTGTCTTCGGGAGTGCAAAGTTCGGAGCAGTCGAACGAAGGTGTGACATTAACGAGCACGAGTGCTTTGCTGTCGTTTGAACACTGAAAAAGTACGGCGAAATTCTGGAGTATAAGAGGTTCACACTTCGAAAGGACAACCACTGTGGCTCCACAACGTCCAGGAAAGCCGTATTAAACTCACCCGATGGGCCCTGTTCTTGCAAGCATTCGATTCCAAGGTACAACACGTAGCAGGTGAGGACAATCAGCTTGCTGACCACCTGTCCCGTTCTCCTGGAGCAAGAGTCGCGCGAGACAAGGAAGGGTGGGAAAACATACCCCCTCCCCCCAGCCATCAATCACGAATCCAACACCATTCCACCTATTTGCTGTACAAACATCACCACTGTGCCAACTGTGCACACATTCGAAGCACTTCGAGACCACGTGATAAACTATGAAAACAAGTGTCCTACTTCATGCAAGTAGAAACGAAAATGCTCCGAACGGGAACTGGAAAAGTGGTGTGTAGTTGATGACTACCTCGAATCACATGCCAATGTAAACAGTGACACATGGTGTGCTTATATATTGCCCGCCGCACGCGATGATGTACTCTGCTATGCACACGAAAATGAACTTGCGGGACACCCAGATGCAAATCAGACTAAGAGAAATATGAATAAGTTTTTCCACTGGCCTGGAGTCTCAATACGCACAAGTGCGTTAGTGCGGGTATGTCAGAAATGTTACCAAAACAAAACAAGATGTCAGTACGGCCTGTAACAGCAGCGCCCCCACGAACCAAAAGAACCTTTTAAAACAATCGCAATGATCTGATGGGACCCTATCCCAAAACCTCCATTGGTAAAAGATTCATTTTTGTTGTTACAGACCTGTTTACATGCTGGGTAGAGGCCTACCCAATTTCATGTGCACGTGCGCGAGCAATTCATAAAATTCTACACAATGAATTTTTTAATCCTATGGGGTTTTCTGCTCATTCTGCTGGGTGATAATGGGATGCAGTTCACAGTACGCATCCGGAGAGACCTGTGTACAAAGTGGGGCTTAACCCACCAAACTGGGGCCTTGTTTACACTCTGACGCACGTTGAACGAAACATCCGGCTAAACATCAGTCCAGCTGCTCCAGGGATGTGACCGTCCACTCCTGGGAGAGTTCCACTGTGGGACGATGGAGCACGCCACTGACCCACTGGAAGGGAAAGCAGGGAGGAAGCGAGAGAGAGAGTAGAATACGCGAAGCGCAGGAACAACAGAGACACTACCTGACCATGTGGGTGCCAACCTCCCCACAGCAATAAGTTCAACAAGTTTATGTGTGTGCGCATCCATTATCTGCCAGGCAGAAAAACTTTTGTGCTGGGTTCGCAGCAAAATGGATGGGGCCATACACGGTCGTACATGACAAGGGCAAGTCTTGCTATGTTGTTCGACTGCAAAATCTCCGCACTGCTACTTTCCACAGAGACGCCCTACGTCTTGTGAAGGATGGCGCTGAGATGCCCAGCGCCCCGACGCCGGAAGCAAAAAATTCCGGCGAAAATGAAACTCTCTCCATGCCAACTGAAGTTGCAAATGCAGCACGCAACATCATTGTCATGCCAAGTACACCGGACGCCACGATTCTCGATGCCCGTGCGTCTACACAAGCTCAAGCTTACGTTTTGTTCGTGCCTGACATCTGTCAAGACCGTGTGGTCCTTGAGATGCTGGAGGATTCTAACGACGAGGACAGCGAGGCAGAGGATCCATCTGAGGATGGCCAGGATCGCCACATGAGGGCTTCCCATGATAGCATCTCGAAGATAGTAGCATGCCACCATCCCACATCAGAGAGCAGCAGTGACAAGTCGGGGGACGGAGGATCTCGCCTCACCGCCCCGCCATGCCACGTGTGAGACATGCGACCATGCACCTGCGACTTCCGCAACTGCAATGCACCACCGCCTGCTCCAAGACAGCAGCCATGCCCACCTCTAGCACCATAACAACAACATGGCGGTTACAACCTGCGACCACATGGGATTTTGAAGCCACCCATCTGTTGCTGCTAGTCTGCAGTCGGCGAGAAAATGACCTCTGTAGAAGGTGCTGTTTGACATGAACCGTCAGCATCATCCCGTTTTTCCCCTCTGCCAGCATCTCTGCCCCAGGTATTTACAACCACGAACGACATCAGTGTGTCAACCTGTGTTTCCTGTGGCAGTGTAAATGCACCCGTGCAATGAAATCAGGGTAGATATGGTTATTATTGTTTTTGAAATGGCCTTTTTAATATTGTTTCTTGAAATTGAATTTTTAATATTGTTTTTTCAAAGTGATATAATGTGTTCGACACGTGTGCACCTCAGCGACTACGTGTTATATTTTGTTTTATTTAAATTTTGTGAAGGTAAATATTTAGTCCGTTCTTGTAATATTATGTTACCGAGAGTAATGTGTTTGCTAAGGTGAGCGCAGTGCACACAAGATGTGCACGGAAAATTTTCACATAGATAATAAAGGTAAAAATTATTCTTGTTGACAGTTGTGTTGTATTATTTTTCAAGCATTATGTTGTGTTCTATCGTGTTGCTGCCCAAGATTATAATAATAAAGCCCTTAGATGTAAATAAGATAAGTGATGTGTACACAAATTCTGTACACGATATACATGTCATTGGAAACCTGATTCATTATGTGTTGTGTAATGTTCTTACAGTATAATGTGTTATTTTTAAAACTGTAATTGTTAATTTTCTAAATTCAATAAAGTGCTCACTAACCCTAGGGAACACTGTAGAATATTCCTTAGGAACTCTTGAAAAGGGTTGGTGCATTTTTCGTACTTGTTTACTTTTTAAACGTTTGTTATTGTTTTTGAGAGTGCAACAGATAACACGATAACAGTGTAATAAGTAACATAATAAAACAAAGACATAGCAGAGGCCACTGGTCAACCCGAATGGCCATGGACTTTTGTCCGCAGACACTGAAAATATTTATCTGAATATCAATATTCTTTTAAAGTCATTTTTTCACTTAAATATTAATTGCAATGTACTTGTATAATTAAAAAATGAACTCACACATGAACACGGGACCAGATCCCTACAAACAAGGACACACACGCAATGTGAAATCTAAGATGTTTTGGATAGGAAAGGACAGAACTGCACTGCAATTACGAACATGCATGTGCCATTCACAACTTAATTTTTCTTTTTCTTTTAAGTTATTTATAACATAATCTGAAGTGTGTAATGAAATTATTTTTATCATTGTGTGCCATCTTCATTTCATTCATCTCATTTTAAATTTGTTTTGTTCAGAATAATGGAACTTTGTGTTGTCCCACGGGAATCGATGCCGAGGCACCAACCAGCACTGCCATGTTACTTTAGTAGCGTCTTCGCCATGCGTGGGTGCTGGTCGTGCATCAGCCCACCCCGGGGTCTTCGACTTTTGAACAGATCATGTAGTTGCAATAGTTAATATAATTTTTCTGGGACATTTAATAACTTTTTTGTTGCCCTGGAATGTGCACCACCCCACCGTTCAGACCGTTTTGCTACAAGGCTGAACCTTAATTTTTCATGTAATCTTTTATCGGCTTCACACCTTTTTAACCTGTTGCAGAGCTCTCCGAGCTATAGTGGTGATGTATGCACTGACGTACCTCATAAAAGGGTAATATGAATAAATCATATTGTATTGAAAAAGTTCTGTGTACGACTTTATTTATCTGGGTGGTCTGACAATGTGACTTAGTGTAATTCTTAACTTCCAATAATTCACTACGAGTGTTCATGGCATTGGGTGGCCTAAACAACCCCCAACGATTCTTAGTGGCGTAAACATAGGGCTGACAACCCGTAATAGCCTAGGCCAAATTAAATTCATAGCTGCTTCAAGGCTTGGAATTATTCGTCGAACAGGAATCACCACAGGAATGATGTCGGAACATTGAAGGGCGTCCCCGTGGCCGTCGGCCTTCACGACCGCCAAGATTCTTGTGCTCCGCACTGGTTCCCAAACCCAGTAAAACCCATCCTATTTTCTAGCAAAGTAACCTAAGCTCTCTATCTCCCTCTGTTCTGAAAACTCAACCACGTAATGCTTTACCACTTCCAGTAATAAAGTGTTAATATACCTCGTCATTGTATCAAGTTTGGAAGTGTCCCTATTAATGTCCTTGTGACCACGTGTGACCACATGTTTCATGGTGTTAGTATCCAATTGTACCTACGGTTAACCTCATTTCCCTACTGGCAATTCATTTTCCTATTAAAAATTCGATGTTCAACACTTTTTTCCGTACAACTACGGGCAAGGAAAACGTCAGCATGGCAACTTAGTCCCCAATCCTGGATGTACGTCGAGTTGTCAACCTCCCCACAGCTATGCCAAAACATTTTCAAATGCTTCCAAAGTATTCTGGTATCGCAAGTGAAGATCCCATTGAATTTTTTGCAAGATTGCGAAAATCGCCTTAGTTGCTATGACGTCGATATAGAGGATTGCCCCTGCAGCATAGGATAACATTTCAATGGCGATGCCCGGTTATGGAGGCGAGGTGTAGCCCACTACAACATCAATGGAGCGAATTCTGCAGTGAATTTATGTGTAGTTTTGCAGGCACATTCATGTCACTTTGTGTGTACAGTTCCTGTTGTGTGTTCCTCGAAGAACAAGGGGAAGAACCACTCTATGACTTTGTGTAGCGAAAAATCTGTCTCATCAAGACTTATCTTCCAGAACTTGAAATGAAAGATATACTGGAAGTGGCGGCGAGTACCGCTCGAATGGAATGTCACACCGCTTTAACACCATTCATTAATTCAAATGAACCTGATTTTATTCAAACAATGATACTCCTGAACTGTAGTATTCCAGCTCAACTGTGCGGAGACCAGGAAAGTGTTCAGCCATGCCAGGAGAATGGACAGAGTAAAAGTCGGGACAGTATCACTATTGTGAAATTACTGCCAAACATAACCACAAAATATACCATCACCGAACTACTGGGACAGGAGACGACTGCGGAACGAGCAACTGTCAACATGGTAATTCAATGCTCACCATTCATGAGCAGAATGCCTCTGAACCCATTCCACTGGTGTGGAGGAGCACATTGAAACAAATTGTGTCCTAACAGGGAAGAACCAGCGCTGACTGTGGGGAAATCAACATCGCCACCAGGAAATGACTGAGCGAGATAGGGCAACCAGATATCGTCTGCTCCAAACAAGTGGAAATGCAACCAACTCCACAAGTACTACTTTCATAAATCATAGGCACATCAAAAAGTTACATCCACATTGCTGTATACATTAACAATCGCCCCTGCAGAGCACTCATCGACACTACAGCCTCACACAACTTCGTTCGAACTGACTTCATTAATGTTAGCACCATTCGGCCCATTTAGAAAACAGCACATCTTTCCACCAGCCAACACACTGGCGAAATAGCAGGTGAGGTCATAATCACAGTATGCATTCGAGACATTGAAACAACAACCTACATGTCAGATGACACCAGAGAAGATTCAATTTTAGGTGTACCCTGGCTCACAGAACAAAACACAATAGTTGAACCAGCCACTCCACGCATTCACTTCGTCCAGAAGGTACACCGCACCTTGTACAATTTGGACCCCTAGACCAGTTGGAGCTGCGCCTGAAGCAAAGCTGGACAAACTAGTGCACTCTGTGCCACCAGAGTACCAGAACATGGTACAATGACTCCTCGACGAACGAAGGGATGTCTTTGCAGTCGCTGATCCATTGCGATGGATGACTAGCCGACGATGCCATACCACTTATTACAGATGTGCCAATTTATGACAGTCCATGGAGATTTATCTGCACCAACATCGCATCATAAAATAACAGATTACAGAAATTCTCCAAGACAGTGTCATTGAACCGACTGAAAGCGAGTTCAATTCTGCAATCACCTTTGCTCCGAAAAAAAGATGGCTCATAGTGATTTTGTGTTGACTTTCGCCAGATGAATTTGGTGACTAAAAGTTCTCTGCCGCCTTACATTCATGTGAAGGATCCCCTAAGCACACTAGGCAATGCCCAGGGTCATAACCAATATTGACTTGCACAGCAGGTACTGGCAGATACGTTCGCACAGAGGACAGACACAAGACCATTTTTACTGTGCCCGATGGCAGACAATATCAGTTCAGTGCTATACATTCGGACAGAAATGTGCACATTCCACTTTTCATGCAATGATGGTGAGAGTATTAGATGCATTCATCGGGGAATTCGCCCTTGCTAACCTCGATGATGTGAAAATATGGTCGGCATCATGGGAAGAACACATATGCCATTTATTGCTTGTGTTGGAACAACTTGCCATTAATGAATAGAGCTGCATGAACCACAAATGCCACATTGTAAAGACTGACTTCCAGATCCTAGGACATGTGGTGAATGAATGCAGTAGCTGGCCAAAAGAAGAATAGCTGAGAATCATTGAGAATCACGCCGTTTCGACCACCTGGAAACAACTCCAAAAATTGTTCACACTAGTGAACTGGCTGCATGTATATAGAACGATTTGCCCTCATCACCGCACCATTAACAGAGGTCATGTCTCCAAACGTGTGCTTCAAGTAGACATCAACACAGCAAGACAGCTTCAACGATCTGAAATGCAACTTCCAGGAATGCCCCGCCCCGACATACCACTTGTACGTACAGACGGGCACCAGCGAAAAGGGACTGGGCGCCGTCCTATTCCAACTCGCCGATGATATTGCAAGACAAATTGTAGACTACAGCAGTGCTTAGTTCGGCACAGTCGAAATGAAATATGATGTAAATGAGTGGATGTGTCTCACCATAGTGTGGACTGACAGCGCTTGGCTGGACCATTGGGGGAGAAAGGTGCGGGACAGGTACTATGAAGAATTCTATAAGGTTTTACGGGTAGGGCGCCAGCTCAGGGAGAGCATGGTGGTGCAGGGTTCATGTGGCCGACGGCCTGTGGCTTGTCCCCCATTGCCCTCCACTTCTAGAAGTACTACTGCTGTAGACCATGCTGCTCTAAATACTGTAAATGCCTGGTCTAGTATGGACTGTCGGTCTCACCCAAATCCCACTCACTCCCAATGGGGCGTAGGCCTCCCCACACCATTAATAAATACCTACTTTGGTCCATCTTTCTACGTTAAATGGTCGAGATGCGACCAGATATAAATCAGAACACAGCTTTTAACACACATTTATTTATTTACCTTCAAATCTCTTTACAGGGCAGTTATGTTTACAGTTCGCCATTCAAGTGGGCGACCACTTTAATAGAAAGAAAAAAAAGGCACATGGATTGCATGGAATTATGAAGTTATCTTACACTCTGGCCGAGAACAAACGGACCAGAAATATGAGGTGGTGCTCGCTCTGGGCTACAAAAACTAAGGTTCCAAGTATTTAATGTTAATTAAACAGAATTACATGATGGATGGTGAACCAAACGATGCAGGCCCGGAGTGGTGCGATGATGTGGCCACCCCATGACAAAGTTCTGATGCTATTACTATGTCCATTGGCAGAGCCCGCTGGTTGGCTGGTACTCCCGCCTCAGATCACGGGACCGTGATTGGGATACAACATGATATTAATAATGAACTGTAATGGCACGTGGCCATGCAAGTGAGATGAACACACTAATTATTACTTTGTAAAAACACAAAAACCCTTCTATATATGTATATATAGTGTTCTTGACATGTAGGCTTGCCACACAAAACTTAACCTCTCATTGGCGAACACCTTTGAAGTGCGCCAGGAACTAGCAAGATGGTTCCCGGTTACAACTTATTACCGACAAAAACATCCCTAATAAAAATTTGGGGCACCTAATAAAACACTTCAAATAATTAAAGATTAAAATACAAACAGGGTTAAGAAAAAAATCGCCCCATGGTTTACACTGTTGCCAGTCTGTATTGTCGCTACATATCCATGGATTCGCTAGAAAATATTCAGGACCCCATCTTTCCCAACTGCACGTGACTTCATGTCATGAAAATGTATCCATCTTGTTGTGTAATTCTATGGCGCTAGCCTGCCCCTTAGATTCCATGCATCACAGCAAACATAAAGAAAAAACACACGGGGATGCTCGGTGCGTCTCCAGTACACCACTGAGCACACGCTGACACTTTTAATAATAACACAAAACAAAAAACTCTTATAATTAACATAGCACTTGATAAGGCGACTGCCCTGGATTTACGTGAAGGAACAGGAACACAAGATAAATAAACAAACACACGTGTACACGAAACCTCGTGCAAACAACATAAACCTATTTTGCACATAAAACACTGATTAAGAATAATACAAAATAATATTTAAAGCCATTTGAATGCATTAATGCACATTGTGCACTAAACAGAATGAACTTTAGCAAGCAGCGCAAAAATAAAATAGAAACACAACAGTTATGACACTTTCAAAAATGTAAACAATAACTTGTGTAATTCCTAGCCCTTCAAAAATAACACTGACAACTCACACGCACACACAAGAGACTCGGTGATCGAAGCACTGTGATCATGTGGGCAATGGACTAACTTCATGGAGCACGTGGCAAACAGGCTTGATGCTCGTGGCTGACATCAGGGCATTCAAGAAATACCGTCAGATGTTGGAATACCAACGTTTCACTCTACTAACAGACAACAAGTGTTTGCTATGCCTACATAATATGCGGGAAAGCAACAGCAATTTAACTTGTTGGGCACTCTGATTCCGTCCAGTGCTGTGATATGTGGTCCATTGATGGTGGTCCAGGAGCCAGAATAAAATTTGGAAATATTAAAGGTTTGAAGAGTGTATATGTCTGGGTGGGGTGAGAGTGATGAGGTATTTTACCTGGGGCGACAGGCACCACCTGACGTAGTGCCATGAAGTGGTAGAGCAGACTCTTCTCACTGGGTCGTGTCGTCGATGGCAAAAGGCTGCTATCCTTCCATGCTGCTACACTCCTCTGATGAATCTTGATAAGCTGTACGCATATTATATGGTGGATTATTAAGGGGCATCCACACCCATATGCTACATTACACACTGAAATACTTGCAAACAAAAGTACGAAAGTTCTACTCACGTGCAATTTGGCAAAAAGTTATAAGGTCCCGTACCCTACAGTGCCTTGCACTTCCCTGAATAAAAACACTCGATTCACCGTAGTGATATTAATTAGTATTGATTAAACATGCCCCTAAGGTAGCACTTTAAAAAATACAAGCTGGAGAAGTACCAGTCGGCAGCGGTAAAACTATGCAAAAATGGTGCGAAGCTCATGTGTTACTTTAGGTGTGTAATTATGCTTACCAGGCGATGCAAGCACTGAGGAAGTGAGAGGCGGTGTCCTGGGCAGCTAACAAAAAAGGTTCTGAAGATAATTAAGCTATTGCAGTGAAAAAGATTGGTACTAATGGTGCATGTTGCCCGGGCGCAGAACCGAACGGTACATGACCGAACTTTCTCAGCTCTCGGCGAGTACTGATTTTCCAACATGGCACGCTCGCCAGGGTTGCCGCCAGAGCGCGACACGTGGGACTACTTCCTTGCACCTTGCACATTAAAAACTATGCTAACATAACAAATACTTGCGATAACTTACCTGAAAACATATATCATATCAACAAACATAACACTTTGCAAAAATACGTGAGCTGAGGTGTAGGTGATGACACAAGAATGAAAACGCAGACAGAAATGCTTGAAAAAAAAAAAAAAAAACTCTAGGGCTTTTAACAGTTTATTATTGGTGCCCTATCTTTTCTCTTTATTGTCCAAGCCTTGGAGCCATTGATAGAAAGAGGGCTAGGTGACTTGACAGCAAGAACGAAAGCATCGGGCCTACACTCAAGTATGTGCTCTTTTGAATTCATTGCCACACTTCTAGTCATGTCAAAAATATTGTCGATAACATACCACTTATCGCAGTTCTTGCAACGAGATAACTTGGATCTTTTTTCAGCCATGACCAAAATTGAACACATAGAAAGAATGATCTCAGAAAGAAGGGAGAATTGTGAAAAATAATTCGCAGTGGTTTACCGCAATGCCCAAGATAAGGCTCCCAAAGTTGTTTTGCCATTAATTCCACGATGGGTTGGAAATCAGCGATTCCGAAACAATGTGGAAGCAAGCACACCCGAGGAGTATTATAGGCGAGTAGTTTTTGTACCATATATTGATGTAATATTGAAGCATTTGAAAGACTAGTTTTCAAAGAACAAAAATATTTTACTGGGGCTGGAGTGTATTCTACCACAAAATACAGTGAGAAAACAGTCTATTGATACAGAGAAAGCTATTGAATTCTACAAAGACGATCTTCACAATACCAACAGATCTATTTTGGAGCAGAATGCAGATTGTGGAAGATGAGCTGCAGGACACCAGAACACCAAACATAGCAACGAAAGTCATGACTGTTTGTGAAGTGCAAAAGTAATCGACAAGGATTCCTTTCCTAACATGGCAGTCCTTCTGACAATTTTGGCTGTTATTCCAGTGAAGACAGCTGCTGTTGAGAGAAGTGTTTCCACTCTCAAGAGACTCAAAACTTGTCTACGAAACAAAACTGGATAAGAAAGACTTACCACGCTAACTTTAATGACAGTTCATAGAGATGTAAAAGTACATGAAGATATTGTTAAACGTTATGGACAGATTTCTAAAAGATTGCCATTATCTTGTGGTTCTCTCTTGTATAAAAGTTGTTATTTTTATTATTTAAAAGTAAAAAACACATGTACATATTATGTCTGTAATGGTAGTTACGACCTGCATCTTATTTTGTGAACAGAATTTTGCTCTTTTTTTTTTTTTTTTTAACTTTGTGTAAGTGATCAAGACCTAGTGGTAATTCATTTTAAATTATTTGTTACTATGTTTATAAGCTCATAGGCCCGATTATGTATTTGTCATTTAATTCAAAACAATCTGTTTCTCTAATTTTCCACATACTGTAGGACAAGTATGAATAAAGGAGGTACTAGTATTTTTATAAAAAACAATATTACTCCCAGTAATCATAACCTGCGAATTTCTTGTGAAGACCAAGTTTTTAAATGTTGTTCTGTTTGCTTGTAAATTAATAAAAAAAAAAAAATTAGTGATTTTAAATTTATACAGGGCCCCTTCTGCTAATTTTAGCCGCTTTATCAAGAAATTAGAAATGACTCTTCTGTCCATATCCAGCTCCAAAGTAGAAGTTATTTTATGAGGAGACTTCAATATTGATTATTTGAAAGAAAATAATAGAAAAAAATTCCTAGAAAATCTTCTTAAAACATTCCATTTGAAATGAATAGTCACATTTGCCACCAGAATAGAAGGAAATTCACAGACATCCATTGATAACAGATTTGTTGATTTGAATTTGAATGGGCTCTGTCAGTGTTTCCCATTTGTAAACTGATTATCAGATCACAATGCACAATCTTTGATAGCAGCATCTCTTGGTGTAATCAATGAACATCAGTACTTAAAAAAAAACAGGCAGTATGCTTTTGAAAACATCTTAAATTTCAAATGTGACCTCAGCAATGAACTGTGACTTGATTTATACAACACAGCCGAAACAAATGAAAAGTACAATTCAGTTCTAAATTCTGTCCTTGTTCTTTTTTAAAAATACTTCCTATGAATGAAATCCGGAGATAAAGCTAAGAGTAAATGACATGGAGCTGTCAGATGCACCTACAGTTGCCGAAACTTTTAATTTACACTATTTAAATGTTGTAGATAATTTAATTATTAAAGCCCCTAGTAAAAATACTAATAATAATTTTACATCTTCACTAAATAGAAATTACCCCTCTATGAAACGGTTGTTTACAACTTCAGGAGAAGTGAAAAAAGTAATAAAATCATTAAAACCAAAATTATCTTGTGGCTATGACGGCATTAGTTGTAAATTAATAAAGCAGAGTGCATGTGAATTTAGTGTCCCCTTAAGCCATATGTGTAATGACATTTTTTATAGTAGTGTTTTCCCCGAAAGACTCAAATGGGCAACTATCATTTCGCTTTTCAAGAAAGGTGGAAAAGTAAATGTATCCAATTATAGGCCCATTTCACACTACTTTTTCGAAGGTAATTGAAAAAATAATTTACAACAGACTCATGCAACATTTTGAAGAGTACGGAATCTTCTCAGACTCACAATTTGGCTTCAGGAAACATACATAAACCAGTGAAGCAATATAAAAACTGATGGATAATATCCTTAATGCTCTGTACAAGAAACTGCCAACAATGGGAATTTTTCGTGATCTGACAAAAGTCTTTGACTGTGTAAATAATGGCATACTCATTGACAAACTTAAACATTATGGAATAAGAGATGAAATTATCAACCTAATGTGTTCATATTTATCAGACAGACAACTAGTTTGTATTAGAGACAAATGCATGCTCTGTAAATTCCAAGCCAGGAAGAATAAAGAATGATGTCCCTCAGGGCTCAATTCTTGGACCCCTGCTTTTTCTTCTGTATATAAATGACTTACCTTGCCACCTTAATCCAAGCATCACTCCAATCCTTTTTGCAGTTGAGGACCAAGTGAAGTATGTGTACAAATATTGCCCCTTGTCATGTAATGAGATTAATTTCTGAACTTAGTCGAAATCTAAAATAATTTTTGTTAAATTTTCTTCAGCCCTAACTATGATTTTCCATACACCGAAGGAAAAAGTTCCAGAAACAATTTCAATAGTCTCGTGTTTTTTTCAGGTTTTCAGGCTTAAAAAACACACTGGGTGGACTGAATTAACAAGAAATGCTTGGGTACCCATGCTTAACCATTTATTTGAAAAAGGCCACAGCAGCATCTTTTTCTTGAAATACGCAGATCTTTGTTAAATTCTTACCTCCATCAAAGCTTATGTTATAAATGTTTTTTTATTTATATTTCTGCCAGGAAAACTGATAAAATAGCCTCATTTTGCATCTTGAAATCCAAATTTACCATGGGGAGGACTCCCAGCCCCCCCTGCTTTTATGAGAGGGATGAGTGAATGTTGCTCCTCCCCTCCTCGCAAAATAAAATCTTGGCTACACTACTGGGCCACCATCGTCGCTTCTCTCTTGCTCCCTCTTGCTGTCCAGTTGCAATCCTCCTTGCCCATTTCTGTCCCGTTGCATTCCTTCCTCTGTGCCCTCGCCAGCGTGACCTGCTCCTGTCCTCCCATGCTTCCTCATTGTGCCACCTTTTCCTTGCTGTCTTTCACCTTCTTCTGTGTGCTTCTCGACGTCCAGAGTTGGCCCCCTCCTTGTGCATGTGTTTGCAGAACTGCAGGCACCGGTTGCAGTGTTGGCATCCAAATGGTACAGCTTGTAGGCGGTGCGTCGTCGAACGTGTAGGGGCGGTCCTTCTGAAGAGGGCCCCCAGGCCAACAATTGGCCTGCCATTGTCGGGTTTCCGGCACCCTCTCCTGCAGTCCTTGCTGCAGGTGATGCCACACCATCCACTTATTACCTCTTTGCCATTAGCTCGGCATCGTCGGGGCCAAACTCCACCTCTCCTGCCCTTCGTCTATCTCCTGTGTTGCGGTGTCTTTTTGACTGTTCTCGTGCGCTGTTTCCTCCTCGCTCTTTCTGACCGCTATTCCTGTGCCGTTTCCGTTATTCATGCCATCTGTGCTTGTAGTTTTCCCGTTACTGGCTGCTGCTCTCTGTACCGCTAGTTGTTGTGTTTTTAGGGTAGTTGCATTCGCCTGGCAATGCAATGTTCCTACCCAATAGCACATCCATGGGCATCCTTCCCATGGTGGCATTCACTCTCAGACAGAGGGTAAACAGGGCAGTGGGCAGGTGTTCACCCCAGCTGTTGTTCCTATCACCCACACAGAGCAGTAACTGCATCTTCAAGTCTTGATTACGAAGCTCCGAGGGGTTGCCCCATGCATGATATACTGCTGTTTTGAGGTGTTGTCCCCCTCCCCCCCACCAGTAACATAGCGCCATCCATTTCCGTCCAGTGAACTGCGTGCCATTATCCGTTAAAATTTGACATGGGTACTCCCACCATGCAAAAAACTTATTCTGTAGTGGTTCGATTATGTTTGGTTCTCGTGCACTGCTAATTGCATATGCTTCAGTCCACCTTGAAAAGTTGTTGGTAACTTCAAGAATAAATTATTTTCCCCCTGTGGATATGGGTACGGGCTATTCAGATCTAAACTTATGGTTTCGAATGCCCACTTTGCAAACCTCAGTTGCTGTTGTTGTGTGCCATCTGTGCACCATGATTTGAATTGTTGGAATTTTGTGCATTCCTTCACGTACTGCCAGGCATCACGTGATAGGCCAGACCAAAAAACTTCTCTTTCACATTTCTTATAGTTTGGTTTGTGCCTGGGTGGTCTGTTGTATTACTTGCTTGTGTGTGCATAAGAATTTTCCCTCGAATTTGTGTTGGTACAAATAGCCACCATTTGCTACTGTCTTTTGGCATGCACATCTCTAGCCTGCTGTTTACAACCCTCCACTGCGCCATGTGTTTGTTTGGACACTCCTCAAACTTCGCTTGCATGAATGTGCAGTTGTTCTGTGCTGTCTCGACCTCTTTGTACAGTTCACTTACATTTACTTCTGCCCATGCTACATCTATCTGGCTGAGCTGCGCCTCGCATATTTGTTCCCAGGAATTTGGCAGAAGGATATCGTCCCACTCTGCCTCATCATACATGATAACACCCATGTCCAGTGCTCGCAACAATGCATCTTCCAACTCATTCTCTTGCCCGGGGACATGCTCTACAGCAACCTCATATGCTTGTAGCAGCAGCGATCACCAGGTGAGTTTATTATGTGTCTCCTTCATACTACTGAGCCAAACCAAGTATTGCTTATTTGTGCATAAAGTGAATCTTTGGTACTCGACATAAGCATGGTACTTTTTATGGCCCACACTACTGCTAAATATTAATTTTCGTTTACATTGTATCTGTGTTCTGTCGAACCTACTTTACCACTCACGTAATCAAAACCTGTTTCTTTCCACCCTCTTGATACTGGTCCAAACAAATCGCTTCTGCAGTGACATTAAGGCTTTTAAGGATGCTGTTATGATGGCAAAGTCTTTTATGTATTCAATGATCCAATTAATAAGGCCGAAAAATTTACGTAATTGTTTACGTGTACATGGCTGATGTTGCTGGTCAATACATTGCATTTACTCTGAATTCAGATTCTTTCCTTCCTCGTTAACCATGTGCCCCAGAAAGTCCAGTTCCATCTTGCCTAGGTGACATTTCTGAAGCACACATGTTAGTTCGTTCATTGCCAACCTCTCCAAGACAAGCGACAGATGGTGTACATGTTCTTCACATGTCTCCGACCACACTATCACATCGTTTAAATAAGCAAGGGTGTATTTGCCTATTAGCCCATCTAACACTCGCACCATCATAGCTGGGAAAGTGGCGGGTGCACACTTCAAGCCGAATGGCATCGCACAAAATTGATAGCGAGTTCCATCAGGTGCTGTGAAAGCTGTCTTATCCTTATCTTGCAATTTTACTGGAATCTGTCAATATCCAATTTTTGAGTCCAAAGATGTGAGAAATTTTGCTTTTCCAAATGATTGTAAGGCCTCCTTAACGCTTTTATATAGGGTGGTCGTGCACAGCTTGTTACTTCATTGATAGGTCGAAAATAAACACAAAAGCACCAACAATAATCCTTTTTTGAGGCAAGTGTAATTGCGGAGTTAAATTTACTATGTGTTGGTTCAATCACACCATCCGCGAGCATTTCCTTTAACTGTTCCTTAATAATATTTGCTTCATGTGGCATGTATTTAAACGGTGCAGTGTAAATTGGGCCTTCGCATGATAGCAGTATGGCATGTTTTGCTTCGGTGGTATGCCTGAGTGCATCATGCTGTGCAAATACTTCCCTGTGCTCATTCTATAACTTTTTGAAACACGGCCTGGATGTTGTCCTAAAATCTGGTGGTCAAACTTGGTCAGCTATACTGTCAGTGTGTTATCTATGCTACACCTGTCAATAATATACACAGCGAGGCATTCAGCAGAATCAAAATGAATTCGCCTGGCAGTGGGCTCTACTAGAGTATTCTGTTAACGAAGCCAGGGTATACCTAATATTGCCTTTTCCTTTATTTCTGCCATTACAATTACAGTGGTGATAGTCTCTAAATCTTGTATCCTAACAGTGACTGTTGCTTGCTCTTGCACACTGTTACTTTCCTCTCCAGTTGCCAATTTAATAACATGCTTTATAGGTGTGATATCTGTTTTGTTTACAAACAGTAGCTGCAAAAAATTATGTGAGGCGGCGGTATATATGAGTGCATGACATGGTTTGTTGTTCACAAATAACAGAATGCGGATGAATTTGGCAGTTGCTCCACTCACCTGATTGATTAGAGCTTGCTGGGGTGTCATGTCCGGTTGTTGTTGTTACGGGACTGGGGCGTCAGAAGCATCCGGGCTCATTACCCCCACTTCCCATTTCCCTGCTGTAACTTGACGGGTACTTGATAGCCGTCAAGTTGCGGAATATTGGGGCACCGACTGTGCCAGTGGTATTATTCCTAGAGTCGGCAGTAGCAGCACGGGTGTTGTGGTCTCCCTGTCACTTCCCATCGGATATTTTGTTTCGCAGAAAAGCGTGCATCACTGTTCTGCTTGTTAAACCTGGTTAACCTTACACTGTTTACACTGCTGTTGACACTCTGAAATTTTGAAGTTTGCTGTCCGAATTGCAATATGTGACAAGTTTACTGTGGTACACTGTCACGTGCATTTCTGTCCTTTCTTGGCCAGTGCCGCCATCATGTGGCATCACTATTGCAGAGTGGTTGACATGGGTTCGGTTCGAGTATGATTGTGGCTCTCATTAGTTCTTCCACAGTGACATTTAGCTGCGGTACTACTACTGCACGATATCCTGGCAGGACTGTCTCCGCCACGCCCTCCATCACTTCTCTCTCAGGTAGTTGCAGCTGAAAGTGCCTTACCAAGTGTACTTTGCGGGTGATGAATGTGGTTAGAGGCTCGCTAGGTTGTTGGGCTTGTAGAGTTAATTTACTCTGTTCTTGCAATGATGAAAACACACCTCCAAATCTGCACTGAAAGCCGTGTACGAATTCTTGCCAGGATAGTCCATAATGATTTACAAATTCCACCAAATCTTTGCTTTGTTTTGCAGCTGTGCTCCCACTCATCCCGCCCATTCCTCCTCCCATACGCCGTATCTCTGCAGACATGCTGTACAGTCCCGGAGAAATGTCTGTGCATCTGCTGTTGGTGCTCCTGGGAAAGTGTTTAACATTTGAAAGCGGTTCGGTGTTTTCTTTTTGTCTGTTTTTTGCAGTGGTTGATTCTGGTTGCTTCGTATCACTGTTTGCCCTGTGCTTAATGGTCTCAATTGGTGTTCTGGTGTTGCTTCTGTATGGTTCGTCGGCATGGGTGTCACTGAGATATTGATTGCATATGGAGTGAATACAGGTTGGAAATGCTGTGGGATGACTGAGTTGTGGAAGAATGAAGGTAAGTTTGCTGGCAAGGAGTGACAGGTATTAGTGGTTGAGGTGCTGGGGTCAGGATGTGTTGCTGTGGAACAGACTGTACCACTTCATTACTTGCATGGTCAGTTGCAATGTGCATATTCTTTACATGTGCTCTCTGCTCCGTGTCATCTTGTGCTGTGCAGTCGTCACACAAGAATCCTGTACCCTGAATTGTTGCTTTATCTAGCTCTGTCTGATTCTTCTCATATACTGATACTTTACAGTTGTGACATTTATAACTTTCTCACTTCGCTTCTCCTGTGAATGTTGTCCTTGAGCACGCCGTGACATGTCTGCGGAACTCTGTGAAAAACTCCTCCCAGATGAATGGTGCAGTGGGTTTCTGTTGCAAGTTTTCATTACACTGTTTACATATGTACATCTCGAAAGTTGCGCTCTCTGCTTCTCACCCATTGAGACATTCATGGTGAGACTGAATTTCACACTGCATACAGGTGAGTGTCTGCATGCTCTGTCCCGTGCATAACATACTGCTACACCATATTCGAACTTAGCCCAAAAGTCTTGGGGCTTACGTTTTACAAAATAAAGGTAGAGGAGTGCCTGCACAGTTTCCTCTGTCCGGCCAGCCATTGTTTATAGTTGTTGTAAACCTCGCGGAGCACAGAAGCACGAAGCAAAGGAAGAACAATGCAGTTGGAGTGCAGAAATGTGGCACGGTTGGAGTGTGGCTGTGCCGCCCTACGTGATGAAGGGTCAATGTTCAGTGGGCGCACAACTGATCGCCTGTCGTGTAGCAGCTGGATGGTGCCGCAGGGAGGAGAATTTTCGTTTCTCCTTACCACCGTCCGCTTCCCCTCCTCACGGTGTGGCACGGGCAGAGGGGTGGTTAGTGATATGTGCACAGCTCCTTTTGATCTGTGCACCAGGGTGGCGCAGCTGACATCACTGTGCCGCTCCAAAATGGCTGCTCTGCCGGCCACATGCTCGCCTGCCCGCGATAATGGCAAGCACTCATTGCTCTTCCCGTGTTTTCCTTCTGACCATGTGCTCGCCTTCCCGACATCTGGCAGGCATCTGGAGGGTGTCCTGATGCATGCTGTTGCAGTCCTTCTTGCCTTTTCTATTGCGGGCAATGGGAAAACAGTGTTAAAATTTTCAGGAGGAAATTTGAAGTTGGCAAAGTTTTGCCAGAGAATTTTGCTGGTTGGTTTTGCATGATTTTGGTGATCAGATAATACTGGTGAAGGATAGGCCATTTGAAGCCATCAAGTGCCGTGAGATGTGGTTCATGGATGGTGGTCCAGTAGCCAGAATAAAATTTGGAAAAATTAAAGGCTTGAGGAGTGGATATCTCTGGGTGAGGTTAGAGTGATGAGGTATTTTACCCAAGGCACTAGGCACTACCACACATAGTATCATGAAGTGGTAGAGCATACTCTTCTCCCTGGGTCGTGTTGTTGGTGGCCAAGGGCCACAATCCTTCCATGCTACCACACCCCTCTGATGAATATTGATAAACTGTACGCAGTCACATAGTGGATTATTAAGGGGCATTCACACCCTTATTCTACCTTACACACTGGAATACTTGAAAACAAAAGTACGAAAGTTCCATACACATGTAATTTGGTGGGAAATTATAAGGGCCTGTACCCTGAAGTGCCTTGCGGTTGACCTGAATAAAAATGCTTGATTCATATAATGATATTAATTAGGTATTGATGAAACATTTCCCAAAGGCAACACTTTACAAAATACAAGCCGGACAAGTACCAGTCGGCAGCGGTAAAACTGTGCAAAAACGGTGCGCAGCCCGTGCGTTACTTTAGGTGTGTAATTATGCTTACCCAGGCAATGCAAGCACTGGGGAATTGAGAGGCGGTGACCTGGGCAGCTAACAAAAAAGGCATGAGATGAAGAGTTACAATAAAATAACAGTGTTAGTACCCATGATGCCACTCACCTTGGTATGCAACATGATAATAACAGTGCAAAAGACATTTCCCATTGAAACCAAATTACATGAAGTGTATGAAAGTCAGACAGTAGAAAACTGGCTGGTGATACATGACTCTGTGGATACATGTGCAGGAGTAATTAGTGATCTGTGGTGTATTTATGTCCTGGTGACAGCTTGTGGCACAGTTTTGTACCACGCACATGCCAGCAATTTATCCAGTCATCCAGGTGCCGAGCAAACACACAGAAATGTTCTCAAATATTTCTATAGGCCTGGCATTTTCATGCACATGAATGCATTCATCTGTGTGTGTGATCAGTACAACTGATTCAAAATTCATTGAACAGACCGACTACAACAGCAGCCGAGAGAGCCAACTGAGCCTTTTGAAACCATCGGATTAGATATCATTGGACCCTATCTACACCCACCGACAAGGAAAATATTTATTATTGTGTAACTGATCTCTTCTTGCATTGGGTAGAGGCGTATCCAGTGTCAAACATGTGTTAACACACCACGGCAAAAACTGTTTAAAATGAGTTTTTCACCCACTGAGGCTACCTGTGTGTGCTCTTGTGAAACAATGGTTTGCGTTTCACAGGGCATGTGTTTCGAGACTTCTGCACAAAGTGGGGTGTTCGCCATCACATGACTGCCATATACCGTTCACATGCAAATGCTACAGAGAGTAGAAACCATGTTTTGAAAATTATACTTCTCAGTGTGGGAGATAATCAAACTTCATGGGCAGAGCATTTGCCAGTTGCACTCTCTATGCAGCGAAGCCGGCCTAACCAGGCCATGAGGAAGATGCTAGCACAGTTGCTCCAAGGTCGCGAATACCCTGTGCTAGGTGAGTTCGGGAGCAGAGCAGGGGAGTTCGCAACCCCTACCACCATAATGGAGAGTAGTGATGAAGAGAGAAAGAGACAGGACAAGAGAACAGGCAAGGGAAAATCAGAACCACTATGCTGCGGAATAGCTACCTACTTCGAACTGCCCACCACCGCTTCTCCATACGAGCTACGAAGTGTACATACTTATGTACATGCAATCAGCTGGACAGAATTAGTTTTGTGCACATTTCGCTGCAAAATGGAGTGAACCTCACACCATCCTGCAGGAAGTAGGGAATTCTGGTTACAAAGTGAGGATTAGTCGCCACAGAACAGCAACTTACCATAGCGACGTGCTGCATCTCACCAGCACTGGCATCGCGACGCCCGACATCAATCTGCCCCCACTAGAAAGTGGCGAGGGGAAAAATCGTTCAACATCATCCGATAGTGCCGGAAATCAAAATTCATCCCAGCAGGAAGGTACGCCAAGTGCACCGGCAGAAAAATTGGCCGACGCTCCTGCGCTCACCGGGGATTAATCTGAAGGCCTGCTCCAACAGACTTCAGCCTGTCGGGCATATTTGCTCCCACCTAAACTACCATCAGAGACATCACCGACAGTATAACAGACAGGCCATCTGAGGACACCGTGATCACCAGATGATCCCCCCGGTTGCCAGCATCGTGACACCTCCTGGATACCCTGTGTCCTCAGTACCTTCATTGGTCCCATCGCCTTATGGGTCATTCTCGCTTGATCAGAGGGACCTTCCCGACCCAAACCGAAAGTGACTCGGCTGTCGCTCACTCAGTGATTGCAGCAGCAACAGTTACAAGTCGGGGGCAGATGGGTAATCATCCCCCCTGCACCCAGAAGGCTCGTACTGCAAGACGTGCCATGTGCACGGCCTGCGGGCACATGTCCCACAGAGCAGCCAATATGGCACCACCGTCGTCAAGAGAGCAGCAACCCCAGCAGCAAGTGTCAACAACTTGCGTACACATGGTAAGCTCCGCCTGCTAGCCGTATGGTGCTGCTGAGAAAGAGGTGCTGCACGAGTGAACTGTCTCCAGAAGGAGGACGTTTGACGTGCGCCATACGTACCCTCCAGACTGTCCATCCCACACCACCTGCAACTTCAACCACCATCTGTGTGAGAGAAGTGCTATGCATCATGTGTGTTCCACTTGTGTATTTGTTATGTTTGGTTTTCAGTATAATTGTGTACAGTGCTATTGTGGCCATTTAAAATTATATTTTAATTCATCAATTATCACATGTGCAACATCATATTCATCTGCAAGTGTTTTCATGTTCAGATTGGTTTATGTTTAAGAGTGACAAGTGTAATTGTGAATATGTTGTTTGTTTATGTTTTGTATTTGTCAACTTCCATGTGATGTCACACATCATGAGAAGTTATTTTGTGGGTTTTAAGATAAATAATTTACCAAATGATAAAATTAAATTTTCATGTGTAGAACCAAAATAATAAATAAAACATTTTACCTTTATTTTAATTACAGCGTAGTCTGTAATATTTATATATGTATTTTTCCACCCGTAAGGGCTTGCTTGCGTGGGCCAACATGAAGTTCCATTTAATATATTATGATTTTGTCCAGTATTGTCTAGTATTTTCACCGGTATTCTGTCTTGCATTTTATGCTAGGTTAAGTGTATTGTCATAAGCCGCAGGCCAATTACATTGTGTACGGACCACGTGGAGAGCTAATCTCAATTTTTCATTACATGTAAGAATCAGTGTAATTAAGATTTTGTTTGTACAGCCCATCAATCTGCCCACTCAATAAAACCCCTGGGCATAATAATTTTATTTCCGTGTGTGCCACGAGGAACGCAAATGTGTAGGGTAAAAGAGTCTGTTTTTAGGTTATGGCCTATGTTTAAACTTAAGTTGTAAGTTATTTTTATATTTTAGGTTTAATTTATTATGTGATAAAGATGGATATGTTTGTGTGTCTTCAAATCCCATTGGCCTTGCAACCAGCCATTTTGTTTCATTTATCATCAGTTAGTTTTTAATTAGCATGTTTTAATACACAAACAGGAAGGCTCAGCCACTCAGCGATCTCCATGCCAACCAGCCATCAATAGCGTCTTGAGATCATAGTGGGACAGATGTCCACTCGCAGCCCCGCTGACCAGCACTTCTTTAACCAACCATGTTACTTCCATAGACTTTAAATTTCATTTCTGTAACCTCGTTGGTTTTATTTATACCGAAGGGAGCATCATCCCACAGTATATTTCATCTTGTAGATGGCTTAACTGTAATTTACTTGTAAACCATGCTGGCTTCGCACCATTTTTGTAACTGTGCAAGTGCACTCCTGTTTTAACAGAGAATGTCATATAGTGCACCCTCTGAGGGATCTCGTGAAATAAATTGTGTAATCGAACCGATGCAATGGACACAATCATTTATCGGCTGCTTACCGGCCACTTAACCGGTTTTCACCAACATCGATGTATTTATTAATGGCATTAAGGTGGCCCGGAACAGCCTTTCACAAGATTGATATAAGCATATGGAAGGTGCTATACATATTCCAATATCCTAGGCCTTTAGATTTTTAGCTCATTATCAACATCTACAGCTTCATCAGGAGATGGAGGAACGTCTGGGGAAATCCACATGGGTCATTTATCACATGATCCCCATCCACACCTCATACTCCCCACTGAGAGCTGGTGCCCAAAACCTGATACCCTGAGTACTTGACGAACCTGTCCACATAACCTTCATCTACCAATGGTCCAGCAAACCTCATCACCATCAGTCATAACCAGAAACTCAAAGTGCATTTACATTTCTGTGTGGGCAATCAACACACCACATGGGCTGTCCACCTGCCTGCAACCTTGTATACCGTCCGCCGGCTTGTATATGCAGCCACCGGCAAGTCTCTTGCCGATTTACTATTGGGGCATGACCTTTGCTTGATGGATGAAGCATATGCCTTCAGGTATGTAAAAGCAGTAAGCCCAAGAGTAGTGGCACGTGATGAATATATCATAAATATCTGCACGAGATGTGTAAACATCACTCACAGTACACTGCAAAATGGCTGCGCCTCACAATGCACCCATCACCAGTGTTGCAAGTAGGACAGCCGGTCTATGTTAAAGCTCACCCGCAAGGATTTTCATGTGTGATTTTCGGCGAAGTGGAGAAGACCATACTGGATAACCAAGAGCCATGAACTCACCACTTATTTGCTCCGAATTGGGAGGAGAAGTGTTGGAGTGCATCAGGACGACATCCTGATGCCACCACACATCAAGTCAGGCCAACACTCTGCAGCCCCACAACAGTGATGGCAACGTCGAACTCTCCGAAGCAGCAAGGGTGGAAGGGGTGCATAAGCACCTCCAGTAGAGGGCTCTGCTTCGGAACAACCGCCTCAAAAAGAGGAGGAGATACTACCCCTAGTGACATTCGACAGCGATGCTGTTGTTGAACAGCCTGTGGAGTGAGGGAGGTATTGAAGAGGAATGTCCATCACTACATCCAGTAAGCAAGCCACCAACTGGGCAACAAGCCTGATGTCAGCCAGTGCATCAGCACCCTACAGGGAATGTTCGATGACCAGTCCAGGTGATGTTGATGGTTTGGCATCTACCAGCGCCACCGAACAACCACTGGTGCATACAGATTGCCAGCACTTCCAGTGGCATTCCAGTCTGCTGATGTCACTACACCCAGTGTCGTGGTGCCCACAGCACCCGAGTCGCCCGACACTCCCGACATCACCCACACCAGCTGACAAACCTGTGCCACCTGCCCCAAGGTCGATGGATTCGGGGCAGTGCTCGGGAATGTCCACTGCTGGCGAGGAGGTGGCCACCCACAGCAGGAAATCAGCAACAGTGCTACCACCGGTGGGAACGACACCAGTACATGAAAACCTCTCCTTGGTTGCTGTTCACCTGGGTAGCTCCCAGAGGCACCAGTGTTGGCGAGACACGAGCAGCAATGTAAGTGCAAATAGTGATGGCTGGAGTAAAGGCAGCAAGTCGGCCAGCTTGTTCCGCCTCCACCGGTCACATCACTGTGCACACTCACCTCAGGCATACCTCAAGTTCTGGAGCACCACAGCACCCCACGCCAAGACAGACCATCACACCAGCATCAGCCGCTGCCCCAGTGATGTATATCCGAGGCAAGGGGGCCGTAGAACCTTTGGCCAAGGCAGGATGTGAGGAGACCCACCTGCTGCGAGTAGCAGCATTCTGCCTCAAAGCGGTCTCCAAAATGGGGGTGGGGGCATTTGATGTGTACTCACATCCCTTGCCTCCGAGACCATTTGTTCGGCCACGTACCTAAGCATCGCCACAGCAAATAATAGCATTCTACCACAGTGTGGTGCTCAGATTGTTACAGTGGGGTGTGCAATGAGTGTGAGTGAGTGCAAGTAAGTGAAGCATAGGGTAGTGCAGAGTAGAGTGGAAATAGAGCACTCTAATACAAGATCATAACATCAAATGCCGGACACACTCTAAGTCAGCGAAGGGACCATGGTGGCTGAGCGATTAGCATGTTCGCCTCCCACCAAGGTGAATTGGGTTCAATTCCTGGCCGGGTCACCCGATATTCGAAAGTGGAAATTGTGCCAGATGATACTATTGCTTAGCAGATTTTCTCAGGGATCTCCCATTTCACCTGCCGCTTCATTCTGGCACCGCTGCATATTCACTTCAATTACCCACATCTGCTCTCAAGACTTCACTGTTAAGGGCCGCCCAAATTTTTTCACTCTTTATTCACTCACCCTAAGTCAGGGAGCTTGAGAGGCATCCACAATAAAGCCCCTATGCAATATTATTAGAATGTAAATTTTGGGGTAAATATTTTTTTTTGTGATTTTGGCAGAATTTAAGTTTTTTGTTAAGCGTGGTGTTCGAAATAGTATTTTTGCTGGCTATCAATTTTTTTGTTTGGATGCCTAAGATTTTATGACAGTAGGAAGTTCCCTAACCCTTTGGTTTTTGTTAAGATTTGATAGGCCTTTGCATATTAAATTTTTTTTTTTTCATATGGTGCTCCCTTACTTGGAGGTTCGGTTAGGGATTTAGGCTGTTTTGGTTGAGTTAAGCCATCCATAATAATAGTTTATTAGGACCGATAAAGAAACTCATGTTGCCTTTTTCTTTTTTTTATAGGTATTGTGGTGATAAATAAATCCATGATTATTTAGTTCAAAATGTGTTTGTGAGGAAGTCAGTTTCAAAGGTGTGGCCTTAAGCCAGATGTGTAGGTTTCAGTTGGGAAGTTAACTGATAGCAGCTTGTTTTGAATTCTTTCCTTTAAACCTTAGTAGTTTTGCTTGTTTACACAGATAGATATTCTTAATTTGCCGATTTAGTATGTTTCGTTTTAACTTCTTTTTATTTTAAGGTTAGATCAGTTAAGTTGTGGTGGAATTAAATTAGGAAACAGACACTTCACCGTATTTTTGTGGTTTACAGTATTGGCATTTAATTTAATTTTTTTGACTGCCGAAGATTTTAAGGAAATGAGATCACTCGTTTATTTTTAAACTTGAAAGCATTTCGTCAACACTTGAATCTGCAGGCTTCTCCTGAAGCAATGGCAGCAGGCCATTTTTTTTCTCAGACAGGTGTGAGTTATTATCCCTCTTTCAGCAATTCAGAATATATGTTCTCCTCTGCTCATTCAAAGCAACAAGCGCAGCTGCAAGCTGTGTCAGAGATTTCCCTGGTAACAGCCAAGTTTGTTGTGATGACGGGTTCACTGTGAACCCTCGCTTGTAATTTAAAAACAACAAAATTAAAAGAAGAGCTTAACATTTTATTCATGCTTCCAATACTGATACAATTTATTTGAGTTCTAATTATTCAAGAAAAAACATCTCAGAGTGAAAGCAGAACTAACAAAATTATGTTTAAAAATACCCTCATGTAATTTAATACACAAATACTCATTTCAATTAACTGACCAACACGCTTTACAAGAGCCTCAGTAAACCTGACAATGCACAACTGACTCTCTTAGAGCTTTGTAAAGTACACAGTATTGTTCAACACGAGCTAGCAATCACTTTGAATACAAGCATAATATTGCTAAAAATTGTGGTGACTCAAAAAGGCATCACATTTGCTAGAGATTAACATTTTAAAAAGAGACATGGTGCTAACATTCCAAAATCACACATGTTTAAAGTTCTCTTCACACCACCTGGCGAATATGCGACATTTATGCAATTATAATTGGGTTAATTATGAGCATGTCCATTCGCCAAAGATAGTAAGTTTACCAAAAACGTGAAAATGTATACCATGGCCCAAGCCCATCAAAGGTCACGCACCATAAAAGGAACAATTTAAAATGAAGCTTTAAATGCTAATCAAATGACCCGGCAGGAATACATTTCCCCATTAAGGCGAGCCATTTTAAAACACATTTAATAACAATGAACTAATACCATTTAAACTCTTAACCTCAACAAGCTATGGTGCACCAGCGGCAATGCAAAAGGAATTGGGCAGAATTGATGGGCTGCCAAAAAATAACAATTAATCAAATTCGTTAAAGTTTCTGCCATGATGCAGATCTTTTATATTTAGAATGTGCAAAGCCAGACATCGAGACCACGCAAGTGTTAAACATGCTCACCAACGTTTAGAACTCCTTAAGAAAAATATTAGCTATTAACAATTTAAGGCCCATATCAAGAAAATTAGCATGGTGGGACCCGACTCACTACTTCCCATCTGGCCAACACTTTATGCACAATCAAAAATGTCTGTGATACTTTTGGTTTGGTTGTAAATTACTCTGACACTATTTATCGTCATTCAAGAGGCTACAGTCCAATGGTCCCATGGTGTTCCCGACTGAAGTGAAGTTGTGGGCGAGCAGAAGGTAGCTGACAGGTCGACGAACCAGAAGAGAGTGACTCGTCCCAAATAAAAATTATAGAGAGCATCGAAGGAGGGGAAGGAAGAGGGAGAGCATAGGGGATTGAGGCAGAGAAGTGGGAAACCAAGTCTTCAGTGAGGTAGGGGAGGGTACCACTAACCATGCCATCGGCAAGGTGGAGAAATAAGGCGGTATGCAATTCAAAGCAGTGGCACAACGCCTTGCCATAAAAATCTGCCATTTCAAGAATGTTCCACATTAGGGCTCTGGGCGGCTCTGGCTACCCAGTACACATAACAATAACAAGACCAACGACAAGTGAACAATAGCTCACAGAAGAATATAGTATCATAGATATAAGAGAGTTCAAGAAAAATAGTCATAGTACAATTCATGAAGCACATGAGTCAGAATCACAGCTGTGTCTCTTCTCTAAACCAAATGACGAAGTCCAATCCCCAGGGATTCACAATTAATAGTGGGCAGCCAAGGCAAAGCCGAGCGCCATTATGGGTATTTTCTCGAGCTTGTCACCAAGGGGGGTTGCCAGCGCTCTACACAACAGCTCGACGACATGGCGTAACCAGCTTCAAATAATTATGGACGACCTCAGGGCGACTCAGGGGCAGCAACAAAAAAAAAACAGGCAAACATCAGCCAAGGCTAGGAACAAGAAAAGGCAGATGAGGAACTAGGTTAATGGATAACAGAGTTCAAAATACAATCTCTTAATTACAAATACAATCATTATAAGAATGCAATTTATTTCTTGGCACAAATTTTTTCATATGGGCAGCATGTGATTTTCGGAAAGCGCGGTTTGCAGAAGCAGAGACTAGCTTTACCATATTAGGACCCAAATATTTATTAATCCAAAAGGGATCAACAACTTTGGGATTAGTTTGCCCGAAATGTCATTAGTCAGGGTTTTATTTGTTTTGTTTTATTGCATCTGTAAGATCTTCTTGTAACACATAGCGGTACAAAGATATTGGACAAGTCAAATATTACAGTATAGAAAGATAATACACTGGAGATAGTAAAAACACTCACAAAAAATATATATAAATGGCTCTAGTTGATACCAAGCATTAAATATAAGCTTATATCCTAGATGCATTGGAAAAGAATTAATAATATAGACAATATTTTGAAACCTTCCTGATAACAACTTTAATTCCTTAAATACTAACATGTCTTAAAGATAACGAAACCTCCTCAAACTAATTGAACACTAAACATTACAATATCTATGTGTGTATGTGTGTGTGTGTGTGTGTTCTTGATGTCCCCGTATCCCTTGTGCCCATTTGTTCCATAGCAGATGCATCGACTACATAGCAACACTCGACCAATCGACATTAGGTCGCAGTCTCGATCAGTGCAGGTCGACAAGAACGGCATTACACTTTTCTTGCTGCCTTGTAACTCGTGGCTGCTGGTCATTATATTTAACATTCACCACAAGAGGTAACACTCGTGATGAATGGATATGTGACCTAAACGAGTGTGTCCCATGAAGCCATGACCATAAGACGCAACAGCCATTGGAGGGAACACTGGGATAAGTTGCGCCTTTTATTCCGACGACTTTCCAATGTGCGCGATGTCTATGGGCTCCGTGTCCGAATCCGGAGTGTGACATGACTCCGAGTGGTTTCAAAAGATGGGGAATCAAATTCCTGCAGGAAGTGAGAAGTGGCGAGTGGTTCCCTAGTAGCACTAATTAATAGGAACATTTTTAAGCATAATTCATGGTGATTACACCATAACTCAGTAGAGATACGCCCTCTCCAGCATAGAGAGTCGATAACATTACATAGAAAATAGGGTGTAGCTCTGCCCTTAGCTACGAAATCCGTGTGTCGTCACATCCATACACAGTCCTGAAATTAATTACATAACGACACACGCCGATTCTAAAATGTTAATTATGAGAGTGTACATGTAATCATATATCGAAAATCAGCCACCTGAGGCATTATTTCATTTAATATCACCCTTCAAGTGTGGTAACATTCTCGTGATATCACATTCTTAGCTATATCTGGCGCTTAGGCATTCACAAGTATGTCACCAATGTGTTTTAGTTTAACAATGTTAATAATGCACAACATCAATTTTACTTATCATGTTATTCATTAAGTTCAGTTTTTTTCATGTTTTCATTTTGGCGCCGGATTTGCCGGATGTTCGGTGAAACCGATGCCATGTCGTTAGTCAGACTTCAGCGCTCCAGACAACCGGCAGGGCAGACGGTAAGCTCCGCGTACCCTCCTCGGCAATTCAATATAGGCTGCATTTTATTTCATATCCATAGTTCACGTAATTCAAGAACCTTTTCAGTACTTTTATTTAGCCAAGGGGAGGTCTCCCTGCATCCTTACGTAATGTACCAGGACTCACGTGCGGGACGCATTTCACATAATTACAATATAAGGCCTACACCTTTTTTTCCAGCAGTAGCTACCACCAGCAGGTCCAGGGTGCCGGGTCCACTTAATTAAGGTACACATTAACAAGTGCAGTAACATTCCGTTGTACCTTAACGATAATAAAACAGTCATACCATAATTAGGTGTGTTGTATTGCATTTAACTCTCCTGATTTCATTGCGTTCTGCCCCCTAATAGCAGCCTTCACATTTACAAGTGTATTTCAGTGTAATTTACATTTATGGGGCATGCCTCCCTTAAGAAGGACAACTTCAGTGGTAATATATGTGTGCGAAGTGGCCGACAGCTTCGCCCACAGACAATATTTTACCTTTCCGTAATATAACGGACAAATTCACTCAGCTCTCCTTCATATTGACCGTGCATCCAGAGTCGCCGTAGGCCGTCGGACGTACGACGCCCACCAACAATCTTTCTGTGTACCGAACGTATACAGAAAGGCACATCGTCAGTTCCAATTCCCAACCTGCTCTCAGGCAGGACACGAACACACCACCAGCCCCTCTGGAGGCATGGTGTGACAAGTGGATTTCCCAACTCGGGCGAATAGAACATCAGTCTACACGAGCAAGCCACATTCCTATGTCAAGTGGCTTTCCCAACTCGGGCGAATAAAACATCAGTCTATGCCAGCAAACCACATTTCTACGTCAAGTGGTTTGCCCAACATGGGCGAATCAAACAACAGTAGAACATCGGAGTGCATGAGAGCATCAACAACACATCAGTAATCTGCTAAACGCAACACGTGGACAACAGGCTACACAAGAAAGGTAACAGTGCAGCAGTGCTTCAGAACGAACAGCTACAGCCATTGGTGAGAAACCTGAGACCTTCAGACACCTCTCTATAACAATGAAATTAAGAAAGTACAGTCAACACTACTGTCAGCATCGATAAAATCAAGGGTTCATGTTTTTATTTGTCACACTAATAGTACAAATATTCATTGGTCACGATGTCAGATTTGTTTGCACTGTAGAATGCATGTGTGTTACATCAACAGATGTACAGTGAATCGAGTGGGAAATAACGCACATCAACTGATGTCTAGTGAAGGCCTGCATCTGTCAAAACAATCCAATAATCTGGGTTGTTTACTTGCAATGTCATCAGAATTTTCAACTTTTGTAAACATACACTGGTTAGAAAAAATAGATGCAAGTCGAACAAATCCACTCGACACTGCTAGTGTAAATGATATGTTAAAGTGTACCTGTATACAACACAGTGTGGCAAATGTGCATAAGTAGGTGCGAGAGAGATTTGTAAACAAACACAGAAGGCATTATCACCATGAACAGTAATTGGCGACATGTATCACGACAAGTAAACACTGTATTTTCAAGTAATACCGGCCTGCAATTAATATACAAAAGCAAGCAAAATTTAATTTAATTACTTCCAGAACTTTTCCGGAATATTTTGCAACATTTTTCAGTAATAAAATTTTCAAACTTTTTCAAAATAAACAATAAATTTTTCAGTGTTTTCCCTTGGACAGCAACAAACTTAATATGCAACTGTCAATTAAATCAATTTTTAAAACTTTTCTGAGCATTTTCAAAAATAATTAAAAAATATAAGGATTTTTCACAGACTTTCAAAAGTCAACAAAATTTTTAGTCATTTATCAAGACCATTTTTGCAAAGCTTTTCAAAGCTGTTGTGCGGCAATCATAAGTCAAGAGCCCACAACAAATTCTCAAGAAACTTTTCCAAGTAATTTTCCGTTTTAAAGGAAGCAGTATACTGGGAAAACACACGCGTCATGCTCACAGCTGGAACACGTGTTCTCAGTGGGAAAAGAGGCGCCGTAATAAATGGTATATAATCCCCTCCCCCAGCGAGGAGCGACCGAGGGCCAGCCGCTTAACATCACAATGTTTGACCTTGAAGCCCGCGCTCCAGAGCATGCGGCGATACGAGATACTGTCCGGCAGCATTTGAATTGGTGTACAAGTGCAGGGCAAGCGAGACAGTTATGTTTGACGTGTGTACAACGCACACTCAGTACAAACCCCTTTGAAGAAATAATATGCTCATGTAGGGAAACATGGAATTTGAAAAGTGCAAAGAAAGAATAACGGCGGCAGACAGAGTCCGAGTGGGCAAAACATGGAGTTGTACCTCAGGTAGTAAACCAGCAATTTTGTGTGTCAACTGTGGCAAAGTACAGGCCATGCGAAATGAACAAGGTTTGCCAAGCCAATTTGTTTGTCAATGTCAACAACCACACTTAATCGATTTCAATTCCACGATTACACATTGGCAGGATGGCAGGTGTGCGAAACAAATTATGTGTGCAGGAAGGGTAAACGGAACCATAATTTGTCTACAGTATGCCCGTAGTATTCATCCGGAATGTTTGAGCCAGACTGAAAAGACCACCACGGATAAACAAGGCTGTATTCTCTGTGAAACCTCCGAACACATTCTTTTCCGAACTAACAAAACTT
Organism: Dryococelus australis; assembly: GCA_029891345.1. NCBI lineage: Eukaryota > Metazoa > Arthropoda > Insecta > Phasmatodea > Phasmatidae > Dryococelus > Dryococelus australis. The sequence goes on along the minus strand of CM057009.1, from coordinate 52,518,059 downwards.
CCAAAGCAATCGAAATAGAACATTTATAAGCACGTGATCAGTGTCAAAAGGAAAGTTGCATGCGAGGGTCACAAGAAACTGCGAGGTGTGATGCATGCGGACACAAACCGTACTAGCAATGTTTGACCAGGCAAGACATGGCAAATCAAGCTGCCGGGAGATTCCGCTGTGGACAATGCACATTTCCATCGCCGCGGTCAGAAGTCAAGTCAGTAGTAGGGGCGGAATTGTCTAGCGCGCATCACTATGCATGGGAACATATGGAATGGGCCGATGTGTACCAAAGCCCACGGGCACATTCAATGCCCCTACCCAGAAGAGCAGAAGAGCCACAGAAGCAGACGTCACAACTCATGCGTGTCACATATCCGCAGCAAAACGCTCCGGAATTATTTACAGCAATCGAAAGAGCCGTAGAAGCCGATACAACTCCGGCCCGATTTCAACGATTACCAATGTTTTCAGGCCTACCAAGTGAGGACACGCAGGCTTTCCTAAACGACTGCACAACGTGTTTAGAGCGATAAAGGGTGTGCCAACAAGAGTGGCTAAATTGTATAAGGGCGCAATTGGTCGGCGAGGCGAGAAATTGGTGGAAAACAATCAGTCATTACGGCATTGAGTGCGTACAATTTCGTAAAAGCTTTCAAAGTCGATTAGCCAATACCTACTCCTCATTGCAAGCACAGAGCAGGGCTCTGCTAGAAGTGCAAAAAAAGGGTGCATCCCTGACCGCATTTGCAACGAGGAAGATAGGGCAAATAAAAAACTTTCATCCGCACATGAGCGAGCGTGAGATCTTAGAGGTAGTTGTGGCAACTGTAAGAGCAGAAAACAGGCTACAATGGCACCATTAATTCTCAGTAGCATAGAGGACTTTATGTGCTCTGCCGCATTGCTGGACCAAACCAGCCGAGAAAAAACGCCGCGAATAGAGAGGGTGACGGGTACCATTCGTGCCGGAGAAAAGACACAGAGCAGAGGAGCGGACAGAGGAGCATCCAGCAGTGAACAAGGTAGTAGGAGTTGGTGCGTTCTGGACAAGAAGATACCCCAAACCCAGAATGGCAGCATGGACATCAGCATCCACAGGCATGGTAGGAGGCCCAAGTGAGCCGCCATTTGCATGAAAATATTGCAAGGGAGCAGGCAGAATTCAGTGGCACATTCAGTGCCCAAAACGCAACCAACCGCGGAACAACAACAAACCACCAACAGGAAACGGAGCATTGGAGTAGGCGAGCTGGCACACACTACCCTAAGGCATAGGGCCCCCATGGTACAAAGCATCCTCAACAAGTAGGGCAGACAGGAATCAGAAGTCAGCAAACCAAGCATTCAAGAGATCAGTAAAATGCAAAACCCGAATGATTATAATTGGAGTACATTTAAATCAGAAACCATGCTATGCATTAATAGATACAGCAGCAAGTCATAAATTAGTGCGCATCGGATTCATGAACACAAGCAAGAGTACACCAAGTACACAGGCACTACACCTCGCAACAAATGAGAACATGGGGGATTCAATGGGAGAGACACTGATTGCAATCCAATTAGAGATGTGACACCATCACCACAGCCCTCGTATCTGGGAACTACAGGAGGATGCCATCTTGCATATCCCCTGGCACAGCGAACAAAGGGCCATTGTTGAGCCAGCCGTCCATAGGATCCATTTTGGCCTCAAGGAAAGGCGAACGGTGTACGACAACGAATCCCGACTCACTGGTAGCGAGCCCAGAGTGCAACTAGACAAACTCGATCATGTGGTCCTTCCGGAACACAGGGAGATGGAGCAACACATATTGGATGAACGATGAGAAGTATTTGCGACAGGAAACCCACTCCATCGAACAACCATAGCCGAGCATTGTATTCCATTGGAACATGACTGGCCGATCTACTCTGGACCCAGAAGTTACCAGTCGCATCAATGTGCCATCATCAAAGAGCAAATTGAAGAAATGCTAGCTGAGGTGTGATCGAACCCACTCGCAGCCACTACAACAGTACAATCACATTGGCACCCAAGAAGGATGGGACGTGGTGCTTCTGTGTGGATTTCAGAGTAATCAACCAAATCACATGGAGGGTGAACCTAGCAACAAGTCAATCACCAGCCGCCATTCTACAGGTAAGGTAGCTGCCCCTCCCTAGAGAATTCAGAATTAGACATTCAAACAGCAATGGAACAAAAAGTGCAGCAGGCAGGTGACAGCCCCATGAGCAAGACCTGGAAAATGCATGCATTCAACAGGAGAGGTACATAGGACAATGGGTACCAGCAACAAAACGCCCCCTCGAAACAGGCTCAGGCCAGGACATGTTTACTTCTGCAAGCACAGGTTGAGCAGCGCAAAGCACAACTTTTGTGCAGGGTTTGGCCCTAAGTGGATTGGACGACATGTTGTTGTAAAAGCGCTGGGGTATACAACTTACCTCATCAAGGTCAGCAGCAGGCGCAAGGTGTCCATACACCACGACGACCTTCGCCTAGCTGTGCAGGGACCCAGTGCAGAAACCCCTGAGCAAGAGGAAAGGTCCAATGGCCAAGGGCAGGTAGCAGAAACGCCCAATGGCGAAGCGGAGGCATGCTCATGCACAAATGGGAGTGCTCTTCAGCACCTTTTCCCCACTGCCACACCCGGTAATCATATGCCCATAAGGTTGGCAGGGGAAGAAGAGGAGCAAGAGGAAGATGTCACACCATCTCAAACACATAACATCAACATCGCAGGTGCTACAAACCAAAGTGAGCCAGACCAGAGTGTCACGTCACCCAGTGTAGAGACTCCATCTTCGAAAGACGTCGCACAAAGCGAGTCAGTAGGTGCAACTGCAGGCTCGATCAACCCACAGGGAATCTGATCGCCAGATTTCGCCACGACACCGGCTGACCTCGCATTGGAGGACCACAGCAAGAGCGCAGGGGAAGGTTCAACAGAAGGCGCATAAAGTCCAGAAAGGGACAGCATACTTCTCCCCTTGCCAGAATAAGGATCATCGCGGGGTCCGAATAGTAGCGACAGCATCAGTGGCAGCGACGATGAGTCGACGGAAGAGCGGGTCTCAACCCCTCCCTTCCACTCCAAGTGTCAGCATCAAAATCGGCCAGCGTGCACCACTTGCGATGGGAACAACCCCATTCAGCGAGCACGGGCAGCGGCACTTCACCATCAGCAGGGTCATCGACCTGGAGCATCGACAGGCAGCGGAGCACAGCATCATCGCAGGCCTTACAACCTGAGGCCCCGCAACTAGCTGTGACGGCCGACATCCTGTTGCACCTAGCCGCATGGCAGTCCATTGGGGCTCTGCGAGGACCAAACACTCACCAGAGAGGGGGGCATTTAACAGGTTCCTACCTTCCATGTATACCTTGTGCCCATTTGTTCCATCGCAGGCACATCAACCACACAGCAACCCTCGACCGATCGACATTAGGTCGCAGTCTCGATCAGTGCAGGTCGACAAGAACGGCATTACACTTTTCTTGCCGCCTTGTAACTCGTGGCTGCTGGTCATTATATTTAACATTCACCACAAGAGGTAACTCTCTTGATGAATGGATATGTGACCTAAACGAGTGTACCCGTGAAGCAATGACCATTAGACGCAACAGCCTTTGGAGGGAACACTGGGGTAAGCGGCACCGTTTATTCCGACGACTTTTCGATGTGCGCGATATCGATGGGCCCTGTGGTCGAATCTGGAATGCGACATGGATCTGAGTGGTTTCAAAAGACGGGGATTAAAATTCCTGCAGGGAGTGTGAAGTGGCGAGCGGATCCTTAGTAGCATTAATTAATAGGAACTATTTTAAGCATAATTCATGGTGTTTACACCATAACTCACTAGGGAAACCGCCCGCTCCATCGTCGAGAGTCGATAACATTACTTAGAAAACAGGGTGTAGCTCCACCCTTAGTTATGAAATCCATGTGTCGTCACATCCATACACATTCCTGAAATTAATTACATAACGACACAAGCCGATTCTAAAATGTTAATTATGAGAGTGTACATGTAATCATATATCGAAAATCAGCCATCTGAGGCATAATTTCATTTAATATCACCCTTCATGTGCGGTGACATTATCGTGACATCACATTCTAATCCATATCTGGGGCTCCGGCATTCACGAGTATGTCACCAATGTGTTTTAATTTGTCAATCTTAATTATGTACAAGATCAATTTCACTTATCATGTTATTCATTAAGTTCAGTTTGTTTCATGTTTTCATTTTGGTGCCAGATTTGCCGGACGTGCGGCGAAACCAACGCCATGTCGTTAGTCAGACTTCAGCACTCTGGACAACCGGCAGGGCAGATGGTAAGCTCCATGTACTTCCCTCGGCAATTCAATATAGGCTGCATTTTATTTCATATCCATAGTCCACATAATTCAAGAACATTTTTAGTACTTTTCTTTAGCCGAGGGGAGGTCTCGCTGCATCCTTACATAACATGCCAGGACTTCACACATAGGATGCGCTTCATGTAATTACAATCTAAAGTCCACACCTTTTTTCCCAGCATTTGCGATCGCTGGCGGGACCAGGGTGTCTGGTCCGCTTAACTAAGGTACACATTAACAAGTGCAGTAACATTCCATTGTACCTTAATGATAATAAAACAGTCATACCATAATTAGGTGTGTTTTATTGCATTTAACTCTCCTGAGTTCATCTGGTACTGCGCCCTAATAGCAGCCTTCAAATTTACAAGTGTATTTCAGTGTGTTTTGCATTTACTGGGTGTGCCTATCTTAAGCAGGGTAACTTCATTTGTAATATAGGCGTGCGAAGTGGCCGACAGCTTCGCCCACAGGCAATATTTTACCCTTACATAATATAATGGGCAAATTCACTCAGCTCTCCTTCATATTGACCGCGCATTCAGAGTCGCCGTAGGCCGTCGGCCGTACGACCCCCATCAACAATCGTTCTTTATACCGAACGTGATGCCGGGCACTTCATCAGTGGCTATTCCCCACCTCCTCTCAGGCGGGACATGAACACACCTCCAGCACCTCTGGAGGTGCAGCGCATCTATATATATATATATAACTACATGTACACGCATCACATATGTTAATCATAGTTTGACCAATCCTCCTCCATCATGCTGTGGGGCGTTGTCGTTTTGCTGAAACAGAAGAAAAGGTGACGAGAAAAACAGGAGCAATAAAATGCATACAAAAACATATTATGCAATAATTTCTTGATTTTTGTAGTTTAGATGATTCATCTACACTATAAAATGTTTGTTTAGAAAAAAAACCTTTCAGCTGTTTTTTAAAGAGTTTTTGGTTAGAGAAGCAAATTTCTTGAAGATGTTGTGGTAACTTATTGAAAAGTTTGCTCCCAAGGTAGGATGGCCCTTTTTAGACAAGTTTTTTAAGTTAACCGAAGCCATGCGTAATTTTTTTTTCTAGTGTCATGCTTATGAAAGCACTCTTTTTTCTGAAATAAATGACTGTTTTTCGACATGAATATAAGTACTGAAAATATGTACTCACATGCAAATGTTAGAATCTCTGAGCTCTTGAAAAGAGGTCTACCTGAGTCTGACTTTCCATCTTTTGTGCTGTCAGTGAAATTGCCCTCAAAAAGTTATACCATAATACATGATGGAATGAAAATATGCAAAACATACAATTTTTTTTTTTCCAGACCTCTGCAACACTCCGCAGGACGAAACATGCTGAACTTAGTTTAGGTAAAATATACACAATGTGAAATTTCCAGTTAAGTAAATTGTCTACTTTTAAGCCGAGAGACTTAATCACTGCAGTTTAACTAATTTTGTCTATATTACTGCTAACATATGAATTAATGTTTTTACTGCTCTTTGTGAGGTAATTCATAAGATATGTTTTATCTAGGTTGAGATTTAATTTGTTTGCAGTTAACCACTCATTTAGCTCTGTAAATGCTGTGCCAATTTTTTGTGTAAGATCACTTACTGATTCTCCAGAGACTAAGATGCTAGTATCATCTGCAAATAAAATTGGAGTTGTTTCTGGGGTTAAGGCACTTGAAAGGTCATTTATATAAACTAGGAAGAGTAGGGGGCATAATATTGATCCTCGTGGGACCCCATGCTTGATTTTTCCTAGTTCAGAGTAGAATTAAGTAGTTTTTCCTTTGATCCGTACTTGTCTGTTTGAAAGGTATGAGCTTGTTAGTTTATTTGGTTTACCAGAGACTCCATAAAACTTTAATTTTTCTTTAAGTTTATTGTGATTTACACAGTCGAATACTTTAGTGAGGTCGCAAAATATTCCATTAGATGGCATATTTATGTGAAGTGCATTAAGAATGCTATTTGTTAGGTTGAAAATTGCATCATTTGTTAATGTGTTTTTCCTAAAGCCAAACTGTAAATTTGATGCGATTTTGTGATTCTCAAAATGTTGCAGCAACCTCCTGTAAATTAGTTGTTCAATTACTTTTAAAAAGGATGTAAGAAGGTAGATGGGTCTATAATTGTTTACTTCGGTCTTGTCTCCTTTCTTGAACAATGGTGTTACCATAGCCCATTTGAGTCTGTCTGGAAACAATCCTGTATTGAAGAGATCATTACAAATATGGCATAATGGAACACTGAATTCAAAAGCGCATTGCTTTAATAACCTACAGCTAATGCCACCATAGCCAATAGATAATTTTGGTTACAAAGAATTGATCGTTTTCTCCACTTCTTTTGGAGTTGTATTTGTAAAACATATAGCAGGTCATTCTGTGCCCTGTAGTGTAGGAATATGGTTTATATCTTGTTTAATGTTTTTTAATAATGTTTTCTACGACATTTAAAGTATGAATCAAATGTATCTGCGACTAATTTAGAGTCTGAGGATATCCAGTCATTTACTTTTAGGTTTACAACTGGATATTGCTCTGTTGTTTTTCCTGTTGTATTTTTTTTTATATTCCATGTAGTTTTAATTTGTTTTGAGAATTCTTAATGAGGTTACATTCAAAAATCCTTTTTTTTTTCCAGATTTTATGACCTTACTCAAAATTTGCAGTACTTCCTGTAGTGAATTATTGTGTCATGGTTGCTGCATGTTCAGGCGGCCTTGTATAGTTTTCTTTTGTTTTCGCAGGAAATTTTTATTCCTTTGGTGAGCCATAAATTTTTCTTTGGATTTGTATTACTGTGGGTCAGTCGGGATGGGAAACATTTTTCAAAACATTGGAGAACTTGGTTCAGAAAAGAATTAAATTTTTAATTTGCTTTGGTACAAGTATACAATGTTAACCATTGCTCCCTGCTGAGCTCACTTTTGAATTGTAAGACATTTTCCAGCGAACAATTTCGCATTTTTTTATAAGAAATGCTTTTGGAGGGCATTTTTATGGAAGGCATAACTAATATTTGTGCATCATGATCTGATAAGCCATTTATTATTGGGAGACAGTGGCACTCTGCAACTGCGTTACTATCAATGATTATGTTATCAATTGCTGTCTGACTGGTTCCTTCTATTCTGGTAGCAAGATTTACTATGGATTTAAGGTTGAAGGTACTGAGTAGACTATCGAGTTCAGTTATTTGGCTGCTTTCTTTTAAATAATTAATGTTAAAGTCTCCACAGAGAATAATTTATAGATTGGCTCTGTAAATCTCATTAAGATTTGCTTCAAGAAATTTTAAGACGTTACAAAAGTTGGCAGAAGGGGCTCTATATATAGTCAGGACCCCACTTTTTTTCATTTGTCAGTCAATTCTTCCACATGACTGCACTCAAACACTTGGTCTTCGCATAACAAATGTGTCATTCTTAAACATGAAATTATTTTTGATGAAAATACAGGTACCACCCTTAGTCATGCTATTTCTACAATAAGTGGAACATAGAGAATAACCAGGTATTTTAATTTGCTTAGCAGAGGATTCAGTTAAATGTGTTTCTGTCAGACATAATATTTGCACATCCAAATTGCGTTCTGCGAATAATTTGTCCAAGCACACAGAATGCTCATCCATTTTACTTATTAAACCTCTAATATTCTGATGGAATAAATACAAATTATTTTCATTAATTACCATAGATTCTTTAATATTTGCACAATTATTGAATGTTTCTGGCATTGAGTGTGAAAGTAAAACTTCTTTGTTACATGAATTAGGCCTTATGGGCATGGGTTTCTTTAGCCTACAAAATTTCCATGGTTTCCAACGATTACCTGGATATTTTGAATAGAACCATGGTCTGTAAGAATCCTACTAGCAATGAGGTCAGCAAGTTTCCCCTTGCCAGCACGACTCAGATGCAGACTTACTTTTAAAGATTTACTTTTATATTTACTTTTAAACAAAACAAAATAAACCTATCTCATGTGGTCAGCCCTGGTTATTTTCTCTAGACCAATCACACCAACATGGCTTGGTCTGCCAGACCTTTCACAGCGCTGCACGACAGTGTTAACTGTCTGCACCTTTGTAAGAAAGGCGTGTCATGCCGTTGCAGTGCCTCACAGACCAACACAATGGTCTGACTGGTGGACTTGGCAATGTTGTGGATGTCTGCTCCAGCTGAATAGTTTTTGTCCCGATCAATGCTGTTGCCTATTTCCCCAACAAAAATAGCCTGAACTGACTTTCAAAAGTCTTTACTTAAGCTACTTACATCTTCTGTCACACTGCCAAAGCCTGCATTAGGTTTACAAAATGTAATAAGGGTAACATTTTTACAGAGAAACAGGTCACCAGGGGATAAACTAGTGGGGGATCTTAGCTTAACTAACCTATCATTCACCTGGCCTTTAGCAATATCTAATATACCAAAAACCTGACCCAGCAACTGGTCTCGGGCTGAGTCGGAGAGAGTAGAAGGGAAAGGTGGGATGTTCCAAATATTCAGTAATGGGTGATTCAACAAGCAGCCAAGGAACGGCAAAGAAGGAGGAACCCCAGTTGATCAATGTAGTGCATTGTTAAACCCCACATTCAACAAGTCAAGGTCCTCATCCCATTTACTGTGATCTAAATTATAATAAATAGTGAGAGAATCCTTGAGATATTTGTTGAAACATTCAACCTGGTTTCCCTTTGGAAATATGGGCTGGAAGTGAAATGCTTCACAGCCCATTGGAAACACATAGCCTTAAAGAGTACAGAGGTGAAATATTTCGCATTATCGGTGAGAATCTCAGCAGGAGCACTGAACAGCTTCCATGCCTAATTAGGTAGAGCTCTTATGATCTTGCAAGCCTTCATGTTCCTCTGGAGAATAAGAATGGTGAATTTCGTGAATGGGTCAAGAACAATCAACACATCGTTGTTTCCCTTCTTAGACCATATCAATGGCCCAAATATGTCCAAGTGGACAATTTCCCAGGGAGACTGTGGAAGCTGAGGCACTGCCTGCCCCACCTTAGTATTCACTGCCTGTTTACAACATTGACAGGGATAACATGAACACATGTATTCTGTCACATCCATCCTAAGTGTCGGCCAAGCGAAATGACCCTCGATCTTTTGGAAGGTGTGCTCAACACCTAGATGACCCCCAAAAACGGAATCGTGGAAATATATCAAGACCATCGGAAGCAAGGACGCGGGTATCACTAATTTCCTGGCATGTCCATTCTTGCCAATGAAATACAATAAATCCTTTTCTAACACTTATGGTAACAACTTGCCCGAATCTAGATATTTAACCACCTGGGAAAAAAAGCGGATTTTCAGCTTGAGCCTGTTGTATCCTCACATAGAATTCTGGGAAATCCTGTATTAGGCTCAATGAGGTGACGGGAATTTCTCTCTGATTGACCTCGAACTCATTGGCACCATATATACAAGACAGTATGTCCGCATCCTGATTCTCTGTGCCGCGAACATGGTGGACCTTAAATCTAAACTGTGACAACCTCAACACACAACGACCGAGTTTCCCTAACTGCTGGGGATGTCCCAACACCCGACTCAGAGCCTGATTGTCCATGAAGAGATCGCACTCGTCGTGCTCGATATATTGGGCGAAATTCTCAATGCCAAAATTTCAAGCAAGGGTCTCCTTTTGATACATTCCCAAACCCCATTCATACTACGATAAACTGCAGCTCGCAAACACAATGGGGGCAAGGTCCCGGTCCGTTTTCAGGCTCAAAACCACACCTAACGGTTGAGAATATGTAACCACCTGCACGACGAAACGTTCAGAGAAATTCGGTAAATGGAGTGCCGGCGGAGAAGAAGATGTCTCCTTCAAAGTCACAAAGGTATTTTTCTGATCTCGACCCCATTCAAACTCAGCACCTTTCTTCTTAACCCTATTCCATGGCGCCACCATCTCTGTGTAATGATTGATAAACATCACTGACTTGACTTTTTCGGGATTGACTGTCAATCCCACCTCACGCATTCTCTGAAGTACTTGCTTCAAATGGGAAAGATATGATTCCCTATCCCCACTGTACACAATTATGTCATCGATATAGTTAAAAACAAAGTTGAATTTAAAATCAGACAAGACTTGATCGAGAACACGAGATAGAGCCTGGCTCTCGAAGTTGGAACCAATGGGTACCCGTGTAAACTCATACTGGCTCTAGGGGTGCTGAAAGCAGTATATTTTCTACACGAAGGCTCCAACAGACACTGATGAAAGCTTTCGTTGAGATCTAGTACCGAAAAACATGGGCCATATCCACATGTTGAAGGGCGTAATCGATAGTCGGAGGAGGAAATGGATCCTTATGAATTTTCTTATTTATGAGAGTATGATTTATGACCAAACTGTATTTATCAGAATGCCTTTTCTGCACTAAAAAAACCAGGTGAGTAGTAATCAGAAGTCGATGGTACTACCACACCCTCTGCCAGAAGCTTATCAATGATATCCCTAGATGCTCTAAGTTTAGGAGGCTGAAACTGAAAATGGCTGTCTCTTAACAGGAATCTTATTGGCCAGGGTAAAATTTTACGGCAACACATCACATTTGCCTATGCAAGTAGAGATTACATCGCCGAATTCACCCTTAAGCTAATCCAACCATTCCCGAAATCATTCTTTCCTGGCATCGATGTCGAGAGTCACCATGGAAATTGCAGGAACCTCACTCGCACATAAGTCTAGCATAATATTAGGGGCGAATCCGATTGACAGATGGAAGGAATCAAAATCTACAGCTGCTCTAGTCTTACCAAGAAATTCTAGCCCTAAAATTAATTTCTGGGGCAGCTGGGGAACTACCAAAAATGGGAAAGTCCAAGAGAACCTCCATATTTTAAAATTCACAGCCACCTCAATACTGGACATTATGTCAGAGTTCGCGACACACAACTTATTCTCTGAAATCACACGAACGCATCCCTTCGACAGCGCCTTAGTATCCAATAGATGCTGGAAAAAATATACTCCCATAACACAATGTGTTGTGCCTGTATCGATTAGCACAGAATAACTTCTATCCCCAATAGTGACCATAATGGAACAAGTACGAACCTGACATAGGTCTTTGGTTCAGACTGGACTGGGATGCCCATGCCTCCATTTCCCAGTTCCTGGTAGCTTCCCGAGCATTGGCAAAACACCTGACATTGCCAGCTTCTCTGCACCGGAAACATTTACGATTAGCAATATTAACCCGCTCCTAATCACATGGCTCATCCACATGGCCAGAATGGGTACAATTGGTGCAATGACCAATGACTCTGTGAGCTTCGTTGTTATGGACTAGCCTTAACTCGCCAGCTGTATTGTTCCATGGCTGGGTTGCCGTGGCAAGCAGGAGAGAGGGGGAGGAGGGTGGTCACATCGATAATGACTGTCTGCAGCGATCTGACCTTGAACATGAAAGGCTAGTTGCCTAAGTACCAACAGAAGCATACAATTGGCCTTAGAATGCAGAGCAAAGTTTTCAGTAATAATACTTACAATCTCCTGTTCTGTTATCTCAATACCCACTGACTCATGGAAAGGACAAATTGAATTGAATTGAGATTACAAATATTTTCATCAGGCCGTTGGGATCGATAAACAAAATCCTGTTCTCAGTGCCTGAACACAAGCGGTGGACAGAGAGAATCCAAGACACGCCTTTTAAAGCTGGCAAAAGAACCTCCCGTCAATGACAACAATTCGTTGTGGAGTAATTCCAACACAAACCCCTCAACCTTCGTAGCCAAAGCCCTAAGTAAATCTGACTCACTGCAGACACCAAGACCGAAAATTTAACTAATGGCTATAAAAAATGTTAATACTTGCAGTGGACCAAGAGAGGTAAGGGGCTTACCCCCATCTAAGGTGTTACACAATAATTTAGATGAAGTTAAAGTGGTAAAGGAAGCAGATTGATGACCCACCCCTCCAACCAGCTACTTGGAGATGGATGGCAGTACAGCGTGCTGCTCGCGTAACTTCTGGACTGCCAGCCTTCGCATGGCGGCCACGGACAAACTAACGTCGTCCAGAATATCCAGGTCGGCAAACATCCCCTTCAACTCTTCTTTCTTCAATGAAACACAAACCCCACCTGCCTCATAATGTCTCGGAGTGATATAGCATGAAACAGAAAAGAAGCAAAAATAACAAACTGCCTAGTAGAGTAGAACACAGGTTGGCACCCAAGTGCAATTTAAGAACAACGAAATTCAAAGAAGATATTAACATTTTATTTGTGTTTTCAATACTGATACAATTTATTTTAAGATCTAATACATCAAGAAAAACATCTCAAAGTGAAAGCAGCATTCACACAATTATGTTAAAAACCTCGTGTAATTTAGTATACAAACACTCCTTTCAAATAAATGACCACCACACTTTACAAGAGCATCATTAAACCTGTTCATGCATAACTGACTGCCTTAGAGCTTTGTGAAATACGCAGTGGTGCTCAATACGAGCTAGCAATCAATTAGAATACATGCATAACGTTGCTAAAAATTGTGGTGGCTCAAAAAGGCAACACACTTGATAGAGGCTGACATTTTAAAAAGAGGCATGGGGCTACCATTCCAAAATCACACACATTTAAAGCTCTCTTCACACCACCTGGCGAATATGTGAAATTTGTGCAATTAAATTTGGATTAATCATTAGCATGTCCATTCGCCAAAATATAATAAGTTTACCAAAAATGTGAAAATGTATGCCATGGCCCAAGCCCATCAAAGTGCACACACTATAAAAGGAACAATTTATAACGAAGCCTAAAATGCTAATCAAATGGCCCGACAGGGATACATTTCCCCATTAAGGTGGGCCATATTAAAACACATTTAATAACAATGAACTAATACCATTTAAACGCTTAACCTCAGTGAGCTATGGCACACCAGCTGCAATGCAAAAGGAATTGGCCAGAAATGTTGAGCTGTCAAAAATCAACAACAATTAATCAAATTCGTCAAAGTTTATTTCGTGATGCAGTTCTTATTAATTTCGAACATGCAAAGTATTAAGGCACGCCCACCACTGTTTAGCACTCCTTAAGAAAAATATTAGCTATCAACAATTTAAAATCCATGTCAAGAAAACATGCATGGTGCACCCCGACTCACCGCTTCTCATCTGGCCGACACTTGCTGCACAATCAAATGATACATTTGGTTTGGTTGTAAATTACACTGACACTATTTATCGTCATCCAAGAGGCTACAGTCCAATAATCAACATGTAAAGTGTGTCCCGATAAAGGAGTGATAATGTATTTCCCCAACAATATACACGTGCAAGGAATTACATGTATTATTTCCGAGTGAAGCCTTGCGGCGTTTCAGGTCACGAGCCCTCAAAATACCTGCCCCAGTGCTACGTCTTTTAAATGTCTCAATAATGCTGCAACTTATGTGTTTTATTTACTTTATCCAGCATTGTGTTGGACCAGCCAGAATAGGTTCCTCATTTAGCAAACAGTCGCGCTCATCATGGATCACGTAAAAATCTGTTTACACTTAATATTTAAGGTTGGGGTCAAAACATGGAATTGAAGGATAATATACACCTAGGCGAATGGCCCACAGCATCCAGAGATCAACAAAGAGAGAGAGACAGAGAGAGTGTGTCCTGCTTTAGCAACATCATCATAATTGGCAACGCCACTATCAGAGTCTGGTACCTAATCGGGTAAAACGAAAGTCCAAAATTTCTTATCCAACTTTTTACCGCCCATGAAATCCCATGTCACATTCATTGGTCCAACCACACGGTGTTTTATTATTTTTTACGAAAATACATACTACCCTCATGCTACATCTACAATAAGTAGGAAAGAGGGAATAGCCAGGATTTTTAATTTGCTTAGCAGGTGATCCAGTTAAATGTGTTTCTGTTAAACATAATATAAGTACATCGAATTTGCATTTTGTGGATAATTTTTCCAAGCACACGGATAACTCATCAATTTTGCTTGGTAAACCTCTAATATACTGTTGGAATAAATACATTTTATTTATATTTATTATTATTATTATTATTAATTTGAACAATTATTGAATGTTTATGGAATTTTGTGTGAAAGGAAATCTTATTTGTTTATTTGTTACATGAATTAGGCCTAATGTGCATTGACTACTTTAACCTAAATATATTACACGGTTTCCAACGATTACCTGAATTTTTTAAATAGATCCATGGTCTGTAAAAATGTGTTAGTAGCAATGAGTTTAAAAATTTGGGAAAAAAGTCGACAATCGATTTTTTTTCAAATGAAAGTATTTTTATGTATCGATATATGCAGCCCATAGCCCAACCCTATTGTTTATATTGGTCGTGTGGCGTCGCGTGCTTGTGTTGTTTAGTTTTAATGTTATTGGTTTTTTTTTTTTTTTTTTTTTTAATTGCTAACAATGAAGGGCTTTTACATTTTTCGGAGTCGACACAACATTTACTTTACTATTGGATTTCTTTTTGGCACACTTTTTAGTAGTTTTGTGACGTTAATTGTCCAGAATCGGTGTGTTTCTTACGACTTCCAAACTGCCGAGGACCCGGCCGTATCGCAGATTGTAAGCACAGATGTAGAAAAAAATGACTATGAGCCAAGAATTAATCTTGAAGGGAAACCGCGGAAAGCGCAAAAAATGCCGCAAGTGCTAATACGACCTCGTTATTATTCCACGGAGTTGGGCATCAAGGAAAAATTATTTGTTGGTGTTCTGAGTACATGCGAAACAGTGATGAGCTTAGGAACGGCAATGAATAAAACAGTCTCTCATCATGTAAATAAAATATTATATTTTATTGAATCTTCAGGTCGAGAACTAAATATTTCTATGCCAGGAGTAGTTGCATTTACAGATACACGTAGAATTCTAGAACCATTTCACATGTTGAAGTATATAACAGATAATTATCTTGACGAATACGACTTCTATTTTTTTGTTAGAGATACCACGTATGTCAAAGCTAGGGATTTATTCAGTTTTGTTAACAACATAAGCGTGAGTGAAGATGTTCATGCAGGGGGTCGAGTTGCTGTAAATTCTGTGTATTGTTCACTAGGTATGTTTGTATCTTATTTATTATTTAGTTGGTAGGGCCTATGTTTAACTACTGAATATTCCGCGTGAACGGATGCAGATACTGTCTTACATAGGCCTTTTGAAGAGATTATCCAAAAGAATAGCAAGTGTTAAAAAAACTACAACCATCAACTAAACTTAGAATAATTTCCATACACGTACTTTTTTACTTCACTACATTGTTATAATCTGAGCATTATAGAATTTCTGCAAAGTTCTTTCATGGTTTTGATGAAGTTGCATCACATTACAATACAAATCTGGAAGTTTTTTTTTTTATTACCATACTACCTACCTGATACCATGTGTTAACACAGAGGTAATAACATCACTAATACGGTGCCAATGACATCGCATTATTTCCCTACTACCCCACCCCTTTCCACTCACAATGTAATGGGCCAACCATGGGAATGTGACAGTTTTCGGGCGGGGACAATTTCAGCATCGGGAAGTAAACATGAGCCCATCCGCCCAAGTGTACTACGCGATGCAATATGTGGTATTGGGATGTACACTTAAGCCCACTCACTCAAATATACTTCCTGATACCATGACTGCAAAGAATCGTTGACTCTACAGATCCATAATCTCACACGACTAACTACAACAGACTTAACATAAACATAAAAAATTATCCACTGCAATCTGATTGATTTTAAAACTAGCAAACACATTGACACTACAGACGTACCTAACCTAACATTACCTACAACACTGTTTATTACACACTACAAACCTTTAAATAATACCATCCATTGCAATCAAATTATAGAATAAAAACTGCTACTACTCATTGCAACAAGAACAGTAACCTGTCATTACCTCACAACAAAAATGTTTATTACATCCTTCAGAATATAATTTGATGTTACCCACTGCTAGAGGATGATTAAGAATTAAAAATTGCAAAGAGTAGTTGCCATTATAGACCCTGACCTAACATTACCTACCTACAACACTTTACACATTGTACCATATACACACATTCATGTTTAAATAACTCTGCGCTTACATTAACCAACTATATCTATTTTCTACCACCATTTAATATCACACTCATTGTCATTAGATGTTGAATACATCATATGTACCACATATTTTTGTATTTACCTAGAACACTATACAGCCTATTTTGTTGTATAGTTCACTCACTATTGCCACTCATCATATTTATTCTCTAACGCCTCAATTCATACCATGTTCACCATTTTCAATTATTAGATTCCCATTACCATAACACCTGGTGCATGTATCCATTTTACAACATGCTGCACGAATATAACAGCTTTGTTTCTGTTATTAAATGTGATATCTTCACCCCCTTCCCCATTTCTTTCATTTTCAGCAGTCTTCAGTATGATTTGGATTCCTAGCACTCATTCCAGTTTTTTTTACTCATATCGCATAGGCTCTCCTGGTAACATGTAGAAAAATCAGGCAATATCCAAGCTCTTGCAATGTTTATTACGGTGTCTAGGAATGTGGCATCCACTGTAAAATGTGGAGATTTTGGGAGGGGACAATTTCAGCATCACATCATACACTTGAGCAGATGGGATTAATTGTAGGCTACTACATGATACTCGTGAGTGGATGCACTCCATTATACTTTCCACATGTGGTATCGGGGAAAAACAGTTGAATCCATCTACTCGAGAGTACTTTATGATAAAAACAATTTCACTTAAACTTAACACATTATTACTTAATATAATGAAGCATTATATCTGTATAGGATAGTACAATTTATTGAATGGCCTTGAAAATACATCCTCATACTATTTCTGCCATCACCAAATATATTTCCACCCATCTGTTAAGTTACATTACATGATTGATACTGTATTCCTTTAACCACTTAAGCCTATCGCTGTAATAGGCATAAAGTTCTGTTATGTGTGAACTGACACCACCCTGTGTTGTGAACTCACGTCTATTCGTGTTGTATTCCCCAAGACAGACAGACTTCATTATCAGCCAAGGGCGGAAAAGAGTTTTGGCAGCTGACCTGAACTGACAGACATGTGAACAGTGTTCTTTGTCAGGACAGACACTATAGACTAAATATTGTGATAGCCAGAGGGTTGGCAGTCTATGCTAGCTATTTGGTGAAGTGCGCGGCAAACAGTGACGAAAGAATAAGACCAGTGGCCGAAAAAGGTGAAAAAAAATTGTGGCGGATCTTTGACGGTGTGGCGGATCTTTGACGGTGTGGCGGCTATAAGTGAGAGTGTGTGAGTGCTGCAGATGGTGAGGTATCAGACAAATACAGTGTGAGTGTGGGTGTGTATGTGAGTGCTATGTGCACTCCAGAACATTCCATACAAGAAAGACTAGTGATATGTGTATCGAAACAAGTTGGGACTGAATGGATAAGTGAGATAGACTTGACTGTAAGTATTGGAATTTGCAGATATCAAACACATAATTTAAAAAGTGATGGTGGCTCAGGTATCTGGAAAGGTTGGGTTCAAGTTTTAGGGGCGGTGTGGAGGGTTTGTGATTTGGTGGTTTACCCAACTAAGTGCCAGACGTCATTCAAGGCGGCATCAATGAGGATTGATATGAAGTGACAATACTCTTGGTGCTCTCAGAGTGCTGCGGGTCGTTCGCCTGAACCTCATTCCTCTGCCGTTGACACTTGCTGCCCCTATCATTTTACCTTGTGTTCTAATATATTTTAGTTACTGTGTTTCCTAACGAGTGGCCTATCTACTGACCACGTGCCTTTGCCAACAGAAAGAAATTTAATTACGTGCCATAATTAATAAAGAAATGAACATTGCATAAGTTGTTTACTAAACCGTGGCCTGTTGGCTGGCCACACGCCCTTGCGATTTGGCACAATTGTTCAGAGCACACATACACGTTAATAACGCTTGTAAAAAGACATTGAATGAAAACGCGTTGCACTGAAAGGGTATTTTAAGGGCCCTTGCCCTGAAGAGTCGTGAGGCTATACACAACTAAATAAAACATGAGCGTTCCTTTCACTGGTATATTTAGCATGTTGAATTAACATTCCACTACGGAAACACTTACAAACACTGCCGGCGTGGGCGAAACAGTCAAAATGGTGCAAAGCCAATTTAATTAATTATTTGTGAATTAAGCTCCCCCGAGCAATGCAAACTGCGGGGGAGGAGGACAGGCGTCTCCTGGGGCTGTAACATGCAAAAAGGTTCCAGTAATTTAAATAGCTAATGCACAAAAACGTGCTAGCCCCTGAGTGTGACGTGGCCGCAGCCTAGTCCTCGTACAGTTCAGATGCTATTGAAGTGCCGGCTTGGCACTTGAACCTGCCGGGGGGGGGGAGGGGTTGGCGCGCCTAGCCGTGACTACTCTCCTGCGCCCTTGCTAATTTAATACGAAAATACACCGAACTCTCTATTATGGTGCTTGGTAAACAAAACAAACTCTCACATAATAATAGCAACACAATAGGGCTTATGAGTGCCATAAAGGTAATACACGTGAAATGAAAATAAACACAACTGTTTCCATGCTTAAAACTATCACTGAGTAGTTTACTAGGATGTCTCTGGTGTCCACGTGTCCCCGCATGACACCACCCTTGCTTTTAAGCACTTTTGAGGAAACTTTTACGCCCTGGCACTATTTCTTATATTAATGTGTGCGGGTGCACATGGCTGCTCGGCCACACTCTGCACTTGTTGCATTGCCTTGCTATGCACAGGCACTCGTGTGGTCAGGCATTTGATATGTTACACTCATACACTGTTATCTTGTCACACTACATCACACATGCTCAAGGAGAGCACAGATGTGTGCTGCGTTGACTGCTGCGTGGCCTGGCAAACGGTCTTGGGACGCGAGCACACGTCAATAGTAATTCAACAGGGGTTACAAAAATTTCTATAATGACTGGTTTTAAGTGTTTGATTCTGCTAATTTAGCTGTGAAGTGATGAGCGAATATGTAAATGTTAGTTGTAAATAGCAAGTGGTAGCTATTATTGACTAGTAGCCCCCAATTTGCTTGGATTTTTAAGAAACGTTCCCCCCCCCCCCAAATTGGGAACACAAAACCATAAATTGGTGTATATTGACATCACTAACCACACTTAATATTAGTTTCATGGAGGTATCACATTATTCGTAGTATATACCATGAAATGTGATAGTTGGGAAGACTATAAAGATGAACGAAATTGTGAGGTAAAATAAGTAAAAATTTATATACAATATATGTCAATCTGTTTACTTCTCCATGTTAAATGCAAAAATACCTAATGAATCTAAACATAAATTTATAATACGTGAATCACAGGGGTGTATGTATGCCAATGCGCTTGTGGTGGGTTCACACCACAAAATTATTAAATACAAACACGGCAGTTCAAAACCCGTGTCAAATTTTACTATAATATTCTTGACAGGTACAGTAATCATCAAAAATGAATTCAATTACAATCAACCCTTGATCAATCATTCTTTCAAGCCAGCCAAATTGTTACATTATTAATTGCCATATTTTGGTTCTTAGAAGTCTTGCCTTCTCTATACCACTTAATTGGTAACATTCAGTAACGTCACAACATGTATATGGTTTTACTCATACATATACATACACTCACAATTAGGCTACGTCCCGGTGGCGAGCTCTCTCACCTCTCCTTCACCCAGCCAACTCCTTTTCCACTCCCTTCCTGAATTTACCAACCCCTCTCACAGATACCAATTCCTCCCTCAACACATTCCACTCCCTCACAGACCTCACAAGCATGGACTGCCTACCCCGCTAAGTTCTCCTCCACACCCTCTGAAGCTTCTCACTGTTGTTTCCTCTTCCTCTAAACACCCCTTTACTTAGCCTGCAGTGTAGCCCTCCCCATCCTCCCTCTTCATTCACTACCGTGTACATCCTGACTAACCATTCAACTTTCCTCCTGTCCTTCAATGAGCTCCACCCCATTTCTTGCATCATCGCTGATGGCCTATAGTTCCCTTCTTCCTCACCATCTTGCCTCTGCCTTGTCCACCTACCCTTCACCCATCTTGCTGCCTTTCTCTGCACCTTTTCAAGTTCTCGCACCTCCACCTCCACATACGGGTCCCATACTGCTGCAGCATATTCTAACATTGGCCGTACCATTGTGCCGTACGCCTTCTCCTTCACCTCACAGCTGACTCCGTTCAGCACCCTTCCCAGCATACCCAGAGCCCTTCTCCCCTTTGCAACCACCCTCTCTACCTGTTTTTTCCACCTGAGGTCTCCTTGCAGTACAATCTCTAGATACTTATATTCTGCTGCTTCTTCTATCTCTTGTCCCTCCCATCTGTACATGTCCCTGCTTATCATCTTCTTCCTTGTGAACCTCACTACCTTAGTTTTTCTTACATTTATCTTCATTTTATTTTTTCTGGTCCACAACCATATCTTATCAATGTCCGCCTGCAAATTTCCGCCCCCCTCTCCCACTTCAGCATATACAACACAATCATCTGCAAACAATCTGATTTTTCCTCTAATCCCCAAACCCATGTCATTTACCATTACAGTAAATAACAAAGGACCCAGCACGCTTCCCTGTGGTACCCCTGACGTAACCTCCTCTTCCTCCGATATTGCCTCCCCCCACTTTCACCCTCTGCCTTTGCCCCCTGAAAAAGTCTCCTATCCATTCCACTACCCTCCTGTCTGGTATCAGCGCCTCCACTTTCCTCATCAATGTCCGATGGGGCACCTTATCAAATGCCTTCTCAAAATCTATGAAGCAAGCATCCACCTGCTTCCCCTCATCAACTACCTGCACCAGATCCTCCAATAACCCAGCAAGCTGAGTCTCACATGAGTATCCCCTCCTGAAACCATGCTGGGACTCCTCCAACCAATTCCTATTGTTCACAACCCACACTACATACTGCACCACCAGCCTCTCAATTACTTTTCCTGTACTTGATGTGAGACTCACCGGTCTGTAACTGCCAGGCCTCCCCCTATCCTCCCCCTTCTTGTGTATAGGTACCACCATATCATCCTTCCTATCTTGTGGTAACTTACCCTCTCCTAAGGACTTTTTAAACAGCACTTCTAAATATTTCGCCAACTCCCTGCCACCAAACTTTAGTGCTGTGTTTCCTATCCCATCTGGTCCCCCTGCCTTACTGCTCTCCGAACCCCTAATTACCTTTTCTATCTCCCACTTCCTCATCTTAAACTCACTAAACACCCCCCGAACCTTGTTTGTACCCCTATTCCAACCCTCCTTTACCTCGAACACTGACAAGTACTGTCCTTGCAGCATCTCCGATTTTTCTTGGTAATTTGTCGAATGCCTACCATCCCTTCCTGTTAGCAGAGGGATCCCTTCCTCTCCTCCCCTTAACCTCCTAACATACCTAAACAATTTCCCCATTCCTTGCCTTTTCCTTCTTCCATCATGTTCCCCAGAAATACATTCTTTGCCTGTTTGATCTTCCTTTCAAGCTCCCTACCCATTTGTTTCATCATTTCTGTAAATCTTATCATCCCTTCATTTCTCCACTTGGCATGTCATTTTCTGCACTTCTTCTTCATTTTAAAAATCTCCTATCCATAATATGGCAGATCTCCCCCAGTCCGTAACCTTTTCATTGGCACAAATTTCTCCAACATAACCTCCATTAATACTCGAAACTCCCTCCACAACTTCTCTACACCCTCCACCATAGACAATTTTTTAAACCTGTCTCTCAGGAATATTTCTGCCCCCTTCTTGTCTCCTCTCCCATACTGCCACACCGACCTTTCTGCCATTTGCACTTCCCTCATCCTGCCAATCCTAATTTCCACAACCGGGATATGATGGTCGCTTATACCATCCAATTCTATTGCACCAACTACTGCATTCCTAGGTCTGACCAACACCACATCCAGCATGGACCCAACACCCTCCTTATTCAATCTTGTAGGTGTTTCTACTACCTGGACTAATCCTCTGTTGACTAACTGTGCTGCCATTCTCTGCATCATGGTACCCATTCCTTCTGCACCCTCTACCCATTTCACCCCTGACATATTCAAATCCCCTGCTACAACAACCCACTGCCTGTCCTTTAGTCTATCGACCCTCTCCTTGATCATCTCAATTGCCTGCCATCCCTGTCCTAATTTCCATTACTTCGACATCCTCACTAATCCATTCTACCGCCCCTTTTAGCCCTTTCCTTACACACACCATTATTCCTCCTCCTCTCCAATCCCTGTCTCTTCTGAAGATGGTGAACTTATCCTGCCTACACTCAATGTCCAGTACTTCCTCAGTCAACTAAGTCTCCACAGCTACCACTATATCCGCCCCATATCCTCAACCTTTCCCCAGAAGCACTCCAGCTTGTTATACACACTCCTACAGTTCACCACCATTATCTTTATACTAGTACTCTGCTTTACCATCCTACATTGCTTACCTCCTATCTCCACCCCTGCGGCCACATTAATGCTATCCTCTCCATTTCTCTCCCCTTCCGTTTCCTTGCTTCTAACTGATTGCTATTTCAACTACTGCTGCTCTGCCCTGACCCTCCATGCAGCCAGCTACTTCTCTACCTAGCAGATCACATAGAATCCTCTTTCCCTGTTCTGTCAGGTGAACCTGGTCCCCCCCTACACTTTCCCAGCCTACCCATTTCCTACTATCTATAAATGTAGCCCCCAAATCCCTACACACCCTCTCATATACCTCACTCGCAGCCACTGCCTTCCAATAGGATACTCCTTTCCTAACCAGCATGGCGCTGACTACTGCCTTAGCTCCAGGGAACTTCTCCCACACTTTCGTCAGCAATCCCCTGAGGTCCCGCTCTACCTCCTGCCCCACCTCCCTATGAGCCAGGTCATTTCCCCCTACATGAATGAGAACAACCTTTGCCACGCTGCTACCTCTCGTACCACTAACCCTTTCCTCCAAATCCCTGGTATTTGCCCTTCCAATTGCTGCTTTATATGTAATTTCCTTCCTGATATTCCTTAGCTCCACCCACTTTACAATAGAGCTGCCTAGAAAAACTACCTCTGGCTCCCTTCCTACAACCTGTTTCTGCTTTGTGGCTCTTCCACCCACCTGCCTACCCTTGTCTCCGGCCATTTCAAAGCTGCCGTTTCCATGGCAGTACTCAAAATTTATTTACTATACTTTGTACTATTCTTTTAAGCCAACAAAAATATTTCATCATTAATTATCTGGCCTTTCTGATACCATTCAATTCCTAAGCTGCCTTTACAGTGGCAGAATTCAAAATTCATTTACTGTACTTTGTTTCTATTCCGTATGATGTAACAACAAAATACATGGCCTTTACCATGCCAAGACAAACACAAAGATCGATTAAAAATATCTGTAAAACAAACCAACACTGCACGATACTTTCAAATCGAGCTGCCAAAGGCCATGAAGCAGTGGAAAAACACCTTAAAAGGATTGTACTAAATTGTTCACCATAGAAACACGGCTGAACAAAGGCGACTACTAGAAGCAGCTAAAACTTGGAATACTTTCTTTTACAAACATGTAAACTAAACTGTGCCTTCGTTACTGGCTTTTAAACCTTGAAAATCTTAAAATTTAATAAGGCACCGCCACGAAAATTCTCACCTAAACATTTCACACAAAAATTCAAAACAATCACCTTTGGCCCATACATTAAAAATTTAACCAATTTATAACCCAAAACATTATTTTCTATCAATGGGTTGAACAGTGCAACTGCGTAAACCTTATAGCAGGGCAAGGTTAAATGTGCCCGCGTCAATCTGTGCCATATTTGTCTGCTCACACCGGCAATGCAAAACCGGGAGATATTTTCAAACTGCACACTTTCAAATAGGCCATGAAAACCCAAATTAATTACCCAATTGACTTCCAGTAAGCAATTCCAAAATGGACAGTTACGACTTCACTGCAAACTCAGTTAACCGAAACTGAATTTAATTCTGGGCAACCAAAAATCCAAATTTTGAAAGCAAGTGAACAATCTTATTCCTAGCCCAGAATTACATTAATTTCTTAACTCTTTACACCATTATTACTTTAAGAAACTCTTTCAGCTGCTGAACCCACCTTTTTGTTGCCTAAACATAGAGACAGACAATGCAGAGGGCAATGTCCAAATGTCGTCAACCGGATCAAAGTCACCTAGGCTAAGGCAGGAGGAGAAATAGGCCGACAAAAATTAGTGTTAATCACGGGTAACAATCCAGGAGGGGGCCTGACAAGTGCGCACATTAAGGATGCAGGAGGGAGGGAAACACGAGAGGGGGCAAGGTAGGAGCGGGGAAGTGGACACTGAGATCAGACCCACAGAGTGATAGTGCTATAACAAAAAAGATGCACTGCAGACAGTACATGCTGCGTAATCACCTGCCCAAAAAAGGGGGTCCTCAAGCCTCAAAACTCAGTTCAGTCAGTCTGTGAAAATACACAAGGCATACACAACACAGCTCCGATTAATGTAAAAATATACAGACAGATCACTGAAGAAACAGAAGAAGGAAAAGGAAGAATATCTTGACAATTCACACAGTTCGAAGAAAATACATGATACAATACAATCAGTAGAACTAGGAAATCTTGAAGTAAATGCTGTACATACAAGTAATATACATCTTGATGCAAACAAGTCGCTAAATGAGTAGTGCGAAGCAGTTCCCTGGAACACTGAGAAGTTCGAAGCGGAGACAACACAGCTATGAATGCGGAGCTAAGCGCCTGATAGTATGCAACTCTTCAAGTAGAAGAGGCGAGGAAGAAGCATCGGCAGCAGCACGCAGGGAAGAACTTAATTCAGGAACAGCGCCAACGAGCCACACTCAACACCAGGCCGATTCACTGGTAGAATAAGAAAGAAACAAACAGGGATTACAAAGGGAAATAAGGATGCGATGCACTGTCAGTTATAAAATATACTGACACCAGGAGGAAAAATAATACCTAAAATTAGAACCAAGGATGAGAAATATATCTTTTTAGGTCCTGTCATCCACAACAAAGAGTGCAAGAACTATATTTTTATCTAAGTGATCAGCAACATTGCGTTTAGCTAATTCAAGATGGTGAGCGACATCGTCAAGGAGACGACTCTGCTGAGCGAGAACCAGGGAGGGCGAAACAGGTACATTCCAAATGTTAAGCAAAGGATGGGTTAATTCACAACCTAAAAAGGGTAAGGAAGGTGAACTCCCCGTGGAATTGGGAACCGCACTATTAAAACCAACACTAATAAAATCAACATCCCTATCCCAAAGAGTATGATCACTACTATACAAAATGGTTAAGGCAGCCGTGATGTTCTTATTAAAGCGTTCTACGTGGTTCCCTTTAGGAACGTAAGGACTGGAGGTATAATACTTTATGGACAAACAGAAGCACATGTCCTTGATACAAACCGATTGAAAATAATGAGCATTGTCAGTTACAATTTCTGCAGGAGCACCAAAAATTGTCCGAACTTGTTCTGAATGAGCCTTAACTACTATAGGAGCTTTCATATTACGAAGTGGAAGAAGATTGAAAAATTTAGTAAACGTGTCTAGAATTATTCAAATGCAAACATTACCTTTACGTGAACAGATCTAAGGACCAAAAATATCTAAATGAACTACTTGCCAAGGACATTGGGGAACTTGAAATGTGACCTGGCCAAAATTAGTTTGAGGAGCCTGTTTACATCACTGGAAATCATGACAGGAGCGCTTATACAGAGTAACCCCATCCTTCACAGAAGGCCAGGCAAAATGAAAAATAATTTTCAAAATAGTTTTCTTTATTTCTAAATGGCCACCAAACAAAGAGTCATGGAAATATTTTAATACTAAAAGCCGCAGTTTCTCGGGAACCACAATTTTATGTGCGCGCCCCGATTTACCACTAAACTATAATAAATTACCTTGAACCACATAAGAACACGAAACCCCAGTAGCTACATCTCTTTTAAATTGTTGACACCTGGGATTTTGATTTTGCACTTCACACAAATGAACAAAAAATTCTCGAAGCCTGTATAAGATTTAAATCAGCAGGGGAGTCAGGTTCAACAGGTTCAAAGTCAGCTGAATCAAACATTCTTGATAGAGCATCGGCTACATGATTCTCAACTCAATGAACATGATGGACTTTAAAGTTAAATTGCGATAAACATAATACTCATCTACCTAATTTGCCAAGTTGTTGCGGGTGAGCAAGCACCCAACTCAATGCCTGATTGTCAGTAAAAAGATTGAACTGTGCGTGCTCAATATAGGCAACAAAACGTTTCATGCCAAACAAACAAGCAAGGGTTTCCTTCTTGTACGTCCCTAAACTACGCTCGTGCTCAGTAAGTGAACGACTATCAAAGGCCACTGGGGCAATGCTGCCCTCCACCCACTGTCTAGGGCTGCGCCTAAGGTGAGAGAAGATGCATTGACTTGGACTATTAAACGACGATCAAAATCAGGCAAAGATAAAACAGGCAGAGAACTAAGTATCTTCTTCAACTGGCAAAATGCCTGTTCCTGTTCTGAGCCCCACGAAAACTCAACCCCTTTCCTTTTTAAATAATTCATAGATGCAGCGATCTCAGAAAAGTGTGCTATGAATCTGGCGTAATACCCCATCAAACCCAGAAATTTTTACACTCCCTTAAGTGTACGAGGCCATGAAAAATTAACAATTGTAGCCACACGCTCAGGATTTAACATCAATTTGCCCTTGCGAATAACATATCCTAGAAAATGTGACTTTATGTCCACATAAGGGAACCTTATCCGGATTGATCGTTAAACCAACTTTTCTAAATTTACCCAAAACAAGATGTAAATGCTCCAAATAAGAATCCAGATCATCGCTGTAAACAATCTCGTCATCAATGTAATTGAAAACAAAACTTATATTTAAAGTCAGCCAGGGCATGATCTAGCATATGTCATAGGTATTCTGGCAAATTAGTACTGATTCCATGGACTGCCAAAAGCCGTGTATTTATGACATGATGGATCCAAGAGCCAATGATGGAAGCTATTGTTTAAATTCAATACTGAATAAACTTTTGCGCAATCATGATGTTGTAATGCACAGTCTACTGTGGGAAAGGGTAAGGGGTCCTTATAAATATTTTTATTAATTAAGGAGTGGTTGACAACCAACCGGTATTTATCACCATCCGTTTTTCACACCAGAAATCAGGGCGGACAGTAGTGAGACATGGAAGGGACAATGACTCCTGCTTGCAAATGCTTCTGTTTGATTTTGCAGAAAGCCTGCAATTTCAGAGGCGGACGCTTAAAATAACGGTCTCGGACAGGGGTATTGTCGGTCAAGACGAACTTATACCATAATATGTCATATTTACCTATTTTATGGGTTATAAATCACTATACTCCTCACAAAGCCGATCTATTTGTTTCTGAACACTATTATCATGACAGTCCTCTAATACTACCTGCTCTCAGTCTGATCACAAAAAACTCCAGTGACCCAGACTTATCTTAGTACTGGGGGTAAATCCAAATGACAATTTGAAATCCTGGAAATTGATAGAAGCACAAGTACACCTAAGAAATTCAAGGCCTAAAATGAGATCATGATTCAGGACTGGGAGAATCCAGAACGGAAATGTCCAAGAGAAACGACCGACCTTCAAGTGTAAGTTAATAACATAAACACTTTTCAAAACCTCGCCACTTGCGATGGACAATTGCGAAGCCTTAACTCGTTATATACAGGCAGGTGAAAGCACCTTAATAGAAATGAGCCTTTTCAAAAAACCCATTTGGTAACACAATGCATGTCACCAGAATCAACAAGTGCCTGATACAGTGTGCCTGCATAAAAAACGTGGACAACACACTTTTGTACTGTGTACAGATTTTTTGTACAAGGGAAAAGCGACGGGAAACACTGCTCACATTGCTCGTCCATACACATTTCCCTGAAACGTGCACTTAGAACTGGCATGGCCCGACTGATTACAACGAAAGCACTTGCGTTGTACAAAGGGCACCCATCACTGAGGACATTCATTGCTCACATGGCCTTTATTGGAACAATTCGCACAACAGTGATTGCCATTGTCGTGACATCCGCTGCCCGGCCAGCTGGTGGAGCGGATGGCGTTATCGGGGGAAGATTGAGCGATACTCATATGCAGCGCTAAGCCGGCCTTCAATCTCAACAGCAAGAGCCCTTAGCTCGGCAATCGAACAGGCTGCACGCACATGCGAGGCAATATTCTCCAGTATTATATTGACTAATTCCATCTCAGGGATGTCCAAACCTAGTGCTCGCAGATGAGTGATTATTGACTTCACAAACTCCATAAGATCTTCTTCGGGTCTATGAAAATAATAAATGTAATCCCATGATCTAAAACCATTTTATGAAATTGATAAAAGGAACTGTTTGCATCATTGATTTCTATTACAAGCTGTAATTCCTAGCCCTCACACTTAACTGACAAAGTGCGGAATAACATTTTATCTTCACAAATATGTAAGTCAATAAATTTGGCTACGGCTATGAAGAATATTAAAACCGTGTGCGGATTTGTTAACGACAGGATGGGAACATTATGTGAATGCTGATAAAGAAGTTTACAGGAAAAGGAATTCTCACTCACCAGAGATGCCGTCTACAAAACTGCCCTCATGGGGACGGTTACGCCAAAAGGCAACTGCGATTTGCCAAAGATCCGAAACTGCGGCTTCAGGTGAATTGGGCAGGGAGTGGTCCTGGAGAAATGTACACAACTCCTCCTTACGGAGTGTGTACTGCCAACCAATGTTCTCAGCCATAGTACATGCAAAGAAATACAAGACAACAAGCAGTAACAAATTATACAACACACAATTTAAACGTAAAATAAATGGCGTAGAAAAAACCCTAAGGAAATAGCTTGAAAGAATGAAAGTATCAAAAAATCTATGAGTGAGAGTAGCACAGATTTTTGTGGTATGTTCACACCACAAAATTATTAAATACAAACACAGAAATTAAAAACCAGTAATAAATTTTGCCTTCCTTGTACCATGTAATTTCAAAGCTATGATAGGATTTAAAATTAATTTACTGACCTTTATACTATTCTTTAGAGCCAACAAAAATATTTATTTTATTATCGTTTATAGAACTCTTGCCTTTCTAACACCATTTACTTCCTAAGCTGTCTTTACATTGGTAAAATTCATTTACTGTACGTTGTTTCTATTCTGTATGACGTAACAATGAAATACATGGCCTTTGCCATGCCAAGACAGACACAAAGATCCAGTAAAAATACCTATTAAACAAACCACCACTGCACGGCACACTCAAATCCATCTGTCAAAGGCAGTGAAGTGGTGGAAAAACACTTAAAAGGATTGTACTAAATTAAGCACCAAAGAAACTTGGCTGAACAAAAGTGACTACTACAACCAGCTAAAATAATATTTTCTTTAAAACTTGGCATACTCCCAGAAAGTTATAAAAGTGAATTGAAGGGAAATGGGGTGCTACAAAAAGTTCCTGTGTAATTGCTTGTGTTCTTTTTTTGTAGTTTTAGGCATTTGGTTTTTGTGGTTTAGATTGTAAATGCAACTGTAATTATTGGTAACTAACATCATAAATCTTCTCAGAACTGAAGTAGAGATGGTGGTAATAGTATTTTAGAAAACACTTTCCTGAGTGTGGTATATTGGGTGAAGAAGCTTTTTCCTTCCCAAAAAATATAACATTTCTAATAATTTTCTGCATTGACTGTGTATTGTTTGGTTGCTTGCCCTACTTCCTGCTGTCATTTTATTGAATTTGAAAATTGCAGCCACTTTCATTTAACCCTGCTTTTAAACTGTTTTCATGCACTGATCAATGGGTGTCTGCACAGTAATCCAAAGTACAAACACTGGATATAAATATCAGCCAACAGTCACGCCAGTCAACCCTGCTAACATAAGTTTACATCGTGTGGATTTGGGAAAATTTAACACCACTAATGCCATAGATGGTGTAATGTATAATTTAATGTGGTTAGTCCTGAGGTATTTTTCGAATGCAGTTCAAAGTTTACATGTTATAGCATCAGCTTGACCTACCTCAAGTGAAATTAAGTATTTGTTTGCAGAACTTGCAAATGTGGTATTTGTTTACAGTCAAGAAAATGGAAAAAGTTAGGAAACATTCAGGTTATATTGCACGATGTATCCACATAAGAAACATCTTGCTGATATTGTGTTTCTAGGACTTCTGTAAGGGTTACAAGACATAAGGCAATTTCCACAACAGTTTCTTGAGTGTGTGGCCAAAAGGTCTTCAGTAATCACTGAAGCAGTAGCATGTAAAGTGGATGCCTCATACAGTACTGTTTAATACTACTATGGGATCAACAACTGCACACCTATCATCCATAGAAAGTTTGTGCCTTTAATCCTGTTGACTTATCTCACATTGCGTTAGAGCAGTGGTTACTGCAGTGCTGCACGATTGATCTTCACTTTCCTGCAAATGTGCTTTTCACTGATGAAACCTGTTTTACAAGAGAGATGGATGTGTAATGATTGGAGTAGTCACGTATGTACAAATGTAAAACCCTGTATTTCTGTGCTACATCATGGAAAGCCATCAATTAAAATTTGTGGCAGGCATAGTCCCTGTAATTAGTTAATAAGCCCCGAGTTATTAGAATATGTCAGTGCATGTGCCTAACATTATGGGCCCTAACTCCTTTTGCATGTTTTGCTCCTAAACACCCGACTCACACTTTCTGTGAAAAGTGAGAGGAAGTGGAGGTTCGGTTTCTTGGCCAGCTTTTTCACGTGATCTAACCCCCCTTCCTCATGTTTATTTCTTTTGGGTTCATGGAAAAAGTCATGTTTATGAGACACGTGTAGAAAATGATGACTCCCGATAAGGAACTTAGCAGGCCATTACATTGTTAGAACAACTGTAGGGATATTAAATGAGATGTGACAGAACTTACTGTGAGATTCTAATGCATGGATCAGAGCTGGGGGATGCTATTTTGAACAGCTGTTGTAAATGTGTTCTCTATAACTCTGTGATTGAATTATTAAATCTACAAACAGTTATTAAGTTTCTTATTCCACTTTACCAGGCATCTCCAAATGGTTTTGGTTTGTAACTTTCAAAACAGGCATTTCCAGGGTAGTCCTTATCTCAAATTAATAATTTTTCCCCTTTTTCTCATCTATAAAATGTTTTATCATAATCATGAAAATGCACTGTATATCAGATATACTGTTAATTTTTGTTTAAATCTAGATTAGTAGGTATTGTATTCTGTAATGTTGTATTTCAGATGCAGGAATACTGCTCAGCAACTCAGTTATGAGGAAAATAGCCACAAAGTTAGATTGGTGTGTGAAAAACGTATTATCGGACTCTGATAATAATGTTGGTAAATGTGTGCTTCATGCTACAGGGATTCCATGCGGAAGTGAAATTCAAGTAAGTACTTGGGTTTTATTTGTCATAGTTTGCATGAATGTACGGTTTTCATAAAAAAAATTCACATATTGCATAAAGGAAAAAATTTTTTTTATAGAAAACCTAGTGTGTGTGATGTGTTACAACATTTTTTAAAATATGTGATTATAGTATTCTGTAAAAAATTTTTAATTGCATGATAATTTTGTCATTCAATTTAATATTTTAGTAAATAATATTGGTGCTTTCATATTTTTACCCACGGGCATCATGGCCAGGAGGAATAAGTGGGCGTATCCCCTCCGATAATTCAATTTAACATATTTTTCCCAGTAATAATAATATAATAATAAAACATCTTTATTTTTTGTGGTGAAGTTAAGGTATTTTACAGTTAACCAATTTGCATAATAAAACATAACACTTATTTTTTTTAAAAGATAAAGTAATAAAACAATGACACAAAACTTAATGTCTAATATAAACTTAGAAAGAAGCTTATATGAAATAAATAAAAGCAACATACATAAAATAATAATTACATGAATAGTGAACTTAGACAGTTTCTCTTTACACATACACGCGTACACAAAACCACATACACACATGACATATATTCATATACATATAATTGTACTATTTATAAAAATAAACTACAAGATAACATCAACTAACAAAAATTTGAAAACTGTAATTTATTGTAAGGATTACTTAAGGAAAGGAAATCATAGTAAATAACTATTTAAGCACGGGAAAAAGACAATAAAAATTTATGTATATAAGGCATTACAAATTATAATATAAGACGTCTAAAATTGTCAGTTACCTAAGAATATACATAAAATGAAATATTAATGCAACGTTACTCGCACATGCTCATTCACACATCTACATACATTAACAGTACATTTAATTAATTAAACAGTAACATAAGCATCAGAAACATCACTACAGTTGCATGGAGCAGAAAGCTAATAAGTTACAGGTATTATAAAAGAGGAACCTCCACAATAAATATTGTTCATATCAAACCCACATTTCAAGTTCATTTTAATATTTATAGCATGACCAAGCTGTTGCTGCATAATTTTTTGAATTTAGTAATTGAAATTCTATCTCTTGTTTCCTGAGGTAAGCAATTTCAAAGTTTTGTTGTGGAGACGATGAAAGGTGAAGCGAAACATGAGTTTCTGTTTTGGTACTAGATGCTGGGTAGTTTTAATTTAATATAAAATTAATTTCATAGAAAATTAATTTAGGGACAATTGTTATTGAAAATGTAAGATCACGCATTAAAAAAATTCTGTTTTTCTACTATATTTAAATGTGTTATGGTCATAGTAAAAATAGGATGTTACGTATATCTGTCTTCTAACGAGCGACTGATAACACCATACAATTAATCCTGTCAACTAAAATAATCCAAAAAAGAGTATGTTAAGTATCAGAAAATATTTCTCCAGGAGGATAGAATGGACAAGCTATTTTGTGCCCACAAACACTCATACGATTATAACTACAAAATATGCACTCACCATTGCTATCTATGAAATTTGATACTGTTTCTATATTGTATCAATTATTTCTGTATTGATGTGTGTACCATTTTTATTTTATATTACTGAAAGCTTGTTTTCCCATATGTAACTAATTCTAAAATCTTCACAAAATGTTATAAAGTTGTAACAAATTCAGTTGCAAATAAAAAATAAACAAATTATGCAATATGGAAGTAAAAAAAACCTTCACAGCCTTCGAACCATAGTAGACAGTAGAAACTAAATACAAGTTTGCAAAGTTGTAATCACGAAAAGAGTTGTGCTCATGCCCAGGTTGTAATGAGCCATGCTTAACAAAAATCACTGATCATACTACAATAGTAAAAAATTGAGGTTGAGAAACAGAAGTTAGGTATTGAGTTCCCGATTGTTAGCATTAGTAGTCTTGAGTATTTGGTTATGTAAGGCAAAGCTATCAGAGGTCATGCTAATAATGAAAGGAATTTCATGGAATTGTTAAATGTTCAAATCAAAGACAAGCCATCTTTTAGAGACTGGCTTCAGACAGAACAAAATTACATATATCATGCTATACAAAATGAAATCATCCAGATCTCTAGGAAATAAAGTAGTTACGGCTATCATAGAAAGAATTCAGTCGAGCAGCCCTTTGGTTTATTCCATGATCTCGGATGGTACAAAATATATTTAGGGAGATAAGCAAGAGAGTGTCTGTATTGGTTTGTGTGATAAAAATTCAGATCCCAGTGAAAGATTTATTGCCTTCTATGAAACTGCTCTTACTGTTGGAGAAGCCATAGGTAGCATCATTAATTTGCGATGCTCTCATTAGACTGCAGCTGACACTTGGAAATCTTCAGGTACAAACTTATGATGTAGCTGCAAACATACATGGGGCCAATAAAGGTGCTCAGACTATTATAATTGTGAAACAACCTTTAGATAGTTACATTCTCTGTGGGTCACATTGCTGTAATTTAATAATGGAGAACTGCAATTGTTCCAG
This sequence comes from Dryococelus australis, assembly GCA_029891345.1. Taxonomy (NCBI): domain Eukaryota; kingdom Metazoa; phylum Arthropoda; class Insecta; order Phasmatodea; family Phasmatidae; genus Dryococelus; species Dryococelus australis. The sequence continues at coordinate 52,483,644 of CM057009.1, read as the reverse complement.
GACTGTGAGAAATGCTATGTAATAGGCAAATCAGTTGGGAATACTCTTTTGAAAAATGAAAGCTAAATCTGCATTCACCCAAATCCATGAAAATGCATTCTAAGGACCTGTTGAAAATCTTTCCAAGATTAAGCCACTTTGACATACAAAATGGCTATGCCGTAAATCACAAATAGAGGGATTTGCGAAAAGGTATGGCCTTGTTCTTGAAACATTAACATAACTGTAAGAAAATGGTTGCGAGGGAGCTAGCAGTCTACTCAGTATATTTGAAAATGGAGAAAGGTATCTTGGTTTGATCGTGGGTAAAAAGATAATTGATCTTCTTGAACTGTTGAATAAGTCTTTCCAGAGGAAGAATAATACTACAGCTGGCGTTAACAAAACTGTTGAAACTTTGGTTGATGGTTTGAATAATCTATGATATGAAGAAAAGTTTTCGTCTCTTGTGAAAGACATGAGAATATCAAAGAGCTAGAATTGAAATATGTGACACTTCCAAGATATAGGAAACTGTCAAAAATATTTATGAAACTGGTGAATTGCGTGTGATGCAGTTGTGTGAAGAACACTACCGACAAGAGTACTTTGAAGTCATAGACACAGCTGTGGTGTGACTTAAAACACCAATGCTCAAGCAGTCTGCCCATCGACCAGCTGTAAGGCAGAAAGAAGTTTTAGTGTTCTTCACAAGCTCAAGACATACCTGCAGACAACTATGTCCCAGAAAAGGCTAAATTATGTCATAGTGTGTTATGCACAGAAACACACTATGTCCCAGAAAAGGCTAAATTATGTCATAGTGTGTTATGCACAGAAACAAGTTTTGGATGGCTTTGATGTGAAGAGGGTTGCAAAAAAGTTTTTTTTTCTTTTGTAATAGTCACTTAAGGAGGAATATTTTTGGGTCAGTTTGGGAGTAAATAAATTGTTTAATTTTTTCCTTTTTAAAGGCAATACATACATTAAATGATGAATCAACTAGGACAAATTCAATGTAACAACATTTGTAAGAAATTGTAGCATTTTAATGTAGCTATATACTATTTGTCTTGAAACTTTTAGTGAATCAGAGGAAATGTTGAGATACCCCACAATAGTAATTGCAATAATTCTAGGATGAAACAACAAAATTATGTGCGTATGACATGAATAATATGACACTGAGTTTAGATAAACTTATAATTTAATTATTTGTATATGCAACAAATGTAAAATTATTGTATATAATTATGCAATTTGTGGACATATCTGCTGTAACAACATATAATAATTTATATTACAAATAAAAAACTCAGCATTCATCAGATTTGAACTTAATTTAAATGTCCATCACGAATAAAAATGTTTGTAAGTTGTGCATGTATGCATTTAAGTATGTAGGTATGTTGTACATACTAGATACCTTATGTATGTAGATACATATTTACTTTTTAATTAAATACTTTTATTTGTATATTTTATTTCATCCCCTTTTTTTTCACTTTCCCCCCAAAAGTATTTTGTCTACCATTGGTGTCCCCCCCCCCCCTTTTACCATATAAGATGCTGGTGATGCTCATGGTTTTACAAAAAAGTGTTCCTGTGACATTCAGACATATTTATTAAGTTTTCATCTTGCTGCCTGTTTTATTAGTGATTGATGTAAATGAAATCATGGATAGTCCCCCTTCTGAGAATGTATATTTTATACTCTACCAATCACCTATAAACCAAACCTTAAAGATGCTTGTCACACTTCAGGGACCTGCAGCTTTTGCAATTTTGATCAAGTAATTCTCACTACTTGTCATTAATTACAATGGCTATTCAGGAAAAAAGTTTCCCCATTTTTAGTTCTGGAGAACATGTAGAAAATTGGTGGACTGTCAATGTGTTGTTTTTACACAGACATCCATCCTTGTTTGTAGAGTGATATACAACCATCATGCTGGCAGCACAGGCACAATGTTGTGTTAAGGACAGGCCAATTGAAGACTGGATGCCTGGTGCTGGCACAGTGCTATGTTGCAGACAGGACAGTGGATCAATGCGTGCCCAGCAAGCATTGAGAATGGATGCATATTGTAACCGTGGACAAAGGATGAAGTGCAAGCTGTTGTTTGTTACAAATGGGCACGTGGAACTCCTGGTACAGAAATACATTCCTATTTAGTAGAAGTGCATGGTCCTAACATTTCGACACAAATGGTGCAGTGGTATTGCCAGCATGTTCCAATTAGGACATATGAGTGTGTTGAATGTTGCAAGACCTGGCCACCCAGCAACAGCTATGATAGAAGACCATTACTATACAAATGGATGAGCTGATACAAGACAGGCATGTGGCAGTGGATCACTTCATCACTGAAGTTGGTGTCTGCCATTGATCAGCCCACAAAATCATCCTTGACATCTTGCAATACCATAAAGTACCATTACAGTGGGTGTCTTGCCACCTCAAACGAGACCACAAGTCACAAAGAATGGGAATAAGCCTGAACCTTTTCTTGGGCTGTGAGATGGAGGGAAATGAATTTCTGTTCTGAACTATAACTGGAGATGAGAGCTGGGAACACCATTTCAGCCTGACTCAAGTCCGTCTCCACAGCATGAAAGCATACAACATCCTTTGTCAGAAAAAAGTTAAAGACAATGCCCTCAGCAGGCAAGATGCTTTTCACAGTGCTTTGGGATGCTGAAGGGGTTTTGTTGGATTTTTTGGAGAAAGGAGGATGGGGACGAGGGAAGAGGAGATCCATCAATGCTGAATATTACTGCAAGACACTGATACTACTAAAAATTAAATTTGATTGAAGAGGCCTGGCCTTATCACAGAAGAAGTTATCCTTGTGCGTGACAACATGAGACCCCACACGGCAGCTGCAGCAGTTAACCATATTGCGATCTTCGATTTGGAGTGCCTGGGCCATGCCCCCTATAGTGCCAACCTAGCACCAAGTGACTTCCACTTCATCCCTGCATTGAAGAGGATACTAGGAGGGCACCATTTCACCACCAATGAAGATGTTGAAACAGCCACACAGACATTCATCCATACCCAGTATACAGACTTTTACCAACAGGAATTTTTCATGCTCGTGAAGTGGTAAGACTATGTAGAGAAATTAATGACTAGGGTTCGTATCTCCCTACATCATTATGTGGCTTATCAGTGAAGTTTTCTGCAGATTGCAGACTGTCTTTGTAAAACCATCTTTCCTTCAGTTTATGTGGCTTACCTCTAAACTTGGGGCATAGGATAAACGTAACACCCACTGATAAAATATTCTTTATGTGCCTTGGTGTGTCAGCTCTCTTTATAATTTGCTTTGAACACTGCTGGACCTCACTGAAACATTGCTGTTGTAACATTGCAGTTTTTAGGGGTTATGTTTAACGTTGATCATAGATATTTTAATTGTATATGATTACAGAGTACTTGTGTATGTTGTCACTTTCTCTAATATAATTTCCAAATTACGCTATATTATACGAGTTAACAGTATAATCTTTGTTTATTTTAATATTTTTAGGACATGGAGATCATGTGTAAGTATTTTTCATTTTGTTCCTATAGGGTGGTCACCATTAAATGCTTATTAAACAAAAGTACTAAATAAAACTATCCGGGTTGTCTCTCATCTCGCCATTGCTGTTTGGTGGAGAGATGTGTCATGGTTAAACGACAACCAATCGGAGGACAGTAGACAACATAAGTAAGGCAGAAGTAAAATATAACTATTTTTTTCTGGCAGAATAATTTTCACCACCTCCAAAGATGGACATGTGTAGATAAAAGGAAATATAATTTGTGAGAAATAAGTGCTGCAAGATGTTTGGAAAGTTTATTAATTGATTATGTTAAACAAGTTATAATTATTGAATTTTTTTTAAGGAGACATAAATAATAGTTGAATTTGTTTGAGAAGATGAAATAATAATTTGTGTAATGTGTTGGAGAAGATGAACGAAAATAAAATGGTGAAAAGAATTTTGACTTGCTAATTCTACATAAGGTCTTCATTCCTGAGTATATTGAAACGTTACAAACGGCACCCAACGTGATAATTGTACATTTGTGATTTATCTGAATTGTAACACTGTGTTGTCTCCATACCTTCAACAACCACGAGACATGACCTGAAGTCATAACTGATGGCACTTCATACGTTGACACCTGGTGTCTGAACATGTGGTGTTCAAGAATAAGTGCAGGATCACTGCGTTGTCTCGACTGGTGCCAAACCCTGCTGCGACCATCATTAGCATTAAGACGAAAACAGAACTCGTCATAGAACACAACTGCATTGCCATTCCTCTGTTTAATGTTGACATTCCTGGCACCACTGATGGCATGCCGCACAAGGCCAAGGGGTCAAGGCAAATGGTGCATGTCAGATACGAGTGGAGAGGAGAGATTTGGGCATCTCTTAACATTGAAGTCTTGAGAACTGATGAGGGTGAAGTGAGATGAACATGGAGCAGCGCAAGAATACAAGGGCAGGGAAAATGGGAGATCCCTGAAAAAATCCTCCGGCCAGCAGCATTGTCCGGCACAATTCCCACATGTGAAAATCAGGGAGCAACCCCACTGGGAATCAAACCCAGTTTGCCTAGTTGAGAGGTGAGTAATGTGACCACTGTACCAACATGGTCCGTATGTCAGATAGGACTATATTCTCAATGTGTAGTGTGTCTGGCAGAACTAGTACTTAGTTTGTTACGTATAACCTGTACGTATACACTTCTACACGCATTGTGTCACAGTGGTGACTGCACAGCCAAGATGAATGCTATATTACAAGCCAACCATCCGGCTTCATGCAGTCTGACCATACGACTTTGTTTAAATGGGTCTGGGTGTTGGTATTATTTGTGAGCATGATACCATGGCATACAGATCTGCCTCTTAACACATTATTATGCTTTTCCAGCTTTTTGTATGTCCCTTTTGAGCACTGGGTACTGGCCACAAGCATCCTCTATATCACATGTTGCATGGATGATTTTGCAACATCACTCTAACCATTTGCATTATGCCATTGGTACTGTATTTGGTGCTGATTTTATTGCAAATTGGCAATACCTTATGTGTGTAGCGATTTCCATGTCCAGCAGTGTAGTACAAGTGGTAAATGTTTGCAACCACATGTGTGGAGTCTGTGTCAGTGTGTTTACCTCATAACTGCGTGTTTATGTAGTTAGTGGCAATATATTCACTTATAAATTTACATCCTGTGTAATTGTCTTTCAGTCTGTAACATGGTGATCTTCATAAATTTTTTGTCTTCAGTTTTACCTCAGCTTGATTCATCCAAGGAAACTGAACTATTTTTTGCAACTTTGGGTTTTCACCACTGGCCATTTTCCTCACAGTCTGAGTGAAGAGGTCTTGAGATCTGATGAGAGTGAAACGAGGTGAGTATGAAGCAATGCCGGAATGCAAGGGTGGGAAAAATTGGAGTTCCCAGAGAAAACCTGCATACCAGCAGCATCGTTTAGCACAATTCCCACATGAAAAAATCTGGGGGCGACCTCACCCCCAGATTGTTGCATTGTTGAGTAAAACATGTAAAGTGTATGTCAATTACATGTAATTTGGGTTCCATAATCACATTAAATCAAAATTACTAATCCCACTGAACACAAATTTACTAGGGGCATGATAATATTGGCTGTACATACTACTAAATGCAATAGTGGGGAGGGCTATGAAGATCAGAGTAATTGTGGGGTAAAATTTATGTAAATTACATATTATTTTGGTTCCTTAACCACGTTAAATGTAAGATCTAACCTTACTTAACCTAACTTCATAATATGTGATTACAGGGGGGGGGGGGAGAGTGCCGACATTAGATAGTGTGTTAGAATGTGTAAAATATAAAATAAGTAAGCTCGTGTCGGTTCATCCACCCACTGTGATCCATCTATTGTGAAGTTAGGTTTAATTGGGTTAGGTCTCCTGCATTTTATATGGCTGGCGGCAGCAGCGTGTAAGCACTTCAGTTCCCACAGTCGTACGAAATACTATATAATACAGTTAACTACACCTACATTCCATTTGAAAACTAGAGAATAAATTATGTTACTCACCTATGTAAGTGGCAAATATAGTTTCTTTTCGATCTATTGCAGATAGCACACATATAGGACATGTTAACATCTATTCAATTTGTGTAAACTCCGCAAACACTTGTATTTCCATATAATAATTATATTATAACACTTCATGTGGAAACAATTACAGAGAAACACTTGTATTTCTGCACAATACTTAGATTTAACATGTCACGTAAAAATAATTGCAAATAAACATTCGTAATAGTACTCGTAAATCACAAGCCTTCACACGGTCAAATTCAATCGTTTTATGAACTTCTGAACATTTCCAGCATATGACTGTAACATGAAATAAGTAAAAATTGAACTGGAAGACGAACATTGTTGCAATGCACAACAATGTTCCTGTCTCTGGCATTGTTATTGAACAAATATTAATGACCTCGCCCTCACTGTCCCGTTCGGGATGCAGCCCACTGATGCTCTGCTTTTGCAGCAACCATGCACGTTCATGTGCCTCGTGTACGGGTCACCATCATCGTTCATGCAGAGATGTGTGTTTGAACCAGATCACAACCTGCCAGACCCTTTGTTCCAAGAGTAAACTCAGCTCAGTGTGTGTATAGTGCTATTCTAACCTGTGCCCCTGAAAGCAGAGTCTAAAATTCACAAGGGAAAGTGTTGTCTCCCTTTTGTTCCCCGTAACTGAGAGGTAAAGAGCCTGCGTGTATGAAGCCACGTGGATTTCAGTTTGATATTGAAAATGAGCCAATAACACTCATATTTATTTGCATAATTTTTCAGTGTTAATATCATGGTTTGTTCATTTTTAACTGGCAATTTTCTTGTTTTTAAAATGTACTAGATTAATACATAAAATATACTGGCAGTTCCGGTGTCCACCATGCCACTTGCCCGAAACTAAAATTCTTTGCTTTATATCAAATTATTTCCATAATTTAATAACATCTTTTTATGTACCAGTGTAATGGTAAATGTTATGTTAATTCTTTTAATAATTTCTATGTGCCTTGCTAGCCTTTTCTGGCTTGTTTTGATAATTCTCTTTTCCGACTGAAAGTATGTGCCCTGTTTAATTTCCCTCTCGATGTTGTTGGGAGATCTTGGTGAGGTAGCTGGATATCTGAGCCACCATCTTCAGTCTGATTCCAGCGGGCCTAGAGGATACATGCATGTCGTGTCGTAGGATCCTTCAACCACTTTGTCTCACCATGTTAGCTGCGGTAGTAAGTCTTTAGTGCACCGAAACCTTTTAACCGTTTTTTGCTCCTCCCATGTACATATCCTTATCTCCGTCAGACTCGCGGCCCCGATATTTCTTGCCGTAATGTCACCACGTGCTTAACAGTACTTTTGCTGCTTCGACCTATGGTAGGCCTAAATGCCATCCTCTCTTCAGACGAGGGTCAATGTGTATTGAGTACTGAGTGTGATGCAGTCAGATGAGAGACGAGATGAACAATGACACAAATACTTACTGGTAATTTGGGCGCCAGTGGTGCTTCCCAATCACCGCACTATTGAGACTCAGGGTTCTCAGGGATGCTGTGGGTTCTGTGTGTCCGTCTCACCTGTGCGAACTTACAAACACCTAGGCAATAATAAACTTTTACTAAACATCACTTGAAATTAACACTTAATAAAATATATGTGGCTAGGACACTGTCACTACTGAATAAAAGAGGTAAGTTCACTGTGAGACTTGTTTTTATTGTTACTATGCATACACATCAATGTGCCAATGACATTATGATAATCTCGGTCATGACTAGCCAATTCGGCTTGGGTGCTCCCCAACCTGCAATTAATCTACTGTAGATGGATGATCTCACAGAGGTGCATGAAAGCACAGCCTTCACAAAGGAAGAGGGCCGACAGCCGCTAGGGTAGACTGGCAGTTTTTCCCTGAAGACAGGACATGGCTGAAGTACAAATGAAACCCTTGGTACATTAACACGTGTGATTACTTGGCATCACTAACGCAAACTCATCGGCACTAGCCCTCCACCACATGGGTAGTGTGGTGATGGCCTATACACAGAGCCGCCTAGGACAGGAATGATTGCACCGTACACAAATCACAAAATTACATAAACCCTCAAAGATACATGAAACAAAATGGGACACAAGATGAGTATTCACAATAAACACACACATGTGTGAAAACATGTTTAAATGGTGCGGATGCCGCTGGATGAAGTTCGTAGCAGACCATGTGGTGCAGGTGAAATTGGCAATATTTCTTCTTGGAAATGGCAAGGTAAATTCGGACAAAATTTTATTCTTGTTGAGAAAATTATTCTCTTTACAATTGAAGCACTTACAGGCGTGTAACATGCCTGATGGTGGTAAAATCAGACATTAACATGACCGTGTGGTCAAGTACAAAACGCATCAATTTACTTGAAATGACACGTAACCCTGACCAAAATTTAACATAGAACCCTTAATAGAATATTGCACATACGATGTTACATAAATAAGCTCTCAAAAGCAATGACGGCATATACAAAGACTTGGCGTCGGTCGGCCGCGTGATTATACGTGATGTTGCCGTAAAATATTCAAACATGAAAAATACCCTCAAATACATACATAAAAACAAAGCCCTTAAAATTGTGTGTAGCAATAATGCAGAAGTTACAATGAAACGCCATAAACATAGGCAGATTGCGCCTGATTCAAGTTGTGCGGGTCGCGTGACCTCTCCAACATCTTTCTGCTCCTTCTCCTTTATTGAGTTAAAAATGCCACAAGGGAGCAATAAATTAATAAAGCGGAAGCATAATGGTGGGGAAAATGTCTGTTAAAACATACGGAAGCAAAGGTCAACCGGTAAACTAAATTAACTATGGAAACCTAAATCAGTGAACAAAAGTTGTAGTGCGTACGTGACAGTGTCTTACCTTGCCAGCTCTCCTCGACAGACTGTCCAGAGGCAAGTGGTGCACGGACCTACCATGGCCGCCTACGGGGTTTACATAAGCGGAAGTGCTATGCACGCCGAGTAAAATATTTTACTATAGAAAATAAAATGGCACAAATGAAATTAATTATTGTTTTACATTTTTATAATTTTCATATGATTTTTCATATTAATTTAGTGTCTCTTTATTGCGGTGTTCATGTTGGAATATTAGTGTTCTTAATCTTGGTGCCGCGGGCACTTTGAATTTTATAACTAAACATTTTTAAAATATCAACAATAACTTGAACATATTTTAAGACCTATTAAACCCTGCAAATACAATATAACACATTTTAAACTGAAAAATAACATTTATGTGATAGTTCAAAATGATTGGCCTCTTTGTGCATGTGCAGGACACGTGATACGTGCAGGACACGTGATACGTGCGTGGTGAGCGCAGTCATGGGCTCTAGCGCCGCTGGCTGTTAGCTGGTTGCAAGTGTAATATTGCTTCTACTAATATATGTTTTTTTTAGAGTATCAGTCTTATTTCTTTGCTTCTGTACATAAGTACCTTTCGGACCTGGCCCACTCCAGGAAACCACGTATTCGAGTGCACTGAACTGGTTAATGTCTGACTTTCTGTCTGTAATTAACATGACTTGTGAGGGTATTGCCACGTGTCTGTTGACCTGCTACTGCCCTGAGAACTAGTGTCCACGTGCTCACCCGTGCTTACATGAGCTGGCATCCTCCAGACAATATTTACAGCTTTCTTAAAATTTTAGTTATGAGCCAGGGTTTATCTGAAATCTGACGCATCTGACTCCTCACCAGTGTCCAGACCACATTAGTATCATAATGATAGACATCAAGTACAAGAAAACAACACTTGAGAACGTTTTGTATATGATATACTATATCTATATTTTTTCTACTAATATATTACATAGTACAATCATCTGTTGAATATCAAGAAGGCAAGCCTTGAAATATTCAACAGAATTAAATGATATTCCGACACTGCTTGATTACAGTGGTTTATAGCTGTATAACCTTAGCACAGTGGCAAAAACATACCCTGAGACTAACGTTTTGTAAATTAAATTTTCGTTTCCAGAGGCATTCTTGCATTAAACATGATTCAGCAACCCGAAAAAAATGTATTTGACATATTTTACGTGTTTTACCGCGTAAACACTCCAATATTCTTAGCCCTCCTCACTATCACATTTCATGGTATATACTGCGAATTATGCGAAGCCCCAACAAAATTCCTATTAAGTGTGGTTAGTAATGACCATATATACCATTTGCAGGTATTATTTGGTTTTTATTCAGTTTTTTGGATAGGCACCTATTCTGGATAATTATCTTTTAATAATACATCCTCTGATTTTCCTATAAGAAACCAATGTAAAGGCCTTTCTACTTATCAAAAACTACGAGTACTAATCATTTATTTCAAAAGATGTATATTTTCTAAAATAAAATATTTTAAAGAACCTGCAATTTTCATGCCAGACATGTTAAACATTGTCTTCGCACAAAAAATTAATTTTTTAAATGCAATTTTGAGTTTGGGATTCAAAATAGGTAAAAATATTTCAAAATTGATATTTTGAGTTCAATGAATTTGAGTTAATTCCCAAGACCATGAAGATTCATAAATTCTTGAACTTAGGTAATGCTCAGTCTGGTTTTGTGTTTTGCCATTACATATATGCAGGGTGTGAAATATAAAACATACAATTGAAAGCTAAAGTAACATGCACATCATTAGTAAAGATTTAAATTTCTCATGAGTTGTATATCAGAACTAATGTAATAATATTGGTGGTATATTAGGTCGAAATATTGGAAACCAATACAAATCCATTGGGTAAAAGTTATTTTTAACTATAGATTTTTAGCAGTACAAATTATGGTAGGCAGTGTAAGGTAATCTAACATTGTTAACCTCACAAAGGTATCCAGGATAAAGAAAAGTTTAAAGAAACTCCATAATTTAATTTCATAATCTTGCATTGTTATTCTTTGTGGAGGAAAATCACTTTTCCTGGCTGGGAAATAATTTTTCTTACATGAGTCAGAAAAAACAATGAGAGAGAGAATTCCTTAGCATCCCCAATTGATTCACGCTTATAGGTAATATCAGTATAGATGCTGTTTGTGGTGAATTGAACACTTCTTAGATCAATCTTTCGAAAATGTCAATGTCCTTATTTGCATAGATTTTAACTGGCACACTGACAATCATGCGCCTGGTAAAGTTGATAACTATGGAAGGAAATTAGTTCCAGTTACATGTTTTAACATTGAATAAATTGTGTTAGGTGAGCGTATATAAATACTGAAATTATTATTATTTTTTTTTTTTTATGGATATAAGTAATACAAGTACAATACACATTGGCTAATGATCAGACCCATGGCATGTTAATTTTAAATTTGGTGGAAGAATACTTAATTTACATACGAGTATGACTTAAGTAGAGCTTTCAAAGTGCGCAGTTTACTGTGAAGAGCCGTTAACAAAATACACTTGCTTAAAAAGACAGAACAAAGTAACTCTTTTATCCGGTGTACCATATTAATTGGAATAGCCAAAATAAACCATGCTGTTCACTTCCTCGAGAGATAGCATGGATAGATTTTTGTACATTTATTTCATATTCATAAAATAATATTTCGATCAATGAAAAATATTTTCTTTTACGCAGGTTGTTTAAATGTTTGGTTAGATTTTTGTTCCTATTTTGTTACAATCTTTATATACAAAAATGTTAGCATCCAAAGTATTTTGGTAGTACACTCATGTTTGAGCAAAGAAAAGAAGCTTGTGTGATGAATAGTGATAGAGAAGAAAGCAGTAAATATTTTTTATTTCCTCTTTCTTTTCTCTTTGAATATTTGTGTGTGTTTGTGTTCATAAAAGCAAAGGTTAGATTGGCCTACAAGTGACCATTGATTTACAATAACTTAGTGGTGTAAAAATTTATCAGATTGTTTAAGATTATTGTTATTGTAACTGAAATCAACTGCATCTAACCAATCAGAGTAGAATACTTAAAATTAGAAAATACTTTTTACAACTACAGAAATTTTAATTCAAGAATAGGCTGTAGTTATTTTCAGGGTTTTGGTTATCTGGATAGACTTGAGATTGCATAATTCATACTGCTTGAAAATGAGTTACTGTGATTATGGTATTGTTGACTCTGCTAATGCAGGCCAGCCCAGAGTGGGAGGTGGGTGGAAGTGCTCTTTTCTGAGTCCCATTTTGTGAGGAGCCCAATGAGGTGAAAATTAAAGAAACACATCTACACAATTATGATAAAACATTAAGTGCATCAGTTTTCACTGACTGACTTCACCATGCGATCCTGTACAAACCCAATGACAAACAAGCACTCGGGGAATGTCTGTTAAGCTGTGTGCAGCTCCTAGAATAGGGATCATAGAATCAGAAACCAACCATAATAGGCAAGTAGTAGAAACATTAGTTGGGCAGACACAGGTGCAGAATGTGATTCTAGACAGTCAGTGTAACACAACTTATTGGAACAAAAAGGCATTATGTTGTGGATTGTGTGCTTTGATCACTTGTCATATTTATTCATAAGTCTGAGAAAGCATCAGCAGTGATGTGTTAATGAGGTACATATTTTTTTCTTTATCTGTAATTCACATTTTTGTCAAATGCTCTTGTGTAAAGTAATCATATATTCATAAATATATAGGAATAAAGATAAATAAATTATAGCACATTCATTCTGTGGCTATAGTTCAACAGATGGCCTGTTTCAGATATACCATATGTTTTTAAATTGGGCGGAATATGGTAAATTTATTATTTTATAATTAATTCAGATGACTAGCCTAAAGAAAAGCTTATCACTAAACACAGTGGTTTGTGGTAAAAATTACTAGTAAATTTATTCAATATTCTTTTATTACTTTTGTGGATTTTTTCACAATTGTGTTAAAATTTTCTTAGAAATTTTACTAAGGAAACTTAGTAACTAATATATGCATTTAAGCCTACACTTTCTTTCGTAAGCGGTACGTTTACATTTTATTGTTAATGTAATTTTGGTTATTTTTTACTCTGTCTCATTATAAACATATCTGCACCTACTAATGATGCATAACAATGTTTTGCCTGACGTTTAAACATCGTAACTGTGTAGTTTTTTATGTATTTTATTTAAAACATAGAACAGAGTACATGGTGATAAGTTATCTTGTCATTTAGTGATGACTTTATTTTAACCATTCAACAAGTACCTCCTGATAGTATTGTATTATTTGATGCATCGCGCATGTGCAGAGAGAAAAAAATTTGATAATTTAATACCATAATTTTTTAAAGAGAAATTTTGTTTTTGTTACATGAGCCATGTAAAACATTTGTGTAATTTCCTCTTATGGATTTACAGTTCAAAATTTTGCAATAAATTGCTGATCATGCAAATGTAACCACAACTTCTGTATTTATAATTCACAATTCATGTCATAATCTTGAATTCTATCCAACAAACACCCATAATAAGTATTCCCTCTCTACATTTTGTTCATAATTAACCACCCAACATCACATAATAAAACCAGCATTTAGTCACATTGTTATTCGAAGAGGGTATTTTTAATATTTATATGCATGCTTATAATTGTAAATACCACTTTTCACCAACACCACATAATGCTATACTCTGATTTGTCACTACCACAGAATATTTGCTTCAAATTTGAAATAAAGCTATTTCTTAACACACACACAGTGGTGTAACTAGAGACTCACATAACACTGGCAAACTTTAACAGTGGGCCCCTTCACCCAAATTTATTATATTTATATATTACTGGTAAACGTTAGTATTATACCTTGATACCAAAGATTTATAATTTATTTCTACATTACCTTAAAATTCCTTCTAATTTGGCTTTGGCAAAGTAATTTTTCACTTCTAAAATCCAGCTTCCTAGCCTTGAACAAATCTATAGAAGTAAGTGCTAATCCTGTCGTGTTTTTGACCAATGGCACTTCTAAGCTAGATATTGAGACCACCAAACTGAGAGCTGGGAGAATCAATTGTGTCTCACTGTTTACAACTCAAAATTACACCCAAGTTTTCCCCCTCCCAACATTCTGGAATTGTTGTCGTAACGAGGCTTTTAAGCCATGCGGAAGTATGTGGAACTTTAAACAAATAATAAAAGATAAATCCTGCTATTGCACTTACTTGACATAACCTTTATACAAAAGTTTACATATCACAGTTACTTTCACAGTTTGGTATAATCACAGTTATGGCAGTGGCCTGACGTTGCTGCAATCAGTTACTTCATTATTAACAAAACACATTCGTAGTATCTCAGAAATTAATTCTACTGCACATGCCCTCAATAGTCACAGGTGTAGGTGTAATGATGTCTGAACAGTACCTGCAAGGTTGATGAGAGATGTATTCTCTCAATGTGTTGGCATGAACCTATAGGCGCTGGCTCCCATTTAACCATCCCAATGGCTCCTCACTCGCCATTGTTGTATAATGTTCATGCAGTGACTTGACCAGCCACCCATGCTTACTGCTCTGACAACCCTGCCAAAGTCCTTCACGTAATATCTCGTTGCCGTGTAAATGTTGCTAAGTCAATAGCAGTTTCAATCTTCCATGTTGCCAAGTTCACCAAAATCCCCAATGAACTTATACAGTGAGACTGTCAATTATGTACAAGCGTGACTTTGATATTGGTTGCACTACACATATTTGCAGGGACCCAGAGCTTGTGTGTCTCTCGATATAGGATGTCATCACCTTTTAGAAGCATAGGGGGCAAGGTTCAGTTTTTGTTGAAGATATTTCTGTTGGCCTGTCATAATGATTTGAGATTGTGCATGACACCCTTTACTAATGCTGGTTGCAACAACTTTTCACTGGTTGGGAGTAAGCATTCTTGTCCCACTTTCCATGAGGCACTGGGCAGGAGAGCCTAGTTTCTCTCGAGAGATATTCCTATGATACAACAGAGCAAGCATTGTGTCTGCTTCATCCATGCTACATTGACAAATTAGATTCTTTGCTTCTTGGGTGTACTGTTCGGCTAAGTCATTGGAACGGGGAAAGTGGGGGCTGGAAATGTGGTGTGTGAAATTCCACTCCCTTTGGAATTTTTCGAATTCATAAAAGTTGTATCCATCCGAAGTTCATGGGGCATACCATGTTGGGAGAACCATCATTTCAACACTCGTGTAACTATCTCACCTGTAGTTGATCACAATGGCATAAAGTCAAAGTAACCTGAATAACTGTCCGCAGTAACCAGAAAGTTTTTTTCCCTTCAGCTGGAACAGATCAGAAGTCACTCCACGGGCATGACGGAATGTCTTCTACTTGGAGACATTCTTGGGTAGGATTCCCTTGTGATAGTTTGCAGGTTGCACACTTATGGACAAATCCGGTAATGTCCTTTGTCATTCCAGGCCATAATACATGGTCTGTTGCCAGTTTCAAGCTACCTATAATGCCTTTGTGGGGGCGATGTAAGTGTGAGAGAACTATTATTTTCATGCTGCTAGGGATGAAGGTTTGAGCCCCTTTGAAGATGTCTTTGTACACTGCTAATTCTTCCCTGTAAGTCCAGTATTCTTTTAGGTATTCTAGTAGAAATTCGTGGTTTGTAGGCCACACATTAAATGTTGTGGTACGTAATGTTTAAAGCTTCTCACTAAAGTCGATGTCTTGTTGCAGCTCCATTGTGCTATCTTTTGATAGCAGAATCAGGACATGGAATTCAAATGTGGGTGGAACGTTCACTTCTGGTGTGTTGTGGCGGTCTCTGCTCAAGGTTTCCGCGATGTGTAATTGTGAGCCCTTAACATATGCCATGATAGGTTTATATGGTAGCACTTTGAACAGGATTCTATGTATTCTTATAGGTGAATCAAGAAGTGGCTTCTTAAAGATGGCCTTAAGAGGTTTATGGTCTATCTCTGTCTGTAAGTTTTTGTTACCCTAAATGTATTGGTGAAATTTCATGCATGCTTTCAGTATGGTAAGAGCTTCCTTTTCAATTTGGCTATAGTACAGCTAAGCTTTGGTTAGTGCTTTGGACACATAAGCGGTTGGCAAATTTTTTTGGAGCAGCAGTGATGCCACTGAGTGGCTGCTTGCATCTACTGACAAGATGACTGATTTTTTATGATTATAATAGGTTAACACTGGTGAGAAACCGAGGCATTTTTTGAGTGTCTCAAAGGTACTGTCTTAGTCTTGTTCCCATTGCCAACTGTTTGTAGAGGAGTAGATAGCTTATACACCTTTGGTATGAATTTGGACATGTAGTTCACCAAACAAAGAAATCTTTGCATCTCTTGTACTGTCTTAGTCTTGTTCCCATTGCCAACTGTTTGTAGAGGAGTAGATAGCTTATACACCTTTGGTATGAATTTGGACATGTAGTTCACCAAACAAAGAAATCTTTGCATCCCTTGTATGGTGGTGGGTTTCCTTATTTTCTAAGTAGCTGCATCCTTTTCTGGATCTGGTGATGTGCCCTAGGAATTTGACCAGTTCTTTGTTGAACATGCATTTGCTTGCATTGAGTTTTAGCACCGCCTATTTTAATTTGAATATTATCTTCTTTGTAATGTCTTCAAGCTCTTCTTTGGTGGAAGCATGAATCTGGATGTCGTCCCCATAGATTATTCTGTTCCGTTGATGTCATGTAAGGGGTGTGTCATTACTTGTTAGAAGACTTTGGGAGCAGGCGACAGGCAGAAGGACGTTCTTTTATCAGTAAGTACCAAATTACCAGTAAGTATTTGTGTCATCGTTCGCCTCGTGTCTCACCTGATGGCATCAGTTGGCATTCCCAAGTGTGGTCATCCACGTCAACTGCAAGAATATGGCGGACACCACACCTAATCAACCGCGAGAAGCCCTCAAGACATCCGCATTGGCAACCGCGACATCCGCGGACACGAGCGCGTATTATTTGGACGTCCCGATCGATCAATGCGTGCATTGTGGAAGGGTAAGTGAAGTCAACCTGTTCAGCGAAAATCTATGGGATCAGCCGTTATGTCAATGCACATCCGACACTGTATCCACACCTGTGCGTGCGCACTGGATGTAACTGGACGGGAAAGTAGTGGGCGCAGTGCCAGCAGTGCAAACGGGACTTACATTTGCGATGCATAAGGCCTGCTGAATATGTAACCTTCCGCAATGGGGCATAAACTCTGTTGAGTGCCGTAAGATGAACTGTGCTGAGATCGCGCCACCAACAAAACCATGGGTAAAGCCCACACCACCAGTAGTTGTTAAGTACATGCCACAGGGTTTGACGGGACCTGACAGAAACATTGTCTTGCCAACTTTCGGGGACATGACTCAGAAGACCCTGGTACATTCCTTGCCGTGTGCGAAGAAAAATTACATAGGCATCGTATGCCTAGAGACGATTGGTCTGAGGTAACTGCCAACAGGTTAAGGGGAACCGCTGCCATGTGGTGGTACTTGGTCAAGGACTATCGAGTCACGTGGGAAGAGTTTTGTGAGAGGTTGCTATGACAGATATGCTATTCAGACACAAGCGCAACTGTATCACGAACAACAGCGAGAGCACGAGAGAATTGAATAGTTCATACAACACAAATTAGGCGGGTTGCCTGTCCCGAGTGTACACTCTTATACAAGCATGTACACTCGGGACAGGCAACCCATGGGGTATTAGATATAATTGTGGCGTTATCAACACCCGACATTAGGCCGTATCTATGGAGGGCGACACAGTGTAGAAAAGTTCACAAGAGAAGCGTATTTGTATGAGAGGGACGTACGTGCAAATCAAGAATATCAGTCACAGCGACTAAACCATCGCACGTCATCACCTACAGTGCTGCCAGATGTTATGCCACCACCACCAATGTTTACTCCTGCGAGGTAGAACCGCAGGCACAGAAAAAAATTTTGCAACGATCACCACGAAAACTACTACCAAGGCAACAAGTCGGGAAACTAAGAAGGGAGGTTGGCATAACAGAACCTGCACCAATCTCACTGCCAGGTCATAACAATCTGCCTACTGAAGGTGCAAAAGTGTTTTAAGTGACTGACAATACCGTGAAAGCATTAAGGATATGTGTTGAACTTGAAGGGAAAAATGTCACAGTTGTTATTGACACTGCCGCTAGTCACAACTTTGTGTATGAGGGTTTGATACAAGCGATCACAACTAGGGTGCCACAGAGAAGCTTACAATTCGCTACCACACATCAACAGGGAGAAGCGAAAAGTGTTACGCATGTAACTGTAGGAATCAGAGAGCTACATACCAAGTGCGATGTTTACATTATACCAGACTTGTGTGAAGTAGTGATTTTGGGACTGCCATGGCTTGTTGATAATCACGCAATGATAGAACCGCACCTAAATCGTCTATGTGGGGACACGTGCCCGTTGGACCGTTTATGCCATGGGAGCAACACCACCACCAACAACAACTGTTGTGCTGCTTGCTGACTTCGAGCATGAGGTGTGTGCCACACATCAGCAGCGTCTGGAACATCTGCTTGATAAGTATGCCAGTTTATTACTCACTGAGGGAAGCTGCAGCATACTGACATCATGGAGCATGCGATCGTCACCACGCACGAGGACCCAGTGTACTCCAAGCCACGAGACCCAGGTATTTTCTTTCGCCATGTCATCAACCAGCGGGTCAGCTATTACCCTTGATCCAAAGAAAGATGGCAAATGGTGATTGTGTGTAGACTTCCGCCCCCTTAACAAAATAACTGTAAACATGCTACCACCAGTCATAAACATGAAAAACACTTTGTCAACATTAGGACCAGCTTCAGTATTCACATCACTTGATTTTAAGTCTGGATATTGGCAAGTCCCTATCCGCCCTCAGGACAGAAAGAAAACAGCCTTTACTACCGCAGATTGATGTAGATTTCAGTTTGTAGCTATGCCATTTGGTTTAAAGTGTGCCCCTGCAACGTTTCATAACTTAATAGTTAATGAATTGGATAGATTTATTGGAGACTTTGCGATGGCATATATGGATGATGTACTTGTTTGGTCCAACAGCTGGGAAGAGCACTTGCAACATTTGAGCCTTGTGTTTGAATGGGTCGAACGTAATAAATTTACGTGCAAAGTGGAAAAGTGTAAGTTGGTATCAGTAGAATGGTGTTTCTAGTACATTATGTAACAGCAAACGGACACGAACCGGAACAACAACACATACAGGACATTTGAAACAAACCCACACCCAGATCACGTAGGCAATTCAGGAAGTTCTTTGGCTTAATTAATAGGTTATGGGAATTTGTCCTGAACTTTTCCATAATCATTGCACCGTTAACTGCTTTGTTGTGTGAGAAACATAAATTTATCTGGACACCGGAACCCGATCAAGCATTTAAAGACATTAAAATTGCGTCTATATTTAACCCAGAGCTACCCATAGTTGTACAAATAGATGCCAGTCGAGAAAGCATTGGGGCAGTGTTGTATCAAGAGGGAACACACAGGGGAAAACATATTATCAGTTACCACAGTGCCAAGTTCGGGGACACAACGTAAATATCAGGTTAATGAACAAGAATGTTTGGCCATTGTACATGCATTGCAGAAGTACCAGCCGTATTGGCTAGGCGGGCAGTTTACACTCAAAACTTACAACCGATGCCTTGTATGGTTAGAGGGAATGCATAACGGGAAAAGCAAACTCACCCGCTGGGCGCTGTTACTGCAGGAATATGATTTTAAGGTGGAACACGTGGCAGGGAAAACCAACGAGCTCGCGGACGCCTTGGCCAGGAATCCTTGTCTGAATCTAATGGTAACTGACGATGAGGAGTGGGAAGAGGTGCTACCACCTTGCCGTGCAATACCAACTGCAGAAACACAGACTCTCGTTGTACAAAACATTGTTGCCACACCACTTCGCGAACTTGTTTCCTTGAATGTACGTGACGTGTTAAAAGAGGTACACACTGCATAAGAAAATTCCCCAAATGCCTCGCAACGCTGACAACACTGCACCACACGTTACACAGAACACTGGAGGGTAGTGGACAGAGAAATACAAACCAAACCACCTGGTAATTGTACATGATGGCGCACGCGTGTACCAAAAGAGAAACGGGAACTTGCGTTAAAGTATGCACACAACAGTTTGGAGCATGGACACCCGGGATCCAAGCAAATGCGAACGAATGTTCAGAAATTTTTTCTCTGACCAGGGATTCAGGGAGATGTCAGGAAATATGTACAGAGCTGCATCACGTGTAACACCCGAAAGCCGTGGAGAACAGTTGGCAATGCTCCACAACAGCCAAGGCGGCCAACCAAGCCATTCAATACATTAGCTATCGACATCATAGGCCTGTACCCGCGTATGAAAACTGAGAAAAGATTACTTCTTGTTGCCTCAGATTTGTTTACCCGTTGGACCGAGGCATTTCCCGTCAACAATGTTCGTGCACACACAGTTGCACAAGTAATGCAGAATGAGTTTTTCTCAAAGTGGGGACACCCCGAGTATTTGTTGACAGACAATGGAACACAGTTTGTAGGGGCAAAAATGGAGGGAGTACTTACCAGCTAGGGAACAGAACACCGTACCACCCCAGCCTACCATCCCAGGGCCAACCCAACCATGAGATGTAACCAAGACGTCAAAATCCAATTACGTGTCCGGTTAGGCGAGGACCATACTAGGTGGACCAAATTGATCCCGGAGGTAATGTTTTGCCTACGGAATAGAGTGAATGCGACAACCGGGAAAACACCCGCCAAGATGGTACAAGGTCGCGAACTCCGTGCCCCCAAAGCACCCCGCAAAAACTCGCCCAGATCACCTGAACAAATCGTCGAACACCAGGCGCAAATACATAAAGAAGCAAGGGCGAACCAGATCAGTTATTGCAATGTGTGGGTACCGGATAGCACTGTTCTGGACTGGTACCTAGATGGACAGGACCAGTGAGAGTGGTGAAAAAGATGGGAAATTCCACGTATCTAGTGAAGTTGGAACCCAGACATGTCACAAAACAGCACCGTGACGACCTGCGGATAGTCCGACCACCTGTAGGTAAGACAGGCAAGGAGATGACGTTACGCCCAGTACCGCAGCTAGTTCGGAGAATTTCAGTAGGGAATACACAGGAAAATGTCAACACGTACACTGAAGAGTACAACAACACTAACAGAGGAACACCCTGCCAAAGTAATGAAATGTCATTTAAGGGTTTTGCACCAACAGAACACTTAACATCTTGTAGTGATGAGGTGGAAACAGGTAGTACCGCAACACCATTTCTGGGTTTTTCTGTTAATGCCTGTAACAACACAATGAAGCAGTGTAAATTTAAGGGATCCCAAGTGTACATGAACGTGGTAACATAAGTGCCCACGTAAATGTCAACAAACCAGTGCCAATAAGTGGAGTTTTAAGGGGTTTCCCCAGGGCACAGCTGAATTTTGTTGTAACCAAAGTGTAAATGTTATTCTTGATACAACTTGTGAAGGCGAGACGCCTTTTAGAGGCTTTCCAGTTCCCGCAGGGGAGAGCCTAGTAGGGCAAGAGTGTTTGAAAGGGTTTGGGGGAACTAGTAGGGCAGTGAGTGTGACGTCAAGTGTCAACAAATCGCTACACAGTACTCGAAAGAGGCGAGTCAAGTCACCACCACGTACCCACATTGTTGTTGCTGCCTACATCCCCACCCCCCTGCAAATGCCGAAGAAACCGACAACCTCCGAGGCCATGTTTTCTTTGTCCTCAATCGGTAACCAGCCAGGCAGAGCCTGTCAGAGCAATGTTCCATAGTTTGCACCATCTTGGCCTTCGAGGGAGGTGTCGTTTGATGCCGGATAACAGCCAGCGGCATTAGAGCCCATGACGTCGCTCACCACTCACGTGTCCCACACATGTGCAAAGAGGCCAATAATTTTGAACTTTCATATAAATGTTATTTTGAGTGTAAAATGTGTTCTATTATCTTTGCAGTGTTTAGTATGTCTTAAAATGTTTTAAATACTTAATTTAATTTGTGCCTTTCTAGTTTCAGTAATAAAATATTTTACTCAGCGTGCATAGTACTTCCGCTTATGTGAACCCCGTAGGCGGCCATGGTATGTCTGTGCGATGCTTGTATCTGGACAGTCTGTCGAAGAGAGCTTGCGAGTTAGGACACTGTCACGTATGCACTACAACTTTTGTTCACTTATTTAGGTTTTCATAGTTAATTTAGATTACCGGTTAACCTTTGCTTGCGTACGTTTTTGGCAAATATTTTCCCCAGCATTATGCTTCTGCTTTATTCATTTCTTGCACCCTTGTGGCATTTTTAACTTAATCAAGGAGGAGGAGAAAGATGTTGGAGAGGTCACGCTACCCGTGCAACTTGAATCAGGCGCCATCCACCTATGTTTATGGTGTTTCATTATAACTTATGCATTATTGCTACACGTAATTTTAAGGGATTTATTTTTATGTATGTATTTGAGGGTAATTTTTCGTGTTTGAATATTTTACGTCAACATCACATATAACCACGTGGCCGACCAACGCCAAGAAAGTCTTTGTATACAACATCATTGCGTTTGAGAGCTTATTTATGTAACATCGTATGTGCAATAATTTATCTCAGGGTTGTATGTCCATTTTATTCAGTGTTCAATGTATTTTTCACGTAAATTGATGCTTTTTGTATTTGACCACGCGGTCACAGTAATGTTTGAATTTACCGCCATCAGGCATGTTACAAGTGTGTTACCACTGCAATCATAAAGAGAATTATTTTCCCAGCAAGCATAATCTTTTGCCTGACTTTAATTTGCCGTTTCCACGCAGAAATATTGCAATTTTACCTGCACCACGTGGTCCGCTACATACTTCATCCAGTGGCATCCGTGCCATCTAAGCTTGTTTTCACACATGTGTGTGTTTATTGTGAATATTCATCTCGTATCCCATCTTGTTTCATGTATCATTCAAGGGTTTATGTAATTTTGTAATTAGTGTAAGTGCAATTATTCCCGCCCTAGCCGGCTCTTTGTATAGGCCATCACCACACTACCCACGTGCTGGAGGGTGAGCTCCAACAAGTTTGCGTTAGTGATGCCAAGTAATCACACATGTTAATATGTATTAGGGGTTTCATTTGTAATTCACCATGTCCTGTCTTCAGGGAAAAACCGTTAGTCCACCCTAGCGGTTGTCGGCCCTCTTCCCTTGTAAAGACTGTGCTTTCACGCACCTCGATGAGATCATCCATCTAGGCGTACGCTAGAGTAATTGAACGCTAGGGAGCACCCAAGCGGAATTGGCTAGTCATGATCAAGATTTCATTGGCACATTGATGTGTATGCGTAATAACAATAAAAACAAGTCTACAGTGAACTTAATTCTTTTATTCAGTAGTGACAGTGTCTTAGTCACACATATTTTATTCAGTATTTATTACAGTGATGTTTAGTAAAAAGTTTATTATTGCCTACGTATTTGTAAGTACGCACGGGTGAGACGGACACACAGAACCCACAGCATCCCTGAGAACCCTGAGTCTCAATAGTGCGGTGATTGGGAAGCACCGCTGTGCCCAAATTACCATTAAGTATTTGTGTCATTGTTTGTCTCGTGTCTTACCCAATGGTGTCAATATGCAAAGCATAAGTTCTTGAATATATTGCAGACTATTACATCATGACATTTATGATATCCATAACTGGTATAAAACAATAAACTGACTTTGAACTTAGCAAATAACTCAGTTAATTACCTTCACCAGAAATATTTTGACACATTATTTATAACCATTTACCAGAAGGCCCTGCATGAAAGATATTAGAATACTTATTGATTCCAAACTTTAATTCTATCAACATGTAGAATGATTAAGATTTTCCACTGCTAAAATGACATTTTTTAAAAAATGTTTAACCTTTGCTACATCTAAAACCAATTCAAAAATATTTTATTACTCACTAGGTATAGCTGAATTAGAGTATATTGATCCATTTAAGAACACCTCATAGAAATTCACTGTATCTGCCCCAAAGTAGGTACACAACAAGGAGGTTTTATGTGGGACTGTTCAGAACATTAAATGCAATTCATACAGCGGACACCTTAATAACAAGTGTACATGCTCCGAATGGCTACACACTCAGCAATTCTGGCATTAAATCTGCTGTTAAACTACAAAATGACTCTCAGTAGTACAGTATATCATGTTTGCTCTACTTGCCTGTGTAGCCAGGCGATGATCGTTGTCTGGGCTGAGCTGGATGTCGGGCCCCAACCTGTCTTGTCCCATATATGCTCAATTGGGGGTTGAGGTCGGAAGATCTAGCAGGCATGGGGAGCATATGTACACCATGTAGACCATGTTTTGTTGCTCTAGTGACATGGGAAATGCACTATCGTGCTAGAAGATTGATTCTTACAGTATGTTGAATTTGGTCTAATGACAGGATTGATGTTGCAGATGTACAATACACTTGTCATGCTCCCTTGAATGAATACCAGTGGCAATCAGGATGTGTAGCTTATGGCTCGTCACACCATAATCTCAGGTATGGATCTGGTATGGCAAGTGTGAATACACAATGGATTGTTCTGCTCACCTGAACGTCTATGAACACAAATGCAGCCGTCAATTTGTCTAAGGCAAAAATAACTCATTACTGAAAACCACCACACTCCATTTGCCTCTCCAACACTCTCTCTTGTGACACCAATAGAGATATTGACCATATTGGACAGGGGTCAGATGTAAACACGAATGAAGAACATAAAAATGTAAACCTACCTTCAGCAATCAATTGTTTATTATTCATGCAGACACGTGAGGGGAGCACAGTGGCTTTGATTGTATGTGTAGGGATTGTTCTGTCACTCAGGGCGGCCCAAAAAATATTTCTGTTGAGGTGCCATTGGTGGGGCTAGGCAGCTTTGAGAACTCTCTGTTACCCATCTTCTCCACCACCAATGGATCACTGGCACGTCACACCCCTAGTGAATGGTACTTCTGCGGAACGTCCGGCCACCCTCTCGGAGCCCCATTATAACTGCCATGCTCAAAGTAATTTAACTGTCCAATTGGTGCCTGCAGTTGTCTTCAAGGCATTGCAGACATACTCTGTGATACACATGCAATGGAATCACACAGCCAACTGCACTCTTGTTGTCAGACAACTTGCAATAAAACACTTGGCCTAATGGTTGCAGACCAGTGCAGGCAAGTGGTGCCCTTCTACTTACGATCAGAGTGCCATCTACACACAAACAGTTTGTGTTGTAAAGCCCTTTTGGATTGGACAATATTTATTAGGTTTTCTTCAAATAATTTTCATTAGTGTATTTATCCACAAAGTTATTACAGACTCCCTAGAATGTCAAGAAATTATGCATAACATAGCACTTTAAATTCCCGTATTTGAAACAAGACTTACAAGATCACTGACCAAATGTAATGTGTTATATTATTTAATTAACAGTAACAACAAATATGTATTTCATCTTGTTTTCCACACAAGTATTTCAAAAACTATCTTCACTAAATAAATCTCAACTTATTAACATGTTTTTAACAGCTAGCACTATGAAGTACTAGAACTAGTTCTTTGTGTGTTCACTAGTAATTTAGTGACGGGACCCCTTTTTTCTGTTGAGGACTGATCAGGATGGAAGGAGGATCAGTCCAACCATCCTGCTACCTTTGCAGCTGGTCTTAAGGAATGTGTTTGATGTGTATCAGTTTTTGGTGGATGGAGCTGGAGTAGCACCATTAGGAGGTCCACTGGTGGGGCTGTAGGGAGGTGTGTTATAAAGAAACTATTACTCCCTGTGTCTGCTGCCATCATCCAAATTCATTATTTTGTGTGAGAGTCTATGTATTGTAAATATATTTATAGTATTAATTTATGTTATGGACATTGTATTTTGTAAATATGTTTATAATTGTCTAGCTATCTCCCTTTAAGGCTTTTTTCATTTGGAGGAACTCTAATCAAAATCATTAATTAAATATATTAATTAACATAAACATTATTTATTTGTCCAAAAAAGACAATCCTGTTGTTTGGAAGTAAAAATTGGAATAGAAGTCTCATATTTGGATAAATAAGGTCTAAACCAACTAAACCAGTAAAATATGGCGTGTGAATGTTCACATTAATTGATGCCAAAACTGGATACAGTGATAGAATTATATGTTGGCGAGCAACCTAAAGGATGCTACCAGACAAGTAATTCTCCAAAAGATGTTGTATTGCAGTTGGTAAAACCAGTGTTGTATACTTATAAAAACCTTACAGGAGACAAATGTCTCTTTTGATTCAGAAAAGTAATAATTTTACATTTGTGATTTTGACTATTTCTACATGCTAGTATAAGGAATTTCAGAATTTTGCATGCTACATTCAGACTTACCTAAGAAAGCTATTATAAACCTTTATTAGAAACTTAATATGGTTAAAAAAATAATAATTAATTTCTGATAGTCATTACAAAGACATTGGTTAATAGGCTGTTTAACTCTAAGCAATAATTTAAGTTTTAATTTTTCAATTGAAATAAATTTGTATGTTTTTATTATTTTGTCCTTTAATTATTTTTCAGGGGCAGACTTTCAGCAGTTATGTATTGCCAAAGAATGACTTTTCATTTCATAACAACTTCACACAAAGAAAGATTGTTTTTGAATCTGCAATTACTGTCTACCCTATATCACATCCGGAAACTTTCTATGAACTTGACAGGATATTTTCTAAGGTACTGTTTATATATTTATGTTTGTGCATAGTTATGAATATGTTTGATTCTGTAATTTGTTTAATGATAGTACATTTCGCAGCAATGACACAAAAATGTGTAACCACAGTAACGCAGTTCAATGAAAAGTGCTTCTGATTATTAGTGTAACTTTAGAGGTACAAGGAGGTACAGTGAACTCTCAATTTAACAGGCCTCCAATTAATGGAGATTGTTTTTAACAGACTGGTTGCTAGAAAAGAATACTTGTTGTAGACCAACACTTAAATATTTACTTTTTGAGGTTATTTCATATAGCAATAAGCCTACTGTTTTCAGTTGTTTATTGCTTACATGAATCATTTTAAAAACAATTAAGTTCCTAAGCAGTGGTCTATTATATATTTTTTGAATTTTTGTACTCAGACTCACTATACACATGTCTTTTACAGCACAGACAAATAAGCAATAATAATCATTCTTATACATTCCCAGATAAACCACGCATCTTGGCACAAGACAATTCTTTTACATAATTGTGTCTCTAAAATTCCTACTTGTGCTACAAAATGGTAGGAAAATTTTAATAAATCTGAAACTACTTGGGTTTCCACTGGCAACATCATTGTCACAACAATAAACAGCATGCCAAGCATCATATTGTAAACAATTGTGAATTGCTGGTGTGCATCATAGCAAGCGAAAAGCATGTTAGTATTCTGTTCTATCTGTATTTTAAAGCTTCCCGCCTCTCATAAATATGTATGTATTTAAATACAGTGTGGCTGTCTACGGACACTGCTCCCACCCTCCGGTTCTCTATGGACATGGTGCTTGAAAAACAATGAGGGTGGCGACCTGACTGCACTCCTATGGAATTAAGATAAAAAAAAGTGTCTAGGGCTGTTAAATAAAAGTAAACACTTTAACTCAGGGGTGAAGCGCTATAGACATGCATAAAGAAAAACAAATTGGTCTCTGCTTGATGGTTTGTATTTAATTGGGATGTAATTAAGTGTGTTACCTGTAATTCTTTGCTATGTTGAGACTGCTGTATAATTATGCTGGTTTCAGAAGCTTCCTTTTAACTAAAAAAAAATATGTGTGTGTTTCCCATTGTAATACGAGACTGCAATATTTGCTGGACCCCCCCCCCCCCCCCATATAGTATGCTAAATCAAGGGTTCACTGTATTTATTAATCATTTAATGACACATTTTGTTTTTCTCTCTAGCTGAGCTTTTGATCTTCAGTCACCAGATTATATAATATTTACAAAATACTGTATTTTCATAGTCCCTCTAAGGATTTAATTATTAAGCCCCTATGACCTGTTAAGGGATTCCCTCATCATGCACCCAAAGGTGCTTGGGTTTTTCCACAACTTCTTTTACTACCTGTGAGGGATTCTCTCAACATTTGACGATTGTGTATTCTCTCCAATTCTTAGAATGACTGTGTTATGGATTGGCAAGTAGGTCTACTACAACAATAATATGTGCGACTGAAGGAAGTTGTGAAGTATGTAGTAAAGAATGATTAAGACTGAACAAAGTGAGAATGGAGTGGTGGTGAGTAGTGCATTTGGGTTGTTACAGGAACACAGTATCTGGCATTGGGAGTTGGAGCCACATGTTCAGCGACCAAAGGACACAGGTGTTTTAATGTGGAGCCATCTGCCGTGTTAGATTTCATTGCATGTGACAGACAAAATTTCCTTTTTTCCCCTCAAAATAACACATTAGGGTTTTAAAAATGACCATTTTTCCCCCCAAAAATTTCCTATTTTCCTCACAAAATCACATAAAATTTCCAAAAATGGATTTAAAAATTCTTGCTCCCTAATGTGGCTCAGTGACTCCACTTTTTTGCTGAATATCCGCAAAATTAGATGAAACTTGAGCCAAATTGTAGAGATCGTAAGAATAAAAATAAAATATTATCTTTACCCCTTACGCCCAGCACACCCCATCCACCCCACCACACACCCTCACCCCTCACAACTAACCCAACTTTGCTCCCTCCCCTCCCCTACCCCCACCCACACCACATCACACCCAACCCCCACTCCTACTTACCATCCCCAC
This sequence comes from Dryococelus australis, assembly GCA_029891345.1. Lineage (NCBI taxonomy): Eukaryota > Metazoa > Arthropoda > Insecta > Phasmatodea > Phasmatidae > Dryococelus > Dryococelus australis. The sequence goes on along the minus strand of CM057009.1, from coordinate 52,454,799 downwards.
TCCACTACCCTACCCCTATACCATCACCCCACCCCTAACCCTTCTAAAAACCCTCAACTTGCTAATCCCCTCATCCTAACCCCGGTAATACACTGAAATATACTGCTGCAGTCAAGCGATGAACAGTGAAATTCAAATGTGGTACAATAAGCCTCCAAATTGTTCACATCGCGTTACTTTGTACCAATATTTAATTTATGTATTACAGATTTTCATTTATATATGTTGTAATAAATTATTTATTTTTTAATTTTCTTTTCAACCAATGCATTTCATGCTCAGGACATACCCATTTTCAAGAACTATTCAGAATAGGATATTATGTTTGTTAAAAAGACATATTAAATTAATTAGTTTTATATAAATTTTATCTTTGTTTGCTTTTTAAAACCATTCAGACAAAAATGTATATTTAGTCACATTTCATAGAACTCATATTTTTTAGTAGGATCTGAATATGAGATCAAAAAATATGATTATGTGTGTATGTCCAAAGACATGCTTAGTTTTTATGTTCATGTAAAATAAATATGCATAGTTCTTGCAGTCAACCCAAGCCAGACCACATTTTCTCAAGTTATGTCATACCTATACATAAGACTCTGCAGCATCTTTAATTTTTTATAGGCATAGCTGAATATAATTTAGGACTTGTTAGTGTCAGGCTTGAAATTCAGTTTACAAATATAATTCCCAGTCAAAAGAATGAATCCATCAATAAATACAACCACCTTGTATAGACATAGTGGCCAACTATTATGTTTTATTTTTCTTAAATATATTTGCATCATAACTTTTTTTTACAAGATCAGTTTTGATAATAATGGTGAGCACGAGGTAAGATTGAAACAAAAAATCAAATATCAAAATTTTGGTTTTTTAAATATATTAATTAAAATTTAAATTACTACACAAAATGTTTGTATGTATATATATAATATACATATACACACACATGTCCATCTGTGCAAAGTCTGCATCCTTATACACATAACCTACAATTATTTTTGGTAATAAAATCGAAACCTAGTATTTGAACACTCAGGAAATTCATGTTGATGTGCAGTGTGCGTGAAGGCAAAGTCCTTGCAGCAAAAGTAACACAGATATGCCACCGAAAGTTCTGTAGATGATACACTGGTGGACCCAGACAAGTCGCGGTTTGGATGTTGTCACGTCGGAAGGAGCAAGAACCAGGGTTGGAGATGCCTTCATAGAAAGTGATGTTGCACCCGGTGATGAGTTGGCGGGCTTGTCATACATACAGGTTACAGCCAGCGGTGGCAGAAGGGTCATAGGATTGATATTGTGTTAGTACCATCCATCACATCATGGAAGATGGAGGTTGCAGGAACGCTCTCTTACAGAACTGGCATTGAAGCATCGATGAAGTCCGTATTTTAAGTTTGTTCAATCATACATGTTTTCAGAAAGTATTGTTACGGTAGAACAGTGACCCACATCATAAGTACAAATACTAAATTTGGTTGGGATGCTTTATACACCCATGAATGTTATGTTGCCGTGCAATGGGTTGGTGCAAATGGACCTTGTTGCAATTGCTGCAGAGATAAGTTTTCTCTGCAGAAGTGATTCAGCTGATAACCCAAACTTTGTTGGAGATGACACAGCCAAAGAACAGGATGATACAGCTGAACAAACAGACGGTGTGTTTGTATAAATAAGTGGTGCTGGCAGTTCATGCAAAGGAGTGGTTGACTCTGTCACAAATGGCAGAATTGTCACATTCGAAGAAATTGTTAGCACTGTACCAATCTCAGATGATGGTGCTCTGTTGTTGGACCCACAACCATTGTATCCATAATATGTATCAATAGCTGTCACATTATCAGACGATCTGCCTTTTTACGTCGGCCTCTGGCAAAACAAGCTCCTTAAAATTAATCAGGTTGCCTGTATATCCATATGATGTCATCCCTACCTTTGGTGCATCGTGAGAGGCGATGGCCCAGGTGCTGTTGCAACCCATGACATTGAAATGTTGAGCAAAACTGCCATAACCAGTTGACTATTCAATGTTTATGCTCTGTGTAATCTGAACATTACACCTGTGCCACACTATCCCCTTTTGTAATCTTGTGTACATGCTTTGTGATTAGCGAAGCACTGTGCAGATGTTAATATTCAGTGACCAACCCATTAAACTCCCATTACTTTTGTTACTGATAAACTGAAAGTTTGCCACAGCACCTAAAACAAACCACTATTGCAAAAAAAAAAACAAGTGGTTATTATTTATTGCTTTGCATTTTCAGGCAAAACAGATTTTTTGAATTAAGTGGATGGTAATAATACTTTTACTGACAATAATACTGGTAAAATTTCTACAGTCTGGGATATAGCTGGAAATATGTAAAAATGGCGAAGTGCTATAGTGGACTACCATCACGTACTCCACAACTGTCATGCTCTTGTTATAGGTTAAACATGGTAGATCACTTAGGCTTACTTTGTTCTTAGATGGCAGTCTTTATTGTCTAGCAATTAGTAATCTCTAAATGATGGATGTAAAAGTTATGTGCCACATTTACTAACAAAAATTTCAGTAATGAAAAGTACAATACACAATAAAACACTGTCAATAAAATACATAAAAGTTGCATGTACAGTAATGAACTGAAATGTCATTGTAGGCTGAGGCACAAGTTTGTTTCATTACATGCACATTAACATACAAAACTGTTGTAAATATGACTCACAACAATCATGAAAAAATCCAAACAACATTTCATGTGTTTAAAGGAAGTTGTACTTAGCAGAAAATAACGTACCCACTCATAATAATACCAACTATAAATAGGCCTACATACATACATTGCTGTACCTATATTTTATTATGCAGGGGCAAGTGTGTTCACATCAGAAATGGTTTTTTTTTTTTTTTTTTTTTTTTTTTTCCCCTTTTATTTTGATGCCCAATGAAATCTATTTAACATATATATTATAATTTTAGCCCAATTCTGACTTAAATTTGGTAGTCTCTAGCAGATGACTGAATGGAAATCTGTGATTTGATGGGCCACACATACAGTAGTACAGTCTCTCCCAAAAAAACCTGACCAATGCTTCAATAGTTTTAGTAGAGTATCTAAAATGTCAAATAATTTATTCAGTTTTTCCCCCCGGAAATTAGTTTGGGTAATAAAGTTCTAAGTACAGTAAACTCTCTATTTAGCAGACCTCCAATTAATGGATATTGAATTTAATGGACTGCTTCCTAGAAATAAATATTTTTTGTAAACAAACACTTAAATACGTACTTGTTGAGGTAATGTCGTATAGCAGTGAGCCTACAGTTTTCAGTTGTTAATTACATATATTGATCATTTTAAAAACAATGTAATCCATAAGTAAGCTATGGTGTATTATATATTTTTAATTTTTATACTCAAACTCACTATACACATGTCTTCCAAATTACAGAAAAATAAACAATAAAAGTCATTCCTTTACATAATTGTGCCTCTAAAATTCCTTACTTATGCTACACAATACTAGGACAATTTTAATAAATCTAAAACCACTGGAAATTTCTCAGCTGACGTCTACACCACAACAGTAAACATAGCATGCCAAGCATCATATTGTAAATAATTGTGACTTGCTGGTAAGCAACATAGCAAGCAAAATAATATGTTAGTATTCTACCAATTGCGAAAATATACTAAATTCAGGGGGGAAAAAAAATGATGTGCCCTAAAATTTTTATGAGAATTTTAAAATGACACAGACTTGCCCCCTAAAAGCGAATGCTAGGGAATTTTATTGTCAAAAACATTTCTTTATAAAGTTACCTTCCTGTTCACCTACATACGCAAGTACATGTGGCTCTGGTCAGGAGAACTAAAAGCCACAACTAAAACCATAGTCATCAATAGGACATGCAAAACCCAAGCATAAAGTGACAATAAAGCACAACCACCATCCTGGATAGCAAAGGCAAAAAAATATTACACTGTACAAAATGGTAAATCAATCACCTTAAATTCACAAATCAATGTGTAATGTGGTATTCTTATGTTAAATTTAACCTAAGGGCACCATTACAATAATAAAACAGTGTGCACACTCAGACTTATAACCAAAAACTATAATTAACACAGTGGATTTAAATCATCAGCTGAAAAGATTCAGCTCCCAAAAGAAGTTACCCTATTACTTTTCTTGTTCGACTACCAAAAACTTGTATGAGCCAAACAAGCATTTGCCCCGGTGGGTGATCAGTCCACCAGAACATTGCTGAACATGCATAGTTATAACTGAGCCCTAACCTACTTAAGATTTGGTGCACCTTTCTTGAATAGCAATATGTGGGCCCGTGAAACACACTGACCATTGGATGGTTAACAAAGGGCCACCGTAACAGAAGTGAGGAATCTTTGTACCTGATAAGGACCTTTCCACTGATAACTGAGCTTAGCTGTCTTTTTGTCCATGGTTTTGTGCAGTGTGTGTGCTTTGCACATGATAAAGTCTCCTACTTTGAGCCAGGTTCAAGTTTTGCCTTGCCCTTTATCAGATCTCCCTGATGTCCTTGGGATTATCAGGTAGAAGGTCGGCGAGTGACTAGAGATTGGACAGAGAGGGGTTGGGCTTGTAGTAAACATGAGTTCAAAGGGATTGGACTTGTGTTTCTCATGGCGTGCATAGTTGAACGCCATTTGCAGCCGATCAACATTTTGGTACCATCAATTCTGGCTGTCCGCATGAAAGGCAATGAGAGCCAAACGGAGATTCCCCCCTCCGCATGGGACGGTTGTGGATAGTATGGTGTGGTGGTAACATGATGAATGCCATGACTGAAACACATGTTCCTAAATGACCTGGACATGAATTGTGGACCATTTTGTCATACAATGATGGAAGAAATCCCAGAAATCTTAAAAATGTAATTTCTCAATACTGCAATAGTTGTATCTTAAGTAGCTTTACGTAACAGGACTAGACACACAAATTTCATAAAAGCATCAATATATACCAACAACATTGTGTTACCTGACTTAGATTGCTAAAAGCTAACAGAAAGTCTGTTAGCAATGCACTACATACGTACGTCTCCTGTTCAGTATTGGTTTCATCAGGATAATTCTCTGATGTTGAGACAAGGTGTTAGTAACAATGTTTTGTGTTCCTCGGATATGTTGAATTTTGAATTTAAGAGATGAAATTTTTAATATCCAGCGACCTAGTTATCCTAATTGTTTAGGATGGGCTAGTAACCATGAAAGTGCCTGATTGTTTCAAGTAGAAAAATCTTTAGGTTCCAAAACTTGTCTAAACTTATTGATTCTAAACACGACTGCCAAACACACTAATTCATACACTGATGAGCTTTTCTCTCCTGGTGTGTCAAGGTACAGGAAGCAAATGTGATAGGCTGCCTCTGCCCATCTATTTCTTGAGACAACACAGCACCCAGTGCTGTACTTGAGGTATCTGTCTGCAAAATGAAAGGCTTAGAAAAATCCACTGTTCTAAGCACTGGGGGACTAGCAATGGCTTTTATCAATAAATAAAATGCTTCCTGCTGGTCTTTACCCAAATCACATTTTGCTCCCTTCTTCCTGAGAGAATGCAATGGTGCAGCATGCTTGGCAAATTAGGGATAAATTTAGAGTAAAAATTTACTATGCCAATGAAACGTAAAATATCTTTTGCATGTCTGGTTGGAGGGAAATTCCTAATTGATTTTGTCTTATCTGGATCAATAGAAACACCTTATTCAGTAATTAAATTCCCCATTAAAGAGATTTCCTTGACTGCAGTCTTTACTTTCTGAAGATTAGCTGTGAGACCTGCCTTACACAATCTTACTAAGACTTCCTTTAAATGCACCACATGATAATAAAAATTTTCAGAATACACAACGAAGTCGTGTAGGTAATTAAATACATACTTAAACTTGTCTCCCAAGACCTGATTGAGAATACGTGTGAGTATTAGAGCTCCTGTAGCTAGACCAAAATGGCACAACCTTATATTGGAACAAATTCCATGGTACACAAAACTACTGACATATTTTGATTCCTTGGTCAGAGGAATCTGGTGGTAGGCAGAATTTAGATCAAAACACCAAAATATTTAGCCTTACTAAACCAATGAAAGGCTGTGTAAATATTTGCTGATGGTACACTTTCAATATCTATCTGCTTATTCAGGAGTCTGAATTTCACCACTAAACGATGGTCCTTCCCCTTGGGTACCAAAAAGGCTGGGGAACTAAAAGAGGGTTTGGATGGTTCAATTACTTTATTATCCAATAGTTCCTGAATTATATTTCTCATGATTTCCATTTTTGGAGGTGCCAAGTAATAGTCATATCGAATTAGATTTGTGCTACCTAATTTTGGGAAAAAAACATCTTGGAAGTCAGTGCACAAATTTCTAATAACCTTTTGTGTTTCTATATCAAGATGACTTACAGCTAGAGTATTTATATTATTACTAACTTCAGATACTTGTACTCTCACTGGAATTGGAAAATGGAGTAATAATTTGTTTATTGAACTTAAAATTAATGGTTCTAGCTTGTATGTAATTACCATTTCGGTTTTTCATATAAAATCAGATCCTAATATGAGATCAGTTGCAATAGTGTCACACACTAAAAATGGGAAAACTATTTTAATCTTAACCATTGCAGCTATACTGACTGGCAAAGATTGATCTGAAGCTGTGACACACTTTATGTTTACTGGGTGTGCACCTTTTACATATCCTTCAACTAGTAATTTTTGAAAAACTGATGTAGAAATAAAATTATGAACAGAACCTGTATCAACAAGATAGTTGATCGCCAGAGGATCTAACTGTGTGGCAAGAAATGGCAAAAAATGGTTTGCAAAATGTTATGACATTTCCTCTTTTTTAGATACCATTTTCTTTTACACATCTCCTACAACAAGGCCGTTGATCGCCAGAGGATCTAACTGCGTGGCAAGAAATGGCAAAAAATGGTTTGGTTAATGGCAAAATGTTATGAAATTTCCTCTTTTTCAGTTATAATTTCTTTTACATCTCCTACAATTTCTATTGTTGAAACAATGCCACTTATCCCCAAAGTCATCACATTTTTTCAACACACACTGGCTGTGCCTTAGTATGCAGTTTCTTTTGGTTTTGAGCCCTTGAATTCTTCAAAATTTTGTGTTTTTTAGGTGGTCTAACCTTTTCTGTGGGGCTTTAGACCACTGCCCTACGTGTTTTTTGACTCATCCTGTATTTTCAATTTATCCTGGAATTGCTTACAAGTCTTCTTAAAATGGCCTGGTTTGTTACAAAAAAACCTACTTTCTGACTGCTTCCTAGTGTGCACTTGTTCCTCAGATCTACCTTTTATACTAGCACGAGTTGTTTGCTTATTTTTGCCCCTATCTTTCTCATCCTGTTTTCTTTTCTGGTATGAAATGGGAGGTTTTCCGAAATGAAACAAGAGCTCTCTTGATTGATCAGCAAAGGCTCCATTACCCTATTAGAAATTACAGCGTGCGAGCGCTCAGTGGGGTTCAAACCATCGACAATGGTTAACAAAATTTCAGTCTCTATCACTGGCAAATGTAAAACCGTAGCTGCTTCCTTGACATCCGCTATGAAATTGCCCAAGGGCTCGGAATGCTGCTGCAATCTGTTAAACCACTGCAACCTGAAGTTTACCAACTTTCTGGCTGGAATAAAATAATCAAGGATGTCCTGATGGTATTGGTCGAAACTGTAATTATTGGCATTAGCTAGGGTTGTCCTGTCACTCAAAGGTGAAGGAGTGAACGAGAAAACAATTTTGAGTAACTGGTTGCCAGGTATGTGATCCATCTGCTTTATCCTAACTAATTCAGTCAAAAACTTTAATAATTTGTGAATATGTAAACCATGAGTTTCGGGAAAATCTACCAAAATTCTTTCAAGGGGATAGGAAAGTTTCCCATAGGCCTAAAATGAAGTTGACATATGAGGGGTGAATTCTGGATGTTGTGACTGATGGAGGGTTAAGAGTATGTAATTTGGTGAAATGGGGTGGGTGGTGTAAACCAGCAGTGGATTGGATGCTGAAATATTGGTTATGTTGGTTTTTCGTTAGTACAGCTTCTGGCTGAATAGGATAGGGGGTTGAAGGATATTGTGGAATGCCGGCATGGGTGTAGGAGTCTAGGCCTGATTGAAACGGGGTGGTGACAGGTTGGGAGTTTAAAGTAGACTGTTTTGAAGTAAATATCTGTTATGTATAGCTTGTTCTATAGGGAAGGGGTTGGTACTCACTATTGAGTTAGGGGTGGTTGAGTAGTTTCTGGGATATAAGGAGGTTGGAAAATGTCTGATATAGGATTTTGAGTTTGCGGATGGGTGGTCAGAACCTTTGTTGAGGGCTGGGTAGACTGAAATGTGATAGGGCTTGTGAGTAGGGAAAGTATGAGGGTGGTATTTCTGAAATGGCCTCAGTCAGGTTCACATTGTTGGAGACTATCATCACCGAGGTCAAATTGTCTTCATTAGCTTGTAAGCTGCCTTGTTCCCTGACATAAACCAAGCACGCTGATGAGGTATGGGTAGGGTTGGTTGGAATGAAATAGTATGAAGTGTGGGTGGCTGTTATAGGTTGCAATGTGGGTGTGTTTGGTGTTAGTGAGGATGATGAGCCAGAAGCCATTATTTCCACACCTACTATATGGACACTCAGCCCATTTTCTGGCCTTATAGAAAAGGACCAACTTCACGGTGCCTTTTGTGTACTGCGAAGTTCCAAACTACCTGCTGTAGTAGACTGTAACTGGCTTGTAACAAATTATCCTCACTGCTTTATACATTCATAATTTTTTGTTACAACTTCCAAGGATTTATTTGTTTTACCCAAATAGATAACGTGCAAGTGTCCCTGCTGTTACAACTGTAATACATTTAAGTGGTGTACAACATGAGTTAGCCTGGTTAAACACCTAAGCAATTCTGCCTGGTATGAACTATCTCTTAATACCATAGCTGTTTCATTAAATTCAGAAACTTTCTTCACACAGATGGAGAATTCATTCATAAAATCAAGATTTTTTTTAATATATTCAACAGATTATGGAATTCCAACTTTTAGTGCCACCAGAAATTTCTTCCATAGCTGTTGAGTGTCTCCAGAGTACTCTAAATTACGAGATTGCAACTTGTACACCAGCTCTTCCTTGAGCAAATACTCTGGTACAACAGCAGTCTCCCCAATACGAATCATTTATTTACAACATAATTTTTATGTAATCTATTGCACATAACATACCAGGCCCATTGTTCTATATGCACATGAAATGTGAACAGAGCTATTAATTCTAGTGAAAAACAATGTTGTGCAGTTGGCAGTACTGCTCAAGAAGATGGATGTGTATGAAGAAACAGTTGCGCTTCGCCAGGCAGGTAGAGAAGTAAACAACACACTCTGATAATGCAAATAAACGTACACATCAACCACATAAATAACTAGATTCTTATGCCCCATGGAAAATTGCACATTAAAACAGCAAACGACATACTGCCTGAATAGCACAAGTCGCATAAACACAAAACCTATGTTTTATTTGTGCACTCCAAAACAAATACAGTGGTAACCTAGTTTAGTAACAACATGACCACAACACCACACTTAAAAGACACTTTCACTAATGAATAAACAAATAAAATCTACCATATTACCTTTTCATTGCTGTAGAACAACATTAGAACATCTTCTAACACATATATGAACACGCATGTACTGTCACACAAAAGAAACCAAGTCGTAAAAAGACGTGACTAGTAAGTATAGGGATGCCACCAATTTGTTAACTAACAGTTCAAAACCGCGCACCAACCACTCTCGTGGCTACCAAAATGTTACCGACCACAACTAGAAAATTAACAAGTGAGCAAAAACTGGAAAGAACATGCTGTAAAAATGGCCAGTAACACAAAAAAAATCAATCAAATATAAATACACACACACACACAAAACACACACACACACACACAATACCAACCAATAGAAAATAAATATTTTTTAAATAAAAATTAATTGGTTATCCAGAGGTAATTTACTTCAATGAAGAAGACGATATTTTAACAAGTTGGTAACCATTTTAAATCAGTTACAAATAAGTAAACCGAGCCTTATGGGACTGTAACACATATCTGTTTTACAAAACTTTTGAAGAACGCTTCACACAGATATGTATCTATTGTTCTTAGATAGCTTTGAAATATCAGAAGAAAACATAAACTCATTAAAAATTGTAAATAACGTTATCCTGAAATACCAAAAACAAACAAAAAAGGAGACCCCCTATAGAACAAGTATTGAATTCTCTAAATAACATTACTTCATATTTTCATACTTATGGTATTTCGTGAACTGTAACATATTGTTAGGGCTTCGTTGTGCGATGCTACATATGAGTATTTTGCAATTGCTGAATAAACAATAAAACTTTAAGAAAATCAAAACTTGATTATGTTCACATCTGTGTATTTTTGGTCCTAGCACTACTGGACTTCAGCTCAGCACACCCCTGCTCTCACACTGCCAGCAGATCTGGCTCGTTTGCCGCAACCATACTCTGCAATGCCAGAAGGGTGTAAATGGCAAAATTCAGATCAGCTGTGTCATGGACATGGAGTGAAGAGAAAACCTGGATATCGAGAATGGATGAAATCTTACACCCTCTGTAAGCAAACATATTTCGACAGGAATTAGTTACATGATCTAAAACCCCAGAGGCAAAATAAAGAAATGAGTGATTTACTTACCCATTCAAGGAGGGCTTAAGCCAAAAACTAGCAGTGAAACATAGTTGCACTCAATTGGTCACTCAGCTAAAATAAAATAAAGCACTAAATAATTTTCTACGTAGCTAATTACTACTTCAAACAAAAATGACTAGCTACATGGTAATTAGTTCAATCTCATCGAGTGACTACATAGTGACCTTAGTCAAGAATGCAAAATCTTGCCGCGGACGATAAGTACGTGTAACACTTCTACGAGCGGAGATCAGAACGTCCATAACGAAGTGTGTTTTGTGTAGCGTAGAGCCTGATCACTAGCGCCTGATGGTGACCTGGTAATGACCTGAACTAAGAATTTTAATATGACCATACTGGATAGATGGAGCTGGGATGAGCTAAAGCCACTCCGGGAGCTTGAAGTGAAGATTCAGCGCTGTTGAAGGGCCAATTTTTTATAACAATACAGCGTACGTAGCTATAAATTTACTGCAGTGTCCCGCAGCTCTTGCAAAGGTGTGCGGAGGTTGTAATATAATGCTGAAACGTGATAGAAACAACAGCGACAGTGCTGTGCACTTCAAGTAGCAGGCAATTAAGTTGGTGAACTCTGCGCTAGAGGCCAAGCGCTAGGCTGCTAGCCGTACAGAACTGGATGTGGCCGCAACGTCTAATAATCTTGTAAGCCTCAAACCAAAAGATAATAATCCCTTAAAACTGTTCACAGTTAACCGAGTTCAATTCCAAGAGAAAATGAATTTCCCAAAATTCCTAATTGTTCTAAAGAAATGGAAATATCCCGCTGATCACTAATAAAGAACCCAAATAAACTAATTCACCTAATCAACAAATGGCTAGTGATCTGTAAACAGCATAAATTTCTACATATGAAGCATTGTAGTTAGACTTAACACATCTGCTGTAAATGACCCAAGTGATTGCAGTTACAGCGTTTAATAAAAAAACAATAATTATGTTGTACATGGCAATGGCCACAGAAAATACATTGTGCTAGACTGTTCTTAGACTGTTTTGTCACGTTTGTTTAATTAATTTTGTTATTTTCTGTGTAATGTTAGTGTTTTTAGATTTTTGCTTTCTTTATTGCTGTGACTGTACTCCTTATTGGAATGATTTTCTTTGTGAATTTCTTGATTTGCTTCCTCTGCAGCTAAATTGGTAAATTCCGAATAAAAAATGTACTTGAAAGTATTTGTATAGACCTATCATTGTTCATTAGTGATTTTAATTATATTAAAAAATTAATTTTTATGTTATGTATTTTAAGTTTTGATAAATTGTAATTTACTACTTTGTTTTTTTTTTTTACTGTTTATTATGAAGACAAATTCTATTTTCTAGGGATTTCTTGTTGGTGTGAAGCACAATATTGCAGAACTGCGTATTTCCATTAACAGTATGTCTTTGTTGGCACCTGGTGGTCAAGAAGCGGTTAAGTGGCCAATAGGTGAGAAAGTTGGATTTGCTCTATCTGTTTATGATAGAATCTGCATGATAGTATAGTCTGTCTCATTTAAGGTTTCCAGAATTTGACAGCTACTGCTGCCAACGTATTTAAAGTGTAATACAGTAGCGTCGTATTTGAAATAACGAATGCCAGCTGACCGCCATGTTAAGCAATGGTGGTATCCCTGAATAACATGTATTCTTTCTTACATCGGCGTAAAAGAAAATAGTGCACAGTACAAATTAAAAAACAAGTAAGCATTTCAGAATAAACATAAATAATATTACATTGTAGTATTCTGATTCTGTATAAGGTTATTAAACATGTTTATAGTTTCAAATTTGTTAAATTGCACAACAGAAATAATGAAAAAGTAATGTTGTTTATCTTCACCAACCAACGACTGGATGCCATGATGTTATTGTGAGATGCGATTTTTGTGTGCGGGCATATCAGTTTAGAAGTTCTAAATCAAATTAATGAATGTTGTGTGAATAGTTATTTAAAAAATCCTTCATGCAATTGCCAAAGACACAAGACATTGTACGTGTTGCCAAAGGGTCGAAGACATGTTACTAATAGAAGAACTTTAAAGTCGCCCAGTGTATTAAAAAAAATAGAAACGACCAACGATTGCTTGGAATTTCATTAAAAAAACCGTCGCAAAGTAAATAGTGATAAATTAGTACGTGAATATTTTGAGTGTGGTGTATTTTGATGGTGAAATGTAAATATCTTAGGTAAATGTTTGTTAGTTCTTTTATAATTAAGATAAACATGTTAAGTTTGTGTGCGGATTTTTAGCAGACAACATTAAAATGGTCAACATTATTTTCATTTCTTAGAATATGTTTATGTTACAGTTGAATTTATTTTTGTTTGGTCAATAAACAATGAATAGTACTTATTAACTTCACCAAAATATTGAAGGTTCATTGCTCACCTGTCTATGTAGACCAAAACCACGAATGCAGTTGTAATTAAATACTAATTATTTAGGCCTAATTATGTTAAAACTGAGATATATAATGTTTTGTTTTTCCAGAAAGACTATGTAAGGTACATTTTCTTCTGCGGTAAATTTTTTAGCTATGGTAATAAATACTAATCATATAGGACAACATATTGTATTGAAATTTTTTTTGGGACGGGCATCAATGTATTTCTATCTTGCCTCAAAAATTTTCCTGTTGTGAGAGTTGCAAACTTGTAAGTTCGGTGAAATTTATTGCTTTAAAATATATATTTTTTGTTTTTGTGATTATTGATTTGATAGTAATTAATAATATCTGTTTAATTAATTGTAAGAATATGAATATATTTTACTGGTAGTATTTTGATACACAATGTAAATGTTACCATCAGAAATTAAAAAAGAGATCTGTGTAATCACATATTTTCCTCAATTAGGCCTATAGTTGGCATGTTTGAAATGTCAAGTAAAAATTCACATGATGTTGACATGTTTTGACAAGTTACATGGAAAGCACATGGTGGCGGAAGGATACATATTCTGTTTGTTTACAAGGTACTACTTTCATACAACCTATCAAAATCTGGAAACATTACACGAGACAGACTATATTGTGTTGTTCGTATCATTTTTGCAACAGAGGTATGTAAACACTGTTTTTATGTCACCTTCTGCATTTTAGATGCTGACAGTTCTCCAATGCCATATGTCCACAGTAATTTTTTCATTTAGTAACAGAGTGTTAATTTACAAAAACAAATTCTATTCTTATTTTCATAAGGTTAATGTTTAAAGCACTATACATAAAAATGTGTTTATTTTTATTTGTTACAGTATTTTGTGAATAGTTTGTACTGCCACTTTAGTATGTTCCAGTAACGCAATAAAAATGATAGAAAAACAAATCCAAAATGTATATTTGGAATTCATTTACATTATGAGTTAATAAACTTGTAAGTTTCTACAGAAAACAACAATGTGAGAGATGTTAAATGTGATATAGTTAAATTAATTTATCACAAAGATGATGATAATTAGCAGAAAATGCATAGTCAACACTATATTTTCTGAAAGTTATTTATAAACTAAATATAACTTGCCCTTATTCGCACTCATTATTTAAAAGACATTAATGATGGCAACAGAAGCTGTGTATTAACATGTGAACAAATAAGCATTATGTTTCTAAATAACTGCATGGATAGTCTATAAATACCTAACATTGTGTAAGGCTTTATGGAAGAGATAGTTTTATCATGCACTGACAGCAGATGTGGTTCATTACTTCCCTGTAGGATAGCACCACATATAGCTGAAATTTGCTGCATGATCTAGGTGGAGATCCTCGGAAATCGGAAATGTTGTTGCTGAAATCTGAGACAGAAGGGGTGTGTGAGAAAATATAATGGCTGATACTTTATCACAGAACGATAACTGCAGATGGCATATTTTTGAGTCAGCATTTTGTTTTGTATGAGATTTATACAAAGAATAACATAAAAGAGTTGAACTTGTATAATTAGTGGCAGCTTAGACTTACAGTGGTGGAAAGTACCCTAAAAACAAGTTTACCCAAAGTGATGTTTCAGATTTTATCTTATCATTTAAGGCTATAGTTTTTGTGTTTGAACATTTTCAGATTACTACATGTTTAATGAGAAGAGTGATAGAAAGACAATTTCATGTGAGTTGATAAATATAACTTTTGTAGCACTGTTCAAATAAAATACTTTCAAACCTGTATCAAAATGTTGGAATGGTTATGCAGGAGACAGTAAAACAATGTTCACAGGCATGTGAAAGGACAGAAAATTGTTAAATTTTATAAATCGGCTAGCTTAATAAATCACACTTTTCTAATAGTGATATTATTTACTTTGGACATCCCAAGTGTGTGTTTACATTGCTCTGGGCCATGGAAAACTAGCAGAAAAAGTTGTATTTGACTCAGCAAAAAATGTAACTTATAGCAGTTGAGATAGGTACTCCATCACAGTCTTGTTGATTCACTTTCCCCATACATACAATGTTCTCATCATCTGTTTTTTGGTCATGAACTCACTTGTGCCAACTGTTTTCACACCAGTCTTTCTGAAAAAGTATGAGCACTTCAAAAGGATTTTGTGTTTACACTGTATGATTTTGTGTGTAATGGCTGTGGTGACTGTAAATGAGGCAAGTGCATCAGTGGCCCAGCCCACAAAATTGTGAATATGGAGCTATTAGTACATATAGACCATGAAAAGTGGTGATTCATATCTACATTAGTGGTCCAAGCAATATTCACATCTCTACCACTAGATGGCAGCGGCAGGCTGTTGTTGCACACAATACGTCACTGCCTCTTGGATAGCAACAGTGCCCAACCCATTGTGCTGCTGGTTAGGCTAGTGTTGTTTCTGTGGATGTACCAACAGTGAGTAGTTGGCGATTGTAAATGTAAGATGCACTAAAAGCTGAAGCAATATGAACACAATAAGTGATGGTGAGTGTTACTTAATAAGAATAATGTGCATTTATAGCATCATATAAATGTATGTTTGCAATTGGAAAGCAAAAATAACCATAGTTTGAACTATTACTAAAGTCGTACACTTCGTAACGTCATTTGTTCATGTTATACTGTTGATTTACATTGCGTTTTGTAAATTTCCTTTCAGAAGCAACAAGTATTTCAGAAATAGTGGAGTTGAAGAATGTATACACATCATCGTCATACTTCCCATCAGAGAATGAAGATGACAGTGACGAATCAGAAATATACACACTTGTGCATCAATCGAAATGGCAACACAGATGTAAACAAAATTTAAAACTCACATTGAGGAAGGAAGTGCACCAGAAATGAACAAGCTTAGCTTGGAAAACACACCAGAAGAAGGCTTAGAAATTCTAGTAAGTTATATGTTTCTGCTCGAGAGAAGATTATTTCTGAGAGGAACCTAGATACTTATCATGTACAGTGATCAGTGTGGGGAAGCAAAATCGTTTACAATGATATAGTTTTATCTAATGAGTTAACAGTGAAAGAAATTCATAATAAATTCCTCATTTCAGGTCATTCATACCTTGCTTGTGACCAGGATGTTGGATTGATTGAGAAGGAAAAAAAGGTTTCACAAAAGTTTTTATATTCCAGATGATTGGATGACTGTAATTAGAGCTGCTAGGAAGAGGAATCCATTCATGGTAATGCAAATTAATCCTAATGATTATAAATTGACAACAACATGGAAATGAAATTCAAAGAATAAGAAAATAAATAGTGCAAAGGACAAAGTTTATTGGTTAAAAATTCAGTGGATTTATTTTGTAAACAACAATCCTTATGTAATGCTTTATAAGGATTCCAATGTGGACGTGGTGGAATTTTATGTCAGTTTGAAGAGAGTTTAAACACTAATAAATCACTATTTAGGGTTGTTATACCTTAAGAAGTATTGAAGAATGTAAATATAAGTACTTACTCTTTCTTCTGCCTTACATCTCCCCTATTCACCATTCTTTCTACAGAAACTTGTGCATGCATCACATTGTGGAAGAGAGTGATTTGTTACTGTTGGTCAGTGTTGATGAAGAGGGTGACATACGAGTTAAAATGATGATTACATAATTTTTTTAACATTCATTACGTTGCAGTGATGACTGTATGTAGTTATCATCCCATCACATAGCAGTATAATGTGATTTACTACCTTGAAGGTGTGTTGTTTACATTAAAACAAAGTGTACACAATATTATAACTTTGTACACAATGTTGTAATGATAACTGTAGTGTGATTGATGACTGTCTTTAGTTATCAACATCAATATTGAATAACTACTACCTAATTTATATACATGGCATCATGGCCCATCCCCCATTCCTCCAGGAATAGTAAGGTTCTTGTTACGCAACTATGGCATAACACAAATTTTTTTCAAACAGTTAACTTCACTAATTCAAATAAAGTGTGTTTTGAAAGCATGCATGTTGTTGCACTAGACCAGTAAACATTGTAGCTTCAACTTCAGTATCAGCTCGTCTGTGAACTATCAATTTTTTGCGATATCTTTATAGCATTTTTACTCTTTCTTATCCGTGAAAGGGTTAGGCCACTGGAGTGTTCAACACCTCAAATATGTTTATGAAAATTTAAACCCCAAAATTATTAATTTTACATGTCAGTGTAGAGGCTGCTATTTCCTTCCATTGTTTTCTCCCATAAAAATTTCCTTCAAATACTACACATAATTTTTAATAATTATAATTTTATTTGTTTATTACTATACAAAGGCTTTTACTATGATTACAATGAATAAATATGATTAATTAACAATATATCAATATATTGCTTGAATAAAAATATACAAATAATAAAAATATTTGTATATTACATATTGTTTTATGTTTCTTTGTTAATACTTCTGCATGAAAAGGGAAACAAAACTAACCATAGAGAGATCCATCTACCTGGAGCTGTTTTCTGTGTTTGAAGCAGAGAAGCTCATGACTGATAAGGGCTGTCGTGAACATCAAAGCACTATCATCATTACATGCAAGGCTTTAAACTGTTCTGCTATGTATATTTATGGGACTTTAAGCGATGATTATTGATGGAAAGTCTGCGGCAAAGTTGAGGAATTCATCCAGAATATTTTAAGCTATAACAGTATGAAAATGTTTTTGGCCATGTTGAGCTTTCAAACAGTGTTTGCAATAAGTGTAAACTGTTAAAAATTGTGTTTTGCCCTAGTCTGGAAAGTTGTCGTTTTCTCTAGTTTTAAGTATTATTTTTTGTATCCAAACATATTATACGCATGAAAAAAATTTTTTTTTTTTTAATTTGTATTACAAACACACTGCAATCCAGTATGTATCAGGTAGACGGGCATCAGTGATACATCCCATGGTACCACCATCTGAATTCCAGTATGACTGTCCAGCAGAAACTACGATGACCCCTCTCCATACCTTTTCCTTCACACAGTGAAGTGGTGCTGCCTAGCAATGATAGCTGACATGAACAAAAATAAGTGACTCAGTTTAAGTTGGCGTTTACTTTAAGGTCACACAAATACACTGTTCGTGCAGTGCACACGTACGTAACATTTGAAAGCAAAGTACATTGTTTCACAATTGACTGAGCTTAAAACGATTAATCTGAAATTATTAAACTTTTTGAAACACAAGAAACAAAGAGAAGTGGCCCATGGAGTAGGCCGCACCCGGAAACTTTAAATTAAATGCTCCCTTGTACCGACATGTACAAGAGAGTATACTAGGGAAGACACGAGAAGCAAATTTAAATGCTTCAAGAACTACAAACAGGCTGCAAACTAACTCAGATGAACAAACAATGTGTTGAACGCTTTTTGTGATGAAACATATCCTTCCCTGGTGGAGCTCAAAACAAGACTAAAGTCATGGCAGATGTGGAGAGCAGTTCATGCCTGCCACGTGCACACGGGTGATTCAAAAAGCAAATAAAATAATTTGCACAATGCAAGTTTTACCAGAAAACACTTGCATAAAAATTAGGCTTAATTACAAAGCGCTTACTTTTCTGAAACAAATAACTATGAATATAGTTAGCATCAGAGATGGTATCATCTAAAATTACTTTATGTTATGGTTCTCCTCCAGAACTATTCAGAATCCTTTTACAGATCATCAAAGATACTTAAAACACAAAACCCTGAGTGATTAACATGTAAATCACCAAACATAAAGAGAGTTTGGGCTTATACAATAACCGTAAAAGCCTTATATAAAATGGAATAGATGGCATTCCAGCATTGGATCATGTGTCTTTAATGTTCCAACACTTTCTAACAAACAATAGCAAATCATCTTGCCACTACTTCGAAAAATTATTTTTTTAACTTATTTCTACGTCCCCTGCTCATGGCAGTTTCATTTAAAACATTATATGGTACAACTGTGTCATGATGTGATGACACTGATAGGAGGAATTCTGCATAATGACCATTTCCTGCACATACACACATTTCACTTTAATTAATGCCATGTTGATTTCTGCAGTTAGTGTTGGTGGGAGTTTTTCTCATTAATTAATTGGCCACATGATCTGCAGGGTGATTGTTTGACACTGAAAGTACCTGCCATGTTGCCAGCTATGTGACCACCACTCTCGTGCTATCATCTAGGCCAGGTGATGTGTTGTGGTTGGGCACCATGGCTCTGCTCCGGGCATATGATATGCACCTTGCACATCGGCAGGTTGGCCACGTCCTCATCGCTGCGGTCATCATGTGTTATGTATGGGCTTAGAGGACAAGAGGATTATGATAACATATTTTATGTATTCCAAAATTAAATCTATCAGAATAAGTTTGGTTCCAAGCAATTTTACTTCCATTATGTTAATATGAAAATGCCTGGATGAAAGCATCTGATAATTATTGATATTCACAAATAAAATATCATTGATTATTTGTTTGTTTTTTAATTACATTTACATATAATATTTTTATTTGAAATATATTCCCCAAATTTCACCTTAAATATTTTCTATAAAAACTTTGCATAAATGGGTTGGTTTAGACTATTTACCCAAACAAATATATTTCCCCATCTAATAAAATCTATAATGACATTTTTAACCATTTGCTTTTGTATGAATTGTTGAAATATACCATTGTATAAATGAATTTGTTTATAAAAAAATTACTGAATAAGTTTTCAGTTGTATTTTGCATTGTTATTATATAAATAATATTGAATTTTAAATCATAAAAGGACTTATTCTAGTTAATTGGTGTTCTAGAAAGTCACAAATTATTTGCTTTATCTGCTTTTATTTTTTATATTAATTTTTATACAAAATTGTTGGACTACAGCTTAACCAAACAGAAGATAATGTACTATATATAACATGCTTTGAAATACTATCAGTCATCGAAAGACAGCATTGTAAACATCTTCTTTCAAGTTCTGGTGTCTGTCTGGAATAACTGTATTATAACGACTTAATCTCAACGCTCCACAGGCATCCCCCCACATTTTTCTGTAAATGCTACCTTGCAGTTATAAAATTTTAAAATCAATTTCGCTGCGTCAAAGATCTTTGTATATATCTCCATGTCAGATTTGGTCAATTTTCGTTCACTAGTATCACAACATGCTGGAGAAAAAGTCTATAATTTCAATATCTGTAGTTCCTTTGCATACTTTGGATGATACATACATCTAAATTTAGAATGCCTCCCAAAAGTTGTTGTAACACTTTAAGAGGAATGGTATACTACTCATTTTTTGAAGGGTGTATTGAAACTTCCCTTTAATATGTACAATTGAAAATAAGTCACTCAATTGGTTACGTTTTTCATAATGTAATTACTAAATCAACAATTTTTTTTTATACATGCTTTGACTCCTCTAATGTTCATTGTAACCTAGAAATGCCTAATCCCTTCACTTTCAGTACAACAGCCGTAAAGTAATTTTGTTACTAACTAGAACCACATATGCTTGGAAATGAATTTTTCTAGAGTGAAACATAAATTCTGTATTTATATTTTTAAAATGAAGCAAACATTTTTTCTTACCATTTAGACAACTGATGTTATCAAAACATTGTGCATCTTCGTTACATGTATTGCCTAGCACACAATAGCCTGTCATTCCACTCTTCTTATTCAGTTGAAAATGCATTATTTTCCAACTTTTAAGTGTAGTCAGCCAAAACAAATATGTGCTTCAGTCTCACAAAACCATTGATTGAAAGTGGGTTGTATGAGGGAAAAAATTACTTAAATCCATTACAACATAATTTTCCAAAATAAAATTCAGTTCAGTGTGAAAGATACATTTCCACAGTTCATCTTAAATATTCCATCAAATTTGTATTTTTCAATTAAAAACTAAAGAACAATAACACTTCTGCTCTAACTCCAGTGTTTTAAAAGTGGTTGAACCTATGTTTTGTAGAGAATATTGTACAGATTATTTTATTGCAATGACAGCAAATAAAATATTTCTGCAATTTAATATATAATATTACTTAATCTACAAATTCCTTAACTAAAAAAAAATCTCTATTTCAATTAAACAGTCTTTGTTCAGCCTAACCAAGGTATGTTTATATATAAAGGCAATTAAATACACTTGCAAGCAACCAAATCGACTCACCCACTAAGTGTGCACACATATTATTTATACAATAAAGACTTGACCGAATCATAATAAACATACATTGTTTAAAAGCCTGAAATGTCAGATTTAAGGTAACACCATTATAATTAACATTGATCATATACGTTTGTAATTATTCAATTTAAATGGACATATAGTCAAATGGACTGTGTGTGGTACCCATGCATTGCACATACAACCGACCCTATT
The DNA here is from genome assembly GCA_029891345.1 of Dryococelus australis. Classification (NCBI taxonomy): domain Eukaryota; kingdom Metazoa; phylum Arthropoda; class Insecta; order Phasmatodea; family Phasmatidae; genus Dryococelus; species Dryococelus australis. The sequence continues at coordinate 52,433,261 of CM057009.1, read as the reverse complement.
TAACATTCACACGTGGGTCTACCTTATCAGTCGCATATCTGACGTTGACCTGTACACATCTCTGAGAATTGTTTCGGCGAAACTATGGATACTACACCAGAAGAAGCTGCTCAAGTTGTCGCTCTGTTGCAACAGGGGCTAAGTCAGCGAACAGTCGCTGCTCAGCTGCATGTAAGTCAGTCTGCTGTATCAAGAGTGTAGAGAAGATTCCTAGAGACTGGTGCCTTTAATCGGAGACTGAGAGCCGGCCATCACCAGTGCACTTCTGAGAGAGACAGTCGTTTTATGGTTTCGACCTCGCTGCGAAATCATCACTTGACCGGTTTTGATGTGCAGCAGGAGCTGAGATGTGTTTGAGGAGTGGCTGTCTGCAAGTAGACAGAAGATGCTTAAAGAAAGCTGACCTTATACCAAAACAACCTGTCAGAGGTCCAAAATTAACAGCACGCCACCGGCAAGCACACCTTCAATTTGCTCGAGAGCACCTAAATTGGAGCATCAAACAATGGCGATTGGTCTTGTTAACCGATGAGTGCAGAATGTGTCTGCATGCCAGTGACAGGAGAGGCCAGGTCTACAGGCATCCGGGCAAGCGATTTGAGCAGGTTGTTTCACCGAAACAGTTGCGTACGGCAGCGGCTCCTGTATGATGTGTGCTGGAATCTCCTTAGAAGTAAAATCAATCTCATTTACATGCCCGGGGGAGGCCGAGGAGGAGGACTGGCTGCTGATCGGTACATTACCAATATTCTCCTGAAACATGTTCTGTACGCAGGATTTGTCAGCGATAACTTTGTGTTGATTCACGATAATGCACTGTGTCATTCTTCACGTATCACTAGGCAGTTCCTAGACAAAGTCAGTATATGGTCGATGGACTGGCCAGCACTCAGTCCAGACATGAATCCGATTGAACGTGTATGGGACGAACTGAAACAAAGGGTCTGGGCCAGAAATCCAGTTCCATCGACTATCGACAAGCTCAAAACAGCGATGTTAAAGGAGTGGGATGGAATTCCTCAAGACCACCTAAGAAAATTGATTAGATCGATGAAAAATTGATTACAAGCTACCATCAGGGCTAGAGGGAGTAACACCAAGTATTGATTCAATAAATTGTCTTTGTTATTGTGCAATTGTTTGTTTCATTTGACGACTACGTAGCCATACTACCTTTACCTAAATATGCAATTGTCCTACACTTTGACGTAAGTGGCATTATTGCAAAAAGTAAGTACTGATGTAAGTCTTATGTGATTGGTATAAACGTAAAGCTAACATGTCAGGCTTTAAAACAACATATGTTTTTCATGCGTCTGTTATGCCCTTTTTATGGAAAACCTGTCTGTATGTGCATGTTATGGGTGAGTCAATTTGGTTGCTCGCGAGTGTAGTTGGTGATAGAAATCAAATTGTTTTATGGTCTTCATTTGGTTGCAGCAAACATGTAACATATGGCTGGAGCAATCAACTGTTTGTTTGGAGTATATTTCAGTTTCATATGATGAAAAACTAAAGAAATTTACTTAGGTATCATAGGCATGCACATGGGGTGTGCCCAGGCACACCCTAATAACAAACATACTTATTAATTCAAAATTATGGTATTTGAGGTATATTTATTATTCTGGAATTTCAGTATGCCTAAGAGCATGCTGGTCTATATGAGATGTTCTGAGGAATATCGATACTGATTTTTCAGTCATGTCAGGGCAGGCTTGAACTTAATTTGATTTATTCCACTTTTCGTATTCATAGAAATTGGTCTTTCACATCAGAGTTTTCCATAAATATTTAGGAAATAGTGAGAAATGTGATCTTATACTATCCTATTTAGGCACAACTTTTGCATAATTATCACTATTTTAAACCTTAAAATAAAATAAAAATCCCCAGGGGGCTCTTGTATATTTTTGTGTAGCCATCAGCGATTCTTTAAATTTGTGCATCCGACAAACATGCTTGCATATCCATAGTTTACTCAGGTTTCAAACCTGCAACTTTGACATCAGACAGGGACATTTTAGTAATCTGTGATCAACAATGAGTGAGGAATATTAGTAGTTTCATCAGACTGAAAGATGTGTCAGTTGTACATATATAGACACATACATATGCGCACACACTACTGTAAATGCATAGAAGAAAGCCTAATAAATATTGTCCAATCCAAAGTGGTTTTACAACACAAAATGTTTGTTTGTAGAGGGCACTCTGACCATAAGTGGAAGGGCACCACTCACCTGCACCAGTCTATAGCCATTAAACCAATCTTCTTATTGCAGGTCATCTGACAATAGGAGGAGTGCAGTTGGCTTTAGGATTCCATTGCATGTGTATCATGTGTTTGCAGTGCATGAAATATGATGGCGAGCACCAATTTAATGACTTTGAGCATGGCCATATAGTGAAACTCTTGAGAGGGTGGCTGGACATTTTGCAGAATTTACACTCTCTTGGTATGGGGCCGTGGTGGTGTAGTGGTTAGACTACTTGCCTCCCACACCAAGACGAACCGGGTTTGATTCCCGGTGGGGTCGCCCTTGAATTTTCTCATGGGAATCATGCCGGACGGTGCCGCTGGTCGGCGGGTTTTATCGGGTATCTCCCATTTCCCCCACTCTTGCATTCTGGCACTGCTCCATACTCAGCTTGCTTCATCCTCGTCAGCCCTCATGACCTCAGTGTTAAGAGCCGCCCAAATCTGTTCACTCAACACACATTTGCTTCACTCACGTGGACCATCATTCATCAGTGATGGAGAATATGGTTGACCAGGGGGTAGACACTTAATAGGGCAAATCTGAACCAATTTTCCAATTGCTATCTCTGAATCCAACTTGACAGGCCTAGATTTTTTTGTAATATAATACCATTGCTTGTTATTTCTTCCCTAATATTATATACTTGATCAGTTGCAAGCAACATATTTTTCAATTTTAGGAACAAATACTTTTTATTTACTCTTAGATATATACTATATTATTCTCCTAAAGTTATACTGTATGTGACGTATTTCATTAGAGTGATGCTCCTGCATGCAATGTACTCATTCAAGAGGGTGTTCCACCATTTCCGTATTTCATTACAGTGGCGCTCCTGCAATATACTTGTTCAAGAGGGTGTTGCATCGTTTTCATACGATTTTTATCAAGGACTTTCATTTGAATGTTTTGCCCGTAAAATTCTGTATTTGTACCCACATTTTGACAGCTATCGCATGTGAAGGTTTACTGAAAAAGTAATTTGATAATTTTGTTTTTGAGTGTTACAGTACATAGTCTAGGTTTTGCGTTGTGTTTGCTGAAAGCGGACGACATGGCTAGAGACTCAGCACTTCCCCATATTGTGTTTCATTTCTCAGCATTTAACGAGTTCCATATGAGTTTTTTTCGTGTTTCTTTATCTGTTTTCCTGACCCCCACCCCAATGGAAAACTTAGGGACAAATACACAGTTTATTGTGGTTGAATTAAATTATTTGTTACAAAAGAGAAGCAGAGTCACACCTTACAGCAGGGCCTGGAGCTGGTGAAAATAAAATTTTAAATAAAGAGTAAGAATTTACCAATACAGAGGACATACTGGAAGACTAATACATGAATTTCATTAAAAGAAAATATTAAAATACTCGTATTTATTTATATTTACAAGCATGAAATAAAAGCAGCAGGGTGATTCCAAATGGTTTGCAAACAAACAATTTCCCACATTTTCAAGTCATTTAATGTAAGTTTAATCCACATATTGCGTGTTAAAACTTATGCCTGAAATCTAAAAAAGAATTTTAAATACATCTTTCACAGATTATTTGGCTTCCAATATTTATATTTTACTTTATGCTTTGAATAATTTTGTTTTCAAGTTTGTCATGTTTGCACATTTGGATAGCAATTGTGACAAAAAAAATGTTTTGATTCAATATCTTTAAGTGTCCACTCTGTACTAGTACCTCTTTTACTCTATGTGGAGGGCGGAGGTTTCGCACAGCCGCCTAGCTGTACCTCACTGCGCTGCATTGATGAGCACCTGGACAAAAGGATCATTCGGGCAGTCATGACTGACAGGACTGCAACCTCACATCCATTCAGAGCCACTGTGGCCCTCCATGTATCTTCATGGAGGCTCCAGAATTCTGCCCTTAGGAAAATTAACCTATCCGGATTTTTGCCACTGTACAGCACAGCAAGGGTACTTGGATAGGGTACCTATCCAGATTTCAGAAACAAATAATAACCCTTTAAGAAATACTGGTATCTGCCCAACTCGGTAGGTCACCTATCAGTTTTTTCACAACTGGACAAAATTTGAGATAGCTGGATAGGGTACCTATGTATATTTAAAGAACTGATTTTTTTTTGTCTTGAAATATCATGAATTATGCCCAAAGGGATATGGATGGTTTTTATTACTGAACACTACAGCCTGAGACCGGTTCGCTGCCCTCAACCACGTTGCTCGTCTTCTACTAAACACTTTTCCATCCAGTAGAACTTGACAGTTTTATAGTCCACAGGCACTTATGAAGACAAAAGGCATTCTTCTGCTCCCAAACTACTATACTTGTATACCCAGAAGTGAAGAATCTATTGCTCTATATTCAATACGTAAAATAAATCTTGAATCTTTGAATTTGTGCTTTAATTCATATACTTAGCTATAATTTGTATACTCGAGCTGGGTCTGGCTAATCCTGAGGCTGCCTGGTTCTGGGCAACGGCAGCTGGCAGCGTCATTTGGCAGATGGTGTCTGCAATGCCCAAACCCAAGGACGGTCCGAGACGGAGATGGACTATGATGGGGTGCAGTGTCCCTCTGGTCTTCTGGACTAGCTCAAATAGATACTTGGGAGTGACTGTGGGCAGTCGACGGGCGGCTTGTGCCTGCTCCTGAGCAGAGGAATAGCTGAAGGATGACTGGGATGGGTTACTTGACAACTGATTGGCAGTAGGAGCCGTAGTTGCCTTCTTGTGTGCCCACTTTGTCCTTCGTCCCTCATTGAATGAAGGGCATGGGGTAGGTTCCAAATGCCTACACAGCAAGCAAGGGGCAGGCGAAAGAATTCCCTAGCTATAAGTATCCAGAGGCAACGGCATCAAGTCGCATCAGTCCTGTCGCTCCAACTGGCGAATTTCATGCGGAAGATGTAGGGGGTTAGCTGACTTGGGGTGGCGCTACTGCTTTTTTGTGAGCCTCTTATAAGTGACCGGGTCTCACCTCATCAGGCCTGGCACTCCACCTGGTGGATTGCATATAATTTTATATCTGTTGTTAATTCTAAATTTTGACCTAGTTATATAAAAAAGCAGAATCACCAAATTTAGATAATATGTAATGAACAGGATCAAATTTATAATTTTTTTAATATGTCTCACAAAAATTATTAAATAAGTCTTTTAATATAATTGTATCCAATATTAAATACAAATAATGAAAATAAGGTATTTTTTTATAGTTAAAATGTTTGTAAGTAGAAGGAAATTGGGGCTTCTGGGACCGGAATCAGGATTCTGCTTCCTGGCTGTGGCATCCACTGTCTTGTTTCCAACTGCAATCTTGTTTCTTGCTGTTATGTTGGATTCATTTTTATCAAGCTCTTATCATTCCACCTTAATATCCACCATCACTAATACCAATTTCTTATGCTCTGTCATTCCACCTTGATGCCCACCATCTTGACATTATGCGTCATTCCTTGTCACCTTAGTCTCCTTTAATACACCCTGCCATCTTAGACTTTATTTTATCGTGCTCTACTATCATTCCACCCTGACATCCACCATCTTTGATGTGATTTTATTATGCTCATTCATTCTCACCTTAGTTGCATTCGCACCACCCTGTCATCTTGGATTTTATTTTCCTTGGTCACCTTTGTTCCACCTCATGCTCTATCATTCCACCTTACCTTAGTCACCTGCTGATTACTCTGTCCCCTCAAACTGCCATTGTGACATCATGCTCTGTCATTACTTTTAACCTTAGTCATTCGCTTATTACTTATTCTGTTATTTGTGCTGCATTCCCTGGAACCACCATCTTAGATTTCATCTGCTGTGGGCAGCCATCTTTGTTGGACTTTTAAAAATTTGCCTACTTGGGTCAGGACCTAGAATATTTATAACCTTGCATCAGACTTAGAAAAATTCTTATTTGTGCAGGACTTGTAAAAATTTTCCTTTGTTGAGGGACTTCCAATATTTCATATTTGTAGGACTTGTAAAAAATTTTATTTAGTCTTCTTCATTCCACCTCATGTATGGACTTAGAATATTTCATGTGTGTAGGGACTGTGAATATTTTACCGAATGAGCAGTTCAAAAATGACTAAATGAACTACCTGCCAAGGCCCTTGAGAAACCTGTATTATTTACTGACCTACATTTGTTTGGGTCTGCTTACACATTTGGCAATCATCAAAAGATCTGACATATGCTGAAACATCTCCCTTTAAGGTTTGAAAATCTAGTAGACGTTGTAATAATTATAAAGTGGTTTTTACAAATACCTGTGTAACTGAAATGAGTTATAAACAAATTATATTACATTTATATATTTGATATATTTAATGTCAGATGATATGGAAACCTAATTATTATCTACTCATAAAAAGAGAGAGAATTTTAATAAATCTTGTTGTCCTTCCGAAGTAAAGCTTTCATTTCTTTTTTATAATGGTAATTCTTAACCTGAGTCCATAAACCATAGTGAAAAATTATTTCACTACATACAAAGTGTCTTATGTGTGTGATATGTTATAAGCCAAAATAATTGAACATATTATTTTTAGAAATTTTGTTATGCTGTGCTTAATACTGGTTCGGCCTTCCCTTTTGCTTTTACTAACTCAGTACTGCACAGTCATCCCAACTTGTTTTCGCGGCACGCATAGCTTCTTGTGTTGTGCTGCCTAGCTTACTCTGATTACTGTTAGGGGCAGATTTTCTACCCCCTGTGGAAGTGCTGTTGGCTGGGTAGTTAGAGCACAAGACGTTATTAAAAAACAATTTAATTTTAAATTCCCAAAGAATGTGATCCAACACTCTCGAAAAAGCCTGGCTTCCAAAATTTGATCCCATCGAGATGCAAGTAAACTCAGATTCACTCCAAGGTGTACTGAAAACTGTAAATTTCCTACAAGAAGGATCTAACAGGAACTGATGAAAGCTCTTGTTAATATCGAGTAAACACGGGCCTTTCCCTTCTATGTTTTTATTCACAAGGGAGTGATTCACCACTAATCTTTACACCAAAAACCCAGAAAAATAGTAATCCTAGTTTGATGGCGCTATCACCGCCACTTCAAACAACAATTTCCCTAATTGCCTGTATCTTGGGCGGCAGATGTTTAAAGGGGCAATCACGCACAGGTGTGTCATCAGTCAGAGGAACCTTGTATGGGAGGGCATTACACTTACCATTCTTGGGCGTAATCATGTCATTGAATTCTTCACGCAACTTACACAGGCACTTGTGGAAGTCCCTAAGGAAAGAGTCCTTTCCCTCACATAGCTGCAAAAATATATTGTGCATAAATTTGACCTAAAGTTCAATTTTAATGTTTGGGACAAACCCAAAAGACAAGGTGTTATTGTCTAAATTTACTGAAGCCCTAGCGTGAATAAAAAATTCAAGACCTAACGTGACATCTTGGTTAACACCTAACAAGACCCAGAATGAAAAAGTCCAGGGGAAATGTCCAATTTTGAAATGTAAACAGACCACCAAATTGCTTTTCAAAACATCGTCGTTGGTGACACACATTTTTCCATTGAGGAAATCACCCGGCTTTTGGTTACATTTTTTTTGTCCAACAGTCTTCAAGAAGGCAGAACTTACAACACAATGAGTAGCCCAGGTGTCAACCAATGCTGAAAACAATTTGTTACGATAAACTATCTTGATCATACAACATTTTAAATTGCACTGAGTTTTTTCCAATTGCCTGACCAGAAATGCCAAGCCTCTTTTTGGTAAAATCCAGTTTCCCGACCTTTTACAATGCCTACGCAAGTGGCTCATCTCTGCAGGAAAAACTCTTTCTTGGCCCATGTACGTAATGCTGCCTTACATTCTCAATTAAGATGTCCACTAATGAAACAGTTACCGCAATGATGCATTTTCCCCGCTGGTCGATCCCCTGAATAGCTGCCATTTGACCATGAGAGACAGTACCCATGCCTCTAACTGTGTTAGCGGATGGTAGAAAAAAATAGCGATATTTGCTCACCACTGCTAGATGGCCTTGAACTTCCACTGCCAGCTGATGTAACTCGAGCAAATTTACCGGCATTGGGACTAACGCAGAGAGTGCATGTACATGAGGGGCAAGATTATCTATCTAATACAATATTTACTAATTCCTGTTCACTAAGTGTGAGACACAAAACATCGTGATACATGCAAATTGGCTCTATGAATTCATACATTGGCTCTCAGTGGCCTCTGAAACCTGTAAATAAAATCCCTTTCACAGCTACATTGGATGTGCGGTAGAAAAAGTGATGCCAAAACTCTATGCTAAAACCAGTTAAACGTGCCCCCCCATCTACTGATTTAATTTCTTCACCAAATAATTTCAGAACAAAACCCTCACATTTAGTAGTGACAGCTTTAAGCAAGGCCTCCTCAGAACACAAACATAAACTAATTATTTTATTGATGGCCACAAAAGGTGTAGAATACAAGCAGGGTCCACTGAGGTTAAGGGTCCAACATTTTGAAGGGCCTGTTGATCTATTTTGGGAGGAGGGTCAGTGACACTCACTGGAACTGCAGGCTGGAGAAGCGGCACCATCACACTACTACGTTGACACCACAAGGTCACCGCGGCCCCAAGCTCTTGCAAAAATGCAAGTAATTCTTTTTTGAGGGCATACACAATACCCATCTCTGCCTTTGGTGACATAGACATGAAACAGTGTAAAATGGAAATGAGCAGTGTCAGTGCATTTAATTATTTGTGCTGTACACAAATAATTGTACAACAAAATTCAACCTAAATCTACAGTTTATCCAAAATAAATTAATGCAATGATTCTTCCTATAATTTGACGTGATCCTTTAAACACAATATGGATTTGACTAGACCCAGACAAGATTACCATAAAAACTAGCTAAAAATTTAAAAAGTCTACAAATGTCGTAGAAAATTTACAGAAGCTTGCAATTAACACTAACATAAAAAATGAGGGGCAGTCTGATCAACCCAACCCAATGTTTTCATTTTAAATAAAACAATTTAAAAACAAAACACTTTGCAATGAGGGATGGTCTGATTGACCCAATCGAAAGCCCTCCATACTAAAATTTACCCAACTCGCAAGAAAATATAACAAATGGCATTAAAACTGATTAAAATCCACTGTTTAAGTAGCACCCAAAATTGTGCAACAAATGGGTTATGAGTAGTGTCTAAAATAAAATTAATTGCTAATGAGCAATGAGGAGGCCACAAAGTTCACAAACACAAAAACAAAGAATCATATAATCTGAATATAAACAATATTAAATACTATTTAGATGATTTTATGCAAAATGAAAGTTATTTATCATTAGAAAAACATAATTTGAATGATTATGAATTTCAAAATAAATTACATTGTAATATTTTATTAGATCCAGAAATTTTATAGCCGTTTTAAGGCTGTTCAAGTGGTGTGAAAATCAGCACTGCGTCAGAATCTCACAAAACTGGGAGAACGCTGTTTAGCTAAAATAGATCCCCAAAACATCACAGCATGCTATACGTAAGCCTGAGCACAAACCCACAACCCTCAGTGTGAGTGCAGATGTCGAAGGGGAGGGTCGTGTTGCTCGCTGTTCTAGAGCTGCCTTCCATCAAAATTGATTGTGCTTTTACCTAGCAGGATCATGTGAACTTCATTGCCATTAGCTGTGGACAGAACTGGCCCTGCTGCCAGGTGCGGAGTTCCAAGTCGTCTAGCCATAGACGACACGGCGAGAGGAAATGCGGGAATATCATATTAACTTAATTCACCATTTCTCGGGAAGTACTTGTTCAAATGGTTTCATAATCTTAAGGCTGGCTTACTGGTTGATCCTTTCCATAACTGATTGTTTATTTTTAATAAATCACTGAAGGCAATTAATAGTTTATATATATATGTGAAATGTCTCCATAAAATTATAGAAAAGTTTTAAGCATATAATGTAAGATTCAGATAATTTTTTTGTTTATGTGATAGATGGGTGATAATAGCATATGGCCTGTAGAGGACAATTGAAATTTTATGAGAAAGTTGTCTAATTTTTGTGCGTGTGCTGGTATTCTCATAATGAGTTGATAATTATGGAAGCTTCAAGGATAAAAAACACACCAAATTTACTTTTTTAAAACACTATCCAAAAATAATATGACTGCTTTCTGCACCTGCATTAATCACCTTATGATATACATGCAACAATTTGACATGGATTTTCAATCTGCCTGAGATTATTATTTTTCAACATTTCGCCACAACTAGTTAAATATAATCACATAATAATGTTGTCGTAAAATTGAATTTCAAACAGTCTTTTTGACATCAGATTAGTGGTGTATAAAGTAAAGAAAATAATCTTTTTATTTATGACCGAGATTAAATTTTTGAAGGCAAACATTCTAAAATCCCTTTAATTTTCTTCTAAAAAAATAATATGCAAATATAGTGTATAGTCTCTAAATACGGACATAAAACACAAACATGTGAAGGTAGCAGGATTGTTATGAGTGGCCTTATTTCCATGTAATGGGTTAATAGTTTATGGGATTTTATGGCCAACGTGAATTATCAGGCATTAAGTTTAAATAGTACATAGTTTATTTATATTTTCAACACAAGGCCAATGCGAAAGAATATAAAGGTTTGAACCCTAATTCTGTTCCCAAATTACGAGCCTAGCAACACAGTACACTATCACAATTAGTTGTCATGCATTCGATTTTCTGCAGGGACATAAATTTTAAAAATTGCTCAATGACTGACTCGAGTGAACCTGTTAGTAGCATAGATGTAACATAAGAAGTTTGTATGCATACATTTTGATATCTGCATTATTTATTACACTGGCATGACAAAAGTCATGGGATACTCTTCTAATAATGTGTAGGGCCGCCTGTAGCCCAAAGAAGTGCCATAACTCTGACCTGACATGGACTCCACAAGTGAGCGGAAGACCTCTGGAGAGATATTAAGCCATGCTGTCTAAATAGTTGCCGAAAGTTCCCTGGTAATTTTAGGTGCATGATCTTGGTTGCGAATGGCTCTCTCCACCACGCCCCATAAATGCTTGATTGGGTTCATGTCGGGGGAACCTGCTGGCCACTCCATTTGCTGGAACTCTCCAGAATGCTCTTCAAACCAGTTCTGGACATCTGCAGCCTGATGAGTCAATGCATTATCCTGTTGGAACATCCTATCATTGTCAGGAAAACTGAAGTCCGTGAACAGCTGAAAGGTTCACCAAAGAGTGTTTCGTAGTGGTTACCATTGAGTTTTGTGGATACCTGGACAAGTGGACCCAACTCATGTCATGTGAACACACCCCACACCATTACGGAACCACTACCAGCCTGCATTGTGCCTTGTTGACAACTGGGATCCATGGCCTAATTGGGTTTGCGTCATACCTGAACCATACCATCAGCCCGAAACAACCTGTATTGTGACTCTTTGGACCAGGCCACATGTTTCCAGTCCTCCAGAGTCCAATTAGCAACCTCACGAGCCCAAGTGAGGCATTGAGCCCGGTGTCGTGCTAACAGGGGCACTGTGGTGGGTCTTCTGCTTCCATATCCCATGGAAACTAATGCATGTTGCACAGATCTGCTAGGTACACGTCTGACACCACCTGCATTGAATGTGGCTGAGATTTGAGCAAGTGTTCCTGCTCTGTTAGCACAGACAATTCTACCCAACCTCCGCCAGTCACGATCATCAAGTAACTTTGGATGGCCACTGCGTTGTCCACAGTGGATCGTAATACTTTGATTTTAATATTCTCTGTACACACATGACACCGTGGATGTAGGAATATTGAAAGTCTCCACAACTTCTAAAATTGAATGTCCCATCCTTCTGGCACCCACAGTCATGCTTCGTTCAAATGCTGATAACTCACGTCTCCTTTCCATGAGCATGTAAACAATAGTCAATCCGAATGACACGACCACCTGTTTACAACTGAGACCGGTTTAGGCTGTGCAATGTTGTTCTGTAGTCGTGGCGCCACGAGTCATTCAGTTACACATAGTGCTATCCAATGACTTTTGTCTTGTCAGTGTATAATAGATTAATTACTATTTTATTTATCCTGTTAGCTAATTATGAACAAATAACCACTTTTATGTTAAAAATTATAACAATTGGGATACTTATACGAATATTAACACATAATCAACAAAGAAGTTAATCAAAAAATTCATAACTGGAAAATATATATTGACAATCTTAACATAAAAAAATCTGTTTCATAAAAAATGTAGATGAAAATATGCGTGGCTAATTAATTAATTAATTTATTGATTGATAATCATGATTCTTTACAAGAACTTTGAAATTATGAGAATAAGTTGTGATCAGCTATAACAGGTTTCTACTGACCGGGAAAACCAGGAAAAATGGGAATTGTTGAGGAATTTCCCTGCCCGGGAAAATTACGGGAATTGCACAGGATTTTAGTCAGATATCCGGGAATTTGTTTCCCTTCCTCCTCTCTGAAAATCTATAATGTAGTCATGAAAGCCAAAATGCTTGGTGGCATGCGACAGTATTTTGTAACGTACGGTACAGTGACTATTAAAGTGCGTCCATCTGGTAGCTAAGTTCATAATCTGTTAATGCATGGTAAACAGACGATAATATTTGTGTAACAGGGCTTGCACTACATTATATTTGTTCTAAAATATAAGTGCTTATAAACATTTAAGTAAAACCTCGATAATTCGAAATGCCTGGAGCTAAAATTTTTGACTCCGAATCACATCATTTTGAGTTTTAAAAAGTGTTTTTCATTAGTTTTTATTTTTCTTTCTTTCCTTCTTTCCTCAGAAAACAGAGGTGGCATTACAAATTTTAAATATTCGTATATGCAGTATTTACCCACGTGCCTCTTGCAATTTTTTTCTCAAAAGTAAAGGCCTCCAGAAAGGTGCTCTATGCACAAGCCACTAAAACTGGTGTGCAGTCTTACCGTCTGTAACTTGCTTCTGTGGTTTTCAGTGACGACTAATTTTATGGCCTAATAATAAAGACGCACAGCCTCTACGACTTTAAAAACACCAGTTTTTACCATTCCCAGTTTCGAAAAACTGATGTTGAAAAAACTTAAATCTCCAGACATGAAAAGTTTCATAAATGCCAATCTAAATATATAATACAAAATTAAATGGAGCAGTTTTAAAATAAAATTTACTTTATGGAAACTTAGCACAAAATTGTGCTTTTGGGGAAAAAAATAATATGATGTAGACTAAAGGTTTGGAGGTTAAACAACAAAATTCCCACCACGAGCTTTCCGTGTGTTGGAAACAGATACTGAAAATAATCCCCACGCAAGGCCACCTTCACCCCCACCCCCTTAATTTTTACCTAGGTTTGGCACCTGTCGAAACCTTTTCCTCTTCCCCCATTTCGACATTTCCCTTCATTCTCCAAGCTATTGTCAGCCAACCGTGGGAGTAAGACCGTAGCATCTGAAGTCTGCTGAAAAAAAAGGAAGGTTGGCAACTTCTTGCGTGGAACTACTACACACAGTATTCCTATGGACAGTGGTAATTGCACCCTTTCTCTGATGCCGTTTTGAGCGTTAGATACCTGTCCAGACGTTACAAAGCCATGTTATTCAACACAAAACCACTCAAACAAATTGTTTTCCAGCAATTTTTCTTTAAACCCATGTCCTGGACATTATGACAAGAACTTCTATACCTCTCATTCTTTCATGTCTCTCATAAACAAGGTCTAGTAAAAAAAAGAAGGTAAACTAGGCAGAAAACGGCAGCGTGACTGCGCGGGAGTTCGTATACATAAAATGGGGGGGGGGGGGGGGAGTTGACAGCTCTTGTTACATGCGGCAACCTACCGACAAACATGCAAGGTGGCAGTGTGTGTGTCGCCGCATACCACAGACTGATGCGCCTACATAAAGAGGTAGTTTGCTATGCTTGTTGTTTTGTCACATAACCAGAATATAATTATTGCCGCATTAATAAATTATCATAATTTTACATACAATGTGTTGTTATGAATGCTTAACAAGCCGATAGCATCTGAGCTGAAACCAAAGAAATCCTAAATTACTTAATGACAAAATTATCAGTTCGAACTCGGCCTTAGTATGCAGTGTCAACACGTTGTTAAATTCAGAATTTGAAATACTTGCCAACTCCTGATTATTAACCATAATTGAAGAACTAGTGCCACATATATCACCCATATTTACTATAGTATAGCTACCATTTCTTTTCAGCATTGCACTTGCAGTGCTAAGAATTTTGCATACCTGTGTCTTTTAGCCTAGTATGAGAACTTGAAACAACGTGCATTTTTACAAGTACTATGTGCAGCACAGAATGATCAACCTTTCCTCTCCCCTACTAAAAAATTATATTTTATTAATAAAACATAATTTATAATATAGGACAGCTTTGGATTTCACAAACATGCACTTGATTAAATAAACTTTATTATACCGGTATTGACTTATTAATTACCGGTAGTAAAAAAATCCATCCCATCTTATATTGTCACTGACTGCATTAGATGTTTGCAGTAGAAAAGGCAGACCATAAGTTTATTTTATGTGCAACATGTTAATATTTGCAAACACAGGTACATAATGATTAAATTGATATGTTTCTTTTAAGCATTATCCATCCGTGTATTTGAGTGAACTCTATTTGAAATAACAAGGAAATGCATGTTATTTTTAATAATGTTTGTTTTGTACTTTTCTGAGCATCATCATTAAGGGTACTTGGAAGCTGCAGATATACATGGATTTTTTCATTGCTGTACAGGAATGTACGGGAATTGTACAGGAATTCTGTGAGCCAACTTTGCTAGACACCATGTATAAGTAGGTGACAGAAATACCCAAACACTTACAGACTTTGCGAACTTATATATTAAATTTCATAGGAAATTGGTTCTTAATGAGAATTTGCTCATATACACACCCATGTACATGCATGTTATATAAAACAGATCGGTTATGAATCTGCTATGGAAAGCATTTTAATGTTGCCTCAATCTGAAATTTATTAAGGTTCATTTTAGGTTTTGTAACAACCTGTATAAAACTTGAAAGGAAGTAAGTATTCACAAATTTTTTTTAGAACTTTTACTAGCAGAAATGTAGTTTGCTCAATAAATAAATCCATTGTGTACATTAAATTATACACAATATAGTAATTGCTTTGCTTGCTTACCGCATTCAATAGTTATTCTAAGGAAACTTTAAAAATAAACTCACCATCCTCATGCGCACACACACACACGCGCGCGCACACACACAGATTTTTTTTTTTCACTACCTGTTCATTTTTTGTAGAGCCTACATGTAGCTGAATTAATCTCAACCAGCTTTGTTTGTTACTCAGCATGAATATTTGAACAGTCAGTTAGCACTAGGGTGTATTAATATTAGGCAGCACAAAAGACATAGTGAGGTTTCAGCCAGTTTGCAAAGAAGGATTATTGTTTCGGTGTTCCGACATTTTGTTTTACAAATACTGTTCTGCTGTTAGTAGTCTCTTTATGTAACGTATTATTAATTTTTTTCTACATTTTGGATTTTGGTAAACGCCACCTTTTAACTTACAGGGGACAGCTGGCGAAGTTTAATAGTTTCGCATCTTCTTAATTAAACTGATCCAATTTGACTGACAAGGTAATCAGATATTTAGATTTTCAAGATAGTAAAATTTTATATATGCTATTCACGGTATACTGACCACATTTCAAGGCCCTGCTAAATTTTTCCTTCCATCCAATTTCTATCTTTCTCCCACTTTTAATACAAATATTGCCATGTGGCTAATAATCAGAGCATATGATCGGCAATGGACACATTCCAATCATACGAACATAATGTAGACGCCAGAGGGGCATATCCAAGTTCAGGAGGGATGGAGGTCTTAATAAAAATAAAATAACTAAATTTTTATTTTTAATTTATTCACTCAGCTATTATTTACAGCATTATATCATATATCTCCACTATTAATCTTTTTATTTCTCAGTAAGCGCAAAATTTTATGTCTGTTTCAACTCTACCTAATGTCCTTCTCAATGTCTCTGTTGGTTATAGTCAGTTAACTCATACTCATTATTAATGCACATTCAGTCTATCTGTTTCCATCATTTGTAATGTCTTTCACTCACGCGTCCAGTCCAATAGTTCAGCCTGCCAGTCGTACTCTTCACTGCTCTGATTGCTCACAGTCGCAGATTTTCCTCCTGTTGGTCATTTGCAGCGCTGTTCGTTTCCCTCGCTTGTCTTTCACTTAAGGTGGCATGATCGGCCAGACTCCTGACGTTCGCAAAATCTGCCGGCTTGGAGGCCCAACGCATGTTTATACTATCGCTGTCCTTGATCTGAAAAGTTCAATGCACCCAAGTCACACTGAGAGAAACTAGGACAGTAAAGCACTAGAAAATTCTTCAGATAAAATGAAAAAATTCAATCTGCCGAAGTTCAGGAGCACGAGATAGTAGCTTTATCATTGTGGCGTTCAAAGGTTTGCCTTTATGTCTCACCACCCATATTGTGTAACTAATCTGACCTTGGAACATGGTTTTATCACTCCATTGGGATAGGACAAGAAAGAAACACATAGCACCAACATGTAACACTGCTCCCTCCTCGAATCTGTTCATCCCAACAGACTCTGCAACATCCGGACCTTCATAGAGTGCCATTCAGTCAATGTGGACAACCTTTGGCTTTGCCCAAGAGCCTTGATGACAAATACGAAAGGTTGCATAATTGATCTTATTCAGAATCCTCTAGGGTCCTTCCCAACATTTCTCTAGCATCAGGCAGTACCCTTTTTGCCTCTGTGGGTTGTACAGTCACACCAATTGTCCTTGAAATACCTCGCCTGACATTCTCATATCACACCGGATCTTCATCCGGTCGTTATATATTGAGGGCTGTCGTGTATAATCATGAATGCCAACTAGACTGTTATATAATTCACCAACATAATCAAGGGCTGCAGCTTTCTCTTCTGTAGATCGGCCAAACAGCAGGTCATTAGGAAGGCATAGCTCTCTTCCAAACAGCATCCTTGACGGTGTTAACCATGTGGACTCGTGGACTGCCAAATGGTAAGCAAGGAGAAACAATGGCATCTTTGAATCCCAATTATTTTGGTTGTCTGCCACAAAGATCAACAGGTGCTGCTTAAGAGTGTGGTTAAGCCTCTCAACCACTTCATCCTATTGAGGGCGTAAGGCTGTAGTCTTAGTCTTTTTCATCCCCAGGACCTTTGTTACCTCCTGGAACACAGCAGCCTCAAAGTTTCTTCCCTGATTGGATTTGAGTTCTGCTGGCACTCGAAACATCAAGAAGACATGCTCTGTGAATGCATCAGCCACAGTACTAGCTTCTTGGTTCAGGATGGGAATGACCTCAGACCACTTTCAATAACATATTCTTGTTCCATTACTGAATATTTATTATACCTCTCTCTGTGACAGACAAGGGACTCGGAATGTCTACTGCCATCCTTTTGAATGGGGTTACGTCATTGTATTTCTGTAGATGACCTTGTCCCCTGGTCCTTAGGCCCTTCCTTGCAGTGGAGGTGTTACACATTCGGCACCACTTCTCAAAATCCTCCCGTCAATGAAACTAGTAGAATCTCAATCTAGCTCTATCGAGGGTCTTATTAACACCAAAGTGCCCACTAGTTGTCACAATATGTGGTTCCTTTAAGACTTTGGGAACCCTGCATTCTGGAAGAACTAACTTAAAGTGTGTGTATTTTCCATCATTACTTTCCCCGTTTCTGTAAAGTATGCCATTCCTCAGTACAAGGGAATTCAGTTCTGCCAAATTCTGCCCAGTGTGCTTGGACTGCTGTACTCAAGCTAGATGTCTCTTAACATTTTGGCCCACAGCAAGCTTCTTTCCTTTCTAGTAATGGCTGCAAAGTGGGATTATTCATTTGATTTTTTCTTATAACCATCATCAAGTTGACCCATCACAAGATAAAGAACCTTGAATTCTTGTCCTCTGTACCGTCAGCAATTCAAGACTCTTTTCTTCCTGGCATTCACAATGACGACAAAATGGCACTCATGGCCTCCTAGAAAGTGCATCTGCATTGCTGTGAAGACATCCAGTTCTGTGCTGTATTTCAAAGTCATATTCTTGAAGATGCTGTATCCAACGTGCTATTTGACCTTTGGGGGTCTTCAAATTTAGTAGTCAGTGTAATGAAGCATAGTCAGTTCTCAGAATAAAATGTCTGCCATAAGGGTAGGGGTAGAAGTGTGAAATTACCTTCACCATGGCCAGAAGCTCCCTGGGTGTATAACACAGGAATTTCTTTCAGGCTTATGCAATACCTTACTGAAGTATTCTAGTGGTTCTTCTTTACCTTCCCCTTACCTGAGATAACACAACTCCAATACTTACATCACTAGCCCAGGACTGGTGGAGATATCAGAATTTTATTTATTTTTGCTAAAGCATCAGTGGTCCAATGAAATGTTCTTTTTGCGTCAGTTCATATAGTGGATTGACGACCGTGAAGAACCCAGGTACAAATCGAAGATAATAGGTAGATCATCCAAAAAAAATTATGGACTTAAATTTTGTCAGTTGATGTTGACCAATCTCTCATTGCTTTGGTCTTCTCGGGGTATTTTAAATTCTGTAGGCCAACACTCCATGTCCCATTTTTTTTTCTTTTGAAACAGGCGACACTTCTTAGGAACCAGTTTCAAGTTGGCTGCAGCCACTTTCTGGAATACAGATTTTAAGCGAGATAGGTGCTCTTCAAATGTCCTTCCTGTCACAACAATGTAATCTAGATAAACATGACAGATATCTAAAGGCAAAACCTTTTTCATCAGGAATTCGAATGTGGCAGGGGTATTACATACCCCGAAAGGCATAACTTTTAACTGCCAGGTTCCTTTCCCGTGGATACAAAATGTAGTTTTCTCTTGGTCATCTGGGGACACCTCACACTGCCAGTACCCACTCTTCATGTCCAAAGTAGAAAACCATTGCGAACCTGCCAAGCTGTTCAGTGTGTCATCTATCCTTGGAAGCGGATGTGAGTCTTTCTTTGTTTGATTATTAAGCTGGCGATAATCTACACAAAACCTCAGAGAGCCATATTTCTTCTGAACAAGTACAATGAGTAATGACCATGGACTAACGGATGGTTCTATCACATTGAACTTCCTCATTTCCTTCAGAATTTCGTCAATTGCCTCATGCAAAGCTAGTGGCAGTCTTGGTGGCTGATTTATGGGCCTGGCATCTCCTGTATCTATGTGGTGGCAAGTCACATTATTCCTTCCAATATCATTTGGTCTATACGAGAAGGCATCTCTATTTCTCTGCAGTAATTCAGAGACAACCTTCTCCTGTCACCAGTTAAGGTTTTTTTTCTTGTTCTTGCTAGCATTACTTCTGGTAGAGTACATTCTATTTGTTTTTCTCTAAATCTTCCGGAACATTTGGAAGTACCTGTGTGACCTGCTTGCAAAGCCATATCATGGCCCCCTTCTCAAGATGAATGGCACTATCGGACAAATTTATAATTTTAACTGAAAAACTGTCAGAGTGTGAAGAGATCAAAGTCCTTGCTACAATGACTTTACCTAGCAGGATTACAACCGTCTCTAATGGCTCAATCAGACCCAAATGCCTGACAAATTTTTCTTGACATCTGCCTACAAGTAAACAATTTCACTAGAAAACAGCAACACAATGTGTTGACAACAGAGTACTTGACAGCTAATTGAGGAGGACAAATCATGCATTGTCGACATCAACTCTTTACTGTCTACCCATAGTACACCAAAATCAGTATTGATATAGCACCCCAGCCTACATAGTACATCAAGCGCCAAAAGACATTCATCCTCTATTTCTGCTATGTATATATTGTGCTCTATGCTAAGGTCACCAAGCTTCAAGATGTAACATTTCAGTTATTTTTATGTGCACTGAAATTTACCTTATTTATGACTGGCATTACCCAACTATAACCCGGATGGGACTAATGCAGTTGCACTAGCTAGCTCAGCAAATTTTGCAGATGTAGGTTAGTAAGTTACCTTTTATTAGTTTTATTAGTTTATTAGTTTTGTTCTCATTTTTTATTGACTCATTCGTATTCTCAAGAAAAAAAACCATATCATGTGATTTCCATTATCAGTGATGAAACTTAAGATGTCTTGCATCAATTATAGTTGAACTGCTTGCATCCAAATTTATGAAGGAGGCAAACATGAGGCTGCCTACACTCTAGTGGGTATGTATGTGAGGGGTAAAGAATTTAGTTGAGACTACTGTTCAGTCCGAAAAAAGTTATAGAAGGTAAGCCATGGGTGCTACCCAGGCACGGTAAACTTTCTACACTAGTACATAATTTGACTTCTGGTGTTACGGCCCCTCAGCACACACACACGTCTGTTTCAGTGGTAGTGACGGTATTTTTGGAAGACAAATGTGCTCGACCCAACCTTCATTACCACCCTGATAGACTTTCAGCTGACCATGCCACACTACTCATCCAATCAGCAATGGCGAGACGAGACCCAATCATTATACTTTTCTTTAATTTCACGTGACTGACAAAATACAATATTTACTCCCCTTAGGGGGTAATGAAAAATAACATCCAACTGACCTCTACACCAAGAACTCGTGACATGACTAAATATTGTGACGAGGTTAAAAATTCCCTTAAATTTTTTTTGGGCTATTTCCAAAGTTTTGAATTTTTTTGTTCAGATGCCCTTAGGTTTAATTTTTTTCTTGGAAGCCCTTCATCTTTTTGCTGTGACGAGTTAAGTTATTATTTTTTTGTTCAGATGGGTTTTAATTATTTTGAAGGTTAGGATATAAGGTTGTTCAGTTGGTTTTCCAGAGAATAGCCCTTAGGTTTGCTGTAGTTAATTCTAGAGAGTTGGTGCTTGAAATGTGTATCGATCTTTCCGAGCTGAGGTCAGCTTCAGCACTTACTTTGTGCAATCTACAGCTGTGTATGTTTTCTTTTGCTGCTGCGTCGCTAGAGTTTGCGATCATCTCTTTCGCAAATTGTTTTTGTGTCACTCTGTGTTTTCTGCGTAAGTTCAAGGAGGTTAGGAATTAAATATTAATGGAGATAGTTGAGGTTATGAATGAAGGAACAGATGAGGGTACATTAGTAACATGTAATAGTAGTACCAATTTAGCAATAACAAGCGTGGAACTTGCACAGAGGGTACAATCAAGAGTAAATCTGCTAATGTGAGGACATTATGTATGTGGGGAGTAAATAATTTTGTTTTTAGGAAACTAACTAGAAAATTTGAGAATGAAATGAGAGTGAGCCTTTCCAGAGTGAGTGCGACAACATCGCAGGGGATGTTGCCAAAAATGGTTATGTAAGAGGAATGTTGGAAGTCTGGGGGATTCCCAGGATTAAGGTTAGGTAATGTTGTTATAAGGAATATAAAATGGGCTAGAGTGGAAGGGTGTTTACCAAACATGAACAAACCAAAGATCAGGCACATGACAGACAAGCAAGGGAGAAAGGGGGTAAGTGTGCACCTGTATACAAGATGAAAGTTGTGATAGGTTATGAAGGAAATCAGTAAGGAAAAAATTCAAGTTGAGGGGATAGCGAAGGAATGTGTTGTGGAAAAGGAGAAAAAGAAAGGGGACAGTAAAGCAGACTGTCTGCCATGCTAGGGTTTATCGTGTTAATTTTTAGAGCGTTATATTGTTCTGTGTTTATATGATTGGATCAGTGTCAGAATTGTATATATATTTTTTAAAAGTGTAATTCATGGAAGGCAGATTGAGAGGACACTATATAAACAGTAAATACTGAAAGTGAGGTTATGCAGAAATGAAATCCATGAGTTTGAAGGATAGTAAAGTGACATTCATCATGAATAATGCAACATGGAACACTTTTTAGTAGGGTTGGAAAGGCAGGACATTTTTTATTTAATTGAAGACACATGTGTGTCAGAAAATTTTATATGAAGTAACAACATTTTTATTAAAGCTAGGATTAAGGATCATGACCAATGTGTAATAGTGTCACTATGTTTAAAGGTTTCCATGTGTTTAGGTTAAGAGGGTACAAGTGTATTCGTTTTTTGAGAGTGTACTTGTAATTTGTCACATGCATCATGTAATTGTAAAATTAAGAGTGTATTTTGGTAGAGTTAATTCTGTCAGGTCAGGTGCAAAGGGCAGCGTCTGCTACTAGTAGTAGTTCAGGAAAGCTGGTACTACCTGTGCTCTGAATTTTCCTTCTTCTTTTCCTTCTATACTATGTCTATCTTTTCTGTCTATGCTTTCGTGGGTGGTTTGTGTCGACCCTTTACTTCATTGGCGAAAGGGCCCCACTCACAAAACTCTTTCCTATCTTCTTTTGCCTTTACTAAAATTCTAGGTTTACCTTCTTCTTTACCTTCCAGTGTGTGTGTTTTTTAGGGGTAAGCCCTACCCTGACATTCGGCCCATGTGTCGAACGGATTAGGTTTTTGACTATAGGTGTAGATATTCAAGTCTGGGTATATGACTATAATGAAATTGCTGGCAGTGCTGAGAGTGTAAAATGTTTGTTGGTTTCTTGTTTGTTGCAGAAATGCATATTTTTATGTGTAACTATTCGCCACTTTAGGCCATACTGGTTTTCTTGTAAATTTGTGAGGTTTAACCTCAAATTTGAGGGGTTTTTTTATTGGTGAGGCAAGGGTGCTTGTATATATTTGGCTATGTATGTGTGTGTTATGTAGGTGTGAGGAGAGAGGGAGGAGGTGAGCACAAAACAACAGCAAATGTAAGAAGATTTTTACTAAAAGAGAATTGTATGAAATGTTGTGATGCAAATTTTGTTAAGGGTTATGTGTGTAGAGTTGCTGAGTATTAGGTATATAAGTGAAAGAATTGAATGTATTGTTAGTGTTTGTACTATTATTAACTTAAATAATCATGTTTATACAGTGTTAATTTTTTTTTTTGCTCATTTTTAACTTTGTTTGTACTTGATGATGTTCTGTTTTAGTTGAGTGGAGAGATGAGTGAATATGTGTTGTAGGGTATATGTGCTGTAATATTGAAACCCAAGGTAAGTGTATGGGAGAGTAAATAAATGTAGATGGTGTCTCCTATGTCACTATTATAATATTGTTTGGCTTGTAATTTGTAAAATTTTGTGTAGTCACATGCCGTATTAAATATTTTGAAAACATTTAGCTTTTGAGTTGTGAAATAGTTTTTAGATTGTGTGGACGTTTAAAAAGGTTTTGAAATAGTTTTTCAAAAGTTTGTTTTTTTAAATAATTTGAGATTAGCTAAAACTTAATGGGGCATTTTTTTTCACGGTTATTTTTTTTTGTGGTTTTTGGAAATGTCTGAAAGTTGAGGTGTGTGAAGTGGAGTTGAGTTTGGAGGTGTAGGGTGTAGGAATTGCTCCAGTGTGCATGTTATTGAGTCTTCGCCGTGGAATTGTGTGTTCGGGTGGTACAGGCCTGTGTCAATTTTTTGTGGGTGCACCGACCTAATTTTTTGGATTATATTTAAAGGTGGCAGTGGTTATATTTGTTGTGTTTTAGGGCAGACCTGGATCCATGCCCTGGGTAAATGTGAGAGTTGACTCAGTAACTTGATAAAGTAAATATGGGCAATTACACTTAAACCTCTTTCCTAGAAAGAGATTTCACACTTTGACTGAGATGTATGAAAATTTTTGAGGTTGTTTTAAATTTATTTTGTTTAACTTTTTGGAGTTAACTGAAGTTTGGGAAATTAGGAGATTGAATACAGGGCTGTTAAATATTTTTCGTGAGTTTTTTTTTTTTTTTTTTAAGTGTTAGTGGTTATTAAAATGTTTTCAGTAATTTTTTTTTGTAATGTTTTGATGATATTGTTAATTTGAAATGTGAAATTTTGTGATTGGGTTACCACAGTGATTTAAGATGTGTATCTTTGCTTTTGTATTCTTGTATTGAAAGTTTCAAAATGTGGTTGAGTATTTAGTATTTGTGCTTTATAAATAGTTTTTATCACCTATTTATATGCTTGAGGGTCCACACATTTAAAGTATTGTTCCACAAAAAAATTTACACCTTAACTTGAAGTAGTGTTTCCTTGTACTTTTATTTTATGTTTGTTGTGGTGTGTACTTGTTTGACTTTTGTATTATGTGGAAGTGTTCGACTGTTAATGTTTATATTTCAAGGAATGACAGTATATTGTGACATATTATATTTTGTATTCTTGTTTTGTAGCTGCCCCAATGTGATTGTTTAAATTAAATGTGACTTTTGAACTTTTGCATTGTTTTGTGAGGATTTTGTTGTTTTGCAGAGTGTTTGTGTGTTGTGGTTGGAGATACAAGGTCACAGTAGTATTCTACTTCGGCACTTTAAGGTCAGGTGTTGAGTGGGTAAAAATTTCCTCAAAATTTTTCCCAAATCAAAGTCAAGTGTGTACTTTTAGCTTTTGTCGGGGAGTGGGGGTTAGCTGTGGGTGCCGAGGTGTGCATGGCTAACCCTGGACTCAGCCGCATTATTACAACAACCACCAAGATATGAAGAGCGGAACTAACTTTGCCTGCATCCACAAGCCCCACCGACCAAAACTTTTCTTTGTTAACTGAAAGCTTTTCCTTCATTAACAACTACTTTTTGGACTACAACAACTCTCTTTTAAATTCTTTACGAGGGTGCAGGAGGTCATTAGGCACCGAGGGGGATGGTATCTTTTTTCCTCCCCATCATCTTTGTAAATTTTCCTCGCTAGGCGAGATGTAACTTTTTTCAACTTAAATGTGACTGCTTCTGTGATTTTGTACCTGCGTGAATGCATAGGAGATGCGTGATGTGATGAGTTCCATTGCACTGATGTGTTTGTTGTACTCTCGACAGTCTACAATAAAACTGGTTAAGATTCTTAATGAATCACTCATCTTTTAATTTTACTATAACTAGTTTAAAATGCGCCTTTTTCCAATGAATGCTAGCCGGAGCCAAACTGTTTATTTTGAATGAACTGTTTGTATTAGAGTGTAGTGAGTTGATGCTACGCTACACGTTTAACATTCCAATCCTTGTTGAGGTGCGTAGGTATTTGAATTGTCTCACTAGTGTTGTATATGTTTTTGTTTCGATTTATGATGATATCTCCGGCAAGAAGACGTCAAGGCCTACCTACCATCAAAGTTTTTAAGAATTTCAATAATATTATTTGTATCCTTGTGAAGGAAAATAGGCTCCTTAGTTATATGCTACATAATCTGGTAAGATTTTCAGTCTAGTTTGTTTGTTTTCTCTTCTTAAACTTTGTCCTAAGGTTTTAAAATATATTCTGTACTTTTGTAATACTGATACTTTATGTTAAATAAGCTGTAAAAAGAATTATTTTGAAATATTTACAGGTGTACTGTTTTAATACTTTTAATATAATTATTTACACATACAGAATGTTTCAGTAATCACTTGTGTACGGGACTCCCGTGGACACAGACTTGAACTTGGTTTCCAGGGTTGTAGTTGTGTGTGTTGTGATATGCAATATGTATGGGATACTTGAACGTGTGGGACAGAATCTCATACACCATTGTAGTACATGCATTGAGGTTGGTAGCCATCAATTTCAGCAACTCTTATGAGATAGAAACTGATCCATCAACGGAATGATTTTGTACCTGTCAGTAGTCTACACACTCAATGTTAATACATGTAATCAATCCAGACAACTGTATTCATGGTAGACGTGTTAACACCCAGATCACCTTTCACTTGCTTCTTGGACCACACGTTACAATTCTCAAAACATTCGGTGTTGCAGCCCCTATTTCCAGTTTCATTTTTGCACACTTTTACTGAAACATTCTGTATATCTTAGTTTTAAATTTATACATAATATTACATGTTATGTCTTAATTAATTAAACGTAATGTTGTGGAGAAAAATCTCATCTTGAGTCAGGTGTTGGCTAATATGTTTTTTATGACATCAGGTAATCAGCCTAGCAGTTTACCAGTTACACGATTTGATGTCATGCACTGGGAGTACTTTAATGAAAACAACATCTATCTGGAGACAGATTTCAGCAATAAAAGAAAACTACAAGGTGCTACAAAATTAGATATTGTGGTATGTACAGCATATTTAAATTTTTATGATAAGTAATATATTTTGTGGTTTTCTGGAGTACTGAATGTTGGCGTCAAATAGGCTTTGTGTTATATCTGTTTATTATACATTTAAACTGATAATGTTTGATAGACAGCTACATTTGAAGCCTCTTTGCTTATGGTACAGTAAAAATAATGCCAACCTATGTGATATAGTATGTTGGAAAATGTCTGGGACAACAGTTAGTAAAATTATTGCTGGAATTAGTTATAACTGAAAATGTTATAACTTTTTATTGCACGTTATATAAGAATATTTAACACTATATTAGGCAACATGTAAGTGTAATAAATATAGTCAATTTTAATGGGAAAAAAACTTAAAAAAGAAAATAGGATTGCATGTTGTTTATTACATTAAACTTGGTGTTTATTAAGTTAATTTGAATTTAAAACAGTATTTTACATGGTTTTGAATTCATGGATGCGAAATGTTTTCATATTGATGTGCTATTGTCACACGCCCTGTTTAGGTGACTTATCAAAAAATATATGTACATAAAAAATCTATCACATTTCTCTTACTGTGTAAACACCAAAACAAATGAAAAATAATATGGAAGAGAAGCCAAAAGAAAGGACAATAGTGTGAAATGGAAAGGGGGGGGGGGGTGTACTCAGGACCCGTCAGCCAGCCTCCACAGGCTATGTTTAGGAAAAGTCACAGTGACAGGAGGGGGGGGGGGGGCCTTGATAACAGTGCATCATAACCAGTGATGTAGTAAAAGTTCTAAAATAAAAATTGAATATAAGCAGACATGATAAATTAAACTTGGTAGTATTAATACCTATTTTCAGTAAGCAATAAGAGCTTAAAGTAAAGAATAATAAGCTATAAATAATTTGTATTAAGTTATAACAACAACAATTATTTATTTTAGTATGAGGTAAACATAAAAAAATATTAATTTTAATAATTGAATCGTGCCATGCGGAAAGGGCCTCAGTCATGAGATTGTCAAAATTGAGTTAACCTCAGATCCTATGTATATAAGGGTAGTTCTAATGTACTATGATGAAAAGACCTCAGTCAGGTGCATGGGGCACACAGAAACATCTATCGTGTTTTCTTCGTGCTACGCAAGAAGGTCCTCAGTCACTGACTGAAGCCGTTTTTGTATTGCATATTGCGGAGCATTATTTTGCTACCTCTATGCTCTCAGGAATGTCAGAGAAACATTCTCTATTCAAATATAGGTATTTCAGTAAAAATGTATTGAAATTGTTTCGTCTGTTTATTCGTCATACGTTATTACCATAAGAGTTGTGCTTTATATTAAACTAGTGAAAAATGGAAGAATCAATGCATAGGCCTACTGGGGGGAAAAGTAACATTGCAAAGAAGGCCAAGGTTAAGGGTGACTGTTATGTTGACAGCAAAGGTAAACAAATACCAGCAAAGACAACTGGACCAAAATGCAGGTAAATAAATGTTCATTGTTCTGCATACTACAATTTTAGGGATGAAACGTATACAGTTATTGAAGGATGATTAAGCCAAGTACTTTTTCACAGAAAGTGGGTATGTGTTTTTTTTAGATGCAAGATGGATTGTTTTTCAAGATTTACGGAAGAGGTTAGACTGAACATCCTTAGGCGTGTCCTTCACCACTCCACCAAAGATGAGCAGGATGATTTCATTCAATCCATGATCGTGCCTTATGACATTAAGCAGCGCAGACCACGCAAGGACAAAGGATCAAGAGTTAACTCTAAATCATTAAGATATTATGTTATTGTTAGGCTACAAAAATGCAGGTATGTTTTAAGGCTTTCTTGTCATTGCATGCCATCACAATAAAGCATGTGAAGCAATTGAGAGCATTGTTAATAGCTTGGAAAAGCACTAAAGATCAAAGTGGAAAGAATGCAAGTAAGAATGCTCTCCCTACCTGTATGAGAACCATGATTAGAGAACACATTGAAAGAATGCAAGTAAGAATGCTCTCCCTACCTGTATGAGAACCATGATTAGAGAACACATTGAAAGTTTCCCTGCTAAACAGTCATTATACTGAGAAAAAACAAAAATATCTAGATGTGAGACTTAATTTGACAATCATGTTCAAATTATTCAAAGAGAAACATCCAGAGGGTAAAGTAAGCTATCAATTTTTCTGAAAGTTTTTCCATGAAAACTTTACATTATCCTTTGGTCCCCCACAAATCGATACCTGTGGGGTGTGTGAAGAATTGAACACAAAAATTGAGTCCCCACCTGAATTCCACTGCAAGAAAATGTGCCAAAGCTGAGCTGTCTGTTCATTTAAGGAGAGGTAAAAAATGTTATAGGAAAATGAAGAATGAGGCAGAAGAAGTGGGTGACATGCATACAGTGATGGCCATATCTTTTGACTATATGCAGAACCTCCAGTTACCAGTACTGTCTGTGCAAGAGACATTCTACATGCTTCAGCTGACAGTTAATATATTCTGCATTCATAACATTAAACAAAATACCACAGCTTTTTACTTGTATCACGAAGGTACTGCTAATAAAGGCCCTAATGAAGTAGCCTCTTTTCTCCTTGATTATTTTAATGATGTCCAGGCTACAGTTACTGAACTCCATCTGTACTCAGATAACTGTGGGGGACAAAAAAAAAACCATATAGTGTCAAGAATGCTTCTTGCATTAACAGATTCAAGATATTTCAACAAAATAGAACACTATTTCCATATATGGGGAAATTCACACTTGCCGTGTGACAGGGATTTCAGCTCGATAAAAAGATGTATAAAAAAACATGATCGAATTTATGGCATGCACGAAATAACAGATTTCATAATAACCTCTAGTAACTCCTATACGTTTGTTGTTAAAGAAGTTCAGAGTAGTGATGTACATGACTTCAAAAACTGGTGGTCTAAACATTATAAAAAGACTTGCATCTTAGAAGAGTCATCACAAAGGAATGTTCCGAGAAGTCGGAAGTGTTCTTTTGGTATACGTGGATTGTTACATTTTATATACTCTTCCGAACACCGAGGTGTGATTGTTGCATGTCCTTTCATTGATTAGCCAGTATACCACATATTTAAGCTTTCACACCCAGGGCAAGAGATTATGTCAGCTCTTACAACATTGCTGGCATATCGCTCAGGCAAGGTGTCAATAAAACAGGTTAAGCTACAGGATATTAAGAAGTTACTTCCATACATTTCTAGTAACTTCCTGCCTTTCTATCAAGAAATAATTCAGTGGCCTACCACCCAACGCAATTCATGTGGCGAGGAAGTGAAATTATGGACAGTGTGAATTGTATTACACCATTTTGTATCCTTCAAACCAATTGTGTTTATCGTGATTGCATTATACAGTACTGGCTTAGAAAACATTATTGATTTGCAAACCAATGTGATTACGTTTGTACATGTTGATATATTTGTTACGTTTTGGGACATTCATTATGACATGGAGGTGGATTTTATTATTTCTTTATTGCTTACATAAATCTATATAATAATGTTTTATTGTATAAGTTTACAAGACATACTTTTTAATTTAAAAATACATCAGTATATATAATATTAAATTGAAATCATGTTGATTTCATCTCAAGATATGCAAAAAGGTTCTCAGATCCTCAGTCAATTATTTCAAATTAAAAGTTTGCAAAAGTGATTTGTTTGTGTGTGTTCAAATGTGTGCTATGAAATTGCATTTATGCAGTTAATAATTATAATGTACCTACATTTGCTGTGAAAATAATAACAGTTAAATAAAACAGTTTTTATTGATTAACTCAGATCAAGGTTTTCATGACTGAAGCCCTATCTGCATTGCACAATTCAATTACTAGATATGAGCATTATACATTACTAAATAATTAATCCTAATCTTAAAACTAGATGACAAGATTTATATAACCTTATTTCTTACATTTCAACATTGACAATCCCTTTTTGTTCCACCTTCAAATGAATACAAAAACACCAGGTAGCTAACAAAATTTTATCTTTATTGTCGCAATGGCAAAACGGTCAACCGGATGACTGTACTAACATGTGTACTAGTGGTGACAGTTGAGAAGACTCCTCACTTATGTTGAAAAGGTTGCTACCACCATGGTATTTTGGAGGGTGTTACCGAAACCCAATCTGCTAGGATGAAGGATGCAGATATTTGTGTGCTCTGTCAGAGTTAAGTCCTGCATGCATATCTTCAAAGAATGCAAAATTGTGAGGGGTAACTGTCCGGGATGCGGATGTCGTCAAGAGTGACAAGGCTACAAGAATGGAGGTTTAATTGTCATCTCCTAATAAAAGGATGAAACAATATGTTTCCTCTTAAATTCGGCTCTCTTGAAGACAGGTTAACACAACTTATTCTTAACATAAACTGTACTAACGTCTCTTATTAGTGTCATGTAACAATCTTACACACACCAATTACCATAGAATCCAGAACCTGACGTCTCCAGTTAATAATAATATTCATGAACTGCAATTGAGGATGTGCTCACACACACATGTACTTGTAATACCACATCACTAATTAAATTAGCTTGACAGCACAATAAGTGAAGTCTTGACCTCCACCTAGTCAACCATACCTAACGTATTCAACTTCTGTAATGGAAAGATACAAACGTACAACCCTGAGTTATAATGATAGCATGGAACATGGACCGCAAACAGTGATAACTTTTATACCAGCAAATGATCGCATGGTTGTCATGGAGGGTAGGGGAGATGGGGACCATAAATATACCACACAATTGACACCTTGCCAAAGTGTCTAAGAGAGGAGGGGGAACCATTCTTCTTCCTCTTCAATTATACTTACTCTTCTCGAAGACCAGTAAACACTTCTTACACCTCTTACTTCTTACACCACTTAATTACTGAAAATATAGATATTGCCCTCCGGCAATCATTTGGGTACAATGTTCAGACTATGTAACCATCAAGTTTATTAAGTAAAAACAAATAACTAAAGACATTAATGTGACATATTTTTTATTTAAGTGAAATAACATTAAGAAATAGTGACAATTCACTCACCATTATTTTCAATCCTCACAAAACAGAAATTTAAATATATACTTCAACTACATAAGGGGAATCAATGCAATTACTTAGCAACAATTAATACATTTCAAGTAAACATTTATCTCTCTGTCTAGCAAATATATCTTTTTGAACCAACTCATATTCCTCCACAAGTTACAGATTAACTCACTGAAATGTTGTTACATGATTTTCCTTCATACCATCTTCTCAGGTCAGAAACAGTCTTAAGAAATTATCATTATCAAGCTTATCTCAACTTCATTAAACATACATGTTACATCTACCTTCTGAAATTAAATATAGTTATGTTGTTTATGACCTTAACGAATCACACCAAATAACAAAATATCTTCGCAAATTGTTTCATAGTCTCCCAAAATTTATCCTTAAAGCATCAGTTATAACTTGAATCAACATAACAGATACACAAAAAATTATTGTAAAGCCTTCAGTCAACTCTCAACTATCATCCATGATCTACAGGTCCAGATATATCTCTCACTACCATTAAAAAATTAAAACCATAATTCTATTAATATTCCATAACCCTCTTAAGATCCTTCAACCTAAGTCATCACTACACGAATAACTTAATTTTAATATTTTCTTCCTAATTTAACTTGACTTTGGAACATCAAACCATACCAGCCAAAATGAAAATGTGTTCAAATGCTCAACATTTCCCTACCACCTGCCTTAGTAACTAGGCTTTCCCACATTTGCAGTGACACTCCGCCGTAGCCTTTTCCATATCCATAAAGGCCTGGTTGCTTGCCCCGCAAATTAGGCACCTAGGTACTGGTTGAAAAACCTCTATAATCAGGTTCAGCTGATTAATGCAGAGAGAAATTAAATAGTTACGGTCTCTCTTGAGATATGGAGCATAATTACAACACACTCTGATTTATTTAATAACTAAAGTTTACACTTACCCCTGTAGACTTGAAGTATGCAGTCTACATAAAATTAATTAAAATATACTAGAATGAGGGCTATGTACAGCCTTCCAACCTCTACTCTATGCTGTCATGCCTCCATAGGGACTCCTCTCCCCCCCCTCAAGTTTCCTGTACTGTCTGACCACGCACCGCGTGCCGGCAAGGCCTAAATCATAAAGAGGACCATGGTCTGGCCACCTGCCGCCATGCCACAAGTATTAATACAGCACCACCATGTTCTGTGACATCATCCGCACATTGTGTGTGAAATTGAATAAAAACTGGATATCAATGTATACCATGAATATGTTTGTTATTACAATTTTAAAAGTTTGTACTAAATTCGTAAATATTAAATATTTGAATATGGTTTTGTTTTAGTGTAACAAGTACGTTACAGTAACAGACCACCACATGTATCATTATTAATTGTTACTTGAATTGTTCATATATATTCACCAATTACAATAACACTTTGTTATAAAATTGTGTAAGCGTGCAGAAAGTTATTGTAATTAGAAAATATTGCTATTTACTAAAAATATTCATTCCATTAAAAAATCAAAGAGAAAGATTACAAATCATCTGAATTCTTACATAAGAGGATCCTCAATAAATGTAATGAAATTTTTATCTTCACAAATTAGGTTAGTACAGTATAGTAAGAGGAGAAAGACCATCTTCTAACAATGCCCCATGCCTAAATCAACAAGCATTGACCATTGGTGATGTCCATTAAACATTCCCTCATATATTTTTGAAGTCAAGCCAATGTAAAATCTCAATAACCGTAAAACAATAAAAATTTTCATGATGTCTTTTAGCGGTATTTATAACCAGTCAAATTGTATAACCAAGTATGGTTCCTTTGTTTTTATACTGTTGGTATTACTGGTTCTGTTTGTACTTGGACAGTTGTTCACTTGTTCGTATGAAGTAAAGAGGGGTTTATGAAGAATGACTCTCCTGCACTCGTTAATTTTATAACATGTTATGGGCCCAGTCCCTGACAGTAAAGTAAAAGAAAATAAGTTAATCATTGTGGTGCATGTGGGGAGTTTGTGAAATGAGAATTTTGTAAGCATTTAGTAAACAAAATAACCGTCTGTAGCAAGTGAATAAGATGGCCACATCGTAGCACAATTTTCTGCAATTATCGGCATCAAATTTTTCCAACTAGAATGTTTATTGGATGAAAAGCAGTGTAAAGATTTATTGGAAGATGAGGTAACGGAAAAATGCAAGGGCCTATCACCGCAAGATAACAAGGAATTACTTGTAAAGGATGCCAAGGCGCGATTCATCACTATGCAGTGTATAACAGAGCTGCATATAGAGTATGTTAAAGATGCAAAGTCGCTTTTGAAATGATGAAATGTTTGAAGAATGTTTTTGAACGGAAAAGCATCTTGTCAATATTCTATGTTAGAAGGCAATTATTGAGTCTAAACTGTAAAATGGGGACTGATTTAGAGGAACATTTTCAACAGTTTGATAGGTTAATATGGGACTTAGAAGAGACGGGCAATAAAATGGACAAAAGTGACAAAGTATGTCATCTTTTATTGACTATGCGATCTTCATACAACACAATTGTTACAGTATTTGAAACAATTACAGACACTTTGACAGTATAGTTCGTCAAAAGCAAGCTTCTAGATGCTGAACTCAAAATGAACAAAAAATATTGTGAAAAGTGATAGTGAGTGTTCATTTAGTGCAAGAGAGCATACAAATTGGCGATGTAGGCCACGCTATACTAGTCAAGAACAAGGTCAATGTAAGCCTACTGACAGTAGATTTGGACCTTAACACCAAGCATCTGTAGCCAGTACTGAATCAGAAATGTGTTTTGTTGCTCTCTCTCTGTACTGAAGTTAACTCATGTGAGACAGGTAAAATAAACTTTATTGTAGATTCTGGTGCCACAGAACATTTAGTTCAAAAATCACTTCAAGAACACATGATACAGGTTGAACTACTCAAGTCTCCTATAACTATTAAGGTAGCAAATGGTTCTCACGTAACTAGTAACAGTAGAGGTGTTATTCATTTGAAATGATGTGATAAAACTGTTACAGTAGATGCTCTCATTGTCGAAGGATTATCTCACAACTTGTCAGTGTCAAGATTAAATTCCAAATGAAATACTGTAGTTTTCACTCGGAGTTGTGCAGCCATAGTAACAAATAATTTCCTAATGGATTGTAAGGCAAAAGGGAACTTGTTTGTGGCTAGTTTTGAGTTTGCACATGAAAATTACAATGTTAGCATAAATAGTGATTTGTAGAACAGAAGGCTTGGTCATTTAGGCTGAAATGGGCTCAAAACCTGCGTCTATCATAGCTTGAAAATAAATGCAATGTTTGTGTGGAAGGGAAAATGTAAAGATTCAAATTTACTTCTCATATAAAATTATCTGAGAATATTGGGGACCTGATCCATTGTGACGTATGTGGTCCAATTAATCCACCAACCAAATAAGGGGAGAAATATTTTCAAATGCTCATTGATGACTATTCACATTTTACCATTGTGAAGGTGCTGAGATATAAAAATGAGCATCACAGAATGTTATTGACTTTATAAATTTGATAAAAACACAGTTTGAACTTAAAAACAAAGAGAGTACGATGTGATAATGGTGAAGAGTACATCTGTGGTCATTTTAAGAATTATTGCATGGGTAAAGGTATCTTGTTAGAATACTCTATGCCCTACACCCCTCGACAAAATCCAGTGTCTGAAAGGATGAATCAAACTTTGTTGAATAAAACAAGAGTAAAACTTATAGAGACAGGTGTACCAAAAACATATGTGGACCGAAGCTGTATTCGCATCAACTTATGAGCTAAACTGATGTCCCACCATGCCTCTGCCTAAAGATAAAGTACTTACAGACTACTGGCATGGAAAACGGGATATGAAAAAATTGAAAGTATTTGGTTCTAAATACTGGGAGGTCACTTTACCTAGACCAAATAAGTTGAACCCTAAAAGTATGTGTGTGAGACTTGTGGGTTATTGTGGAAGAAGCTATAGGATCTAGAAGAAGATAACTTCATTCAGTCAAGAGCTGTTGTGTTTGATGAAGATGATGTGATTTTAAACAAAGAATTGTTCATGACAAATGAAGGAAACCATCAGCTAGTGGAAAGTGATATAGAAGACAACATAACTCCGTCCACTGAAGTAAATGAACAAAACAATATTCTTATAAACAGAGTTAACATAAGTTGACGCCGTCAGATGAGACACAAGACGAACGATGACACAAATACTTATTGATAATTTTGGCGCCAGCTGTGCTTCCCAATCACCGTACTATTGAGACTCAGGGTTCTCAGGGATGTTGTGGGTTCTGTGTGTCCGTCTCACCCGTGCGTACTTACAAACACATTGACAATACTAAACTTTTAATAAATATCACTGAAAATAAACAATGGATATAACATATGTGGCTAGGACACTGTCACTACTGAATAAAAGAATTGAGTTCACTGTAGACTTGTTTTTATTGATATTATTCATACACATCAACATGCCAATGAAATGAGTATCTCGTTCATGACTAGCCAATTCCGCTTGGGTGCTCCACAGTCCGTAATTAATCTAGTGCACGCCTAAATGGATGATCCCACCGAGGTGCGTTAAAGCATAGCCTTCACAAGGGAAGAGGGCAGACAGCCGCTAGGGTGGACTGATGGATTTTTCATTGAAGACAGGACATGGTGAATTACAAATGAAAACCCTTAATACACATTAACACGTGTGATTACTTTGCATCACTAAAGCAAACTTGTTGGGGCTCGCCCTCCAACACATGGGTAGTGTGGTGACGGCCTATACACAGAGCCGGCTAGAACGAGAATAATTGCATTGTACACTAATTACAAAATTACATAAACCCTTGAGTGATACATGAAATAAGATGGGACAGGAGATGAATATTCATAATAATCATACACATGCGAAAACAAGCTTAGATGGCGAGGATGCCGCTGGATGAAGTTCGTAGCGGACCACGTGGTGCAGGTGAAATTGCAATATTTCTACATGGAAACAGGTAACTACATTCAGACAAAAGATTATTCTTGCTGAGAAAATTATTCTCTTTACGATTGCAGAAATTTCAGGCTTGTAACATCCCTGATGGAATTAAAATCAAACATTAACGTGACCACGTGGTCAAGTACAAAAGCATCATTTTACGTGAAAAATACATAGATCCCTGAATAAAATTGACATAAAACCCTTAATAAAAATATTGCACATACAATATTATATAAATAAGCTCTAAAACGCAATGATGGCATAAACAAAGACTTGGCGTCGGTCGGCCATGTGGTTATACGTGATTTTCCCATAAAATATTCAAACACGAAAAATACCCTCAAATATATACATAAAAATAAAGCCCTTAAAATTGCATGTAGCAATAACGCAGAAGTTACAATGAAATGCCATAGACATAGGCGGATGGCGCCCAATTCAAATTGCGCGGGTTCTATGATATCTCCTACATCTTTCTCCTCCTTCTCGATGAAGTTAAAAATGCTACAAGGGCGCAATAAATTAATACAGCGGAAGCATAATGCTGGGGAAAATGTCTGGGAAACCTACGCAACCAAAGGTTAACCGGTTAACTAAATTAACTATAGAAACCTAAATCAGTGAAAAAAATTTGTATTTCATACATGACAGTGTCTTACCTCGCTAGCTCTCCTCGACAGACTGTCCAGATACAAGCGTCGCACGGACCTACCATGGCCGAATACAGGGTTCACATAAGCGGAAGTGCTATGCATGCCAAGTACAATATTTTATTATTGAAAATAAAATGGCACAAATTAAATTAAATATGGTTCTACATTTCTATAATTTTCTTATGAATTTCAATATTATTTTATTGTCTCTTTATGACGACGTTCATGCCGGAATATTAAGTGTTCTTAATCTCGGTGTCGTGGGCACTTTGAATTTTATAACCAAACAATTTAAAATTAGTACAAACACTTTAAAACATTATAAGATATATAAAATGCTGCAAATACAATTGAACACATTTTACACTGAAAATAAAATTTATACAAAAGTTCAAAATTATTGGCCTCTTTGTGCATGTGCGGGACACGTGACACTTGCTTGGTGAACGCCGTCATGGGGTTTAGCTCCGCTGACTGTTAGCCGGCATCAAACGACCCCTGCCTCGAAAGCCAAGACGTTGCGAACAATGCATCATTGCTCTGGCAGGCTCTGCCTGGCTGGTTGCCGGTGCGAACAATGCATCATTGCTCTGGCAGGCTCTGCCTGGCTGGTTGCCAATTGAGCACAAAGACAACATGGCTTCGGAGGTCGTCGGTTTTCTTGGCATTTGGAGGGGCTGGGGTTGTAGGCAGGAACAACAATGTGGGTACATGGTGGTGACTTGATTCGCCTCTTGCAAGTACTGTGTTGCGACTTGTTGACACTTGACGTCACACTCACTGCCCTACTAGTTTCCCCAAATCTTTTCAAACTCTCTTGCCCTACTAGGCTCTCCACTGTGGGAACTGGAAAGCCTTTAAAAGGCATCTTACCGTCACAAGTGATATCAAGATTTACATTTACACTTTGGTTACAACCAAATTCAGCTGTGCCCTGGGGAAACCCCTTAAAACTCAACTCACTGGCACTGGCTATGTTGACATTTACGTGTGCACTTATGTTACCATCTTCTTGTACACTGGGAATCCTTTAAATTCTCTCTGTTGTGTTACAGGCTTTAACAGAAAAACCCAGAAATGGTGTTGCAGTACTATTTGTTTGCATCTCCTCACTACTAGGTGTTGAGTGTTCTGTGGGTGCGAAACCCTTAAATGACAGTTCATTACTTTGGCAGGGTGTTCCCGTGTTAGTGTTGTTGTTCTCTTCACTGTCCGTGTTGACATATCCCTGTGTACTCCCTGCTGAAATTCTCCGAACTCTCACTGGCCCGGTCCATCTAGGTGTCAGTCCAGCACAGTACTTCCTCGCCCCTGCCAATAACGGATTCTCGTACGTACACGTAGATCCCAGGTACAAGTTCGGGTGGCAGCCTCTTGCTATCCGGTACCCACACATTACAATAACTGAGCTGGTTCGCCCTGGCTTCTTCCTGTATTTGTGCCTGGTGTTCGACGATTTGTTCCGGTGATCTAGGCGGGTTTTTGCTGGGTGCTCCGGGGGCACGAAGTTCGCGACCTTGTACCATCTCGGCGGGTGTTTTCCCGGTTGCCGCTTTCACTCTATTCCATAGGCAAAACATTACCTCCGGGATCAATTCGGCCCACCTAGTATTATCATCGCCTAACTGGACACGTAATTGAATTTTTACGTCTTGGTTACGTCTCAGTTGGGTTAGCCCTGGGATGGTATGTTGGGGTTTTACGGTTTTCTGTTCCCCACCTGGTACAGTGCTCCCTCCATTTTTGTCCTTCAAACTGTGTCCCATTGTCTGTCAACAAATATTCGGGGTGTCCCCACCTCGGGAAAAACTCATTCTTCATTACCTGTGTAACTGTGTGTGCACATGTATTGCTGACGGGAAATGCCTAATTCCAATGGATAAACAAATCCGTGGCAACAACAAGAAGCCTTTTTACATGTTTTCGTACACCGGTACGGACCCATGATATAGGTAGCTACGGTTTTAAATGGCTCTGTTGGTTGCCTTGGGTGATGTGGAGCATCGCCGTATGCTCCGCGGCTTACGGGTGTTACATGTGATGCAGCTCTGTACATATTTCCTGACATCCCCCTGATTCCCTGGCTATTGAAAAAATTTCTGCACGTTCCTTCATGTTTGCTCGGATCCTGGGTGTCCATGTTCCAAACTGTCAGTTGCATACATTAACACAAGTTCCTGTTTCTCTTTCGGTACATACATTCGCCATCACGCACAATTACCAGGTGGTTTGGCTTGTATTTCTCTGTCCTTTACCCTCCAGTTTTCTGCGTAACATGTGGCACAATGTTGTCGGCGTTGCGCGGCATCTGGGGAATTTTCTTGTTCAGTGTGTACCTCTTTTAACACATCACGTACTTCAAGGAAACAAGTTCGCCAGGTGGTGTGGCAACAATGTTTTGTACAAAGAGAGTTTGTGTTTCTGCAGTTGATGTTGCACGGCAAGGTGTAGCGCCTCTGTCCACTCTGCATCGTCAGTTACCGTTAGGTTTGGACAAGGATTCCTGGACAAGGCGTCCGCGAGCTCGTTGGTTTTCGCCGCCACGTGTTCTACCTTGAAATTGTATTCTTGCAGTAGCAGCGCCCAGCGGGCGAGTTTGCTTTTCCCCATTATGCATTCTCTCAAACCATACAAGTCATCGGTTGTCAGTTTTTAAGTGTAAACTGCCTTCCTAGCAAATACAGCTTGTACTTCCACAATGCATGTACAATGGCCAAACATTCTTGTTCATTAACGTGATATTTACGTTCTACGTCCCCGAACTTTGCACTGTGGTAACTGATGATATGTTTT
Source organism: Dryococelus australis (assembly GCA_029891345.1). NCBI lineage: Eukaryota > Metazoa > Arthropoda > Insecta > Phasmatodea > Phasmatidae > Dryococelus > Dryococelus australis. The sequence continues at coordinate 52,393,414 of CM057009.1, read as the reverse complement.
TCCCTGTGTGTTCCCTCCTGATACAACACGGCCCCAATGCCTTCTTGACTGGCATCTGTTTGTACAACTATGGGTAACTCTGGGTTAAATCTAGATAGGGGATTACTGTCCTGAAATGCAATTTTAATGTCTTTAAATGCTTGATCGGCTTGCGGTGTCCAGACAAATTTACCTTTTTTCGCACAACAAAGCAGTTAAAGGTGCAGTGATTACGGAAAAGTTTGGGACAAATTCCCTTAAACAATTAATTAAGCCAAAGGACTTCCCGACTTGTTTTCGTGATCTAGGTGTGAGTTTGTTTTGAATGTCCTGTATGTGTTGTTCTGGTTCGTGTCCGTTTGCTGTTACATAATGTCCTAGATACTCCATTCTACTAATGCCCAACTTACACTTTTCTACTTTGCACATTAGTTAATTACGTTCGAACCGTTCAAACACAAGACTCAAATGGTTCAAGTGCTCTTCCCAGCTGTTAGACCAAACAAGTACATCATCCAAATATGCCATCGCAAAGTCTCCAATAAATCTATCCAATACATTAACCATCAATTTTTGAAACGTTGGATGGGCACACTTTAAACCAAATGGCATGGCTATAAACTGAAATCTACGTCCATCTGGGGTAGTAAAGGCTGTTTTCTTTCTGTCCTGTGGGCGGATAGGCACTTGCCAATTTCCAGACTTTAAATCAAGTGATGTGAATACTAAGGCTGGTCCTAATGTTGACAGAGTGTCTTTCATGTTTATGACTGATGGCAGCATGTTTACAGTTATTTTGTTAAGGGGGTGGAAGTCGTCACAGAATCACTATTCACCATCTTTCTTTGGAGCAAGGGTAGTACCTGAATTATAGAGACTTTATGTAGGTTCAATAACGTTATCATTGAACATCTCACATACTACTGGTTGATGACATGGCAAAAGAAAATACCTGGGTCTCGTGGCTTGGAGTACACTGGGTCCTTGTGCATTTCGACGATCGCATGCTCCGTGATGTCAGTGCGCTGCAGCTTCCTCTCTGTGTGGAACACACTGGCATACTGGTCCAGCAGATGTTGCAGACGTTGCTAATGTGTGGTGGGCACCTCGTGCTCGAAGTCAGCAAGCGGCACAGCAGTTGTTGTTATTGGTGGTGTTGCTCCCACGACGTATACGGTCCATCATCCATGTCTCCCCACGTGCAGAGGATTCAGGTTTGGTTCTATCACAGCTTGGTTGTCAATAAGCCATGGCAGTCCCAGAATCACTCCCTCACACAAGTCCGGCACAATGTAGAAATCGCACTTGGTACTCAGCTCTCTGATTCCTACCGGTATATGCATAAACACTTTTCGCTTCTCCCTGTTGGTGTGTGGTAGCGAATTGCAAGCATCTCGTTGGTACCCTAGTTGTTATTGCTTGTATCAAACCATCATGCACAAAGTTGTGACTAGCGGCAGTGTCTATAACATCTGCGACATTTTTCCCTTCACGTTCTACACAGATCCTTAATGCTTTCACTGTAATGTCAGTCACTTGCAACACTCTTGCGCACGTAGCGGGTGGGTTTTCCGGCTGGGCAATGACTGTGTGATCTGCCTGAGAGGGGACGGCGGTCGCGTGATATCGATAACCAGCACGGGGGTACAGGCGGTGTGGATTCACTTTGTTGGTCTGGCAATTGTTCTCTATGTTGCGTGTGCTTATGTTGTTCGTAGGCACGTGCCTCCCTTGTAAACAGTTCCACGCTCTCCCGGATGGCTCCGCGCAACAATGGCCTAATGTCGTGTTGTACAATGTCACAATTATTTCCGATACTCCATGAGTTTCATGTCCCTAGTGTAAATGCTTATACAAGCCTAATTTGTGTTGTATGAACTCTTCAATGCCCTCGCGCTCTCTATGCTGCTCATAATACAGTCGGCTTGTGCCTAGATAGCATCTCCGTCTGTGTCGAATCGACATAGCAACCTCTCACAAAACTCTTCCCACATAACTCGATAGTCCCTGACCAAGTTCCACCACGTGGCAGCGGTTCCCTTTAACCTGTTGGCAATTACCTCAGTCTAATTATCTCTATGCATACAATGCCTATGTAATTTTTCTTCGCACACTGCAAGGAACGTACCCATGTCTTCTGAGTCTTGTCCCCCGAAAGTTGGTAAGAGAACGTTTCTGTCAGGTTCCGTCAAACCCTGTGGTGTGTACGCAATGACTACTGGTGGCGTGGGCTTTACCTCTGGTTTTGTGATGGCGCGATCTCAGTAGAGTTCATCTTACGGCACTCAACACAGTTTATGACACCATCACGGAAGGTTACATATTCACCATGTCCTATGCATCGCAAATGTAAGTCCCGTTTGTACTGCTGGCACTGTGCCCACTTCGTTCCCGCCCCATCACATCCAGTGCATGCGCACAGGCTTGGTTCTGACAGTGTGGATACGGTGTCGGACGTGCATTTACATAACAGCTGATCCCATAGATTTTCACTAAAGAGGTTGACTTCACTCAACCTTCCGCAATGCACGCATCGATTGATCGGCATGTCTAAATAGCTCGCGGTCGTGTTCACGGGTGTCGTGGTTGCCGACGTTGATGTCTTGAGGGCTTCTCGTGGTTGATCAGGCTGCTGTCCGCCATCTTCTCACAGATGACACGATGCAGGTGAACACACTTGAGAACGCCAAATGACGCCGTTGGGTGAGACACGAGACGAATGATGACACAAATACTTACTGATAATTTGGGCACCAGCGGTGGTTCCCAATCACTGCACTATTGAGACTCAGGGTTCTCAGGGATGCTGTGGGTTCTGTGTGTCTGTCTCACCCATGCGTACTTACAAAAACGTAGGCAATGGGAAATAAGCACTTAATACAATATATGTGGCTAGGACACTGTCACTACTGAATAAAAGATATAAGTTCACTGTAGACTTGCTTTTATTTTTATTATGCGTACACATCAACATGCCAATGAAATGATTATCTCGGTCATTATTAGCCGATTCCGCTTGGGTGCTCCCCGGCCCGCAATTACTCTAGTGCACGCCTGGATGTATGATCTCACCGAGGTGCGTGAAAGCACAGCCTTCACAAGGGAAGAGGGCCGTCAGTCGCTAAGGTGAACTGACGGTTTTTCCCTGAAGACAGGACCCTGTGAATTACAAATGAAACCCTTAATACATATTAACATGTATGATTACTCGGCATCACTAACGCAAACTCGTCAGGGCTCACCCTCTAGCAAGTGAGTAGTGTGATGACGGCCTATATACAGAGCCGGCTAGGATGGGAATAATTGCAGCATACACTAATTATAAAATTACATAAACCCTTGAATGATACACGAAACAAGATGGGACACAAGATGAATATTCACAATAAACACACACATGTGTGAAAACAAGCTTAGATGGCATGGATGCTGCTGGATGAAGTTCGTAGCGGACCATGTGTTGCAGGTGAAGTTGCAATATTTCTGCGTGGAAACGGCAAACTAAATTCAGACAAAAGATTATTTTTGCTGAGAAAATTATCCTCTTTACAATTGAAGCACTTACAGGCTTGTGACATGCCTAATGGCGGTAAAAGCATACATTAACTTGACTGCGTAATCAAGTACAAAAGCATCATTTTACGTGAAAAATACATTGAACCCTGAATAAAGTTGACATAGAACCCTTAGTAAAATATTGCACATACAATGTTACATAAATAAGCTCTAAAACGCAATGATGGCATATACAAAGACTTGGCATCGGTCGGCCACGTGGTTATATGTGATGTTGCTGTAAAATACTCAAACATGAAAAATTACCCTCAAATACATACATAAAACTAAAGCCCTTAAAATTGTGTGTAACAATAACCCAGAAGTTACAATGAAATGCCATATACATAGGCGGATGGTGCCTGATTCAAATTGTGCGGGTTGCGTGACCTCTCCGACATCTTTCTCCTCCCTCTCCTCGATGAAGTTAAAAATGCCACAAGGGCGCAATAAATTAATAAAGCGGAAGCATAATGCTGGGGAAAATGTCTGGCAAAACGTACGCAGGCAAAGGTTAACCGGTACACTAAATTAACTATAGAAACCTAAATCAGTGAACAAAAGTTGTAGTGCGTACGTGACAGTTTCTTACCTCACTTGCTCTCCTCGACGGACTATCAGATACAAGCATCGCACGGACCTACCATGGCCGCCTACAGGGTTCACTTAAACAGATGTGCTATGCACGCTGAGTAAAATATTTTATTATTGAAAGTAAAATGGCACAAATTAAAATAAGTATTGTTTTACATTTCTATAATTTTCTTACGAATTTCAATATTATTTTATTGTCTCTTTATGACGGTGTTCATGCCAGAATATTAAGTGTTCTTAATCTCGGTGCCGCGGACACTTTGAATTTTATAAGTAAACAATTAAAAATTAGTACAAACACTTAAAACATTTTAACACATATTAAACACTGCAAATACAATGGAACACATTTTACACTGAAAATAACATTGATACGAAAGTTCATAATTATTGGCCTCTTTATGCATGTGCAGGACACATGACACGTGCGTGGTGAGCACCGTCATGGGCTCTAGCGTTGCTGGCTGTTAGCCGGCGTCACATTTATATAAAATTTTCCTCTCACTCGAGGTACTTTTAATATTACAGCTAATGTTATTATACTCTTCTAATTTTCTCACAATTGAATAAGAGTGAATCTGTCTCAAATCGTAAGGTATAGTTATAGAAGGGTACTCTTTTATCAGTCAGTTACACGTAAGTAGACACAACCCTTGATAACATAATTGAATCATAAGAACCTTGCAACACTCTTTCTTTGACAGTTTTATATAACACCTTCCATATTCAAAATCTCAAATTCTCCATGGAATTCATCTAAACTCATCATGAAGCATGGTAAAGGACTAGCTCTTTTTTTATAGGGACTTTATTTTATTATAATCATCTTCACAAGGTGACTTTCTCAACAAACTTACTACTGGTATTCAACAAAATTATTTTTTAAATTCATTATATTGTTTAACCATTTCAACAATCATCGTTGAAGCAAATGTATGCAGCAATCTTATTTCAACATTTATTATTTAAGATTAATTGAAAATTTTAAATTTATCCTTTATGAAGTCATGTATACTGTACATACAATGGTCCATGAAGGTCCATTTTAAATGACTCTTGGTTACAATGGAATGCAATCAAATTTAAACTTTCCTCACAAGCGTGTAAATTTTGACAATGCAAAAAAATGCTTCCTTGTGTAGAAATTTTCATTCATATTTGAATAGTATCTTTTAGACGTTGAATCACCACAATCCATTGAAGCCCTTTTTTACTTGGGTGGTCACAAAGAGGTACTTGGAATTACCTTGGACATCTTCATTTTCAGAGTTCTCAGGTGTTGGAGGGGGAGATAAGGCAGCGGCGTAGGCTTCACAACCTCAACAGGCCCAGACTTCAGTTCGACTAGCATAACTGGAGCAGTCAGAGGATTTCTCAGAAGCTGGTCATACAGCCGAACGGCTGGATAGGGAACTGGATCTCATTCACGCCTCTGCCTCTGGGTAGCTTGGCCTCTATCCTTGGCATCAGCTATCTCTGCGTTGTAGTAACCCCTTCGCTCTGCTATTGGGAAATGCCTCAACCCCCAGGACCTTCACTGTATTCTCACTGTTTGGAGAAATCAAATCCACAAGTATTCTGTACGACTAGACACATCACATGAAAACTCGCCTATCTGAAAATGCAATTGTCATTGTCTTTATGGCTACTGCCCTAAATTGATAGCATTAATTTTCGTTTCAAATCCTTGTAACTGAAATAAATTTTTTCTTACTTAAAATTTAATTCTAAATGTAATTATATGTATCAGGAAATAATTATGCTGTGTTTTAATTATTAATCTTTCATAAAATTTTGCATGCTCATCTTAACTGTTGGTACATAAAATTATTCCTGAACACAACTGTTAAAATTTTAAAATGTTATGTTTTCTGAAATCTTTATTTTTCTTGTAAAGCACATCAAAAATTCTAATTTACCTCCCATGGCCCTCAACACTGACTTCTCATATAATTTCTGACAACTTGACCCTAATTTCCTATCCTTAAGAAATGCAAGTTCAAGTTCACAACATCATTATTTTTATACCTATTATCTTACTCACACCATTGCTCAGTTAAATAATCTATGTCCCTCACATATTAACCCTTAACTCAACATACTTACTCTATGTTTCATACAATTCACACCCTATAGATATCTACTTTTAAATTTTTCTATTTATGAAACAATTTAATTCCTTGCCTTGCTTCATCTCACAAAATATTTATTTTCCCATGCTTAAATTTCTCTCCGCATATTATTTCACATAATATATCTTCTCCCAATCTTTGAATAAATCTAATATATATCACTGGAAATCTCTTTCCTCATACTATATAATTTCTCTTCAATACCTCTAGTCACCTTATCCCTTATGAAAACAATTAAGCCATTCTTGCCTATTGCTTGATTTCTTCACTAAAATTCTTACGCCTCAAAATAATTAAACTGACAACCTCCATTTCAAATCAACCTCTGATTATTCCTAATTCCCGTAAAAATCAAAGTCTACCTTACTGTCCACATGTCAGCTCAGAAACCCCGGCAGATATGCGGCATTGGCTCAATTAGCTGGCCACAACACACGACTGTACTATACTAAACAAAAACATGCACTCTCCTTAAGAAAGCAGTGTTGCTACTAGTGAACATGCAATCTCTTGTGATGGCCACTGTACCGACAAATTTCCTTTGTGCGCTACACCTGAACCAGCTCAATAGCATTCAGGTTGCACATATACAGGATAAGATGGACCATGGTATGTTCCAAATAAGTCAGATGCGTGTCAAGTTTGTACACTTTCTCTTTAAGTTTAGCCAATTCTGCCTATTTGTAGTGCGTCTATTTCTGCATCCACTCGTGGCACATAAATACTTGAGATATATCACTTCTTATCTACATATACACAGTCCAATCACATTATTATGACCACCTGCTAGTATCCAGAGTAACAGCCCTTTGCAGCACAAACAGCAGCTAGACGAGCTGGCAGTGAATCAGTCAGGTGCTGATAGGTCTCCACGGGTATCTGGAGTCATGCTGTCTGCAGTGTGTCCCACAACTGTTCAAGGGTGCCTGGCGGAGGAGACAGACGGCGAACACAACGATTGAAGTGGTCACACAGATGTTCAATAGGATTGAGATTGGGGCTGTTTGGGGGCCAGGGAAGAAGATTGAAGTCTTGAACATGCTCTTCCAGCCACCTGCGGACTCTTCTAGCCATGTGGCTGCATGCACCAACATGCAGAAAGATCCCATCCTCCCGAGGAAAGACAGTCATCATGTATAGGTTCACTGAGGATTGATTCATAACCAAATCGATCAATAGTGCCTTCCACATGGATGATGTGACCTATAGAATAGCACAAGAATATTCCCCAGACCATATCACTGCCCCCACCGCCTTGTGTTCGTCCAGCTATGGATGCAGATTGTTGCTCGCCAGACACACTGATGTCCATTCATTCTATGCAGCTGAAACTGTGACTCGTCGGAGAAGGCTACCTGTCACCAATCAGCAGTAATCCAGTCACCATACTGACCAGCAAATTCCAGTCGTTTTCATCTATGCACCTGTGTTAGCATGGGTGCAGTCACCCTCTGTCTAGTCGGGAGCCCCATTTGCAGAAGGGTTCTCTGAACTGTTGCAGTAGACACAGGTCTGGATGTCCCCTGGTTCATTTGGATGGTGAGCTGTTTCACTGTAGCCAGTCGGTTGGCCTTCACGCACCGTTGTAGTTGACAGTCACCTCGTACATCAGTGGTGCATGGATCTCTGCAATTTACATGACGGTTATTCCCAATGGTGCCATTCGTCCACTCATGATACACCTTTACCACAGAGGCCCGTGAACAGTTCACAAACATCACTGTTTCCAAAATGCTACCCTCCTTGTCCCGAAAACAGATGATCATCTCTTTTTGCAACTCGGCTAAATCGCTTCCCTTACCCATGGCAGCAGAAAGTGCACTGTAATCAGCCAGCCTGTCTGTTGCATTATATACCCACTTCACCAGCCCATGTCACGGACCATATGTCCTGGGCTATGCACAGCCAATGGCATTCTAGCAGGTGGTCATAATAATGTGATTCAACTGTGTATAAGTTTGTTGTTTGCAGGGTCATTAGGTTTTAATTAAATTTTTTAAATATTTTATGCCAGTTGTATGTTTTGTGTAGTCTTTCTTTGTATGTAATTTGCGCCAAGGGCTCACGGCATTTCTTTGTTGAATATGAAATATTTGATTATGATATTTTTGTCATACATATGCACAGTAGGCATATATTTGTACTGTTCTGCACCAGGACAGTTATTGTAATCTGCATTACTATCTCCTGAACTGGCAACAAAAACTTTTACTATACAAGAGAATTTACCTACTAATGGGTATTTCTTACTCTCATTTTCATGAATTTGTCGTACAATAAAAGAGGATTTAAATGATTTGTTAACCATGTTAACATATGTACATTCACAGAGTATTTTGTAGGTGGCTTGTCTATCTGTGCACAATAAGGTGCATTATCTAACACTACCACTAATGGTGGAGGGAGTTAAGGTGCAGGCTTCTCAGTAGCCCATTTAATAAAATTAATATGGGCTGTTGCTGCTTTATAGACAAGGAGAGCATTTTTAACATATCCATTTATACCTCCTGCGGGAACTACTATTAATTTATTGCCCGAATTCATGTTAGCTTGTATGCCGTACACATCATCATTTTGCCAAATTCACCAAAAGTCAAATTACTGTCTATCCACGTTTCATCAATATAGATAGTTTGTTTCCCACTTTGTCTGTGATGTTTCATTGCAACTAGATAGTCATGGTGCCAAGACAAAATGTGAGGTCTCTCAGTATCTTCCTGCGATTTTGGGTTTTTCCCCCACCATAAACCAAGTTGTTTTGTTATCTTTCGCAATGAGGTATGTGGCCACCGAAAGTGTATTTTTACCTTTATTACAGACAGTAATTTTTTATTGATGAGGACACTTTGTTACTAACGTAAAAATCCAGAATCGTCCACCAAATTATGCATCTATCAAAGTCATTGACATTCACGACAATGTGTTCTGGCCTAGATTGCCATTGTTTACCTAACATGGACAAGCTATACCAACCTCACCACGTTTATAAAGTTCTTTTGGTTCCGACTTTATCATTTTAATGTAGTGTGCACTGCTCTTGCTGTCTCCTGGTTTACTGTGAATTCATAACATTTTTGTTTAACCTCTTTATGACATTTTGCAATTATATAACTTACTAGTCAATGACCCTCAAAATGCACCACAGTGTTTTGCTTCCGGACCGACGTAGCACGCCTAGTGGCGTGGTACAAGACATGCCAGATATAAATGCTTTGCTGCGGGTAATGTATGCGTCACTAAACTTCCCACTCCCTCACACACCACTCTCCCTTCCGCTTTCATCATACTCTGCATCCTCAGAGGTGGCACGCGAACAGTACATAATTCCTAATCTCCTCATTGCACATTTTCGTAACCTTTCCCACACATAAGATACTCTGGGGAAACACACTATTACCTAGTGGCCGCAAACAAGATCATCTGTTGAACTCCCTGTTCTGAAATGCATGATGTCACACCACAATACAATAAACTGCCACAAAAAAAAACTGTCTTCATCGCAATTGAAACCTATGTGTAAAAAGAGTTCTCTTAGTCTATATAACCTTAGACAAATAAGTTACCGGGCGATGATTGAGGAACGGAGTTGTGATATGTTGCTGGTTAGTGACATATCACTAAACATGGGGAAGTCTGAGACCAGGCCCCTGCTTCTTAACATACATAGGACCATCTGGCACTACTAATTCTGGTTCCAGGATGTCATCTATGTCGATATTGTCATAACGTGAGAGAGGCTCAAACTCACATCTCCACCACTATCTCCTTGCAGGGTTTCTTCCCCATCCCTCTCTATTTCTCGCATGCATCTACCCCATAACCTAATGCTCTGTTTACCATTAAAATGCTTTTTCTTATTAGCATGCACGTGGTTCAAAGCCTTGAACACAACAGACATTTAACATTTAAATGAGAAATAATGTTTGCACACAGCAGTATTACTACTACCACCACCACCGCTGCTGCCGCCACCTCCATCACCACCACTGCCACCATCACCACCACCACCACCACCACTACCACTATCACAACCACCACCACTGCCACCACCACCCTAACCACCACCACAACTGCCACTATCACAACCACCACCACCGCCACTATCACAACCATCACCGCTGCCACTACCACAACCACCACCACTGCCACCACAGCCCCAACCACCACCACTATCACAATCACTACCACCACTATCACAATCACCACCACCACCATCACAATCACCACCACCACCATCACACTCACCACCACCACTGCCACTATCACAACCACCACTACCACAACCATCACCACCACCACCCCAACCACCACCACCACCGCCACCCCAACCACCACCACTGCCACCACCACCACCACCACCACCACTGCCACCACAACCACCACCACCACCACCACAACCACCACCGCTGCCACTACCACAACCACCACCTCCATCACCACTGCGACCACCACAACCACCCCACCCACCACCACCACAACCACCACCCCACCCACCACCACCACCCCACCCACCACCACAACCACCCCACCCACCACCACCCCTACTTACACTGTTTTCACTTTAGAGTGAATGCATACACAAAGAATACTTACAGTGTTTACATAAAAAAAACTTCACTTTTTTTTTTTACCATTAATCTGTCTTATTTTAAAGTTTACAGGCAAGGTCTACTCAATAACTCTGTATAACCCAAGCCACTGAACTCACTGTGAAACCCTCGAGCGACTTTTCATTCTTAAGAAACACCTTGTTTCCTAATTTAATATTAACTTAGTTATAATCTTTTCAAATTACACTCAGCAGGTGAGAATACAGCACTTTTGGAAAACTTTTAAACACCAATCTTAGGTGACTGCTGGAGGGAGGCCCCAATGCTCGTACACTTGTGGTCGGTGAAACAGGATTGGGATGTAATACTGGTAGAAAGGAGCCTGAATGATATTCCTTGCTAGATGGTCAACACTGGGGGCGACCATAACAATAGTAAGACCAGACATCCTTGGGCCTTCATCCCAGTGATGACATAGCGTGGAACTATGTTATTTGACTATGATGACAGGTGAGACGATGCCAATTATAGGAAAGAAGAAAGCTATCTTGGTGACATAGCAGAAATAGAGAATGAATGTCTTTTGGGGCTTGATGTACTATGTAGGCTCGGGTGCTGTATCTATACTCAACTTTGTGTGCTACGAGTAGGCAAAGTTGGTGGTTTCAACACGGCATGGTTTGTCCTCCCCAATTACCTGCTCAGTAGTAAGTGTTTGCAAGCAGGTCACATAGGTACTTCCAGATGTTCCAGAAGATTCTAGAGCATAACAAGTAGAATTTAATTTACCAGAAGTACCGGGGGAACTTCTAGTAAGAACAAAAGAAAATCTTAACTGGCGATAGGAGAAGGCTGTTTCTGAATTACTGCAGAGAAATAGGGATGCCTTCTCTTGCGGACCAAATGGCCTTAGAATTACTAATGTGACCTGCCATCACATAGATACAAGAGATGCCAGGCCCATAAAGCAACCACTAGCTTCACATGAGGCAGTTGAGGGTATTCTGATGGGAATGAAGGATCTAGATGTGATGGAACCATCAGTTAATCCATGTTCAGCCCCTATAGTTCTTCTTAAAAAGAAATATGGATCTCTGAAATTTTCGTAGATTATCGCCTGCTTAATAACGTGACAAATAAAGACTGTTATCCACTTCCAAGGATAGATGACACATTGAACAGTTTAGCAGGTTTGCAATGGTTTTGTACTTTGGACATGAAGAGTGGGCACTGGCAGTGCAAAGTGGCCCAGAGGACCAAGATAAGACTTCATTTTGGCTCCAAGGGAAAGGAACCTGGCAGTTAAATGTTATGCATTTTGGGCTCTGTAATGTCCTTGCCACTTTGGAATGCCTGATGGAAAAAGTTTTGCCTTTAGATATCTGTAGGTTTACCTAGATGACATTGTTGTGACAGGAATTACATTTGAGGAGCACCTATTACGCTTAGACTCTGTATTCCAGAAAGTGGTGCAGCAAACTTGAAACTAGTTCCTAATAAGTGCCATTTGTTTCAAAATAAAATCAATTTCTTGGGGCATGTAGTGTCGGCCATGGAATTGAAACAAGACTCAGAGAAGACCAAAGCAATAAGAAATTGGCTGAAACCAAATAACAAAACTGAAATGCTGAGTTCTCTGGGATTATGTGTCTATTACCGTCAATTTGTACCTGGGTTCGTCACTATCACCAAGCCACTACATGAGCTGACTGAGGAGAAAATGAGATTTCTTTTGACCACTGAGTGTGAAAAAGCAGTTAGCAAACTAAAGAAGATTCTGATTTTCCACCATTCATGGGTTTCCCAAAAAGTGAGGGTGTATTCATTTTGGACACTGATGCTAGTGATGTAGGCATTGGAGCTGTGTCATCTCAGGTTCAAGATGGGAAGGAAAGACCACTAGAATACTTAAGTAAGGTATTGTATAAAATGGACAGAAATTCCTGTGTTACACGCAGGGAGCTTCTGGCCATGGGGAAGGCAGTTTCACACTTCCACCCCTACCTTAGTGGCAGACATTTTATTATATGTACTGACCATGCTTCATTATGCTGGCCCCTAAATTTCAAGAAACCTTGAATTTCAAATAGCCTGGTTGATACAGCATCTTCAAGAATATGGTTTTGAAATACATCACAGAAGTAGACGCCTTCACAGCATTGCAGATGCACTGCCTATGAGGCCATGTGATCCATTTTGTCATCATTGCAAACGCCAAGAAGAAAAGAGTGGTGAATCGCCAAAGGTACGGAGGACAAGATGAGACACCTACCTGGAGTGATGAGGGTATTAGGAAATATCAGCTGAATGATCCTACTTTGCAACCATTACTAAAGTGGAAAGAAACTGGCTGTCTGCCAAAATGGGAAGAGATATCTAGCCTGAGCGCAGCAGTCACAGCATGCTAGGCACAATAGAATTCTCTCATACTGAAGAATGGCGTATTTTGCAGAAACTGGGAAAGCAATGATCAAAAACACACACATTTACAGTTGGTGCTTCCATCCAGATGTTATGAAGGAACTGCATAATGAGGCAGCCAGTGGGCACTTTGTTGCTAATAAGACCCTTGACAGAGTTAGATTGAGATTATACTGTATTCATTGTAGAGAGGACATTTAGAAGTGATGCCGATTTTGAGAAACTTTCACTGCGAGGAAGGGCTCAAGGACCAGGGGATAAGGTTACCTCCAGAAATACAATGTTGGAGCCCCATTTGAGAGAATGGCTGTGGGTATTCTGGGACCCTTGCCTGTCACAGAGAGAGGTAATCTATTTCTCCTGGTGGCCCAAGATCACTTTAGTAAGTGTCCTGAGGTCATTCCCCTTCCAAACCAAGAAACACGTACTGTGGCTGATGCGTTCATAGCGCATATTTTCTCGAGGTTTGGGGCACCACTAGAACTCTATTCTGAACACTAAAGAAACTTTGAAGCTGGGGTGTTCCAGAAGGTAACAAAGATTCTGGGGATGAAAACGACTAGGACTACAGCCTTACATCCTCAGTCGAATGGTATGTTCGAGAGGCGTAACCACACTCTTGAGCAATACTCTCAATCTTTGTGGCAGACAACCAACATGACTGGGATTCATAGGTGCCATTGTTTCTTATTGCTTACGGCTCAGCAGTTCACGAGTCCACAAGAGCAACACCTTCAAGGATGCTCTTTGGAAGAGAGCTACACCTCTCTAGTGACCTGCTGTTTGGCCGACTGACAGAAGAGGAAGCTGCAGCCCCTGATTATACCAGGGAATTACGTAACAGACATGTCAGCATTCATGATTTTGTTTGACAGCACCTCATAATAAATAGGGACAGGATGAAGATGCAGTATGATAATAGTATGTCAGGCGAGGTATTTTAAGGACAACTGATGTGGCTGTACAACCCACAGAGTAGAAAAGCGTACTGCCAGAAGCTACAGAAATGTTGGGAAGGCCCCTATAGGATTCTGAATAAGATCAATTATGTGTATTTCGTATTTGTTGTCAAAGCTTTTCGGCGAAGCCGAAGGTTGTCAATATTGACCGACTGGTACTCTACAAAGGTCCTGATGTTGCAGAGTATGTTTAAGATGAACAGACTTGAGGAGGGGGCAGTGTTATGTGCTTGCTGCTTTGCATCCCTTGCAAGCAAGTGGAAATGAAAGACAAAGTAGTTATATGATAGTGGTGGTGGCAAGTCAATGGAATGTTTTGAATTACAGGCAAGCGAACTGAGTATCTGTTACAAAAAGCAAACCATCACGATAATCCCTTTTGCGGCATTCACTGCTGACCCTGGTTGTATTGGGTTTCTGCATTTATCTGAAGAATTTTCTGATGATTTGCTGCCCTAGTGACTCTCAGCTATATTCGGAATGTGGCGAACCTTCCAGGTCAAGGCCATCGGTTATAAAAAGTGCGTTGAGCCTCAGAGTCGGAGTTGTTTTAATGGATGAGTTTCAGCTATAGAAGACTAGCAAGAAGAGAAGCTTGTGGCGAGAGAACTGACTAGAGGGAAAAAAATCGGTGACTGCGAACATCAGAGCAGTGAAGAGTACAACTGCAGAATGGACTATTGACCTCTGCATGAGTGAAAGACATTACAAATGATGGCAACAGATAGTCTGAATGTGTATTAATGATAAGCATAAGTTAATTGACAATAACCAAAGAGAGTCATAAAGAAGGATATTAATAAGATTTGAAATACACATCAAATATTGTGCTCACTGTGAAATAAAAAAAGTAATAGTGGATACATATAATTTAATTCTGTAAGTAATATCTGTGTGAATATATTTAAAAATCAAATTTAGTTCTTTTATTTTTATTAAGACTTCCATCCCTCACAAACGCAGGTACCCCCCCCCCTCCTGATGTTCATGTAACAGTTATTAGTACAGACATGTGACATTTATAGTTTCTGAACATGCTTGGCATTAATTTCAAGGTGGTCGCTATTTTTTAATTTAGTTTGCCATATCTCATTCAACTGGTATAAACCAAATTTTGTATGTTGACAGTGCTTCAGGTAGGCATATAACTAAAAATAGATACTCTTGATAGTGTATCATGTTGGAACATAGTATTAGATGAAAAATAAAGCTGAGATGTTATATCTAAAAAAATTCTTACCAAATTGTCGCTAAATTTGATAACTAAGTAATACTATGGTAAGCCATGAAAATGTATGCAACATAATTTTATTAGGCACTTATTTTCAAAATGGCAGCAATACAAATATTTTGGGTTTATATTGTATATCTACCATACCGATGGACTAGTTTTGACCAAATTTTGTACGTTGAAAGTATCTATTACAAACACCATATATGCAAACACATACCCAATTTTTCTACCATTTTGTAATATTGCACCATATGAATAAGTAAAGTTTTTGTCATATCTTGGGAACCAATTGACTGCTTTGTACCAAATTTGGTAAACAAGTAGTACTGCAGCATTTGATGTAAACTGGAATATGTGAAGTATGTCAGACACTTATTTCAAAATGGTAGTCCTATAGCTATTTTGGTTTAGTATGCTACATTGTTGAAACCATATAATCAATTCCAAGTTAATTTTAAATGCTGGCAATATACATTACAAGTATTGAATGTGTCTACATTCAATAAAATTTTTATTTTGAATCTCGGGGAAACAATTTTTCCATTCTGGCCAAATTTGGCAAACAAGTAGTACTGCAGCAGCTAATGTAAATTAGTATTTTCCAAGTAATTAAGGCATATTTTAAAAATGGCAGCCATATAACCATTTTAGCTGAGAATTCTATATTGTTGTAACCATGTAATTTATTCCAACTTAACTTTGTATGCTGGTAGTATATATTACAACCATCAAATATGTACATGCAAAGTACCTTTTTTATGCTATTTTATAAGATAGCATCATATGATTAATAAAAAATTTTATGTTGTTTCTCCGAAAGAAATAACATTCCCAAAAAATTTCAAACAAGTAGCACTATGGCAGGCCATGCAAACTGGTATGTTTTGAGTTTTTCAGGCCCCTATTTTGAAAATGGTGGCCATATAAACATTTTAACTCAATATGTTATATCTATGAAACTACAAAACAAATTTCAACATAATTATTATGTTGGCAGTAACTATTATAACCATCAATTTTGTCCATGGAGAGCCTCATTTCATAGCAAATTTATAAGATAGCCCCACATGGAAAAATAAATTTTTATATCATATCTCGGGAATACAATCAACCGATGTGTACCAAATTCTGCAACAAAGTTGTACTGTAGTACGCCATATTAATTTATATGTTTTATGTCTCCCAGGCACATATTTTCAAAATGGCAGCTTTATCTATGACACTATATAACTAATTTTAGCGTAACTTTGTATATTGGCATTATTTGTGTTAATATTTGAAGGTGCTAATAGATAACAATTTTGTCCTCCATTTATGAAGTTTGTCACATGAAAAATAGACATTTTATGCAATATATCAAGACCAATCAACTGACTCCCTAGAATTTGGCATGCAACGATTGCTATATTAGGGCATGTAATCTTACATTTTTTTAAGGTGTAATAGGCCTTTTTTAATATGAATAATTTATATTAGTGTATATATGTGTGTGTGTGTGTGTATATATATATATATATATATATATATATTATATATATATATATATATATATATATATATATATATATATATATATATATATATATATATATATATAATCTCTGTTAAACAATCCAACAGAATTCAACCAAATATTTTATGTTAACAGTATTCATTAGAAGCATCTATTATTCATGCAGAGATTCTATTTTGCCGGCCTTTTTTAAAAATAGTGCCAGGTGAGAAAATGCAACATTGTTCCATGTTTTTGGATCTATTTAACACATTTTGCACACCAGTAATACTACAGAAGGCCATGTAAACATGATTTAATTGGGGTCAGATTGATATTCAAAATAGTGTCCATGTAAATAATTTACAAAATTTGGTCTCATCTATCAAACAATGTAACCAAATTCAGCCAACCTTTGTATATTTACAGTATCTGTTAGGAGCATTATATACAGGACCTATTTTATAAGCGATTTTGTAAGATAGCACCAAATAAGAAAATAAAGTTTTTAATGCCATATTTCAAGAACCAACTAACCAATTTTCATCATATCCTTCACACGAGTAGCGCTATGGCAGGCCATGTAAACTTACGTGTTTTAAGTTGCTCAGGTGCTTATTTTCAAAATAACGGCCACGTAAATGTTTCAGGTTAGTAAACCCCATCATTCAAATCATTAGATCTCTACGCTTATTAATAAACTAAAAACTATTGGTCTTAATCACAATCTATTAAGATTAATTGAAAATTATGTGAGAGTTTGCTCTTGTCAGTTTGTATTTTGTGTACATCTGTGTTTACTTTTATTTACGTAACAGAGAGTTATAATGTTTTATACATAGTTTTATGAGATCATTTATTATTCAAAACTATCACACTTCAGTAGGCCTGAATTAAATAAGACCAGTTTTTATGTGCATTATATAATCACACTTCATCATAGCTCACTGGGAAGTTTACTATACAAAAAAGTTCTGCCAACTCAGAGAGCTTGTGTGCCTAGTTAGTTAATTGAGATTCCCCAGGCTTAGAGGCTGGATGTGTTCACTAGTTATTAATCTATCAGTAATGTTTAAGCATACCAAAACCTTGTATCAATAGTGTTTTAGCTTACTAGAACCTTACAAGTTTCAGCCCCTAGTTTTTCCAACCTCACTTCACTAGGCTTCACTCCTCACAGCCATAACATTTAAATTATACCAGACTTCTTTCAGCATTTTTGCTGTGTAAGCCAAAACAGACTTTGTGTGTCTGTTTGCATATCTTGTATTGGCTTTAATGTAATACATTTTTGAACATGTGAACCGAACTTCACCAAACTCAGTACACATGTATTACTTAGTAAGGTCATTTGAATGTTATAGTTTTTAACTATCCCAGGTGTTTATTTTCAAAATGACGGATATTTAAAAATTAAGGGTGCCATGTTATTTCTCAGAAACCATTCAACCAATTTAAACCAAATTTTGTATGTAGACAGTGCATCATGTAAGCATTGAATGTAGGGACAGATATTTTTTAAATCTACCATTTTGAAAGAGAGCACCACATTAAAAAATTAAGCTTTTGTGTTATATCTAGAAAACTATTCAAACAATGTTTGCCAAATATGGCATGTAAGTAATACTATGGCAGACTATGTAAATATATGTGATTTAAATTGATTAGGGGCTTGCATTCAACATGGTGGCCATACAAATATTTTATGTTTATTTGGTATATATACCATACCGACGGAATAGTTTTGATCATGCTAAAAGAACCGATTACAAGTATCATGTAAGTTAACAAATAAGCATGTTTAACTGCAGTTTTGTAAGATAGCACCATATGAATAAATGAAGCTTTTATGTCATATCTCAGGAAGCAGTCAACTTATTCCTACCAAATTTGGCAAAGAAGTACAGTAAAACGGAGTAAATAGGAAAATCGTGGTGAATAGGAACATAATTTTGCAAAACTGTTTAATGTACTGCCATATTTTGTACCTAATTAAAATATATTACATGAGAGTAATTCTCATTAGGCTCAGCAAAAACTCTGATGTGAATTGCTTAGTTATAAAATATGACAGTACGTTAAAAAAATGTTGAAAAATTGTGTTCCTATTCACCCCTGTGTTTCTATTCACCCCGTTTTACAATAGAGCATATTAATTAACATGTTTAAGTGGGCTGGACCCTTATTATCAGAATGGCGGCTGTTTCAATATTGTAGCTTATTATGCTATATCTACGAAACTATGTAACTGATTATAACTTAACATGGTATACTGGCAGTATCTATGACCATCATCAAATGTCCTAATACATAACTTATTTGTCCTCCATTTATGAAGATTGTCACATGAATAAATGGAGGTTTTCTGCCATATCTTGAGGACCAATCAACATATTCTCACCAAATTGTACACACAAATAGTGCTACAGTAGTATACATCAACTAATATATTTTAGGTGCGGCAGGCCTTTTTAGTAACATTAATATAAACATGTAGGTTAAAATATTACATCTATTAAACAATTCAACAAAATTCAGCCATATTTTGTACACTTACAGTATTCAATAGAAGTATCAATTGTGCATTCAGAGATCCCCCTTTGTTGATCGTTTTGTAAAATAGTGCCAGATGAGAAAATGGAACATTTTGCCATATTTTCAGAACCATTAAACTAATTTCCCCCAAGTTTTACTCACCAATATTTCTACAGAAGGCCATATAAACTTCCATGATTTAAGTGGGGTCAGGCATGGATTTTTTAAATAGCAGCCGTATTTATAATTTAACTAATTTCAACCATACTTTGTATGCTGAAACTATTTATTAGAAGCATCATATAGAGAACCACTTTTTTAAGCTATTTTGTATGATAGCACCAAATAAAAAAATATAGTTTTTAATGCTACATCTCTGGAACCACTCAACAACTACTTTACAGCAAATGGTTCATTCAAGTATCACTCTGATAGGCCACGTAAACCTACATGACTTAAGTTGCTTAGTCACTTATTTTCATAATTACAGACATATAAATATTTCAGGTTAATAAGCCCAATCTACCAAAACATTTGACTGGTTACATCCAAAATTGTTACTCCAAATCCTACCTCTGTAATGCAGTTGGCTGCATATTAACTTGTGATGCGAGGATTTTCTGGGTTCAAGTGTCAGGTAAGGCACATGTATATTTGTAATTGTGTCTCACTACTGTTGCATATATTTCTGGTTCCATTTCTGTTGATATTGTTGTCAGCGAGACGTCAAGGCTTACCTACCATCTAAAGCATTTTAAGAACTTAATTATAATTTATTTGCACCCATGAAGAGGAAAGTAGGCTCATTAGTTATATCAATGATATCTTGTTTAGTTAAATACTCATAAGAGACCTTTACCTACCTTTATCTGAAGTCTTTTTTTACTATTTCTTGTGTCTATTTTTTATGCAGGTTATCCTAAACGCTACAGTTTCCTATTTTAAGCGAATATATGAAGGCCAGCTTCAATTTAAAAAATTGTTGCGAGGTTATCGACGTTTTGATCCATCTCGTGGGCTGGATTATATTATGGATTTAGCCTTTATAGATACTTTGAATGCTGAAGAAATTCACAAAAGGTAAATATAATTAATATAATATAAATATATAATATATAATATATAATAATATATATAATAATATAATTAATATAATAAATGTAATAAAATTGTTCTATTAAGTTCAATTCCCAGTGTTATAATATATGTTCTGATGAAGGTAAGTAACTGTATTTATGACTGTGGCTATATGGTATGCACTTTTCAGTAATGTTTAAATGCATGCAAAAACTTATAATAATAATAATTATTATTATTATTTTATTCATTATTAATTTTATTTATTTATTAGCTTAATGTGCCATGAAACAGTCAAAACCAATAACTGGGTGACACTATATATAAATCACATGACAGACACATTTCAAGGTCAAGCTACATTAACAAACAGTAAACAGAAAGACAGAAAACAAAAACAACAAAACTACCATCACCAAACACACACAAAACACATTAAAATAAAGGAATACTCGAGTAACTTATGATATTTAAAATCAACTCATAATTACTTATTACTAAAATACTTTTTGAAAGCTCAACAAATAATATCTTTTTTACCAAAAAAGGGATCATAGTTATAGAAATTTTTTTAATTATAATGGTCAACACATTTATTAACACTATCTTTTTTTAATGTTTCGGCTACAAAGGTATTCATATTTCTATGTCTATGACTTGGTATCCTAAGACCTACAGAATGAATAATAATTGAACAATTTATGTATGATAAAAAATCATTGACTAAAAATAAGGCATATAAGATTTCTCGCCATAACTTATGTTATTGCGAGTTATGTATTGATAGTTCAAGTTCATAGTTAAAATGTTGTTTATTTAAATAATATCTGATATACGTTATTTTAAACAACCTTTTCTAAACATTTTCAATCCTAATGGAGTCTGTAGCTGTAATAGAATTCCAGACAACAGAACAATATTCAAGTTTTGATCTAAGTAATGCATGGTACAAACATAATAAAGAATCAGAGGAAGAAGCTGAATAAGTACTTAATTTAATTAAGCCTAATGTTGTATTACTATTACATATTATATAATCAACATGGTGATGAAAATACAACTTAGAATTTAGTATTACACCTAAATCACGTATTAAATCAACCTTTCTAATCACTAAATCATTAACATAATATTTACATTTATAGGGTTTGTTTTTCTAGTGAATGAAATTTGTACAATTTTGTTTAAGTTTAAAGACATGGCGTTATCCTTACACCAAGTCAAAATTGCAGTGATATAATTTTGTAATTTTTTACAATCATTTACATCTTCAATAATATTGAACATCTTGAGATCATCAGTAAACAATAGTGCTTTTAAATGCCTTAAAACAGGTATAATATCATTAATAAATATTTTAAACAGTAAAGGAGAAAGAGTTACTCCTTGAGGTACTCCTGAAGAAACATGATAAAAGGATGAAAAAACATTTTCTACCTGTACTACAAAGTTTCTTTAATCAAGATAGTTAATAAACCAATTTACAAAGGGTTTATCTAACCCAAATGCTATAATTTATCCACTATAATTGAATGCTGACACGTATCAATGGTTTTTTTGCAGATAAAAATACACATCATCAATTTGATTTCTATTTGTAATGTTACCGTAAAGTTCATTAACAGAATTAAAGAGATTTGTTGTAGTTGTTTTAACTACTTGAAAGCCATGTTGGGAATTTGTAATAAAGTTTTTTGTATAAAAATTAAGGTACCTATAGATAATTTTATCAAAAATCTTTGAAAAACCACATAGTAAAGATATTGGTCTATAATTATTCATGTCTTGTTTGTTTTCCTTTTTAAAAGTAGGCACAACAATAGCTTGTTTCCAAAGACGCGGATAAATTTTACTAGATAAACTAAAATTAAAGATGTGTGTTAATACAGGCGTAAAAATTTCAGAGCAACATTTAATTATAAAATTGGGAATACAGTCAATTCCATTTGCTTTACTGCTTTTGAGACTTTTGATAGCCCAGATGACTATACTTTGCATAATAATAGGAGTTTAAAGCTGAAAATAAATATTTGAAGTAATGCTTTGCGGAATTTTGATCTGGGTTTTGTTTACATATTCTTCAGAAAAATGTTTGGCAAACATATTTGCAAGGGTTTCAGGTTCATGTACTATGCCAGAATTCAACGACAAATTAATTTTTTCACTATAGCCTTTCATCATTACTTTGACATAGTTCCAAAATTTGGATGGATTCTTTTTCAACTCATTATTAATACTAGTTTGCCACTTAAGCTTATCAATTTTTTACTGTTTCTTTAAGTGATGTTCTGTATTTTGAAAAAAAAATATGATAATTTTCCTCTGTTTTGTTTTTCTTATATAACCTAAAGAAATGTTCCTTCTTTTTTATTAATCTGATAAGTTCTACGGTAAACCAAATTGTATATTTATTTTTACCAATTTTCTTCCTAGGTACATACTGATGTATTAAAAATTGTGAATTTATAGTTAAAAATTCGACCATTTGATTAATATCAAACTGCAATAGATAGGACTCCAGTCAAATAAATTAAAAGCTGTATACAGTGAGTAAGTCACCATTCTTATAATTTCTTATTGAAGACAAGTTGTAACTACCTATATTATCTTCAAATTCAATCTTAGTGACAATAGAGTGCAGGATGATAATTTTCTTCGTCAACCAAAGAATCTATTGATTGTTCTACATTAATAAAAAAAAGTTTGAAAAAACTAAATCTAACGATTCTGAAAAGGGTTTTGTAAAATTTAATTGGTTAGGATTTAATAAACTCGTTAACTGTAGAAGAATTTTACCTTTTTGCTCATTGTAATATTGAGCTATATTTTGGATATGATTGTAATTCCAATCTATGCCCGGAATATTAAAATCACCAACAATTAATATATGATCTGAATAATTAGTAATTTTGACTCTAAAAATCTAAACTAATATTTAACTTCTACAACAGATAAATGTAGGGGAAAATATAAATTACCTAGAAGAATTTTTTTATTATTTACACCAGTTAACTCAATCCATACAGCATCTATGATATTTTTTGACAACTCACATATTTGAACTGAGCGAGAAAAACTATTTAAGTTGCTGCTGTCGAAACCCCCCCTCCTCTATTGAGATTAGTCAAATTGGAATCTCGATCTTTGTGATAAATGCAATAATTATTAGAAAAATAATGTGAAATATTACAACTAAACCATGTTTCAGTTAAACATATAATAGGGTAGTCTGCACTATTTATATTTTGAGAGAATATTTGTGATTTTGTTCGAAGATCTCTCATCTTGGTAGTAAACGCTAAAGATATCTTTCCTAACACACATTTAATGACAGTGTAGACACCTCCATTGTCCACCATGGTTTAATTTACGATGGTGTCGGCTCCCCCAGCCGCCTCAGATGTTTTTGTTGACTGGTGGACATCATCGGTTATCTTATCAGTGTTTGATGTATTATAGAGTTATTCACTTAGAAGGCAGCTGTAAAAAGGACTGATAAGACTCCCGGCCAGCCAAAAAACTGTATTAAAAATTCTGTCAGAGTTAGCTACTGCCACATAAAAAGAGGAATATGTATGATATTTGGTTTTTAATTTAGATACCTTCAGCTCAGACACTATAAGTTCTTGGTTTATATAAGTTACTATATCACTCTCCTCTACTTCAGGTGCAAAGTGGGAGACAAACATGGCTTTCATGAGCAGTTTTACTAATTTGGGAACAGTTTTAATGTGAACGTTATTTCTCACTCTGAGTTATACTAGTTTTCGAGCTACAGCCGGCTTGGAAAGAAGTGAACTACTTCCAGTTGATGGCTTTGTGCCGTGTCGGCGAACTTCACTCTCATCTAAAGTAAGCGTCACAGCATAGTTTTTTGTCCCAATATATATGTTTTTTTTCAGTAGCACTGGAAGATTTTACAGTCTTTCTTGGTGAAAAACAGAACATTTCTGGTTCATCACTACACTTGTCACAAAGAAAGTTTTCTACATCACTGTCCACTGGCACACTGTTCATGAAAGTGATTTGTACAAGTTCCAACACATTCAACAAATTTTTGTTTCCCATAAAACGGGTTCCCACTAATTTTGCACACATTTGAACTTGGTGGCATATAAAAGCCCTTAAAATCCAAAATTAACAATTCTTCCTACACTTTTTCCAGTAGAAAAACAAAGGTCACTCTGGAGCAAGGTGAGACATATTCTTCTCTCACAAATGACGTGGTGGTGGTGGTGGTGGTGGTGGTGGTGGTGGTGGTGGTGGTGGTGGCGGTGGCGGTGGCGGCGGCGGCGGTGGTGGTGGTGGTGGTGGTGGTGGTGGTGGTGGTTGTTGTTGTTGTTGTTCACTTCCATATTATAATTTTAATTGGTGACAATGTATCCTGGATGTGGATGGAGGAGTTAACATGGGGTGGGTGGTGACGGAGAAGGGAGTATATGGGGAGGGTTAAATTTATAGTCTGTCTCATTTAAGGTTTCCAGAATTTGACAGCTACTGCTGCCAACGTATTTAAAGTGTAATACAGTGGTGTCGTATTGGAAATAATGAATGTCAGCTGACTGTTAAATTTTTCAAGAGGCATACAAAGAAGGCAATTCTGATCATACTTCGGGCCAGGTAAGATTTTGTCTTCTCTGTTAAATTGTTTAACATGTGTGATTTAATTTTGATTACAGTGTTAATTGTAACTAACATCAATGTTTTTCTATCTTGCCTCAAAAATTTTCCTGTTGTGAGAGTTGCAAACTTGCAAGTCCAATGGAATTTATTGCTTTAAAATATCTATTTTTTGTGTTTGTGATTATTGATTTGATAGTAATTAATAATATCTGTTTAATCTCATATTTTCCTCAATTAGGCCGATAGTTGGCATGTTTGAAATGTCAAGCAAAAATTCACATGATGTTGACATGTTTTGACAAGTCACATGGAAAGCAAATGGTGGTGGAAGGATACTTATTCTGTTTGTTTACAAGGTACTACTTTAATACAATCTGTCAAAATCTGGAAACCTTACATGAAACAGACTATAATGCATTTTGAGTGCTTACAAGGGAAAGTCATCAATATCTTGAAAATATTTAATATTATATTATTATCTCCTGTAGAATAACTCTAATATTACAGTATACTATAAAGTCAGAAGTTTTTGTAGCATTTCACAACCGCTTTATTTGGAAAATGTTGTACCTTGGGAAATGTATCAAAGTATTATATAACTTTATTTCTGTCTTGTATTTGTCCTTGAGATGTGATGACAAATTCAGGTAAACTTATGCCCAGAAATAAACGATTTTTCCAACCCAAAATCCCTTTGAATACTGCATTATAAGAGAAGGCAACCTCCAAGTCAATGTACATAACCAGGTGCATACAACTGATGTACTTTCGTTATTTTATGTTCAATTTGTGTATTCTAATTAATCTCTTAATATTTTAGCACATCATGTTACTTTCATGCATATTTTTAAAAATGCAGAGATATGTTGTTTATACCATTCGCATGCTCCCAGTATGTGAGCATTAAATTTTTATCTCGTTTTAAAAGTATATGGCACAGAAAATATCTAAATGCATATATGAAATGTGTAATCACCTATTCGCCCACTAATTCAAAAAGTTCTGTTGCCATAATTTCTCCAGTGGTGCACCATTATCACTTTCATGCAGGAAGAGAAATATTAGCCACAGTTTCTATAAGAAAGAAAAGTACATTTGATCCATAGCCATTGTATTAGTTTATAACATACTGGATGATCCAAATTAATATTTACACTCTTTGAACGTGAATAACAGAGAAACTATTAAATACAATCTGATGAGACTGTGTATATTTGTTGCTATAAGAATAATGTTGGGTGTGTATGAGTGCATGTTGCCTCTCTGTTGTCAGTTTAGTTTGCACCCACAAGAGGCAGCACTTATTGTAGATGAAATGGAAGAGGTGGCAATGTTTCTTTCAAGCAACATAAATGTATTTTTAATTGTTAGGGGGAAATGTGAGTACCTTATTGAAGTGCAGAAATTAAGGATGGCAGAATTTGATAATGTGCCACCATCACTTGTAACTATGACACAATCACATGAGTAGTTAGAAATAGAGTACCATGCCAACTGGCATCCTGGCAGGGAGCCAGGGTGCCATGGTGGCCAACTTGGATGATGCCATGCAGCAACCTCCTTCTCTCTCATTCCTAGTCTGCAGTGGCCATCTTGGATTTCCTTTTTCCTCCTCAGGAATTCCCCTTTTTTTCTTTGTGCTCTATCATTACAGCTCGACACTTCATGCTCTCTCATTCCTTCCTGCCTCTCGTCCATTCTATACCTTGGGGTTTTTTCTCATATTCCTCCCGGTCTCCTTTATTTTCTCTCTCGCATCTCACATGTTCTATCCAGTCAGTTGCTGTAGGCAGCCATCTTTGATTTTCATGCCCACCATCAGAGTGTTTGAAGTTCTACAGTTCATGGCTAGGAGTGCTGGTATAGATGCAGCCATTTTGTGCATGTGTGTTGGTTCACTCATCACCTGCAGACACGCGCTAGCATCAGGGAATGTAGTTCAAATGGTGGCTGCCAGGAGTGCTGGGAAAGTTTTAAGTTGTTTGTGAACTCAAAAAATGCAATAGGCGTGCGGTTTTGACCCGACCACCCTTGGGTTGCCAGTCCGACGTCTTGGCCACATGACCAACATTGCATAGGAAGTGTAAAGAGATGAAATAACGTATATACTCGCATCTGTCTATGTAATCGCAGAGAGTAAACTTGTAATCGCGGAAAAAAAATTAACCTTGCATGGTTAGGAGAAGAAATAAAGTAAATAGCCATATCAGCCTACCTACTCACCACACAATAAACTTGTAATTGTGAGCTAGCAACGTTTCCTCATATTCCTTCTGGATCCAAATATGCTAATGATGCCAGTTGTGAATATGCTAATATTTCACACTTCAATCACCACCACTTGGCTGCTGGCTAGAGATGAGGGGATGAGCTGGCGAGGTTTTCTCATAATCTTTCTGGATTTGCCTATCAACATTTCACGGACAGGTGAAGAAATCAAGTAAATACTCGCATCGGCCTAGGCACTTACTAGACAATAATATAGTAATCGCAAAAAAGAGAATGTTTAATGTCAAATGTACATGCAGGAAAAAGTGCAGGTACCGTATGTGCATGTGCACACACTTTGTATGTGTAAAAGTTATACTTTAATTCCAGTGCCTGCCACCTGGTTGCTTGCTGGGTGTGGATGTGCAGATTGGCTGGCATACTCGTTGGTATCCTCACTCATATTCCTTCTAGCTGGGATAAATCTCACGCTCTTGTCAGTCCACCTTGGTTTACACATATTCTTTCTGGTATTCTTTCACCTAACATCCTGGCGGGACGAGTCTCATACTCTGTCATTCCACCTTGGTTTTCTTATATTTCTTCTGGTTTTCTTTTATCTGGTGTCCTGGTGGGGAAGAGTCTCATGCTCTATTATTCCACCTTGGTTTTTTCATATCCCTTCTGGTCTCCTTTCACATGACGTCCTGGTGGGACAAGTCTAATGCTCTTGTCATTCCACCTGATTGGCATGGACGGAAGCCTTCCCATGCACGCTAGCCTCGAGTCACCTTTGTGCATGTGTCAAATATGCCATAACCCACTTATAAGCATAGTTGTCTGTTATGTCTGAACTGATGAGTGTGTGCATGGGCACACTTAAGTGTGGTTCCCCGCCAGGATACCAGGCATGCCAGAACTTACCATATGTCGCACCACATGCATCAAGTACATCTAAGCCCACATATAAGCATAGTTAGCTGTAATTTCCAAAATGTTTAAGGTACAGCCACCAAACTCATAACATATGTATCACCCCTGACAATGAAAAGGCAGCAGGGTAAGTATTCCGTAAGCCCACTTATAAGTGTACAGTGGAAGATTAGAATACTGCGGCCCATTATACTGTGGATTCAGTTATACTGTGGGGCAATTTATGTCCCATGGCCTGAATAAATAAATAAGTGGAAAGCATGTGGTCTGTCAGCAGGTGTTCATGAGTCAGGGACATTGACAGAGGATGCAGAGAGTGTGTGTGCACATTCTCCCTCCTTTCAGCACCAAGATCTATTTTACTGAATCATTACACCCAATATTGCATGTTTTTCTGTATTCAGTTTCATTGGCATGGTGCGATGTCTTTGGCGGAAGAATTCCTAGTGGCACTTTTTCATGTGACCCTATTATACCTGTTCAGCTGTTTGGTTGTAAACATGCCAAAAAATGTTACTGTAGCAACCTTTCCATCTTATCTGGGCATTGGATCAGTGTGGGGGATGGCAGCTCCACATTCCAAGCCATAATATCGTACTTCCAAGTGTCCTGCTGTCAAGCATTTACTGGCATTTACAAGTTAACATGATATGTGCATGCATTGTATAACGTACCACATTTAAGCAATTCCAATTATTCAATGGCGGAATGTTTAACTAAAGTAAGTTAAAATACTCTGGATTCTGTACAAAACTGGCTTGCAATATGTGGGGCTCTGGGTTCAGAGTCTGGGTAAGGTAACAACTTAGTCATTTACAGGCATATAATTGATCTCCTAAGATACATTACGCTACATAATCATTATAATGATGACAGAGAACTTCTATTATAATGTTTATATAGCAGCTATTTGGTATGTCTTCCCATTTAGGATATAAAAAATCCGAAATTTGAGGTGCACCTCAAAATTCATGTTTTTCTAAGTCATTTACAGTCCTATTATTAATCTCTTATGTTGTATAGCACTACTTAATCATTATAATTACATTATAGACACTTTGATTACATTGTATGTGTAGCTGCTATATGGTATGTTTTCCTGTTTTTTGAAAGAAAAAAAAATCAGAAATTTGAGGCGCACCTCAAAATTTGTGCTTTTAAGTGATTTGCAAATCTATAATTAGTCTCCTATGGGGTATAGCTCTATGTTATCAGTATAATTATGATGTGGACACTTTGATCATAATGTGTATATAGCGGCTATATGGTATGTATTCCCGTTTTTGAAAAAAAAAAATTAGAAATGTGAGGCACGCAGTGTTATTGTCCCAAAGACACACACGTTAGGACATGTATCCACAGACTGCGGACAGACTATTGTGGACAAGGCTTAATGCAGAAAAGTGGCCTTTCTTTGCATGCCACAAATAATTTGCTTTTGTTTGTTTTAGTTTTCCTTTGTAAAATGCAAATCAGACAAGCAAATAACATGTTTCACAACACGCGAGGCACTGATAGATCCCATCTGCAGTGCACGCATGCATTCGAACATTGTTTGGTTTTTATTTGGACGTGAGCTTAGTTTTTCATTCTCACTTCCTCCCAACCAGGACCAGTGGGTGGGGGGTGAACCCACCTCCTCCAACCCACATGACAAACATCTCATAGCGAATACTGCCCTTTGTGGAATAAGTGCATCCTTTCCCTGGAAAACACTTTTTTTATTTTTAACCATTCTTGCTTGAGTAAATGTGACCCTCTTCATCTCACCACGCTTCTCTTCTTCTGTTTTCCTCCCTTGGGAGCTGTTAAGTACAGTGATACCGATAAAAAAAATAATTTCCTTAGGAATGAACTAAATGTTTCACGAGTTACAGTGATAAATAAAACTTGCGCCATGTTTGACAGATAGGTGCCACGCATCATTAGAACACTGGCTTTTTTTGCTACTCTACTCGGTTACTCACGGAATAGCGCGAAAAAGCTGCAATGCGGGTCTCCAAACAGCCATGTTATATCGGGCTTTTACTGTATTTGGTTGTAATTTCCAAACCATATAAGATATAGTCACCAAATTTATAACGTAGTCTTCATCCCCGATGATGAACTGGACTGTAAGGTCAAGCACACCCTAAGTCCACTTATAAGCATAGTTGCCCATCATTTCCCGTCCACTAAAGCTATAGTCATCAAACTCATATCATAGGTATCACCTCTGATGACAAACAGGGTGGAAGGTACAAGTATAATTTAAGCCCTCTTATAAGCATATTTGCCCATCATATATATCAAAAATGATATTCAAAAACTCAAGATATATACAAATATGCACGTGCATGATGTGCATAGTCGTGGGTAACAGTAAAATACATTTATTGTAATATAAACAAATACCATCAGTCCAACACAAGGGCCGGCAGCCCAAATCGTCCTTAGCATGGGTATCCCTTAACAACCAGCTATATATTGAAAAAATAAAGGGGTATACAATTGCACTGATAACAAGACATACATAGTCACAGGTTACAATAAAACATGTAAAATTTAATATAAATAAACACCATCATACTAATGTGAGATTTGGGGAAACGGAGTGTAAAAGATATGAAACTGTCCTGTTCATGAAAAATCAGTCATGTAACAAAACAATAAAGAACCGGCATATACACAAGTACATCACGAGCATGATGTCATAATGAGTCACAATGTATATAAAAAATATCCTGATAATAGCCCATAATAGTGATATAATTTCGCTGTTACACCAACATAATAAAAAATGAATGATCACAAGGGCCAGCTTAAAAAATTAGTACAATGCTTCAAGTACGCTATATATTACGTGACCTGTAAAGACTATGTTCCTCTGTTTGCCACAAAACAACATACATTTAAACCATTAGTAGCCCAAAAGAGGCATCACTGCTATGCGCTGATGCAAACAGATATAAAAACTAATAATTATAAAAGAAAACAGTAACAAGCAATTAACCAGCGTTTATTACAAGAGCATCAAGCGTTCTATGTCACGTTAGTGTAAAAAAAATTCTTTTGCAAAGCAGAAAAGCAGAGGTGTGACAAGGACAACACTGCTACACACAAATGCAAAAATTTATTTTAAAAAAAGTTAAAGGAAAATAGTTCTGTGCATTTACCAATTACTAACTAAAGCAATAACATATTAATTACACAAGTGTTGGGTGCTGTATGCTGTATGTGTTAAATGATGCTAGACAAGATCAGGCCATCCCAGTTAGTACAACAGAATAGCAAACGACTTCCTTACAAAACGACTGAATCTAAACCATCACATTTTAGTACAGCCAACACTCACAACACTAGCAGCGGAACACATCTGACCCGCCCAACATTGTGAAATCAACTAACATCGTGAGAATCTGTAAGGCAGCCCAAATTGTCGGCCGGCATCACGGGCACCATGCAGGATGCCACAGAATACAAGGAGAGAGGGAGAGAGAGGGATAGATGTGTAATGCTCCAGTGTGGTAGACCAGCAGTGTCACACATGACTTTCCATTACGAAAGGTATTAAGTTATACAGTACGAGGTAGCAATTTATTTAGTTTTAAATTTAATATTTTTAATATGTACCATTTGTATAGAAATAACAGCAAATGTATGAACTTTATAATGACAAGTAAGAAAGCAACACACCATACACATTTCAACTATGTATGAAATCAGCTTTCCAGTCATTTGTAAACATATCTACCTAGACAGCTCTGGAGACAGTGCTCCGGCCTTGAGAATAAGGTTGTATAGGTTCAATCCCATAGTGAGCCCTATCATTTCACAAGGAAAAAAATTACATGATACGCAATCAAAAATGTCTTGTGTTATATTTCTGATTATGTAGGTACTAAACACATAATGCTACAATCACAAGGTCCAGGAAATAAGTGAAACTTGGTACATGCAATCTGACAATGGCATTATACCAAGCCTGTACATGCATGTAATGATTGGGAAGAGTTATAATTAACTCACATAATAATAAATAATAATGGTTCATCATAGATGCAAGCGCACTGCGAGCATGATGTATCGAATCTGTACTATAAAAAATTAATGCCTAATAGTTCCACAGTCCATAATAGCGATATCAGTGTTGCTATTGCGACGAGAACTTTAGTAAAAAATGGATAGAATGCCCACCACGTCAATGGAAAGAAGATATTTTGTTCATAAGGACCAACCTCAAAAAAATTCTACAATATGTCAAGTGCAGTACAACATTTACCAGCGGTGATAATTTGAAGATGCATTACACTACTCGTAAAGGCTGCGTTTTTTGTTGCCACTAAACATCATGCATTTAAACCAGTGGTCATCCAAGAGACTATGACACGACTACATATTGATGATTAGATATAAAAAATGCATAGAAAAATAGTCATAAACATCAACCAACCGATGAATACTGCATAAGCAGCGAACGCTGTACATTATGTTAGACCCAAAAAATTTACCATTGCGAAGCAGTAATACCAGCAGAGATAGAAAAGGATAATAATTATACCAACCAACACATACTGCACAAGCGACGAGAACTGTACATTGCATCAGTTGTTGCTAGACAAGACCATGTGTCTGAAAACTAACGTGGTAGCCTTGGTTAGTGCAGCAGAATAGCAAATGATTTTCCCCATGTACACCCTCCGACTGAGCTATATTACAATACAGAGCCACATGAATTCCACTACCAACCAACGCATAATGTGCGAGTATCGAGCTATGTACTTCATGTTAGACTAAAATAAAATACTATGACACGAGTCAAGAAGCAGGGAGAGCGACAAGTTGGACACTGCTACATTACGATGCAAACAGATATTTAAAAAAATTAAAGGAAACTAGTTATAAGCACTTACCAACCAGCACATATTGCACAAGTGTTGAGCATTGTACATTGTGTTAGATGATGCTAATCAAGACCAGGCAGCCCTGCAGAATAGCAAACAATTTCCTTACAAACCAATCGGAATGAAGCCATCGAATTCAGATTATAGCCAACACTCACAACCTGCACCAATGGCGGTGGAATGTGCTCACTTTGTTTGACAGTGTGTGCTCAACTAACATATCGAGGATCTGAAACGTAGCCAGGTGGTTGACCAATAGCGTTGGTACAGTACAGGTCTCAATGAGTCGAAGGGATAGTAAATAACACTAGTCATGAGTCGAGTCAGGCTCCAGGGTGACATACCAGCCAAGTCACACATGCACTTCCCTTTACAAGAGGAATTCAGTTATATAAAGCAAGGTAAAAAGTTATTTGGTTTTAAATATATACATGTGCTTATTTTTAATGATGGAAAAAAAACATGTTAACACCCTGAGAAAACCCATTTGCCTTCTGCTCTCAGTAGCAGGAACCATGCTGGTTAGTACCACAGAATAGCAAATGATTTCCTTACGAACTGACAGAAACAAAACAATCACAGTCGGATTATGGCCAACAATCACAACCTGCATCACTAGCAACGAAACACATCCGACCCGGTCGATGCTGTGTGATCAACTAACATTATAAGCGTCTGTAAGGCAGTCCAGGTGGTCTGCCGGCAGCATGGGCACTGTGCAGGTCTCTGCAAGTCGAAGAGATGGCACAGAACACTAGCCAAGAGAGAGACGTGTCAGGCTCCAGGGTGGCAGACCAGCCAAGTCACATACGCACTTCTCTTTACGAGAGGAATTCAGTTATAGAAAGCAAGGTTAAAGTTATTACATTTTAAATATTATATACACACACTTATTTTAAGAATGAAGGAAAAAACATGTGAACATTCTGAGAAAACCCATTTCTCGCCACCCGCAATAGCCGGAACCGTGATGTCATACAACCTTGACCTTTGGCCAATATTTCGGGTGACATCTATGCTAGGGATGAAGGAAAAAATGAATTATATTTTGTTTCTAAAACAATTATGGAAACACACTGAGAAAATCCATTTGACTCGCTCCCAACAGCAGCAACTATGATCTTAACCCTCAAAAACGAATAGTTTGTTTATAAAATAATTATGGGAACACTGAGAAATTCCATTTGCCTCACAACAGCTGGAACCATGAAAAGCAACCCCAACCTTGACCTTGACCTTGGATGACATAATGCGACATTGAACTTGACCTAACCTTGGATTACGTTATGCTACCTTGACCATTGGCCACCATCTCAAACAAAATCTACTGCTGAAAAAAAAATCACAATTTTTTTTATAGAATTTCAAAATTGCAGAAAAAATCACAAGACCTTGGTTTCATCTTCGATGAAGCTAGAGATGCTCCGGTCTTCAATTGCCAAAGACTTATGATGTTTTCTGTAATTTTAAAATTTTCTACAAATATTCTGATTCTTTTTCATTTATGTGGTAGATTTTGTTTGAGACGGTGGCCAAAGATCAAGGTCAATGTTGCATGATGTCATCCAAGGTCAGGTCAATATCATGGTTGATTGATGTGGTTCCTGCTGTTGTGAATGAGGCAAATGAATTTTCTCAGTGTGTTCCCATGATTGTTTTAGAAACAAAATATATTTTTCATCCCCTTCGTCTCTAGCATAGATGTCATCCAAAATAATGGCCAAAGGTCAAGGTCATAAGACATTACAGATCCTGCTATTGCGAGCAGGGGTAAATGGGTTTTCTCAGTGTGTTCATTTTTTTCAGCATTAAAAATAAGTGTGTGTGTGTGTGTGTGTATAATAATTGAAATGAAATAACTTTTTACCATCCCTTATAACTGAATTTCTCCTGTAAAGGGAAGTGCATGTGTGACTCGTCTGGTCTGCCAACCTGGAGCCTGATTCTGTCTATCTCTTGGCTAGTGTTCTGTGCCATCCCTTCAACTTGCTAAGACCTGCACGGTGCACGCACTGCTGACCGACCACGTGGGCTGCCTTACAGATTTTCACAATGTTAATTGAATATACAACGTTGACCGGGTCGGATGCTTCTGCTGCTAGTGGTGCGGGTTGTGAGTGTTGGCCGTAATCTCAATGTGATGATTTTGTTTCAGTCTGTTCCTAAGGAAGTCTGCTATTCTGTTGTACTAGCCACGATGGCCTGGTCTTGTCTAGCATTGTTTAACACACACAATGTACAGCACCTGACACTTGTGTAATACGTGATTGCATTGGTTGGTAACTGCTTATAACTATTTTCCTTTACGTTTTATTTTTATCTGTTTTGCATAGGTATGTAACAGTGTTGTCTTTATCGCACCTATGCATCTCAGCTTTGCAAAAGTATTTATTTTAGACTATCGTGACATATAGCACTTGTGCTCGTACATAATACAGTGGTTGTTACTTGCTTATAATTATTTGCTTTTATATTTATAATTTTTATATCTGTTTGCATCAGCACATAGCAAGAGGTCTCTCTTGCGTGACTATTGGTTTTAAATGTATGTTGTTTTTTGGCAAGCAATGGATTACAGTTTTTACAAGTCACGTAATTTGTATCTTACTTGACGCATTGTAGTCATTTTTTAAGTTGGCCCTTGTGATCATTCATTCTTTCTCATATTGTCGTGATAGCAATACTGATATCACTATTATGGGCTGTGGCTACATCGGGATATTTCTTATATATATATAGTGACTTGTTATGACATCATGCTCCTTATGTACTTGCGTATATGCTAATCCTTTATTATTTGTTATGTGATTGCTTTTTCTTGTACAGGGCAGTTTCATATTGTTTACACTCGGTTTTCCCAACCCGCACATTAGGCTGACAGTGTTAATTTATATTAATACGTACATGTTTTAATGTAACCTGTGACTACATATGTCATGTTATCGGTGCAATTGTATACCTCTTTATATTTTTTCAATATATGGCTGATGGTTAAGGGTTACCCATACTGATGATGACTCTGCCCACTGGCCCTTGTGTTCAACTGATGGTGTTTTTAATATTATTATATATGTATTTTACTGTTACCCATGACTATGTACATCGTGCATGCACCACATTTGTGTATATCTTGATGTTTTTGCATATAGTTATTTGTTGTATCTTACCCATGCTAATGTTTATTGATGTAAATATTTTCACATTTATGTATATACAGCCTGGATGTCAGTGGGTGAAGGAAGGCTAGCTGTTTGCTGAAGGAGTTTCGAGTTGTTAGACTTACGGTAGCAGATGAGAAGGATGGCGGTGGGCGATTGTAGAGTGCATGTAG
This sequence comes from Dryococelus australis, assembly GCA_029891345.1. Lineage (NCBI taxonomy): Eukaryota > Metazoa > Arthropoda > Insecta > Phasmatodea > Phasmatidae > Dryococelus > Dryococelus australis. The sequence continues at coordinate 52,356,908 of CM057009.1, read as the reverse complement.
GCTGATGCGTATGTGTGTGCTATTTCAGGCCCTACAGCCCTACATGCAATGGTAACTTTGTGATGCACTTGTAAGTATACTTTTATTTTCTTTACATGCGTGGATGGTTGTTGCATATTCTCGAACTTCAAAGGTTTGGAAATGCTGACCAACTATGCATATAACAGGACTTAAGGCCTACTTGTCCTTATCTCCTTGATTGCAGTCAGAAGTGATGGCTGTGATATGAATTTGATTGTCATAGATTTGATAGGTGGGAAATGATGGGCAAATATGGAAATGGCAACCAACTATGCTTATATGAAGGCTTAATGTGTAAATCACCATCGAGTCCTTTTCTTCATTGGGAGTGATGCCTATGTTAATAATTTGTTGACTATAGCCTCAGTGGATGGGAAATAGTAGCCAACTATGCATATAAGCGGGTTTAGGTTTTGCTTGACCCTGCGGTTCATTTCATCATCAGGGGTGATAACTATTTCATGAATTTGGTGACTATATTTTAAAAGGTTCAGAAATTACAACCAACTATGCTTATAAGTGGGTTTAGGGCGTGCTTGACCCTGCAGCCCTGTTCGTCATTAGAGGTGGCTTATAAGTGGGCTTAGAACATACTTGATCCAGCAGGCTTTTTTGTCTTTGAGGGTGATGTCTATGTTATGATTTTGTTGCTTTATCTTAAACAGTTCAGAAATTACAATCAAATATGCTTATAAGTGAGCTTAAGACATACCTTGCTCTGCGGTCCTTTTTGTTGTCAGGGGTAATGCTTATGTTATGAATTTGATGACTATCTTAATCAGTTTGGAAATTATTGCTAAGTATGCTTCTAAGTGGGCTTAGAGCATTCTTTACCCTGCTACCCTATTCATTGTTTGGGGTGATGTCTATGTTTTGTATTTGGTGACTATATATTAAATGGTTCGGAAATTACAACCAACCATGCTTATAACTGGGCTTAGGACATACTTGAACTGACGAACCTTTTTATTGTTGTGGGTTACACCTATGTTATGCATTTGGGGGCTGTATCTTAAAACAGTTCAAAAATTACAGCCAACTATGCTTGTATGTATGCTTAGGGTGTACTTGACATAGTGTGGTGCAACCAATGGTAGGTTCTGGCATGCCTGAAATCCTGGCGGGGATCAGGGTGCCACACAGAAGTGCGTGCATGCACGTGCTCATTAGTTTGGACATTACAGCAAACTATGCTTATAAGTGGACTTAAGACATACTTCACACATGTGTGCATTGCAAATCTAGGCTAGCGTGAATAGGCAGGCTTCACTCTGTGCTGCACATGTGGAATGACAGAGCATGAGACTCGTCCCCACCAGGATGTTGGGTGAAAGGAGACCAGAAGGGATATGAGAAAACCAAGGTGTAATGACAGAGCATGAGACACATCTCCACAGGACACCAGGTGAAAGGAGGTCAGAAGGAATATGAGAAAACCAAGTTGGAATGACAAAACATGAGGCTCTGCCCCTTTAGAAGGAATATGAGTAAACCCACGAGTATGTCAGCCCATCCGCACATCTGCAGCCAGTAGCTAGGTGCCTAGCACTGGAATTAAAGTATATCTTTTACACATATAAAATGTGTGTCCATGCATGCATAGTGCCTGCAGATTTTTCCTATGTATACATTTGACATTAACCATCTTCTTTTTTTCACAATGACCAGGTTATTGTATGGTGAGTGCATTGGTTGATGTATTTACTTTATCTCTTCTCCTAATTATGCAATTATGATAGCTGAAATGAGAAGGAATAAGAGAAAACCTCACCAGCTCATCCCCTTGTTACCAGTCAACAGCCAGGTAGCTGTGAATGACGTGTGAGATATTAGCATATTCACAATTGGTATCATTAACATTGTCAAATTCAGAAGGAATATGAGAAAACCTCACCAGCTTGGGATGACAAGTTTATTGTCTAGTGAGTGTGTAGGCTGATGCGAGTATTTACATTATTTCAACTCCTAACACTTCCTGTGCAATGGTGGTCATGTGGTCAAGACATCAGACTGGCGACCCAAGGGTGGTCGGACAAAAACTGCACACCTCCTACATTTTTTGAGCTCACAAACAACTAAAAAATTCCCATCGCTCCTGGCGGCCACCATTGGAACTACACTCCTGATGCTAGTACTCCTCTGCAGGCGACAAGTGAACCAACACACATGCACAAAATGGCCACATTGATACCAGCTCTCCTAGTTATATACTGTAGAACTTCCAACACTTTGGTGGTGGGCATGGGAATCAAAAATGGCCACGTACAGCGGCCGACTAGTAGCGGGAATTTAAGATGACTGTCTACAGCAGACAACTTGAGGGTGATGGAGGACGTGAAAAGCAAGAGAGATGAAAAGGTGAAAAATAGGAGACCGGAATGAATATGAGAACCCCGCCCCCTCCCCTAAAGTGATAGAACAGACAAGACAGAGAGAGAGAGACAGGAAGGAATGAGGGAGCACTGGAAAATAAGGGAGACCGGAAGGAATATGAAAAAACCCCAAGGTATAGAACTTGGGAGATGAGAAAGAGAAAATGAAGGAGACTGGGAGGAATATGAGAGAGCCCTGAGGGATAGGACGGACGAGAGGCATAAAGGAATGAAAAGAGTGTGAGATAAAATAGCATTGGAATGACAGAGTGTGAGGAAACAGAACAGGAATGCAAGAGCATGAAGTGTCAAAATGGAATGATAGAGCAGGAGGAAATATAGAGGAACTCCTTAGGGAAAAAAAGGAAATCCAAGATGGATGCTGCAGAGAAGAAATAACAGAGCAGGAGGTTTCCACATTACATCATGTAAGGTGGCCACCGTGGTACCCTAGCTCCCTGCCAGGATGCCAGTTGGCATGGAACTCTCTATTTCTAACTACTCATATGACAAGTTTGAGAGGAATGGAACTGTGTGGAATGTGAAGAAAAGACAGTGCTGCGGGAAGAGAATAGCACTAAATGAAAGAAGTGTGGGGGCTGTGTTACACACTTTCACATGTTTACCTGGGAAGTCAAAGTCCATACTGCTAGCTATGCATGTGTGGGGTGTCAATAAATCAATTTTACATCACATTTGAAAGCAAGTAAAGTTGAGACCCTACATTCCTACATTTTTCACATTATAAATGAAGACAACCCAAATAGACATGTCAAATTTTGTGAATTGGTTGTGAACAAATGTGCAATAATGAGAAACATTTTGCTGACTTTATTGTTTGGTTCAAGGAGGCAACATTTGAATTGAATGGATCTGTCAACTTCCATAATTGTATGTACTTGACTGATGAAAAGCTCCACACTTCGGTAGAGTAAGCAGCTAATTTTCATGGGTTTTCAGTGTGGTGCAGTATGTCTGCCAAAGGAGTAGTGAGGCCATTCTTCTTGGACGGAACGGTGACAGGAAAAAGTTACTGTAACCTGTTAAAGGAAAACCTTGTGTCAGCTGTTTAACAACTCTACCCAAATCGCAATTGCTCTGTCCAGTAGGACAGAGCATTGACACATGACCATCGAGGCATAAGGTCACTCCTGGATGAAACATTTATTGGGAAGTGAATAGGCCAACGAGGAAGTGTTGAATATACACCCAGATCTCCACATGTAATGTCATTAGATTGTTATCTATGGGGAACTCTGAAGAACACAGTGTATGCCACAGAGCCATTGGACATTGGATGTCATGAGAGATGAGGTTGTAACCATCTGTGAATCCACTACAATGGAAACCTTAGCTACTCGTCATTCTGTTTTACAACATTGCAGATGATGTCTTTCTACTGATGGCAGACACATTGAACATTTGTAATTGTTATTAACATTTGCACACACCCAATGTTGTCCTTATGGCATCAAATACAAGCAGTTTTATAAGATTGTCGTTAATAGTTTATCTGTTATTCACATTCAAAGAGTAAACATTAATGTGGTACATCCAATATTCACAAATATTTTCAATACATAAAGTTTTTCGTTTTGAACTGGTTTACTAGACTGTGTTCTCAAACTTGCGTAATCATTTTATTTAAAAAAATATAATATAATTTATTAAAATTACAAAATTATGTATAACGAGGATGAAAAATCTGCCATACATTTCAAGGAAGTTTTATTATTTTGTATCAAGTTGTTAAATGTAGTAATTAAATATATAATTTTATGTATAGCATTTCTCTGGAAAAATAAGGTGAGTCACCTCTAAAGAAAGAATGTTTATGGATATTAATTTGCAAAATTGTTATTATGTACTGTAATATAGAACATAAGTAGTGGTAGTGGTAATGTACAGTTTTTGGATGGAGAAGATGAGTTGTATATCATGAAAACTAAGAAGAAGTTTACTATCGACTCTAGTATTCAGTCATGGACTGTATAAGCAGGAGCATTGAAAGGTCATGAAAGTATGACATTTACAGGTACAGGCAAGAATCTAGATGTATCTGTTGTGACCATGTAGCTTTTTCAGGACTCTAGGTAGGTAACAATTTCCAAAGTTTTCAATCTTCCCATTTTTTCATCCTGTTGTGATATTTATTCATGCACTGTCCACTAGGCTGTGTTTTGTTTGCCTAAATGGTGTTGTTAAACAAGTACAACAAATAAGATTTACTTATTATGTTTTTGTGTAAATAGATTTTCAAAATGAAATTAATCTGTGTATTAATTTTTGTTTTCTGTATATCAAGAGTTCAAGTGTGCAAACCACTAGGGAAGACTGAACTTGTACCTATGCCATATGTGATGGAGAACACACGAGTCAATATGATACTTCCTGTAGTCTCTGATGATCTTCAGTTAACCAAAATGTTCATGGAACACTATGCCAGTGTTTGCATGGAGAAGCGTGACAAAACATTTCTTATGTTGGTATGTTTTGTATTGTATTTTCACTTTACAAATACTTTGATTACTAAAAACCTAGATTCTATATAAGTTATATGAAACTTTATCAGCATGCAATTTTGTGGGTGATAATAATACAGTGCTTATAGAAGCAAGTAACCTCATTTTTGTTATTGTTAAAGCAGACATTAAGACAGTTGTGCCATTTTTGTGACACTTAATGTTAATTTTTTTTTTATTTACTTTTCTAGCAAATTGTTATGGAAAAGACTTGTCATTTTCCCCTGTGTTTGATGTGTTTGTTTTTCATTATAAATTATCAATAACATAATTTCATTACATTGTTACCAACTGTTCATTAAACTTTAAATTCTACAATTTATTATATTTTGTGGCTTTTGTAGTTTGTGCTTGTTATTCACAACTGCGCCTTTATTCAGATCTCTATTAAAACTTTTTCAAATATTTTCTTTCAGCTATGGTAGATGGCAGCTTACGTACTGTTCATAGAGCTGAAGTACTTTAAGATTGCTTTGTGGATTGACTTGCATTTTTATTGTTTCTCTAGGTGAAATTTAATCTCAACATTTCATTATTGTAAATTTGCATACAGTAAAAGAGGAAACAGAAATTAATTTAAAAAATTGTATGTAGGATTATATTAGTGATCACAGCATGGCCATTTGAGATACTGATTTGCCATAGTCGGAATCGCTCATTTGCCACGGCATCTTTGGTGATATACTGCAGCTTCTTTCTTCTGCATCACACCACCATAATGTGGCTACAAACTTTTCTGTAGAGAAACTTAATCCAACTTTTTTATATAATAACATTTTTGCATCACCACATTTGGTGTTTTTTTTTTTTGGTACTAATTTTTTTTAATGTAGTTCATGGTTCACATACCCAGCCTGGCTTCTTGGATCTTTAAATGTTTTAGTACAGCCAGCCTGATACCAATGGTGTCTTGCCATGACTGTGATACAATACCACAACTTTAAAACAAAACTGCTACCATATGTTTACTAAATATATCACAGAAAAATAAAAGAAATCAATATATGCATGATAGACAAAGTGTTAGGTATCAAGAATTCACTAATTACCAACAACTGAAAAATCTTGTTACTATAGCTTAACTTAAACTTTACTTGAAAGGTATTTAGTAAATTTAAAAAATTCAGATCTGGCTTAGCAGATTGGTAACACCTATCTATTTTTGTATCAAAACTAGAGAGAATGAAATAGTATATCACATTGATATGAAGAAAGTTATTACAGTTTACTGTGAATTACTATGAACCAGACCTTTGAAAATATTTAAATAAATTACTTTACATTAAATTTGAATAGGTTAATAAATGATAATAAATCCTGATAGGACGGACCCCTTATAATGGTAATGAAACTAAAATTCTTTTTAAAATTTATCTGGCATAAACAACATTTATCTTGTGAGACAGTGTCCCAAAAAAAATTACTATTAAACAAAATAATAATTTTGAAGGTTAAGTAAATAGCATGGTCATATCTGTGCAATTTCGTTGCTAAGAATTCACCCACGACTGCAATCTGGCTGCCTACAATTACAGTCATACCCCACGATGACTGGAGTGGTGCTTAGCCCAAACAAAATACTGCGCTGACGAACACGAGTTCGGATAGCAAGACAATGCCAGAACATGGAAAACTAACTACATCTGACAGCCAAACATAGAAGGTGAAATAGAAATTTAAGTAGAAATGGAAGTTGAAATGGAGCCCTTTGTGAACATATTAAGTAGAAATCAAAAGTTAGTTACGAGAGCTAATGTAGAGAAACCTTAAAGGAAAAATGTTTTAACTTACTTACCCATTCTGGAGGGCAGAAACACTAGACTAGCAGTGGTGTGTTCTAGCACCCAGTTGGTTACTCCACACAAATAAATTAAAAAAAAAACAAACACATGTTTTACTTTACTTTATAATGAAGTAAACTGGCTACATAGTAGTCAGCTTCACGTTCCATGGTAACTACATTCTCTAGCTTGCCCAGACTACCAAACACAGCAATTTAACAAAAACATGTATAGCTGTCGTCTTGTACCAGTGATGTATGCTATCTGCAAAATGCGTAGTGCACGGAGGTGAGCTTGTCCACTAGCGCTGATGGTGGTGATGCAAACTAAACTTTTAGTATAAATCTTCCTGATAGATGGTGCGGAGATGAATAAACGCCACTCTGAGTGCTACCAACGCTCAAGTTGATGGTACAGAGTCCAGAATTTTTGTCGAGAAACAGCAATTGCAGCTTAAATTTACTGTGGCCTGAAGTGGCTCTTGCCGAGCTCGGCGGCGTATGAAATTAAAGGCGCATACATGACTGAAACAGTTGCGACAGCATCCGCAGGTTCAGCTAACACCATGCTTTCCCGAGCACAAGGCATGCTGCAGCTGGCTGCCCTGCCTAGAGATTAGCAGAGGCATGACACTAAATTAAAAGTTGAAAAGCCCCTAAACAAAAATATATCTATCCACAAAGTTAACTAAATTCATTTCAAAAATGAATATAAAACAAACCAAATATTTAAATTGTGCATAACAAAACATTTTTCTCTCAAGTGCTATTCTAATCTCTTGCCTAGGTAGAAATCAGTTACCTATGATCCAAAATTAACTAAGTTGGGATGCGTGCATACACATATGAAAGAAACTTTCAGAACCACTATAATAAATTTAAATAGGAATAAATCCACATTAGCCTAAACTTTACCAACATACTGACCCTAATAATTATACAAAATATCAAAATATACAAAATTCGGTAAAACCTGAAATATATTGTGACACAAAAATTTTAGCAACACAACTGTCAATCTGCAAACTGCACTCCTACTCTTAGGAAACCGTGTCCTGTATTAAAATTTTTTCAAGCATGCTAAAAGTGTTAGTAAATTAAGTTTTTGAATACCCAATCTGCAAAACTGAACAGTCTTTCGGCATGGGCACTTCCTCAATAGGTCACTGCCATGGAAGTTAAACTGAATCATGCAAAAAGAAAGAAAATTGTGCCTTCAAAAATAATTTTGTTTTAGTACTAATATTTATTTTTTATTTTGTTGTACACCACTTAATATAATTTCCAAAGTTTTAAATGCTTTTCATTTCTAAGATACTGTAAACAAAATGTTCAATATGTATGTCTGTTATGGTTGTTGATGTTTTTGAGGTGTGTGTGTGCATGTGACTGTGTGTGTGTAAGTGTGTCTATATATATATATATATATATATATATATATATATATATATATATATATATATATATATATATATATATATATATATATATATTTATTTATTTATTTATTTATTTATTTATTTATTTATCATCAGAAAATTGATGTTTTAATTTTTCTTATACCATGCTTCTTTTAATCAAATTTCTAGTGTATTAATGATAATAATAATAATGTTGTTGTTTGTATTTGTTTTAAGGAGATGATTTGTGACTTTAAATTAAGATTTTAACTTTGCATAATTTAACTGTTTTCGTATTATTTCTACCAGTTTATCAACTGTAATTGATGGTGATGGCATCATTATAAAGTTAACTGTTAAATTTATTTTGAAGTAATTCAACTTTGGTAAAAAAAAAAAATGTTAATAATAATTTTTTAAAGAGATATATGACATTGGGAGCTCGGCTCTATTACCTAGTTATTTTGGTTTAAAGAAAATCATGCTTGTAGAGGAATTCAGTTGAGATACTTCTTTTTGAGTGCCTTCTGCAATCAGAGTTGATATTTATAAAGTTTTCTGTCTTTTGGGCTTATAATTTGCATTCCAACCTGATTCTTTGCTCACAATGATTATTTTTATTGCTCCATTTTGGTGTGAGTGTTTTTTGCTTAATACGGTTTTGTGATGCTATAACTAATGTAACATTAGAGGCCCAGATTATTAATAAAATTTTAAAGTATTAATTCTAAATTGTTATAGTCATGACACATACATTTCATCATACTGGTAGCCAAAGAAATGTAACACTAACCATCTGGGAACCATTGCTTTCTCCACTTCTCCCACACTGTTCTGTCCTTGAACAGTGAGCCACAATGGCTCATTCCGCCCAATTTGTTGTTGCCCCTCTACCATTGCTCAGCCAGAGACTCACTCCTGCTGTGAGTCAAGCATGGTCAGTATTGCCTCCAGTTACTAGTGCCCAGTACTGAATTGTGATCAGCTTTACTTTGCCCTCCTTTATGTCCTCAGGACCAACAGGTAGTGGGATAGATACTGAGTCTACCAGTAGTCCATGTGGCCTGGAGAACATTTGCTGTATTTTTCATGGCCTATATCAATAGCGGGGGCCATTGTGGCTGAACGGCTAGACTGCTTGCCTCCCACCAAGGCGACTGGATTCAAACCCCGGCCAAGTCATTCCGGATTTTTGCAAGTGGGAATAGTGTTGGACAAAGCCTCTTGTCGGCAGGTTTTATCCGGGATCTTCTATTTCCCCTGTACTTGCGTTCCAGCACTGCTCAATTCTCACTTTATTTCACCTTCACTGGCTTTCGAGACCTCGTTAAGAGACGGCCAAATCTCTCAACTCAAGTCACGATGCGTACTACCTTGAACCTGCCTTTATACCAACATGCTTGCTGAACATACCGCACATAGGCAGCACTCTATCCAGGACAATTCGCAAACACCTGCTGCAAAAAAATGCCAGTAAGATGCTAGCCCCAAGGACATTAACACGGGCCTACGGGAACAAAACAAGCTATCAGCAGTTTTGCCATGAGGAGGAAGGTAAACCAGAACAAGTTTATAATACAGAATCATTAATAAAAGCGTATTACACCTGGAAAAGCTCTCTGTCTGCAGCCAGCCACCGAGATGAGAAGATGCTGTCCTGCGAGCAGAACCATTGTGCATGACCACCGTTTCCAGAATAATGACCAGCCTATGATGATTATTCAGCAGAAGATGAGCGATCATATATGGACATTAATACTAAACACAGGTGACACTAATCTAACATAATATCCCTCTACACGTTATGTGAATGTAATTATATTATTATGTTTTAAATCAGATGTACAACAATAAATATAACAATTTTATACTTTGTATCTTGTATGTTGTGGTTAACTTACTCCCAATCTAATATATAAATTATATGGTTTGTAAATTTAAACATAGCAACCCATAGCAATCATGGAGTTAATTCATGGCGCATCAGTTATACACATCCTTTCACCAGCGTCAGGCGAGTGTGTTGGGGGGGAGGGCGACCGGGCCAATATATATGCGGTCCGTAGTTGTGTGTGTGTGTCGCTTTCTCAACGTACGTTACTCAGGCCCGTCGTTTAGATGGTAGAGTTAGTTGACAGTTTAGAAAGCAATGCAATAAAGACTAGACTATAATGGGACTTTAAATGAGGCAATCTTGCATTTAAACAATACAGTACGATCCCCATTTAAAAAAATAACCCTTACAATACAAAAGCTTATTAAAATTTTACCAACTTACAACACACACAAAAATTTTTAATCCTTGAAATGTTTAGTTATTTGTTAACATTTAAACACTTGATATGAAAAAAAAGTAAGAAAAGGTAAACCATGCCTTTCTTGAAAAAGGCTTCAATTTGCTTCTGTTTGGCACTGGAATTGATGTTTTTGTTTATAACATACCATGCTCAAATTGTTTTATTATTTTTAGCTTTTCTGCAATAATTTAAACTGTCCTTTTACACTTTATCGACGTTGCGAAAACGAGTGAATAATGACCCGGGTCGGCGATCGATAGACTGGAAAGGCTTGTTTCTTCTGAGAAAAAAAAAGGGGGGATAACTGAGGCCGTGTCCGAAACTGAAATGGCAATTTCGTTATTTTGTAATTTGTAATTTTGGATGTTTCACTTCAGGAGTTGTCGACAGTTACTTGTTTATCACTCGTGGTGACACATTTTTACATTAACAGTGAAAAATAGTTCTACAATCATCACTGGAATGCTGCATATATGTTAATTAATAAGAAAATAAGTTATGTGATGATAACTTCAAAAAAATTTGTTGCGAAATATATAAACAAAGCACAACAGTTACCTGCTTTTTAAAACATGCCTAGTGTATTTTATGAACAATTATATATTTTATAAAACATTTGTGCGTGTGTTCATTTTGTTTTTTTGCTAACATCCGCTGCTAGATAGAAAATACGAAATAGCAAATTACCAAAAACATCACTATTTTTGTGTACAAAATGGGTCCACGTGATCATTTTGTCAACAAAATTTGCCATTTCGAACACGTCCTTAGATGAGTCAGAGTCCGACGCTCTTCAATGGATGGAAATGGATGTATCACGCGAGTCTCTGTGACAGGCTGACAGTTTAAAGAGATAAACATCAGCTCACGCAGCACAGTGATAGATGTAACTTACCGCTGCTTGTTAAATGACATACTTTGCAGCATTGCCTGACCACCACACAGATAAGCCAAAAACCAGTTAAGCGAAGCATGATTAAGTGGTAGTGTACTGTATATAAAATGCATTAGAGATATGCATAAGATTTTTTGTTAAATACATAGTTATTTTAAAGAAAACTACACTAACGTTTATGAAAAATGCAGTACCTGAAAGGATACATGCGATTGAAATGAACTTTATACCACAGATTAGGTATATGACAACACACAAGTGATTAGGATTACAGAACAGTACATTATCTCTGTCCTTGAGAATTCAATATAGTGTGAATGAAGCCCCCACATGCTGCAATCGGAGACCCTAAACGTTGTGGCATGTAATCAAAGAGGACCTGGATATATTCCTGGGGATTCTCCCTCCATGTGGTTTGTATTTGAGTCCCCAAAACATCAACAGTGGTTTGCTGGAGAGACTGTGATGAACAAGTCGCCGACCAACCACATCCCAGACATGGTCAATGGGTGACATGTCAGGCGAACGTGCAGGCCAGGGAAGCAGTGGTACCCATCGTTTATTAAAGAAAGCTTGCACATTTCTTGCCACATGTGGCCGGGCATTGTCCTGCTGAAATATGGCGTGTGGAGTTGGGTGAAGAAGGGACAGTACCTCGGGCTCTAAAACCTCCCTGATTTAGCTGTTGCTGTTCAGATTGCCCTCAATACATAAGAGTGAAGATCTCATGTTATATCCAATAGCTCCCCAAACCATCAAACTTTTCATTTGTATGCTAAGCCGCTCCACAATGTAGGTTGCCAAATTGCGGCACCACGGTAGCATCTACCACGTATGCGGCCATCACTGTAGGGAAGGTTGAAGCGGGGCTTATCCGAAAACACCACATTTTGCCACTCAGCGTGCCAGAAACAGCGTTTACATGCCCATTACAGACTAAGGCATTTGGATTTTTTGGACAATGGAAGCTTATGTAATGGCATGTGTTGCCACCAGTCCACCTCGCAGCAGGCGGCGTAAAATCGTCAACGCAGAGAGATCCACATCCTTTGCACTGCTCAAGTGTTGTGCCAACACTGTGGACGAGGTTGTACGGCCCATTATGGCCATATGAACAAGATGGCAGTCATCCTGTGCTCTGATCACTTTGCATGGTCCAGTACCTGCTTGTTGCTGTGTACGACCCTCTTCTCTCCACTGGTTCCACAGATGCATCACTGTCATAGCAGCATACCCTGTATGGGCCGAAATGTCATGGTTTGACATTCCAGTTTCCCAGAGATAGAAAATTCTGACCTGAAGAGGAATTTGAGGCAGTAGGAGTGCAGAGGAAATATAATGGCGCTGTCCTCCCACGGACATTACAGGAACTAATTGAAGCCAACTGGAATTTTAATTACCAGTTCAACATACTGAGTTAAAATACTTGAAATCTATTTAATTATTTGAAATATAATGAGAATATTTTTACAAATTAGCTCTCAGGCATTTAGGTGGTGACTTTTACACTGCATACATATGCCAGCATATCGTGTTGTCCAGCTACACCCTCTACACCTTTATGTGCTAAGGTTGCAGATATAATATCCCATGTGAACAAATGGTACACCCATGCTGGAAGATGTTTGTTTGCCAGTAATATATAGAATGGTGTGCTGTGCTAATAGCATGTATCTTTGAATTCTTGAACATAACAATTTTAAGTTTTGTACCATTATATTGCAGCACTTTACATTAGTTGCCATGGACACTAAACACTGCTTTTGTTGTGAGTTAAATGAATACATTCAAATTAAATTTAATGTGAAAATTTATAAAAATTTTCAGCAGAGGTGTGATTTTTTAAAAAAAATTAAAAATATTTGCAATATGTTGTGATGCATGGCTATAAAAGCAAACATCAGTTAATATAATCCTTCATGGAAATAGTACTTCACTTGTGGTATTCACACTTGTATTACAGGTGAGCTTAAGTAGTTTGTGTGTGTAAAATGGGCTAAAATTACAAATTATGGAAGTTAAGTTTTGCACACCCCTATTTATTTTTATACTTAGTTAAATTGAAATAATCATTTAAGAATTGTTTTTTTCCTTTGACTGTTTTTTTCCTCCCTTTCTTGTTCCTAAAATGTACTTTTTATGTGTCATTGGTAATATAGGTACTTCTGTATGATCAGACTGATCGTCGCCAAGAAACTAAGGATGATACTTTTCTGGAAATCAAGCAGTTGGCATTATCTCTTAACAATAGATTCAAGAAGGATGGAAGCAGAATTGCATGGTTCTCGATTAATATCCCAAATCTCCACAAAGATAATTCCATATTACTCGAGGTTGCTGTTGCTGATTTAATGGTTAGAAAATTTTCTCAAGATTCTTTAATCCTAATGTGTCAGCCTAACATGGAAATACGACAAGATTACCTGAATAGGGTAAGTAAAGTTGCCTTTTAATATATGTCAACACATCTTAGTTTGATTAGAAAACTATAGTAGCGATAAAAAATTGGTAACAAATATTATATTTGACATTGTTGAGTTCACTCAAGTTTCATCATTTCATGTTTCAGTGAACTGTTGTTCATTTTATTTGCCTATTTATTTTCATGAAACTTTATTTTCTAAGTAATATACTTCTAGAAATTTGTGCTTCTGTAATATTTTTTAATTATTTATTTTTTATGTTTATTGTATTTACAGACAACTTCCATTTTAATGGGAGGTGGCTTAACCGTGAAGCCACCAGTTCAAAGTTAAATATTGAACAGCTGCCACCAGTCGTGCACCATTGCTATTAATATCACATGGTGTTAACACTTGCTCAAAGCTAACTTCAGTTTCCATGCAGCAATCGAATGATGCAGTATACTGTGTGTGTGTGTTATATATATATATATATATATATATATCACACACACACAGTTATATATATATATATATATATATATATATATATATATATATATATATATATATATATATATATATATATATATATATATATATATATATATATATATATATATATATATATATATATATATATATATATATATATATATATATATAGATAGATGCATTCCACACTGCTGCGCCCCCTACAAGCTAGTAAGAGATCGTGGCAAGTTACAACAGTGGCAGACTACTCTTCAAGTGCCGATAGAATTGACTCCACACATTGGACAGCCTCTGACACAAAAATAATTAACGCGTTTAACTATGAATTGTACTGCCCGCCCAGACTCTGACATGCGGTCACCACCCCCTGGAGTCAAGATTTTTTTACCATATGAGCCACTGCCCAAAGATACCAGAGAAGGAAGTTTCAACCAACACTACAGGATCACAGCACTCCTGCTGTCCCGTGACGGCACACACCGCCAAACCTCGAGCGGAGGTTATAAACTTGTCACCGCCTCAACCAAGGGAGATAAGAAATACGCAGCGATGCCACAACCCAATCATAACCATCCCCTCTGGAGAAAGGCCGTCATCCCCTGCATCCCCGGAAGAACCCTGATACATGGATTTTTGACTATATAAGGAGGCACGGACACGCCTCTAGCCAGAGATCGCCGTCTCACCGACTGCATAGGTAAGCAAGCTCTCCCTGGTCTGACCAAGACCTCCCTCCTCTTCGGCAGCTTGCGAAGACTCAACCTCTCCAGCAGCTTGCAAAGGCTCAACCACTTCTGCACCAGCCGACTGCAAGAGCCGGCACATCACTCCAAAGGTAAACCTCAATGTCCACTTCCTGCACCCCTTTACCCCAGTCACTCCTTTGACTCCACGACAACAGGTCGTGAGTTTTAATATTGTTCTATTACAGGCTGACCTTCGCCTGCATCATCAAATTATGTTATCATTATTTATTAATTTTTAGAGTGTAAAAATCCAACCAGGATACCCACTGTTTTCAAACGTAATAATTAATTATTATGTCAAATTTTAAAATTTTGACTTTTTTTATTTAGTGATCATTCCCTGCTCATTGTTTATTATAATTCTAAATTGAAAGATTGTTGTGTGTATTAAAACCCTGCTGGAGAATAGTCGTGAGGTGTGCCGAACTCCACAGAAGATGGGGCTTGAATAAGGCTATTTGAGTCCGAAAAGACATTCCACTGCTCCTGGGTTTTCGGTACTCTCTCGCCTACCCTCGGTGGTATCCTATTTCCCAACTGCCCATCTCACCGTCAGTGCCTCGGGTGTGTCTGAAGAAGACACACCCCCAGGACTGCATATCTGCAGGAGGGACAGAAGGTTGGTCTAGATGCACAGTATAAAAGGTGGCATTCAGAGCCATAATCGGCATAAAGAGTGGTGGGCTCTACAGAGGCTAGCCAATGCACAAGTGGAACCAGAACTTAAGCGGGAGGACACGTCCCCACCTGCGAACCCGGAACTCAAACCATGACCCATTTCACCTAGCATCCCACTCGACCACGAGTATGAACTCGATGCCTACTTGGGTACTTGTTGGCTGTGGCCAGACCGAGAACTTATAAGTAACCTCCAGCCGGAAACACCCCCTAAGTAGGAGAAGGATAAGAACCCACCGAATATGTGCACGATGCATCTCGCCTCCGGAAAGGTGATCCGTGTCAGACTATCATCTAAAGCCACCCCTACAACCCACATATCTTCCATCTCCATAAATTACATTCTCAGTCGACAGCCGACCCGACTACAGCAGATAGAACCAACCCCTTTGACGGGATTGCCTATCACTGCTATTACTATAGATTAGTTAGGAATCACAACATGTACCCCCGGGACAGTTGGCATCTCACATTTTGGCAATCCTTGTGGTGAGAAAGATCGTACTCCCCGGATCAGAGGCAATCACTGTCCAACTCACTCTGGGGTTTGACTCCCCTCCCCTGAGATGGGATCCCTCCACGAAGCTGCCTCCTCCTAAACCTTCCATGACCCACCGGGCTAAACAAGTAGAAAACACGCCGTAACAGGATCACCGACTGAACTCAGGAGGACTGTCACAGCACTCTAACCACTTGACGAGAGAGAGAGATGGGCATATATATTTGTGTGTGTGTGTGAAATTATTATTAAAAGTGTTTTAACAGTGAATATATGTGAAACTTGAGCGTATTAGGAATTCCCTGAAATTGTCAGACAGCTCATTTTCATTCATAATATTAAAGTATTTCATGGTTAAAGGTGGCATCTGCTTATCAAAAAGAGAAATCAGGTAGTTTACAGTACTTTATATATGCAAAGAGGCTTTACTGCAAAAATGATTACATCATAAAACAACATTTGGTATTAATTAATTAATTAATTAATTACATTTATTTTTGCTTTATTGGTTAAATGAGAGTGGGGACACAAAAAACAAAATGGAGAGTCAGTCTCAGAAAGGCTCTGTGATTGCAGTTCGAATCCAAATTATAAGCAAGCAGAATTACTTCACACGGAAGTATCTTACGTTGGAATATTAATAGAGCTCACGAAAATGAAATCCTCTGCGAATTTGTTTGTATATTACTATTTTACTCATTAAAACGTGTCATTTAATGGGGCATGGCTTCCTAAGCAAGCAGCGTGCACTGGCCAACAAATGGCAGCTCATTCTCATTTGCCTATTTTGTTGCTCTGTCCCAAAATATATCTATCACATTCTTTTAAAAGTAAATTTTCTATCTTGTACATGCTCAAACTGACTCGAGTTAGAAATATATTGTGCCAAATTAATGTAGAATTATTTTAAAAATACTCTGCAAATTATATACGGCCTCTTCAATTAATATGTAGCATGCACGTTGTGATGTGGCAAGCACTAGCTATGGCCTATAAAGAAGTGACAAACTAAGCTAAACTATCACATATGGTGTAAAAAATTTTTAAAAATGTGTTGTCTGGTTTGGGTTTTTATTTCACCCTCTTTTTTTCTTATCACACACATAATGAGAATAGATAAAATATATATAATATTTAAACAAAACAATAATTGGTGTTATGAGTATTACAGTTGCTTCAAAGTAGTTACAGTTAAAAAAAAAAACCTGATTTTTTTTTTCCCAACAACTTAGGGTGCACCCAAAATTTACTGTTACAGCATCCTCGCTTTCTCCTTTAATTTATTTTAAGACCAACAAACTTAAAACTTGTAAATAGAAAATTCTTATGGTTATCCACACCATTTCATGCCAAGACATATAACAAGTTAAGTATTGCATTTTTAACATGTTATTTTCAAGGATATTTTAGTCCAGAATATAATATTGTGCAGAAAGTTAAAGGCAGCCACTGCAGTGATGTCATGCAGTAATCAAAAAATCACATGGAAATAAGAACATTTTTCTGACCAAGAGATGAAAAGGCGGTGGCCGAGGAGTCGACACACCACTGTTGCTTAAATCAAGGCATGGGCCACGGTCCCATCACTTGAAAAGCACAAGGCTGAGATCACATCACCAAAATGGCTAGGTCGTGTAGCCGGGAACCGCACTGAAAAAAATTACAAGGGAAACGCAATAATGAGCACCAATAATGCAACAAACAATTACCGCAACTACTTACCAAAAGATAAGTACAAATCACTCACCTAGGTGGTGAAGTATGGCACGTGCACCATAAAAAAGCTGAAAGTCAGGTAGTAAATTTTCAAAACCAACTACATCGTGTGGAAGTAATAATCGTAGAAGACAGGGTCAGCACATTCCTTCACGTACGACAGTGACTGTACAATGTTCCAAACCCTCCGACATGACTAGTCAATAATTATCGAAAAGCCATATCGCAGAGTTAAATACAATAGAAAATTACACATTGTGTTTAAACATAATTAATGTAATGACAAAACAAATATAAGGTTTGACAAATAAATTACAATAATGGTAGCAAACAAGCATAACACATTACAGGCTGGAAAATCAAAAGTGTGATATAAATATTTTACGTTATTTCGATACTAGTGCTGCCACCTATCCTAGCAGCGAACAGACACAATCATAGAGACATGATGTTACAATACTGACAGGTTTTTTTTCTTCCACTGTTTATGGCAAATGAACATGAACTATATTATCCAGTATGGTTCAGAATTATCACAAAGTGTATAGTAACATTAAGAAAAGACAATAAAATACAGAGTACACACTTAATACAGCAGTAAAATTAGTGATTTGAACAAATTGCTAAAATGAACATAATGACAATATTCGTTATATGTGACAAGTGCTGCCATCTGAAGTGAGAAGCAACAGATAAATAAATACATAATTTAGTATATTATGACTGTACTACTTGGCAAACAAGAGTGACATGAAAACAATATTTTTATCATCAGCGATAAAGGTTATAAATGCCAGTAACCTTAACATGTGTTAGTTTTTTTGGTTTGCACGATTAAATTTAAAAAATTATATTTTTTTTACATTAACACAAATGTGGTGTTCCGACTGGAAACAAGGACAGATCATAAAGAAAGAAGAAAATAAAATGGACTTTGCAAAAACGTGTGTTGCTAGAAAAACAGTAGGAAAAAAAAATTTGTTTAGGAAAGATCATGCCGTAGCATGGCTCATTTGAAAACTAGCTGCAGTGATGGCACACTCTGAAGAGGGAGGGGGGATTATTAATGGGACTCTCTTAAAACAACCAATACTTCAACTCTTCATTCATCAATTAATTCAACAACTTCTGCTCACTTGGCAACTCGACTATCACAACTACAATTGGTTCCACAAGAACATTCAAACATGTGGTTCCTTCAAAGAGCAACAACTTGCAAATATTCCTTCTATGTACCAAAATAACTTCGCGGTTTGGGCATTGAGCATGCATGAATATCTAGAATTATGTCGGCCAACCTTAGGGGGACCGTCCATCAGAACTGTTTAGGGGGGGAGGGCTGCCCTGAAATGCCCTTAACAAACCAGGAAAACTTACATCTAACTCACTGCTGTTGCTCAGATCTGCTTTTGCACTCGCTTCATAGGGTGAGGTGAAAATAAATGTCTGAAACTTAGGAACAGGTGTCACAGACGTAGATGGCAAGGAATAGTTTAAGGGAGAAAAACAAATTAATTATGATTAAATTCAAATTTGATTCTTGCTCATTATAAACTGTCTCAGCAACCATAAATTTCAGTAAATGCAGTAATAAAACAAATATTTAATTTTAATTATTCCAGATAAAAAAGGAAATGTCTAAAAATCTACAAATGAAAGAAGATAATTTTTAAGTAATCAGTTTACTAAAATTGTTCTTTAAAATAAAAAGATTAATTTGTTACAAATAATTTAAATCATTAAATTTTAACATCAAAATAAGGGCTTTTAAGTTTATAAAATTTCCAAAATCATAATTTCAGAAAGATTTTCATAATAAAAGTTAACAAAGAAGGGTCTTTATAACAATAATTTAGCTTCTGTTCTCTTATAAAAATTAAATAATATAAATAATAAATTGCCATTTTGAGCATCTAGTACAACTTTAAAACAGCTAAGGCTAGTTTTGAAAACATTAGAACTGACTTATATCTTTTAGATGTTTATCTCATTGGTTTGATAAACAGAATTGGCATGAACTAAGATTTTCACAAATAAACCTCTCCATCTACAGGGACACAACTAATGATCCTGATAGTTTTTTGCAACTGATCACAACTGTTTTCTACACTATGAAGGTATTATCTTTTCTACAGTTTCATATGTATAAGTTATGATTATCGACTCACAAATCTGTCTATGAAGGAAGACTTCTGTTAACCCAAATAAAAAGTGTAAACAGTTTCACTGACGTTATCAACCATAAAGGCCCTGACCTACCGACCCAAGTTAAACTACGTCGGCATCAACTAAAGGTGTCACATACTAAAAAAAAACAACATAAAAGTTCCTCCTCACTGAAGTTATAAATTTCCAAGAGACTACTAAACTTTTAACTCCTAAAACATATAATCATAACTTTAACTGTATGCCACCTACTGGAGCCCCTATCAACAAAAACTACTACTACAAAACAAAGAGTACTTATCTTTATAGGCCTACATGGTGTACGGTCTACCCAGGCTCCACCAGCCTGCCTGTCGGCGATGTCCCTCGTCGACAGGCTCACTGACCGACACCCAACAACAACTTCCCCTCAGACTTCTCAGCACCGTCTCTACGACTACGCTTTAAAAACATCACCCTCTACAGCTGGTTTCTATCAACTGCGCCTAACATCTGGCCTCGGGCGACGTCATCCGGCCTTCAGTCAATCTGAGCACGCCATGCATACTTGCGGTGGTTCGCAAACATGGGCTTAGCACAAAGTTAGCCCCCTTTTACCCCGAAGGGTTCTACACTTGGGTCTGCTGTGTGTAGCTCCAATCTTCCTCTCTTCCCCTTGCGGGACCTACAATCACACAGCTATTGACTCAAAAACATCCCCATCAGTGACAGTTCCGAGAACTTTGAGCACACGTGCACCACAAAAATAGATAATTTGAAATGATGATGGCACGTTGCTGATGCAGCTGTGAAAACAAGAGGTGGAACACAGCTGTAGCCGACATACGGGTGAAGGCTGATTTCAACCCAATACGATTGGCAAACAATTCTTGCAGCAGCTCTCTGGAACTATGTACTGCAAGTGTAAGGAAAATTCCTGGGATGACAAAGTGAACAACCTAACAATCTTATACCCAAATCCTTTTAAAATAATTTAAACCCATCCTGAACAAAATAAAATTATAAGACCTGAACCCCTCACAAAAAAATATAAATAATTATAAATGACGTCCAATTAAAAAAATAAAGGCCTCTGTATAGAAAATAATTAAAATTTAAAAAAGCACTACAAGTTTAAAATCCAAACAAAATCATAACTACTATGTTGAGGTCTAAAAGGTCCTAAGTACCTTATCACTAGAACAAAGTGAAACGACTTTCCAAATTTATAACCAAAACCCGAATTAATAATAAAATTATTGAATCATTTCCAAAACACCACAAGAGAAAGATTCACATTTGAACAAAACCAGGAAGGTATCAACCTAACCAGATCTACATAATTTCATACCCTAAAACCCAAAGAAACTAATAAAATAATGTATTGCATCCTAACAAAAAATTAAGAGCTTCCCAGAGAATTTGAGGGTGTCCTAACATAACAAATAATCGTAAAAATCACTCAGCCTACTTCTGCACAACATATAGTTACAGTTGGAATAGCCAACATGAAATTATCTTGCAATTGTTCACATGTCAACACATACAGGTTTTTGTGTATGGGATGTTATTAATTTAATTTATGAAATGTTGTCACACACTAGCTGTCTAAAAATGGAATTCTTTTATAACTATATTATTTGTGTACATAACCTACTTGTACAGTACGCAAACATATTTTTTTCCTGTTGCTTTAACAATGGATACCAGTTATCTGTGAACCCTTAGCCAGTCATTATCCTGGAAAATCAGGAGTTTACGGTATTTGCTTTATTATGTATTTTTATGTAGTATTTATTTTTTGTATTTATGTGATAATTTTTTTTATTTGTTTCCATTTATTTATTCAATTATTCATAAATGTATGTATTAATGTATTCATTTATTTGTTTCTTTATTTGTTATTCCATTTTCATGTATTTTATCATAGGTGCAAATATGGGGAAGGCACTAGGGCCCATGCCCTCCCCCCTTCACAAACCTACAACAATGATGCCTAGGTAAAAACACAAGCATAAAAAACAACATTGTCTACAGACAACTTTGTTGAAATAATACATTTTACCTGCAAATCTATTATTTACTATTCATATAGGCCACAGAGTCTCGGAGTGTGCCAGCTGTAACAGGCGACATTGCACAGTTAAAAGTGATTGTGAAAAGGTTTATTTTTTAAAATTGTTTAATATGAAATGGTAAATTTTAAGTTTTCATATATTTCACATGGATAAAAAATTGTTTTAACAAACTGGCTGAGAGACTGTATCAAATCGTTGTGATATTGATTCTGATTATATTAATATAACTTGGTGCAATATGAAATATAATGTTAAAATATTAAAACTGAACTTATAATATAAAATTACAAATAGGTGTAACTAATATTGTAATTTATGGTTTCTGTAAATGTTTGAAAAGTGTGTGCCCTCCCAAAAGGACTGTAGATTCATCTACCAAACATATAGCCATGTACTGCTGACATGGCTTGCCAAAATGCAATAAAGCAAGGCCAAAATAGTCTGGTGGGTATGCTGCTGCAGTGTTTCGATTTTGAAGTGCAGCATGTTTCTTGAAAATACAGCCAACTGGCATATACACTTTCCTGACACCCAGACCCATCAGATGTACTCTAGGATGAACATGATTTGGAACCCCTCCTCCCACCATCCTACTCAGCCATAGTTCAAAACCACCAGCCAGCCAACATTTCCCTCAAAGACACATCAGCAACATCAGACCCAACTCCACTAGGTGAATGTCACCCTGGAGCCATTAAACCACACTGTGTATTAGAGGCACAGCTAACATCGGCTTATGTAGAGTATCGAGTTGGGCTTTGCATACAAGGTTACCCTGACACTGTGAAAGTGGTAAACCAGAAACTTCATATTTGCACACATATTGTGAGGGTCACCCTGGAGAACATTTGTACCCACTAAAGCACGTGTTCATGTAATGTATGTTCCATGATACCAACCTTGCAGGGCATCCAGGGGCCGAGAAAGGCATAGCACCATTAACATTATCACTGGCAACATCTTCGTGAGGATTCCCAGCAACATGTATGTCATTGCCAGAACTGCAACACCTGCAAACCAAAATGCAGGGATGGGTTATAACAGTAACAACCCCAGGAACCCTTCCACACTGTGGCACTAGACATAATAGGTCTAACCACGAACATCTCAGGGAATAATTTATCCTGGGGGTGACTGATCTATTCTTTTACTGGATGAAGGCGTATCTTCTCACCAATGCCTATGCAGGAACCATAAGCAGAGTACTGGTAGATGAATACTTTTCATACTGGGGGATAACTGCAATTGGTTCTGTCTGGCATTGGACTACAATTCTCTGGGCACTGCTGGAGCAAACTGTGCCAAGACTGGGGAGCCCACCTCCATATGACTAGTGTTCCATCATCAGGCGAACTCCACTGAGTGCAGGAACCAGGAGTTCAAATTGAAGCTCCACCTCCGTATCAGTGATGATCATTCCAAGTGGGATACACATCTGCCAGATGATTTATTCTAGTGGGAGAGAAGGGTAAATGCTACCAGTGGCTTCACCCCAGTGATAGTTGAACTGGGCCATGAGCTAACCGTTCCCTATGATGGTCGAACTGAGCCATGAGCTAACCGTTTCTGAAGAACACAAGGTTTAACAGGTCACAGACCCAAATTATGAACTTTATGAAAGGGCTCAACAATTAACCAATTACCACTAGGTATTGGATCAGGCACATGTGAATCAAACAAGCTTTGTGACCATCAGGACACCCATGACCAACAGTATAACAGTAACAACCCCAGGAACCCTTCCACACTGTGGCACTAGACATAATAGGTCTAACCACGAACATCTCAGGGAATAATTTATCCTGGGGGTGACTGATCTATTCTTTTACTGGATGAAGGCGTATCTTCTCACCAATGCCTATGCAGGAACCATAAGCAGAGTACTGGTAGATGAATACTTTTCATACTGGGGGATAACTGCAATTGGTTCTGTCTGGCATTGGACTACAATTCTCTGGGCACTGCTGGAGCAAACTGTGCCAAGACTGGGGAGCCCACCTCCATATGACTAGTGTTCCATCATCAGGCGAACTCCACTGAGTGCAGGAACCAGGAGTTCAAATTGAAGCTCCACCTCCGTATCAGTGATGATCATTCCAAGTGGGATACACATCTGCCAGATGATTTATTCTAGTGGGAGAGAAGGGTAAATGCTACCAGTGGCTTCACCCCAGTGATAGTTGAACTGGGCCATGAGCTAACCGTTCCCTATGATGGTCGAACTGAGCCATGAGCTAACCGTTTCTGAAGAACACAAGGTTTAACAGGTCACAGACCCAAATTATGAACTTTATGAAAGGGCTCAACAATTAACCAATTACCACTAGGTATTGGATCAGGCACATGTGAATCAAACAAGCTTTGTGACCATCAGGACACCCATGACCAACAGACCACCATGTACTATCCAACCAGGATAGTATGTTTAATTCAGACTCCATCCTATTTCAGATCGTCAGGCCAAATTTTGTGCATGCTTGACCCGAAGTGGTAGGATGTATCCTACACTGACTAGGTAAGACTACATACTTGGTACATGATAAGACAGGTGAAACCATCAAAGTCCATTAGAATTATCTGCACCAAGTTGAACCAGGCCTCATAGATGTTGATCACAGATATTGATGTATTTATAGGAGAGGATACACTTGAATAGAGACAAATATCACCATAAATGAGTATTTGAATACCAGCCCAATTTCATACAGGCCTAACCCTGGAAAAACTATCTGAGAGTAGAGGAGGAGAGGGGGTGAATTAGATGACGACCAACTATCTGTTCCAGCATTTTCCTACAGTAACTTGCTGAGGTGGTACGTGCACGAGGCATCTGCACACACACTGGCAGACCAGCTTGAGCTAGGGTAACCAAATACCATCATGCAACTCCAGGGGTGAATGTTCATGATCTCTTGCATTAGACCCATTCCCACCTACTCCTGGGGTGACACTAGCCCCTAAATACCATGCCCCAACCAAGTGGATGGTGTAAGGACAACTTTAGCAGGGCCAGCTGCAAAACAGATGCTCAAGGAATCACCACAATGTGGCCAAGTACTAGAATACATGGCAACCACACCGAGCTATGTCTCTATGCCTCCTTTTGGGGCCATGAGGCACAATGCTCAGAATATCCTGAGGCCATTTACCATAGCATCAGTAACACACATACCACCATATCTTCTGCCATGATTTCAAGTTGGCCATTGGCTGGCTTGATGCTCAGTAGGACCTACCATCCTCTGTTCAGTTTATTGATAATGAGGATGAGCAACCAAAACGGGAATCTGGAACAGCTCACCAGTTTCCTCATATGCTGCCTTGAGGAGACACATTGCTGTTCTGCATTGAAGAGCTGCCAATTAACTGTGTGATTCCAGTCCAACCAACCAGAGAGCACCATAGCCCTTGCAGGGCACACAATGAAGTGTGTTCTGTTTTTATCATTCCATGCGATGCCCTGGTTCAATTGCTCCACCTCCAGAAGTTCTATCACACAGGGAGCAATACAACCTTTGTCCCCAATGTGTGCAGGTACATTCAGAGTTTGACACTTGAGATTCATCTCCTGGACCCTGTCTCAGTCTTATTGAGCATGATTGACATGCACTCTGGCATTGTATTGTGTGGCATCTCCACAAATCATTCAGGAGCTGCAGCCTGCTTTAGTGTAGGAATAAAACTCCATGAAGTCCATACATCAAGAATTGTTCAGCTATCTTGATCTCAACAAGGGAATTCTTCGTAATGCATATTTCACTTCAGGGTAACCACATCATAGTGACTTTTTCACACCATGATAATGGTGTGGCTTGTGTCATGTCAGATGATGTGGTATATAATTGCCAGATGGACTTTTATAAATATTTTCCATGTGATTTTAATAAACTAAAAGAGTTAATTGCTTATGTTAGTGGAAATGTAGTGACATATATTATCTATAATTTTTGTACATATGTATATTAGGCAATGTAAGTTTTGTTAAAGCTTCTTACTAGATTAAAATCTAAAGTTTGTTGAGTGGATGGGAAGAGCCTCATCAAAAGTTGGTTGTAATTGGTGTGTCCTTACAAATATGGTGAGTGGTAAAATGGGATATGTATGAATAATACCAACTTCTGATATAATTTCTTAAAATGAATATATTGTTGTTAAAGTGAAATGAATGTTTAATAGCTGTAGTGAAAGTATATGCAAGTTAGCATAACATACCAAAATATAATGTATCTTTCATAGGAAAATCACCATATTTTTAACAAAATTAATAGGTACTGTCATTTTATTTTAATGTATCAACAAACACATCATGGATTACAAAAAATAGCCTTCCCACTTTTTTATATAGGGATCTATGTATTTTTGTTTATAGGTGCGCATGAATACAATTATCCTGAGACAAGTCTTTAGCCCAATGCCATTTATAGAATTTAACCCGGACATCACATACAGTTCAATTCCTTCACAAAACAAAGACTTCGATATAAATAAAAATCATGGACATTACAATGTTCATGCAACGGATCACATTTCATTCTACGTGAAGGATTATATCACAAGTAAGTGCCATCCATTTTTTTTTGTGTTTTTTAGTGTTTTATGAATAGTAATCCATGACAGTTATCATTATATTTTATTTAGAAAGCTTCTGGTGAGGTTTACTCAAATTTCTAAAGTTAAAAATGTTTAAAGTGAGGGGCTGACCACACTAACCTCTGCATAGAACTAGTAGATGAGAATGGAGAGGGCCTTGCCTCCTTATCATCCATACCTCTCAGGTTTATGTGGGTCAACCTTTGACAGTTAAGCCTATTTTCTTTTAAAAAGAATATTGATGAAATAATTTTCTTGTCTGTGTAGCTGCACGCGTGTGTGTTCAAGCACTTGCACAAATGTGCATATATCTGTGTAGTGTAATTAAGCAAGAAATATCACACAATTTTGCAAAATGGTAGCCATTTAATAAAATTTTTAGTGTTAATTATTATATATTTGAAATAATTTATTTCATACAAATCAAAATTATATGTAGACAGTTCTTAGTGCACTGAGTTTACAGCCTTATTTCTATTTTAAAGTTACATTATCTGGAAAAATTTGGAAAATATGTCAAATAAGTAAATTATACGGGATATTCCGCGACTCAACTGACATACTTCAGCAGCATATTATACAGATCATTGGCAACAAAAAAAGTCATACACAAGTAGGATATAAAGCCCTATTTCAGAGTTACAGGGACATAAATGCAATAAAAACACAAATTGGGATTACTGAATATCTTAAATGCAGTTGACTACATTCATGTTGAATGTCTCACAGAAGCTGTTCAAAATGTGCACCATCTGACAGTAAGCAGGCTGCGATACATTGTACCATGACGTGTTGCCACTGCATGCCTACAAGTTCATTTCTGAGTTGATTAGTGGCATTGGTTATCGCCTGTAGCAACTGGTATGATGTACCTGGTTGCTGTCCTACGTAAACCCTACTCTTCACGCAGCCCCAGAAGAAAAAGTCCAGCGGAGATAGGTCCAGAGAGCATGCCGGCCATTGGACTTGCTTACCTCTTCCAATCCACCTGTGTGGATACTCACTGCTGCACCATGCCCATTTTTGTCACAGTATCCATAAACAAACACCACATCTGCGTAATCTGCACGTGTAAACTTTCCTGGTATTGTTCCACAACCACGTGCCTCAACACACTAAAAAAGACTGGCCATGCAGCCACAGTGGAAGCCTGCTAACATTCCTATTTGGCACTTATTGAACAGCTTGTGTGGAACTTACAACATGAATGTAGGCAATTGCATTAAAAATTTTCAGTAAATCCAATTTGTGTTTTTATTGCATTTACGTCCCTGTAACTCTGAAATGGGTCTGTATATCCTACTTGTGTATGACTTTTTTTGTTGCCAATGATCTGTATGATATGCTGCCAAAGTATGTCAGTTGAGTCGTGGAACATCCTGTATTGTGTGAAATGTGATTGGATATTAATACTATTTTATGGACATATTTTTCATTGATAGACTAATTTAATGTTCGTGTAGTAGTTTTCTTTTGCTTGTTAAAAATTTTTAAAGTACAAAAAGCTTTCTCACTGTGATGCAGAGAGCCACAAATTCATTTGAATACGTATAGATGAACGTTTTCATATTAGATGTATATGGTTGTCTTCATTTGTAATAATAGTTCAAGAAGTGATTTTTGATAACAAATTGTTATATTTTAATTGATAAGAATGACCCCGTCGGGTGAGACATGAGACGAACGATGACACAAATACTTACTGGTAATATGTGTGCCAGCGGTGCTTCCCAATCACCGCACTATTTAGACTCGGGGTTCTCAAGGATGCTGTGGGTTCTGTGTGTCCATCTCACTCGTGCATACTTACAAACACGTAGGCAATACTAAACTTTTACTAAACATCACTTGAAATAAACACTTAACAAAATATATGTGACTAGGACACTGTCACCGCTGAATAAAAGAAGGTAGGTTCACTGTAGACGTGCTTTTATTATTATTGCTCATACAGATCAACATGCCAATGAAATTACGATACTCTTGGTCATGACTAGCCAATCCCGCTTGGGTGCTCCTCAGCCCGCAATTAATCTAGTGCACGCCTAGATGGATGAGCTCACTGAGGTGCGTGAAAGCACAGCCTTCACAAGGGAAGAGGGCAGACAGCCCTCTAGGGTGGACTGATGGTTTTTCCCTGAAGACAGGACATGGTGAATTACAAAATGAAATCCTTGATGATACATTAATATGTGTGAGCACTTGGCATCACTAATGCAACCCGTCTAACGTGGGTAGTGTAGTGACGGCCTATACACAGAGCCAACTAGGACGGAAGTAATATCACCGTACACAAATTACAAGTTACATAAATTGCACAAAGACCCTTAAAAGATGATAGGGCACGAGATGAATAGTCACAATAAACATACACGTGTGTAAAAACAAGTTTATATGGCGCAGATGCCGCTGGATAAAGTTCGTAGTGGACCACGTGGTGCAGGTGAAATTGCAATATTTCTTTGTGAGAACGACAAATTAAATTCCCACAAAATATATTCTGGTAGGGAAAATCATTCTCTTTGCGATTACAGTGGTTACAGGTGTGTATTATGCCTGATGGTGGAACAAGCAAACATTAAAGTGACCGTGTGGTCAAACACAAAAGCATCCATATACGTGAAAATTACATGGAACCCTGAATAAAATATTGCGCACATGATATCACATAAACAAGCTCTCAAAATGCAATGATGGTGTATACATAGACTTGGCATCGGTTAGCCACGTGATTGTACATGATGTTGCCGTAAAATATTCAAACACGAAAACTACTTTCAAATACATACATATAATTAAAGCCCTTAAAATTGCACACAGCAATAATACAGAAATTACGATTAAACGTCTTTAGCAGAAGCGGATGGTGCTTGATTCAAGTTTCGCTGTTTGCGTGACCTCTCTGACATATTTCTCCTCCTTCTCCTCGATTAAATTGAAAATGTCACAAGGGCGAAATAAATTAATTAAGTGGGAGCATAATGCTGGGGTAATGTCTGGCGAAACATATGCAAGCAAAGGTTAACCGGTATACCAAAAGTGCTATTGAAATCTACATCAGTGAACAAAAGTTGTAGTGCGTACATGACAGTGTCTTACCTCGCCAGCTCTCCTCGACAGACTGTCCAGAGGCAAGCGTCGCAGGGACCTACAATAGCTGCCTACGGGGTTCACATAAGCAGAAGTGCTATGCACGCCAAGTAAAATATTTTATTATTGAAATAAAAATGGCACAAATGAATTAAATATTGTTTTACATTTTATCATTTTTTTGTGAATTTTCTGTATTAATTAAGTGTCCCTTTATTACGGCATTCACACCGTAATAGCAGTATTCTTAATCTTGGTGCCGCAGGTACTTTAAATTTCATAACCAAACAATTTTAAAATAACAACAAACACTTTAAAATGTTTTAAGACATATCAAACCCTGAAAATAAAAATACAAGACACATTTTACACTGCAAAATAATATTTATGTGAAAGTGAAAAAATATTGGCCTCTTTGCACACGTGCATGTACACATGACACGTGCGTGGTAAGCGCCGTCATGGGCTCTAGCACCACTGGCTGTTAGCCGGCGTCAAGAAGTACCTGCCTCAACCAAAATAATTAATATTTTGTTTAAAATTTATTTTTCTGAGTTCTGTAGCTTTATGAATGTGAAAATAAAAAAGTCATTGGTTTTGGTACTTCACCAGAAATATTTTTTTAGTGACGTATGGTTAGCTTGCATATTGATATATTCCTAATTTTTTAATAAACATAAATAATGGTTCATTATTCGATAATTATTTTACAAATTTACGTATAAACATTTATTTAGTATTTTTTTCAATTTGTATATTTAATATGATGTAAAATCTATTTTTACAAAAAATATAATAATAGTGGTTTGTCAGTTATGGTATGTTCATCATGATGGACAAAAATACTGTAATAGATTATGTTTTCTCCATTGGTATAGAAAATATTACTTTAAGTCTCATTTTCTTAAATGCAAACCTGAAAAAAAAGTTACAAAAAAAGTATTATTTTGTTATACACTGCAATCTAAAATTAGAGTTTCTTTTGAAAAAATTTGAACACCTTTTTATAATTATTGGTGGAACAACATGAAACAGTTTCAGTATTTCTGTAAGCACAGGGAAACATTACATTTACAGCACTTCCAAAATGTTTTCTTCCTGCACCCAATTGTCTTGCAGCGGCCTGATTATTTTTTTGTTGAATATTCAGGAAAGTGGCCAATTTGATTACATTACTAATCCTAAAATTCAGTAAGTCCAATATTTCTTTCGCAGGTACACAATTCTGTTTCGCACATGTGGTATACTCAAGCCATGCATTTGCTGTGGCTAGATTAATAAAATGGTACATCATAGTCCACTTCTTGCAACGAGTGCCAATTCTGTAGAGGCTAATAAGAAAATCAAATTTATCAACCCCACCCATTGAATAGTTATAGAGTCTGATAACTTCAGGTCTAGGTACATAAATATATGTCAAATTGTTTTTATCCCACCTGCGCACTTTATCCACATCTCCCTTGCCTACAAAATTAGAAGCCATGAGCACTGTTTTGCTGTGAGCCATTTGGTCATCACTACTCCATCTTCGCTTGGCACTTCTTCGGAGTATCCTCTTTCTTCTTACTTCATTTCTGCATCAGGCATTAAAGGGGGAGCTGCAAACCTGTTAACTCTTCTTGTACATGCAGCCCAAATGTGTCTATATTTCAAACAGTTTAGAAGATTATAGGATGAAAAACAGTTGTCAAAGAATAAGTAATGGTTTGGTGTTTTCTATTCTTTTTGGTAGGTACTGAACAACAGATGCTGCGAGGCCAAATTTAGAAGTTAACGATCAATCAATTTCTGTAGTTGAACCTTTCTACAGTAAAAAATCGTAACAAAGTTCACTCCTGCCAGATAACATAAAAATCTTCACTCCCCAAGGGTTAGGTTTGCCTCATACTGCAGATCACTTAGTTTTCCTTTGGAAGGTGCCATTTTCTCATCAATAGCAAGCTGGTGTTCGAGTTCAAGTTCAAGACATCTTGTACAAATTGTATTTATGAGTGGTCTTATTTTCCAGAAAAGATCCATATTACTTTCTTTTTTTCCAAGTGGTCAACACAATGCAGATTGGACTGTAACTTGAAAAATCTGTTGATGGTCATAGTACTGAATAATGGAATGTCCATGCTGTATTCCAGTACAGCCTTGATCATGGAAGACCTAAAGATCCCATCATTATGCGGAACCCAACAAATGTTTTTGTTTCAGCTGCATCACAACACTGAAAATTGGTACAGTTACTTTGATGAGCATAGATATTTTTACACACTGCCATAGTTTCAAACATTTCTTCTGGAACATAGTGGAGGAAGTACTCTAATGGTGTTAGCAGATCTTCCTGTGTGTGGCTCATCAAAATTAATTGGTGAAGTCTCGAAAATAATACCTCTAGGTTTCCACTTGATGTTCTCCTTCTCAATGGTAGGTAAGCTATATGTTGGCGATGAATGGGCTTTGTTAGTTTCTAGTACCACACTTGTATCTTTAGGTTATTTTTCTTTTACTTGTAAGTTTCTACTAGTAAATTCTACGTCACCTTTATTTGAAATTGCTGCTCCATCTCTTCTGTTACAGTCATAATGTGGTCTTGGGAACAACACTTGTGTTTGTTGTTTAGATGTGTTTATTATTTCTTCCTCAGCAGCCTGTTCTCCATCAGCAGCCTGTTCTTCATCAAATGGGTCAGGAGTTGCTGCCCCTTCTCTTCAGTGATAGGCACAAGTTAATGGAAAAACCACTCCTCTATTTTCATTCTCATCGCCGCTCAACAAATCATGTATTTGTGATATGTCACCACATTCTAGAGCTTGCAGAATCTCCTCTACTGTAAGGCCAGCTGTATTTACCTTCTTTTTTAGTTCTGAAATCTAAGAACCATTTATAATAGCTAACATTATTGTGAATTACATAATATTGAATCACTATTATTGGGAATTCGTTCAGAAAAAATAATTCACTTCAGAATAACCCTTCCTTGCAGCCCCTGATTTTACACATTGCAGCATTTTGCAATAATTTTCTGCCCCAATTACTTTTTTTCAATGCATAAATTTCTTCTTTACACTTTACTGCATTTTACCACAATTTTCCACGGTCTCTTGAGAATTGTAAAAAGGGGTTTACTGTATTACTTAGAACCACTCTATATGCAACATAAATTCTACACACTATCATTTATTTTACTAACAGTGTAATGGACATTTCTGTGTACAAATGTTTGTCTCCTGGAATACACACAAAAATCATAATAGCTAAATCTGGACAGTAGCCTGACAAAAAATGGAATGCAACATACTGAAGATCTGATTAGTTACCAGAACTGCTAACAATGCATCTCTGGATTCTGCCTTTGCCTGTATATTTGTGATAAACAGGCCAAAATATAGAAAGTCTTAATGGTGCTAGCTCACCTCAGTGTAATTAACACAATAATCCTGTATCACACAATATTAACACATATTACTGGAGTCAGCCTGCCAAATTTTCATTACATTTGGTGCAGTTCAGTAACAAATTTCCACTACCGTGTACAGTATCATCATACGTTTAGTAACAATGTCCATTCCAATGGACAAACATTTGAACGCTATTATTTTATTGAAGTTTCAATTTTTAAGTGTTAGTTACAATAGATAATAACTATGAATGCATAAACAATAAACTACGCAGAAAAAATTATTTAACGATAGCATATTGGGCATGGCATTTTCCAACCTACTTCTAGTTACATTGTGCGCTCCAGTGGACATGGTGGCCGACACTGATGTCCAGACTGTCAGATTCTACTGCTTTCAAAAAACCACAATTAGTTAAACTAATAATCCAAATTTATTGCCTTCTGCATTTTACAATTTTGTGATCTTTTTTCTCTTAGATGGTAAACTACGATGTCTACATTTTTTATTGCAGTATTTGTTTGTACAGCATAATTTTCAAGTAATAAAAAGTATTTGGTTTTATAGCACAGTTTTCAAGTAATAGAAATTTATCATTGCATTTGTTTAGATTTTTTTCATAAAAATTGTTTACAAATTTTTACTATTTTGTAATTCAATGCCATATTTTCAAAAGAAACAGTGTCATATATTCAAATATAAATTTACATACTCATTTTTTTACATTTTAAACTACAATTTTGATACTTTCTGAATTATTTTGCCACACATAACAAAATTACATCATTTTTCGGTGTCATCTGTAACAAAGTTGTTATATAAGTTACTTAAATTGAAGATGAATATGCACAACACTAAAATTTCAACTGCATTTGTACATGTAACTAATGATCCTATTCTAATGATTTGTCACTTTGTTATGTAGCTTTGGCATCACCTGCATTAATTTTTTTTTCATTCTTAAACTATGAGGGTATCTAGGGTTTTCAGTAATTTCAGGAAGAGATTCCCTTAAATGTTACGAAGTTTCCCAGGTTTGATCACCTGCTTGTGATTCATTATTAACATCTTCCTCATGAGAGTCACAAATCTTTAATTTATCTGAGTGCTCAGATGTGTCTATCTCGTCTATTTCTCTAAGTATACAACACGATGGATGAGCTATACTAACATTTTCATTATTGCAATATCACTGTCTTTATTTACTCTAGTTAAACACACCACTTTAGATATTGCTGCATCCTGGTTAGCAGAAAATATAACTAACTTTAGCCTGTCACTATTCACAATAAATTTCCATTTATTTTGCAAAATCTCGTAAGTTCTCTGCTTAATTTCTGATAATTTTGTAAGGCATTTCCCAATACTTACAAAATGAATGGTATGTGCCTTACTGTGGGTGATGCAAATAACACAATCGAATACTTCAAGGGCTACAGCTTTTGAATTCTTTTCATAGTTTTGTGTACTTCTCTCTTCAGATACGTTATTTTATAATTTG
Organism: Dryococelus australis; assembly: GCA_029891345.1. Classification (NCBI taxonomy): domain Eukaryota; kingdom Metazoa; phylum Arthropoda; class Insecta; order Phasmatodea; family Phasmatidae; genus Dryococelus; species Dryococelus australis. Next base: position 52,322,295 of record CM057009.1, on the reverse strand, counting down.
CCAATCTCATAAGCTGCTGCTAATTTACCTTTCATGTTTAGTAAATGAGACTCTATTGATCCTTCTTTTGCTGATTTAGATGTGTGGGGTACTAAATCACCTAATTAGTGTCATTTGATATGACTTCCATAAAGGAGGTAATGAGGACTATATCCAATGACTGAATGAGATATAGTTCTTTATGGATGTATGGCATAAGGCAAAAATTCTTCCCAAATATTTCCATATACATTCAATGAAATCAGATCAGCTAAAGTTCTACACAATCTTTCTACATGTCCATTATGTAGAAAGATTGGAAAAATTTTACTCAAAGTTGACAAAAACCATGGTGTAGGCTTGCCATTTTATGGTTTTTCTATATAAGTTCCAAAAACATGCAGACTTTGATTGTCGTGTCCTCCTAAGTAGCTTACAAGTTTCTAACATTAATTAAGTAACAAAATTTCTCCCCTGATCTGTTAGAAGGCTGATGGGACACTTCCATGTGTAATAATTATTTCTTTTCAGTAGTTTGATCTTTGACAGGAATTGCCTCACAATATTTGGGGAATTTATTTCCTTGTTCATTTTCTGGAGAAAAACTGGAATATTCAGAGAAACTAATTGAAAAATTCTCTCAACTCACATAAAGTACCTAAAGGTACTTTTTGAACTTCTAAATTTTTCCTTCTTAATATCAAAGTTATGGACAAAATTGTCAGCATCTTTATGTAATGTTGACCAATAATAATAAAGAGATTTCAAAATACTTTGTGTTCATTTTATTTCTTTCATTCCTTGGTGAGCTGAAACTGGAGTGTTATGGTGAAGACTATTACCATACATAATATAGGACATCTCGAAGTTTCTTTAAAAAACAAAGTTGCTACACTATGAAAATCATGAATAATATACAGGATAATTTCTGTATATAAAACTTAGACAAGCTAAACAAGTTATGTATATATTGTGAAACTATGAAAATTATGAAAAATTATAGTACAAATTCTATATATAAAGACAGCTAGCAGTGAAAATAAATCAAATAAAAGATTCCTCACAAGTTTTTTTTAATACAAGTGAATTAGACATTACTAATATTACTAGAATACGCAAAGAACTTTAAATACAAACAAATACCAATATAATCAATTTTGAAATTGGATTTTATGTTCCAGATATAATGTACTAAAACTGCAATTTTATTCATTAAGATATTCAGCTGTTGTGTAATAACATATTTGAATCTGAAAGTCGAAAACGCTTTGCTTGAATTTTCTGAGATTCTTTATTTCTTTGATATTTTTGGTAATTTGATAAAAATCCTACCTCCTTTGGGCAGTATTGTAATTAACTGTATGGTTTATTGGTTTTATATAAGTATGGGTAGCAGGGCTGTCCTATGACCAACGGAGAACGAAAATGGGCTATGTGACATTTGATTAACCTCCGAGAGAGCTCACAATTGGAGGCACCCTTCCAAGGTTAATATAGATCACCCCCCCTCTCCCGGGGAAGTGTGTTATGATTGGTTGATGGGTTATCATGCCCCTTCTGAGGTGTCTCCAATTGAGATCCCTCTCAGACACCCCCTTCCCAAGGTTAATCAAATGGCACATACACCGTTTTAGCTCACTGTTGGTCGCGGGACAGCCCTGCTACCCCTAATTATATATACTATTTGTTTTTGTCGAGTATCATGTGTATGGATTGGTGAATTTCATGTAGAAGAATTTTGCATGTTTTTCCAAACATATATAGCCATGTTGTGTATGTAAATACAAAGTACAGGAAGAATCTTAATTTTTTTTTTAAAGAGGTCTACAATGTTCTCGTGACTGTTGATTCAGGATTATTCCGATGGCTCTTTTTTGTATAATAAATATTGTGTTCAGCTCACTAATGTTGTGTCCCCAGAAAATTATACCATAAGTAATAAAAGAATGAAAATAAACATAGTATGCTACCTTTAGATATTTCTCACATTTGGCAGCAAGCCGTCTAAGAAGAAAACAAGAAGTGCATAACCTTTTGCCTATAAATTCAACGTAATCTCCCCACTTTAAATGTTCCTCAATAATTACACCCAAAAATTTGTTGTAGATACTGTTTTTAATAGAATCCCACACATATGAACATTTAATGTATCTATTAACTTTATTTATTGAAAAGTTCATAAACTTTGTTTTTCTGTATTCATTGTAAATTTCTTTTGAGAAAACCAATTTTGTATTTTATAAAGTAATTTCATTGAATTTTTTTCTAATTCAATTAATTTTTTATCATGGAGGATAATGTTGTTATCAGCAGACCCTATTGTACTACATTCATTTATGTAAAGTAGACCTAGGAAACTACTTTGTGGTACACCACTTACCATTTATTTTGGGTCTGACACATATTTTTCAATATACAGTACACTCCTGCTTAATCGTGCTTCACTTAACCGGTTTTTGGCTTATCCGTGCAGTGGTGAGGCGATGCTGTAAAGTGTGTCGTTTAACAAGCAGTGTTAAGTTGCATCTATCGCTGTGCTGCATGAGCTGATGTTTATCTCTTTAAACTGTCAGCCTGTCGCAGAGACCAGCATGAGTCATCCATTTCCATCCATTGAAGCGCGTCAGACTCTTGATTCATCTCAGGCCATGTCCAAAATGGCAGATTTTGTCAACAAAATGATCACGTGACCTGATTTTGCATACAAAAATGATGACATTTTAGTCATTTCGTATTTTGTATTTTCTATCTAGCAGCGGATGCTAGCAAAAATACAAAATGAACATATGCATGAATGTTTTATAAAACAAATAATTCTTCATAAAATACACTAGGCATGTTTTAAAAAGCAGGTAACTGTTGTGCTTTGTTTATATATGTTGAAACAAATATTTTTTAAGTCATTATTGGATAACTTATTATTTTCTTATTTATTAATGTATGTGCAGCATTCCAGTGATGATTGTAGAACTATTTTTCACTGTTAATGTAAAAATGTGTCACCGCGAGTGATAAACAAGTGACTGTCGACAACTTCCAAAGTGAAACTTCCAAAATGACAAAATAATGAATTCACTACTTCTGTTTCGGACATGGCCTCAGTTATCCCCTGCCACCGGGAAGAAACACTTCTTTCCAGTTTATCGATCACCGACCCGGGCCATTGTTAATTCGTTTTGGCAAAGTCCGTAAAGCATAAAAGGACAATTTAAATTAGTGTGGAAAAGTTAGAAATAATCAAACAATTTGAGCATGGTGCGTCACAAACAAAGACATCAATTAGGGTGCTAAACACCAGAAAGTTGAAGCCTTTTTCAAGGAAGGCACCGTTTAACTTTTTGTACTTTTTTTTTTCATATCAAGTTTTTAATTGTAAACTAAAACTAAACATTTCAGAGATTTTAAACTTTTGTGTGTGTTGTAAGTCAGTAAAATTTTAATAAGTTTTTGTATTGTAAGGGTTTTTTTTTTAATGGGGATTTTACTGTATTGTTTTGATGCCAAGTTGCCTCATTTAAAGCTCCATTATAGTCTAGTATTTATTGCATCGCATTCTAAACTGTCAAACAGCTCTGCCATCTAAAGAACGGGTCTGAGAAACGCACATTGAGAAAGTGACACATACACAACTATGGGCCACTTATCGTGCCCAGTCGCCCATGAAAGGCTGTGTATACTCGATGCGCCGTGAATATACTACACTCGGTGCAACATAAATATCAGTTTAAGTATCGTGCACTTTAAATCCTGCACATACAGTGAGTGATTTGTGTTTGCTTTGAAATGTATAATAGGTACTGTGTTTTATCACAATTTTCGGAGCAAATATCACTTCCATTAATAGTATAAATGTGTACATTTGATCATCTGGGTTATCACTGTTCCATTAATAGTATAAATGTGTAAATTCGATTATCCGGGTTTTTAAATACAAATTCGCTTATTCGTGTTTTTTCTGGCCCCAATTAACATGGTTAATCAGGAGTTAACTGTAGTTGTTATTATTAATTGAGGTAATTTTTACATTTTGTGTACAATCAATGAGATATGACTTGAACCATTTTTGCACTACACCTCTAATGCCTAATAATTCTAATTTTTCTAACAAGATGATGTGATTCACATTGTCAAAGGCTTTTGATATGTTTAAGAAAACATTTATTGTATTTTTATTTGCATCGAGTACCTGAAGTATAGTAGATATGAATTCAGCTATGGCTGTATTTGTATTTTGATTTTTAATAATCCATGATGAAAGGAATTTAGAAGTTTAAATTTAGTTAGGTATTTAACCAATCTCTCTTTCATCATATATTTAAAAATTTTAGAGAAAGCACTCAAAATAGATATGGGTGTATAATTTGTAATACTAGCTCTGTCACCTTGTTTATATAGAGGTATAACCTTGGGAAATTTTGAGCTCATTTGGAAAAACTCCACTTTCAAATGATTGATTTATTAGAAGTGTCGTGGGTTTTAAAACATTATTTGATAGATTTTTTTATTACTTTAGAGGATATATCATCAAAACCTGTAGAAGTTGTGGAATTTAGTTTCTTAATGGAATCAAGCACTTCATATTCATCAACAGGAAAAAGTGCCATTGATGAGGTGGTATTTTTTTACATAAAAAAATTGTAACTGTCATCTGAATATGGCAATTTTTTTAAAAGGTTCATAGCAATTGTTGTAAAATAATTATTTATATAATTAGCTGTATATTTTGGATTTTATATTACATTACTATCATTACACATGATGCTTTGGCTGACTGACGAGCACGACATCAAGTAGGGTTGGTTTTGTTGGATGCTAAGTCAGCCACACCCTTCTGGCGGGGTTTGCTGGTTTTTGCTTCAGTGTCTACGTGGCACTGGTGCACGTCCAGTGTAGAGGACTGGCCAGGTAGCTTTGCGACAGGGCACAAAATCAGGTTCGAGCAATGAGATCTTACGTTTATGAGTGTTATTCTTCGGCGGGATACCTGGGACAATGGCTTGATCTGACTCATCTCTATGGGACGTACGTGGACAGGTAGATTAGAATGTTGATTTCTGACATTCAAACGTGCTTGTGGGGACAGAGCAGCTGGTTTGAGTCTGAAATAAGCAGTCAGTACAACTAAGGGCTGATCCAGTTGACTGAGGTGTTCGGTGATCCAGGGGTGAATCTCCTTACTCAGATGCATCGGTGCCTCGAAGAGGTACTTGGAGATCTCTGATGTGATGGGTATCAGTAGGGGGTGCAGTGATTGGGCTTGATCTTTCGGCGAAAGCTGGTTAAAAGCAGGGATAAGGGAGGGGTAAGCGCCTGTAAGTGCCCAGAGGCAGTTAGCTCCTGTTTAGTCTTCTCTTGAATACTACTACAATGGGAGTGTGGAATTGGAAACAAAACACACTCTCATGTCCAAGAGAGGGTTGCAGGATACGTGTAATTCTACTAGGTGTAGAGCCACATGGATTGTCTGCCGAGTTAACGGACACCCTATCACAGTGCTCAACGCCTAAATGCAGTGAGGACTGGGAGTCGGGCCTCGTTGTTGACAGCCCCTGCACATGGGTGTATGTCCCAGCCAAATCTTCCCAACTCAGGAAATGACACTTCCAACACCAAAATGCGATGGAGAGGGTAGGCACCAAATCTACAAGCTTGTCTGGAGACAGAGTACTTGTGTGTGGACTCTACAGTTTATCCTACCATGGTATGCAGAAAGATTGGCCAACGCTAGTGCGTGTAGGTATGCTGGCAGTTTATTGGCTGAAGTGAGTAATATTCCCGGTCACCTACAATCCCCTGGTTGGTGTGAGGTACATTGGGAAATGTTAATATGTCTACAGGAAAGAGGTAATATTGAGTCGGATAAAAAATTTTTATTCCTTCTGATGGGAAATAAACAAATGGTGTCACACTATCCCTAACACTGGCAAGAGCTTAATGAACCTTAAACTTACGTTATCAAGGTAGAGGCAACCTGGTTTTAAGCTAACAATGGTGGGGTAGATCAGCGCTATTAAAATAACTTTAACTGTTCTAACTCCCTGCACATGTGTTGCCCAGGAGGGGTTGCAGCATCTAGGTGTGTAGATAATGTGACGGTTTTAATTATTCGGCACGAATGCAGTGAAGACTAAGCAGGGTTAGAAGGATGACTGAGGCGACGAGGCATGGTGGAGACCAAGGAGTGGGTTTTCCTTTGGCACGAATGCGGTGAAAGAAGGAAAGGTAGATCTAGGAGTGTAGCTGAGCAGGCTGGTCAGTGTCCGGCAACAAATGCGGTGGATGACTGAAGACTGATCAGTTCCTTCTGCAGCGAGAGCGGTGGAGGAATGAAGACTGATCTTGAGCAAGCATCTTGGCCCGCTATTTATACTCTCACTGGGCCTACCCCTTTGGCCAGTGGATAGGGGTTGTGATAGCATAGCTGCTTGGAGGCAGGACGTCACCAGCCGGCTTGAAGATGGGTAGGCGACGAAGCAATACTGGTGTAAGCATGCAGTTGAACTCTGTGCCTTCAATGAACAGTCACAGTAGGCCGGTGAATAATAAAATCTGCAGGCTAGAACATCAGTTCTTGCTGTGGCAAACAATAAAATTTCTTAGCGTCAAGTAGCTGTCAACAATATAAAATCCATTGAAATCAGGTGCAGGGTAATGCTTACTGATAAGCTGAAGTTGTTTCTCGCATTGTTGCAAAATACGTTATGTGTCAATCTTCATGATGAATCTTGATTTCACTAGGATCACCTGTCCTGTGGTTATCTTCTGTACGAATAACATCCTATTAAGCTTTTGATTTATTTTTTGCCTCCATAAATTTTTTATTATTCTTTTTCTGTTTTGCCAAAAAGCATGGGACTTATCACTTGTACTAATATTAACTTTCTGTTGTAAAGAGTTAGGAATCACAAATAATATTTAGTAATCTGTCTTATTAAAACAAAAAATACCATTATTATTTAGAAAGTATCTAGAACCATTTGCATATGAAATAACATTTTGACAGAATTTATCATGCTTCTGAGCTTCTTTAATTATTGTCTTACTTTATAGACTTATCTGACCCTACGTGAGTGGATAAACAATCTGTATTTAGATGTAATCTACCTGGTTTTTGAACTACTTCGTAGTCAAATTCAGAAGTCTACGACCTGAGCAATTAAGTCGCGGACTGGGGTCCTTAAGATTAAGAAGCCACTTGAACACTCCATGATCTATAACAACAGTAAATTTTGTGCCATAAAGATAAGATCAGAAAACTTTGTATAAAGAACTATACTAACTAATTTTATTTTCTGTAGTAGAATAACATTTTTTGGCAGCATTAAGCTGTGTGCTAGCATATTATATAGGTTTGTCTAGACCATTTCTTATCTGAGAAAGCACAGCACCAATTGCATAATTGTTAGGATGAACGGTTGCGTAAAGTGTAGGTAAATTAAAATTTAAGGTAAAAGTAATTTCCTTATCAGATTTTTCAAACAATTTTCCTGTTCCTCAGACCAAACAAAGGGCTCAGTTCATCTATCTTTGTAAGCTTAGTGAGTGGGCCAGTTAATAATACAAAATTTGCCACAAATTTTAAGTACATTTTTAGGCCTGGCTTGAGATTTTTCATATCTGGTTTTTTTCCATCAGAAGAAACCATTTGCCCTAAATGTCCTATGTAATTTTGTGCAAATAAACATTTGTATGGTTGAACTCTCAAATTAGCTTCTTGCAGCCTGTAAAATATTTTTTTATTTTATTTTAGGGCATGATGCTTAAGATCAGTGCTGTATGCATTGTCATCCTAGTATACTATCCTGTACCTAAGAGACCTGTTAAAAAACCTAGTTTTCTGTTAGCCATTCAAACATAGCAGGAGTATTAATTACAATAGAAGGCTTTCTATTGAATTTGTACTTGCCCATAAAAGTAGCAAAAGTAGTTTTCTCCCTATTTATTCCATTATTTCTATGTGGAAATATCCATTTGCTGAATAAATTGCTGAGAAATACTGTGAGCCATGTAAGAAATATAAAAGTCTCTTGATTTTAGGAATGGGATATAAAATTGACCTTGTGACTGTATTCAAAGTGCAAAAATCTACACATAACTCAGCTTAGAACAACCATCTTTCTTTTTTTTGATTAACTATAATAAGATAAAATTGCCATGGAGATTCACTTTCTGAAATAAATTCCTTTTCCTAACATGTCTTCTATCTGTTTTTATAGCATGTTTCAAGGCATGCAGTATGCAGTAAAGATTCTTTTTTTGATCATTTGAGCATTGTCTGTTTTGACTCTATGCTTTATCAGCAAATTACATCAACAATTAGAATAATTTTAGTTGTAATACGTGAACATATATACGCAGTTATGTATATATTATCTCAAATACATGTTTCAACAAATGTGCCTGTTTCTCTGTGGTAATCTACTCAAGTTCTTTTATTTCTGATTTAGATAACTTACTACTGCTTAAAACATAGTTTCCATTCTCATGCTTGACAGACTCATTTGACAATAATGGTCCACCTGAAATGCATTCACTACATTTTGTTTGACACAAGTAACATTTACTTTTCTCTGATTTATCTGAATAACATGAATCTCTCTACCTACGTAACTTTCAACTTCCTCTACAACCTTTAAACATAATTTGTTATCTTTTAAAGGACATTTGATTTCATTTATTTCTGTGCAGAATTTAATTTTTAAATGAATCACTGAATTTATTTTGTGATCTCAGTTCTTTTATTTCTCATTTTCTTTAACCTTTTGGCAGTACACTTCATTATTAATATTCGTCTTAATATCACTAAAACTTCTTCCACTAAAAATCTTTTCCTTAAAATTTTCATGAAAACTCTTTTTCCTTCATATTGTCATTACTAATAGCTCTTTTACAATTTTGATACTTTTACCATTTTGACAGGATTCAGGACTTCCTTTGCATAGGTTGCAATGCTCTAGAACTAACTTATTATGTGCTAGGACAATCCTTGCCTTTTTTTACCTCATACTTAACGGTACTATAACAGGCACTATGACAGAAGGGGTTTTTCCTTGCTTTGGAGCTCGAAAGCGGATTAACACTTTTGGCAAGAAAGCGTTTGTGGTTTTTATCATTTGGTGGCTCTACTTCTGTTCCTGTATACCTACTTGAGTCATAATATTAGGGTATATTTTCAACAGCATGTAAAAACACCAGAAATTGTTATTACAAGCATAGCAGTTGGTACAACTGTATTTGTACTAATTGTGTCTTTTTTGTCATATTTATCAATTTTATAACTGCCTTATATTTATACATTGTAGGTGTTAGAAAGATCTTGTAAACAGCCTCTTTGGTATGTCTTTCTAGACCCTATGCAGGATTAACATCTTTTGCATGTGCAACACCATCTACTCAATTTACCATACTTTAACAGTATTTTCTTAGATACAGCTGGGACAATCATGAGACTGATAAAATGCCTCTCTTCTGTTCATATCTAATAGGTTAGTTTCGCTTTCCCTGGCAAAGCATATCCTGTCGCTAGCCCTCTCTTGTGACACATTCTCACATTTTACACAGGAACTCTTGTGAGGGATCTCCATATTACACTGGTTCATTCTGTTAAACCAATTTTATCATTCTGCATCATAATTTTGTGTCATTAACTCGCTCCAATTAGTTTTCATGCTTATTTTAGCAAGGCTCCTTCTAGTAGGATAAGCAATGAACTGAATGTGAGATGGAAACCCCTGAAATGTATAACAAAACTAGTTCAAGGAAAACTAAGCCTGAATGTGCATCCCCACATGCCATGCTCAATGACACACTTGTGGCAGGATAGTATCAGCAGAAAGTTTAACTAGACAAACAAGGTGTGCCATAATCTGATAGAAAGTTAATACCAAACACACCATAAGATGGTTATTTGGACTACACAATGTAGAACTAACATGTATATTTTATACCCAAGATCCATATATCAATTATCTGACTACCTGTTGTATGGAGGTTATTTCATGTAATTGATTTAATAATAAATTTAGATGATTAAGCTTCCTTCTGGCTGATTCCATCTCTTACAAGAAATAACTCTGAGAGAGTATCAATTTGACATAGGATGACGTCCTGCCTCTTAGACAGTTTGCCACTGCAGCGCGTCCTCCTCCTTAATTGTAGTGCATCAATCAGCAACATCGTGTGACCAGGGCACAGCCGGGATGCTGAGTACAGTGCAGAGTACTGTGCGGGAGTGTATGGCAGTGCAGTACAACAACCTACCACACCCCCACCCCCCCAATCCACAATGGGTGATGGTGTGTTATGGAATATCCAGCATGCATATTTGTAGGGTGAATTTAAAAAGCCATTATTAAATCAAAGGAAAGATATCTGAAGAATGTGAACACTCAGAGATACCCCTACCAACATTTGAGTGTTTTTGTTTTGTTAAATCTAAAATTCACTTGTTTTTCATCACACTGTTTTACCCTCATTTCATGCCATCAGAGTCATATTAAAGTTATTATATGTTCGTGGCAATATTGTTATTATGCATACACATCAATGTGCCAATGAAATGATTATCTTGGTCATGACCAGCCAATTCCGCTTGGGTGCTCCCCAGCCCGAAATTACTCTACTGCATGCCTAGATGGATGATGTCACCGAGGTGCATGAAAGCACAGCCTTCACAAGAGAAGAGGGCCGCTAGCCGCTAGGGTGGACCGACGGTTTTTCCCTGAAGACAGGACATGGTGAATTACAAATGAAACCCTTAATACATATTAACACGTGTAATTACTCGGCATCAGTAATGCAAACTCTTCAGGGCTCGCCCTTCAGCATGTGGGTAGTGTGGTGACGGCCTATACACAGAGCCGGCTAGGCCGGGAATAATTGCACCATACACTAATTACAAAATTGCATAAACCCTTGAATGATACATGAAACAAGATGGGACTCAATATGAATATTCACAATAAACACACACATGTGTGAAAACAAGATTAGATGGTGCGGATACCGTTGGATGACGTTCGTAGTGGACCACATGGTGCAGGTGAAATTGCAATATTTCTGGATGGAAATGGCAAACTAAATTCTGACAAAATGTTATTCTTGCTGAAAAAATTATTTTCTTTACGTTTGCAGTTACAGGCGTGTAACATGCCTGATGGCGGTAAAATCAAACATTACTGTGACAGTGTGGTCAAGTACATAAAGAATCAATTTACGTGAAAAATACATTGAACCTAGAATAAAATTGACATAGACCCTGAAATAAATTATTGCACATATGATATTACATAAATAAGCTCTCAAACGCAATGATGGCGTTTACAAAGACTTGGCATCGGTCAGCCACATGGTTATAGGTGATGTCACCATAAAATATTCAAACACAAAAAATACCCTCAAATAAATACATAACAATAGAGTTCTTAAACTTGTGCTTAGTATTAATGCAGAAGTTACAATGAAATGCCATAAACAGAGGCGGATGGCACCTGATTCAAATTGCACGGGTCGCGTGACCTCTCCGACATATTTATCCTCCTTCTCCTCGATTAAGTTAAAAATGCAGCAAGGATGCAATAAATTAATAAAGCGGAAGCATAATGCTGGTGAAAATGTCTGGCAAAAACGTACGCAAGCATAGCTTAACCGGTAAACTAAATTAACTATGGAAACCTAAATCAGTGAACAAAAGATGTAATGTGTACGTGACAGTGTTTTACCTTGCCAGCTCTTCTCGACAGATAGAAGCATCGCACGGACCTACCATGGCCGCCTACGGGGTTCTCATAAGCGGAAGTGCTATGCACACCTAGTAAAATATTTTATTAGTGAAAACATAATGACACACATTAAATTAAGTATTGTTTTACATTTCTATAATTTTCTTATGAATTTCAATATTAATTTAGTGTCTCTTTATGACGGCGTTCATGCCGGAATATTAAGTGTTCTTAATCTCGGTGCCGTGGGTACTTTGAATTTTATAACCAAACAAGTTAAAATAGTAACATACAATTTAAAAAATAGTAACAAACACTTGAACACATTTTAAGAAGTATTAAACTCTGCAAATACAATAGAACACACTTTACACTTCAAATAACATTTATACGAAAGTTCAAAATTATTGGCCTCTTTGCGCATGTGCCAGACACGTAACACGTGTGTGATGAGCGCCGTCATGGGTTCTAGTGCCGCTGGCTGTTACTTGGCGTCAAACAACCCCTACCTCGAAGGCCAAGACGGTGCAAACAATGCAACATTGCTCTGGCGGGCTCTTCCCGGCTGGTTGCTGATTGAGGGCAAAGAAAACATGGCCTCGGAGGTTATCGGTTTCTTCGGCGTTTGCAGGGGGTGGGGTACGTGGTGATGACTTGGCCCGCCTCTTGCAAGTGCTGTGTTTCGACTTGTTGACACTTGATGTCACACTCACTGCCCTACTAGTTTCCCCAAACCCTTTCAAACTCTCTTGCTCTACTAGGCTCTCCCCTGCAGGAACTGGAAAGCCTCTAAAAGGCGTGGTGTCAAGATTTACATTTACACTTTGGTTACAACCAAATTCAGCTGTGCCCTGGGGAAACCCCTTAAAACTCAACTCACTGCCACTGGTTGTGTTGACATTTACATGTACACTTATGTTACCCCCTCCTGTACACTTGGGAATCCCTTGAATTCACTCTGCTTCATTGTGTTGTTACAGGCATTAAAGGAAAAACCCAGAAATGGTGTTGCAGTACTACTTGTTTCCATCTCCTCACTACTAGGTGTTGTTTAGTGTTCAGTCGGTGCAAAACCCTTATATGGCAGTTCATTACTTTGGCTGAGTGTTCCTCTGTTAATGTTGTTGTTCTCTTCAGTGAATGTATTGACATTTCCCTATGTACTCCCTGGTGAAATTCTCCGAACTTGCTGCGGTACTGGGCGTAACGTCGTCTCCTTGCCTCTCTTCCCTACAGGCAGTCGGGCTATCCGCAGGTCGTTACGGTGCCGTTTCGTGACACGTCTGGGTCCCAACTTCACTAAATACATGGAATATCTCATCTTTTCCACCACTCTCACTGGCCCTGTCTATCTAGGTGGCAGTCCAGCAAAGTACTTTTTTGCCCCGGCCAATAACGGGTTCTCTCTCATGTACACGTACATCCCGGGTACAAGTTCGGGTGGCGGCCTCTTGCTATCCATTACCCACACATTACAATAACTGAGCTGGTTCGCCCTGGCTTCTTCATGTATTTGCACCTAGTGTTCGATGATTTGTTCCGGTGATCTGGGTGGTTTTTCACGGGGTGTTACGGTGGCACGGAGTTAGCGACCTTGTACCATCTCGGCGGGTGTTTCCCCGGTTGCCACATTCACTCTATTCCATAGGCAAAACATTACCTTCGGGATCAATTTGGCCCACCTAGTATGGTCCTTGCCTAACCGGACACGTAATTGGATTTTGACGCCTTGGTTATGTCTATCGGTTGGGTTAGCCCTGGGATGCTGGTGTTGTACAGTGTTCTGTTCCCCACCTGGTACAGTACTCCCTCCATTTTCGCCCTACAAACTATGTTCCATTTTCTGTCTACAAATACTCTGGGTGCCCCACCTCTGGAAAAACTCATTCTGCATTACTTGTGCAACTGCATGTGCACGAACATTGCTGATGGGAAATGCCTCGGTCCAACAGGTGAACAAATCCGTGGCAACAACAAGAAATCTTTTCCCAGTTTTCGTACACGGGTACGGGCCCATGATGTTGATAGCTACTGTTTAGAATGGATCGGTTGGCAGCCTTGGCTGTTGTGGAGCATCACCAATTGCTCTCCACGGCTTATGGGTGTTACACGTGATGCAGCTCTATACATGTTTCCTGACATCTCCCTGAATCCCTGGCCAGTGAAAAAATTTCTTCACGTTCCTTCGTGTTTGCTCGGGTCCCAGGTGTCCATGCTCCAAACTGTCATGTGCATACTTTAATACAAGTTCCTGATTCTCTTTCGGTAAATATGTCCATCATCGTGCACTATTACCAGGTGGTTTGATTTGTATTTCTCTGTCCACTACCCTCCAGTGTTTTGTGTAACATGTGGCACAGTGTTATCGGCAATGCACAGCATGGGGAATTTTGTTGTGCATTGTATACCTCTTTTAACACGTCACGTACATTCAAAGAAACAAGTTCGCCAGGTGGTGTGGCAACAATGTTTTGTACGAGAGTTTGTGTTTCTGCAGTTGGTATTGCACAGCAAGGTGGTAGCGCCTCTTCCCACCCCACATCATCAGTTACCATTAGATTCGGACAAGGGTTCCTATACAAGGCATCCGCAAGCTCGTTAGTTTTCCCCGCCAAGTGTTCTACCTTGAAATTGTATTCCTGCAGTAACAGCGCCCAGCAGGCAAGTTTGCCTTTCCTGTTATGCATTCCCTCTAACTATACAAGGCATCGGTTGTCAGTTTTGAGTGTAAACTGCCTTCCTAGCAAATACAGCCTGTACTTCCACAATGCATGTACAATGGCCAAACATTCTTGTTCATTAACCTGATATTTACGTTCTGTGTCCCTGAACTTTGCACTGTGGTAACTGATGATATGTTTTTCCCTGTGTGTTCCCTCCTGATGCAACACGGCCCGAATGCCTTCTTGACTGGCATCTGTTTGTACAACTATGGGTAACTCTGGGTTAAATCTAGACAGGGGATTACAGTCCTGAAATGCAGTTTTAATGTCTTTAAATGCTTGATCGGCTTCCGGTGTCCAGATAAATTTATGTTTCTCACACAACAAAGCAGTTAACGGTGCAGTGATTACAGAAAAGTTTGGGACAAATTCCCTTAACCAATTAATAAAGCCAAAGAACTTCCTGACTTGTTTACGTGATCTGGGTGTTGGTTTGTTTTGAATGTCCTGTATGTGTTGTTGTTCCAGTTCGTGTCCATTAGCTGTTACATAATGTCCTAGAAACTCAATTCTACTCATACCCAACTTACACTTTTCCACTTTGCATGTTAGTTTATTACGTTCGAGTCATTCAAACACAAGGCTCAAATGGTGCAAGTGCTCTTTCCAGCTGTTAGACCAAACAAGTACCACATCCAAATATGCCATCGCAAAGTCTCCAATAAATCCATCCAATACATTAACCATTAAGTTCTGAAACGATGGTTGCGCACACTTTAAACCAAATAGCTTGGCTGCAAACTGAATTGTATGTCCATCTGTGGTAGTAAATGCTGTTTTCTTTCTGTCCTGTGGGTGGATAGGCACTTGCCAATATCCAGACTTTAAATCAAGTGACGTGAATACTTAAGCTGGTCCTAATGTTGACAGTAGACCTCTGAGTCGTGTATTTTGTATTTTTACGCAGCTCTCTTAGCCTTACGGCCTTACAGCACTTCGACCTCCCAATATGCGGGGAAGAGGAATCATGTCCTCTCAATGCAAGAAGGCTAAGATTAATGCGACCGATGGTCAGACCTAAAGCCCAATTGTGGCACATCTGCACATTCTCGCTTCCTCTACCACAGAGGTCCTGAGATCTTCATCCTCAGATACCAAGCATGTGGTCTGGCCGGGGTTCTATACATACCCCTAGTGCCTTTCCAGGGCACAACCGGAGCAGGTTGCCGCTCACTGCCCGGCCTGTCATTGAGAGTGGGAATCTCTCCAGACCTCCTCCAGCATACGGGGTTAACCACTACCAGTACGAGTCCAACACTATGATCGGACACCAGAGAGAACCTCATGGTGGGGCCAACCGATCATCCCGTGCTACCATTTACTTTCCGTGGCACTTGTGGGTTATTCATGGTCGACATCCCCCGAATGGAGTGGCAAGAAGAAATTCCTTCCACAAGTGGTTGAGAAGACCTCACCGAGCATAGCCTTACACCCAATGAAGGGCCGGTCACACCCCACTCCCTGGGAGCCACATCCCAAGTGGCGGGGAATTACTATGCCCCAGAATGGCCACCACCCCAGCTGCCGGGCACAAGAGAGCAGTCAGGACCCCTCCCCGGTGCCGTGGTTCACTGGGATAGCAGCCCTTTCTCTGAAATGGAGAGTTTCTATCATATGTAATCATATATTCTCCATGATTTCATCACTGCAACCAAGCCATTGTTCCCTCGACCACCGAGGTGTGTTACGTGACTAATTCCAAGTACGGGGGGAGGGGCGTCAACCGCACTCCGTTCCATGTCTTTGTACTTCTTCTTTGAAGTACAGACTTTGGGCCCCAACAGCCTTAGTGCTAAGTGGTCCAACACCTTGCCAAGTGGTCGAGCCTTGGTACCAACTATCAGTCCAACCATCATGGCAGATACCCCTCGCCAGTCACGAGGACTCTAGCAATCCATAGGGAATGGGCGGCGTAGCCCAATCTGTTAAGTGACTAACGGGGGTGGCCTGAGAAGCCTTGGGTCGCCTTGAGTGGAGAGAGGCTATAAGAGGCGCATCATCCACCCTATGCAGGTTGTGTGCTGTGCATACCGAGCTCGGCATACTATAGCATGGTACTGCCACAGTACCTATCATGCCCGGGACCTTCCTCCTGTCTACTACACCCCAGGGATATCAAATCCCGAAGTAGTGCCTCACCCAGGAGTCACACAACCCTACTCCCTCCTAATGTTGACAAAGTATCTTTCATGTTTATGACTGGTGGCTGCATGTTTACGGTTATTTTGTTTAGGGGATGGAAGTCGACACAGAATCACCATTCGCCATCTTTCTATAGAGACCTTGTGTAGGTTCAATAACGTTATCATGGAACATCTCACATACCTGCTGGTTGATGACACAGCGAAAGAAAATAACTGGGTCTCGTGGCTTGGAGTACCCCGGGTCTTCAAGCGTGGTGATGATCGCATGTTCCGTGACGTCAGTGCGCTGCAGCTTCCCCTCAGTGTGGAACACACTGGCATACTGGTCCAGCAGATGTTGCAGACTTTGCTGATGTGTGGCAGGCACCTCGTGCTCGACGTCAGCAAGCGGCACAGCAGTTGTTGTTGGTGGTGGTGCTCCCACGGCCTAAACGGTCCACCGGCCACGTGTTCCCACATGCAGATGATTCAGGTGCAGTTCTATCACGGCTTGGTTGTCAATAAGCCATGGCAGTCCCAGAATCACTTCCTCGCACAAGTCTGGCACAATGTAGATATCGCACTTGGTTTGCATCTCTCTGATTCCCACAGTTACGTGCATAACACTTTTTGCTTCTCCCTGTTGGTGTGTAGTAGCAAATTGCAAGCATCTTGATGGCACCCTAGTTGTAATCGCTTGTAACTAACCCTCATGCACAAAGTTGTGACTAGCGGCAGTGTCAATAACAGCTGTGACATTTTTTCCTTCAAGTTCAACACAGATCCTTAATACTTTCACTATATTGTCAGTCACTTGAAACACTTTTGCACCTTTGGTAGGCGGATTGTTATGACCTGGCAGTGAGATTGGTGCGGGTGCTGTTTCGCCAACCTCCCTACTTAGTTTCCCGACCTATTGCCGTGGTAGTAGTTTTCACGGTGACCATTGCGAAAATTTGTACCGAATCCACGGTTCTGCCTCGTGGGTGCAATCATTGGCGGTGGTCGTGTAACATCTGGTAGCTCTGTAGGTGTTAACGTGCAGTGGTTTTGCCGCTGTGACTTATAATCTTGGTTTGTGCGTACGTCCCTCTCATACAAACATGCTTCTCTCGTGAACTGTTCTACACTGGTACATGTCACCCCCCGTTGATATGGGTTAATGTCAGGTGTTGATAACGCCACAATTATCTCTAATACCCCGCAGGTTGCCTGTCCCGGGTGTAAACGCTTATAAAAACATAATTTGCATTGTATGAACTCTTCAATTCCCTCGGGCTCTCTCTGTTGTTCGTGATATAGTCGTGCTTGTGCCTGTATAGCATCTCTGTCAGTGTCAAACCAACCTAGCAATCTCTCACAAAACTCTTCCCAGTAACTTGATAGTCCCTGACCAAGTTCTACCACGTGGCAGCGGTTCCCCTTAACCTGTTGGCAGTCACCTCAGTCCAATTGTCTCTATGCACACGATGCATATGCAATTTTTCCTCACAAACAGTTAGGAATGTACCCGGATCTTCTGAGTCGTGTCCCGCAAAAGTTGGCACTAATACATTGCGATCTGGCCCAGTTAAGCCCTGTGCCATGTACGTAACAACTACTGGCGGGAAGGGATTTCACGTCTGTTGTTGGTGGTGGCGCAATCACAGCACAGTTTGTCGTACGGCACTCGTCACAGTTTATAACACCATCGCGGTAGGTGGTAAACTCCGCAGGCCCTATGCATCGTAAATGCAAGTCTTTCCTACACTGTTGGCATTGTGCCCACTTCGTTTCCGCCCCGTCACATCTGGTGCGCGTGCACAGGCATTGCTCTGATGGCGTAGAGACGTTGTCGAACGTGCATTGACACAAGGGTTGCTCCCACATACTTCTCTCAAACAAGTTAATTTCACTCAATCTCCCACAATGCACGCATCGATCGATCTGCATGTCTAAGTAACTCGCGTTCACCTTCACGGGTGTTGCAGTTACTGATGCAGATGTCTTGAGGGCTTCTCGCAGTTGTTCAAGCATGGTGTCCGCCATCTTCTCGTGGTTGACGCGGATGATGCATTGCACATGAGCATACTTTGCCCCACTTGGGAACGCCAATTGACACAGTTAGGTGAGATACGAGATGAACGATGACACAAATACTTACTGGTAGTTTGGGCACCAGCGGTTCTTCCCAATCACCGCACTATTGAGACTCAGGGTTCTCAGGGATGCTGTGGGTTCTGTGTGTCCGTCTCACCTGAGCGTACTTACAAACACGTGGGCAATACTAAACTTTTTATTAAACATCACTGGAAATAAATATAGGTGGCTAGGACACTGTCACTACTGAATAAAAGAGTTAAGTACACTGTAGATTTGTTTTTATTGTTATTATGCATACACATCAACGTGCCAATAAAATGATTATCTTGGTCATGACTAGCCAATTCCGCTTGGGTGCTCCCCAGCCTACAATTACTGTAGCGCACGCCTAGATGGATGATCTCACTGAGGTGCGTGAAAGCACAGCATTCTCAAGGGAAGAGGGCTGACAGCCGCTAGGGTGGACTGGCAGTTTTTCCCTGAAGACAGGACACGGTGAATACCCTTAATACATATTAACACGTGTGATTACTCAGCATCACTAATGCAAACTCGTTGGGGCTCGCCCTCCAGCATGTGGGTAGTGTGGTAACTGCCTATACACAGAGCCGGTTAGAACGGGAATAATTACACTGTACACTAATTACAAAATTACATAAACCCTTGAATGATACATGAAACAAGATGGGACACAATATGAATATTCACAATAAACACACACGTGTGAAAACAAGCTTAGATGGTGCGGATGCCGCTGGATGAAGTTCATAGTGGACCACGTGGTGCAGGTGAAATTGCAATACTTCTGCGTGGAAACTGCAATCTAAATTTTGACAAAAGTTATTCCTGCTGAGAAAATTATTCTCTTTACGATTGCAGTGGTTACAGGCATGTAACATGCCTGATGGCAGTAAAATCAAACATAAACTGTGACCACGTGATCAAGTACAAGAGCATCAATTTACGTGAAAAATAGATTGAACCCTGAATAAAATTGACATAGTATCCTTAGTAAAAATATTGCACATACATGAATAAGCTCTCAAAATGCAATGATGGCGTGTACAAAGACTTGGCGTCAGTCGGCCACGTGGTAATAGGTGATGTCACCGTAAAATATTCAAACACGAAAAATACCCTCAAATACATACACAAAAATAAAACTCTTAAAATTGCGCGTAGCAATAACACAGAAGTTACAATGAAATGCCATAAGCATAGGCGGATGGAACCTAAATCAAATTGCGAGGGTCGACCTTCTCTTCGATTAATTTAATAGTGCTGCAAGGGTGCAAAAAATTGATCAAGCGGAACCGTAATGCTGGGGAAAATGTCTGGCAAAAATGTACGCAAGCAAAGCTTAACCAGTAAACTAAATTAACTATAGAAACCTAAGTCAGTGAACAAAAGTTGTAGTGCGTACATGACAGTGTCTTACCTCACCAGCTCTCCTTGACAGACTGTCCAGATACAAGCGTCTCATGGACCTACCATGGCCATCTATGGGTTCACTTAAGCAGAAGTGCAATGCTCACCGAGTAAAATATTTTATTAGTGAAAACAAAATGGCACACATTAAATTAAGTATTGTTTTACATTTTTATAATTTTCTTATGAATTTCAATATTATTTTGGTGTCTCTTTATGACGGCGTTCATGCCGGAATATTAAGTGTTCTTAATCTCGGTGCCGTGGGCACTTTGAATTTTATAACCAAACAAGTTAAAATAGTAACATACAATTTAAAAATAGTAACAAACACTTGAACACATTTTAAGAAGTATTAAACTCTGCGAATACAATAGAACACACTTTACGCTGCAAATAACATTTATACGAAAGTTCTAAATTATTGGCCTCTTTGCACACGTGTGGGACACGTGACACGTGCACGGTGAGCGCCATCATGGACTCTAGTGTCACTGGCTGTTAGCCGGCTTCACAACATATACACACAATTGACTGTAATGATCAAATTGTCGAAGTGACTGTTCCGTGAACTTATAAAATGCTTTAAAGAATGTAAGTTAATGTAAAACAGCTGTTAATGGATGGTTTCTGTAGACCCAAACAAAATACAGTGAACAATAACATTGTTAGTAGTCTGTAAGAAGTAATCACTGTGAACTCAATCTTCAGTGGAGGAGACGCATGGACTAAAAATATTCTACCTTAAATAATAACTGATCTGTGGCAAGTAGAATATGTCTCAAATCCTGAGGTTAATTATTTGTACACAGAAACATTATTACTGCGAGACTGTTATCTGAAACTTCATATAGCCTCAGCAACTGGAGGCAATAAATATCTATGAAAATAACAGTGACCACCGACGTAGAAGCGTGTAGTAGTAAAAACTGCCATGAGGCCTTCATATCACAATACCATCAATTTATATAAAGCAGGGATGCATGGTCTAGCTTGTAATACGGTAATCAGTTTGCTGGAGCAAAACTCGGTGAATATAATACAATTACTCAAATTGTTGACAAGGGGGCAAAATATGAAATAATCAGACAGTAGTATAGAGTAGTAAACAAAATAGCTTATATATAAATTGATGAGAAATATGTGGGAAGAGCTGTGTCCATATTATTGACCAAATGAAGGTATTACAAGGAACAGTACTCACAAAGGGGAGGGGGGGATAATTGAAATGCAAACAAAATGTATGGCTAAAATAATTGCATGGTATAACATAATTACAAAATGAGGCTGGTTTTCATTAAGGAAATGAATGTGACATTACGAAAGCACTGCTTTAAGGGTGAAAACTAAAAAACATTTACACAACTGATAAGCAAGGTGGATCCATATACATGGAAGGGTTTTGCATAACTTAGGCCGTAATGCGTGACTGAGGTGGAATTAATACTGGCAATAAGGGCACAAAATATTGAGGGTGTTTACTTAGTAATGAAATGGGTGTGCTGCTCACAGTGGCATGTGGAGGCATGTGAGGAGGGTGGAAATTTGAATGATCTCTACAGAAAAAGAGGTGACCAAGCACAACAGGAAAAGCATAACTGCTAGGGTAAAATAGTCTTAAGTGCACAGGGTCAACAAAAGAGAATACTTTAGGAGATGTGGAAGAGCTACTTCCAGTGATGAGAACGAAGTCCTCAATGATAGGAAAATCAGAATTATTGATGTGCCAGTTCGTATTGAGGGCATCAGAAATGTTGAGGAAGTGAATACCCTCAGACTGGGAGAACTGGGGGAGATGAATAGACTTCTCAGAGAGCCAATGCACGAGAATGACGGTTTGATGTAAAGGGATGACAGGGGCTCATACATCAAAAAGGTGGGTGGCATGAATAATGATGGCAGAGCCACATCAGATGTGGAGCTCGAGAGGGTGGGTGGGAAGAACATGTTTAAACACGTGACAACAGTGTGGGGAGGAGGGTTAGTGAGCATGAACTGATGGGAGTAAATGGTAGTGATTGTGAACTGAGTGGAAGAAGTCCAATGGTTCGTACATGAGTGAAACAAGGAAGTGACATCATTAAGCAAGATCACAGCTTTTATGCATTTGGCATCGTCACCGGTAAGGGATGCAGATTGGATGAATAGAACATCCTGGTACGGGTGAGTGGATGGTGAAACAGTTTTGACATCACATGAGTCAAGGTCAATTGCAATATTTGGCGCAGAGGAGTAGATAGTACATGAGTGATTATTGTATTGATACGGGACGGATTTCAAATTATACACACGCCAATGGGAATTGACATTAAGAGGGGCACTTGCAGTTTGATTACAAATTGTTGGTTTGAAAATGAACATTCCGCCAGTTCAAGGGAATAATACTTATGTATTTCACGAGGGGTGATACTAAGGGTGAGATTTACTTTCCGTAATTCCAGTTGCAAGGTCAAGAGTCCGTGCGTAAGTTGCGAGGAATTTACTGCCCCTAATGGCAGCTTGCGTAATTGGCAGGATTGAATTAACATATTATTTAATAACTGCAACACACTTGTGATTAGTAAATTGGTTTGAGTTTCCAGTGAGCATGCCGCTGTGAATGCCGATGTGTGAGATTTTAGAACCTTGGTAATACCGTTAACGACCGTGGCAAGAGAGTTGACTTTGGATGCCACTTTATGAGTTATATAATTAATGATGTTAAAAGATAAATTAAAGGCCTTGTGCATACTGTAAACGTTGTTGGCAAGTTCCTGGATAGATTTGTCGAGGCTGGCATCATTCTGCAGGAAGGCGTGAAGGTGTGTATTTGTAAGAAAATTACAACACCAGCTCCCAACGTCACCGATGACTTGAATACTGTGCGTGGCGTGGAAAGAGGTGCTGATATCAGTATGGAAATCTTGGATTACATTTCTGTCCACCACCTTCATGTAGTTGTAGAGTATCTTAGTATTTGTACAAGTTGTATTTTTGTCTGCACAAGCAATGTGGATTAATTGGTCAAGGGCTTCGGGAGGAGAGGGAAATTGCAATTGAATTCTGTACACCAGTGGGAGGCTGGTTTTGTAGAGCATATCTGGCTCTGCGCTAACATAATAAACTCCTATGTGCGTCCTGAAGGTCGGATGCGAGATACTGCCAACTGTGAAGGAACAAAAACATATCACCAAGGTCAGGGCGACCAAGTAGGCGGGGATATGCCCCCACCCCCGCCGACTGGCACAGCATAGGTGACTCTTTGCTCCAGCAACGGTCGCCTCTGGCGTGGCGAGGCCACGCGTACTGGTAGTGCCGCCAACCTGGGTGGCCGGCATGATGGACATCGCCGCAGGTGTACAAACAGTGAAAGCCGCAAAGTGGAGTGGCACCCCTGGAGTGCAGATGGTGGCAGCTGTCAAGGGACAGTTGAGCGCTTGTAGAGGGGAAGGCAGGAGCGACGCTGCACTGCAGGCAGTAGGTAGTGCTGGCCATGGAGAATGCGTGCTGAGTGGGAGATGCGTCAGCAGCGCCTCGTTGCAATCCCCTTACGAGCAGCTGGCAATGAAGTGGAACACATACAGTTTATCAGCGTGCAGAGGAAGGATTAAAGTGCACTGTAACACATGTTCAAACAAAGATGAGACACATAACAAAGAATAGAATTACATTCACACACGTATCACTTTAATGAGAGTAAGCAAGCTTGGTATGTCTGACTGTCACAGAGTCAAACTTAGGGACCCCGGATTTATTAATTTGAATTTGAATAGTAGATTCCCCCAGAATATCGGACACACAATAAGGTCAGCGGTAGTGGTGGGTGATGGCCTTGTGTCTGCCATGGTTATGTACACCCATATAATCTTTTTTTTTTTTTTTTTTTTTTTTTTCCCCTCCTGTGGGTTTTGAAGCTTTTTGAAGGTTCTGAGCCTGGATTAAATGTTGTTTAGTTGCTTGGCATACAACGAGAAGTTTCTCACACCAATCGTGACCGCATTCAGAGGTAGCAACTACTTGAGCGGGAAGGGCAGCTTCCACGCCATGAAGGAGATAAAATGGCATAAATTTTGTTGAACTATTAATGCTGGTATTGATGTTGAACTGAATTAAGGGGACATAAAAGTCCCAATTTACTGGATCGGTACTCTCACAAGCCATAAAGTATTCTGCAATTGCGCAATTATTTTGTTCCTATAAACCATTACAATGGGGGTTGTAAGTGGTGGTTTTGAGCTTTTTGATACCTAGGGATTTAAGGAGACTACTTATGAGCTCATTTTGAAAACTGGTTCCCCTACTATCCGTGAGTATTTGCTGGGGGCAGCCAAATTGTAAGCTCACAGCTTTTGTAAAATTGGCATGTGTGGCTGCCTCTATAGCTTGAACTGGTTTGGCGATGACATAACGTGTGGCATATTCTGTCATTACTAAGATATATTTGTTATGACATGCCGTAGGGGGTAAAGGACCTTAAGCATCCAGAGCCCAGGTGTGGAGGAGGGATGAGGTTGGAAAGGAGTGAGTTGACCAATGGGTTGAGATGTAATCGCCTTAACTTTTTGACAAAGAGGACATGATTGTACGTACTTTTTGATATTGTCTGCCATAGACTCCTAAAAATAAGACTGTTTGATTTTACGGAGTGTCTTAAGGACCCCAAAGATAGCGTCGTGGTGAGCATGAATGACTTCCGGGACGTAAAATTTGGGAACAATTGTGAATTTAATTGGGCCCTGGGATGTGTTTATTTTGAGGAATATTTGGCCATTTCTAGCTATTCCATAATGACGACTTAAGCACCTAAATCGGGTGTCAGCCTGATCTGGGTGTAAGAGTGCTTGTTTAAGTTTTGAAATATGGAGGGTCATTATCATATTCGCCAATGAATGGGGAGTGAGAAAGGTTGACGGGACATAAATAGAATTCAGAGTCATCATGAATGTGAACATATTCCTGCTCATGCCCGTGCACATGGAGAAAATATAAAATACCAGCGAAGCAGACTACAGTAACGGTACAATTGAAGACAGGATCAATACAAATTGACGTGACAGTGTTAGTGAATTATTATCTAATAACATGAATGTTAACATGGTGCAAGGCAAAACAATTTTCAAGATTAAGGATAATGGGTAAATGTCTTCATCTCGAATAGCCTTAACAAGTCAATCTTTGTCCACTGGCAACGAATATGTGATAAAATAATGTTTAAATTCCTCAAAATGCATGCTAAAATATTTAGCAATATTAGTAGCTTTTTCCGCCACCTTGTGTGTGTTTTGAAAAATAGCCCCTGCAAAGGCTGTGAAAAGAGACTGACATGACATCAAAGGAAGCTTTACATTGTAATGTTTTCCATGAACGGTTACCGACTTGGTAGGGACCTGGGGTGATGTGGGCAGTCTACTTAATGCATTAGGTAGAATATTCAGTGTTCCATTAATTACGTGTATTTGGAAATCAAATTCACATAGGGTTATAGCCATTTTCTGAATATGTGCATTGTGATTTGTCATTGTTCGTAAATACTTTAAACTAGCATGATCGGTTTCAATGGTGAACTTACATCTGTATAAGTATTGACAAAAGTGGGAACATAAGTATTTTATGATGGATAGCTCTCTCTCCATCGTGGACCAGCGTTCTTCTTGAAGAGAAAATTTCTTGGACGCGAAGGCCACGTTATTACGTTTAGTTTTTGGATCAATCTGGATGAGCGCCCCTCCGACAGCCAAGTTACTTGCGTCACATGCAAGAATGATTTCGTGGCCTTTGTGAAATTTCTGTAAAATTGGCGCCTGAAGAATGACTCGTTTTAAACTCAAAAGGAATTCTGTTGTTCTGGGCCCCATTTAAAAGAAGTGGTTTGGTTAGTGAAGTTGTTCAGTGGCTGGGCGATAGAGGCATAATTTAGAATATACCTACGTGTATACGAGGTCATTCCAAGAAAAGAGCAGAGTTGTTTTACAGTAGTAGGAGGAGCTATTTGTACAATAGCCGCAAACTTATTGGGGTCAGTGGACATGCCTTGAGGAGTAATTATATGGCCTAATACCTTAACCATCTGTTGGGCAAATAAACATTTGTTAGTGTTGACCTTCACATTGAAAATATGTAGTCTCTGAAAGACTTTGCGAATATTGGTGATATGTTCTTCAAATGTAGACCCTAATAAAAATATCATCTATATATGCGATAGCGGGGCAGTCCACCTGAGGGAACCTAGAGTTTATTTAAGAACATTTGGAAATGTTGTGGACTGGTACTTAGGCCCATTGGCATTCTGCAATATTCAAATAAACCAACGCTATCAATTATAAAGTTCAATTTATTGTGATCCTGGGGGTGAACAGGGATGCTATAAAACCCAGAGAACAAATTTATGCTCGTATTGAAGGTGGAATGTTGGAGAGTATTTAAGATGTCCTCAGTGCGGGGAAGGGGGTATTGGACTCTAGTTAGGTGTTGATTAAGTTTACGAAAGTCTGTTAACAACCAAAGACCAACATTCTTCTTTGAAATTACTAAATTAGGGGCAGAATAGGGAAAGTCAGCATCACAATAATTCTGGCATTAACTATGTCTTTGATCTGGACCAAAAGTTCATCCCTTACTTTGGGGCTAATTCGGTAGGGGCAAGTGGCAACAGGCTTGTAAGTATCTAATTCTAATTTAATTTCAACATTTTTGGCCTCCGTGAGCTCAAGAATGGACATAGCAAAACTGTCAATATATTCTGCAATGATATCTTTGATGGCTTGTTTCTGAGGGTTTGATTAATGTTAGGGGCAAGAGGGGGTTGCTGTTCAAAAGCTTCAAGAGTGTTACATGAGTGCTCAAGTTTCGGAAAATCTGTTACTTCTGAGTAATTAGATACAAGTGGGATTTCAGTTATCCTATTCTCGTTGTGGGCATGCATAAAGAGAAGGTTGTATTTGAGTACCAGAATAATGTCATATTTCCTAATAAAATCAACATCTGAAATTAGGCCTTGTTGAAGATTGTTGACGACTAAGAATTTCTGGGGATAAGTATTACCCTGAATGTGTAAATTGACAGTGGTTTGGAATTGTGGTGGCAAAAAGACAGATGTGGCTTCTACTAGTGTAATGGGCTCTTTCAAGGGAGAAAGGGGTTGAGTAGATAAAACTTTACTGGCAACACAACTACACGAGCATCCCGTATCTAATAGTGTGTGGTAGCGCCGGCCCTTAATGGTAACTAGGATACGCTGCGTAGCTGAACTAATGTGGGTCCGGTGAAGAGAGGAAGGAGGCACAACGCACGTTTGTTTATCTGTACCAATTTGCACCAGGGCTCCGTTCAGTTGGCTGGTCTCATCATCGCGGGCCCTGCTGGTATTGTTTAGAAAACATTTGGCACGCGCTGCGTTGGGAGTGGAAGTGGAGCGAGCGACAAAAATGGTACGCAGACTCAGCCGGAATTTTTTTTTGAAACGCCTAAATCTGTCAGCCACGTCTGTAGAGAACTGAAAATCTTGTTTAGGGAAAAGGGGACACTGTAGTCCTTTATGCCCGACATAAAGGCACAATGTGCAAGTGTCGCTAGCCAAACTGTATGGGCCCTGAACTGTAAGCTGCGCATTTGGCATATGCTGTGAAGTGGCTACACTGCAGTTTCGCACACTGGGCGTGAGAGGTGTGGCAACTATGACCATCTTTATGTGGGTGGGAGGAGTGCTGTGCTTGTGCAGGCCGCTACAATGAGGTTGCGTGCGCTGTGTTACAATTGTTGATACTTGGTGTGGCCGCAATCACGGCGAAAGCTTGGGCATATGTTTACAAATTGGTTGGGAAACTGCTGTGCATATCAAGCCAGCAGAAAAGTATGCTCTATTGGGTTGCGCAAAATGTATGTGTGAGGGGTGTCGATTCTCGATGTCACTGCTAACAAAATTGCACGATGCTGTGGAAACTGGTGGAATGGAATATGTTGGAAAATTTTCACCCTTAGAGTTGAATTTGGCTATCTCTGCATAAGATCTGTGGGGTGTTACTTGGTTAAACAAGGCATTGCACGCGGCCCTTACCTGGGCACTTTTATCGTCAGAGGTGGCATTTCTTACCCCTCGTGGGGAAGTTTTTTGACGGATACCTGGGCTGTTGAGCAGCATTGTACGGATGTGGCTGTGGCGGGAAAGAATTGCCCTGGTGGTCATGTGGCACATTATTCATTGGGGGATGAAAGCGGGGAGTATATTGCCTGCTTAAGAAATAGTTTTGTGAATAACGTGACTGGTGGTGAAAATCTCTATGCCCCAAGTAGTAAGAAGAGTTCGAGTAGGAATTAGTGTGTGAGGTGGGCAGGTTGATAAGTTTGTCTGGGATAATATGACAGATAGTGAGCACGCTGTGGGGGTTGGTAGGCACGCCTATTTTGTTGAGTGTTGGCATGAGGTTCATTCTGACGAAGGGAGAGCTGAACGATATCCTGCTTCAGTTTACTGATCTCTACTTCTAGCCTAGCAGAATCTGGGTTAGGTCTGGTGTGCGTTACTCTTTGTTGCTATTGTAAAATGCCAATTTCAATGTGTTGCAGGTTCTCAAGCAAATGCTCTAGCATGTCATTTGTCAACCCAATTAACTTGTCCGCGATAGACGGCAAGAGACTTTTCCAAATAACATTAACAAAATCATTGTTGGTCACAGTAGGGTTGTACTTAGCCCAGTAATTCTTAAGTATTTCGAGGTGGTGCATAGTGTCCTTGTCAATGGCCTGCTTTTTTTGTACAATAAATGTTTAAATCGTTCAGTGTCCACAGGGCTCGTGAATACCTTAGTTAACACTGTTTTGATCTGTTGTCAAGTGATAGGTTGTTCTCGGTGACGTGTCAAGTTTTCTAATGTATGCATGGTGGTATCAGTGAGGGAGAATTTAATGTATTTACTTGTCAATATCAGTCCACCCATTAAGCTTGGCGACTTCGTTGATAGCTTGTAAGAATTTGTCAATGTTTTCCCCGTGTTTCCCTGAAAATTTGCGGAGGGGGGGGGGGGGGGTTTCTGGTTGCATGAACGTATAATTAACCAGGGGGGGGGGTGGATTGAGTGCCATGTTGCATGCTGATTGTGGGTGGTGGGTGGGGGTTGAAATGCACATGTAGGAAGGGGTGAGTTTCCAATTTTCTCGTACAGAGGAAATCCAAAGAAATCGGCAAGGGGTGTAGGTGATTGTGCGGGAGTGTTAGGACGGGATTGAGTGGGGGTTGGAGTATCAGGGGGGTATTCGTGTTCTGTGCTAAGGAATGATGTATCTAATGAGGTGTTTTGGATGTGGCTAGTGGTAGGTGTATCTAAGGTGGCATGTTCAATGCATTGCCCGTCACGTTCATCTAACGAATGCTCAAAATCTTTTGTGTCAATCAAAACGGTTTTAATAAACTGAGAGAGTTTAGACTGTTTGGCCTTGCTACACATTTCCATGTACCGGTGAACGTGGGTGTGTGGTCGGTGATGTCTGGTGTAATGGTGTAGTGCACTTAGTGTAAACTTAAAGTAAAACAAACAACAAAAAAGGAAGAGAACTCACTCCGATAGTACACACACAAATAAGAGTGGTTAAGCAGGTAAGTGAACAGTAAGTTCAGCATGCATGAAAAGCACTACACATATACTAACTACAATAATAAAGCATTCTAAACAGGGTGTGGGTGGGCGGGCGAGAACAGTAAAAGGCAAGGTTGCTATTCACGTGCTGCATTGGATACGTGGTAACGGACCTGGGAGAAAGTTTGCTTACCGCAAGGAATGAAACACCTTCTAACGTAGGTGGGCGGGGAAGTCTGTAAGAGGTGGGGGGTGGTGGCTTTCTCAGTTGCGTACTCATGCTTTTAACAATAAGGATATCAATTAAAATATTATTTATATTTATTAATTCGCTTGGCGTGCAGAGAGGGAAAGTCCGGTGCTTCTGCCGGTGAAACAACTCCCTGCCTCCTGTTTATGAAATGCATTTTCTCCTTCCTTCACAGTTACTCTCTTCACCTTAAGTGGAGATATGGGGTGTCTAAGGTGATAGCTCATAGGTAGCTGGAACAATTACAAGAACACAACAAGATATCAATTCTTACAACTCTCATGACTTTTACTTATTACAGAATAGCAGACTACGTTATGACTCAATTACAATATGGTAACTCCGATAACCACGACGCTGCTAATCCCTGCCCTTGCCAGTAATATTAACTATTACAAAAAGGGGAATGGAGACGATGTCTCAATACCAGCATTGGTCCCTACCGCTACGCGAATTATGCTCACCTTTTATCTTCTGCTTCAGTTGGCCTCGGAACCCCTCTGCCCAGGGGTAAGTAGGTGCTCTCCTCTTCAGCCTCGATCACACACACACACTCACTCAATACTCGTCGAAATCTCGTGGTCAGCTGGGGGGGAGTGCCAGCCTCCAGGCCTCTTATATAGCCGGGTAATCTAGGGGGTGTTTGTAAAACAAACCCGTCTGGCTATAATCCATAGTAAGCTCTACCTAAGTTGGTGTAGCACCACCATATGGCGCTACATTATGTTTTCCTTCAAAAGCTATTTCAATACCTGACACAGTAGTGAAGCCTTTCAGTTTGTCTCTTGAAATGGCTCAATGAGACATCTATAAAATTTGGGAAGTTTCCTAAAGAACCTGCAAATTATAGGCATATCACTCTAGGACTACTAGGGTTTCTTGGCTAGATGTGAAACAACACTGAAAACAATTAATGTAAAAGTTTTGCTTTCCCCTTCAGTTTTGAATAATCTTTGAAATATTGCACAACCTTTATTCTCCTGCAGAATCATTCTAATAGTTTTGCAAAAGACAACTCACTAAAGGAGACAAGTCCAGATGTGTGTTTGTAAACATCAGTTACATCCAGGTAAAAAGGTTAATGTCATCCAACTCAATGTCACAATATATGATTGCGCACTTGTGGCCGGAAGCTGCCCTGTAAGTGAACTCTTTGTTAAATCTGTATGCAATAGACATGCTCTAGGTAGTCTTGTAGGTCACCTCTATCCCTATCAATGTAGTCACTAGGAGTAGTTTTTGCAATTCTAATGGCTTCTGGGCCTGGTGGAAATTGCCACAGAACTGAGGACAGTCAATAAACTTAATGTTTAGCTGTCATGCTCAGTTTGCAATTCAAGAGAAATAATAAGATAGAGGGAAGGGCAAAGTTACAATCCAAAAAGCTGCCACCAAGTGTAGTCTCCTAGATGGGGATGCTGTGAGAGTGAGTAAGATGAAGTTAAACAGAAACAAAAACTCACAGTTTTATTAAACTTAGTGACTTTTTAAAAAAAAAGTAAGAGTTGATTACAATTATTTACTTTCCTCAGTGTAATAACTTTTGAGATTACAATTCAAAACTAACATTATGATAATCATAATAAAGCTATAATGTGTTCTTGGATGAACCTACCTCCTAGGAGTTAGCTCCAGTACAAAATAAGTCTTCTCTCTGCATGCAAGATCTCTGTCTTGTAGGCCTTTGTGAGAGGTATATATATATACCAGAGATCTGGGTTATTGTTATGGACATCTGGTCATAAGGCAGTTATGCCATGACAACATTTGTGCATGTTTTAGGAAAGTTTTCTGTTTTCATGCTTGAAATTACATCATCCTCAGAGAGGGGTAAAACAGAATGCTGGGTTTAGCCAACCTAGGGCAAAATAACCAAGAAACACAGGTATTGGCGATGAGGTCACCCGACTGGTATGAGAAAATTTCCGCCAGACATGAACTGTCAGTAAAGCAACCATGCCTAAGACTCTTGTTGGGTAAGAATATCAGACTGGGTGACAAAATTTTTATGGCATACAAATATTGTATAGTTATTCTATGAAATTTTGACCTGGTACATGCAATACTCTCAAGTAATTCAGTAATATGAAGTCCAGATGTTAGGCACATTTCTGATTGTTTTTCACACCCCTTTATCTCATGATTTTCCTGTTATTCATACTACACACTTCCCATAAATAATAGAAACATGAGTTAACGAAAAGTTAACACTAAAGTTCTATCATTCATGATGTGTTTAAATTAATGTGCTGTTTGTGACTACGTCTTGCATTTAATTCTTATGCAAGTATTTAAAAAATTATATACATTTTAATAATACCAAAGTAAACAAAATACTTTAAATGGAAATCACAATATGTAAATATTTGCTATTTATTAAATTATTTTTTCAAACTTGTTTCTGAAACAATATTTTTAAAGCATTGGCATTCAGGAGGTGTTCTTTTTTGGAAATATATTATACCCATTTTCCAATTTCTGAAATATTTTCAAAAAGTACTGTTTTTTAGTATTATTTTTTAATGTTTGATGAAGCAAATCATTGTTAATACAATATTGAATTTTATATATGTGTATTTATAAATGTATTTATGTGTATGTGTGTGTGAATATATATAAAAAAAATTTCCTTGCTTTTTGGCTAAATTAAAAATAAAGGTACTTCAGTCATCTGTTCTGAAAGACATGTATTGGTTTAAAAGATTTTCTTTTGTAATCTATTTGACCTTCAAGAAAAATTAAGCATTATGTAATGTTGCAAAAAGAAACTGTAAGGTGGTTTTTACAGTAATTATTATTTCTTCTAATAAGATGCTTATATATTGTTCAAAACTTTGATGCACCTGTATCTTATATTTTCAGGCCGCAGACACAGTGAATCAATAGTACCAGCTTTCCGCACAGATAGGGATATATCAGCAGCTTTTTCAAGATATCAGAACTTGTACAGAAATACTTCAAACACATTGAGTAGTATATACAACATGTTTATTTTGTACAGTAATGTGCACATTTTAAGATCTGTTGAGCCTAGTTTACGGCTCAGGCATGTTGATAAAAGCTGTTCAGATATTGTACTTTCAAAAAATCTAATTTATGATAAATGTATTCAAAGCAACGAACTAAATCTTGGTACTAGAAGTCAGCTGGCCAAAGTCATACTAGA
The DNA here is from genome assembly GCA_029891345.1 of Dryococelus australis. NCBI lineage: Eukaryota > Metazoa > Arthropoda > Insecta > Phasmatodea > Phasmatidae > Dryococelus > Dryococelus australis. The sequence continues at coordinate 52,289,276 of CM057009.1, read as the reverse complement.
TTATCAGCCTCAGAAATCATTGAAAACCACTGTCAAGTGATGTTATAGAAAGCATCTATGTCTATATAAGTTGGTTCTAGTGTGATTTTGATATATTTTTGTTAAATAGAGCCTGCTTTGACAGATACTATATATATTTTGTTTACATATTGTGCATAGAATTATTTACATTTTCAAAGCACTGTATGCACAAATTTTGTATTTAAAACTGCTACAATATTTAGATTTTATAATGTGTAATAATATTGCTGTTTTAATTAGGTAGGCTTTCAAGTCTGTATTTATATAAAGTCTGATTTTAGTTCTCTGCACCAGGTGTATGACAGCCTTGGCAAGAAGACAACCAACCCATCAGTGGCTCTTTGATGTTGCATACCTAATGTCAGTGTTCAGATTATGTTTGATTTGCTAACAAATTTTTATTAAATTTTGTACAAAATGTAGTGTTTCCTATTATATTAGCAAAATTGTTATAAAATAAGACAAATTTTGATTAATTGTAAATAAAATTATATTTTGTGTTTAACTAACTTCTTTTGTCTTGAAGATAAATTTTGTTGGTTGCATCAGAGCATGACTGTACAGCTTAATGTAAAATTATTTAAGTTGACATGGTACCTTGATTGCACCCTCTGAACTCTAACCCATTGGCTGCATCATGCAGGGTGCCGCAAATGAGCAGCAAAGGAGAATGTGAACGGAATACATGCAGCAGTACAGGACACCACTTTTGGAAGATATGCAGTGTGGCTGTTATTGTGAGCATCGTTTTTGGTCTAGAAATTGTGTGAAAATTAAGTGAATACCAGTATAGTACTAATAATTTTCTGTTAAATCTATTTTCATGCCTAAAGTCACAAACTATGATATAGCCTACATATAAGGACCTTCAGCAATTCGAGTACAGTAAATTCATTTGTGCATCAGATAATGGTGACGTGTCAAAATTTTAGATTTCACTTTTTAATTATTCTTTTTCTATAGTTAGAATGGTATTTTTAAATTGGTGTTTTTAATTTAGAAGCCATTCATTGACATTGTTTTATATATACACAGTGTAGATAAAATTTTGAATGAAAGAGTGAAAACGAACATTGCATATCCATGTCTCTGACATTCTCTGCAGTCTTGGAAAGAGAATAAAAAATGTGTAATTTTAAAATTTTACATTTTTTTTAGTATCAAAAATTGTAGTATTATTTATTGTAAATTTTGTTTATGCCCTTTTAATGTGTTCATTCATCTTCAGCTATAGAACGTGCTGGAAAATTTCACATATTTCAGCAACCAAACGCTTGCAAAAATGTTTATATATTGTTGCGCTGGAACTTCACTGCCTATAAATTCTTCAAACAACACACCACACCTACTTTTATCACCAGAAAATAAACACAGTACTGCCTCAAACATGTGCTTGTTCCCTAAAATGGCGAGCCAACACAAAGCCCAAAAACACTCAACTCGACAAAAAAGTGTACTCCAATTTCCATCACAACTGAAGTCTGAAATAAAGAAATTTAGTTATTTGGGGGGGGGGGGGTTACTTATAAAGTCAAAACAAAGCACCTTCTAAGCACTTGTACAAGAGACTCTACCGGGAACTTTTACCATAGGGTGGAGTCAAGGTTGGATGCATTTAAAAAATTAATTATTAGATTATTAAAAATATAAAGAAAAAGAATAAAATTTAACTTTACTACTAACCACTACTATCACTACTGCAGCTTCAGGATAGATGAGTGAGGGGATTCATTGATTGTCTATTTAAAACAATAAAAACCACTATGAAATTCTGTAACAAATCTTTATTCCCTACAAATGGGAATGTGTAACGGATACGGGTTCAAAAACTATCGTCAACACTTACGACATGCAAGTCACAGCTGTGTGTGACTTTGCGGCTTTAGCAAATAACACAGCAAAACAAAACATGACATTAAAAAAATTGTTTGAGATCTCTGCCACGGCGCTCTTTTGGTTCAGTTCCATTGTTGTGTGTCAATTCGTTCAAGCAAATGAAAGTTCCCTAACCAAAAAATAACCATTTCAGCAGCAATACAACTTACAACTTCTTTTTAAATATCTAAATCCACACAGAAATAAAGAATAAAGAGAAAAATTACATTATCTTCACTTGGACAAGTAAAATTCTCAAGTTCAAATGAAATGAAAAATGCTACAAAGTGATTCAGTGAGTTAAAAATAAAAGCAACAAATTAAAAAAAAGACTGTTAGCAAAAGAAACTATCAAAACTAAAGTTGTTCCAAAAATGTTAAACAGATTGCATGGTCAAGCTAAAAAAAAAAAAAAAAAAAAAATCTTCATTACTATGTCGAAGTCCTTCGTACCCTACTACGGCTATGCTATAGGGCCTAGCCCATACCTGTCAGCTTAATGGCACTGCTGCCTCCTCTCGTCCATCCATCCATACTCTTTGACTACCCAACGCTGACTGCCCTCACTATAGCTATTTTCCTGTTTTCAATAGAATAGGTAAAAGGCTGCAATGTTGCGGCAGCACCGTCACCAGTAGTAGTTATAATGACCACCCGACACCAGCCCTCTGTTGCTTTTTCTATGTAATGCTTGGCTTTCACTCCTACATCCTTCTATTCCACACCCCTTTATCCCCTCCCATGTTATATCACAAATTTTTTACTTGTGAGGTTTTATCTTTGCATTACTGTTCACTTCTCATCCGACATTCATCGCCGACAACAAGCTTCGGCATCATTGACAAGCATTATTCATCATGAGCTGTGATGTCATTTAATTTAATTGTGGCACAGCGCATTTGGCAGTAGGTTTCATTTGCCTTAAATGTAATGAGTTGATATTAGTGAAATATTTCTTAAATATTGTGGAGCACCGGCAAGAGGGATCACTGTGGTAAGTTGTGGAGGCAAAGCCTTATATTATTACGGGCATTTAGATCAGTGTGTGCTTGGCCTTTTTTCATAGTGCTAGTTTATGAGGGCTTGCAGCTTAAATTTTTTCTAAAACGTGTTTGGATATACGGTAGAAATGTCCTGTTTTGGTTTAGAATTGTATTTAACATATTGGGATTAATTCACGTAATATGTGAACTGGTGTTTGCTTACTGCCACCCCCATTTGGCTTGGCCCGTGCAGCTTTATTGTGCATCAGCCACTTGCTTTCACGACTTTCCCTAGTGTTGTGTTTTAATTGTGCATCTATATTAAATGTTCTTTTTACGGCTGCTGTGCCTCAATGGGCTGTGTTAATATTTCAGTTGCCACACAGCCGATTAGCCTTTACCAAAATTTTAGTATTTTTTTAACAGGTTTTTTAATTCCGAGAAGTGCTCTGACGGGCACTTCAATGCCACTTCTCGTGTGTAATTTTGAGTTGTCCATAATTTCAGGTAGCCTTTGTTATGAGTTGGTAACAGTTGTTTTGTGTTGGAATTTTGTTGTTTATACTTTGTAAGTTGGCAACATGTTTCTTCTTGTACAAATGTTATCGTGTCGTAATGGCAAATGGTGCGGTGTCTTGTTTTTGCAAAATAAACGAGTAAAGTAAACTGTGGTGTTATAATTTGTTCTCCCATAGCTGCAACGATCCTGATAATAACAACAGGTTATGGGTCCAGGATGCTGGATTATGTACTGACAGCTTTAGGATGAATAAGGTCGGTGTACGGGCATTCAATGTTAGTCTGAATTTTGACGAAGGAAGAAAGGGTATGCTTGGAAGATAGCGGCAGAGGCGACCGGGAGGTAGAAACACTGCAGAAGAACATAGTACAACTCTAAGAGGTGCGCAACAGCGTACCAGAGGTAGTTTCCAAGGTTACAGTGGTAGAAAGATTTCATGTGGCAAGCTTGGACATATTTCAGCAAACTGTGAAGAGCAAAAGTCCTATGAAGCATCAAAGAAGAGTGGAGATAAGAAGAATGCAGAAAGGAATGATAATGGTAAAGGTTGGCAGAACAAATTTAGGGGATGCATTGCAGATAGAGCATTATTTTGCAAAGTTGAACCGACAATGTGGGTGTTAGATTCTGGCTCATCAGACCACATGACTCCTTTGCGCTCAGTGTTTGTAATGTTTAAGGAACTAAGTGGAAACGTTAGACTTGGTAAAGGTGAAGTGGCTGTAAAGGGTATTGGTTCTGTACACATCAGAATGACAGATGAATGTGGTGGGTGGACTCTAGGGTTGAGTGATGTTCTATATGTACCTGACTTGGAATATAATCTATTATCTGTGAGATACCTTGCAGACAAGGGTATCAATACAGAATTTGATAGAAATTGTGCTATGGGTGTAGACACTGAAACGGAAGAAAAAGCAAGTGTCTTTTTCGCAAAGGAAAACTGGAATTTACTTACTTGAGACTGTTAAAAAAACTCGAATCAAGAAGTGTGGTGGCAGCAAAGGAGCAGCAGTGGAAGCAAGAAGTAATAGATGCAGTCGCACTACAAGCAGTCATCGTGTGGCACGAGAAGCTTAATCATCTACATGAGGCAGCACTTGTGAAAATTCCAGGGTTAACTGATCTTAGTTCAACTAAGGCAGGTGAAGGTATTAAGTGTGAGGTGTGCATCAAGGGTAAGATGATGAAGGTTCCTTTCCTGAGGAAAGGCAACAGGTGCACTATAAACCCGCTAGAATTGGTTCACCGTGATTTAATGGGCTAGCCTCGTCCATGTTCATTTGGAGGTGCAAGGTGTGTTTTAACCCTCATGGATGATTTTTCCAGGTTTGTTACAATTAAATTTTTGCACAGAAAGAGTGACACTTTGAGTGAGTTTATTTCATTCAAGGCTGAGGTGGAAAATGCTCAGGATGTAAAGATAGAGGCTTAGTTCTGATGGAGAGGGAGAATAGTGATTTTCAGAGGTTTTTGCAAGTGAATAGAACTGTGCACAGGATAATTGTGCCTATGTGCCCTCAATAAGACGGTGTAGCAGAAAGACAGAATAGGACATTGATGGAATGGCAAGGTGCATGTTGATACAATCTAATGTTCCCACATACTTGTGGGCAGAGGCTATAAACACTGCATGTTTCATACGTAATCTGTGTCCCAGTAAGGCTATTTGCAGACAAGATTCCATATGAAGTTAGGTCAGGTAAAGGGATTACTGAGGAAATTCTACAGAGGTTGAACGTATTTGGGTGTAGGGTTTGGATTAGAGTCGAGCCATCTAGCAAGTTTGACCCAAGGGCTGTTGAATGTGTGTTTGTAGGGTATGCAGATCACAGAATGGGTCTGGAATGCAAGTGAAAGGAAGGTTAAGATTTCACATCATGTAACATTTGAATAAAATGTATTTCCTTTCAAACAATTTGAGGTGAGTGACATAAAGGAACCAAATGCATAAATGTTGCAGCATTGCAGAGATATATATATATATATATAATATTTGGGAAGTGTTTCAATTGTCTATATTTCATGAAATATTTGAAAGGTCGTGGCAATGACAACTTGTTTGTATTTAAGATATTTTCGGTCTTCCAAATTTATTATTTTACTTTCCTCATTTCATCAGTAGTAACAGATGTCGTAGGACGATAGCACATCTTTTCCTTTTCATTGGGTTAGTAAACTAAAACCATCGCCACCGCAAGGCACGACATGGTGAAATGAGGAAAATAACACAGGTCACCTTTGGCTGATGTGACCGACTGTTTGAAAACATGTTTGCAATGAGGAAACTTTTGGCCAATATATAGGGAAGCACGACCTTTCTCGGATATCAGAACATTTCGTCACAGCACAATCGTTTGTCAGCTGCAGTCGGACAGCCTGCAACGAGTGATCACGTTACTCGCCACCAACCAGCACCGGTGACTTTAAACTTCTTTTATATTTTGGACATTTCATTTCAAATATCTATTAAATTTATTTTCCGTCGGTGCGAGGAGTCAATAGGGCGCCAGGAGAGAAAAGTATAGATTCTCTTTCATCTTCATAACTCTTGAAGTGAGAAGTTTTGATTTATGAAGACTGCCATTCTGTCTTTTTTTTTTTGTTTGTTCGTTCGTCAGCTGCGAGTGTCAATAATTTGTTTTGCCGAGATGACAATATATCTCCAGTAAACATTTAACTTCTTCTTTTATATATTGGCAATCCTGGTATCAACAAACTTTCATTATTATGTAGTCAAAGTCTCCAACTCACACTGAGCTAGTTCGTTGGTGTTTACTCAGAGAACTACAATGAGAGGACAGGACAGTAACCTGCTGCAAGTGGCATCATGACGATTTCACGGATAATGGACGGGCTGACTAGGAGAGGCGGGAGTGGGACAGCGGCAGTCAAAGCAGCTGGTGTGAACATTCGCAGGTGGTGCGGCTGGTGGGCGGCATGGCAGATGGCCACAGCAGCACATGGTTACGATGAGTTTGGGGTAAACCTGTAGTGTGGTGACTGATAGGGTCATTCTTCCCTGCTGGGCAGGAAGAATGTCCCTGGCTATGCTTTTCAGAAGGTTTAGGGTTAGAGAAAGTTTTTAAATAAATAGGGGTCAGTTCCTTGAAAATGATGTAGGACGTCGGCTGCGACGTGCGAGGCTGTCTTGAGAGACCTGGGCTGCAACTCTATAGGTAATTATGCTATATCCATCAGCACTGGCCGAGGGACCATCGGGATTAGGATTCTTATGTTGCTTAAGGTTTACATAATTAACTACTTGGGAAGGAACCTACATTTTTGCAGTAGTATTGTTTTTCAGCTCTCTTGTGAAAGAACAAAATGTCATGGGTATCAGTAGTGCCTGGTTTGTAGGTGACTCCGCAGGTTGTTAGGTTCGTGGGAGGTGGAGTGGTGTTGGTAATACAGCACTGACCGAAACCGAGGTTTAGGTTATGTTCCCTGATATTTTTCATTTGGCAGGTTCCTCCCTTAAAATGAATTGTTTTTGGAGTATTTTAAAGTCGTTTGACCCTTTTCTCTGGTTTCTAAATTAAAATCTTGTTTAAGTACCTTTAAAGCTTAGTTAATTATCCTGGCCAATCTATCTATAAAGTAGCTTTCGATTTTTTTTTTTTTTTGTGTGATTTTCTGTTAAGCTCTAGGGGGCAAATGGTTATGCAAATTTTTGATTTATTGATTCACTGATCCTACATAATTTTGGTTAAGATATCTTCAAATTGAGAATGGCTTCCTGTTAGCCTTTCAGCTACTTTGTTTATTCCTTGTAAGGGGACTGTCTACTCCTATTATCTTTGAAGTTAACTGTTTGTTTATACACTCTTCTCTGGGTGAGCTACACCAGTGAGAAGGACATCCTATTAGCCCTGCAGTAAATTCTTTTTAAACCGTTTTGTTTGTACCTTTTAATAGCTGGGATTTTATGTGTTTCACTGTTAATAATTATATTTATTTGTTTTGAATAAAAACCTATTATGTTTAAATATTATTTCTCTATTTGTAATTTGTTAATGATAACACCTTCCCCCCCCCCCCCCTCCCTCCTTTGGTTTTGTAGTTCTTGCACCAAACCAATAAAATTAGAAGCATAGTAGTTAGGCCTGGGTGCCTATTAATATGTAGCTTAATCTACTTTTGTCAGTATTTACCTTGATGCATTGTTAAGGTGTCAGACCCATGAAGCGATCGCGGAACCCTCTCGCTGCCTGAGCGAGTAACAAACCCCCCCCCCCCCCCCCCATCCGACCAAATTCCCTTAACCTCCCACCCCCTTTTTTTCTTTTCTGAACTCCTTGTTTCTTTTGTTTGAAATTAGCCTTTTTGTGATTTTTCTGATAAGTGGTTAGGGTGCAGGGTATCGTGCTGGCCCTGCTGAGTAAAAGTTACAGCACGTGTTGGAGGCTTTGCAGGTTAGATAGTAGTGTTGGCTCATCTTTCTATTTTTGTAAGTCTAAATTGTATCCTTCCCTCACCCTACCTCACCCCTTCATACCCACCCCATAACAATATGACCCTTGTGTATACATTGATGAATGTAAGGAACTTTTGGTAGCTTTGTATGTCAATGATATTAGTGCATGGGGAGGCAGAAACAAGATTGATTGGCTGAAGTGCCAAATGTCAAAAATTCTGAACATTTGAATGCCAATTGATGCCTCACAATTTCTCTCAATTAGGGTAACCAAACCAAACAGTGAAATTGTCACTTTGGACCAAAGTCACTATATAGGCAATGTATTAGAGCAGTTTAGTAATAACATTGGAAAGGGTCTATCAGCACCCCTAGAAGTGAATATATCTGGTGGCATTCCAGGGGAGCATGTAGATTTTGATGAAAAGGTTAATAGACGAGCAATTGGTTTTTTACTGTACATGTCAGGTGTTACCAGATCGGATATAGCATTTGTTGTAAGCAAACTCAGTCGTTAGTGTAGTAAACCAAGGTTGTGAGGTTGTGTGACTGGCGTGATGTTCAGCATGTCTTTAGATACTTAAAGACTAGCAATTTGAAATTGTGCTACTACAAGACTGACAGTCAAGTAAAGGTATTTTTTGATGCTGACTTCGCCAATGACAAGGTTGACCAATAGTCATGCAGTGGGTATGTCATTTTATTAGCAGGAGGGGCAGTATCATGGTATTCCAAGAAGCAAGGTGTTGTTGCACAATCAACTGTTGAAGCAGAGTTTGTGTCCATGGCATAGGTCACGAAGGAGATAGCATGGATGAAAGGTCTGTTGGGCGAGCTAGGTCAGACACGATTCATTGACACGCCATGTACTGTCCGATGTGGTAACGAAGGGGCTATCAGACAAACACTAAATCATGTAACATCTGAAAGGGTTAAACATGTTGATGTATAGTTTCACTATGTGAAAAAATGTGTAATGCAAAATTTGATTATGTTTCTACTATGTTTAACCTAGCAGGCGTGTTCACTAAGGCATTAAATGGTGATAAAACATGAGTGATGTCTCGTAAGATAGAGTTAAGTTATTTGTAATGATCGTACAACCAAATTCAACAAGAGGTGGTGTTATGAGTTGGTAACATTTGTTTTGTGTTGATATTTTTTTGTTTATACAGTAAAGTATGTAACATCTTTCTTCTTGTACAAAGTTGTTGTGTGTCGTAATGACGAATGGTGCAGTGTCTTGTGGTTGCAAAATATGCAAGAAATTAAACTATGGCATTATAATTTATTCTCCCGTAGCTGCAACAATCCTGATAATAACAACAGCCTTTAGGTTGTACATTGTTGGCTACAAAATAAAATTTCTTGGATTGAAAGTTTAAACAATTGTCAAGGAGTATTCTCACTCTGCAGTTAAAGGGCAAATTTTGCTTCTGGCAAATGCTCAATTCTGTCTCATTGTGCACCTATTGACGCACGTATTTTTTTAATGGTGAAATCAGCGTTTCTTGTCGAATGCATGTTAAAGTAAAATCAAGAACTGACTAATAACTTTATCCGGTGTTGCCAAGTTATCAGGACTCATGGTTCACTAAGCTAAATGGGCAATAATAAATTAAAACCTGTTTTCGCTTGCATAATTTTCTTGTGTATGCTGAATGCTTGTTAAATTTGGTTTGTTTCTCATGAACCTGTTTCACTTTGAATTTTGTCACAATAATTAAAAAGTGTATTGGGTGTGTCAAATGTGTTGGCTAACTGTTTATCACATTTGGTCTCGATTACGTCAATTTTGAAATCATTACGCAAAATCTGTATTTACAGTGCTTACAATACAAGTTTTTTATGCACCATTGTTTTTATGGTTCTTATTATAAAAGCCAAGTATTATATTAACGCATGCCAACATGCTGCGCAAAGCATTTGCACTCTCTACGGGCGACTTCACCCCATCTCGAGCAGGCGAGAGCTCGGGGCAAGTCATAAACAGTGGCAAAGTAATCTCACATACCAACCAAAGGAACTCCACGTATTGGACAGCCTCAGATGTAAAGATGATTAACTCACTTAATTATGAAATGTACGGCCCGCCCAGAACTCGGCATGTAAGCACCAACCCTGTGAATAAATAAAATATTTTTTATGAACCACTACCCTACATTTAGCTGTGGAAGAAGTTCCCGTGGCAACACGAGATAGCAGCACCTCTGCTGCCCTGTGACGTCACATTCCGCAAGCCTCAGGATGAGGTGTTTAAATTTGTCGTCGCCTCCACGCAGGGAGATAAGAAATGAACGGCGCTGCCGCAACCCCGATAAACCTACCCCTGCGCTGGAAGGTTACTCTACCCCGAACCCCCCGGAAGATAGCTGACTGGGTTTTTCACTATATAAGGAAAACCGAGAAGACACCCTGGGAGAGACGCCGGGCTCACCGGACGCGTAGGCCAGTGAGCACTTCCTGGTCTGCGGAAGATCTCTCTCCTCTCAGGCTGCAACACGACTTCAATCACTTCTGCAGACTGAGAAGACTGCACCATCCCTGCAGCTTGAAGAAGGCTCATCCACACCTGAACCAGCCGACCGCAAGGACGGCTCGACTTCAGAGGTAACCCAATGTCCTATACCCGGCAAAGCTTTACCCCAGTCAATTTGCGTGACTCTGTGATAGCAGGTTGTCGCGACGTAATTTACCCTTCTGGATAAACCCCATAATTCTGGAGATGATGTAAAAAGCATCTATTACGTAAATTTAAAATCCAGTTTTTTTATTATTATTTTTATCAGGTTCACCTTTGCCTGTTTACTTGTGTAACTCATTTTATGATTTGTTTAGCTAGTTTATAAATTAACTGTGACTTCCCCATTTTCCTAGTAACGAAATAAATCTTAATATAAATATGAATTGTTTCGCACACTGTCATTTTAACTTTAGTTCCTGGATCAATACTTTTTTTTTTTTTTTTTTAACTAGTAAATCTTGCAACAGGTGCAATAATAGAAAAACCCCGCTGAGGAACAGTTGTGAAGTGTGCTGAACTCCACAGGAGACAGAACTTGCAGAAAGCTTAAAGTCTGCGTAAGACAAGCCGCAGCTCCTGGGATTCCGGTTCCCTCTCGCCTACCCTCGGTGGCATCCTAATACCGGACTGTCATCTGCGAAAAGGTGAGAAGACAGGTTCAGTGCACAGCAAGAAGGTTGTGCTCGGCGCAGAGAATGCCAAGCTTTGCAAAGTTCATTAAGTACCCTGGTCGATGTTGAAGTCACCAGCGAGGTCCCCCACTCCCCTCTGCGGAACCCAAGTTAGTGCCTAGGCTAATATCACGATTCGTCCCCTTGATCATTAGTCGCCTTTAAATGCTTATTTAGGTGCTTGTTGGCTGGAATATGATCCAGACCTGAAACATCCTATCCGACAGGAGACTCTATCACTGACCACAAGCGTGAACCCGTCCAAGGTAGACCTGCTGAAGAACGAGCAGAACTCGTTTTTGATCAAGTTGGCTTCAGGGAAGACGATACGGGTTCAACTCCCACCGAAGGTAGTCCACAAGCCCCGCGTAGTTTCTCCCCCTACAAACTACATTCGTGCACATCGGCCTATGCGGCCATTGTGAATAACCCCAATCACTCCAGCCAGATCGTCCATCCCCACCAACATGATCATTTAATTTCCCCCACAAATCTCATACACCCTGGGACAACTGGTGTTCTGCCTCTTGGCAATCTTAGTAGTGAGGAAGAGTGAACGCCCTGGACGGGAAACAATCTCGTTCTGCCTCACTTGGGGGTTTAATTCCCCTCTTTTTCGACGGTATCCTCCCACTAAGTGGCCTCCCACAGAATCTGCCACGACACACTGGGCCAGTATAATCTCTAATACGCCGCTGTAGGATCACTTGAGGAACTCGGGAGGGTAATCAGCACCTTAACCACTATCTCTCGACGTAGTAGTGCACGTCAATATTAACCTTTATTGGAACAGCTGATGTTCTGCATGTGTAGTTTAGTTAAAATATCCATTGTTGTAAATGTATGGTTAAATGGTTCTAGTCATGTTGTGATAAAGTCAACTATACTAATGAAAATATGTCAATGAATTATGCTATTTGCAAAAGGCTCCTACCATGTTTTTTTAATGATATTGCTTCCTGTGGCATATATATATATATATATATATATATATATATTAATTGAGAACACAATGTACCTGATGAAATGTTGTAATAGTTGTAGTGTTGCAATATATTATAATGTATATATTTGGGAATTATTTTAATTTGCAATGTTACTGTGTAAATGGGAGTAATTCATTTAATATTTTTTAACAGTCTTGGCAATAATAATTTGTTTGTATTTTGTACATGTTCGTTTTTCCAAATTAATTATTTTATTCGAGTCATTGCATTAGTAATATAAACATCACAGGATAACAGGGCAACTTTTTCAAGGGTTTAGTAATAGAGTCACATCCGCATGTTGCACCATTTGATGAAACTCATGGCGTATTTCAATTACTGCTCTGGACTGCACTCGGTGCACACTGGCTGAGTTCCGCATGTTCCAATTACCGGAACTCGCTCTGAGAGCAGTCTGATTTTCATATTCCAATTGCGAGTTGCACTGAACGTGTGCGCACCGAGAGTGATTTTGTCTGCACCAAGTCTGGAGTCAGTTCTACTTTTAAGGCAAATTGGTGGCAACCTGTGATTATGAAAACAACACAAAAATTGTTGTGGTGTTGGGAATTCTACAATATCTGACATTTTGCCAGTTGAATGATATATAATAATTAATATGGAACAAATTTATCACGCCCCTAGAATAAAACTGTCGTAACTCCCAAAAATTGAGTTTTGAGGTAAGTCCACATCCAGAATGACCATTTCATAAGCTATTGAACAGTAAAATTGTAATATCTCTATGAAAATATTACAGCAGGCTATGCATAGAACTACAGTTTTGACATTTATGAATTCATATAGGTTGTAAACACAAAGACTGTTGTATCTATAATACCACAGTTTTCCTGTCAGTGCATGGGCGATGAATTATATGTAAAACTGTGGTCATTTTAGGTACCACAGTTTTGCTGTTAGAAATAAAGTAATTTCAATGGTTGGTACTGTGACACAGCGGTTTTGTGCCATTGTCAACATAGAAGTGTTAACTGTTGTGCGATCAACTTGAATGAAATGTGTTCATACCAATTACAAGTATGTTCTGTAACCATTGTAATTGTGTCTTCCCAAGCAGAAGGAAGCTGCTAACTCACATTAGTTCTGGTAAAGGTTGTGTTAACACCCGGAATGAAAAACAAGAACTAATTAATAGTTCAGTTTTAACCTCACAACAGAGACCAACTAACGAAAAGGACATCTTAGAATCTCAAACCACATCACATACTAATATCAATGGTGATATATCTTCTCTTGATAATGAATCTGAGGTAAGAATAATTCATATTATACATAAAATACAATGTAGGCCGTATCAGTCATTAATTATATTACACTGCCATAGCCTTAGATTAAATTATTGAATAGTGTTGCCAACCAAAGAGAAAGTAACGGAAAATTATAAAGCTTTTGTTCATTATGCTTTCAGGTTTTGGAAAATAACAATGATAATTCAACATTACAGGTTATGTTTGAAGTAAACAACAATTGTATGGAATATTCAGTACAATGTGCATCAAATATGATAACTGAAAACAACTCAAATGTGAACTCAACCACTTCTACTAATTTAAATGAGGTAAGAATCAGTTCTTTACAGTGTCTGTGTGCAGAATATACTACTGACAACAAATTTGTTTATTTTATTATCTTGCAGAGTTATTTGACTTCGTGAATAAAATAGTAGTTGAAGTTACTCATTTCGAACTACACGCTTGCCTACCATATCATAAAACTGCCTGAAACAACAAATGAATACTTTCAAATGCCATTAAATGGCAAACAAAACCGCTTTTGTTGTACGTTTTAGAGACTTATAAAATAATTATAATGGATGCTGGTATTGATTCAGAAATTTGAAGTCAATGTCATTACTTGTACTACTTTTGATAACATAAACCGGAGTGATGATTCTAATGCAGACCCAAGCTGGGCTTCTAAAGAGGTACACAGCAGTTCGCCTGTGTGCAGTAAAGATAGTTCATCTACCGAAGAACATACAAGTTGGCTCAAAAAATATATTTAATCCCAATAAGAACAGTATAAATAGGTCATGATGAAATATAGGGAATATTTTAATATTATAATACAATTATGTTTTTTGTTCCAAGGCAAAATGAAAATGGAACACGAAAAAGACAGAGCAATGAAAATTACTGGTTGACAAATATCCGGAAGAAAAAAGGAACAAAGGTGAAGGATATATATCTACAAAAGGTAAGAACATTCCTGCACACAAATGAAGCCACCATGCAAGGAAACATGCCATCTGCAGTGTCTCACAAAATATGCCCAAGATCAGAGGTTAGAAATGCATAATAGTTTCTGGACATCAGGTGACATAACTAAGCAGCATGCATTTATGGTCAACAGCATGACAAAAATAGAACCCACTCAGAAAAGTATGCGTAAATGTGCAAACAATTTTGCATATTACTTAACTGTCAATGACAGAAAAATAAGTGTTTGCAAAACATTCTTCTTGAATACTTTAGTAGTAAGCGAGAGTTATGCTTATACAGCATGGGATAAGTTGGATGAACAAGGCATTTTAGGCCCAGACAATTGTGGCAAGCACAGTAATCGCAGAAAAACAGATGAGGTTATATTAGAAGGGATTCGCAGTCACATAATATCCTTCCTCGTAATAGAAAGCTGCTGCTTACTTACTCAAACACAAAGACTTTATTTAGATGGGAGCCTATCGATTTCTCAACTGTACCGGCTGTAGGCCTATAAAGAAAAATGTAGCACAGCATATGAGGTATGTCCAAGGAACACACTTGCGCACAAGTCTTCAATAGTGAATATAATTTAGGATTTTTTACACCTATAAAGGACCAGTGTGTATTTTGCAAGCAATATAATAATGCTAGTCATGAGGAAAAGTTGCATCTGAAAGGTACATATCAGAACCACATTAAAAACACAAACAAATATCAAGGGAAATGAAAAGGGCTGATGTGGAAATTGCACTCAAAAACAGCCAAATAAGAGTATTTGACTTTGACTTGCAGTCAATACTTTAGACACCATGCAGCTATTTATCAGTATTTTATTATAATATAAGAGGAGGCTAAACATTTATAATTTTACAATATTTGTCAATGCATCAAAAAATGGTTATTGTTACCTTTGGAATGAGGCATCTGGAAACAAAGTAGCAATAAAAATTGTATAATGTGTATATGAGTACATAAAGTGTGCCAACTGTAAAGATTTTATATTTTACAGCGATAATTGTTGTGCTCAAAATAAAAAGAAATTCTTAGCTATAATGTATCTGGTTGCGACCCAGACATTCCAGAAGGTAGAGTCCATCACACACAAATATTTTGCTGTAGGACACATGCAGAATGCTGGGGATTCTATGCATTCTTGTATCAAAAAACAAAAAAGAGAGCTTTGAAAAGCGGCCCTGTTTACGTACCTTTGCAGTGGACTGGAATTGTGCAGTGTTTCAAAGAGACAGGAACACACTATCATGTGCGAGAAATTAACTTTACCGAATTCCATGACTTCAAGACATTATCTGCTGAAATGGGAAGCAATTTCACTGTAGATACAAATGGAGATGTTGTGACATGGAATGATATTCATGTGTTGCAAGTCAAAAAGGATCACAAATACATTTTATTTTACAAGACAGATTTTGAAAGTCATGATTTCAAAACCATCAATCTTAGGCGACGGCGAAGAAGTCGCCCCTTGTCAGAGGATTTCTCACTCACTCCTGCCTACATTACAAGGTCATGCATCTCTTCTGTAAAGAAGAAGGATCTTTTATCATTATGTTGTGATGGAATAATTTCAAGTGTATATCACGAGTTTTACCAATATCTGCCAACTGTTCAGGCGAAAAGAAGCAACATTCCCAATGAGAACACTTTTGAATGTGAAAGAGAGTAGTTAGTGTTTACTTTTGATGATGAAACTATTCAATTATACTAGCATCACTGAAATAATGTGTTGCATTATTGAATACAGTTGTACTTTAAGTGTATTTTCAGAACATTTAGGATTAGTAAATATTTAGTTTTAAAAAATTTCAGTCATCCTGTTAATAATGAATCTTATGACGTATTTAGGTTGTATGACAATAGAGTGAATAAAATGTGTGTTACTTTTATTATAGTTTCTGTTGTGCATCAAATGCTTTGTTTTGATTACTAAATGTGCTACAATGTATTTCAGGGCAGCTTTTTACCATGTTAATATTTTGTAACACTAGTATTGTGTTGATTAATAGACTATTTTTAATACAAATATAGTACACTATTCCTTACAATTCACTATTTGACAACAATTAAACTGTCGTAAGTACAATAAACACATTATATGTGCCTTGTTTTCATCCTTCTATGTGCTACTATGTGTTTGTGACAGCGGTTTACTTTAACAGTTAGTAATGTTCATTGTAGTCCTTATTACACACAAGAGATATTAAAACCTTATTTTTCATCACAGTTTGAAATCTTTAAACTCTAATTTGCTCAGAACATTGATTGCGTAGTTACCACAGTCTTATTCTGGGGGTGCAGTTATGCTCTTGGTATATTGACGATATCGTTTGTAATTACAGGGCTATGAGGTTGATTTCACCCAGTGACTCGTGCATACATTTGCCGATGAGTTAATGAAGTGAAATTGGAGAAAATGATGTGTACAGAATTTCATAAATTTAAATCCTTTAATCAACATTGTATTTCAAGCATTTTCTCCAAGAGATGATATGTGGTCGCAAATATTTTGCATTGTTATGGTGGCATGTTTCAATTTCCAATGCATAAATAATGTACACGTGGCAATCACATGACACATGCATTTTTTCAGTTTTCAGAGCGCAGTGAGTGCACACCCAGTGCACACCCAGAGCATTCAATTGGAATATGCCATTAGTGTACTGATGTCGCAGTAGGCCGATGTGACAGCCCGCTCATGCATTGTAATACTTTGGTTTCGAGGCCCATGTCCGTGTTCATAGGATATTGTTAGACATTAGCGCACTTTGCGAAGTCACAATTGGACCAGGTTTATTTGATGAAATATTTCAGGCAGCATAAATAGGGTTAGCATGACTTTCTCATGGTCACAAGTATCACACTTTCTTCGTCGTTGTGGTGCATTTAACAGTTGTCAGCCTAATAACTTTCGGCGAGTACCATTTCACTCGCATCGACAAGCGCCTGCGACTTAAACCTTCTGTTTTCATTTCGGACATTTTTCTGATCTACTAAATTTATTTTCCATCGGTGCGAGGAGTCGTTAGGGTGCCAGGAGAGAAGTGTATTAATTCTCTCCTGTCTTCTTCATTATCAAGTATCGAAGTGAGAAGTTTTGTTTTGTGAAGACTGCCATTCTGTCTCTTGAACTTATTCTTTTGACTACTGCAATTGTCAATTGTTTTGTTTACCGATGTTTTGAAGAGATAGCAATAACTTTTCTAGTAAACAGTATATAATATTTTATTTACTTTCTGGTTTTAATCAACGATCTTTACAACCTTTTAATAAATCAAGAGTCTCAAACTTTAACTGAGCTAGTCAGAGCTAGTGTTTACTGCGAACTGCTACGAGTATTCGTACAGCAGAACCACTGCATAGTGTCACCATGTTTGAGTGTTAAAAAATAAACAATTTTGAGTGTATCTTTTGTATTATTTGTGCCTTCTAAAAAAAAAAAATCAATCTATACTTATCCACTACATATCGAAGGTCACCTCTTATGGCTCCTACAAACACACCCTCTCGCAGTCTCTCAATAACAACTCTTTCACCACTCCTACTTACATGCTTCTCCACGTTCTTCATGCCTCACACCACCTCGCCAGCCAATCACAGAGCACCATCTTTCCAGCCACCTTTATTGATCACTGCACAAACACCGCTAACCTCCTCTGTTCCCCTCTGGTCACCCAGACTTCTCTGTTTGCTACAGTACAACACTCGTGCCTCATCCCTCTACACCCAACAAACCCACAGATTTGAAAGCAGGACGCGAACACATTTTTTTTCACAGCTTAACTGGATGAAGGAAATCAATCAGCAAATTCAACATGGTCTAAATTGGGGGGGGGGGGTGATAGAACAGGAAATGCACACTCTGAGTGAGGTTCAGGAATTTGGACAGAAGTTTTGGGAGAAGAACAAAAAAATTACAAACGTGAAAACAGCAAAAACTGTGCAACGAAACAGCGACTTACATTTCGCTCTGACAAAACTGACCTTCTCTTAGAATCCTGTTTCCCGAGCACAGACAAGAAATACATACAGATGTAACATGCCACCAAACATATGAATTTCACCTTGCTTGAAAAACTTAGCCAAAAACCTGGAAAAAAAATAGAGAGAGAGAGAGAGAATTCAACCTATCCAACATACGTCTTCACAGACGAAAATGGAGTACCTACTGCCATTAAAGTCTAGCCTTAACAAAAATTAATTAGATCCAAACAAAAAAAATAATACTATATTTTTCCATTATTTTCACTTTGTAGCATTTTTTGGCACATACTGATTCGTGGGCCTCGCAAAATAATTCCTTTTTTTTATTTTAAACAATCTTATGTCTTTCTTTTTCTAAATTGTTCTTAACAATGTTGGTGAAATGCACAGGCGTTACAAAACAAGGTATTTCGTCCTGAGATCACAATGGGCAAAGATCTCCCTATCATTCACAAAAAGCTAATTTATAATTTTTTTCTCTTTAATGAAACAAATTTGAACATCTATGTATTAAAATTTTTTTTTTTTCATCCTTTCCCAGTTTTTTTTCTGGAAGCATCCATTTCATTGCATACACATGGTCAGTCTCTCAAAAATAAATACTAGAATGAATGAACCCAGTTGGTAACTTGCTGAGCCCGCCGTCTGGATGAATCATGTATTCCAGGCAATTCTGTTTCTGTTTTTCAATCATATCTGCTGAGCAAACAACTCTTGTAGGGTCTCCAGGATGGCACACACCATGGTGAGCTGCAGCACCACGAGACACTCATGCTGGGTTCCACACAGATGTAACAAATTTAGCAAAGTATCAAACATCACAGAAATAACAAAATCAGATATCCCTTCTTATAATGGGGGATTTACAATGATCACACTAAACTCTTCAGTAGAGAAATCCTACTTTAATGTCAAGACATACACACTCAAAAAGAAAATTGACAAATATCTTCAACATCTCGGGGAGAAGTAGATTGCCTAGTATCTTAGCAAACACAAGAAAACAGAAATCTCATTATTCCATCCCAAATTACTGACACCGGCTAACAGCCAGCGGCGCTAGAGCCTATGATGGCGCTTTCGTGTCACGTGTGCCGCACGTGCACGAAGAGGCCGATAATTTTGAACTTTCCTATAAATGTTAATTTCAGGGTAAAATGTGTTATATTGTCTTTACAGTGTTTAATATGTCTTAAAATGTCTTAAAAGTGCTTGTACTAATTTTAAATGTTTGATTATGAATATTCAAAGTGCCTGCGGGCTGAGATTAAGAACACTTAATATTCTGGTATGAACGCCATCACAAAGAGACATTAAAATAATATTGAAATTTGTAACAAAATTATAGAAATGTGAAACAATATCTAATTTAATTTGTGCCATTTTATTTTTAATATTAAATATTTCATTGGGTGTGAATAGCACTTCTGCTTATGTGAACCCCGTAGGTGGCCATGATAGGTCCATGCGATGCTTGTTTCTGGAAAGTCTGTCAAGGAGAGCTGGCGAGGTAAGACACTGTCACGTACACACTACAACTTTTGTTCACTGATATAGGTTTCCTTAGTCAATGTAGTTTACCGGTTAATCTTTGCTTGCGTACGTTTTTGCCAGACAATTTCCCCAGCATTTGGCTTCTGCTTTACTAATTCTTACGCCCTTGTGGCATTTTTAACTTAATAGAGGAGTAGGAAGGGAAAGATGTCGGAGAGGTCACGCAACCCACGCATTTTGATTCAGATGCCATCTGCCTATTTTTATGGCATTTCTGTGTAACTTCTGCATAATTGCTACATGCAATTTTAATAGCTTTATTTTTATGCATGTGTTTAAATGTAATTTTAGTGTTTGAATATTTCACAGCATCATCACGTATAACCACGTCTTTGTATACGCCATCATTGCGTTTTAAGAACTTGTTTGTATAACATTGTATGTGCAATCATTTATTTCAGGGTTCTATATCAGTTTTATTCAGGGTTCAATGTATTTTTCACTTAAATTTATGCTTTTGTACTTGACCGTGCGATCACAGTAATGTTTGATTTCACCACCATTATGCATGTTACAAGCCTGTAATGACTCTAATCTTAAAGAGAATCACTTGCTCAACATGAATAATATTTTTCTGAATTTAGTTTGCAGTTTCCACGCAGATATATTGCAATTTCACCTGCACCACGTGGTCCACTACAAACTTCATCTAGCGGTATCTGCGCCACCTAATCTTGTTTTCACACGTATGTGTTTATTGTGAATATTCATCTCGTGTCCCATCTTATTTCATATATCATTCAAGGATCTATGTAATTGTGTAATTAGTGTATGGTGCAATTATTCCTGTTCTAGCCGGCTCTGTGTGTAGGCCATCACCACACTAACCATGTGCTGTAGGGCGAGCACAGACGATTTTGCATTAGTGATGCCGAGTAATCACGCGGGCTAATGTGTATTTAGGGTTTTCATTTGTAATTCACCGTGTCCTGTCTTCAGGGAAAAATCGTCAGTCCAGCCTAGTGACTGCATAGTCACAGTGTATGACACTATGCATTTCATTATCATCTTCTGTGAGAAGCACCATCCATGACTAGTAAAGACAAAGTTCTGACACTTGAAGTCTCTGCTCAAAAACACTGAACCAAAAATCCTACATTTGGGATCCCAGCTTACACTGTCCCTTCATATGCGAGAAGTTTTGCTAAAAGGTCCATCAGCGAAGCACATCCAGTTGTGTAGCAGTCCATAGGTACCAAATGATCCCAGTTCGTCCACACTACTGAAGCAGTAGTTCCTGGAAGCTGGGGCTCAACCATAGTGTTGTGATGTCCATCAGCATTGGACTCACTCCACCAGTACCTATCAATGGCTTCCCAGTGACAAAGTAGCAGAAAGTCTTCTCCAAACATCCCAGTCAAGCAGCCTTCCTAGACTATGTCCCAGGTGGTCACGTAAGTTGTCTCTTTGAAAATGGCAGAGAGGAGTGCAAGCAACACTATTAATACATCTTAACCAAAGGAAATCCTTGGGATGTCGATTTAGAGTACAAGCTCCACATAGCACACACACCATCTGTCCTGCGACCACTCTAACTGAGCCTTGTACACTGTCCTCAACAACTGGTCGACCAATGGTGTCCATCAGATAAACACTCAAATCTTCTTCCTGTATGGCTTTCAATTGACGAGTGGAGTAGGAAATGAGGCCTGATTGTTCTTACCCATGCTAAAACCTAGCATTCCATTATCCTTTTAAACAAGAAAAAAATTTAAGTTCCCCAAAAGAAAAACAAAGAAGCACTTATCAAATACAACACAATCAGATTAACTATCCTATCACTGATCACGGATAATGGTACTTCTAAGTCTCCCTTTTACTTGAGGCTCATATTTTTTTTAACTTCTACATTACGTTCCTCTTTTTAGACGAACAACAGTTGTAACTCATCTACCCTCCACTTCGGTAAGGCCAAAACATAATTATTGTTATACTGCCCGTATAGGGTATGGTCTAGCATAGGGTGGCTTCCAAGAGCTTCCTACAATTTTCTTCTTACAGGCCAGTGTAGTGATCTCCAAGGAACCTCTACATTTTGTCTCTTTTGAGGCTTTCCGGCAAGATCAAAATAATTATAAAAACTCTGGACTTTGCCACTAAATTATGGTCAAGCTTTTTGATAGCGGCAATACTTAAAACAACAGAAACATTAGTTCAAGCAGATCTGAGATTTCACGCTAGTGTATCTCATTGATGTGGTTGTGTAGTCAGAAACGTGGGAGGAACACCTACACCATCTGTCTATTGTTTTAGAGTGCCTTGCCATAAATACCACCTTGGTTAGGCAATTATAGATTTTATATGCCATATTGTTTACAAGTCTGGAAATTAGCCTACACCAGAGTAGTTAAGCATTATTGGCAAGCATGCACTGGCATGTACACTAATACAACTGCGCAAATTTTTCATCCTGATAAACAGGCTGCGTAAGTATATTAAGGATTTTGCCACAATAACTGCGCTGTTAAAGGACTTGCTGTCACAGTAGAAGAGGTTCTTGTGTGGGGAATTAAGCAAACGAGGTGTTCCAGGCCATTAAAGCGAGTGTTAAAGCATGCCCCACCTTAGCCAGGTACGATCCCACACACCACTTATACCTGCAGTCAGATGCGAACCAGGAATGCTTAGGTGCAGTGCTGTACCAGTGCATGGAGGCAGGAGAGAAACAGTAATTGATTTTTCCAGAGCCCAGTTAGGGCCAAGCGAGCTGCATTATGATATCAATGAGCATGGCCACGGTCTGGGCAGTTAAGCGATACAGGGTCTATCTGGAATATCAGTGCTTTACACTCTCTAACGATAATTGGTGCCTGGTGTGGCTTCACAATATGTGTGAAGCATGCAGTAAACTGACCCAGTGGGCACTTATGCTCCAAGCATATGACTATGTGGTGGAACATGTGCTAAGTAAAGAGAACAAGCATCAGATGAGAGTATGATTGTGTACAATGCCACAGAGTGGGGAGAAAATCTTTCCGCTAGATGGCCAGAAACTGTTTCGGGAAGCCCAGCTAAATCAGGTAATTGTTGTGGAAAATGATGAGCTAATTTCTGACCTGTGCAAGGAAGTAATCACTGTGCAAGAAACATGTTCATTTTCGCAAAAGCAGAAAAAAATGGGCGACGGAAAACTTGGAACAGTGACGTGTTGTAGATGGATGGCTAGAGACATGTACACTCAACAATAAAAATAAGTGGTGCTTGTTTGTACTGGAAGAGTGCAGGAAAATTATATTTGTTTATGTGCATGCAAGCAATGCAGTGTGACACCCAGGGGCTGAACAGCCAATGCGCAATATACAATACCACTCTTTCTGGCCCGGCCTGACACAATGCACGCAAAAATGAGTACATCAGTGCAAGGAATGTAACCAGTTTAAGGCCCACAGGGCAGACTGCGAACAACAATGGCCACGGGCACCGCAGCGCCCATACGAGACCTTCAGCCTAGACCTGATGGGGCCTCACCTGAAAACAACATATGGCAAAACATTCATTTTAGTAATTACAGACAATTACTCAAGATAGGTCGAAGCTTACTTGAGAAGTAGTGAACGAGCTGACAAAATGGCAAAGGTGATGGAAAGTGAGTTTTTCATGCGATGGGGATTCCCACAGGACTTGCTCACGGATAACGGCCCACAATTCACGGGCAGAAAATGGAAAGATCTATGCACCTGGTGGGGAGTACGGCACTTAAAGACTGCGGTGTACCACCTGTGTACGAACAGATGGAGCATCGCAACTAGGAGCTGAAGACGCCGCTGCTACTCCGTGTGGGCGAGCAACACGTGACCTGGGCACAACACCTACCAGCCGCACCTTTCACTCTCCGCCGGCATGTGAACACTGCCACAGGGAAGTCACCAGCAGATGTTCTGCTTGGCCAGAATCTTAGCCTGCCCAGTGAAAATCTTTGCCCCACCATCCAGAATAGCATTGTAACAAAGATCAAAGGTTCACGGGAGGAGAGGCGTTGATGCCTCCGACAAGAACTGTGGCATCGCCAGGAGCAGTATGCTGCGAAGTGGGTGAAGAATACGAGACTCCCGCCAGCACTGACGAATGGGCGGGAGGTCTACGTGCATGCACATCCACAGTCGGTCACCCGACACAATGTCTGCATGGGGCTGGTGCCAAAGTGGAGAGGACCGCACAAGGTGGTAAAGAGCATCGGACCCACAAACAGACATGGTCCGAGTAGGGAAGAAATAGGTATGGACCCACCGTGACGATACCCGGTTATCGCCAGGAGATGTCCCCGACGACCCCCGACCGCGATCCAGCTGCCGAGCTCGGAACTGCCGGTACAGCAAAAGGAGGTGGGCCCGCACTTCCAGCAAGAGGGCACCATCTGGGGACTTGGGTACTTCGATGCAGATCACCACCGTGTTCATCAGGGGTCAAAGTGATGGACAACCCGACGTGAACAGCGACTACATTCCGGATAAGGATGTTGGTTCACAGCATGCAAGTGAGTAAGAAGCAGAACAGCAGGAGTTGGAGGTTGCTGGCCAAGTGACCCACGACGGGGAAGCCCCTGCTGAGGTATTCAGGCCAACCACCAGAGACGAAGGTGTGTCAGCACCTCGGATGGAGGGGTCAGCAGCGGGTGGAGGAAGCCTGATGTCGCCCGGCGCTTCACCACCAGAAGGGGCACGTCAGAAGGCGGCTACCACAGAGGTCAATGGCGCGGAGTTGGAGAGCTCCGCCATTTGAGCACCAGTACTGCAGCTAGCGCCAGCACCTCTGGACGAGCAGCTACCAGCGGACGCCATGATGCCCAGCATCCCGACGCCAGCAGCAGCCTGTGCAGGGATGAAGGAGAAACGTGTGACTCAGGCAGCTGAGGGGACCTATGCCGGAGATCACCCCCCCCCCCCTCTTTGTGGTCATCGATCTGGGTTGATCTAGATGGCGGCATGGCTACAGTAACCAGTGGAGGAGTTCTAGCTTTAGCAGTGATGGAAGTGGTGAGGACAGCGAATCGGCCGGCTCGCTGTGCCTACACCGAACGGGGAGGCAGATCAGGCCGTCATCGGCATGTGGACCATGTGATGACTCCCCAGCGCCCCGACACCCCAGAAGACGCAGAGAACTACAGCAGCAGCCGCAGTCTACGAGTCATGTGGGGCAGCAGAAGAGTCTGTACATGCTGTGTACGTGACGACAGCAGCAACCCACGTGTTACTGATGTGCGTGATGCAATGGCTACAAGCGATCTCCAAAAGAGGTGGAGGAATTTGACGCTGACCATGGCTTCCCCCTAGACCACTTGCCTGCTGAAGCAAGGGACCTGCACCAACAGGATGCGTAGCGGGGGCAACTTAGTGAAAGAGTGCTAGTGTGTGGTCAACCGGCCAGCTGCTCCGCATAGCGGAGTAATATTTAATGAGTGCCAAGGGTAATTGAAAGGTGAAATGTGTAATTAATGGCTCACACAATACTCAGATATATTGCGAGACTGGCAGAGATGTACGTATAAGAGATATTCTAAGGTGTAATTACCTTCACCAGTGTTTTCTGTGATTTCATGTTTGTTTACATCTCGCGTGTTACATCCCCATTTCATTCATCAATCTGTGTAAGTGTTTATAATGTATTTTTCAGTGTTCTTTAATTTATTGTGTGCCTCCTACACCTGTGCTTGACCCCAAGTACATTTAACATTACTTTTATGTAAGAAAGTAGTGCCGTGTGACGCGCAGGCCCACCACTGCCGGTCCTTGCATCCTTGCGTCAAACTAGTCAATATTCAGCAGCTGGAGGGTTGAGTCGGGTCCCGCGTGGTGCATTCACAGGTGATATATAACTTATGTTACCAATCATATTTAACTAGCAATAGACGCTAATTTACCCGAACCTCTTTACGTTCAGCCGCCCGGGACAACACCCCTCCACTACCAGTTGGTTTGCAACACCACCAGAAGCTTAGTTGTTCAATTAACCATTGTGTAGCTCACGTGGCATTTTAGCAGTTTAACCATCGCCGACAGGTCTGAGTTCGGTGCCAATGTTAAGTTGTTCCCGAAAGGAGCGTTTAAAGTTATGGACGAATAAATACAGCCACTCAGTGTGTGCGTGTTTAATTCTGACTATGCCTCAGGGCACATTTCCCACCATTTCTCAAATGTGTATTCTATGTGTTTTATTCATGAGTGTTTTGTACTGTATTATTTCCATGTATTTATTTAATGTAGCTTGTGGTCCACACTGAGAGTCCACGAAGTTCTATATTCAGGTTTTATTAATCATTCTTCAAGGAGCCAGGAAAGGAAGGCATTGTTCGTCGGCGACCCGACCTAGAGCATCAGCAAACAGGGGCGGATCCAGATTTTGGTTTTGGAAGGGGCCGAGAGCAAATTTTTTTGCTGATGCCCCAAGCTAGAAGTGGGCGGTAGGGGGAGCTCTCCCCCAGGAAAACTTTCATTTTAAGGTGCAAAATGGTGCTATTTAAGCAGTTTTTGAACCTAAATATTTAATATACAGCTGGCAAAAATTGTAGTATTTTTTAAGATATAATTTGTTTCAGTGAACAATTTTACAAAGAAGTTTCACTACACAGCGTCTAATTTACTTAAAAACTACAAGTTTACAATGCTAGCTATTGCCATTTGGGTAGGTAGGGTGGTAGGGTATATGATGACTAAATACAATGTAAAAAATTGACACTTTTATAATACAACTGAATAATTAATATTGTTTTCATCAAAGGAAATATTCCCCTGCCAATACATTAATATTCTTCCTATTCCTAACTCAGAAAGTAAATAAAGGCTAATAACTGACGTAATCAAGTATACACTCCTCGCAGCTATCACTGACTAGGAACAAAACAAGCACATCTTGAAGATAAAAAATTACAATTTATTGCTTATATTTTGTGCTTCAAAGGAAGTTTAACAAAAGTTTTTTTTTTTTTTTGCTTCCTAGCAAAGATGTCAAGGACCTCTTCAAGCTTCATTGCGGACGCGATGCTTTGGTGTGTATGCAGCAAACCAGACCATTTAGCCGATATTCTGTAATTGTGCTAAATAGATAGATTTTCAGGCGACGCAATGTCGAAAAGGAGTGCTCCACTGTGTTCGTTGTAACCCGTAGGACACATAAGAGTTTAAACAGATCTCTAATGTTTGGTAGTGCAGAAGCCTATTTGTAGCCTTCCGCAGGAGACTTTGTAAAATTTTGTGAAGGGTCTGATTTCTATATCTGCTTCCAAACTTGTAATTCTCCTTTCAAAGCTGGAAAACAGGGTAAATCGTCCTTGTATGGCTCTGCACCTTGCAGAACGTCGTCTTCAAAACCATCACTAAACTCTGGTGACAGCAGCTTTTGAATCTGTCAAACTCTTTGAAGCTCTGGTTTTGGAAATCTGGAAGAAAGTTTATTGATAATGATGTCCATGAAAGGAAGGTACACTGCAGTGCGATAGTATTCTTCAACTGTTTGCGAATTGAAATTTGATCTGATCTCTGCAGGTGGGTTGTTCTTGGCTTATTGATTTGTGTCCCTATTTCCATTGCCAACTTTTCGGACTCTTTAAATATTTTCTTGAATATGTCGGTGCTTTTGTAACATTACTCTCTTAGACTTGCTAATGTTGCTTCCAAGAGCTGCATTGCTTCCGGTACATCCATGTACTCTGCCTGTAACTTCCGAGTCAAGGGCAGAGTTAGTACAAAACCTCAGCCAGAAGCACCACACTGACAAGGATCTCAGACGACTGTATAGCATGAAGGGATGAAAACGAATTGCTTCCTCTACTTTCAGATGATTCAGAAATGGTTTCCAAGACGACAGGGAGGCAAGGGAAAGTGTCAAGAAATGTTAAAACAGCATCATGCTTTTCAACCCATCTTGTTTCACACATCTTCTTAAGGGCATGTTTAATTTTTTTGAG
The DNA here is from genome assembly GCA_029891345.1 of Dryococelus australis. Lineage (NCBI taxonomy): Eukaryota > Metazoa > Arthropoda > Insecta > Phasmatodea > Phasmatidae > Dryococelus > Dryococelus australis. Next base: position 52,261,601 of record CM057009.1, on the reverse strand, counting down.
ATGGGGCAGCTTATCTTGTACTTCTGTTTCTAGTTTGTGTATTCGTCCAGCTGACCTGCGAAAGAAGTTTGAAACAGATTATATTACCCCAACAGAATTTCTTATGCTAGCCGCAGAGCATGCTTTGGTAATTGCTAAATTGATTCTATGATTTGCACAATGGCCATAGATGGTCAGTGGCTGTACTTTTGCAATAGCTGCCTGGACACCTTTGAATTTGCCACTCATGTTAGATCCTCCATCTTAAGCTTGACTGCAGCAGCAAGAGATATTCATGTTTAGTCTGTCCAACTCCTGCAAAATTGTGCGAGCAATGTTTTCCCCGGAGACATCTACAACATCAATGAACTCAAAGAATTTTTCCTGGATCTCATACGAAATAGTGTCGAAATATCTTATGCAAATGGCCAGTTGCTCCTTAATAGAAATGTCAGTTGTCTCATCAGCCATGAAATATTTTGTCTTCTTGATCTATGCAAAGATTTTTTTCGATAATGGCATCTCCACAACACTGGATTATTTCATTTTTGGTGGTCTTACTTATGTAGCTGGCATTCTTGTCGTAAAGACCTATATCTTAGGCTAGAATCTCATCTCCAGCATCTATTCGGAACTTCAGCAAAGCTCTGAATTACCTTCTCCATATATATATATATATATTTTTGGTTCTGTTCTGTTTAAGTCCCCATCATCTCTATGTCCTCTTAGTGGTTTGTTTTGTGCTCCACAGAAATTAACTGATTTGAGAATAGGCATAAGTTTTTTTCCTTCAATTAGCTTTTTTTCTGCTCCTCGCATACTTACAATGACATAATCATATTTTCTATCCATAACCATCAAAAAGTTATGACTTGCAATCAAATTTATTTTGTGATAGTCTGTGCTGACATGGTGCTTAACTGTTTCTAATGGTTTTTTTGTAGGTATTAAGAGGCGTAACCACTAATTTACCCAGTTTTACATTATTTGTCCCTCCCTCACAAAGCCCAAATGTATGCACATTTTACACAATCCTCCACTCGCCTTCTTGCTGTAGGCCAGCCATTCGTACATTTCGAACAAGTTCCTTTGAAGGATCGAGTTTTCTTGCCTTCTGCATTTATTGGGAATTTAAAGTCCGATGAGGACACCCACGAGTTTTCAAGCCACTGGTATTTTTTGCTCATCAGTCAGTGAAGCAACAGCACTCCGTTCACTAATAAGATTTCCAAAGTCTAAGCAAGAAGTAGTTAATGTTGAACTATTCAGTTCTGGTACCACACATGAAGTGGAGCTGGAAATGGGATCAGTTGAATCTAACTAATTGTCATTACCTTGGGATAAAGAAAGCACTGATGGCACTTCGGGCTCATTCATCTTTTCTACGTATTCATCCTGGTCCTGGACCTGCTAAAAGTGTTAGTGTCATATTAATTGGAATGCATTGAATTATTATTAAAAACACAATGTTAGTAACTTGAATGTAAGTAATCCGACTGTAATTAATTGTTAGTTGGGCTGCTGTTGGTCTCTAAAATATTACAGCTGTGAGTGTGGTTTGTTAAGCAAAAAAAGAAAAGGTTCATATTACAGCTGGGGTGTGGTTTGTTATGCAAAAGAAAAAGGAAATTTTTTAATATTATGGGGGAAAATAACATCAGAATATAGGCCTATAGTCCGTTCGCGGCTGAAACAGACATTCTCGAAATTCTTCCTACTCCCATTTTCAAGCAATATATTTAAAAAAACATTCAAACTATATTCTCTCTCCATGCTGCCAAACTAACTGTACCCACGCCAGTCACTGTTTGTAGTAACGATGTGACGTGCTGCGCCTCCAGAGGTGCTGGTGGTGTGTTCATGTGCCGCCTGAGAGCAGGTGGGGAACAGGAACTGATAATGTGCCGGCGCCACGTTCGGTATTGAGAATGATTGTTGATGGGGGTCGTACGGCTGATGGCCTACGGCGACTCTGGATACACGTTCAATATAAAGGAGAGCTGGGTGAATTTGTCCGTTATATTACATAAAGGTAAAATATTGCCTGTGGACGAAGCTGTCGGCCACTTCGCACGCTTATATTACCACTGAATTTACCCTGCTTGAGGGAGACAGACCCTGTAAATGCAAAACATAGACTGATATACACTTGTAGATTTGAAGGCTGCTATTATGGCGCAGTACCCTATGAACTCAGAGGAGAGTTAAATGCAATAAAACATGTCTAATTATGGTATGACTGTTTTATTACTGTAAAGGCACAAAAGAATATTACTGCACTTGTTAATGCATACCGTAGTTAAGCGGACCTGGCACTCTGGACCTGCGGGTGGTCGCTACTGCTGGAAAATAAGGCGTGGGCCTCAGATTAATTATGTGAAATGCATCCCGTGCGTGAAGTCCTGGCATGTTACGTCAGGATAAAGGGAGACCTCCCCTATGCTAAATAAAAGTTCTAAAAGTTTCTTGAATTATGTTAACTATGGACATGAAGGAAAAAGCAGCCTATATTGAATTGCCGAGGGGGGTACGTAGTGCTTACCATCTGCCCTGCCGGTTGTCTGGAGTGCTGAAGTCTGACTAACGACATGGCGTCGGTTTCACCGAACATCCGGCTAATCCGGTGCCAAAATGAAAACATGAACAAAAACTGAACTTAATGAATAAGATTATAAATGAAATTGATGTTGTACATAATTAACATTGCTAAACTAAAACACATTGGTGTGTGTCGTTATGTGATTAATTTCAGGAATGTGTATGGATGTGACGACACACGGATTTCGTAACTAAGGACGGAGCTACGTCCTGTTTTCTATGGAATGTTACCGACTCTCTATGCTGGAGCGAGGGGTTTCCCTAGTGATTTATGGTGTAATCGCCGTGAATTATGCTTAAAAATGTTCCTATTAATTAATGCTGCTAGGGAACCGCTCGCCACTTCACACTTCCTGCGGGAATTTGACCCGTCTTTTGAAACCACTCGGAGCGACGTCGCATTCCGCATTCGGCCACGGGGCCCGTCGACATCGCGCACATCGGAAAGTCATGGATATAAGCGGAGCCGCTTACCCCAGTGTTCCCTCCAATGGCTGTTGCTTCTAACAGTCGTGACTTCATGGGACACACTCGTTTAGGTCACATATCCATTCATCACAAGAGTTACCTCTTTTGATGAATGTTAAATATTATGTCCCGCGGCCACGAGTTACAGGGCTGCAAGAAAAGTGTAATGCAATTCTTGCCGACCTGCACTGATCGAGACCGCAACCTAATGCCGATCGTTCGAGTGTTGCTGTGTGGTTGATGCATCAGCGATGGAACAAACAGGCAGAAGGGATACGTGGACATTAGGAGCACGTCAGATGCATGCAACTGATGATTAATGCGTTGTTCAAAAGTCTGTTACAGACGTGAACCGACTATATACATAGACAGTTTCTTATAAAATGTAATACAAACATGTAATTTAATTTGAAATTCCTCAAACAGGCTAGATTTTGTTTAAATCGCATCCCGAGTCATTATAAAATTGCTTTATAAGTTAATATCTGTGTAATTTTTTTTTAGTAAAAGATATCTAACCTCAAGCTGAAGCTTGAAAGGTATTTTTATAACAGTAGTCAGACATAAGGCCGGGTTAATTAGCTAATCTAGAAAATAAAAAATGCAACGATGCAATGCGTAACTGACTTTCTACTCAGAGGAATTCTGGTCATTTTTTTTAGATTTAAGACATCACAAACCTCATAAATTGAAATAAAATTTCACCATTTTTTTTTAATATATCTTTTTTCTTGTGTCATGCTGTGTTATTTTAGTAATGTTATTTTAATTTTAAATTTTGCTGCTGCCTCAAATGCGAAAAAAAGCTCCAGGAATATAGGACCCTTAAGGACCTGTCACACAGTTCCATTTTTTTGGCTGCAATAATGTTTGACATAAAATAACAGAACAGTTTATTCCCGTTTAGCAAAATTTTTAAACTCGCCTTTATTTTCTTCAAAAAGATTGTATCCAAATGCAGTTGTCTTTTTCTATTCATTTTAACAACTAACAATATCTTCTACTTGAATACGTGTTGACTGTCCACGTGGGCTACAGCAAGGTGGAATGCTGGGAAAACACCGGTATTGAGAAATACTAATGGGAACGGACAATGGGGAGAGGAAAGTAAGGCACATACCTGCCTTGTAAACCATGTTGCAGCATGTTAGCGTGTTCAGTGCCTTGCGCTAAAGGTGATATCTCAGTAGATGCGCCGGTACTGTGCCTCTTTCGTACAAACACACAGCCAGTAGGGCCTGTCGGAAGGTGGGGTGGGGGGACTGTGGTCGAGACAGGGAAATGAAAATTCTCGGTAGACAACACTTCTTCTAGCAAAATCTTTTGGAAGCAAGTATATGTATATTGTATTGTATTGTATTCACATAGTAGGTCCACTGCATGAAGTTAAGTTCCGATAAATTGCAGTGTATCAAATGTGTCCATTAATAGTCGCCACTATACTGGAGAATATGCACCTTTGCAAAATTTCCTTTCAGCTTACAGTTACAATGTTTTAAAAAAAATGTTATTTTAGATAGTGTATTCTATGGTCTTCTGGGAAGGGCACGTGCCCCTGTGCCTAACCCATAAATCTGCTATTGTCAGCAAGATTCAGCTCTACCAATTTGGCACTGCCTCTGGCGATGACTGGCACCGGGCAAATTATAACCGGTTATCCGATTTTCGATTTAAATGCTCCTTTTTCATTTCTCCACTCCATGGAGACATCCAGCCAGGTGTCACAACTACTTGTGACAAAACTTCCAATTTCTTCTTCAAGTCCAAGTGGGGAACAACAACAGCTGGTAATTTATGCGATCTACAATGATCTAAAATTTTAACCCTAAATAGAGTGTGCGATTTTTTAGGCAGCAGTGCTGCCAGCAAAAGTTGAGTCTGATGGACATTAACAAGTTCATTTACCATTCCTGCTCGACTACTCTCTAGGGCTTCTCTAAAAGAACGTAAATAGTTAGTCATATTATTAAACTTGGATTGGACTTTCCAAGGAGTTCTGAAACAGCAGTATTTACGACTAACAACACTTGAGTGGAAAGGTTAGTTATTTCTACATGATTTTGAAAATCCTGCTTATTCATCAATTCCATGTGTGCTGCAAGTTCGTTTTTTTTTTAAGACTATTAATTTCATTTCCAGTGGCGATGTCACAGCACCAGCTCGTGGCCTCACCGAGAAAGGTAAATCCCTGCTTCTGCCTCAAATGTTGTTCATAAATTTCTACCGAATCCTTATCTGCTGCTAGACTTAATTTATTCTACAAGATTTCTTTATTTACAATGAAACTTTTAATTTCAGTATGCAAATGGCAAAAATCTGAGTGCCCCTGGCGGGCACAAGGAAAATTTTTAACTGCTTGGCTAATTTTATCGTCGACCTCACGAGGCCTGAAAGTAAAGAGGGACAGAGTATGTATACACTGTTACCTTACTCATTGGTTGGAAGTATGCTCCAGCCACGACACCAACAGCTATGGACTCTGTTGTACTGGAGAGGATCCACCTCAGGCTCAGAAATGGCCATAAAAGGATGTAGTTGCACGCCATCTCGTGGCTGCAGAGAGCACCACCTCAGCAGTCCCTGATTTAACCGACTTCAGACCCGCTTCACACTTCAAGCTCATTGTACCCTATAATCCATCATTTTTACAGCATTGGTCCACCATTTTGACTATGATACAAACACCACACATTGCAATACACAACAAATTTAAAGGGAAAAGGAGAAAAAATTATGTATTAGTATTAGGCTATTGCCACCTTTCACTTATGGAACGGTTTCAGACGTTCCACATTTGTAACTTCAATTTTAGGTGCCCCTCGCAAAGTTTTCCTAACAGCATACAAATTAGGAGACACAGTTTAGATCACCGAGGCCAGACCATGCCTGTGGTGTAGCAATTTTGGAGTCAAGCCTTTCTTTCTTATGGGGGTTACACCAACACCTCCTGCCCAGGTAGATACTCCAGTACCCTCTGTTGAGGATCGTAACGTTGCTTGACCTTCAGTTGTTGCTTACTGATGTTCTCCACCACCTGCTTCTGGAGAGTCTTCCACTTTCGTCATAGTCGCCTACTCTCTGCCTTGTTCACACTCTTAGTGAAAGCAGAGTTCTGAAGGTATGACAGGTCCGCGAACATACACCAACAAAAAGGGACTGAACCCTGTGCTCGCCTGTCTGCTTATATTATAGGCAAAGGTTACTAGGGGTAAACTTAGGTCCCAATCCTTCTGATTGCTGGATATGCAATGTGACCCCATTACATTGGGGTCGACACCCTGAAGTCATGGTTCCCTGTACATCCATGAGCTTTAGGAGCTCCTTGACTACCAAAAAACAGAACACCTGATCCTTGTCGCTAAAAATGGACCCAGGGGTGGAATTTCTACAAATTGCAGTCTCTAACAAAAATTGAGCCACTCCTTGGGCCATCCCAGCATATACGGCACGTGTTCCCGCCCACCTAGTACCATAATCAATGCAACTTATTACATATTTATTTCCCTATGTAGTTTTTGGAAAACGGCCTAACAGAGCGATACCTCGATACCTACTCGATCAAACTGTTTGCCTGTGAGTATGGGCTGCTGCAAGACCCTCTGGTTTCCTTTCGTCCCTTTTTTGGTCTGGCTATCAACATAAGTTTGCACATAGTTCGCAACATCTTTAAACAGTCCATGCCAGTATAATATCTGCCTTATCTATAGTTCTGGCTACCCCTAAATGCCCACCCACTTAGGATTTCCGATTTTAATTTACTTGGTATTACTAGCATTTCTCTACCTTTTGGCCTAGTATTAATTTTATACAGAATGCCAATTTTCAAACAAAATTTAATGGCTAATCTACTAAGTTTTGTATCCTGTTGTGATTGCTTCTCAACCTCCTCTATTATAGGCAACAAACTAGAGTCAGCCCTCTGAGCCTTAGAAATGCCAAATCCTGTTTTACCTATGCCGGCACTTTATAATGTCGACGTGTGTCGCCCTCACCCCTAGGCTGTTTGTTGCGCTGGCCGCGTGTTTTGTGCAATATTTCCACATTTGATAACATGTAATGGTATATTTGTGTATCCACGTGTGCAAGTAGTTCCCTCCATGGCACGCGGGTCAGCCACCGCCAGCCCTCGTGCCACAGCAGGAAGTCAGTCAGCAAGTTGCACCCAGAAAGGGAGGCACGTGTGAAACCACATTTGCGCTTTTCCCGCCTGGACAGCATAAACATTCATCACTTATCATCTTTGTAAGCAATAGTTAATTCTCAAGAACCTTTTTTCGTTTTTGCCATCCGGGATACTCCCCCTCACCTCCCCAGGAATTGCATAGCCTGGGGAGTTTGTAATGTAACCAGCACATGTAATCTTTTATAAGCTTAGGGCTTCTTTTTTGTACTTTATAGCCTTCGCCACAGGTTCAAAGCGAGCAAGTGTATCAGCTATTAGCCTGATTTGGGGGATGGGGGGATGTTTAAGTTTGTAATAAACCGAATGAACTGATGAATCAGTTTATTAAATTGCCACAAGGCATTTCAGGGCATGGGCCCCTTAAGACCCGCAATTTCCTGACAAGAGTGTCTGTGATTTTTAATGGTAAATATTGACTTGCATGTGTGCTGCAACCTAACCAAAGTATAGCGAGTAGCATTTATGGGCGTGTGGTTTGGCTCTGACAATCCAGGTGTAGGGTGTTCTGTTTTGATTGTGTCAACGCCATACAAAATTATAATACCAAGTGGTGATTGGGTGGCCCAAAAAGCCCTCGTTAAGTAAACACGAGGCCTTCACATCAGGTGAACTACTGTAAGATATATGCGGGAATGTGGTCCGGGTGATCGGCCCCGAGGTTACAAGGACTCAGCTCTACCGAAACAGCATCAGTGACGCCGCCACAGCGATGTCTGGTGCCTAACGGGTATACAATTCCTAACACCTTTTCAAAATTATGTTCACCGCCTTTGTAAATCCCACTTAATCCTTTATCGTCCAGTCAATCTACGTCAATGTGTTAGCCTCAGAGCCATGTTAACATACGAGTAAATACCACATTGAGAACAGTCTTGTGTGTACTTTTTTCGTGGCCTTTGGATTCTTCAGGGCATTGGCCCTTATAATACCGCCCCATTTTCGTGTGTTCATATCAGTGTGTTTTTTGCAACGATTATGTGTATGTTCCGATATGTGCAGTAATGTAAGGAATGTGGCATGCATGAATAAGTCACAACACAGTACGCAAATAGTCAATTTTTAGTGAGCTTTTGTTTCCAATGTAATACATATTGGGTGTGTGGCTGGCCCAGATAGGCCATTGTGCAATATACATTTGTAAAACACATTCAACTTATTCTACAGAAAAGCTCTGCCCCAGGATTAAGCTTTGATCGTCGGCCAAACAACCCTGATGTAAGAGTCAGCTCTGCCGTTCAACTTGTGGCATTGTCCATAAATGCCTGGCGCCATCTGTAAAACATATCCAAACTACCGAATTCTAAATATCCAATTTAACCCTCCTAAAATTTCGGATATACCCACTGAGGCTCCACAGCGCCACGTCAAAATGGCGCCCAACTTTGTTGCCAAATCCTGGACCTTCCAAACTGGAACCTGCCAAAATTCCAAATCGAACATTTCCGAATGTTTTCGAAGTTTTTCCTGCCAGAAGTTTCCTTGTGAAAACCCACAACTAGGGACATGTAGCACAGTAACAGCAGCCCCATGATGCCTTGGGGGATGCCAATGGCAGCATCGAGTGGTCAGCAGATGGAAAGCATGCCAACAACAGTGCAGTCGCCATTGCTTCGGCAAGGGTGAAGGAGAACAGTGAGGCAGAACATCTTGGGGTGGCAGGTGTAACATCACTGGCATGCAACCCCATCGCCAAGCGGCGGTACAAAAGTCCAAGGGGTGTGTACCCACACTACCACTGCCCTCCCCTCCAAACAGCTGATTCCACACATGAAAGAGGAGGAGAAACAAATGGAGTTCCTCTCCTCCCTCTTTTCCCGTTCTTCCCACTCGTTGCACGCCAGCGGTCAGGTGAGTGCACGCCTGTTGTTGACCCCTGTGCTGTACCATGCAGAGCATGGCCAGCCGCGCTGCCACCTCTGCCGCACCCTGTTTCACTGACCTGCGCCACACATGTGGCACTGTTGACCAACATGTCTGGCCACGCATCCATGAGTGCAACAGTACTCGCATGCAGTGTTTGAGACATACACCAAGCAATGTGGTTGACATGTATGAATTGGGTACTAAGTATTGTAGGTGCGATCGCAAGTCCAGCCTGCCATGCAACCACATCGCGTGCAACTGTGCCACGAACAACTGCAAGAATGTTCTGCACGAGGAAACACAGTGATATTGTGGACAATCAAACAACAATCAATCTTCCAAATTACAACCAACCTAATTGGTGCTGGAACTTACCGTGTATGAGCCAGGGAACTTTGCTATTGAAATTCGAGCAGTGCCAAACCTATTTTCATCATGAGTGCTTGAGTGAGGTCGAAGCAAGCACATCAGGAATGCACTTTGCTTGTGACAGTTGCGAAAACAATTTAGGACCCAAACCTACCACGTGTGATTGGGATGGTTTCATAGCAGAGCTGAAATGTAATATCCTGGATCAACTGCACAGAGAAGTAAAAGGAGAGGCTAGTAACAACTATAACAACAATGCGGAAGTGCAGGGACGGTGTCCAATGCCCAGTGGGGAGGCGACAATGCCGGGAAGGCGAGATTACAAGGATTGTGGTAGGTAAGGAGGAGTCAACAGCAGTGCATCACACGTTCTACGAATGCACAAGGCCGCAGACAGTGCAATCAGTGTGCAATCCACTCTGTCCAAACCAACCCTAACCACAGTCCCACTACCACATCAACTATTCTCGCCATATTTACCACCTGTACCAGTCTACTACCAACCACAACTTTTCCCACTAGTAATGCCCGCCATGTTACCTGCCCCCTTTCCCACATTAACCCCTATGACAACATTTCCCATGCACAGCAAAGAGCCAACTATCAATCAGAATTGGCTGCAGGAACCAGAACGAAAATCAGACCCAGTCACTAATCAGGAAGCACCACAGGAAAGTTATCGCCCACACACGTCAATGAAATTCCAAACACTCCCAGATTTTTCCGGGACAGCGTGCGAGGACCCTTCAGCCTTCATGAAGGAGTGTAAGACGTGGCTAAGAAGGTATAGCATCTACGAGGACGAGTGGGCGAGTTGCGTAGGGAAACAACATACTGGCGGAGCGGGAAAATGGTGGAATGCCATTAACCATTATGGCTTAGGCTGGGCCGAGTTTGTGCATGCGTACCAGTGCCAGTATGGCAGTACTTTCACGTCGCTGCAAGCACAAACGAAGTTGCTGTGGCAAGAACGACAGCCTGAACAACTACTACCCACTTTCATCACAAAAGGTACAGCACACCTACAGGTTCCAGCCAAATCTACAGGAACGTGAAATGTTGGAAATAGTGACATAAACCATGCTACCAGAGTATCGAGCAACGCCTATGCCATTCTTGAACAGCAACATGGATGAAGTGTTAAAGGCTACCGTCATACTGGAGAAGAACACATATAAACCACACTACAAGTCAGGTGTTGCACGAGGGTGACACTAGTCAACAAACAACAACCACATTCAACAAAAGGAACCATTACAAACAAACTGCAAAATCGGGTTCGGAATCGCGACGGGAGAGGACAGTGGAAACTGACAACAACCAAGATAGTGCGCACCATGGTGATAACGATGCCATGTGGCGGGACCGTGGATGGGTAAAAGAAAATTGGCATGCAGCAAAGTTTGTTAGAATATGTACATATTGCCCAGGGCACCAAACACTGTCCCAGCAGTGTCAAAGTTGGTAGAGCTTACTCTTCTGTCTCCGGGCCACGTGGCCGACGACACAGGACATAGAAATCCACACTGCTCCACTGATTCCTTCCTGTAGATGTTTAAGAATTTTACTGCATTTCCCATCAGCGACCTCTCGGCGAGTGCTACACCTTATTGCCTTATATTTACTGCCACTGCCAGGTGGCCTATCGGCTGGTCCACACGCCCAACAATTATGATAAACTTGCAGTAGTTATAAAAGACTTATAACACTGAACGCTTGCATAGAAATTGGCTGGTATTCTGAGGGCCCGTACCGTGAAGAACCTTGCGGTCAGACAAATGAGAACATGTCGAAGGTCTGTTTCGCACGTCTCTCAGTGCCTTTTATTTAACTTCTCATCAAAGAAAACTTACACTTGCGCTGGGCTCGGCCCGCCAGAAGGGCGATCCAGACAAAATACACACACATGGTCAATAATGGTAGTTCTTAAGTCCCACCTGTGCTATGCAAAAACACAGGGGTAGAGGGCAGGCATTCCAGCGTCTAAAACAAACGGTTCCGGAGTTATTGAAAAAGCATATTGTTGTTAATATGATTAGTTGCAAACGTGATGGCGCCGGACATACACGATGTAGCCTTGTCCTCGCGAATCTGACGTTAGTGACATAGCCGACTTGGCACCTTCACCGCTTGGGAGTGGGGGAATGCATCAAGCGAGCACTACTTTTTACTGTCCATAAAACAACTCTCTGACTTGCATAAATAAAAGTTTACCTGCTCAAAATAAAACAAGAATTTAACATGACATTTTAAACTAGCAAATAAAACAACACCCTTGCAATGACTAATGCGAACAATGTAAACAAATTTGGCGGAAATACAAAACACTACAACTCTGCTTTATTTACTTTAATTTAAATAAGGCTGATACTAGGGGGTAAGTTATCGAGTATTCCATTAGGAATGTTCCACAATACCTGTCTTAAGCTCTATTGAAATTTGGCCATACTTTCATTGGCACCCACGTGCCAGGTGCTGCACTTACCTGCACATGACACTGTGTGCACTAACTTGCACTGGATTGCACTTTACCCTCTTCCTGTGCTATGTGCACGGGCGCATCACTCATATGGAATTTTACTCTGTGCGTTGCTCGTAGTGTGCTTTAGTGCTAGGCTTGGAGAACTCTCTATGAGGCGGGAGACTCAGCACACATCAATAACCCCAGTAGCCGAGTGAATAGTGCAAGATCAGGTGAAGGGATAACCTACAGCAGTGAGGGAGGGGGCATTAATCCCTGCATTGTTAGATTTTGTGAAGGACTGTACCATGCAATTGCAATGGTATGGTGTCTCGGAGGATGAGTGGCCTGGATGCATTGGAAAAGAACTGGAAGAGGAAGCAAGACAAAGGTGGAAATCGACAAACCATGACGGTCTAACCTGGAATGAGTTTCTGTATGCATTCCAATGTCGCTTCGGAGGGACCTTCACTTCCATACAGGCCCATAGTAAACTGGCTCTGCAAGAACAATGAGAGAGTGATACACTGGCCGTGTTTATAAACAGAAAAACACATTTGGTGCAGAGATTCCGCCCAAGCCTGACCAAACATGAAATACTAGAAGTGATTGCAGAGACTGCACTGCTGGAACACCACCCAGCACTTGTCCCACTATTGAACAGTGGCCTAGCTGAATTCATGCGATCTGCCTTAATTCTTGAGCGAAACACATGTGTACTGCAATTGGAGCCAGGAGGTGCACAGGTGCGCCAATGACAGTGTAATTTCGGTGACAACTGTGGCGAGAACCAACGTGTAAACAGACAGCACTACCAACCAAGTAGGCAGGAATAGCCCAGGGTAAACAATGTGAACAGCTTCCAAAACCGCACACGTGGCAGCGGAAATGTGCAAAACATCAACATGTACCGCTACACGAACTGTTTCGTTTAGTGGGACCGCATGCGACCACCTCCGATTCAGTGTCGGTATTGCCTGAGTCAACAGTTCCACTGGCAAACTGACTGCCCAAGGAACCCACATCGAGGGAGCAACAACAACAACAGCAGCAACAACCACTGAGTACTGGCCAGCAGCGAAGACCAGCAGGGAAACGGTTTGTAGGGGTAAGCCAGCTGCCGTGAACTTTACCCCTTCCCAGGACAATACTCCCACGGTAATGCCTCAAAGGACACTAATAAATCAGGTCAGTGGGTATTGTACCAAATTTATCAGAGATGTTGTACATGTAAATGGCATACTGTGTCATACTGTGTCATGATCTTGTTGACACCGCTGCATCTAATAACATATGCCAGTCACGTTTTGTAAAAAGTAAAGATGTAAGCGTGACTGGACATGTGAATCGTCTTACCAATGGTCAATGCACGAACTCAGTAGTTTGTCAAGCAACCGTAACAATTAACATCGGGGATCTCGAACCAATCACCTCAGCTATAATAACTGATGAAATAACAGAATACATCATGTTAGGCTTACCTTGGATAATGGAACAGAACACAATAGTGCAGACAGCCGAACGTTGCATTCAATTCTGGGATAAGGGGAGACCCACTGTATGCAATGTAGATCGCAGTAACATTGAATACACACCCGATGTAAATTTGGCGGAATTCGACCATGAAATTCCCATTGAACACCAAGCTGCTTTTCAGCCCTTATTAAATGAGAGACAGATTGTTTTTACACACCATGATGCATTGCGTAGGACAACAGTTGCCGAGCATGCAATACCGCTGACGAAAGAGGAGCCCATTTTTAGCAGTTCGCGAAGCTACATGCAGCATCAGGCATGAATAACAAAGCAACTTGTTTCAGAAATGCTGTCGGATGAACCGACAATGAGGCGGTATAATTCCGCAATAACACTGGCACCGAAAAAGGATGGAATATAGAGGTTTTGTGTGGAATTCAGGCCTATCAATCAGGTGATGTGCAGCACAATACCGCACTACATAAGCATTAAGGACACATTGAGTTTACTGGGGAAGGCCAGGGTGATGTCTTCGCTCGATTTAAGAAGTGGGTACTGGCAGATACCGGTACACCAAGAAGACCGGGAATAGACCGCGTTTACTGCCCCGGACGGCCGACAATACCAATTCTGTGCCATGCCCTTTAGGCTAAAATGTGCTCCTGCAACATTCCAAAGCATGATGGTGAAAGTACTCGACAGCTTGGCAGGAGAATTCACACTCGCATATCTTGACGATGTAGTAATATGGTCTGAAATCTGGGAACAACACCTACATCACTTTTCGCTTGTGTTGTAAAGATATGCGATTAATGCCTTAACTTGTTCCGTTAGTAAGTATCGTCTGGGCAAAACTAACCTTGCATTTTTCGATCATGTATTTAACGAAGAGGGAAACAGTTCAAACCCCGAACATCTGGGGCTGATCGAGTGTAAGCATGAAGCACGTACCCAGAAACAACTGAAGAGATTTTTCGGCCTTATCAACTGGTTGTGAGAACAGGTCTAAAACTTTGCAGTTATCACCACACCCCTCATCGCCCTGCTATCGCCCCTGAAGCAGTACGTGTGGGGTAGCACACAAGAGAAAGTGTTCCTGAAAATCAAGGAGAAATTTCGATTGTGCCCCGCACTGGCAACCTATGACCCAGTGCACCACTTATATCTACAAACCGACACCAGCCAGGAGGGGATTGGTGCTATGTTATATCGGTACAGCGACACAGAAGAGAAATGGGTCATCGATTTCGCAAGTGCGAACTGGGAAATGCTGAACGTAGATACAACATGAATGAGAGAGAAATTCTCGCTGTGATTTGGTCCATTCGAAAATACAGAAAGTATGTAGAATACCACAGATTCACATTGAGGACTGATAATCATTGTCTAGTATGGCTAAACAGCATGTGGGAAGCTATGAGTAAGCTCACGAGGCGGGCGCTATTACTACAAGCATACGACTTTGATATTGAGCATATCCCAGGCAAGCAGAATTATCTAGCAGACACATTTTCATGTGAACCAGATGCCACGGTAACAGTAACAGATGATGTGGAGTGGGAGGAGGTATTACCACCTGTCACCCAGGAACCGGTTACGGAAGCAAGTGTAAACAGAGATAATGTTGTGGAAGGCGAACAGCTTGTGGCAGATTTGTACTGCGACGTAGTAGCAGGGCAGGCAAATTGCGAGTTCGCATGGGAGAAGAGAGAGAGAAATGCGAGAGAGAAAGAGAGCGAGAGCAAGTGGATGGATAGGGAGCAGTGGACGAACGACTACTGATTTTATCTGCTCTGCATGCTGGCCAGCTTGGTGGGCTGGCACCCGCGCTGCCCTACTTTCTTGCACAAAAAAATTTGCAAATTGGAATCGTACCCTGCATGCCAGTTGTTACATATAACTCCTAAAATGAACCTTGTAAATATTATTCATTATACCAAAACTTGGCACTGTGTGGATGGTGTGGAGATGATAAACACATGAAAAAACAGTACAGAAAATTACAAAAAGACACTTTGAAAACACTGAGGGCTTTAGGACTGCGAAGGCAGGTGTTTTTTTTTTTTTTGTATCCCCTTGTGTGTACCTATCGTGCCCTTTAATTGCACATGTTAAATAACAGAACATTTCACAGATTCAATTTTCAGATTCCTGCACCACACATACACATGCAGCGTTCCTTACCACACTGAACAACAATTGCTCTCGTAGAGTGCATGCACACACTGCATTACAGATCCTTGTGTGGTGGGCAAGCGGTCTAAGGGGAAGGAGTCAACGTGGTACAAACGTCACATGTAAGGTAAGAGCCGAATGTTTTTGTATGTTCATGAGTCTACGAAGTAGTTCCATTATGTTCTGCTGGCCCACCAATGCTGGCACAAGAGCTACAATGTTAAGAGAGTGAGCATCATAAGTTCTGAGAGGTCGTACGTGTATTTCCATGTTCGCAGTTTTCCTGCCTGGACGGCACACAAC
This sequence comes from Dryococelus australis, assembly GCA_029891345.1. Classification (NCBI taxonomy): domain Eukaryota; kingdom Metazoa; phylum Arthropoda; class Insecta; order Phasmatodea; family Phasmatidae; genus Dryococelus; species Dryococelus australis. Next base: position 52,245,726 of record CM057009.1, on the reverse strand, counting down.
TTTTGCAATTAATCATAAGTGTACCAATAGCGAAATTATTCAGGAACTGTTTTTGTTTTAGCCGCCCAGGACTCCACCTTTTGTTTCCCCAGTGCTTAAATTTCCTGGGGAAGCTCCACGCACACTTTAATTCTATGTAGGCTTCGCACCATATTTTGTCTGTTGTACTGACACCGGCAGGCTAAAGGCCAGCAATAATGTAAATTGTTTCCTAGATGAATGCCTAGTTGAACCAAGTAAAATGCATCAGTGCGAAGTTTACAGTGTTTTATTTTGGCAGACACAAGGCATTTCAAGCTGCAGGCACTCACCTCCCGCCAAATTGTAAGTATGTGTTTTCAGTGTGAAAGTGTTCATGTTTAACCATGTACCTACATAATGTATGGGTGTGTGGTCAGCCCAAATAATCCACACAAGAGTCACGTAATGTATGGGCACATGGGCAGCCCCAATTGTCCACCGCATAGTTCACACAATAATATTCTAAATTTCTACTGAGTAGTTACACCAACAACTGGAAGGATTCCCACCTTGGTCGTCGGCTGCACGATCCGAGATGAAGAATCAGCTCTGCCAATTTATCATGGCATCAGTGTCTGGATTATGCCTGGTGCCCGGGTAAACACATTTCTCAACGAACTTCCTTCACTCCAGACTCACCGCTACTCAAAGTTCTGAACAACCGCGCAATAAAGTCACCTCACGACACCCCGTCAATTTGCTGCTTACTGACGACTGTTCCCTTATTGCTGGCGAATAATGATAAACAATCAGTGATATCAGAGCTCGTCAGCAGTAATGGAATGTGGCCTTACAAACGAAACTGAATTTTCGTTTTTTTTATACCACTCGCGATATCAAGATTCGATGGGAAATTTGAATTACAAACCTTGGGCTGTGGTTACACGAGTGCTGTTAAAATGCTAAAACACATTCAGCTAAATACATTCGGTAGCCACGTCTGCAGAAATTTTAAAACAGCACATGTTTTCGCTGTTACAAACCCAAAGTGTATTAAATGAATGGCCATACTAACCTCAACAAATATGGAACTTAAAATGGATGATATTTAACTACAATTGCCTTCAACAGTTATCACAATTGATATTTTTAATTGTTATGAAATAAAAACTTTTACTGTAATTGCATAATGGGTAGGTAATAGTACATTCAACCTTACACTTAAGTTAATTCAACAACTGCAGGTATTCCCACCAAATATAGCAATATTTTTTTATTCTGCTTGTTTACTTCGAAGCAGCCAATAGGAGCGCAGCAGAGGAGAGAAGTAGTTCGAAACTACTTAAGAAAACTGTTCACTTCGAACAAGAAACAACAAGATTATATAGGATAAGATTGTTTATAGCAATGTGGCTATAAGTAGTGGATGTTACTTCAACAAATCGCTATCGCTATCTGTCGTCCAGCTAAGAACTATTGCTGGTTCTGCCATCTTTAGGGATGTATAGCAACTACTAGACCCCTTTCTTTAGCGGGATTTTCAAAAATTATTTCAAAATTGTACTTTAACCAAACCCAAGATTTTTGGGAGAAAAATTAATTTTTCTCCCAAAAATCTCTGGCCAGCTAAAAACATGGGCATGTGGCCAAATAGATAATTAAATATTAAACTTGCATAGTGTTAAACTTTTTTGCAGTTTATAATTTTTCACTACTAAACTCAACTTTCCAAAGATGTGAACAACTGAGATGAACTCTTACAAACAAAAAAGAACATTTTCGAAAGAATATTGAGACTTTCACACACACAGACCAATTGAAATAGTTCCTTACACCAAAAGTCACATATTAAAAAAAAATGTATGGCATTTAAAACCAAACAGTAAAACATTATTGTACAAATACTTTAATTAATTTTTATTTATATTACACACTTCCAAAAATAACATACAATTATTGGATGATTAATCAGTAGCCACATATAATGGAACTGCTCCAGCATTCGCCTGGAGTGAGGATGGGAAAAACAGTTTGGGGAAAGAACCATCCCCAGTGCAGCTGACTGGGGTCGAATCCACAGCCTACCGAACACAAGCATGGCATGCTATTGCATGTCCACACATGGTCGGTGAGAACAGATTAACACCATCTCGATCAATAAATGTTCACCTGTCACTTCAGAGTACCTAAAAACACATAACAATTAAACAGTATATAACTTTACCAGTAGTATACATGATATATAAAAATCACTGAAAAATTTCTGGAGAGGGAAAAGATGCACATAAATCAATTTACTTTTGAAAAAATTCACAGCATTGTCTCACCCATGGTGAACTGAAAACTGAAGATAAAAAAACAAACATTTATATTCACTGGTGCTAAAAAATCTTCAGCTGTCTTTGTGATGCACGTTTCCTGGAGATGTCTTTCGCATCTTGATTCAATATCCCGCAAAACTGATGAATGGTTCTTCTATTAAAGAAGGACATAAATGAAGTAATTAGCTGCTCTCAATGAATACTGCAGTTCACCCAAAAGAAATCTTGATTGATGCTTCTTTATTTATTTACACAACTGCCTGCCAACATAATCTGTACTTAATATACGAGGTAAAAATGCTTTAGAAATAATTACAGTAGCAGCAACAGTATGGCCAAATTGCAGTGAGAGATGCTCCAGCTTACCTTCAGCATCTCGTGCATCATTATGCAGTGAACTTCACTCATTCCATCAACACTTACAACATCTGCTTCTGAAGAAAAATCTCCCCTGCAAACATCACAATCTTTACAAACACCATGCACTAATTTCTTAGCAATAAAGCCACTAACATATGCTACAGACCGACGTTCCGTAAATCTCAGGTCACTGGAACCATTAGTCAGGGATGAGTCATCATCTTCTTTTTACATTTTATTACCTGAAATAAAAGAATTCATCATACAATAGTTGATTGAAGTCTTCCTGGTGTTATCTGTCAAAAAATGACCAAGCTTTGACAAAAGTCTGCCCTCAACATCTTCGCAGTCTTTTATATGTAGTCCTGGAAGAACACAAGCCATTGAGAAGAAATGTTTTAAATGTAGTAGTGAACTGACCAGCTGTTAGGTGGTTGTTATCTCCTCCGTGTTGCCATATAGCTGAAAAAAAAATCTCCAGTCCATCTTGTTTTAATGTTCTTGGCTGCAAAAAAATAAAATCCTTTAATTTTAAGTTCTAACCATAGCATTTGCATAGCGCGAATTGTGGTCATACATCTATCATGACTTGGCGGTCCAGTCACTTTGCCTGAAACACAATCTACAAACTGCAAACTGTCTAGCACAACTAAAGCTTCATTCCAAAAACTGAGATGATCCGAAGACTGTGACACCCAACACCACAGAGGACAATGAGCAGGAACAAATCTGGAACAACCATTAACATTGTCAAAAAGTTTATTTATAAACAACAAAAACACAACTGTCACCTTAGCCTCAGGAGGCATTACCTCATGAAAACCATCTGCTAAACATTTATGGCACTGGAACATGAGTGACTGAAAATCTGAGTAGGGTTGATCTCTCCCCCAACCCGTGCTTCCATGCCCGTTCGTCCACATCAACCGTGCACATGGCTTTGTTTACAAACAAAGCATTCCTGGCAGGATGACTGACAGTTCGCCGGAGCTGTGGTGTCCTGAGTGTTTGTGCTCTATGGTGTATCCTGGGCAATTAGTAGGTGACAGTAAGACCTATTGCCAATGCTGTCATAAGACCAGCCCTATGAACATCCATGCCGGTGAAGTCCACGAGAGGGAAAAGGACAGTAGCAGTGAAGTGATTCAGGACAGTCAAAATTTTCCCGATTTTCCCACACCAGTAAAATCTGAAACTGAACATTTCCCAAATTCTGCATTTCCGAAACATTGTGATAACTTGCTATGCGATAGTCAGGGTACCCCTCTACTTCAGTGTGTACAATGTGGTGTAAAATACCACCAAGAATACATCGGTGACAAGGAACACAAATCTGTTTCCGGACTTACATTTCGTTGCTTGTAGTGTCACACGATTTCGACAACAAATAGGCAGGGTGTAAACAGAATGCAAACGTAACCGCAGACACACCACATGATCAGGTGTTGGACCTGTTAGTACAGTGGTATAACGATGTGGCAGTGAATGTAACAGCAATCTTTGACAAGTGATAGTGGCATGGTATGATAACAATGAGAAAGGTGGAGCGACACAGAGCAGAGGAGGGGAATGGCAGCAGAGTAGGGGATGAGAGCAGCATTAAGCAGGGATGCTGCATTCTCTCACCACTCACATGGCGAATGTAAACAAACCCTGCCACCCAAACCTACCACAAAAACCACACCACATGCTTAGCAGCCACCCACAGTATTTTTCCCGCCACTACCGCAATGTTTCCAACACCTGTTTACCCACCAATAGTACCAAACTACCCACCAACTTTTCCAAATTTTCCACTTATGAATCTGTACATGAGAACAGTCCCGCAGGCAATGGAAAGCACACTACAAAGCGGAACCACGGACACCAACTTACCTCAACACTCATAAGGGCCAATTACAGCAAAGACACCATCCAAGTTCCAAACATTACCTACATTCGCAAGTATGCCAATGGAAGATCCGGCAGCATTCTTGGAAGACTGTGTATCCTGCCTTTTCAGGTACGGGGTGAGCCACGACGAATGGGACAGCTGTGTCGGAGTGCAACTCCATGGAGACGTGCGCTCTTGATGGGCATCTCTCAAACACTATGGACTTCATTGGGAGGAGTTTCTAGGTGCATTCCAGTGCAGGTTCAGAGGGGTCTGTACAGACCCAGAGCAGATTTATGCTGGAGGGTCAACAATTGGGTGAATCATTAACCATTTTCATTATATGTCAAAGTCTGCTTGTTAAACATATTCACCCAAATTTGCCAGAGCGGTAAGTACTAGAAGTAATCGCTGAAACGGCTCGACCTGAATTCAGAGCAGTCTTAATGCATCTGGTGAACGGAACATTAGAATATTTAATGCATTCCACAATAATCCTGAAGAGAATGCATGAATCACCACACCATGATGCAAATGTAGTAAGAGGGCGACATGAGCAGAGAGAGGACAGTCAAAACACGTATCATTCTGGCAGATCACAGCATTTTTCACAACCTTCTTTGCAGTAACAATAACGGACAACAGCATGAGTAATTTTTATAGTGAGCAACTGATTGAGAAAGGATTTGAAATTAACTCCCATACACGTCTAGTTGCAGGGAAATCACGACGTCAACAATAGCATGCGGAAAGCACAAGTGCACATTTTTTTTTGTTTTCATCATTGTTTATGTTATTCATTTTGCAAGTGTGAATGAAGTCATTGTATTATTCATTCCGCAAGCAAGAAAGGAGTTAGGGTAGTAACAGCATCATATCCAAGCAAGTTAACTTAATATTCATCATGTCACTCCAGCAAATACTATCGCCCATCTTGTTGTTACCATCATATTAGGAAGTAAGTGCAGACTGTACATAGCATAGAGGAGGCTATGTGCACATTGCATATCAAGTAAGTACAGGATGTACATAGAATGCAGGAGGGCGTATACATACCACAGTAGCAAGTAAGTGCAAGAGGTGACGCGGGAATATATGTACAAAGCAGGAAAGCGGAGTATGTACATAAGTAGCAAGCAAGTGAGAAGGAGAAGAATTAGCATGTAAGCAAGCAAGTGAGCAGGAGGAGAATTAGCATGTAAGAAGCAAGTCAGTGGGAGGATATCAGCAAGCAAGTAGGAGATATCATATGTTATAGCAAGTTGGGCGAGAGAAGGGTGAGAGCATTGCGTGACTGTCGGCAAGGAAGTCGGTCCTGATGTGTCCCAACCCCACAATGGCGCAGGCCAAGAGGAGCGAGAGGAGACGCGAGGTGTGACAGCACTTCAGGGGGAAAATCCAACGGAGGACTCGCCCATGCACGCCAAAGAAAGTGCACCACCAGGGATGCAGCAGAATGGAAACACCACCGACAAGCTACAGGAAGAGAGGAGCGGTGGAGAAGGTGCATCCGCCCTTCCAAAAGATTCAAGGGAGGAGGAAGAAAGTGTGCAGGAGTTACCCAGTGTTAATACACCCCTAAATGAACCTGTAATGCTTCCAAAAATGTAAGCACAAAGGCAGGAGGAGCACGACAAGCATGTGCAAGTGCAAGGGGAGGGAAAGCAAGCAGAGCAAGAGCAAGCGAGCAAGCATGAGAATCATGTAGAAGAGCAGTTTGAACTATTTCAAGGTGTTATGCAAGTGCAAGTGTGTTTGCAGGGGCTGTTCAGCCAGGTCGTACCCGGGATGGGGAACCAGTAAGACAGCAATGAAGGTGACAGTGAGGGCAGAAGGTCAGGGAGCTTGTTCTGCATTCGGCGGTCGCGTCTGCTGGCACACCTGCCACCGCCGTATCAACATTGCAAGCAGCCGGAGCAGCCTGGAGGGAAGGGGCACCCACCAGCAACACATCGTGCGGAAGGGCGACAGGAGCAATGGTACCACATATGGACACACAGGCCGGCCTGCATCTGCAGTTGCTGCCAGTAACGTCATATGGCCCACAAACTGTCACAAAGAAAGGGGGGACATATTTGACATGTGCCACGTGCTCCTACCACTAAGACCGTTTGTTCGGCCATAGCCTGCAATGCTGCCACAGCAAGGCTGCACGCTCTTCGCAGCATAGAATGTGCACCTGGTCGCTGGAGCGATCACGCACAGAGCAAGTGCAAGGGAACTCTGGTGCAGAGCAGCCGGTGGTTGCCATGGAGATGCAGCGGTGGAGTATAAAATTGGCCGATCATTTGAACTAAGAGTATAAGGCCTAATTAAAGACATTGTTGTTGTGTTTTAATTAAAGGATTCATTACTTGTTTTGTTTTATTTGAGTGTTAATGGTTTACAGTGCAAAAGTCTTGTGTTGTCATCTATTTCATTATTCACGCAGTGCTTTGTCCATTTCATTCATGAGAGTTCTATATTACAGGATTATTTTTGTGCATTTTAAATGTTAAATTAGTTATTTAGCATGTTGCAAGGGCAGGAACTGCAAGTCACGACAGAAAGTAGTCCCGTATCGGCACGAGGGTAAGCCAAGGCGAGCCCACGCATCGAGTGGGAAGTAAGTCAGCGCATAGCAACCGATGGAGGTGGAGTGCATATCGTGAGCTCCGGAATTTTCCAACATGCACTGGGCAATTTTCAGTATTTTGCATCTGTACATTAACTACAATAGACTTAATGAAATGCTGGAACCTTTCTTTTCTCTAGCCGCCCAGTAAGCAACCTTCTCTCCCCATGGGAATAACATCGCCCCAGGGAGCTTTATGTTGCAGTAACAATTGTTTGTCGCAAGATATTGACGTCGATAGCACCTTGGCCTAAGGCCATTCCCTATGTCGTGCCACCTTGAGCAACCAGGATACACCTGAACAGCACAGAGCAGCACCTGCATCATATTACAAGTGCGATGTGTATGTTTGTGATTGTGTAGCATTGGTGTAGAAAGTGTATTTTATGGCCTGTTTAACATGTTAGGGAGTGTGTGAGTGCGATGTTTTTTTTGGATCATATGTAATTTCTCCTGCAATGCCTTCTTGTCAGTGTTCTTGGCATTTAAATGCCATCCAAGTGAAGTGTTTCGTATCATGTATTGGTGCGCATAGCGAAATATTAATATTGGTATTTGTACAGGCGTGTACCTCTCTAACCTGCAAATGTCTCGGGTGATAGCCACGTGTCAATGTTTATGTTTTCGAAGCTATGATCCAGGATTATGTGTGAAGGGCTATGTGTATGTTTACCAAGAATCATGTCAAAGTGTTTTTTTTTCACTGTGTCACCTTGTTCCACATGTAAGTATGAGACAAATAGTCTCCCTTTGGTTTCCATTAATATTTAGTGCCTTTATAACGCCATGTAGAGTTGATTGTATTTAATGACATTTGTCTGTTCATGAGTAGGAGATGCCATTTTGTACAGTTCAGAAAACTGCCATACACAAGACCACTGCGGTATGTATTATGCTTAATAATATTAATTGTAATTAATGATGTTAGTGTTCATGCATACTAAGGGTTTTCAGATATTTTTATATATTTACTTGTGTTTGTCCAGTAAAGACAGTATTGCCAGTATTGAAATACTACCTTTTCAAGTTACATTCTGTTACATCACACCGAGGTAACTTGGTGTTTACAGATATGTGGCCAAAACGCCTCTAATAAGTAGACATGTATTTTAAGAGTGTTTGTTGATCACCATATATGCACTCACATAATTTGATAGAGATAAAATATGTACAGACATAATAAACTTTTTTGGGGAGAGACCATAAAGAGTTATTTCTAAATTTTTACAAGCGAATCAAGTGATGTTATGTTACCACGGCAATGCAGTGTAGTTGAATGTGAATATTTATTGTTATATTTTTATTGTATGCAATTGTGCTTTGTTAATAAGGGTTTGTTTGACGGTCCGCCCCATTTGCATTGCAGGATTCACTTCATCTCATTTAATTGAATTAGTTTTGTGTTACTCATGTCACATGATACGTGTGGAAGGAGTCTTGTGAAACGAGCGAGCTCCATGCCAAGGAGAAAGTAATAGCATTATAGACCTTGTGAGACAACCACCATGTCGCAGTGCTCCAGGTGCATCAACTTTGTTCTCAACTCATCATATAATTATATTTTATCAATTTAGTTTACCGGAACCTTGTTCATTTTCTAGTCCGGAGTACTCGGTTGCTCACACCTCGGTCCGTATTTTACATGGCCGAGGCGTGATACTTTTTTGAACCATGTAGGCCCTATGTCCATTTTGCAGCATCAGAACATGCCTAGCTTTAATGGTGGTGTAATGGATGTAAGTGCCCCACTGGGGAAATAACTATAATAAAATTCGTTAAGGTGAGATGACGATGTTTTAATTATAAATAGCCGTGTAAAGGTTACTTAACCTTTTTTGTATTCATTTATCTGACCACGTTTCTTAAAGTATGGTGTTGGGTAGCCATAATGACCCATCGGGAGTGAGCTGGTGTAAAAGGGGGGCCGACATACCTTACTAGGCAAGGCAATATTGGATTTAGTGTGACTGGTGGCAATATCATCGGTACTGGTAGCATTCATCAAGACGTTGGACATGTGGGAAGGCCAATGGTCGTCGGCAACAATGAACCGAGAGAGATATAGAGAGAGAGAAACTTCAGCAAGATTAACATCTTGCTCTACCCACTACAGAGCACTGGCGCCTACTGGAGAAATCCCACATCTATCAGTTCCTATCCATATAACCTTCATTCCCCCCATGGTCCAGCCTAGGCTAGCATCAATGTTTTAGCAGCTCTACAGTATGGCCTATTATAATAACTAGCAGTGTTCATGTAAAGTGCCACCATAGAAGAGAATGTAATTCAACATAATAAACACGACTGTGAACTGAGCGGTACGTACTTTATTTACATCGCATTATGTGTGCCAGAGGACAGGCCTTTACAATACCCGCTCACGCAAATCACATAAGTCATTTAATCTGCAAGTGTTCGTGAGTTTTGTTTCGCATTGTATGGGCATGTGGGAGGCCCTGACAGCCCATGCACACTTGTGTAATATTTTGGTATTTTTCCACCAAGATGGTGCATAGCAGCCCGACGGGCTATAGTTTAGCAAACTTCACTCATCTGGAGCAGTAATCAATGGGGCAGAGGTCAACACTTCAACTGCGAGGAGATTGGTCTGGACGTACGGCCCGCAACCCCGAGGTTAAGAGATGCAGCATCAACATTGACATTGTTTTACATGCTGAGCATTAGCTCAAGCTGCAAATCGCCTGCAAATCACATTATTTGGTGAACCCATACTCCATAAAGATGTTGTTAAATATATAGGCGTATATATGACAGGCTGTCCGCCCTTTACCCTGTACTTAACAGTCTAAGTGCCTTTACCCGAAATTCAGTGGTACTGTTTTATACCATGCTAATACAGCCTGTCATTACCTAAGCTGTGCCCACATGGGCACATGCAGCTAAAACTCATATTAAGAGACTGCAGGTTGTGCAAAATAGAGATGAGCTAAACCAATATTTCTCAGGAACACTCCATACCTGTTCCTGTCCACAGTCGATACCTGTTGCTAAAACCTGTTGTTGGGAATACCTGTTATGGGTAAGTAGTATGCTAGGCAGTGCTGTTCTACTAGCTCACCTTGATCTCGAATACCTGTTATTAGCCGAGTAATGATCTGATCTTTTTGGCTACCTCTATGTAGCGCATACCCTCCTGGTAGTTGGGTTTTTTTCAACTACCTTCTGAAAATATTAGAAATTATTTTTAAAGTTGTCAGTATTAAAAAAAAATATTTATGAAAACACGACTTTGGTGTTCGTTCATATCAGAGAAATAAGGTGCGCGTGATTTCCTACAGAGCAAGTAAATGAACGTCCGGCATTATGATTGTCCTATCAGGGAAATTTTATATATGAGGAGGTTAGGAATCAGGAGGTATACCTCCTCGCGTCTCATGTTCTTCTGATAGGACAGTGACAATAGCAATTTTCCCGTGGCTGTTACTGTATCTGTGTGGGGGCATAAAAGAACAGCTAGAAACCCACTGAGGAGAAGAAATTAATCATAACTTCAAAAATCTTTGAACAGTTTTGTTGCCAAAAAAAAAAGTAGAAAACAAATCACATGCAAATTGGGCACTGAAAATGTGGTTGTTATAAATCAGTTCAAAATGAAGGTGGAAAGATTTTTATATGCAATATTCTCGTCTGTAAATACTATTGGGGTGCAGTTTTGGATACTAATATTAGACGATAGGAACAGGTACGACGAAATGATATCTTAGAGTGTCGACTAACAAACGAGTATGTGTGATTGTTCCTGCTTCAGTAACGGGCAGGAATGATAACAGTTATCTCCAGACACTAGGAACAGGTATCGACTGTTGTAACTCTATACCTGTTGCTGATAACAGGCATTGAAAATACTTATTATCTCTAGTGCAACATAAATGCCTGCAAATTGCGGCAGATGCACTTTGATACTGTCCCATTACAGATCTCCATAATGAACTAAAAATTGAAAAACTAGACGAGCCCTTTATAAAAATGGTGACCAAATTTTTCAATGACTGTGCCACACATACCAACCCGAAAATATCTAGTCTCTGTGATTATGACCCCGACGAGACTCAGAAATATAAGCGCCTAAAAGCATTTTAGCTCACAGGCTGCCTTAAAACACCGAAATTCGCAATGCAGGCCTTCAGTCATGCACCCGAATAAAAATTAATCCCGGAAACCCATAATACTGCAATACATTTAATTACAAAATACACTCCTTGACAAAATAATTATCACAAAATTAGTGAAGCACTATGTGATCATAGAACAAGGCTAAACATACGCCTTATAGCCCCTGGCTGGTGCCAGCCTTGTGATTTACATTGCATCCACACACCACACACACACACACCCACACACAACGCCCACACATGTGCTACAAAGCTTTTCTCATCCGACAGCTGTTTGTATGTATGGTCCGTCGCCACTGCTGATTCCAAGGCGGTCTCTGGGCAGTTCCAGAAAAAACTGTGGGACTGTGGCATAGTGTGCTCTATGCAGCAGCTGATGAAGGTTGTGGAGTGGCACACCTACACTGACATTCACTAGCACCTACATTTACACTCACTAATATATACATCTCTACAATCAGCAGCATGCGAGATCACAGACAAGGTGATAGAAATATTACCTCTAGTTTTAAGTTTCTTTTAATTGTGTGTAACACACTAACAATCTTTCCTGTTCTACAGAGAGATGGCTGGCATCTGTCGGGTGGGTGGCTCAGTTCTATCCCCCACCACCAGGGCAGCATAGCGCGACCTTGGTTACATACCAGTTGCGACCTAATTTCATTTCACCTTGCATCAAATTCACAAAATCTATCTTCGCTAACTAACAACTACTCTACTTTCTCCAGCCCTAATCCAATAAAACGTTTTTATTATTTTTATCCTTTGCAACTGGCGCATAGTTTTCTCCAGGCTCTCTCTGCTTTGCCTGGTATTCTATTCCCCTTACTAGGCCCTTCTTCTTTCGGGGTGTGTCTATTGCTACAATAGCAGCTATGGCACCAGACAATTCTGCTATAGCCGTGATTCATGTTCCCATTTTGTTAAATGGGCGCACTGCTTGGGAGCGTCGATTTTGTAGTGAATACTTCAAGGAGAAGTATATTTTCTGTTAGAAGAGGAGCTACGAGTTCGGCAACACCAGGCCTGTGATCCCTTATAGGGCACAGGTAAAAGTTACACCACTTAGCTAGGGTAATTAAATTGTTGTCAAGCAGCTGATTTCCCTAGCCTCGTCTCTGGTCATGGGGAGAGGTAGGGAAATCAGTTTGTGGAGGCCAATTGCGAAATAGGTTATATTTATTTTAGGTTTAATTTTATTTTACCCCTCAAGGTGAAGACAAAATAGATTAGGTGTTAGACCCCTCGGGATCCCCCCTCCCACAGATGTCCAAAACTGTGCCAATTGCGATGGAAGAGGGTGCCGCGAATAAGAAGAGAAAGGCTGCTGAGATGTCGTCTTCCACCCCCCCCCCTCCTCAACGGAGGTACGGTGGGGCCTTCGCATCGGCATCGCAAAACAAGTCAACTTCAGCTCAACAGGCACCAATCAGAGCGAAGAAACCCGACCTGCGCCCTCTAACTGTGCACCACATACAGAACTGCACTTACACCACTGTGCGTAAGATTTTCAGGGAGCAGCTTGCCCAGCCCACTACAAATCGCGTCGTGCCACAAAGGAGTGCAATACCTTCCCCAATCTATTGATGACTATCACAAAACGATTGCAATCCTCGACTCGTTACAAGTAGGATATCATGTCCTCACCCCTAGCAGTGAAATGCTGCTTAAGGTAGCCCTAAAAAGGCTTGACAAGTCAATACCAGTGGACTGGATCAACACCGACTAGATAGAAGGCCCGCATTCACTGCTGTGATGTCATCATGTGTGGGCCATCCTTCTCCGCAGAGGCGCTACCAGACCGCAGTTAATAAGTTGACGACAGGGATACATGTTCGTGGCTTTATGTTGATTGTGTGTAATATTTTCTAATGTGTTATATGCATGTCACAGCGTACATTGATCAAATGAGGTGTGTCTTTTAACCACTGCAATTAAAAAAACAATTGTTATTCCAGTATTAGGCGCCTGCTTTCTGCTTCGAAAACTATATTTTTTTAGTGTTCATTTGAGAATCATTTATTTGTTTACATTCTTGGCACACATAATCCTTAGACTACCTGAAAGGAAAGCATTGTACCATGAAACAGTGCCTATTTGCTAAACAAACCTCTAGCTATTAATTACAGAGAATGCTTAAAATCTCCACTTTTGTGATAAGTATTTAATTGAAAACTAAGTATGCCTGAATTAAATTATATTTATTACAGAAACGGTTACCTTACGATGTAGCGGACTCATTCACAGCCATGATAAAGTACTAACATTTCCCCAAAATTAATTAATTTTAGTTTATGCTTGTTTCGTACTTACACAAAACCAAATAATACATGCATAACCCATAATATTAGCCAACAAATTTTAGTCGAGCCATTGTCCTGCGAAACTTTTACAGAGATTTTATGCTAATGTAGTTCACTTTCTCTGATTTTCGTTCTACTTTAAATGGATGTTGTTCATTATATTAGTGGAATGCTCGTAAAATTATTTTGCTCTTCCATGAAACTATACACGTTTATAATATGGTTATCTTCGTAACATAAAACATGCATATCTGTGAAGTATTTATTACAAAGGGAAGTGTTTTACTCGTAGACTACTAAAAATTACAGGGGCCAGAATAGATTTGGAAACAATTTTTTAATTTTTAAATGATTTACCACTGTAAAAAATAGCTACAAATTCGTCAAAATTGGCAACTATATATATGTATTTATATATGTTTCTTACCAGTTGAGCAAGCGAGATTGGGTTTCGGTGCTAGTTAGTTCCCTTTCCACTCAAAAGATAACATTACAGGTTTGTTACCGGGAAATTATAAATTCACCGATTATTGCCATTCATGTTTAGAGATGCAGTTGCAGTGGAAGTTTCTTGCCATTATGTATAAAATGGCGAAAAAAGGGTATTACTGAACATAAAATGGCAAATTTTCGGAATTGATAAGTGCAACAAAACAACGAGAAATTGAAACCCACCCGGGCATTTCAAAGGAATGGGTAACAAATATAAGAAATTTTTTTAAAGTCAGGAGCATAATAAAAATGTGAAAAAAATTATATTAAAAACACCAACAAATGTTCGTCGGTTACATTTTCAGTAATTTATTTGAGAAGTATTACATTATTACACAGTGTTTTCTTAGTTCTGTTATTGATTTATGTCCTATACCATGTAAAGTTTAAGTTTTCATGTACACTTTGCATGGTCCTAAACGTTAGATGTGTACTGCAAGTTCAATAAATATGTTCACATAACCTGGCTAGAAGTTAACTGGTGTGTTTCAATAATACCTATTTGATCGTTTGACATAATGTAGATGTGAACCGTGATCCTGTATTGCCTGTTGCTGGCTACTCACAAAAAGAACGGAATAGTATTAATTTTGCAATGTCGTCTACTCACACATTTAACCGAGCACATATAATGTTTTTTTTTCCCTGAATGTGAGACAAATGGATTATAAAGTTAGGCTACTTCTTAACAGAATAGTAAAGAAAGCTGCTCAAAAAGGTATAAGTACCATACACATATAACGCAATGTGTTCATACAGTGGGGAGATGAAATGAATAAATTGCTTAATAATTGCTAAAATTGCTTGAAATAAAAACTGATTATTTCATCTGTTAAGTCGGTAATTTGTACATTGCCAGAAATTTCTAATTATGTTTAAAAGACGTATCAAAATGCTCGCATATAAATGATTGCTGTATCATTAAATTGTAAACTTATTTATACAAATTAATCTAACAATTTATTTTTCTATTTGTTTCACGATTAATGCACACATATAAGAATAACATATCTACACATCCCAGTTTAATTTCATTCTGCATTCCCCACCTCTGGTGATTCCCCCTCGTCGCAGATGGCTGCTACATGACTTTCCTAAAGCGAAAATGAATAGAAACACCCAGCAGAAAAATCTGAGCCTTCTCAATAGCAAGCAATCCTCCTCACTCCTCACAGCTTTGGGCTCGGCCTCCGACCAAGGAGGATGCAATCTGCCTTTGCTCGACGAATACGACACTTTAGCTCGTGGCATATACCCTGTACGCTGTGGTCGGTCTGGAAACAGGTGACCTCGATCCTAGCCCCTAGGAGTCAGCTGCCACAGTGTGCGACACCGAACAGGGACACTTTTTACAACACTTGTTCGTCAATTGTTACACAGCACATCGCAGTCGTTCCGGACAGTTTTACCTTCCCCACCCTCCAGCCAGTGTGGTGTGGCCCAGGAAACGATTATGTCTTCCCCGATAGAAAAACTGTCAACATCGCTCAATGCTTGCACACAAATCCTAAAAAGGAACTCAATTACAAACCACTCTTCAAACGAATGATGGCCCATGCAGCTCAGGAAGTTCTGGCTCTAGAGGCGCTAATCAAAAACAACGGCTACTCACGTTCCCACCATAACTTGAGAACATGAAAATAGACACTGATTTCACAACACCGAAAAGGAGGAACAGCAACTCCGGCGATGGGAAAACCAGCGAGAACAAGTATCTCAACTCGTCGTCATTAGAGGCGAAACCAACTCCAATATCAGTTGAAAACCGATTTTCTGTTTTGCAGGAAGTTCGAGTCGAGGTTTCCTTAGAGTCAACCCCTGGCACCTCAAGCCAACCCCCTTCCCGCACAAGATGGTCACTGAAAAGACAAAGCAACTAGCTCAAAAGTACCGAATCGTGGTCCCTGATGCCAAGAATTTGTACCTTCTGGCTCAAAAATTGCGAGGAATTAGCCGAGATGGGTTCTCTTTGCTCCCAACATCACAAGGCATCCTGATCATGACCACAAACAGTGAACATTTCCAGGCCACAAAAACAATGCTTTCAGAAAATTTCATTCAGCACTTA
This sequence comes from Dryococelus australis, assembly GCA_029891345.1. Classification (NCBI taxonomy): domain Eukaryota; kingdom Metazoa; phylum Arthropoda; class Insecta; order Phasmatodea; family Phasmatidae; genus Dryococelus; species Dryococelus australis. Next base: position 52,229,601 of record CM057009.1, on the reverse strand, counting down.
ACATTCTATTCGAACTCTGAAATACCTCAAAAAGGGTTTTTGACCTTGCGCCCCCTACAACAATTTCCGACATCAAAGTAGATCTGGAGAGTGCCAGATACAAAATAAACCATAATTACCAATTTAAAAAGAAAATAATTGATTCAAACAACCTCAGCACATTCATGATAGAGCCAACCTGCTTTTTCTGTGTTGCAGCGGTGCAAGATACTTATCTCCCCCCCTCCCCAAAGTCAGGAAACTAAATATGAAACTAGTCCCAAACTCTACGAAAGAGAGTGACAGACGTGGCTAGATGCCGAAATTGCCCCGCCCTTGGCCACACTCGGAACTTCTGTTTCATGCCGTCTGTGTGACCACACTGCACCGGAAAACATACTGAGAGTGACTGCATTCAAGCAGAGCATCCGCCTAAATGCAGCAACTTCACAGGTCCGCACACTGTCACTTCTCCGGACTGCCCCAGGTTCCAGGACCTGCTGCAGAAGCGACAAGCTGCTTTCACAAAATCCCAACTTTCAAAACAAGGTCCTGCCCTGTCCAGGAACCTAGCAAGCTGCTCCACAGTCAGAACAATTCAACCAGACTTCTTATGCACAGGCCCTCCGACAGGCCCCAAACCAAGAAACCACTACACCTCTTAATACAACACAAGCTGCATTCCCATCTCACCACTTCCCGGAAAGCTCGCTGGGAGGAATGAAGGACACACTGCATGAAATCATGGAGTTTTTGCAAGAGTGTGACTTTCAATCCCTCCTGGCGCAAATTTGTCCCTACGACTCTGCTGCGAAACACCTCTCCAACAAGCAAGAAAAGAGCATTATTACCTTGGAAGCCATGGCATCGTACATCGTGCCCCAATCGAGCTACTTAACCTGCAAAATTTTTCTCACTCTACCAACTGTACTGGAACGACTACGAACTACATTTTCACCTATACGACACTCTGCCGAGTGACACATGTGAATTTTAATACTTAATTCAACTGATTACAGGACGTAGTACTGCTCAAACTTTACCACAATTAACTGCCTTCAGCAAGAGAAATAATATTAAATGATTAAACTCAGTTCCTAAATAACTATTACTGACCAACCTTTCATTATCCACCTGCTTAAAAAATTAAATTAAATTAAAATCACTTGCAAACATTACGGAGCAGCACTAAAAATTCCAAGTATTTAAATATTTATTTAAAACATTAAAAGGACAGCTACAAAAATTTAATGTCTTGTGGCTTAATTTTAATACTAAACTTAACGCAATTCATTTATTTACAACACATAATATTATAACTTTAAATTTCCCGATAAAATATAAAAGCTGTTCACTGTAATCAACGACAGTGCTGCCATCTCTTTGACAACTCCGTAAACTTCACCCATCACGTTCTCTCGCCCAATCAGAGCCCTCTGGCCAAGTTACAGACCAACTTAACTCATGCAATGCGTTTTCCTGGTTCTGCTCTCAATTTTTTACCAGTTTGATACATAAACAACATAGAATGCGATTTAAAACGACTCTTAAATTGTTATTTCAGTCCTTCAGCGCATAAATAAAGCACGAATTCATCAAAATTAATCCACGAAACTGGCCGGAATTCTCCGATCGGTTCGGGACAAAAATCGCCCACTTTTAACAATACTAGTTTGTGCTAGTATCCCTCAGACTCATTCTGTTGTCAGGTTCAGTACGATCAAGCATGTCATGACATTCCAGGAATTCGAATCGGACTCGCCAGTATTCAAGCTACATTATGCAGACAATCGGAAATACAGCAACATCTGTGAGCTGCTCCTATCAGTTGACCTCACCACCGATCCGCTGCTCTTCACGAACATGTTCTCCATGGAGAAGAGGCTATCTGAGAAGAAGAGCAGAAAGTGTGCCACACACATCAAAGAAGTCCTGTAGACACTAGTAGCAGTATTCGTCTGGAACTTCTCCAATTAGAAGGACACACATTTTGTTGTGCTCGCACCCCAAGATGTTGGTGAGACCAAGGAAAGCAAGAACCTACCAGCAGTTGTGTCCTCCATTGCCGGCCAGCAAGTTCATGCCGACTTCCAAGCCAACAGATTTGTCTTGGAAGCAAATACGTGTACCAGAGCCGAGGCGCACTTCACTACATAATGTTGCTGTGGGACCCAAGACACACCATATGAGTAATGTGCCAGCAAACTGAATCAACTTCCAAGACCGACCTCCCAGAGCTGCTACAGAACCAGGAGGCACCACAGCCCCTGCAGCCAGCACCAGTACAGCAGGAGAGCAGCAAGGCGCCCACACCACAGAACATTATTGCTGTGGATGTGGCCGCCGCCGACAGCTCCTCCTGCATCCCTGAGACTACAACATGCCCAGAGAAGAACACTCAGGCAGTCTCCGACATCACCCAGGAGACAGTAGAGAAGAGAGGAAGCCAGCAGCCAGTCGGCGAGCAGAACCATAGGCGGCCAGACAACACAAGGAAGAAGATGGAGTCCTGGCACTTCGTAGTGCTGAGAGGAGGATACAGTACTGCCAGGGTGTCCGAGACAGCTATCACCGCCACCCTGATCACTGCCGGCAACATTCATGAGTGCTGCTGGCAGATCTGCAGTCAGGCCTTGGGGCGCTGGACCAGTCTCTTCCGAGACGCCTTCGCCCAGGAGAAGGAAGCGGCTCTACCGCTGGAAGAAGGCCTGGTGAGTCCCATGTAGAGGATCGCAAGTTCCTCTGCCGGCCTAGCACCCGCTCGCATTAGAGGGGGGGGGGGGCGAGGCCTATAACACCATAACACAATACATTTACACAAAGCCAAGTTAAACAACACACAACAAACCCAGATAGCAGTGTTTGCAAGCCTCCTAGGCTGGCAGGTTTTTCCTGTCGGTCCGGGATGGATTTTGCCAAAACTACTGCGGTCTGGGCCTTACACATCAGTACTCACAGCAATCCCTCCATCCAAGGAGGGCGCGTCCTGGGTTTTCTAGTCGTCTACGACAACTAGCTTCGTGGCACACATCCTGTACACTGTGGTCGGCCTGGAAACAGGTCAACTTGAGCCTAACCCCTAGTGGGTCAGCAGACCACAGTGGACAGCAACGATCTAGGTACATTTCTAGCAACACTTTCACGCCAATTCCATACACCACATCGCTAGTCGCACCACACAGAACCACCCCCCTTCCCTCCAACCCTCGGGAGTCATGGCGGCGGGCGGGGAACCAACTGAGCCATCATGGATGACGGGAACTGACCCGTAATGGCTGCAGTACCTCAAAGATAACAAGAGATGGGTAGAACTTGCCAAGAGGTGAGCCGACCACCAGTTTGTGCCTGACATCTTCCCCCAGGGTATCCCTGACCACATTGATCTACTCCTTGTCACTCTCTCGGCTCCAACACCACCAACCACACTCAGCACAACAACTTCCTCCCGACCACCAACACCGCCGGTGTTGGTGGTCGGGACGAAGTTTCGTACGAGGCACAGTCCAACACCATTCCGTTTAAAATTCGGTTCTCTCTGTTACAAGAGGTCGCAGAAAAGACCTCAACAATATAACAAAAACCCGGCTCTTCAAGCATTTCCACTCCCCAATCACAGCCAGCTGCAACTCAAACACAACAAAAATGACAAAATCAGTTCCGTTTAGTGGTTCCTGATGCCACTAAATATAATTTCCTTATCTAGAGACTGCCAGCAATTAGTAGGGATGGTTTCTCCCTTCTCCCCACTGCTCAGGGAACACAAATCCTCACAAAAATTCGTGAACACTACCATGCTGCTCGCAAAATGCTCGAAGCGATCTACATTCACTATTTCACTTTTTGCCAACCTTCTGAGCTTCCTCAAAAAGTAATATTTGATCTCCAAAACACAACTGAAAAAGCTGACATCAAGGCAGATATTGAATGCGCCGACTACACAATCCAGCATAAATACAAGTTCAAATAACGAATGCCAGATCACACAGACCCGGACTAATTCACGTTGCAACCGCAACGATTATTCTACATTACGGCATCGCAGAAAACTGTTCTCCCATTCTGCTCTCAGTCACCAAGATCAACATGACTATTGTACATCGATGACAATACAAGAAACTGCTGACAGACGTGGCACACTGCCGGAACTGTCTAGCCCTAGGTCCCACAAAAACCACTGTTTAATGACAACAAAATGCCCATACTGAGCCAGCCCTCACCCCGAGAGTATCTGCACTATGAACGCAACAACATCTAAGCCAACATGCAGCAACTTGATGTATTCCTGACGTCCACATATCCCTTGTGCCCGTTTGTTCCATCGCAGATGCATTAAACACACAGCAACACTCGATCGATCCACATTAGGTCGAAGTCTCGATCAGTGCAGGTCGACAAGAACAACATTATACTTTTCTTGCCACCCTGTAACTCGTGGCCACGGGTTATAATATTTAACATACACCACAAGAGGTAACTCTCATCATGAATGGATATGTGACCTAAACGAGTGTGTCCCATGAAGTCGCGTCCGTTAGATGCAACAGTCAATGGAGGGAACACTGGGGTAAGTGGTGCTGCTTATTCCCACGACTTTTCGATGTGCGCGATATCGACGGGCCCCGTGGCCGAATCCGGAGTGCGATGTGTCTGCAAGTGGTTTCAAAAGATGGGGAATCAAATTCCTGCAGGACGTGTGAAGTAGCGAACAGTTCCCTAGCAGCATTAATTAATAGGAGCAATTTTAAGCATAATTCATGGTGATTACACCATAACCCCACTAGCGAAACTGCCCGCTTCAGCATAGAGAGATGATAACATTTCATAGAAAACAGGGTGTAGCTCCGCCCTTAGTTACGACATCCGTGCGTCCTCTCATCCATACACTTTCCTGAAATTAATTATATAACGACACACGCCGATTCTAAAATGTTAATTATGAGAGTGTATATGTAATCATATATCGAAAATCAGCCACCTGAGGCATCATTTCATTTAATATCACCCTTCAAGTGTGGTAACATTCTCGTGATATCACATTCTTAACTGTATCTGGGTCTCCGGCATTCATGAGTATGTCACCAATGTGTTTTTGTTTAACAATGTTAATAATGCACAACATCAATTTTACTTATCATGTTATTCATTAAGTTCATTTTTTTTTCATGTTTTCATTTTGGCGCCGGATTTGCCGGGTGTGCGGTAAACCGATGCTATGTCGTTAGTCAGACTTCAGCATTCCAGACAACCGGCAGGGCAGACGGTAAACTCCACGTACCCCCTCGGCAATTCAATATAGGCTGCATTTTTCTTCATATCCATAGTTAACATAATTCAAGAACCTTTTAGTACTGTTATTTAGCCGAAGGGAGGTCTCCCTACATCCTGAAGTAACATACCAGGATTTCATGCGCAGGATGCATTTCACGAAATTGCATTCTAAGGCCTACGCCTTATTTTTCAGCAGAAGCAATCACTGGCAGATCCAGGGTGCCGGGTCCGCTTAACTAAGGTACGCATTAACAAGTGCAGTAATATTCCGTTGTACCTTTATGGTAATAAAACAGTCATACTATAATTACCCATTTTATTACCTTAAACTATTCTGAGTTCATCGGGTTCTGCGCCCTAATAGCAGCCTTCAAATTTACAAGTGTATATCAGTGTATGTTTTGCATTTACAGGGTCTGCCTCCCTCAAGCAGGGTAAATTCAGTTGTAATATAGGCGTGCGAAATGGCCGACAGCTACCCCACAGGCAATATTTTACTTTTATGTAATATAACAGACAAATTCGCTCAGCTCTCCTTCATATTGACCCCATATCCAGAGTCGCCGTAGGCCATCGGCCGTACGACACCCATCAACAATTGTTCTCTACACCGAATGTGGCGCCGGGCACATCATCAGTTCCTGTTCCCCACCTGCTCTCAGGTGGGACACGGACACACCACCAGTAACTCTGAAGGCACAACACCTCAAACTGTGCAGGCGACCACACTGCCCTTTCAAAAGCCTGCCCCAAGTTCCTAGACTTGGTGCAGAAACGAACTGCTGCTGCAAAAGATAAACCAACTGCTGTCAAACAACCTCATGCCCCATCCAGGTTCACGGTCAGGACATTACAACCAGGCAAGTCACATTCGCAGGCGCTCAGACAGTGTCACTCCTCCCACAAACATTGCTCAGTTAATCCAACCCGAAGATATGCAGAAAATGTTCGCTACCGTGACAGCCAACCCCCTCACTCAAAAATACCCTGTGTTAAGCAGAGTGCTGGATGCACTCTGCACTCTAGTAGTAGTGCACTCAGGGAACTGACGCGAAAGGCATAGCCCTCATGGGTGCGGCCACTCAGATTGTTCAACAGCAGCCCAATGGCTGCTAATAGGCAGGGGATAAATATACCGCTTAACTCTAGGTTTAATGTATTCAATAGTTTAGTGTACTGGAATTCTAATGGCCTTTGCAATAAAAAACAAGAGCTGATAGATTTTATTTCTCGCCACCAGATACCTATAATTGCTATAAATAAAACTCACCTGCGCCCACAACTTAGATTTTCAATTCCAGGTTTTAAAAGCTATCGAAAAGATCGCGATAATTTAGCAGGAGGTGTCCTAATATTAATTCATAATTCAATTATTAGTAATCCCGCGAAAATATTACACCACCAAACACTTGAAGCAGTAGGTGTCACTATTAAACTGGGCAACCAACATGTTACTATTTACTCAGAATACTGCTCACCAGGTCACACATTTTGCCCGCAGATCTTGATGAATTAATTAATTCATATCCTATTTCTCTTGCTGTTGGCGATTTAAATGCCAAACATCTTGCTTGGGACTGTCTCGCTCACACAGCCTATGGGAATGCCTTATTTAGACACCAGGAGAAAAATAATTACATTACTTAAGCGCCAAACGAACCTACTTATGATTCTAGTCAAGCCAATCATAAGCCCGATATACTTAATATCGTGCTAAATAAAGTTTTTAATATGGCCTTCAGTTTTGAAGGGCTCTATGAATTGGCTTCGGATCATTATCCTGTCCACTTGTTATTCAACGAGGCTGACGAAGACAATATGCCAATTCGTAAAATTAAAGACTATAAGCATACAAACTGGTCTGTCTTAGGGAGTATCTGGACGACGAAATAAATATCACAGCTCCAATTCGTACTCCTGCTGAATTAGATTCTGCTGTCGAGCACGTCACAGAGATAATAGACAGGAATTAGTAAGTTTGTCCAAGAAAAAAAACCGAGGATCAGCACAGATACGCTTCCTGAACATATCAGAGAGCTGATCTCGCACAGAATTAACACTTAGGGCCGGTTGCACCAACATCGCCCGGATCCGAGATCGAATGATCATTGTTCCGAAACAGGATTCAGTTTGATCTCGGTTCCAATGTAAAAGTGTTGCTACAACGAAATTCCATGACTATGGATCTCCGATTCTTCGATCTTGGTTCTAACTACACTATAACTAAGTGTTAAGTGAAAGCCCGGTGGGTAGGGCAGGATTTTATTGCATCTCAGGGCTAGACCCCTTATGCCTACAGGGATAGGAAATCATGAAAGGAGACAGGCATCATGGCAGAGAGGCATTGGGGAACCATTACCTGCAATTGGGGCCATAACTACCTCCCTAAGTGGACTTATAGCTAAGCTAACACTAGAAGAGTCTGGGGAAAATTGGCATAGATAACATAAAAACTCAGTCGACAGGATAGAATTCAAAATATTCATGCATTAATCAGAAATGCTACAGGAGATGGAGTGTGTGTAACATGCTCATGTTAGTAGAGCTGAAAAAGCTAGTAGAGATGGGACGGGAACTTAATTTCCTTTAGCCTTGGCAACTGGAAGGAGATACTGGCTTTTAACCAGAGAGGTGCTTGCACAACTCTCTGGTGGGGGAAGTGGCTCTATTAGGCGGCTTCCCCCGATACCACAGTATAACCTGAAAGTTAAAGATAATAAGGTGAATTGTCAGCAAGCATCGGCATCAGCGACCGCTGAGCCAACGCTTACTGGTTTTTAGATATCCGGGAAGAGACGCTACAGCCTGTGAAAAGAAAGAGGTTAATAATTAACTAAGTTCAAAATAGCCTAAGTGGTTATACTAACATATGTTTCGGGGAAATATGTGTCTAAACTTAATGCTGTGCTACCTCGCAGTGGCCAATCCCTATAGCCATAGGCTCTAACAGTGCTTATCTACGGCCATATGCTATAAGTGCACGGAGCTTCGGATAAGCGATGGTTAGTTGGTCGACGAAGGGGAGGTCTCTCACCATCTGCAGCAGAGAGCCGCACGTCGACACAAGCCCTGCAGTTATTTGTGAGTATAACTGTTCAGTGGCTAACTTTAAATCGGCAGTGGCGAAGGGCCATACCTACAAACAGCTGGCTAGGAAGAGAGGCTAAACTAAATTAAATGCTAATTACTAATTTAGGCTGAGCTGCCCCTAGAGTGCAGGTCAGTTTGTTCTACCGCAATTATGATTAGAACTTAAGAGTTAGGTGGTGTGTGTGGAGGGCTCTCACCAGCTACTGTAGAGAGCACACTATCGCCACAGTCACCTCAGATTTTGCAGATAATCTGATGAGAGGCAGCCTTTGAATTGGCAGTGGCGAACGGACCATACCCACAAGCAACTGGCTGGGAAGAGAGGTGTATTATTCTAATTAAAATATTAATTACTGATCATTGAATCTATGCTGATTAGTCCCTTTAGGACGGCTGATATTAGTCTTCTGCAATGGACTATTAAGGCTACGCAAGTGCTATCAAAATGGAGATGGCAGTGTGTTACACGCAGGGCTAAGGGGGCCTATATGCTAAGAGCGACTTTGGTAGTATATAGAGCTGTGTTTTGTCTCTTTCATACTCCCCAAGGGCAGTAATGAGTGGATTGGCATGTCTTAATTTGATTTGTAAAAGTTTTTGGCCTGTTTTCGAATTACGTCTTGCAGCAGTTCTTGTTTAAGCTCTGCGTGCAAGCACCTATTAGGGACATAACATGATGCATGTGCTGCCATCCTAAGGCATTTATTCTGCATCACTTGTAGTGAACTGAGATGTTTTTGTGAGCAGTAGGCCCAAGCAGGGGCTGCATAAGTAACAATGGGTTGAATCGTAGATGATATAATTGAATCCCATTTTTACTCGAAAAACCAGAATGGTAGTTTAACAGTGGATATAAGACTTTCATACGGGCATAAGCAACATTTCGCTTAGACTCAATGTGTTTCCACCATGTCAGCCTTCTATTCATAGTGAGGCCAAATTATTTTACCTTGTCTTCAAAAGGAATATTCTCCCCCAAGAGAGTAAGTTTAAGGTTAGGGGGATGTTGCGGTACGTGAAGACTGGCGCTTCGCATTTACCCACATTTTTTTTTTATTCGCCACCGGCGAAAATAAGTTTCTAGCTCATTGAGCTGTGCCTGCGCACACTGACTGACAAGTTCAGCCCAGCAGGACCATGTGTAGATCACAGTGCCATCTGCATAAATTCCTAAATTGATGTTCCAATTACGGGTATGCGGAATATCGTGGGTATATAAATGATAAAATACCGGGCCTAGGATACTGCACTGGGGGACTCGTGCCCTAATATTTTTCTTTTGATATATTGCTCCTTCAATGGAAACAGAGAATGGACGTTTATCAAGATTGGAAGCCAGAAACTTGATATAGCAATCTGGGAAATTATTTTGGTAGAATTTATAAAGAAGTGGTGTACGGAAAACCCTGTCAAAAGTTTTTCCACATCTAGGAATACTGCAACCGTATATTGGCGCCAATTGATGTATTAGTTACATGTTCAGACAAACGGACTAACTGGTGTACAGTAGAATGATTTTTCCTAAAGACAAATTGCTCATTAGGAAACAAATTAATATCGCCAATATATGTGTTTAGGTGGCATAATAAAACTCGTTCATGAATTTCAGAGAGCGAGCTAAGCAGGCTGATTAGGCGGTAGTTTTTAAATTGAGTCAGGTCTTTATCCGGTTTGGGAAATACAATTACTGAGGCACATTTCCAGAGAGTCAGGAAGTGGGCAAGATTAAAACTTGCATTAATGCACTCTGCTATAGCCTCAAACATGCTGTCAGGCAGCTGCTTGAGTACTATAGCTTGTAGGGAGTCGAACCCCGGTGCTTTTCGGGGTTTCATATATTCAATAATACACTTAACTTCCTCTGCATGCGTGGGGTTTGGTTCAACCACTGTGGACTGTCTCAGACGCACTCCGAGATCCCTATAAATACAGGCCACAAAAGTTGGATCAGCTGGATTTATATTGGGTTGGAAAACCTGTTCTTATTGATTGGTTCTTATTGATCAGCCTTCTGCTGAGGCTGCGGCCAATCAATTAGTTCCTGCATTGCCTTGAATAGGTGGGATTGGATTGCGCTTTTTTGTAAACGCTTTTGTCACGTGCTACAGATTATTATCCTGGGAACACACAAGGGACAATTTATCATTCCAAATTTCAGCCTGCAAAGCAGTGATTTCAATATCAATATGCTCTCTAATATTATTAATCTGATCTAGTGCGCAAATAGAGCCTAAGTTATTTTTGTGCGAGATGAACTCCCTTATATGGAAGCTTATCTGTGCTAGTCGTTTGTGTTTTCTCTGCGACAAACTTATTAATTCCTGTCTTAATTATCTCTGTGACATGCTCGACAGCAGAGTCTAATTCGTCGGGAGTACTAATTGGAGCTGGGAGATTAATTTCATCATCTAGATAATCCCAAAAACCCGGCCAGTTCATATGCTTGTAATTTTTAATTTTACAAATGGGTGTATTGTCTGAGTTGATTTCATAGAAAGACAAGCAGACAGGGTAATGGTCCGAGCCCAATTCGTGGAGCACTTCAAAATCCAATGCCATATTGAGGCCTTTATTAAGCACGATATCTAATACATCGGGCCTATAATTTACTTGATGTGGATCAAAAGTATGTTCGCTGGACGCATAGACAACATCATTATGTTGCTCCTGATCTCTAAAAAGAGTTTTCCCATTGGCTGTGCGTGCGAGACAGCCCGAAGTGAGATGTTTAATATTTAAATCGCCAACAGCGAGTAAAACAGGATACGAATTAATTATTTCATCAAAATGTGCGCGCAGAAGCATGCAGCCTGGTGGGCAATAAACTGAGTAAAACGCGATATGTTGGTTCGCTAATTTAATAGTGACACAAACAGCCTCAAGTGTCTGAAGTTGCAGCGTTTTCTCGGAATTGCATGTAATGGAGTTATAAATTAATATTAAAACACCGCCGCCTCGATTGTCGCGATATTTTCTGTAACATGTAAATCCAGTAACTGAAAATCAATGCTGTGGGTTCAAATGTGTTTCATTTATTGCGATAATAGGGATCTAGTGGCGAGAAATAAAATCTACCAGCTCTAGTTTCTTACTGCGAATGCCATTAGCATTCCAGTAAGCTACACTATTGACTAAATTAAACCTAGGAGAGAGCAGACTGGTGTCATGCCCACTAACAGCCACCAGCCGCCTTCGAGTTCACTGGATCTGTCCAAAAGTCTAATAATTTAAAAAGAGACCCCAGCATATCCATCAGAGCTGGGGTATTCTGGGCGAATGGGCTGTTCTTAATTTGCGAAAATAGCTGCACTGTGTCAGCTGGGGTAAGATCAGTTTGAGGGATTGGAACTCTCCATGTGAATAGTGTTAGCGACAGAGCTGGCAGGGTCGTTTTCTGGCCCTTTTTGTAGTGGAGGCGAGCAAACCTGTGCATCCAGTTGATGCGCAGCTGGCCCCTGATTGGCCGTGCAGGCAGGAGCACCTATTGTGACCGCACGAGGGGTTGTGTGTGTGTGGAAGGGGAGGGGGGAAGGGGACTGGTGAGGCTGCTGCAGCTCTGAAGGCTACAAAGTTTTTGAATTTGTAGTTTTCCCCTTTTTTCCCTTTTAATGAGACACTGGGATTACAATACTGCCACTGGGGTGGACGATAGGGGTTCGCGATAGATGGGAAGGCTAGTCATAGTGTGTTAAGGCACTGTCGCCATTCGATGTCTGCATTTGATGGTTTTGTGCAAAATGAGGCACAAAAGTGTTTCGTATTGCGTGTTGTTTGCCCTGGACAACATTCCAGCCATCTGCAGACTGGGTAGGTGCTTGAAGGAGGGGGAGGGGTGAAGGGCCTGTGGGCGGGTGAAACCATGGAGCAATTGGCGCAACATAGCCTGAGCGAGGCAGTGATACGACTGCTGCAGAGTATTCGATCTGCTGCTGCCTCTTCTTCCTTTCCTCCGGGGAAAAATTGAAATTTTTCTGTCTTATAGGCCTCGCAGGCCTTGTAAATTGCGGCATGGTTGCCTCCACGACACACGCATTTTCTCAGTGCCAGGTCGTCTTTATCTTTCAAGTCGCACTGAACTGTGCTGTGGCCTTTGCCACATAGCCTACAGCGAGATGAAGCACGACAAATGCAGGCTGCGTGGCCGAAACGCTGGTAGTTACTGCACTGTGCAGGGCCGTCGGGTCTCCGAAACTCTTCTACTTTAATTACTAGGCCACAGAGACCTCGCAATTCGAAAATGGCTTGTGATTTTTCAGTGGGCGGAAGTTCCACTACCCACATATGCAATGGCTGTCTGTCTCTCATCGACAGCTTCGGCACGATCGTGATTTGCTGGTAGCAGAGGCTAACCAGCTTCCTGCGAATCCACTCGGCAGTTAAAGATTTGTCCTGCCCTTTAAGAGCAAGTATAAGGGGTAGATCGCTTCGCAGTGTGAGCACTGAAATGTCCATATTCAGTGACTCCAAAAGTTGGATTGTTTTGTGAAAATCGTCAATAGACTACGCCAATTAAGAAACGCCCTCAGAGACTACTCGGTTTACAGTTGGCTGGCTTAAGTTTTGTTTCAAAAGGCGGCATTCTGTGGCATAATTACATGCCACAGTATGATACACTGTTATTGGCCAGATGTCTGGCTGTTTTGACTTCGCTGGGGGCACCTGCTGCATTGAATTTGCATGCTGCTGCACGGAATTCGCCTGCTGTGTGGAAGTTGTGGCTGCTCCCAGAGTGGGGGTGGGGAGGACATGGACAGTTCCACGGCTTTTCCCTTCTTATTCGCGGTATCTTCGTCCATCGGAATTGCTGTACCGTCCAACATCGAGATTGAAAAGGGGGGGGGGGGATAGGTCCCCGATGGGCCTAACACTTGATCTCTTCTGTCTTCACCTTGAGGGGGAAAACTAAAATAAAACATAAAATAAAAATTACCTACTTAGCAATTGACCTCCATAAAACTAAATTCCTTGACCTCTTCCCTTGACCAGAAATGAGGCTAGGGGAAATCAGCTGCTTGACAATAATTAAATTACCCTGGCTAAGTGGTGTACCTTTTGCCTATGCCCTATGAGGGAGCACAGGCCTAGTGTTGCTCAACTCGCAGCTCATCTTCTAACTGAAAGTAAACTTCTTCTCGCAGTATTCACTACAAAATCGACGTGCTCACGCAGTGCACCTGCACTGCACAGATAAACCCCCTTTCAATGAATCAACAGTGAAGAGCGACTGCCAAGCACAACCGACCTGCAGCGAGCACTGCTGCAGAATGAGCCGAGTGAATGAGTTGAGTCTCGATCTTGGTTCTAAAGTGAGAGATCGATATTAAGTATGAGACAAATTTTCTTATTGGTTCGTAATATATGACGTTATGGAAATAAGCATATTTTTCACTATGAATAACACTAGATGTACAATGTTTCATCTGTTTTAAGTTAATTATTGTTGTACGAATTTTAGCGAATAATATTCAAGTGCGCATAATGTTGTTTTGATTTCCAAAGAAAACAATCGATTGTAGTTCTATCTGTTGGCGTATTTTTAAACTACATTTGTCGACAATGCATGCTGATCTTGGATCGAGATTTGGAACTGCCAATTTCGGTGGTTCGGAATGAACTTCATCGCGATTTCAGTCCAGCTCTGAACTCTTATGGTGCAACAGTTTTCTGTGTCGATCTTAGATACGATCTCAGTCAGAGTTTCGAACCACTATGTTGCAACTGGCTGTTAGTTATAGGGTAATTAGAAAAAAATAATTACAGGACTGTGAATACATGAAGGTGCTCAAACTGGCATAGCAAAATTTGGGCGCTCGCCAGAAAAAGAAATTTGCTAGGTTCTAATAATTATATAGCGACTGCGCTGTCAGATGAATGTTAATTTAAATAAAATGGTAGTTAGAGATTACAAAACCAGATAAACATGAATCTAATAAATATATTTATTAAATTTTAAGAATAAAATACGTGACTACTCTCTGTTCTAAATAGGCATTAGATACTAACCTCAACACCTAAAATATAAATAAATATCAGTGTACATACAAATAAGTGGTAAAGTAAAGAATCTAAATTATGATTGGCAACTGCTTGCCAAGATAATGCACTTTCATTTTCTCCAATAGTCAGCCAACGTTGCCACATAGTCATTAGCAACACGCTTTTGAATTCAGTGTTCCATTAAGCCATATTTGTAAAGATATCTACAATACAGGATTGTTTCCAGAGAGACTCAAATGGGTATGGTAACACCATTGTTCAAGAAGGAGACATGACCGAAGTAAAAATTATAGAACCATCTCACTTCTTACATCTTTTTCAAAAGTAATTGAAAAACTAATTTACAGGAGGTTGCTGCAACATTTTGAGAATCACAAAATCGTATCACATTTACAGTTTGGCTTTAGGAAAAACATGTCAACAAATGATGCAATTTTCAAACTAACAATTAGCACTCTTAATGCACTTGATAAAAATATGCAATATAATGAAATATTTTGCGATCTCACTAAAGTATCTGACTGTGTAAATCACATCATACTTATAGAAAAATAAAGTTTTATAGAGTCTCGGGTACACCAAATAAACTAATAAGCTCATATCTTAAAAACAGACAACAAGTGCGAATCAAAGGGAAAACTATTACATTCTACTCTGAACCAGGAAAAATCAAGCATGGGGTCCCACAAGGATCAATATTAGGCTCCCTACTCTACCTAGTTTATATAAATGACCTCCCATGTGCGTCAACCCCAGAAACTACTCAAATTTTATTTGCAGATGATACTAGCATCTTAGTCTCTGGAGACTCAGTAAATGATCTTACACAAAAATGGACACCACATTTACAGAGCTAAATGCATGGTTTACTGTAAACAAATTAAATCTCAGCCTATATAAAACATATCTTATGAATTTCCTTACAAAGAACAGAAAAAAAAACATTCATATGATAGCAGTAACAGAGACAAAATTAATGAAACTGCAGTGATTAAGTTTCTTGGCTTAAAAGTAGACAAGTTACAAAACTGGAAATCTCACATTGCGTATATTTTACCTAAACTAAGTTCAGCATATTTCGCCCTGAGGAGTGTTGCAGAGGTCTCGAATAAAAATACAGCAAAAATGATATATTTCGCATATTTTCATTCCGTCATGTGTTATGGTATAACTTTTTGGGGTAATTCCACTGACAGCAAAAAAATTTTTCACATGCAAAAGAGAGCTGTAAGAATAATAAGTGGCAAAAGAAAGTCAGGTTCATGTAGACCTCTTTTCAAGAGCTCAGAGATTTTAACATTTGCATGTGAGTACATGTTTTCAGTACTTAAATTCATGTCCAAAATCAGTCATTTATTTCAGAAAAATTAGTCTTTTCATAAATATGACACTAGAATAAAAAACACACGTGGCTTCAGTTAACTTAAAACTTATACAGAAAGGGCCATACTATCTTGGTAGCCAACTTTTCAATAAGTTACCACAACACCTTCGATAAATTTGCTTCTGTAACCAAAAACTCTTTAAATAACAGCTTAAAGAATTTTTTCTAAACTAACATTTTATAGTGTAGATGAACATCTAAACAAAAAAAAATTAAGAAATTATTGCATAACATGTCTTTGTAAGGTTTTCTTGTTCCGGTTTTTCTCGTTTCCTTTTTTCTTCTGTTTCAGTAAAACGACGATGCCCGACAGTATTTTGGAGGAGGATTGGTCAAATTATGACGAAAATATGTGATGCTAGTACGTATAGACTGACATATATATGTGTGTGTTTACTATGTCCAGTGTATTTACTTTGTATACTTTAAGCTTCTTACACAATAGAAAACTTTAGCATTTGACTTTACGTTTCTTTTCCTCCGACAAACCAACAAAACACAATAGAATTGTAGGGTCAGAGTTTAGACAATTGAACATCGGTTCTGCGAACTTCGTAAATATGTGTATCTTGTTATGTAAATAATTTTGATATTACCCAGGAATACATTTTACAAACTTCTTTTTTAATTGGCTTAAAAATTTATATTAAAAGTTTATTTCAGACCAAAAACTCATTTGTTTACATTATTAAAATATGCCAAGTCATTTATTTCGTCTTCACATTATATTTGTTAGCCATTTATTTAATTTAAGTCGAGCTTTGTTATAATACCGAGATTAAAATCGCCCTACAATAAATTAACGAACTTTCCACCTAACCTCTGTTAGATTCTCGCCAAAATGGCGGCGTGAATATGAAATTTTTTTCCCCTTTTTCGAAATCGTAAAGTCTAAGGTGTTTGACGTTAATTTTGACAGTTCCATTGTGTCAAGCTCCATAATAAACATGGCGAAAAGGAAACGTAAAGTCAAATGTAAAAGTTTTCATTTGTTTAGGAGCCTGTAATTTGACTTGTTCAATATCATTGTACAGCCATGTATTGAAAAAAGATCTTACGGATGCGATAAAACAAAACAAAAATTGAAATTTCTTGTACCATTTCGATAGACTTCAAAAAAGTTACATAATCTCTCTGTTACTAGTTGATCGAAATTGAATTCGATCGAATTGAGTGTAGGAGTTGTTGAGTTACAGAATGCAAGCACTGGTTTCAGGTGTTGGTATAAACGTACCGCGAGTGAAACTCGAAGGTTTTGTCATGTTGTTGACCCGTTTGTTTTCTCGTTGGTGAGGAGTGTTTATCTTTTTTTTTTAGGAATGTCATGTTGTTCAGTCTCGTAAAAGTTTGAATAATATTGTAGGTATGCCCTTCATACTTTTACGTGAAGGGTTCATAACTCTTGATTAGTACCAACGTAGGTAAAATGGGATGTATTTGTTCCAGAAAAATTGTGGCAATTAATGGGGAGCAGTACCGTGTCATTGATCATCTGGGAGAAGGGTAATTAAGTACTTTTTGTGTATTTGTTAGACACTAAACCATAAATATCGGGAAGATTTTACGATATAGCATTAAAAAAATATGGAAATTCTGAAAACAATGAAAAAAAAAATACACTGATTACAAGCTAATCTGTAACATCTATTCCCAGAGCGTCTGAAGTGAGTTCAGACGCTCAGCTCTCAATAAATGGCTGCACCAGCCATTTATTGAGGATATTCCCAGCATCTGCATCGCGTATGCTCCAGGGAGGAGAACGCTACAGATTTGCATGTGATAAATTTTATAGATCCATATAATTAAGACATGTGTAGGTACATTATATTAAACGTTACAAAATTAGTCATGTTATAATTAAAACCAGGAAGCCCATAATAATTATGCCTAGTGGTTCACCAGAAAGTGAGTGATTGATTACAGATTAAGTAAATTTATGAACCCATTTAGTTTGGTCGTTGATACAATTCTTTTGCAGCAAGTATAAAATTTGCTCCTACCTGCCCAAATATACTACCACATACCATGACTGCAAACACTCATTGACTCTACAGATCATTAACCTAACACGACCTACCTACACCGTCTATTACACCCTTCAACGTATTTATGATGCCATCGTCTGCAATCAGAGTCCAACAAAAATTCAAACACTTATGCACCTAACATTACGTAACTGCATCATCATTTATTATACACAACCATCCACTGCAAAATGATTGTTATTTACAACTGACAAACACTCGTCACTACAGATACCTAACAGTACCTAACTACAGCACTGTTTATTACACTCTACAAAACATTAAACAATATCATCCATTGCAATCCAATTGAATAAAAACTGTCACGACTTGTTGCAACTTCAGAAGACTAACCTAACATTACCAACTGTCAACATTTATTACACGCTTCAGAATATTATATAACACCATCCTCTGCTATCCAATTATTAATTAAAAATGATAAAGACTCTTATCTGCCACAGAATCCTGACCTAAGATTACCTACCTACAAAACTGTTTATTGCATCCAATACACATATTTCTTTTAAAATATCTCCACAGTTACCTTTAACAACATATCCATTTTCTTCTAACATGTAATGCCACACTCATCCTCATTATTCACCATTGCACAAAACATATGCAATACGTCACATGTTTTATTATACGTCGAACACAACACAATGCACCACATATGTTTATATTAACTCCGTACACTATAGATCGTTTTTCGTTCAATAGTTCACTCACTATTACCACTTCACCTGATGCTCACTATTTTAACACTCTATATGTATCCATTTATGATGCACTGATGCGTGAGAAAACAGACTCAGAACACGTAAACTAGTATAGGCTGTTCACGGTAAGTGAGCGCTTTTTAAGGCCCTTATATAAATTTTTCCATTAATCCAATTTTCATCTTCCTGCTGCTTTTCAGTATAAACTTTGCAATGTGACCAATAAACACATTGTATACATTTCACACCACCAAAATTTAATGCTGTAGGCTGCAATAAGATATATTTATTAGCGGTTAATGCCTTTTGGGAGGGCCTTAAAAAGTGCTCTATCTATCATAGACAGCATATACCTTATTTACTCTATTAACGGAACTACTGGGCAACTCGGGATGAATTTTTAATTATTCTACAATACAAAGTAAAAATACAGTCCTACAACTTACGAAATCAAAAATACTCAGCGGATGCATATTACTGATACCTATTGTTTTTATATGTACACACCTCATTTTGTATGTTTTTACAGTGTTTAACAATGCTTAAATACTACTGCCAAACAATGTGCATGTGTTTATTAAAACATAAATTATAATATTCACTAAATCTATGTCCCTGTGGCAGTGTATACTACAATGGCCAGGAAAAATAATAGCAGTCAATGGCCAACATAAAATAGCTTAAACGTGATATTTCCTTTTTGTCATCTTTCATTCATTTCTGATACACACTTTGGGCTGATTTGAATGTCTACCAGTCGTTCTCGTTTTTTTTTTTTTTTTTTCATTACTACCAACCTATTCATCTATTGCCGTACGGCCAACATCCTGGCATCATAAACTATGTCACGCTTTAATAAAAAAAACCTGTTGTATCGTGTTGTACACTTGACTTGAACCTTTATCCTCCATTTGTCATTCACAAACGTACACACAGTTGAATTGAGATGGTATCACATGCAAAAACTAAGGCCATGTCTCAATTGGCCCAGAGAGCACTCTCTTGTGATCTCGCTCTCGCGACGACATCATCGTGACGTCAGAGAGAACGCTCTCTGGTCGTCTCAGTTTGTCAGAGTGTGCGAAAGAACGAGAGCATGAAGTTGTATACTCGTTGGCACACTCTCACAGGTTCCATATTTGTTTACATTATTTCTGTGTTTGAATAAGGTTATAGCAGTTTTCTGGGCCAAAATCACATTGCATTTTAGCTGTAAGTGAGTAATTCCAACTGTTTTAAACAGCAAAATGATATACTCAACATGTATTTATAAAAATATAAATACGGATTTCTGACTACGCCTAGTTTTTTTTGACACTTTGCTGTAACATGATGGTAAAATATAAAACAAAAATTATAGTATTTTATGCTTTAATGAATATTCTGGTAGTGCTATAATTATTTGTGATTTATTTTGAACACACATAAGTTACTTACAATAGCTATGACCGCGATTTTAGCTTAACATGATTTCTTGCCTTTTGGCATCAGCTGTTTGTGTGACGTCTTGGAGAAACGAAAGAGTGGTTGTCTCAATTCCCAGAGCGAGAGCACGAGAGAGCGCAAAGTAGTGCTCTCGCTAAGTTGTGCGAAAGAGTACTCTCTCGAGAGATTATTCTTTCAATCGAGACACAGTCTAAACTGCTCTGCACATTACCATACATGCACACTGGCATTGAGAACAATACTGATGATTCCATCATTATACAATACATATCAGTGCCTGCATGTTTATAATGCACAGCCTCTCAGATGCCTTTGAACATAAACAAAATAAGTTGGAGTTAATAGTTAAGAAGGCATTTTCCTGCACTGTAAAAAATCCATCAAAAATGTATTAAATTGAATATCAAAATTTCACAATGTGGAAATGAGACTGCAATTTTCATAGAGCCTTTACTGTTGGCAGGAATGTAGGCCTACCTAATTCTTGGTAGAATTCCTGGTGTAATTTCTATTAGTTTATGGTGTAGGCCTATTAAATTATTTGTACAGTAAAAGGGAAAGT
Organism: Dryococelus australis; assembly: GCA_029891345.1. Classification (NCBI taxonomy): domain Eukaryota; kingdom Metazoa; phylum Arthropoda; class Insecta; order Phasmatodea; family Phasmatidae; genus Dryococelus; species Dryococelus australis. The sequence goes on along the minus strand of CM057009.1, from coordinate 52,209,129 downwards.
GCAGTCCATGTATACACGAGGTAACAGCAAGTATTTTTAAGTTCAGGATAGGTAACGGATCTGTAAGAGTCAGCTTGATGTCTTGACAATTTTGTTTTAAGAATTCCACCAGATTACTTCAAATTTTAAGATAGAATAAATTTCGGAAACATTTGTATTGATTACAGTACTTACCTATTAAAACAAATTTATATTTAGGGAGAGTAGTGTAGTATGTAGTGAATAGAAAAGTGAAGAGTGTTTATATGTAACAATGGGTTTGGTATTTTAATTTTTTATATTTTTGTATGGCCCTGAGTGAGTGTGCATTTGTGTGAACGCATTGCATAGCATTTCTGTAGTTTATTTATGCACTGCAATGAACAAGGTGGCATATGTGGAATAACTAGCGACAAAAAAAACAGGCCAAATATTCAAACAGAAATTTTACATTCAATAAAATTATGTTTACGTACAGTAAGTAAAACAATAACTTGGGACTTCTGGTACACCTGTTTAACTTGAAACAGACATCCAAAAGAAACAGCACAATCCTTCAGATGCATAAATAAAATATTATAAAGGGTTGACACAAGAGGATTGATATAAATACCCTTTAGAAAACCCATCCACCAATGACATCATCTGGCACAATTACCACATGCAATCTATATAGTGAGTCAACCTCATTAGCTCTCAAGATCTCACTGTTAAGAGCCACCCAAATCTCTTCACTCAGTTGCTCGGCTACTCACTCACTCACTATAGACAGGAAATTAGTCATCTGTACTGAGTGGCAAGCAGAAGGGGATTTCCCCTTCTATATTGCTGAATGGGATTCCTCCTCCTATATTGCAGAAGGGGATTTCCCTGGTAAAAAACCAGACTAACTGAAGAGTAAGGAGTTCCCCTTTCCAGTTACACAAATGAAACTGTTTGGTTAGGCAGTAGATATGCAGGGAATTCCCCTCTTTAGTCTCTAGTCATGAGTTATCTAGTAGGATACACAGTAATGTGGTAACTACCTACAAACTGTTTTCTACAGAAGTGTCAAAAGAGTTGATACAGGTATTGAAAGTTTTGGTATTGCTATATACTTAATGGATAATTCACTTTATTACAAGGAATTATCATAGCCTGAATGAGAAGTGTAGTTGTGTTACGAACTGAAAAAATTACAATCCATTAAATAAATTAAAACTCGTATTGTGTTTGCAATCAATATATCAAGTGAGGTGGGCATGTGAATAGCAACATTTTGAAAAGTGTTGTAAAAGACATTTTAAAATATCTGGGATTCCAGGAACACTTCAAATGAAAAATGTTCAAAGTGCATGGGAGTGGACATAAGTTGGCAGATGAGCGGAGAGAAGTAAAAAAATTGATGGAGATTCAAAATGTAGATGTAAACATTGTGAATTGACTTTAAGTTGCAAGATAAATAGAATAAGAACTCAGCTACAGAAATGTTTAACTAGAAAGGTACAGGATAGTGAAAGTGAAGGAAATCTGGAAAATCAACTGCTAGCAGCAGCACAGCACAGCCTTCCACCGAATCGAGTAGCTCCTCTTCCATAAACATTTTTGCATCAGCCTGTTCAAGACCAGTACCTAATACTTCCTCATCCACTTACAGAAAGCAACATTTAATCAGTGATTATGTACTAAAGACAACTGAAGAGCAAAAAAGAATCCTCGACAAGGCGGGTCACTCCCGGATTTTCGCATGTGGGAATTGTTCTAGACGATGCCATTGTCGCTGGTTTTTCTGGAATCTTCTGTTTCCACTGCCCTTTAATTCCAGTGCTGCTCCATTCTCACCTCAATCAACCTCATTGGCTCTCAAGACCTTGTTAAGAACTGCCAAAATCTCTTCACTCACTCGATAAGGCAGTGTCAGTGTTTTTCTATGCTGTGAATGTACCTTTTAATGTTGGTGAGCTTTATAACCTCAAGGAAGTGGTCCAGTTACTAAGACCTTGATACAAAGCACCGTCAGCAAAAGATATCCGTGGGAAGCTTTTGGATGATGCTGCTACTCAACAAATAAAGCTAAATGTGGTAGAATAAGTACAAATTTGCAGTTTAACAGTAACATTGTATGGATGGTCAAGGATTAAGAATGACCCAGTTCAAGCCATCACAATCCATAGAGGGACAGAAAGTTACCTCCATAAAGTCTTTGATGCAGGGTCACAGAATAAAAGTATGAGTAGTGTGCAGCAATTATAAGGCAGCAATGAAAGAATGCTAAGAAAACTTACACAGCAGCATCTTTGCAGTATTTATTGATAATGAGATAGTGAAATGTGGACAATTTTGAAATAAAAACATCAAGAAGTAATCATGGCTGTTCAGCACATATTTGAAATTTAGTTGAGAAATATGTATGTCCTAAAACAGTTATGGGTGATATTGTGGAAGTGCAAAAGTATTTTCGAAATGTTCATAAAGCACATGAGTACCTTCTGGAGAAAGATTGTGCTATGCCATAGTTGCCAAATGAAACACGATGGAACTTTCACCCTGACTTTATAAAATCATTTGTTACAAATTAGCAGAGGTACAGCACTTGAACATGCAGAAGACTTTCTTCCAAATGTTGCAAAGATCTTAAACAAGCTGGGAATTTACCACAAAGCAGTGTATCTTGATAAAAAGTTAAATGCAGTTACAAATGTACTGGATAAGCTTCAGAAAGATTCAGCATGTATTTCAGAGGCAGTTAAAATATGGCTCAATCTACTATCTTATGATGTTCTGAAGCCTTACCATCACCACTCCAAGAAAATATTTCAACAGGCAATCAACCCACCACATCTCTTGCAAACCTTATGGATCCAAAATTCAGAGGGCAACATTTAGGTGAAGAACAATAATACTGCAGAAATGTAGTTACCTTAACACCATTTTTAATTCCTGCCTGGCATCATGGCCTTCAAGATAAGTGATCCTGGCTATTATCCTGCTTCTATGATGCATGCAAATGTTGTATAAAAGTTTTTATTGCAAAAATAGTGTCAGGTAACAGCAAAAAAAGAATAAAAGAAATTCTTAAGTTTCCCTTCGGGTTTTGTCACTTTTTCTTCTGCTTACATTTAGCAGCACCTTCTACTGCTTCAATTGAGAGATACTTTTCTACATTTAGACTAGTTTGGAGCAAGTTATGCAATCATTTAGGAGTTGATATAGCAACAAAACTAGTTAAAGTGTATTGTCATATGAGCAAATCTTCCACAATCAGAAGTTTAGGTTTACTAAATTATTAATGCTTAATGTTCATTTTGTCTACCTATTGCATGCAACTGACTACTGTATAGTGTATTACTGCAATATCAATCAGAAATGACCAAGTCAAAGTAGTAGAATTTACACATGCTGATATATGTGAGAATGAGACTGATGCATTATGAATATCTCTTTGTAATTGTTAAGTTTTTTTTTTTTTTGCTGATGTGTTGCAGTTATAAGGAATAAATTTTTGTTTCTATTAGCACAACTTATTTTCCTCTCACTACCTCTTTAGCATGCTCATAATTTATAATTGTGATCCTCAGTAAAAATAAATGTGTACAAAACAATAATTGTCAAGTGTTTGTATACACAGATATTCTAATTACACTGCATATGAAAAGACTAACAAAATACAATTACTGGTTATGGTGATTTTGACAATATAAAAATATGATGTGAAATGAGGTTGGGGTTGGAGAATGGCAGGGATATCACAGCTGCAAATTTCCTCGGGCAGAGTTCTGGTGGAAAATGCTTACCAGACACATTGTGTAGATTTCTTACCAGCTGCTCTGCTGTTGTGGTTTGTGGCCGAGTCGCCCAGGTGGCTAGGCTGTTCTCTCGACCCTCTAGGGCTCAATTAAAGGGTTATCAAATGCTGTTCGATAGACTGCTAGCTGTGGGTAATCGTGGTCGGCCCAGTACTGCCGTGGAGTGCCCTTTGTGAGGTGGACAGTTATGCTGGTATCCAATTAGCTAAATGCGAAGTTGTAAGGCCACTCCGCATGCCAATTAAATTCTGATAAAAGTACATATTACACTGAAAACACTTAAAAACCCCTTAGAATGGCTGGTTGGTGGCTCCAGCTCCCGAAATGCCTTTCAGAGGTAAGGCCTGTAAATCAAAACTCTGACTTGGGGATGGAAGTTATTTATTGGCATTCCGATGCTATAAACCAGTTGACGATGCTCACGTTGTTAAGTGGACCCAATGCACTAAGCCCATTTAGGCTGATGCAGGAAAAGTGGTTGTTTACTCTCCTGATTAAAAGGTGAACTTACACTCCTAGGGCTGTGTATGTCTGCAGGGGGTGGAGAGGCACACCTCCTGGGTGATGAAGTTACATTAAATCATAATGTTCTGTTTGAAAAAGAAGCGAAAACTATTGTTCTTGGTGGTAGACAAAGAAGTTGTTGAAGTGCCCGGGTGTCATGAACCGCGCTGCCTGCTTCAGACTAAGGGTGGAATTCATACCTTAAAACAAGAATTACTTATACTTGTGCTTAAGTATGATTTTCAAGTAATAGCTTTAAGTAATGCTTCTTGAAGTACTGCTTATCATGTATTCATAGTTACGAAATATGTTTGAATTATTTCTCAAGTATTCATAGTCGAAGAAGCATTGTTTATTTATGCGTATAAGTTGTACTGCATCAAGTCTGCTTCGTTGTGAACTTAAGTACTGAATATTTATAATAGGACTAGGTTATTCAAGAAATATTTATTATTTGCAAATGATGTTTCCTTAAAGTATTTGATGGAAACAGGAATATACATTAGATAATTACGCGGGACAAATGAGAAAATTAAAATCCTACACTTGATGTGAAAGCACGACCTCTTTTATTAACCTTTGTGTACAATGGATTTTGGATACGGGGGGGATTTTTAACAATTTGTATATGAAGTACCTTATGGTCCATAAGTATGAGCATCAAATCATTTCGAATATTTCTTATTTGAAATATAATCTTTTAGAGGTCCGGTGTGTAACAAGAAAACAACCTAACGTTTTTAGATAAAAATGTTTGCATATTCAGATTCAGAAAGAAAACATATTTTGGTTTTCAAATAAAGACAATTGCAAATTAAAACTCATCACAAAAACCGACATTAACCAATTTTTATACCCAACAAATAATTTGGTAAAATTTTAGCTTTGTTGCTAACAAAAGGCTAGTTTAAAAATCACAACAGATCGTGTCCAAAACAGTTAGGTTATGATCAAACTTGAATACTGAAAGAGGTTATATTGGCTGGACAGTAGCAAATACAGTATTTGATGGTAAAATGAGATGCGAGCAAGCTCTTTCATGATCAATACTAATGGTGACAAAATTCTCAGAATTTTATTTTGTAATACAATTGCAGGTTCAGGCCTTTAACAATAAAACTGCCAAACATTTTTATATAAAAATATAGATACATTCATGATTCAACAAGAAAACAGCCTTTCGTGTACAAATACAACAATCACAGATGAGAAATATTCGCAAAAACTGAGATTATTAATAATGATTATGATGAACATACATTATACTGAAGTGAACCAATATTTATACCTAACAAATATTTTGGTAACATTTTAGCCTTGATTTTGACGAAAGGGTAACTAACAAATCACAACATAAATTTCAGTACGCAAAACAGGGTCACTGAGTCATTTCTATTACAAAAACTATCAACCAAACCATGCCAAAACTAACTAGGTTATGATTAGGCCTGTGCAAAAATCAAATTCAAATAATTAGATCCACAATAGGCCCAAATATGTAAATTAAAATTGCCATGACAAAAATGTTTAATTTGTAGTAACATTTCAACAGTAAGGTCCACAAGATATAAAAGTAAACAAATGATTTAAATTTGACAATGAGCTACGGCACTGAAAAACAGATGTTCACTAACCTCCATCCAGAAATCAGTGTAGGGTATTAAAGCTAGGTTGACATTCCAACATGTTCTGTTTTTGTTGCTGGGGGGCTTTAACGTCTTTCATGAGACAGCATTATTTTGCAGTTCTTATGAGTGTGTCATTTTGAATTGCACCATGATCTAGAAATAAACATACATTTACCGAAGTTAACCTTACACATGTTGGATATATAACACATGCGTAGTAAATAAATATTAATTTTACAACAGAAAAGAGTTTAAAGTGCTGCCTTTTTAGAGCATGTGTATTTCAAACATTATAGTAACTGTTTTGAAATACATTATTTATAAAACACGTTAACTTACTCTTTGTAATTCGCAATCTCTTGAACACATTTTTGTATATGGAAATCCTTACAAGAACACTTCATTACAATAATGTTTGTCATCACTGATATGAAATAATTTATATACATAATCATTCAATAAAATCAAAATTTTGCTCATTCCCTAAAATCAACAAACTTAAAACCTTTGAAACGTAAATATTTAGAGTATGTAGCTTCATGGCGGACAACACGGCTGTTGGAAGATGGCAGAATGAACTGTTATGGTAAAACAATATGCTGATAATATTACATCACTTAAGAAACTAATAAAGCGGTACCTGCAACAAATCATGCTTAATGAAAGCATGTACAAAAATAACATTTTTGACAACACCAACAAGGTACTCAAAGAAACATGATAAGAGCACAGTTTACCAGCCCTGGAGTACTATTTTCTTAATTATTTGAAGCAGTTTTCGAAAATTAAAATATTGGTACAGGCTTAGTTAACATGTATGCAGTACAAGGTCTGAAACAGAAGTTATGTTGGCTGGATGGTAGCATGAGATGTGAGCAAGCACTTTTACTATTTATAATATTGTTCACAGAATGGTGATTATTGATGCTGGACGGAAATGTCCCTCATTATATTATTACAAGTTATGAATTCGTCTAAATGGCGGCATATTTCCGGCTACTTGCTATGAAGATGCTGGAAGTGAGAAACACGTGAGCGTAAAAGAAATTACAAATTATGGTTAGGCCCTTAATTGTTTACAGTGCATGGGTGGGAACTCCCCCTTAACTAATTGTAGACTGAACATTGTCCCTAACGAAAACTTAATACTAAACAAGCTACTTAATTATTCATGACAATGTACTTTCACGTTTTGAAGTTTATGGGCACGTAGTGCTGGAAATGTGTGTATCCGAGTCCGTAAACCTGTTGACTGCTGTAAAATGAACATGTACACTTTTACACTCACGTATACCTAAGAAAAACACATTAACTTCAATGTCCCCAGTCAAGTGATGCCTGTGGGGGCTAAACTTAGGTTGGCACGGGTAAAGCCCGTGCTCCAAGTAGAAAGTCATTGACCTTTCACTTTAATGTAGTTTGTAACAACATTTAGAATACACAGTTTACTTGCGGTTTACACTCTCAGTAAACTGGGAAGGATTGTGTTCTGCTTTTGACGTCCACCAACACTCGCAAACACTTTGTATTTCACAATGGTGTCAGTTGTTCATACGTTTTCTGATCAGGGGCGTTAAGAAGTCTGGTGTTGCCTTCACGTGTGCTACGCCCTGACGGCGCAGTACTAAGTGTGAGCATATGTGCTGGTAGGTTGGGATCAGAACCACGAGGCTGTTCTGGTGTTGGCCACATGATCGGATTAAAGTGGGTCAGTCAGCTGACTCGTGCAGTGTTGGGCGAAGTGGGTACTTTCCCAAACACCGTCGAGATACTGTAGCTGACGGCCACACCCGATGTTCTTTTGTTGTGGACCTGGAATTACTGCAAGTATTAATTGAAGGGCTAAGTAACCTGATAGTTAAAGTGAGTACAAGTGTAAATAGCATGAAAGATAATGTACAAAATAAGTAGTGCAAACTGTAGTGCGTCTGCAATTGCAGTAATATTGGGTATAAAGACGTCAACGCTCCCCCTAAATCTGAGTGCTATTTCAGCTCTAGTTTCACAAACATATTCTCATGTTTGGCTTTACCAAGTCCCTTGGTCAGTATGTCAGCCACCGTGTTTTCAGTCGTGCAGTACTCCACCTCCGAGTTTGTTTGATACAATCTCTAACAAAGTGATGATTGATGTATATTTGCTTACTTCTGTTATGGAAGACAGTATTTGAGCTTAATTTTTTAACTGACTGGTTATCATTTTATAGTTATATTGGTCTTGTATCCCCCAATAATTCACCCATGAACTTTTATGCATATGGATTCCTTAGTTTTCTCAAAAAGAGCCATATACTTCACTTCAGTGCTTGACAGAGCAACTGTCTTTTGCTTTCTACTTTCCAATGAAATTGCTCCTGCAGCCAGAATGAAACCAAAACCTGAATAGGATTTTCTGTTTGTGTTGTCCCGTGCCCAATCTGCATCTACATAACACTGACTGGGTTTATTCGTTCTTTGAATTACAGTTTGAGTTTTTTGGTGCCCTGCAAATATTGTTTAATTTTCTTGGCAGCTTTTCAGTGTGTCACTGTGTTACAATTATTAAACTGACTTAAGTAATTGACTGCATGTGCTATATCAGGCCTCATACATACTGCTAGGTACATTAATGAACCCATAATGCTCTGATATGGCACATTTTCTTTAAGAAATTCATCCTGTTCAGGTTTACCGAGCTTTAATCCTGGCTCTCTAGGAGTACTGCCCAGGTTTCAACGTGACATATTATATTTACATAGAATGTCTTCAGTGTATTGCTCTTGGCTCAAAGTAATTCATTATCTGCTTGTTCAATATTTACACCTAGTCTGGCTGAAATGTCCTAAAACATGCTCAACTAAGGGAACAGAAATCCCATTAAGGGAAGGGACAGATGACAAACCGAAGGATCGATCGAGGGATTGGGATTGATCAAAGAATTGGTGAGGATTTGTGAGGAATGTAGAGGAGGATTGGTGATTGCTGAGGTATATTGGGGAGGAGGATTGCAGATTATTGCAGATGATTGTGGAGGATTGGTCTAAGTACTGATGTATGAGAAAAGCACAGAAGGTAAGACTGATTATCACTTGAGCTGCCCTTGTATATTCCAAGTTTCAAGGGCCTAGCTAGCACATCCTTTTTTTGAGAGTTGAGGCATCATTGGCATTATTTGTCTTTGCAGATATAGGCGCTGCATTATCTTTCTGAGGCGCGTCGAGTTCACGTGCCAGTTTAGCAAGTTTATAATTCATATTAACCAATTTGGTAACATACATCTTTCTGGTGCTAACTGTGAATTGTGAGGTGCTAACTATGGTGCTTGTGGTGTGTGCTGTGCTTGTGGTGGATTCTTCATACAGATGGTTCTCTCATGTTGCAGAGGATTTTGACTATTGACATCTTGTATGACATCATGTGACCTTGACCTTTTACACCATCTCGGATGGCATCTACCACTTATAACAAAAAAATATCACAATATTTTTTGAAAAATTTTGAAATTACAGAAATAAATCATAAGAACTCAGGCAACTGAAGACAGGGGCTTTGCTCTGCTCCCATCTTCAGCTTCATCATAGACAAAGCTAAGGTCTTATGAAGAAACAGCAGAAAATAGCTTACAGAATGTTAGGGACCTGTACACATTGCATGCCTCGAACAATGGTTAAAAATCACAGTCCTTTTAGATTAGATCATTTCAGAAAATAATTATAGTCCCATTACTCACCATATCTCACTTTTGGTAAGATAGGGATTCGTGTTCTGGTAGCAACTGTATAAAAATGGCTGTGATTTGCAGAATTTTATTTAAGTTTCATTTTGAGCATTTATTTTGAAGTTTAGTTTTCGAGACATTTTTGACTACTGGTCAGTTCGCCAGGTCGTTTGCTTTGGCCTTTTGGTATGGTCAGTTCTGCGTAAAATGTTTGCAAAGTTTTGTGAAGGTTTTGTGCAAGTAGGTTAGGTATGATATTTTTATTAGGAGACTTTTTTGTGATTGTCCATCATCATCTGTTTGTATGTGTGTGTGTGGTATGGCCTGTTGGTCTTGCCAGTTTTGTAGGAACTGGTTTCGGCAGGAACCAGTCTTGGGCTCAGTCAGTCTTGTCAGGAACCAGTCTTGGATGGAGTTAAACTTGAGTTGAGTCACATCTTGAGTGGTACTATTCTTAGGTATTGCTAGTCTTGGGTGGAGTCAGTTTTGGGAGTTTTAGGTGCAGTCAGTTATTGGCTAGTATGGTTGGTCGGTATGGTAAACTCTGGTTGAAATGTTTTGCGAATATTTGCAAAGTTTTTGTGCAAAGAAGTTAGCTACGAGATTCTTATTATACAAAGCACAGAACTTCTTGGCCACTCAAGGAGAGTCAATCAGTGTCACTCCCACTAGCAGGGGCCAGTAGCCTATCACAGTTGTGTGCTGTTACGTAGTTCGCAATTATACAGAGACTACAGCGAGTCGAGCCCCTGAAGGACCTGCTCCATAGTCCACTGAAAAATGGCTGAGCAAGATATGATGCCAAAGGGTCTTGTGTAATTACCTAAAAAGTCCTCAATGGGTATTTATGATGCATAGCTCCTGTGACATTTCGTCAACCTGCAACTGTTGGAATGCCAGAGACAAGTCAGTCTTTGAAAATTCTATACCACCTTGTAATTTGTAGAATAACTCATCTGCCTGAGAAGTGGATAGTGTTCTACCAGATTTGGTTCGATTGTAATTTTGAAGTCTGTGCAAATACGAACTGTACTATCCCGTTTAGCCACTGGCATAATGGGAGTGGTCCATTCACTGAAAGAAACTGGGTGAAGAATGCCCAACTTCAAAAGCCTGTCCAGCTCTGCATTTACCTTGTCTTTTAGTGCAAAAGTGGGTTTTCGGGCAGGGAGAAAGACTGGTGGTGTGTTTTCTTGTACATGTCATGAGACTTACTAGCCGTGAATGTTCCAATTCCCCAGAAAACCAAGTAGGGTATTTTTGTGCTGTGATGTCATTCACTGACCTGTGATCTCCTCCTGGAGAAGCACTGATGTGATTGAGCACAGGTTGTAGCAATGCCAAAGCATAATACCAGTCCCTTCCGATAAGCAGAGGACCACCATTTGGCACTACAAATAAATTTAGCTCCTTTGACTCTTGCTGGCCCTTCACCTGCACGTGCACCTTAATTGTACCACAGGGATGTATAATGCCATTAGTGTTGGACTTAAGGCAGACTTCAGTTGGTGTCAATTGGTATTTCGCAAAAAGTTTTGTGTATGTCCTTTCCGATATTTCAGGTATGGAAGCCCCGCTGTCTATTTACATGTTTAAACGCACACTGCCCACAAAGACTGGCATGACCCATGTTTGTGGTCTTGCTGTAGGCTTCAGTAGCTGGTACAATGAAGCAAATTCTTCTTCCGATGTTTCTGTGCTGGGTTTTCTGGATTGGACACTATATATTTGTGACGGGCAGAGTGTCTCTTGCCACCTGCCTGCATGTTTGGACATATTATCTTTAAGTGTCCCAGCTGCTTGCAGTTATTGCACTTATACTTGCAAAACGTGCAATCTCGTACGAATAGGCCTGAGTTGCCGCAACATAAACTGACTAATAAACTGCCAACTGACTAATACTTTTTGTACTACTGTCTTTCCGTGGGCATGCCGTCATGACATTGACAAATTCTTCTTTGACCGGGGGAAAAGATAATGGTTTTCAGCCTTTCTGTTCTTGACCCTCCTGCATTCATAGCTACAATGCCGGCGGCCGCCTCATACGAAACCGCTAAACTTACCACTTTTTCAAAAGTAAATTCGTCGCACTCTACATACAGTCTTTGTGTGGTGTTTTTATCTTTCTACCCAGCCACAAACGTCTCGCAATGCAGAGTCTAGAAAGGCCCCAAAATTGCAAAAATGGGATAATTTTTGTAAGCCAACTACAAAATCAGAAACCGTTTCTTGATTTTGCTGAGCCCTTTTATGGAAATTATTCCACTCTGCAATGACAGGCGGCCTTGGAGAAATTTGGTGGGTCAGCAATTCCACCAACTCGTGATAACTGCATTCAGGAGGCTTTTTAGGTTCGCTCAGATTGCGTAGTATTTCATAAGTTTCTTTCCCTACAGATGTGATAAGTTATATACGGTGCTTATTTTGATCTTCTGCTTTATCTCCCATGTCGTTTGCAATGAAGAGTTGCTCGGGTTTTTCCACACATGAGTCCCACGAGTCTTCTTCAGGCGAGAACTTCTTGACCTTAAACCAGGACATTCTTTATATCACAATGAGGATGGAAACAAAATAAACGTCTCTGAAAATAACAGAACTGATGCACCAATTCCATCCTCGTCGCCATTGTTGTATTCCTTGGAATACTATCATATCTGGCCTGTAACACGTTTATTTACACCTCATGGCAAGCTTCTATTTTTATGACTGGCAGCCACTAACCGGACAATATCAAATGTACCAAGTTAACACATTATACCACACATAAACATTTGATAGACATAACTAATATGTAAATTTAAGTGTCAGAATTGTTGTTACTATGAACATAAAATTTAGCATTTTGTCTGCCCAGGTGGTTTCCTAATAGATATAAACTTCCGTATATATTTGCTATGTGTTTTGTAGATTTCTGCTTCTAAGATTTCACAGCACACATATTATTACGTGATGGGTACTTGATAAATGTGGCAAAAGGGCTTGGTACTGCTCACCGATAGGCTGACACTGAGTGGCCAAGAAGGTCTGTGTCTGGTATAGAAGACTTTTTTCATGGCTTGATTTTATAGGTGGGTGGTATGGCCGGTTGGTCTTGGTCTAGCCAATTTGTGTAGCAATTGGTCTTGGCGGGAGTCAGTCTTGTAGTAACCAATCTTGGGTGGTGTTAGTTTTGGGTGGTCTCAATCTTGGGTGGAGTTAGTCTCCTGTGTGCACTTGTGTGGACTCTGTAGCTGATGTATAAGGGTATGTATGAGCTGTGCATAAACATGAATATTTCTTGAGTGCTTTTGTAGTAATATATTTTTATATACTTTTTAAAAATTGAATATTTTATTTTTACCCTATATCATAATCATCCTGTTACAACCGTATTTTTTTAAAACATGGTATAATCCAAATATATTTTTTTTTAAATTCAGTTAATCACCATGTCTATAAAAGGCTAATACAAACATGCATACATATATTCCTGGAGCTAGAAATGATGCTGCTTGCCAACTAAATTTCATGAGCCTGCCTATGCCTGTAAATCTTCGCTTGTTTATGACCCTCAACTTGCAAATTTGTGTTTTGTTGCATAATTATTTTTAATGAATTAAAAAAAAATCAATGTGGGCATTACCACATAATCTGACTTAAGATTCAGACCTGATTGAAAAAATAAAGAATTCTTTAATAGTGTTACATGTCACTGGTCTGCATCGCTGAACTTGGCCCACCCCACGAGTAACTGGAAGAGAATGACAGTGCAGTGATATGATAGTGGGTAGCAGGTCACTAAGGGGTGTTAGAATGACAGGAGAGCGACAATCCTATAACGGTTATTACTTCCAAAGTGTGCCGCCGTGCATTCGTGGTGCTGTGATAAACCTTTTGTGACTCACATGCTCCTGACCTTCAACAGATTGAATTTCTGTGTTATTTGAAGAATTTTCTAGTTGTTTTCTGCTCTAGTTTCTCTCAGTTTGACTCAGAGTGCAGCAAACCTTCCAGGTCAAGGCCAGTGGCTAAAAGTGCATTGGGCCTCCGAGCCGGGAGTTGATGAGTGTCTAGAGTTTTAGCGATAGACGACAAGCAAGAAGACAAATGAGTGGCGAGAGAAGTGACCGATAGGAGGGAAATCTGTTACTGCGAGCATCAGAGCAGTGAAGAATGTAACTGGCAGGCTGAACTGGATGCAAGAGTGAAAGACATTACAAATGATGACAACAGACACAGAACAAGTGATGATGAGTGTGAATTAATTTACTATAACCAAACAGACATTGAGAAGAACTTTGATTAAGGCTGAGATAGACATTGAATACTGCACTCACTGAGAAATAAAAAGAGTAATAGTGGAGACAGTAAAACTCTGTTAAGACTTTTTTAAGTGACTGAAGAAATAATGCTTATTAACCAGGAAAACCTCTTAAAAGGGTCAAATTACACATGTGTATATAGACAATATGACAATTATTCAACTTATTAAGCAGGTAAACTTCTTAAATTGGGAACTTCTTAAAAGGGCTTCCCTTAGATAGATTGATGCTGTAAATAATATCTGTGTGAATAAATTAAAATCAAATTTAGTTCTTTTATTTTTATTAATATCTCCATCCCTCACAAACTTGGATATGCCCCTCAGGCATCTTATAACAATACATTCCTTGTCTTTAAAAATATTTTAAAATGGTAAATACAATGGATTTAAATGAAAAGATCTCCTTGCAGTAATGAGCCATATATTTATTATTTGGAAAAAATATATAAAAATATTATAATGAAATGTTTAGTGTATTAATAATGAATGTAATTATACAAAGGAATGCAGCCAGTTTGTTTGGTTGTCTAATATGTAACATTTAATTACTTGCCTTGTTGTGTGTTTGGTAGTCCAGTGGTTAGAGTGCCTATCTCCTGTTCCAGAGGATGTCGGTTAAAATCCCTATGCCTTCATTAAGAATTTTGCTTTTTTTTTTTTTTTTTTTTTTTTATATTACCAGCTGCCATTGGAAAATGCAAATTTTACATAGTTTCAATTTTATAAAATTATTTTATATTAAAAATACATGTTCAATACATTAAACTGTATTTATAAATATTTGGGGATTTTTCAAACATTAGATTAAATAAATTTAAATTCTGTATGAATGGATCAATTCCTAGATGTCTGATAGTTCCACAATTGTTTTGACAAGTCCGGTCAGCCGTGTACCTTGCGAGCAAGTTGATGTGAGGTGAATGTCTCATGAGTGTAGTGTGAGGAGGTTGTTGACAAGGGGAAGGGGGCGGTCGATGCTCTTTGAGTCTGTTAGGCATGGATGGGGGTCATGGTCATACTGCATGTCACAGGAGGGTCATGGTCATGGGATGAGAGGTGTCCTGTGGAGAGGGGTGGGGTGAATTATATCAATGCCTTAGTGTGGCTTGTTGGTGGTAGAGGGGATCAGTATCCCCCAATGATGTGCGCCATAAACGCAGTTGCAATAAAACTTGCTTTCATTTTTTTTTTAATGAAAGCAACACTGTTGTCTTTTATTTTTCTACGCAAATGGGCAATCATTATTAGAGACTGAAGGTGGCTAGCCAATATTTTAAGTTTTTATTAAATCCTTATTTTATACAATAAAATTTTTTTATTAAAATAATTTTCAGGGTTATGGGTTGCTGGGAATGGCCGGCCATGGGATGGGTAATGGTGAAGGGGGAAATCAACATCCAACAAGATTGCCAAGCATGAGCTTCGCCTGTAACATTATAGCAGGCGGCAAGTCGTCCTCCATCCTCAGCCATTAGCTGGTGCACTCATACCTACATTCTTATACTACTCATGCAACCTAACAGTTGAATAATAACGACATCACATGTTGTATCTCAATATAATTTTTTAGTAATACACTGTAATTGAAGCATGTTTTTTTTTATTTATGTGAATATATGGCAGTTTGGTAAAAATCACACTTAAAAAATGTATTGTTTCTTGGAAAACTTGTTAGCATCATATTTTAATGCAGTTTTGAAACAAAACAGTCTCTTCTATTTTTTACTTAATTTTCAGTGATTTGTTTTGTTAAGCTTTTCTTTCCAGTTTGAAGCATTAATAATGACAGATTTGTAGGAAGTAATGTTATATAATTTGTGTTTTTTTTTTTTTACTATTTCATTGCTTTAAGCAATTCTATTTAAAACATAAATTCAGTGATTTTCTTTTTTCTTTTGTTTTCAGTGGCTTCAGTACCATAACGCTTGCACAGGATATTCACTCCTCCAAATATTATGCTATAAAAAAAATTACTTGTCATGACCTGAATGATCAGGATATTGCCATGAAGGAAATAGAATATTGCAGGTTAATAAAACATCCCAATGTGATTCATTGTGTTGATTCCTCACTGAATGTACAAAGTCGACCAGGAGTAAATTCCATGAGTGAAATATTAATTGTGCTTCCTTACTATCAGGTATTGATTTCTTATTTATAATCTTTTTGTTATTGAGGTTTTGATTACTTATTAATGTGCATGCTGGTAAAAATGATGAGAAAATAAAAAATAATGTTAGAAATAAATTTTTGAAGAATTCAGTATATTCTATATCTGTACCAAAGTTCCTTTTTATTCAAAACTTCACTTAGATAATAGATAATATAATATGTTGGGTGTTGGATATAAACAATGTTTACTGCTTGGTTTGGTTGTAATTTAATTTAGTTCTTAAATCTTGGTATCCATATTCTCACCACTGTGATGCATAATAATATAGGCTGTTCACTGAAAACTGAGCACTTTTGGAAGCCCTGCATCAGATCCACATTTCTCATCATTTTGTATCTTTTCGTGATATATAAGATTAACATTGCCATTATTCATGTGCCATTCAGAGGAAACTGTGGAATATTTTTAGAAAGTAAATATGTTACTAACATGCAAATCAGCGCTCTTGTGAGTATAAAACAAAAAACAGTTTCTTTGGTAGCCATAAGTTATTTACATGCCATGTTCTTCCACATCATTGCATAATGACCAGATAAATTAAGAGCTCTTGAGTCATCTAACCTCCCACCCTGAAGTGGGGCTTTTCACAATCATCACTAACCAACTATGGGTCATCTGTGTCAAGCCTGGGATGCTTCTGCTAATATAATTTATGTCAGAGATAGTAAATTTGTCATTGCAAACAACCCATGAGGTCCTGTATTATTGGGTGTAAATTTAAAAACATTGGGGGGAGGGGGGGGGGGGGGGAAATTAGGAAATGTATTTCACGTTTTTTTTTTCCAAAGCTGAGTGTAGCTTAGAACCTTATGTTGTAGGGGTCAACTGATGGCAAGCTGTGGTCACGCCACGGAGCAACTTTACACCTAATATTACAACAAACACCTGAACCTTTACAAATCTCTTAGTATGTAGTTCCTTAGGCTAGTCCTAAGGGTCTTTATGCACAAATATTTGGTTTAAATATATAATTTAATATTGCTTCTGTTGTGGTCATATACACTACTAAACTGCATAACTTAAAGCCTGCCTTTACTTAATGCTCATCATTAATATCAATCATGGTTTTAACATTTGCACCCAGCTTTTAGTGGGAAATGAATTTACTGTCTGTTCTCTGAAACTTTTTTTTGTTATTTTTCATATCTGCACCCAATTATCAGTTAATATGCTGCAAGAGCCCAGACCTACAATGATCAGCATGTTTTTACTGTTGTTGCTTGTCCTGACATTTTGGAAAATGCAGCAGCTTTCATCGTCATGGTGAAGTAGCAGTTGTGGTAACTATTATCTTGTGAAGGTAATAATTACTTCTGCTGCTTCTTCACCCTGATTATGGAGACCAAATTTTATTCTGAAACATTGGTACAAACAGTAGTGACACAGCTACAACTTAAACGCCAAGAACATGAAGACAGTGGCCAAGAAGGCCTACAAACGTTTCAGTATTACTCTAACTGATGTTAATAGCTTCATGCAAGTACATCATTTTGCCGCCTAAAATTAAATCCAGACTCCCAGATGTCTAATTATACTTATTTTGACACTTTTCTATAAAATTGCATCCACACTTAAACCATTCTTTTAGAGAGTCTTTGTCTGTCATTTTCTGTGCACACGATTGCTGAATACCAAACATTCATTCAGCAAACAACTATTTACCTAGCTGCCAATATGGTTTTATTGATACAGCCATTGCCCATTGAGGAATTCCTTGTGCAGATAAGCACAAATTTTTCTGCCACCTTCATCCAAGTGGACTGTTAACCTCATTTTGTGGTAACTTCCAGTTGTCCCTCTTGCCACCACAATGCTTATCATAATACATCTCTCATTTTTAACTGCCAGCATATGCCTTCCTTTGCCTGTTCATTCCATCTGTGATGTTATGAAGTAGTAAAGCACATGCATAGCGTACGAATGGACACTGTTGCCACTGAGCCATTTATTTTAGGCATACTTTTTATTAACTTTTTAGGCAAAGTTTTATAAAAATTTTTTGGGAGGCCTGCCTTTCTTCGGTTCTAATGCAATCTGCTATCGCATGTTGAATTACTAATATATTAGGTTTCAAATCTCTACACTTCAGTAAGCAGAATAAAAAAATAATATAAGATTTGTAAGTAGAAAAGGAAAATGATATTTAGTATACAAATTTTAATAACGCGCTAATACAGTATATAAATTGTAAAACCCAAAAGAAAGTATTTTTTATGCATTTCTGCTTAGTTGAAATTGTAATGTGTTGAGAATTCCTGCTGACACATTTGACCATGTTTTTATCAGTGAAGAAGTGCAGTTTAAATTATTGATATAAATGTCCAAGAACTTGTAAAGTTGAAATATGAAAATTAATTACATTTAATTAGTGTAGACAATTCAGTGTATGAAATTGCATCTGGGTGTTTGTTCGTTACCTGGATATTGAGCTACTGAGTGTCAAACAATGCACAGTGAACTTATATATTACATATTCTTTGCCAAGCTTTGGAATGTGATAAACTTATTTTCTGTTATCCTTTTCCATGGCAATTATCAAAGAGTAAAATCCTAAATTGTAATGGCATTGAATTCTCAATAAATATTATAATGTTATATTGTTACCTCTGGTCAATGGGGTTAACTGGTGAGGCAGCAGATGAAGGTGGTAATGTATTTGTAATGTTCCCAGGGCACCAGGAAATGATTTCACACACGGCCATGCTGTGAGCACAGACTCTATCTCAAGTCATGACATAGCCACGTGGCTTGCATCAACACTGATACATAACTCTTCAGCTCCGTTATTAGCCACGAAGAATGCAAAATCCAAGTGTGGGGGGATGACTCCTTAACTAGCAGATAAGCGTGATTACTTGCATGTTAAATCCAGAGCTATCTGGCGTTTATTACAATCTTAAAGGACATTAAACTTTGCAGGGTTCTACAAGAACTCAAAAGCAAAATTAACTATAAATTAGGTAACACAACGGCATGAAGAAAACACTTGCATGAGACCTCGCCAGAACCAGCATGTTTGTATACTAAGTTACGTCAATGTTTATAGGCCAAAATAATTAGTTACGGGCCCTCCAAATTGGCGGAAGGGCCACGGCCGGCTGCGAGGAAAGATAAAAAATATTAAAATAGAACAACTAGATCAGTGATGGCAAAGATGAGGCCCCTGCAGGCCTAGCAGCATACATAAGTCCAACTTAGCTCCAACGAGAGATTTCAGAATGGCCATCAGAAGTTGGGATTCTAGCCTGCACCAGAAGCGTAGGCCCCGTCGGACCACATGCATGGATATGGAGCGTGAGGGCAACCCTGATTAAGAACATGCACAGGAGTGCACTGCAAAATTAATTCAACAACAGCTTATTTATTAAATTTCAAAACATGCATAGGAGTGCACAGCAAACAAACACAATATGTCTTACACACTAACAAAACCTTCTGCTTGTAGTCTTGGCCGCTGTTACCACAGAATGTGAACAGGAGTGCATGCCAAAAGACACGTCAAAAGAAAACCTTACAAACTAATTACAGAAAGTGCATGGCAAAACACTTACATAAATCTTTGATGAAAGCCTTAACCTAACAAGAACTCTTATCCTCTTCGACCATAGCCCAACTTCAGCGCACTTAGCACAAGTATCACGTGGTCTTGTGCCTCATGCACATGTGACTCATGGCAGGCTTATGCCAGCCGAGGGACAAGGTCAGATGACAAACGCCCCTACTCCACTAAGCCATAATCGGCACAATCACGTGAGACCTGAACACATATGTCCTGACATAAGGGGATGGTGCAGTGCTAGGTACCGCAAGCACATGAGTGTCAAGCGCAAGAAGTGGGGTGTCACATTAAGAGTGAGCCTGCCTGAGGTGGTGAATATAGAGCTTGTAACACCTGGGCATCTCGTTTTCCGGGGTAGGGAGTGGGGTACTCTCCCTGTGCTGTGTATGGTGCCTACGAACCCTCTTCGCCCTGCGGGGATGCAAGTCAAGTCTTTACCATGCGTTCTCAGCCCAGCTTCCTCTTCATTGCTGACACATTACCCCAAAAGGTCAAATATATTAAGCCCTTGAATTTCCTCAACCCTGTCTGATGGGGAGGGTTCATCGTCTACCTCAATCACTGTGCAGCGGAGGACAGAAATCGTCCAGGACGCATCCGGCAGCCAACAGCACGATGGTGCCTCTGGTGTTTCTGGTCATGCCAAGGGCTGTTCAATGATGGGTTCCTGGTCTGCTGGTGAAAAGCCCACAAAATCCAGTGATGCCTGATCGGCGTTAATGCCGGAGTCCTCCACTCTGAAATCCAGGAAGTCCGAGGATGAGGTGGGGGAATATGATGTATCCTACGGCTGTCCCAATTGCATAGCAGGGCAACCCTGTCGTCCCCGGGTGTGGACCCTGTGAAGCCCATAGATGTAACTGGAGTGTCAACCCTGCTGACCTGGGGTTCAATGAGGTTGGGGGTTGCGAACCCTGCAGTGAAGCCTGCCTCGTCCTCGGGGTCGTTTAGCTCTAGGAGGGGAATGTTTGCTGAGCGCATTCATTGGCTGGGTTACTTGCCACGCACAAGTTGCTGTGGTGAATTTTATGTGGCCTGCCGCCTTCAAATTTTATGAGGCACGATGAAGTGCCTGCACTGCCAATAATAGTCACTGAGCCTGTCCAGCCAGGGGGGCTATCCCTATGCAAAACTGCCTCTTCCCTACCTACAACAAGGGATGTGTGTATGCATACATATGCTGCCCAGCTTGTAGTTCAGGAGGGAAGTCATGGGTGTGTGACCCACGATTTAGGCTACCTGGGGATGCGCGCTGCATCTCTCATGCTGCAACCTCTGCCCACGTTGTACTGGGTTTCTCCAGTTCTTCCTAGTGGTGCACCTCTTAACTGGCCCGGCCTTGGTAGGTCTCGCCCTTGCAGCATCTATGCGTATGACACTTTGGTCGTGGCATTGGCATGCTTGCGTAAGCAGAACAGTGCCCAAGGTAGTTGCATGTCCCACTTTGTGTGATCCTCATCGATGTGTACCCACAACTGGGTCTTCACCTCCTGGTTCCAGTGCTCAGTTGGGTTGTCCTGTATGTAGTGGATGGTGGGGGTGTGGTATTTTGTCCACCAATGGGTGCAGTCCATGTGTGGCCTCCGAACTGAGTGCCATTGCCAGACAGAAGCACCTGAGGATATCCCCAACAGGGAAAGAACTCCAGTTCCAGCAGGTGGACCATAGTGCCGGCCCGGGTGTTACTGACCGGAAAAGCCTCCACTCAGTGGGTGAAGAGGTCGGTCACAATGACGAAGCGTTTGCCCCTGGTGGTTCTGGGTTAGAAACCCATGACATCAAGGGTGACTGTGTTGTACGGTGGGGTGGATTCAATAGAGCATTGCTGCTGTTCCCCATCGCGGTGATGGGTCTTACGCATCTGGTTCACTATGCATCCACGCACATACTGGTGGGTTGGGTCCCCTTGTTGACCCATGGCCAGTGGAAGTCTTCACCCACGGTGCACCTTGTCTCTTCGGCTCCAGGTTGGCCTGTTGAGGTGTCATTGTGGTGTAGTTGGTAAACTGCTGCATGGGTCAATCACATTAGAAACACCCTCCAGGGTGTTTCATCGTGGTATGTACAGCACTGTAGGACATCGTAGACAGACCAGTAGTAATCCAGGTACCTGGACTCGCATGCCGCATGCCTACTCTATGGGAACTGTGCGAAGGTTTTTTGTCTTGTGATGGAGTGGTGAGTGAAACAGGAAAGCGCAGCTAAATTATCCAACTTTGTGCCCAATACTAGAGTAGAAAGAAGCTGGCTGTCTGCCAAAAAGGGAGGAGATATCTAATCTGAGTACAGCATTGAAAGCATACTGGGTGCAGTTGAATTTCCTCATACTGAAGAATGGTGTGCTTTACAGGAACTGTAAAAAATAATTTGGGAAACACCTATGCCTACAGTTGGTCTTTTCAAAATGCAGGGTCTCCTACATCTTAAAAGAACTGCATAATACTTCACCCAGTAGTCACTTCAGTGTTGTTGATATAACCCTCAAAAGAGTTCAAATGAAATTATACTGGTTTCATTGTCGGGAGGATGTTGAGAAGTGTGCCAAATGAGGAAGGGACCAAAGACTATAAGACAAGTTCGCCTCCAGAAATATAATGTTGAAGCCCCATTCTATACAATGGCAGTATATAATCTGTACCCCTTGCCAGCCACAGAGAGAGGTAATCATTATCTACTGGTGGCTCAAGATTACTTTACCGAGTGGCCTGATGTAATTTTACTTTTAAACCATAAAGCATGTACTGTGGCAGATGCACTTGCACAGCATGTATTCTCAAGGTTTGGTGTGTTGCTAGATCTCCATTCCAGTCAGGGATGAAATTTTGAAGCTGCTGTGTTCCAAGATGTAACAAAGATTCTGGGGATGAAGAATACTAGGATTACAGCCTTACACCCTCAGTCTGATGGAATGGTTGAGAAGCTTCAAAGGTGCCATTGACGGAAACACATTTCATTGCTGCAGTTAAAAATATCCGCGCAAAGTCCCGTGTGTAGGCTGGTGTTTTTTTTTGCCTGGAATAAAGGTTCAATAAGCAAAGCAGAGCGTGTGTGTGTGTGTCTCTCTTTCTCTCTCTCCCCCTTCCCCCTCCCCTCTCTCAAGATCGTACCACCTGTGTAGGAAAGGTATACATTTTGTTATTTCTAATTTCAGCACAACTCATACTAATTACAGTAACAGTAATGATGTTTGAGATTGCAATTTAAGAAATCTTGTGAATGGTTCTGTATTGTACTGATTGAATTTATCTATTGTAAATAGCAAGAGAGAATGATTTATTGTGAGATATCATGATTATAGAGTATATTCTGTTTTGCCATGCCCTCTAGTGGTGGCCCGACTGGGCTCACTGGGAACTCATATTTATTTAGTCCCTCTTCTGGTGTTGAGTTTGATTTAAACACCAGAAGAGGGACTAAAAAAATCTGAGTCAGTTGCAGCCTCCCTACATACTGAAACTTCCACTGCTGAGAAGCAGGCACCCAGAAACCTCGTATTTAAACAATTTAAAATATACAGTTTTACATTGGATGTAGCATTCTGATGATAAGCAAGAGTGAACACTTTGTTGCTTTTGCTGTTTATTTTTATTTATTTACACTTGTGTTACCTATGTATAGAGAAAATATTTATACTTTATGCTCATGACTAATTTAGCACAAAATATGGTCATCCATTACACCAGACTCTCGACACAGAGGCAAGCAGGAGCTTATATAGCTCAGTTGGCCTGGCCCAGAAGGTTTTTCGCATCCGGAGTTGTGCTGAGGAGGAGATGGGATGATGGCCAGAAAATTCACGTGGCAGCTTACCAAGATATTCAATCTTCCAAGGACGGAAGCAGCATCAGTCCCAGTAGCCTTATCTCAGGACATGTCAGTGTTATGCAGCAGGCAGTTAGTAACATTGCATGCACATTTTTGGTTACTGGTATTGCCCTTGGAGCACTACACTTCGCACACCCAAGGGAAAGGACAAAGTAAAGATGTGGAGCGGCTGCATTTAACACTGCCCCTTCTTACATCTGTTCATACAGAACAGACTCTGAAAACTATGGGGGCTTCGTAGAATGCCAATCAATCACTGTGGAATACCTTAGGCTTTGCCCAAGAACTTTGACGACAAATCGGAAAGACTATCATTGATCTGCTTCAGAATCCTGTATGGATATTCCCTACATTTCTGTAGCTTTGGGCAATACCCTTTCCTTCTATGTGGGTTGCACACACACACACCAGTTGTACTTCTTGAAAGACCTTGCCCAACATTCTCCTGTCATACCAGATCTTCATATCACTAATTGCTCTGAAGTGTTGTCGAGCAAAATTATAAATCCCAATTATTCTGTGATGTATTTCGCTGGGACATACACTAATGTAATGACAGCTACCTCTTCTATCGGCTGACCAAACAGCAGGTCACTAGGGATGTCCAGCCTAGATGAGCCTTCTGCGTCAGTGCGACAAGGGGATTATGGTCAGTGAAAACTTTGACTGGGTAACCATACACTATATTATAAAACTTTTTCAATGACTATTCAATTGCCAATAGTTCCTTCTCGATTTGAGCATAATTACATTCACTACTAGTCAGGCTATGCGATGCAAACACAATTGGTTTTCCATCCTGCATTAAACAACATCCTATTCCTGACTTTGATGCATCTGCCTGGATTGCAACCGGCTGCGAAGTTCAAAAAATTTTGTAAGGGTGGTTGCTGCTGCTATTTTACTTTTTAGTGCTCCAAACACCTGCGTGTGTGTGTGTGTGTCTAGCCAGTTCAATTCTGTTTTAACCTTTTTTCGATCCATAAGAGGTGCTGCCACGATGGCAAAATCTGGTACATACTCTCTTACATAGCTAAACATACCCATAACTCTTAATAGTTCCTCTCTACCTTTGGGCTGTTCAACATCTAACAGTACTTGGACTCTGTCTGGTTCAGCTTGCTTTCCTGCTGCTGAAAATATCTGGCCTACATATCTGACGGTACTTTTCGTATACTGAAGTTTTTGGTAATTGAATTTAACATTATTCAGACGTGCCTGTGTAATGACTGCTTGTACAGCATCGTCATGTTTCTTTTCAGTATTGCCAATGGCTACAATGTCATCAAAGTACACAACAACATTAGAGAGTTTACTAAAGATGGAGTCATTCTTTTCCTGAAAATTTTCGGGAGCATTGGAAACACCAAATGGAAGACGCAAAAATCTGTAAACACCATATGATGTTGAAAAGCAACATTTGTGGCTTGACTGCTCATTTAATTTGAAGTGGTAAAAGCCTTCTTTAATGTCAAATATTGTGTAATAATTTTTGGCACACAATTTATCACTTATCTCACTTAATGTAGGAATGGGGTAAGGTTTGCGCTTAATTACTTTGTTAAGATTGGCACAATCTAAACATAACCGCAACTGACCATTTGGTTTTTCCACAACAAAACATGGTTGCTGATGAAACATTCAGGTGCTACCTGGGCCACTGGTTTTATCACATTCTGGGCCTCCAACTGATCTAGGGAGGACCTCAGCCTTTCATTAATTATCCTGGGCTTGCGTATGCAGGCCTCCTAACCTGCTCAGAGTTGGGCTGTGCTACTATATTGCACTGACCTGAACCTTGAATAACATCTTTGTGAGCACTTTCAAGCACCTTAATACTTGTGTCACTCAGTCTTTCAGTTACTCTGTCTAAACGCTGAATTAGTCCTAATCCTATACATGTTTCAGTCCCTAGGACTGAACAGGCATTTGTCTTAAGAACTATGAAATCAAGGTTATTTTCTTTTTTGTTTACCTCACAGTCAAATCTTATGGTACCTACAGAAGTTAGTTTGGTTCCTCCATAAGCTACAATTGTTGCACTAGTTCTTTTCATTCTCTCTTCACCTCTGATGCTCTTGAATGTTTCAAATGGCAAAATGTTCACTTTGGATCCTGTGTCTAGCTTGAATGCCACTTAGTGACCATTGACAGAAATATTTTGTTTCCACTCCTTTCGATATGCACTTTCCAATGTGTCCACTCTAATGTGATCACAGTAAAATGAGTCTGCTACATCACTGTCACTAGTATTTTCTGTCAGCTCATTCACATGTGCTTGATGTTTCAATTTGGGGCACTGTTTGACAAAATGTCCTTTTACCTGACAGTTCAGACAATTTTTCCCGTATGCCTGGCACGTTCCTACTTATGTGCTCAGCCACACTTTCAACATGTTTTCATTGGCTGGTCTTTATTATTCTCATTGAAATATTTGAAGTGACTTGCAGGGTCCCTACCACAAGAATTGTCACTACATTTATTGCCCTTTTTACTGTTGGTTTTTGAGTGAAATGTCCACTTACCAGCACACATTGCATCCACAGTTACTGATTTATCTTCTGTATCCTGAAGTCTTTTGCTGTACAGCTTACTTCTTTCTGTAGCCCGACGCTCTCTGATTGCTTGGTCCAACTTCAGGTCTTCCTCGTAAAAGGGCTTCTCGGAGTTAGCAATCTCAGATGCTGATAACTATACGATCACTGAGAATGCTGTCTTCCTGGTCCCCTTAACCACAACTTTTTATTGATTTTTTATATTCTGTCAAGAAATGATAGAAGGTCTTGCCTTCCCTTTGACTGCACTGGTTAAAGACATACCGCTCGTAAGTTTCATTTCTTTTTGGGGCAGCGTAATTGTCGAAAGCCTTTATTAGTTTGTCATAGTCGTCAATCTCTTCATTGTTAAGGTCAAATGTGGCTGCAAGGTCAATTGCGTCTTGTCAGCTACATTCAATAGTGTTCTCGCCTTCATTATGGAGATTTTTTTCTTTTCTTCCGCAGTCACATCCACTGGGATATCAGGATCTTTCCCGCTGGCCCCAATTTACACAAGAAAATGGCGCTTGAACCTGATCCAATTCTTGTGGATGTTCCCTTCTAAACTGAGTTTCGTGGGAGGTTAATGGTTGCCGATGTAGTATTTTCCATTATAATTAACACTGCAATTAACGTTTGCACATAAATACACACCTGAGGACAAGATTATAATCCACTCCAACAAGCAAGGTGCTTCCACTTACACTCTTGAACGATCGGTGTAACTTACTGCATTCCGAAGAACCTCAATAGGCATCCTACCGCCTGTGCCATGTTCAACTTGTAGGTTTGCTATAATATTAAGTACCACAACATGTTCAGTCTCACAGTAAGTCTTTATTACATCTTACTACAACACAATTCAGTACAACTCAGCATGTCATTGCGCCAAACAACATCGTCTCACACCAGGTTAGCCAACCTAACAACTTTTACAACTACTCAACTGCAACACTTTGATTTTGAATGACCAGACAAAATATATAGTCCATTCATGATTACTTCCAGCTTTCCTGAAGCCCTGCTGAAGTTATTCTTTCTGGCTATTCCTGCACCTCATGCACACACAACTTAACTAAGTCCAGAAAACTACACCAAAGGGAAAACACATCACATTTATGTATAGTAAATTAAATAATATTTTACATGAGAACTGTGTCCCTATTTATTTCTAGGTATTCAAAACACCTGTTTTAAATGTTTTTTTTTTTTAATTCGTATTAATTATAGGTAAAATGTTATTGTATAAAATATAAGTAATACACTATTGACCAAAAAGTAATTGGGCACCTGTAAAGATTGATAATTCAGTACGTCAGTTGACTTGTGTTGCAGCCATACACTGCAGGCCAGTGTAGAACCAGTTGACAAGTAGATGGCACGATGTACCGAGCTATCGGACTTAAATAGGGGCCTGATTGTGGGCTGCCATCTCATTGGGCTGTCTAGCCGGGCGATTGCACGGAAAGCAAACAGGCCCAAATCAATGGTTGCATTCATCCTGCGTAAGTAGAAGGTCGATGGACATTGTGCCAATGCTGCACGTTTTGGGCGACCTCCAATCTTGACCGACTGAAATCGCAGAACCCTGAAACGTGAAATTGTTAAAAATAGGGCACAACCCATGACTACCATGTGACAGAAGTTCCATGCAGCAACAGGAGTATCAGTTTCCATTGGAACACTACGTACAGAGGCCCACGACTTGGATATTTTGGAAGAGCAGCTGCACATAAGCCCTATATCACGACAAGCAATAAAGCTTGGTGACTCAGGTGGTGTTTGGACCGTCGCAACTGGACATGGGAGCAGTGGAAATCGGTTCTGTGGAGTGATGAGTCGAGGTTTACATTATTCTGGTTCGATGGACGTGTATGGGTATGATGTCTACCCGGAGAACGGCTTCTGCAGGAGTGTATAGTGCCAACTAGGAAATTCGGTGGTGGTGGAGTGATGGTGTGGGGCTGTTTCACGGCCTTCGGCATAGGACTGCTGGTGTTTGTCCATGGTAGCATGAACACAGAGGCCTATTGTAATATTCAGGATAGTGAAATGCTGCCAACATTGTGGCGTTTTTACGGAATGGACCTGTGTTACTTCCAAGATGACAATGCCAGGTGCCATGTTTCATGGCCTACTATGCAGTGGTACGCCGACAACAATGTTCGTCGATTGGACTGGCCCGCCCAGAGCCCTGACCTCAACCCTATAGAACATCTTTGGGACAAATTGGATCACCGGGTGAGGTCTCGTCAGGTGCGGCCAAAATCCATTGCTCAACTCATGGAATGGTTGCAAGAGGAATGGCGACGTATCCCCGTGGATGTCCTGCAAACACTCATAGAGAGCATGCCAGTCAGGGTGGCTACTGTTATAGCTGCAAGATTTAGCCCTACAAGATTCTAACGGGATGACAACCACCGAGCAAACATTGTGGACAGGTGCCCAATTACTTTTTGGTCAATAGTGTAGTTCAGTTTAACCAAAAATAAGATAGTTGTACGTTAACACAAGCATAAAGTGCTTGTGGTATATGACATATGTAGGAAACAACCAAACGCGTCATATGTGTGGTGATTCTTTATAGGCTTGATTCAAGAAGTGTGAAGACACTGTGAATAAACTATAGATGTAAATTAAGTGACTACTTGCTGTAATATTGCAAAATAATAAAGCACAACTGAATGTGGTCATAATACTTTTTCCTTTAAAATTTTTTTAAAATTACAAGTTATCAAAACTCCTTGCACTTTCATTTAAATTATAGTCAGTTAATGGAAAGAATTACAGACAGAAAGGACTAAATTTAATTATGGAAACAATTAAATTATGGAATATGTCTCCGTGGCTTACAAACAATTATTTGCTTCAATTAAGAAAAAAATTTTTACTTTTTTACATTCTCTTTTATGTGACTTTACTTTAGGTTCATCTTATCTCATGATATCTTTAACTGTACTCAACTAATAGATTAGCATATCAAAATATTTATAGGAAAAACTGTTAAACTCAACACAAAATCCATTCATCCTGGTTGTCTATAAAATGACTGTTAAATTTACTTCAAAACTATGAATATATACGAATGCTGATTCAGAAGTCATAGCTACTATTGTTTATCTCCCAAAAAAAATCATCCAACACAGGAAGTGTTCTACGTACAGTTGAAAGTGTATGACATGTACGTTTTAAAGGTATGCTACATGAGGTATGGCTGCAGGAATGTCCAGCAAGGAACAAAGACTAACAGTGCTGCTTGAAATCACACATTGATTTATTCTTGTACATCCTGTATACACTAATTTGTACAGGTACATATTATATGTGTACAAGTTGTTTAACATTCTTCAAAGTAGTCTTCAAGGTTGTCCACGGTTTGTTGCCAGCGATGAGGCAGACGAGAAATACCATCAGCTGTATGAGATCCGACAATATGCACTACCTCTTGTCAAAATGCTGTGACAAAATCTTGTTTGTTGGCAAAGCGTTTACCACGCAATGGTCTTTTTACTTTGGGAATAAGATTGTAGTCACAAGGACTAAGATCGGGAGAATAGGAAGGGCGTGGCAACACCTCCCATCCTCAACACCGTAAACAACATGTAACGCTACCTGCTGTATGAGGTCTAGCATTGTCATGTAAGCCTATAGCATTACCCAACAGTTAGAACATATCTCTCAAACTGTACGACGAAGATGGTACTGTCAAAATGACAGGTAGTACTGTGCATTTACAGTACAGCCTTCACAAATTAGATGAGACACTAAAACACCTGGACTGTCATATGCCAAAATGATCATAAAAATTGTGGGTGACGAGTTTTGTCGTACCTTTCAGTCAAACTCTCTTGAGAGTCTAATTTGCACCAAAGTGACCATCTGCTGCTGTATTATGCAGTTCTTTTAGCGCTTCTGGAATTCTACATTCTGGTGGGACCAATAAGTAAGAGAATGTGTTTTCCATCATTATTTTCCCTGTTCCTGTAAAATGTGCCATTCTTCAGCATGAGGAAATTACACTGTGACCTATATCCTTGACTGTCGTGCCCAGACTGGATAGCTCCTCCCATCTTGGTTAACATCCAGCTTCTTTCCATTCTATTATTAGATGCAATGTGGGGTCATTTAGCTGATTTTTCATAATTCCCTCATCATCCCTGTAGGTAACCCTTCACAAGATACAGTGGCCATGGATACCTGTCTTTCTTGCTTTCCATAATATACCATCTTTTTCCTCCTGGCATTCACAGTAACGACAGAATGGCTCACAAGGTCTCCTTGAAAAGAGCATCTCTAATGCTTTGAAGGCATCCAGACCTGCGATGTATTTCGTAGTCATATTCTTGCAGTTGCCTTACCCACTGACCAATTTAACCTTCAGTGTTCTTAAAAGTTAGCACCCAGCATAATGAAGCATGATCAATTCTTAGAAAGAAGTTTCTGCCTTTAAAGTATGCGTGGAAGTGTGTAATTGCATTCACCATAGCCAGAAGTTCTCTGCATGTTACATTATAATTTCTCTCAGGCTTGTGCAGTAATCTTACTGAAGTATTATAGTAGCATCCACTTTTCATCTTAAATTTCAGATAATACAATCCTGATGCCTATATCACTAGCATCAGTAACCAGAATGCTTTGACTCTCACTACTAATGAATCACAG
This sequence comes from Dryococelus australis, assembly GCA_029891345.1. Taxonomy (NCBI): domain Eukaryota; kingdom Metazoa; phylum Arthropoda; class Insecta; order Phasmatodea; family Phasmatidae; genus Dryococelus; species Dryococelus australis. The sequence goes on along the minus strand of CM057009.1, from coordinate 52,178,478 downwards.
GAGTAGGGGAGATAATGGAATTTGTTTTAGTCCAATGAAATTTTCTTTTTGCCTTGGTCAGTACATGCAGTGGCTTGGTGATTGTGGTGAACCCAGGCACAAATTGCTGGTAGTTAATACATAGCCAGGAAAGTCCGCACTTCAAGTTTTGTCAGCTGGCAGAAGCTGATCTCTTATTGTTCTAGTCTTCTCAAAATAGTTTTCAATCTCATGGGTCGACACTACATATCCCAAAAAAATTTATTTTCATTTGGAAAATGTGGCATTTCTTAGGAGCCATTTTTCAGGTTGGCAGCAGCTATTTTCTGAAACACAAAGTATAGGCATGTTTGGTGCTCTTCAGATGTCTTTACTGTAACCACAAAATTGTTTAGGTACACCTAACAAATAGCTAAAAGGAAGACTTTTTCCATCAGACATACAAATGTGGCTAGGACAGTGCATAGTCCAAACTGCATAACCTTGAATTACAATGTTCCATTCTCTCGGACACAAAACAGTCTCTTCTTTGTCTTCTGAGGCCACCTCACATTGCCAGTACCAGCTTTTCATATCAAAATTAGAAAATCATTGAGAACATGTTAGGCTATTCAATGTAGTATTCCTTGGGAGTGGATAAAAATCTTTTTTGGTCACATTATTAAGCTAGCGGTAATCCACACAAAACTTCATACAGCCAGCTTTATTTTTAAAAAGCACAATGTTAGATCATCATGGAGTGAATGGTAGCACTATCATATCTAACTCCTCCATCTCTTTCAGAACACTGTCAACCACCTCATTTGATGCTATTGGTAGTCGCTTTGGTGGCTGCTTCATGGGTCTGGCATCACCTGTATTGATGTGATGGCATGCAACATTAATTACAGGTTTGTAACATGCCTGATGGCGGTAAAATCAAACATTAACATGACAGCGTGGTCAAGTACGAAAAGCATCAATTTATGTGAAATTACATGGAACCCTGACAAAATTTAACATAGAACCCTGAATAAAATATTGCACATACAATGTTACATAAATAAGCTCTCAAAATGCAATGATGGCGTATACAAATACTTGGCTTCAGTCAGCCACGTGGTTATACGTGATGTTGTCATAAAATATTCAAACATGAAAAATACCCTCAAATACATACATGAAACAAAGCCCTTAAAATTGCGCATAGCAATAATACAGAAATTACAATGAAACGCCACTTAAATAGGGGGATGGCGCCTGATTCAAGTTGCGCGGGTCGCATGACTTCTCCAACATATTTCTCCTCTTCAATCAAGTTAAAATGCCACAAGTACAAAGTAAATTAGTTAAGTGGAAGCTTAATGCTGGGGAAATGTCTGGCAAAACGTACGCAAGTAAAGGTTGACTGGTAAACTAAATTGACTATTGAAACGTACATCAGAGAACAACAGTTTTAGTGCATACGTGATAGTGTCTTACCTTGCCAGCTCTCATCCACAGACTGTCCAGAGGTAAGCGTTGCACGGACGTACCATGCCTGCCTACGGGGTTCACATAAGTGGAAGTGCTATGCACACAGAGTAAAATATTTTATTATTGAAAATAAAATGGCACAAATTAAATTTAATACTGTTTTACATTTTTAGAATTTTCCTGTGGATTTTCATGTTATTTCAGTATCTCTTTATGACAGCGTTCACGCCGGAATATTAGTGTTCTTAATATCAGCGCCGCGAACACTTTGATTTTCATAACCAAACAATTTAAAAATAGTAACAAACACTTTAAAACATTTTAAGACATATTAAACCCTGCAAATACAAATATAAAATATATTTTACACTGAAAAAATAATATTTATGTGAAAGTTGAAATATTGGCCTCTTTGCGCACATGCACATGCGTGGTGAGCGTCGTCATGGGCTCTAGCGCTGCTGGCTGTTAGCCCGGTGTCAATTTGGGCAAAAAAGCTTGTAATGTTCGCTTTATTGAGACAACTAGTAGTAACCCATGAAAGGCTGCTTGGATTATTGAGAATTATTATAAAAAGGCTAAGCTTAGTATTTTAACTACTACTAGTCCTGATGACTTTAATAAATTTTTTGTTAAGACATTGCAGGATATAGTAAATAATTAACCAATAATAAATAATAGCCCATAGCATGGATATCTCATTCAAATTGCGAAATGATGAAATGGTAACAAGTTTGTCCTGAGGAAGTTATCTAAATTGTGCACAAATTAAAAAACTCTAATAGTCCTGATATTTATCATGTACCGTCATATATTTTAAAGCAAGTAATTAATATTATTGCTCCTGTAGTTGCTGAAGTGATTAATCATTACCTCAGTCATGGAATTGTTCCCGAGGCACTGAAGATATCTAGGACTGTACCAATTTCTTAAGAAGGGCAATCTGGATGATCTTATGAACTATCTACCAATTTCTATAATACCTACAATAGCTAAAATAATGGAAACAATTATAAAGTTTCAGCTTGTTAATTATTTTGAAAATAATTATCTTTTTATGAAGACGTAGTATGGCTTCAGAAAGGGTAAGTGTACAACTACTGTCCTGATGGCTCTTGTTGATAAAATAACGGATGCTTTTGAAAATAGAGAGACAGTTCTTCTTATGCTTTGTGACCTTACTAAGGCCTTTGATTGTGTTTCACATGAAATACTTTTGGATAAACTTGCTTGCTATGGTATAAGTTGAATTGTTTAAAATACTCTGAAATCTTACCTTTAAGATAGAAAACAGATAGTTTCAATCATGGGTGCATTTTCTGAGGCCTTAAGTTTGAATCATGGCGTACCACAAGGTTCAGTGCTTGGACCATTGTTATTTATTATTCTTGTTAATGATTTACAACTAAATGGATGTGCCTTATTTTTTGTAGATGATGTTACTTTAATAATGAAAGGTAGTGATAGAGATACTCTATTTCAAAAAGCTTATGAAATTTTAGATGAGGCTCAAATCAGGCTCAAATCTGGTTTCTAACAAATAAGTTACAACTAAATCAAGGTAAAACTCAGAGATTTTAATATTTTAGTGAATTTGAAGGAAAATATCACAAATTATTCTAGTAGGGAAGTGGTCCATGAGCACAATACTCGACAGGTTAATGAATTAAACATTCCCAGGACTGAACTTGGTATAACTAGAAAGACATATCCTATATCAGCCCTAAAAATTTATAATTCGCTACCTCAAGAAGTAAGGCAAATGAATGTGAAGTTATTTCGTAATACTCTCCAGAAAAAAACTGTTAAAATTTAATAGTAATTTAATAGGCCACTGTATTCTTTAAGTGAACTCAATGCAGATGGTAACTACGATTATAAATATTCAATTTAATAATATCATGTATTATTATAATTTTTTTATTATGGTATGCATCAGTTTTGTGCTATGTTCATTTTTTTTAGCTATCTCATTTTTATTTGGTGAATGTTGACATTGTGTTAATGTGTTTTACATGGAACATATTTTACATGTTATTGTTGCAACTTATTTATTCTGATATATTTTTAATTTGTTGTACCTAAGTGTGATAATTCTATTGTTTTAATGTGATGTTAATGTAAATTACCTTATATGTTAACAACTTAAAATTATTTTTTTTGACACAATCTGGTTGTAACCAGTCAAAGACCAAGCAATAAATAAATGAATAAAATATTTTACTTATAAGTCTGTTGTGTTTTTACAGAGAGGAACACTTGAAAATGAGTTGGAAATTCGTCGCATAACAAAGAATGTAATGGATGCTATAGAAATATTATTATTATTTCTGCAAATATGTGAGGGTGTCAAAGCATTCCATGAAGCAGTTCCTGAGGCTTTAGCTCACAGAGACCTTAAAACTGCAAATATTGCTCTGACAGATGATAATAAGCCAGTAATAATTGATTTGGGTATGTAATTCTGAAATTGTATTTTATTTTATAGTCTTGTGGTGAAGGTAAATATAATTTACATAATTTTTTTTATTTTCAAAATTAATTTTTGTAAATTGTTAAAAAATTATAATCAAATATGAAATTTAGTAAATTTTTACAATTATATTGGTAATATTTGTCTGGTAGTTGTCAGCATATTCTTATGACATATTTTTTTCACTTATATAAAACTAAATTTATGTTCTCATTTGTGACATATTGATGAATCTAAAAATATTATTTTTATAAGAAATTATCTAGTTCAGAAAACAAGACAGGCTGTATATCGTTAAGTGTGACAGTGAGTTTGGAGAAGTTTAGTAAAAAAATATCTGAGTAATCTTCTGAAAGGTTTGAGAATTATCTTAATAAAATTTATATCTCTTTTAAGCAATGAATTTTACATGATCCCTCAGTCTTTTTCAGGACTATAGCCCACAAAAGACATGCCTATGTAATTCACCCCCAACAACACCACCATACACCCTTGTGCACCCTCTATAAAAAATGAAACAATATTCAGTGTGACAGCATGTGTGGCACACCATGTGGTTCATACTGGGAACCAGTCAGTGAATGAGTACACTAGTGTATTACATGCTTCAGTTAATTATCTACTTCTCTTCATACAGTGGACAACACGAAGAAAATAAATATCACAGTTAATTAGTGAAGTGAGTAGTGCTTAGTGTAAAACCCACCATTGGTCAATGCATGTAATGTGCTAAACCAACATGTTTCAAGGATTTGAAAGGAGATCAATTTTAGACATGCCACATGTAGAACACATGTCAATCAGTTAGTAAATCTTAACGTAAAATTGTATTTCCAGTTTTAATACTGTTTTAGTGTGTGTGTACCAATGTTTGTAATAGCTCATTGTTAATGATGAAGGTATGTAATTAAAACATAAAATGTAACACTTCCGGGCACTCTGTGGCATCAGAAACAACCACTTTGTTTCTGTTTAAAACAGTTTTACACAATCATAAAAATATTCATTATTTCAAAATACTTAAATTTACATTTTGAGATATGTGTTAGGAAAACTCGCAAGAAATTATTTTGCCTATTAAATACGGACTACTTCAGAAATATGCAGTAAATTGTCAGTTACAATATTTATGCATCCTTCCTGTACATTATTGCAATGTTTGTGAATTTATATGAAGTGTTTTTGCAAGGGTAAATTATTCATATAAGTATTCGGCAACTTGGAGGCATAGTGTGTAGTTAGTTCATGTATACTAAATCTTGGGCTTAAGTTAAGCTGAAAGATGTGGCCCCATAGCCAAGCACATGTATTAATAATGGAGCATGATTGAAGTGAGAGGCAACAGAACATTAGGACTCTTTATTACATAGATATGCACAGGAGTGTATAAGGAAACAAGTACATGAAATTGCTTACAAACAATTTATACTTGAGCCCTCTGGACATAACTTCAGTGTACCATGTGCAGCACACACACAGAGCATATGCATCACACACATTGACCACACTGCTTGCCATGCATCTTATGTATGCACAACCAAAGGATTAGATCAGATGCAACCCTCCCCTTCCACTAGATTGTCACAAGCACGAACACATTAGACCAAAACACATATGTCTGAACAGTACAAGGGCTGTGCAGCATCAGGAGATTATGGCTCATGTATAACATTAGACAGGATGGCATGCTGTTTACAAAACTTTGCATTCACAAAAGCTATTTATTCACCTTTGGTAATAATGCGTAGGTTGTAGCATTGTGGCACCATGTCACACATGGGATGGGATGGGGTGTCATCTCTGCACTACACCGTTATATCTCCAAGCTTTGAAGCCTGTGCTGGAGGGGGGTGGGTTGTGTCATATGTCTCTTGCCTTGGTACCACCCTGCTCCCAGCCCTCTTGCTCCCTGAAATATCTTTGATATGTGCATCCTGTGGCCCACTATATCACTATGGTGTCGTTCATTGTTCACCTTATGTATTACACAGCAGAAATTGAAGTAGCTTAAAACCATGTTTGGCGGTCTGTAGAGCCAAGGCCTCTCTGGTGTTTCAGGGCATGGTGTTAGTTGCTGAAAATTGGCCATGGGGTCTCCTGAAAGAAAGTTCATAAAAGCTGGTAGGTGTGATATATGAACAGTCTAGGTCACATGGCATCCTGGCACAGATGGGGGTAGCAAACCTTATGCCCTTGGGCATGAAACACTCAGGGGGAAATCTCACCAAGTTCATAGGTGTAATGGGCATATTGACCACATCACTCAGTATATCAGCACAGGCGGGAGTTGTAAACATGGTGTGCAAGTTCACATTACTACCTTGGCCATCCAGTTGGGTGGGGTCGCCTATATCCAGCTTGGCATGGTCAACGACAGGGTTGCTCATGGTACACAATTGTCTCAGTGGATTTTTGTGACTTCCTACTGCTGAGCTGCATGATGTATGATGTACCCAGCTTTCTACATCCAATGTGATGGTAATCCAGAACAAAACTGTCTCTGCCCCACTGACAGGGCAGAGCACACTTACACCAACTGTCCCAGTTGCAACTTGGGACGGCTGTGGGAAATGGTATGTGTGTGACCTGCTGTGTAGATGCCTGATGTATGCGTGCCTCATCCATCTTGCACTGTAGCCTCTCTCCCAACAATAATACTGAAAAAATAAAAATCAAGTAAACAATATCTACCAGCAATAAAAATAAAAGAAAGTAAAATCAAAAATAAACTTACCTCATAAGAAATACTTTGAGCAACAGAGCGTAAACCACCTAATAACAAATTAATTAGAATTTGAAGACCAACCTGCAATTATAATTCTATACACATTTAATCTAGCACAACACAAAAAAAAACATTACACCCAATCTATAATTAAATAAATTACCTCTAATTCCTCTTAGCTCTGCACTCTTAGTTGACACTGCCTAGGTAGGTCCAGTACTTGCACCAATTGCACTTGTGATATCCCAGTAGCAGCATTTGCATGCTTTCACAAAAAAAAACATGGCAGATGAACTTCACGCTTTGTGTGGTCGTCCCTAAAACCGACCGACAACTGGGTATTAACCTCCTGGTTCCAGCACTCAGATGAGTTGCCCAGCAACTGGTAAACAGGGATGGTGTGATTTGTCTTGTTCTACTAGGCATAATCAGCTTGCCATATTCTTCCCGAAAACTGTGTACCATTGTCTGTAAGGAGCACCCCACAGCAAGGCTGATAGCAGGTCACCTAATTCCCCTAGTCACATTTTTTAAGGGTGGTCATTTAAAGTTACTTTTTTTTCATTTGTTTGCCTAGTCACTTTTTTCCATCAATTAGATATACATTTAATAATTTTTTTAAATTTGCAATTACAAATTTTTCCATCCAATTCAATTTAATTGTGATTGTCACTCAATTAAGTGATGTGATAGCATCATGTGGAACTGACTGTAAACAAATTGTAATAACCTACTGCCGGTGACCATGCTCGTGTGTCAAAATAGGCACATTTTGGGGCTAAATTGGTAACAGTCTGGCCATAACTATTTGCAACTAAATGTTTATATTGCCAAATTCAGTGTGGAAAATGTAAGTTTTTAACTGTGTGAACTGCAGCACACAATGACTATGTATGAATTTTGCTGAATTTATATGTTGATTAAGTACTTTCATAATGGTTGCTTTGTATTTACTGTTAAACTGTAAACATTTGTTGGAATTGGTTTTTTAAGTACGTTTGTAGTTTGTTTGCTGCATCATGTCAGAATCTTTATCTATTTAATCTACGAACATGGGTCTCTGGCATGGTTATACTAACATTCTTGACCTTAATCATAGTATTTTACCAAATAACAAATAAAGTTTAGTTGCTCTATGTTAGGAACAGGTGACAAAATTTAAGATCCTGAAATGTCAACTTTGTTTGATAGGCCCCTATTTATTATGTTTGTTTAAAATATTTATTTAAAATTTTTCCTTTCCTAGTTTTTGCCATTTGTCATGATTGTAATAAGCATAAATAGAGAAACAATTCAATTCTCCCAGTGGTGTGTGGAGGAATTATTTTTTGGGTCAGCTCTGTGTGTGTGTGTGTGTGTGTGTGTGTGCATATGCACGTGAGTGCATGCATGTATGTGTGTGCATGCAGGCAAGAACGCATTCTCGTACATTGCATTGTTTTTATTTAAAAAATACAAAGATTTTCATTGTTCAAATATAGGCTGTAGGCTGTACTTAATACATTGACATACACTAAACAACAAAATAGACTCTATAATATCAAAAATATATGTTATAATATAAACTCTAAAATGTATTACTTGCTTGAAACATACACTTGCAGAAACAAAAGACACGATTCACAAGACATTATGATACATTGTTTAACATGACAGTTCAAGTTTAAGCATATTAGTTAATTTGTACATTTATCAATACTGCTGTACTGTTTGAGAGTGAGCGATTTCAGTGGCTGAGGTCTTCAGCACTGATGATGGAGTAGTGACAGAACACAATTGAGAAGGAAATTGAAGGACCCTAAGAAAATCCGTTGACCAATGACATGGCATTGCCTGTATACAAAAATTCAGGATGACTCAATGACAAATCTAACCTTTTTCATCTTGGTGGATAGTGAGTGGTCTGATAACTACCAACAGTAGTACCTTTATACATATGTAGCAAACATGTTGCGTCATATAGATATTATAACATGAATATTTTACTCAATTACAGATCAGCGATAATATTTAATTGCTAGAAAGTTTGATTATTCTGCCTGTCTAAGAAATCTTATTGATCAAACAATTATAAACTTTTGATCATTGTGTGTTTCACACAGCAGATCTTTTTTCTATTAACAGTAACACCACTTTTGATGGTATTTCCTGTTGTTGTGTGTTGTTGCTGTATATATTTATTTTTTCAGTTCTAAAGAACTTTTTTCTGTGCAGGCACTAGTCGCAGGAATGGTTAGTATGAGTTTACATAGCTTGATTGTAAACCACCAATTTTTCAAATACAGTGTAGTATTAAAATGTCTATCACAATATTTTCCTGCAGTAGTTATCTCATCTCCATATCTGGAGTTGGTGTCTCCACTAACATAATTCATCTTATATTTCCAAACGTATTAGAAACAGTCAGTATGAAAAATACTACAAAGAATAGTGTGACTCTGTGCCTGACTGGTGCCAGGGGGATGGTCCTGATCAGTTTTGGGCAGCATATGCTGCAAGACTCGTATCTTGTCTCACAGAGAGGCAGTAATCAGACACAGGACATTGTAGAGAAAATCACAGTGTCATACATCAAAAAGAGAACATAATTAACATAAAAATGATACTACCAGTGGTCTGTGTGCATGTTACGCAATTAGAACGAAACGTTTCAATGTATGCGGCAGTAGGGAAGTATGTAGAGTAGTGTAAGAATTCACGTGCGCAGAAAATAAAAGTGAATATTTGGAAGTTAAACCAATAGTACAGCAATAGTGCTGGCTAAGCAGTGTTTACATAGCGTATGTGGAATACACACCACTGAATTCTCCTTACTGACCGACTGCCTTCTCTGAGAATTTTGTGGTAATGTACTTTGCTTGATAAGTAAACAACTGACATGCAACTAAAGGGCTTGGTATATGGGGTACTGCAGTAGATAGGGGAGGGATTTGGGAGTTGAGTATGCAACAGCACCGGAATGCACAGGGAGGGGAAATAGGAGAGCACCATGAATACCTGCCGACCAGCAGCATCACCCGGCACAATTACCACATGTGAAAATCAGGGATCAGGGAGCAACCTTGCTGGGAATTGAGCCCGGTTCACCATGGTAGGAGGCGAGCAACCTGACCACTACACCACCATGTCCCTCCCCCTCCCCACAACAGAAAGTAGATTTTGATCCAATTTTATGCTGACCACTAATGTCACCACCTTTGAGCTGTTGCAGGTTGTCCGCTACAAAGCACAACATATGTTGTGGCCAACTGCTTGGTAAATTAGTCATTGGTCATGTGCCATTCTATCTGGTCATTTTTCGAAAAATTATAATTTTATGATTTTGGTCACTTTTTTACCCTTTTTTTTTGTTTGTGATTTTGGTCACCTTAGTTGCCTTTTTTGAGGGGGAAAACCACTATAAATCCTCCCCTGCAGGGAAAAGATTTCTGATTTCAGCAGCTGTGCAATCATGTCAGCCTGAGTGTTAAAGATAGGGTAGACCTCCACCAAATGTGTGAAAAAGTTGGTCATAATGATGACGAATCTTTTACCCGAGGCTGTCTTGGACCCAATATGAATGCAAGAAAACAGGCTGGCATACAGAGAGACTTTTTTGTAATGACTGTAAATATAACCTTCAAAATTAAACTATTAATCTACATTTGTTAGTTCTGTTCACTGAGTGCATAACATTCTAACATTCTTCACATATCTCAAAATTACCACTTTTAAAATATTGTGCTTAGTAGTGAAAATAAAAGTGTTATCCCTTATGTTGGCACACTACATATTACACCCTCTAAATAACTTGTGAAAAGTGCATGAAACACAGTTGGATGTGACATTTCCTTTCCTGTATTGTCACCTTCTCATAAATAACTGCACAACAAATATTAATGTATTTTATCTTCAACATTATGTGTATTAGTCATTGTATTATAATCATCCATGTAGATAAGTATTATTCAAAAAAGTACGCATTTTGCATGCGCATACAGCAATCTTAAGCAAAATAAACAGAACACCAAAGGATAACGTACACAAATAAATGCCTACTGTATTAGGCCTCTTTCACATGGGAGCCTTGTTGCCTGGCAACAGCAGATACATACAAAGAAATGGTGGTATTAACACAGTATACTGTCACTGTTATGTTGCTGGAAGACTGGAAGACAGATATCAGTACATGCAGTTACTGGGGGAGACGCGAGAGTGACTGCAGGGGCATTCAGTTGTATTGTTGCTTTCACATGGTAGACTTGTTGTGATGGCGTCTGGTGAAGTTTTTTTGATACTGAGAAGTTTATCCAAGAAATTCGGCAATAACCTGCATTGTGGGGCATTTCGTCACAAGGTTATTTAAATAAAACCAAGAAACAGGATGCATGGGCAGGAGTGTGTCGTGAGTTTCATCGAGGTTTTGATGCATTAGAAAACAACAGGAAAAATGATTTTGGTACGTACAAAACCTTTAATAATAATAATAATAATAATAATAATCATGATTGTAGTTAGGTTATTTACATTTTTAACATAGTATTGAAAAAATAATTATAAGCATGGTATTTCAACTAGATAGAGTAAAGTTTAAAGTTATATAGAAAAATATTAATTACAAATTATGAAATATTCTAAACCAGGTGTTGGTTTGTTGTAATGTAGCATAAAAATAGTAATATTAGCTATTCAACTTATATAACATTGAAAACAATGTTACTGATTGATTGCATTAACGTTTTTGACACAATTGTATATATGTTGCTCAAAAATACATACATCTATTCAACTTATATAACATTGAAAACAATGTTACTGATTGTTTTGCATTAACGTTTTTGACACAATTGTACATATATTGCTCAAAAATACATACATGTATATATCATTAATACTGTTTGTAATATAATTAATATTTACCTAGTCAGTAGTCTGTCAATGCCACTTTAATATTCACAGGTGCAGGTTGAACGATACACTTAACATCATGCACATGTTAATTGTTTGCAATGAAAATACTCAAATTTTATGTTATAAAACAAACGGCAAAAGTGTCTCTGAACATTCTGTAGGGTGTGGTTTAGATAGGTAACTTAAATACGGACATATTGCCATGGTACATCACCAGCCGCACAGAAATAATCAACAAAGGTGTCTCGTATTTTCATAGGCACTTGTCCTGCGTTTGTAACATCTAACTGATCAATATCTCCTAATCCTTCATAAGCAAACATATCTTCAACATGAAACCCATCTCTATCACGTACAAAGTTTTGCAGAATGTTACAGGCCTTAACAATGTTCTCAGAAAATCCAATAAAGACATTGAGTGGTTTGTGGAAAATCCCCCACTTATTTATTATAATTGCAAAGGAATATTCCAATACCTTCCAGCTCTAAATAGTCGGTAGTTAACACTAATTTCTTTTGTGTTAAATGTTTACCACCATATGGTCTCATTATGTGTGCTGAAAGACTAATGCTTTGTCACCTACGAACACGAAAGGGACATCATTGACCATTTCCCCTCGGGCAGTAAAAGTGGTTTAGGAATGTGAAGTTGGTGTGCTGATAACTTCTGCTTGAACATACTATTTTGAAAAATTGAAACATCTGAATTCTTACTATATGCTCCCATGTCAACAAATAGGAACCTATCATTTGCATCACACACCGCAAGTAATACAATAGAAGAAAATGTTTATAGTTATAAAACAATGATCCACTGTCAGATTGTTTCACAATCCTAATGTGCTTCCCATATATGCAACCTAGGCAGTTGGGAAAGTTGGCAACACATTCTAATTGTTCTGAAATTCTTAGCCAATCTTCTATTAAGGGTAGAGGCATGCACGACACATTCAGCTCCATCTATATAGTTTCACATACTTTCTTGATGATCTTGCTGAGAGTGGAAATCTTTATTCTGTAGATGTAGAATAGGTCAGACAGTGTGCAGCCTATACCAAGGTACCTGAAAACAAATTGAATAGCTGTAGTTCGCTTATGTGTCTGAGCAGTTACCCTACCTTTAGGAGCTATTACCAAGCGAGGTGGCACAGTGGTAATTCACTGGACTTGCATTTGGGAGGACCCTGGTTTGATTCCCGGTCTGGCCATCCTGATTTCGGTTTACCATGGTTTTCCGAAATCACTCCAGGCGAATACTGAGATGTGTCCCCAACAAAGGTCATGGCCGATTCCTTCCCAATCCTTCTTCCTTGTGCAACTTGCACGGTCTCTAATGACCTCATTGTTGACGAGATGTTAAGCTCAATTACCTACCTACCTTAAGGAGCTGTTACATGTGCATACAATTACATGCAGAGTACTTTGTTATTATAACCTTAATTAATATATGGTACAATAAAGTCACCAGCTCAAGGAACTGGGATATATAAAATTCAAACACGTATTAATTAGGATATTATTTGCATTGGGATGTAAATATTTGTAAGTGCAAAACACAAATGTATAAACATTTATTTGGGCTCTTAATGATATTTTGCATATAAAGTCAAGGAATTTCAAGGACCGTAAGAACCCTGAGTTATACAGGCCGGGAAGGCGGCCCATAATGTTAAATAAAAACTTAACAATAGATGGTTGCAATTTGGGTGCATTTGTTTTAATGTAGAAAATGAAATATTTTCCTTTCTATATTATGTTACTGTAATTTTAATAATTGTGTTATATTTCTGTCTGATAGGCAAGCCTATAAATGCTCTGGAATCAAAATAATAAATAACGTACTTTAAATTATACAAGAGCACATATTGACCATTTGCAGGTGCAGCACTTCAGAGGAAATGAAAAAACTTCAGGAATTGCTTTGCAAGAAAGTTGAGGGCAAAGAAAACACTGGTGTCTGAGGCTGCATCAAGCAATCAAAAAACGTACACATATTTCAAGGACCTGGCAGTTTTGCAGCCCGATTTTCAAGAAAGGTGGGTACAAGCATAATTCACAATATATTACTTCTGGAGTATTACTAAAATATATATTAACACATCTTATTATTGTGTTCCAGGACTGCCTCCTGCATGGCCAGGAGTTACTGGTGAGAGACATACAAGAAGAAATACGACTCAGAAAAAGAGTAAAACAGAGGCTTCGGATATAAAGAAATTATGCGAGGTGCTCCACAAGAGCACCGAGCAACGTTCTGCTACTCCACAACCACCAGATGAGGAAGACCAACTGTTTTTTACTATCATTGGTGAAAGACATGAAATACATTCCATCTGATTGTAAATTGCGGGCAAAACGTGAAATTATGTCGGTAATTGCCCAGTATAAAACCAACACCTCTCCGATGCCCACTTCCTATACACATTCCATTCCTAACCAAAACCTACATTCACATGGTTACCAACCCTATGTCATGCCATTACCAACACAAGACCCTCAGCTGCCCCTTCAACCATTACAACAATGGCCAACATGAGCAGTTGCAGCCATTGCCATTGACACACAATCCCTGCCCACTCCATCTGATACCTCAAGAATCCTTGACATGTACTAAGTACGTGTTCAGCTAAATGGTTACTAAATTCTCTTCATGTAATGCAATTATGTGTTTAAACATTTAAAATAAAGCATTTATTTTACCTTTATCTGAGTGTTACTGCTAATCTTTCTTTGGCATATATCTACTTCTTCATATCTGTGTTCTGTTTTTTAGAGACCACTTCAATCTCTCGTATAACTTGTCAAACAATTTGATTGACATTCTTAAATAATTGAAAAATTTATCTTGGTCTTGACGCAAGTCATCATAGATAATCCAAAATAATCCTCTGCGTCGCCTGTCGCTTATGATAGGGTGTAGCCAACATTTCCTTCTCCTTGTCCTCTTCTTCAAACTGTTCTGTAATTTTCAAACACCTACAACTTCTTCGACCTCTAACATTGTTCTGAAGGCCAAGCACAGATCACTTTACCTCTGACGTCACTTGCATCTTGTCTGCCACGAATCTCCCGCAAGTTTTCAGTGACTTGCTGTCGCCGGAAGACAAATATCCCGTGTGAAAGAGGCCATAATTACAGCTGTGTAGTGCTAGTGGTGTTTTCCTGAGATATATAGACAACTATAGTGCAACATATGCTGCAGTACTGCCATATTTTTTTATCATGAAAATGGACTTGTCTTGTTCTTGTGGAATATGCTAGGACTTGTTCTCTTTTTGTAGAATCAGTTATAGATTGTCTCTTTATTCTGATGCACTCAACCAATTTTACAGGAAACTTAACTAACAGGCAGAAGGATACACATTTAGCCAATGGATTAGTGAAGTAATTTAATTTTTTGACTTTTGGACTTGTCATGTTTTTGCCAGAAACCTCTCAACTATTCACCTCCACCCACCCAACTGTATCCCCCCTCCCCTCTTGATAGGTTGCTAGATCTGCCACTGGCCTGAGTTGTGAAGAAGTTTGGAAATAGCATGTGCTGATTTATTTTCAGTGAAATTTGAGATTTTGAAATACTTATCTAAACTTCCTCTCTTTGGCTAGATATCTATATAATATGATCCTTACTGATGTTTCAGTATAGATATGTGCAGATTTTTACCATGCACAACAATTTTTTTAGTGTATCAAGCATATTATTTATTGATACATACTTCATAAAAATTACCAATTCCTCACATTGACTAAAAATGTCCAACATCAGATATCACAATACATGTTTTTTTTTTAAAATTAATGTAAGGAGTATGCACCATTGAACAATCTGAAATAAAATATTATAACATTATGGTTCTTTGAGCTATGTTGGTTGGAAATCAGTCAGCTGCATAAAAAAATGTTCTACGTATATTTTCACTGCAAGCTAACTGAATACAATTAATATATACACAATGGTAGAATGAACATTAAGGTGAGAAAAGGAGTGGAATTAACCAACTAGGCACCAGCCACCACTAGCAGGTGAGAAGAAAATCCTAGTTTCAAGGTCGTGTGGTCGACCACCCATACATACAGCTATCTTCTCGTTATATGGTGATTATTGACAAGTCCTGAAGTTAGGGATATTGTGGCTCCCCCATGTCAGTAACTTATATGTACGTGAGTAGCTACAGACCTATTAATGGCTGACTTGCACACCTGATAATTACTGGCAATGATACAGGTTTTTGGAGTCCTTGCTCTGACACACCCAAAGACAGTATTTGAAAACAACACACAGAGTTGTGCAAAAAAAACTTATCTGTGTTAATTGGTAAGGCGGTAGATGAAGGTAGATGTGTAGTTATAATCCCAGGGTGCCAGGCCATAATTTCACACGCTGCCATACGGTAAACATAAAATCTTACCAGGGTCATGATGTCGCCACGTGGCTCAATATTTAATGCCAATACACATACTCTTCTGCTCTGCTGTAGGCCACAGAGCATGCCAAATGCAAGTGCAGGGAGGTTGGTCACTTAAATATAGGAAATTAGTGTGACCACTTGCATGTTATATCCAGAACCATTGAGCATTTATTATACATTATATTAACACTGAAATGTGTGGGGCACGACATGAACTCAAGAATGTTATTCAACAATGCACGAAACACTGTGGCACTAAAAAACGTGAGGCCTTGCGTGAACCAGCCTGAGATAGGTATGCTACGTCACATTACAATAGAAAAGCCTGAGGGCAAAATAATTATTTAAGGGCCCTCTGAATCAATAGAAGGACAAGGCTGGCTGCGAGAGCAAATAAAATTGGTTTTGGATATTAATTAAAAAGACAGAATTAGCAGTTCAGTGTTAGCAAAGTTGAGGCCTCGCATGCCACATGGCACACACCTGTCCAGCATGAGCTCTAATGAGAGATTCGCGAATAGCTGTTGGAAGCGGGGACACTAGGCACTGCCGGATATGGAGGCCCTGGGCTGATCACATGTATGGATAATGAAGCATAATCAAAATGAAAGGAAGACTCTATGCTAATCACAAGAATGTGTACAGAAGCACACAGCAAAATACATACATAACTACTAGGGATGTTAAAGTCGATTCCTCAATACCCTTGATATCGAAAAATCGAGAATCAAACAGTTAATTGTTGAAAATTCTCGTCCACTTTCACATAATTTTTTGAGGTTATGTTGCACATCAACAGGTCTTTGTTTTTCCAAATAGGCTGAACCTGTACCGAACTCGCATGCATTGACCAGAATTAACCATTCAATGATGGTTCAAATATGAAAGAATTAAGATAATACAGTATAACCTCGATTATCCATGATAATGCAGGGCCAGAGATAGTCGGATAATTGAAACTCGCAGTAAATGAGTAGTTTTTATCTTGATGGCTGCCATGTGGCAGACGGCTATTATCAGTATTTGGCCGACTCACTTCACTCCGACGTCACTCCATGTGCTGTGCGCCACGGCTTTAATGAGAAAACTGCACTAGTTTTATTTTATGCGCACTTTCTGATGTGATTCAGTACTAATTGTATACTGTTGCAAGAATGCTACAAACACATGTGGAAATCTACCGCACAATATCTAAACATGTAAATGTCCGCGTAGACAAAACACTAACACAAACCTGGCAGTTGCGGATGAAAGACCACCGCCGCACATGTGGGTACTGTTGGAGATAGCACTTTGTTGTGCGTAAGTGTTGCGATCAGCATTAGTTGATAAGCTAAGCCTAAGTCTGCGTCTGTATGCAACCAGATGTGGTTTGTAGGTAAGAACCCTCGTTAGCGACAAGCTCCTAGAGTTCTGGGTCGCTGACATGGAACATGCATTGGCTTTTAGTCTGTTGCGCGATAGTTATTAGAAGTGGGAGCAAAAGGATCCTGGACCAGAAGCGTTAATAATACTAGGATTTCTGGTATTATTTTTTGGATTTTTTATGTTGTTTACCTATTATTTAACGGTATATTAGATAAATAACAGGTACATTTTTTGTACCATACATATTTCTTGTTTGTGACATCGTTTTTAATGTAGTCGAAATTGAAAGCAATTTTTCTTTCATGTTTACCTTTACCAAAAATATCAGTCTCTCTTTCCTAAAAGTAGGTAGTGTTAAATTTTTCAATGTACTGAGGATTTTATTTACATAGATGCGAAGAAAATGTCAAGCGATGTTTGGAATTATTTTTCAGTTGACGTAAATGACGCAAATTACTCATTTTGCAGTTTATGTTCAGCAAAAATTTCACGAGGTGGGTCGCACAACTGGTAACATGAGAAAATACTTATGTAAACACAAGTACAAGAAAATTGCCAATAATTATGATTCAGAAGATCTTTTGGGCAAACATGCATGTAGCAGCAAGTCATCCAGTGTCCCTGCAACTTAAAATGTCTGGTAGAAGCATTTTCATTTAGCAATGCTAAATGAAAGGTTATTTGTATTTCAGTTTCATTACTGAATAGCATAAATATTTGTGTACATATGGGTTAGTTTCATAAGTTGACCTATAATAATGCATTGAAAAGTTGAGAACGTTTGTTTAACTTTTTTGTATAATACTGTGTCTATATTTATGTCAAATAAATCATATATTCATCAAAAATACTGATATGAACTTGTTAGGCCTAATTAGATATGTTTGAATGTTACATAAATATAGGAAATGAACTTCACTTAGCAGACCAGAAAGTATTTCCTGTAATTGTCTTCATATTTGTGTCTGTCTAATTTGACCTATAAAACATAATTTCAGAAGGATACATTGACTGGCACATGTTGATAATCACTATATCTTAATGGTATGGGAATCGAGTGGAATCGAGTGAATGGTTTTGCAGTTGGAATCAAGAATCGGACTCGAGAAAAATTGATATTTTGACATCCCTAATAAATACCTTACCTGCTAATTTACAAAGACTTGCACAGGAGTGCATGGTAAAACAAGTACATAAAAGCCTTAATACCACCATATCCATTTTTTTTCTGGTAGTTTCAGCCATCATCCAACTTTCCGTGCACTCTACACACGCATTGACACACCGACTACACGTAACACATACATCACACACATTGCATGACCCCGCACCTCACGTGTGTGTGGCTTATGATGGGCTCATGTCAGCCAAGGGATGAGGTCAGATGACAGACAACCCCCTCATTATAGTCTGGGGGTTAGGTGATATCACCTTGCATTTCATTCTAGAAGCAAACCACTTTGTACTGATATACCTTAAGAATTGTAGGTTGATTTAAGAACTGGAGTGACAACCAATTTCCGTGTTGGTGGAATACATAGGTGAAAAAAGGTGAGTGTTTTTTTTACTTCAATAAATACATGTTTTTTTTTCTCACTTGCCATTTGACATAGGCCAATGATTCGGTACCAATCAATTAAAACCTATTTCGAGCAGAGCCAACATTTTTAAAAGAATGCAGAATTACCTAATTCTACACTTACATAGTAATTATCTGTTGGAGTATAACATTTGGAATATGTAGATGTGAAAGTAATCAGACAACAAATAAAACTAATGTTCTTTTATATTAGGAGGTAAAAATGTAAATCTAGCTTTCACTGAGAAGAAATACTAATAATGGTCCCTTTACAATTTTCAGTCTCCCATATTCAGGCCATCGACAAGGCTGAAAGAAAATTATCTCAAATAATGTACACTATGTTACCATTATTTTTAAATTTACCTCTACTTAATCTCAATATTTACATTACTCCTGTTCATTGCACTCTCCATCACATAATGCTGTACAGGGCAAGCTGGATTTCTTACACTTTCAGTAGGCTGTAAAACAAGCCTGCTTGCACCCACATTTCAACAGTTCTACAAGGGGCTCGGTTGCATCTGGCAATGAGATCCTCGCTGGCTCTCAGATTCCTCTGTACTTCTTCCATCCGTAATAAGCAGGATTTGGCATCTGCATCATAGGAGGGGTAGCACAACTCCAAATAAACCCTCCTTGATAGGCAGCAACCCTAACATGAAGAGAAAGGGCATCCTTTGTCAGCGGAATGTCTTCAAGCATGCGTCCTTTCTTAGGGAAGAGAGTCATTCATGCCAAATTGACATTGATATCAATGCTGGACTTGTCGTACATAAGTACTAGAAACTTCTCAAGAGAAAGGCAGGTGTAGCTTCTGGGAAGGCACACCACATTTCCCATGTTGGTTCCCCCCTCCCTTTCCAAAGAATGCAGAAACTACGTTGCCCCCAGAGAAGGCATGAAAAACTGGCAATGCACTAGTCATTTGTGGGCCAAGTGATTTGGCTATGGTGTGTGGAGCAATAAATTTATGGCTTTTCCCAGCACCAAGGGATATCCACATTTCCGGCTCTCCCACAAGTTGTACTGCAGCAATAGCAAGGATGAGAAAATTGGTATCAACTGTTCGTAACAGACTTGTTTTGCATCCACAAGCTACTGCATCTACTGCGTGGGGTATTAGCCTTGTATCAGTTTCCTCATGTTCACATGGACAAATATTTAATATGGATTCCCTGTTGCAAGATGACAGAACATCTGTCTCTACAGTGCTATACAACTCTTGCCCATCCTGTGCAATGCACAGTGTGTGGTTTGCTAACATAGGAAAAAGTTCTGTCTTGTTTTGTGGATCCCTCAATAAATTTGACTAGTTAGGCATTTTTCTATTTGAAGCAACATGTGTTGTTACTCTCGAACCCCTCTTTTCAGGTGCTGCATTCTTAAAGCTTTTAGGCATATAACATATAACATTCATGCACTCCACATGTCCTGCTGTCATATTCAAGTAAGGCTAATAGATATCTTTGATGTCTTTGTAATCCTGAAAAGTTTTACTTGATCTGGGATTCAACATGTTGACTACAGCTGCACCATCAAGAAGACGTGCTTGCACAGTTGAGCCATATCAAGCTGTTCTGTCTTCATGTGAGACTCAGAATAAGATTTGACTTTCG
Organism: Dryococelus australis; assembly: GCA_029891345.1. Taxonomy (NCBI): domain Eukaryota; kingdom Metazoa; phylum Arthropoda; class Insecta; order Phasmatodea; family Phasmatidae; genus Dryococelus; species Dryococelus australis. The sequence continues at coordinate 52,157,981 of CM057009.1, read as the reverse complement.
GCAAGTGTTGCAGGCTACCCATTTTGGTGAGAGGAGGTGGAAATGCCTGATTTTCGTGCTGGATAAACTCCTGTATGTCACCTGCACGAGTCTGGCTTGCGATATAAAGTTTACTGAGTAGTGCGCAATCATTTCTTATTGCAGATATTTTACCTCTTGTTTTAGTTTGTGGGCATTTCCTCTGATTACTAAGCAAATCAGATTTGTTAAGCTTTATTGCATCCATTAAAGCAGTGGTACAGTCAGTCTATTCTTGATCTAATTCTGGCATAATTTTTCTCTTTCCTCTTGTTAGTCTGCACTGTAGTAATGACTGCAAAATTAGCCTCTTGATTTGTTACAGTATTGTAGAGGTCCCCACTGTCATTCATAAATGGATTGCCACACCTTTCAAACACTGTTTTGAGTGAACAGATATCTTTTTGAAAAGTCACACTTTTTGATTTTGTATCATCAGATGCCTGCTTGGAGTTTCACCCTCTTGAAAATGATCTATGCCAATTAATTCCTCAAACTTATGCAGTGAGGAACATAACTGAGAACTTGCAAGCATCCACTTTTGCAGTGTCGTAGTTTTTTGTGTCAGTCTTATAGTTCCTCCATCTCTCTTAATGTATGCAGTTAGCTGTTCATGTTCATGCATTTAGCTGTTCATGATCATCTGCATGGAGAAAGGTCTTGTAGATTTACGTGCAACAAATTAAACAGAACATAACTCTTCTTTGATGGCTGGATGCTTCTTTTGCAGGAGTATCAAATCCTTTATGTGAACGGAGAGTCATCATGAGTAATTCACTTTATCAAAAGAGAATAACCATGGAAGATGCTTTCGCATGGACTCAACATGCATATCAAAATAGCCTTGCATGATAGAATGGATAAACTGAAGTATAACTAATTCAAATATCAGTATGAGATCCCAAAATTGGAATTTGGGTTGAAACTGACACATTTTTGTATGCCATTCCATGAACTCCAAGGTAGCTCATCTGTTGATTCTAAGTACAGTCCTTATGCTTTCTTTTGCAGAGAATACAGAACTCCTGCAGTAACCTGGTGTTCATACCTTGTATGTGCAATATGGGAAACATTAATAATAGAATCTGCTCAACCCTGTGTTGTCACTTCTGCCTCAACCAAGGCGGTAATCCAGCCACTCCCATGAAGCCACTGACCAGCACATCTAAGAGCTGCCAGTTCAATATGAAGTCTACAAGAAGTATAACAAAATGTTCAAAACCATGTGTTTGTTGTTGAAGATACCACTTGTTGCAAAACCAAATGTTCATAAAATTCATGTACAAGGGCTTTTTAGAATATTCAAAAGGTAGAATTGGTTTAGAAAAGGGCTTAATAGGTGCGAGATAACTGGATGCATTGAATGGTACCAAAACTATAATCTTGATTTTCTTAGTATGGGAGATGTGGAAAAAAAAAAAAAAATTTTTTATGTAAAATATAGATAATCACATTTCTACAGCTGTGTAGTCCACCTGCTTGAAAATTGGCCATGGCTTTGCTTCTAAAATCAACCTACAAGCCTTAAAAAATATATCTGCAAAGTGGCTTGTTTCTAGAATGAAACACCATGTTCCCTCCATTTTGTGCACTTAACCCCTGGACTACTAGGCCGTCGTGGGCACAAGCGTGCAAGACCAGAATAAGTGCATCCTAACATGTGGGGATGGTATGGCATTAGGTGTCACCAGCTTGTGTGTGACGTGGGTTAGAAGAGGGGGATATCACCGCAGCAGTGGACCCGTCTGCAGCAGTGGGTGCGTAAGTTGTAGCGTCTCAGCAGCTGTCCCCAGAGTAGTGGGTGGGGTGACCTCTCCATGCTGCGTATAGTGCCTGTGGATCCTCCTGGCCCTGCAGGGGATTGGGTTGCATCCAAACTGGGTGTTATCAGCCCGGGTTCCCCTTTGTCACTGGATGCGCTTTCCCTTGAAAGGTCCATGATGTAGGTACCATACCTCTTGCCAGCCTTACCGGGGGGGGGAGGAGCTCGTCATCTGCCCTGACTACTATGCATCAAAAGACTGAGTCATTCAGGGACACATTCAGTGGCCAATAGAATCAGGGTGTCTTAGGCATCTCTGGTCGTGAAAGGAGTTTCTCAGATAAAGGCTTTGAGCCTGCTAGAGGGAAACCCAAGAAATCTTGGGATGTCAGCTCTGCACTAAATCATGATTCCTCTGGCGGGAAACCAGCAAAATCTGGAGATGAAGTTAAGAAATGTTCACTCCCCTCGGGTCCATGTGTAGATAGTGGTGGTGGGCCTGATGTCCCCACTCACTTGTAGAGCCTCCGGACGAGAACCCCGTGAGCCCGTGGGCATAACGGATGTGCTGACCCTGTTGTCCTGAGGATAGACGAGTGTTGGGGTCATGAACACAGTGGCTAAGTCTACCTCGTCCTATGGGTCACATGGCTTGGCGGGGGGGGAGAGCATCTGCTCCTGGTCCGGTGCAGTCACTATCTGGGTCATTTGCTGCGCACAGGTTGTCACAGTGGATTTTCTATATTCTGCCACCACCTAGCTGTACCATGTAGTATGAAGCACCCACGTTGTCTACGGTGGTCCCTGGGCCCACAGGGCTAGTCCTGCACAAAACTGCCTCTGCCCCACTAACAGGGGATGTGCATGCATACACATGATGCCTGGGTTGAAGTTCAGGAGAGGGGAGGTGGTTGGCGTATGACATGTGATGTATGCTGCCTGATGGGCATGCGCTAAGTCCCTTTCGTGCTTCATCCTCTCCCCACAGTGTACGGGACATTCCTCTGGCTCCTTCTGGTTCTGCACCTCAAGCTGACCCGGCCTTGGCAGGTCCCGCTCTTGTAGCAGCTGCATGGGCGACATCCTCCAGTCATGATATTGGAATGCTTACATGGACGAAACAGTACCCAGTGTAAGTCCCACATTGTGTGATCCTCTTTGATGCGTACCTACAACTGGTCCTTGACTTCCTCGTTCTGGGACTTAGTCGAGTTGCCCTACGGTTGGTAGATGAGGGTGATGTGGTGCCTTACGTGCAAAAGAGCACAGTTCGTCTGCCATCTAAGCCCCATGAACTGGGTGCTATTGTCGGTCAGGAGCATCTGGGATAAACCCACCAAGTGAAAAATTTGGACACCAGAAGTTGGGCGATGGTGTTGGCCCAGGTGTTACTGAATGGGAATGCTTCCACCCAGCAGGTGTAGGGGTCAGTCATAGTGATGACAAAACATTTTCCCCAGGTGGTTCTGGGGTAGGTGCCCATAACATCAAGGATGACTGTGTCAAACAGCTGGGTTAGTAAGAACTTTGGGGCACTGCTGTTCCTTGCCGTTGCTGGTCTTGCACGTCCGGCACAACACACATGCACACACATACGGCAGGTCTCTTTGTCAATCCCGGGCCAGTGGAAGTGTTTGCCCACAGCATGCTTTGTCTCCTTAGCACCAGGGTTGCCGCGGAGGTGTCATGGTGGTATAGTTCGTACATGGCTGCGTGGGCCAGTCACCACTGAAACACTTCAGAGGGCATCATCATGGTGTGCTTGGCACTGGAGGATCCTGTCAACTTAACAGTAGTGATCCAGGTGCTCGGACTCACATGCTGCCTGCCTGTTCAGCACGAACTTATCCATTGCATGCGCCCTAAGGACCTTGTGCCATACTTTATCAAAAGCTCGACCTGTGTTAACTTGCATCATCGTGCATGCTGCTTCCAAAGGCTGTCTTGGAGGCTGGTCAACTAGTTCACTATGACGGGATGGGGGGAGTATGTCGTCATGTGTCTGATGGTCAGGATTTGGGTGGTGGGACAGCTCATCTGCTAACACGTTTTACGTGCCAGGGACATGTTAAACTGCAAATTTCAGTGATTGGAGTCACCGGGTGAACTTAAACTTCCAGCCCTGCATCTTCTCCAACCCATCCAACCACTGGTCTGTCTTCATGGTAAATGCACTGCCCTCTAGATGGTGGCGGTAGCACTTCAGCACTTACATGAACACGAGGCACTCGTGCTGATTTACATCATAATGTCTCTCAGTCTTCTCAAATTTTGCGCTCGTGTAGTCGACGAGGCATTCGCCCTGATTGTCAAGCAGATAAAACACCTCATCCAAACCTCCGGGCTTGCATCTTTCTGCACATAGAAGCGGTGGGAGTAATCATAGCGGGTGAGTAGGTGGCATTCGCAGAAGCTGCATTTCAGGTTGTTGTTGACTCATTAAGCCGCATATGTCCAGCAGTACTGGTTCTTGGATGACAGTAGGTCAATGAAGGTTGCCACATATGTGGCAAAGTCTGAGATGTAGTTGCATATTCAGTTCACTACCCCTACAAACTGCTGTAGCTGTTTGCGCGTCTGGGGTGATGGCTTCCCATCAATTAGTTAAAAATGTTCAGGAGACTGTCGGTTCCCCTGCATGTTCATGATGTGCCCTAGGTACAGGAGTTCTGTCACACTGACATGGTACTTATGGGGGGCACAGTTGAGGCATTGGGTCTCAAGTCCTTTCACTAGCGCAAGATGGTGGGCATACTCTTCCCATAACTGGGACCAAATCACCATGTCTAGATATGCAGCTGCAAATAGGCTGATGCACCTGCTTAGCACCTGCATCATGAGTGCTTTGAAGGTCACTGGATTATCCTGCAGACAGAAGGGCATGGAGCAGAACTGAAACAGTCGGCCATCTGGTGAAGAAAACTCTGTCTTCGGTCTGTCCTCTGGTCTCGCAGGATTTTGCTAAAAACTAGACTTGAAGTCTAAAGTGTAAAAATCAGTGAAATGCCCCAACCCCACCGTTGTGTCCGAGATGTCTATCAATGCTGGGGGCATATTCACAGTTAGCTTGTTCACTGGCTTAAAATTTACACAATCTGTGCTTACTATATTTTTTGTCGGAATCTCACGTTGAGTGATGATGGTCTGCCGTAATGAGTCTAACACAGCAAATACATTGGGGTGTTGGTTCAGGACAGATTGAAAGTGATACATGCTCATGTTTAACCCCATGATTCAATTTGTCTAGCGACACAGGTCCCCTTAGGGGGGAGGGGTCTTGATACCGTATGCAATACGTCGGCCTGCAGTGCTGACATGGAGTCGCTCCTACTTTACCTTGATGTTGGTATTTTGTTCACACAGCCATGGCTTACCTAGGATGATGCCCTCCTATAGCCCCTTTACCACAATGGTAGTGGTAGTAGTGGACAGATCTCGTATGTGGATAGTGATTGTGATCCGTCTCTGGATTCCTGCTGAGGGGCCCCTGGTGGCAAGGCGGAGCAGCCCTGGTTCCACAGTCATCTGGTGGGATGACATGAGGTAGGCAATTATGAAATTGTGCTTCATCGCCATGTCGATCAGGGCCACTATTGATTGCCTGATAACGTCCATCGGGATGGAGAGCAGGCCCCTGTTACTTGCTGAGATGTGCCCCTGGAGGGGGATATTGTTAGTGCCTGTGTTGTCATGGAAGGATGGTAGCTGGTCGTCTCTGAGAGGGTGTGGTCCAGCCTGCCTGGCACCCCCTAGCGTCCGTTTCCTGTTTTGCAGAAGCCTCCACCTGGCGGGCAAGTACAAGGGGGCACTCCTGGTGCCAGTGGTGGATGACCTCGGGGCACCATTTTCAGTGGGGTAGAGGGCGATTGCCCAGCCACTGGCTGCGTCCTCTGTCCAGTGTTGCCTGGATGTTGTGGAGGCAGCAGCTGAGCTGGGGCTGATGCTGGCAGCTGTCACGGTGGTGACGTGGATTACCTTATGACGGCCAGGGCATTCTTGGGATCGACCTCAGTCAGAGGCCTCCAGGTCACACTCTACCATGCATGCCTGACGGATGAAGTCCTCCATGCCCTGGTGTGTGGACTTGTGGAGATCTTAGTGGAGCTCAAGATATAGGAGCTCTAAAATCAGTTCAATTGCAGCCTCTCCTCCCTCGTCCTCATGCAGATGATGAAACAGTCACACCTTCTGCCTGATAAACTCTTCCATATACTCACCCTCTGCATGTTACCTGCACAGTTCTGTATAACACGTGACCCTGGCCTTCACATCATTGAAGTGGTAGTGTATCACCTGCACAAACTCTGACCACTGTATCTCAAACACGCCGGTATGGGACCACCAGTCTCTGACTCTGTTGCAGATTTGGTTCGCCACGCAGCTTGACCACTCTTCCGTTGGGATACAATGCCTAGAGAGTGTGTCCTTGCACTGTCTTACAAACTCCACCAAGGCTACTCATGGTTGGCCTGCAAATGTTGGCAGTGGAAACTTCCCTTCCCCTGCGACCCCCCCCCCCTCTCTCGTGTTGTTTGGTATAAGCAGCAAGTCTGATTTTGGCACTTCAGAGTCTAGGTGAGCACATGGCACAAAACAGGTTTTGCAAGCAAAGAACACGTATGTGAAGGGTAGGAATTAATTCTGACTAGCACGGTCTCTGTGTTTATAGTGGTGGCACCCCACACAGCATGCTACTTCATCAGTCCCATTAATTCACACCAACGTATAGCACTGGCCATGTGGTTCAGGGGCCTGATCCAAATCCGATCTGGCAGCCCTTTTAATATCTGCGCACATGCTTACCTTTATATCCATGCCAGCAGCATGATCTCCCCGCACTTGGCGAGGGTGTATACACACAGCACACACACGTGGGCCCATGACCTTCCCTGTGTGCATGTTACAGTTTTCTCGGACACCAACAAGTGTTTACAGTTACTGTTATTCCGCACACTGCCTTGGTGTTATTGTGCCTGGCGAGGGAGAGGGCAAAAATAAAAAGTAAAGTCCGAGTGCGTACGGCATAGTCCGATCACTTTATTCAGTTCACAATACTCATGTTTTTGAGGGGTTGATTGATGTCAGCTACACGTTGCCAGGTGCCACATTGTTATCAGCATTAATCGGTGAGGCGGTAGATGGAAGAAGATGTGTAAATGTAATCCCAGGATGCCAGATCTTGATTTCGTACATGGCAACAAGGTGAGCAGAAACTCTTACCAGGGTTATGATGTCGCCACGTTGTTGGATATTTAATACTGACACATATTCTTCTGCTCCATTAAAGGCCATGGAGCACACCAAATGCAAGTACAAGGAAGATGGTCACTTAAATGGAGGAAATAAGTGTAGCCACGTGCACATTAAATCCAAAGCCATCTGGCATTTATTATACAATACATTATTTGAACACTAAAATGGGCAGGGTGCTTTACAAACTCAAAAGGAATGTTTTTTTAACTATGCAAGAAACACTATGGCACAAAATCACTTATATGAGGCCTCACCGGAGCCAGTCCGATGTAGGTATGCTAAGTCACATCACAATATAAAAGCCCAAGGGCATAATAATTATTTAAGTGCCTTCTGAATCAATGGAAGGACCAGGCTGTCTGCATGGGCAAATAAAAACAGTTTAGGAATAGACATAATTACCAGTTCATTGTTAGCAAGTTGAGGCAGTCGCAGGCCATGTAGCACACACCTCTCCAGCTTGACCTCTAACAAGATACTCTTGAATGGCCATTGGAAGTGAGGACACTAGCCCGTGCCGGAAGTGGTTGCCTTGGGCCGACCACATGCATGGATAATGAAGCATGATCAAAATGGAAGGAATACTTTATGCTAATCACATGAACATGCATAGGAGTGTATGGCAAAATACATACATGAATACCTTACTTGCTAATGCATTTGTGTGCACGGCAAAACAAATACATAAATTCCTTAATACCAATAGAACTCTTTTTCTGTTGGCCTCAGCTATCTGTGAACTTACAATGCACGTTACACATATATCTATGCACCAACCACTCACAACACAGGCATCACACACATTGCATGACCCTGCGCCTCACGTGTGCGTGGCTCATGACAGGCTTATGCTGGCCGAGGGATGAGGTCGGATCACAAAACATTATATTTTCTTGTACACAAAATACATTTAGCATGTGTGACACTCCCAGAAACAAATAAAATGGATCCAGTACCTAGGCCTGCCTGGTAGGATGCGCCGCAAAATATTGTGGGTACGTAGCCACACAATTATGTGATTTTATATTGAATTAAGTCTCCTTGGGCAATGCTATTTTACGAGGAGATGAGGTAAGGTGGCTTCTCTGGTACTATAACAGGAAGGTTCTAAACTAATTTTAAAGATGTTGCCTTATTTATGATTGGTATTAAATGATGAAGGGGCCGGAGGGACATTACATCCTGCCAATTATTTATCTGAATGTTTACATAATGTCTATTTAGATTGTCACATTTCATATTACTATATTATGGGTAGTAATTATATTCATAATTTAAGCTGTGGATATTTTTGCAAGCCACAGGAGGGGTCATATGTGTGTAATAATTGTTTTATCTTGACATTAGATTTTTTTTAAATTTATTATTTACAGGTTCAGTTGCTCCAGCCAGAGTTAAGGTTTGTGGCAGTTCTGAGGCCCAAAAGCTTCAAGACTGGGCAAGTGAAAGGTGTTCTATGACATACCGTGCTCCAGAACTTTTTAATGTAGAAACATATTGCATGATAGATGAACGAACTGATATATGGGTGAGAAAGAGACTAATTTAATGTCAGTTGCAGTCAATGGTATTGTTAAAACCATATATTATTCAGGATGTTCTAATAATTTTCTTTTTGTTCTAGTCTTTGGGGTGCATTTTGTATGCCATGTGCTATTTTCGGTCTCCATTTGATATTGTATATGAAAGAGGAGACAGCGTAGCTCTGGCTGTAATAAGTGGTATGGTCAGATTCCCAAATGGCACCATTTATGATGAGGTAAATACTTCTTTTTATTTGTCTGTCAATTTGTGTTTAACATAATTGTGTGACTCTTGATGCTTTAGAGATGTTCTAGTTATAAATCATTATGCAACATAAGGATACATCAGAGTTCCTTTGAGGTTTTGTTACACTTCAGTACAGTAACTAATAAACAGCTAAATGAAGCACATCAAGAGCTAAAGAATTTTGCACTGTTTATGTTGGCCTTACTACTCTCACTCATTGCCATAAAAATGTATACACTAAGAACACACTGTCCATTCAAGCAAAATTTTGTTACTGTGATAGTACAAACAAAATAGAACTGAATTAAGTTGTTACAGTACTATTTCATTAGGGGGGTTGGAGAGCCTAAAGATTTAGGTTGCTGTGAACATCAAGGTCTTGAGAGCCATGCGGGTGAAGTAAGGTGAGTATGGTGCAGTGCTGGAATACAAGGGCAGGAGAAACAGGAAATCCCAGAGAAAACCCACCGACCAGCGGCATCATGTGGTAAAATTCCCATGTGCAAAAGTCCGGGAGCAATCCCACCGAGAATCGAACCCGATTCAACTAGGTGGGAGGCAAGACGTCTGGCCATTACACCACTATGGCCCGCATTGCATTAGGAAAATGTTCTTTCCCACCTGTGGCACAGAAGAAGGGCACTAGTAGTACAGTTTCAGCGACTACTTTGTGCCTAGATAATACAATTATTAAAATTATTGATCATGAAATCAAACATCATATGTTATCCTACAGCAGATTTGCTGACATCTGTTGCATTTTATATTCCATATCATCAATACATTGACATGAAAAAACAGGCATCCCATATGGTCACACAAGTGTTAAATGGAAAAAAATCAAATGACAAGACATCGTACAAAAGTGCTGGTACATGATGTGAGTCAACGCATAGAGCCTATGCAGGTTAGTAATGTATGGAGCAAGGGTGGGTCCAGGGGGGGCACAGGTGCATGCCCCCCCCCCTACTCGGGTCCCAGAAATTCCACGAAATAAGATAAGGAAAGGGTATTTTGTTAACTATAATGGTTTCCACAAGTTCTGGATTTGAATTCTCCATGTGGATTTAAGTGCTATTTTTTTACCTAGTTATCTATAATTATGAGAAAATGTTATTTTTGTAACATCATTGGCATTCTTGCACCAAGCAGAATAGCTGAATACAGCAGGAGATAGTTTCTTGGCATTGGAGTAATCTGTGCTAAGAGGCCGGTACTGAATGAACAATACATAGAGAGCAGCTGCAACCCTTTCCCTCCGATTCGTTCGTCAGTAGGAAAATATGCATGTGAGTAACCATGCAGCTCATTAGGCTTATCGCAAACACACAGCAAATTTATCTCATGTTTTGTTAAGTTCAGAAACGTCTTGGTTGTTGGAAAGCACGAGCGTAGCAATGCAGCATTGGTTTTCAGAAAACGTATTCAGCATCCTTCTCTCTGCAAAGAAATTGTAAGTGTATTTATGTTTGTATTATGTTAGTGTTAAGTCTTAACAGAAAATAAACGTTTTGATACTCTGTGTTTAGTTTCCAAGTTACCACATTGTTTCCAAGTTACCATTGTCTTCAATATCATGTCCCGAAGTTCCTCTCTGGCTGTTGTGCTGTGGGTCATGGTATTGTTGTGATCAGACTACCCTTCTTTAACCATGTCAAACTAGGTTCAATTCCTGGTGGGATTGTTTCTAATTTTTGCGTGTAGGGAACGTAGTGGACATTACCATTGGGTTTTCTTGTTTTACTCGCATTTCCCCCACCATTGCATTCAGTCACTAACCATGTTCGCTGGCAGTAAGCCATCATGCTTATGTGTCTGAGAAGATTCAACAGGGAAGAGACCTCTGGTATAATTCAATTGACAATTGTAAATAATATGCTTTGGAGTACACTGTAATCAGGTTTTCCTGTTATTATTCTTACAGCATAACTGTGTGTAATACAAGACAAACAAAATAGTCCAATTGCAAAAACTTTCAGCATTTGCTCTAAAAGCTAGGTATGCTGTTCAAATGAGATTTAACTGCATTGTTTGACATGTTGTATTAATTGTTTAGTTGATATACAAGATTTAATATCATTAAATGTTGTGTACATGAAGAGAGATTATAGGAACAAATGGGAACTGGGTAATTCTCTAAGAATAGGTAATATTGCAGTCCCAACAAAATATTTCTCACACTTTCAAAATTTATAATGTAATAAAATTTTTCCTTGCTTCATTACTATTACAGGTACATGATTATACATAAATTCAAAGAAGTTATTTTGTTGGTAATAAATTTTATGCATATTTTTATATATGTAAAAATCATTCCCTCGCACTGTCCCAGAAGAATTTTTTGAATGTAAAAGAATTTTTATGATAGTTCTGAAGTGTAGAATGTGTACATTAATGAATATGAAACCAAAGCTAAAATGTAGAGGAATCAGGAACTAATTTTTATATTCATATTTGGACGAAAATGAGTTCTTCACAAAAACTTGATCATTGTACCATAGTGTTGGTATCATTCCCTCACATAGCTCACAAAACTGGTTGTAGTAGGGAGCAGCACTTTCCTCTGAAAGCTAAATTCTACATCAGAGAAAGCCATTTTGGAATTCATTAACAAGGTACAAGAGTTTGTTGTTTGTTTGTACAAAGATATTGATTCATACAAATTCAGAAAATGTAAGTTGTGTTTTTGTTTCATCATTTCCTCATCTACCGAACTACTTTTTTTATTACTGATGTTAAAAATATTAAATGTGTTCAAGTTATTTACCCATGGTGAGTAGTTAAACAAAAGTGCTTTATAACCTCAAAGACTGTTTATTGCATCGCGTGGATGCCACTTCAAAAATAAATAGTATTCAGACTGCCTGTAGCAAACAGTCTGAATATTATTTATTTTTGAAGTACCATCCTTTGTTTCCAGGTTCACTAAAATATCTTCCACAATATTTGTAATATGGTTTGTATTGGTCTGTTTTGTAACTTTTACTAAAGTTTTTTCCCTCATGTAATTGTCATTTATTTTTATAATCCTGGATGGAATGGGGAAAGCCAACAAACATGATGTTAAATTATGGAAAAAAGTGTATGATTAAAAGCGAACAGAGGCCATGAAATTGGGTGCAGGAAAACTTCAATAGATGAAGTCAAAGGAACATCTGAAAAATTTAAAGAAAAAATAATAGAGGCAAATTAAACCAGTAGGTGAAATGAATTCACGAGAGCACAGACAGAAACAGAAACAGTGGAGAAAAAAATTCACAGAAATACAAGCAAAAATTATCGAAGGTAAAAAGCATGCTCTACAGTAAAGAATTACCCAGTAGTTGTTGCAGCAGTATGGCTGAGGCTGAGCATTCTGCATGTGAAACAGGCAGATTCCATGAAAAAGCATCTACAAGTAGAAGAGAAGTAGGTCATAAACAAAGAGATAGGTAGGATGTACGTATAACAAAATAAAGAAATTGTAAGCAGAATTGAAATCTTTCAAATCTCAAGCATAAAATATAAAAAAAGGGATTATATGTGAAAACAAGGTAACAGTAAAAGGAACATAAATTCATCCCTGATGACACCCCATAGCTAAGTGGCTGCATTAAATGGAAAAGAAACAGTGCCACAATCCATACAAAATAAACTTATATTTGGAGAAGTAATATATTGGCAACTAAGACATTGTTTCCTTACTTTAGGTAAACGTCATAAAGACAAACAAATGTATTATAAAGGGTTGCTGGAAATGTCTTTAAGTGTTTTAGTACCCTTTTCCTCTCACTCTTAAACCAGTTGACAAATAGAAAGATCCACTGGTCAAATCAAATAATTTTAAATGTAAAGTTTAAAAGTTTAAAATTAATTTAAACACTCAAAAATCACAAAATACTTAAATTCGCTAGTAGTAGTAAGTCACTTGAATTAGGGCAAATGCAAAGTTATACGCTTGTTAACAAGAATAATTTGAAATCTGTTAAAAATGGTTTTATTTTCCTGTAAAAACACGTAATTAAAAAGTAAAATTACTTCTGAAAGTTTACAAAACATAATTTACTTTTAAATTTTAACTTTTGAAGATTTATTTCCATTGTAACATTTACCATTCGTTTTATAAGTAATCATTCAAATAAAAGACATGCCCAACGGAAGAGTTTACACAATGTTTTGCTACCGCACAGGCAAACTTTTTTTTTTTGCAAAGGTCAGGATTAGATGTTCGTACTAAGTTTCTGACTTTGTTCTCTGTCTTAAAATTGTTGAGCGCTCATAACTGGAAAGATGTATTAAATACACTTATTAGAATGTCACTTTTACGGTCATCATTCTTCTTGTAAAAATACTGTTCAAAATACGAATTCAAATGTAACAGTAGAACACACAACCCATCAGTCGCTAAAAATTAAATAAAGGAATAAAGATATATAAACTCACTCGTTAGCATGCTGAATGCAATGTCTTCTTGTGCATGCATTCGCCCACATTTCTCGCGAGCTTGCTGTGATGTTACACCAGCTGAACGAGTGTTGAGAATACTATAGCGTTATACCTCGATGCTTTAGGGAACTATTACGATCAATTATCGAAACACGCAGTGCGCGCACCACCCCTCAGTGGCATGCCTCAACGTTTCTAGTAACTATTAGGAAAAGAGAGGCATGCATGTGCCAATGAAAATTTATTTTTATTTCAAAGAAAAATGGGAAGTATATAGTTAGGAAATATGTTCGTGATTGAATTTTATTAAAGCATGCATTGCATTCATGCAGAATATGCTCCTGACAACTATCCCTGATTATTAACCTGTATTTAATCGTTTTGATAAATATTTTTCAAGTTCAGTTATTACCCTGTGTTTTGAGTAATTTTTAGTTGTTATTTTGCTTGTTGCGACACCTATCGGACGATGCGTAATTCTGTTTGGTTAGTGTGTGTGTATGTGTGTGTGTGCATGTGCACACATGTGCACATGTGTGTGTGTGTCAGTGGTTTTGGTGCATCCCATGTAATTTGTTTGATTTTGTTTAGCTGTTTTGCATTGAGTTATCCCTTTTGGTGAGTTTTGTTCGTTCAATATTTTGATAACCTCAGTTTTGTTTCCAACATCTAATTTAATGAGTATTTTGACTCATTCATGTGTAAAACTAATTATATAATATTGTAATTCATTGTTACCTTAATTCTGTTATAATTTCTCGTCACTGTTTTATGTTTGTGTTTATTTAGAAAGCATAAGGCTATATGCTTATCAATTTTCATACGAAAAGACTTTCGTTCAAACAAATATTGTGTGCTTTCCTAAAGCACTTTTGGGAAGAAACGAAGCACAAAATAAATCTTTAGTGTATCATATTTTATTTTAATAAATGGAAAGATTGTTTACTATTTCATAATATTTTAATGATTTATTTTAACCAAATATTTCTGTTTGTTTTGATCTGTTGTACACTCTGCTGTATTTGTTTTAATTTTTGACATTGCTGATGGCAGTATTAGATTAAATATAATTTTCCAGATACTAATAAGCAAAGATTAAATGACGTGTCATTTATTTAATTGAACTCTAATTTTGTAAATATATATTAATTGTTCAGGGCATTGTGTCTAACAACGTATCTCAACCAAAACATTTTGAAGTTCTCTATTTATAGTTTGGAAAAGTATCGTAATATTTTGTATATCAATTGTGCGTGACTGTCTAGTATAAATTCCGACTGGCTACGACCTTGTAATTTCCATTTTCACCTTCTTCATCACTGGAAATGGCGTGACAATCTGATATCTTACCCTCTGCAAGACTTTTCAACTTTTGATGTTACTTTGATTTTCTGACTGTGTGTAGCGGTCCTTGATTTCTGCGTACCTTTCGACCCACCTTTACCATGAGTGACTGGTCGTCATGGCTGTAGAGCGACCAATTTGGTCCTGGCCTGGAGTTTGACACATCCCAACCTGTTTTTGTGATTCGAATAACCAAGATCCATCCAGCATGTGTTGTCTACAGCCTGACTTCCCGCCCCACAACGAATAACAGGCCACAAACTTTTACTAAATATTCATTTTTCTTGCATGTACTTCTGCATGCGCCTTGAGCATTTTTGTGGCCCCAAACCTGAAAATGAATTATTGTTTGCCAGACAGGCCTCCTTACTAAACAATTACTTTATGTTCGTGAACTTGAAAACCTAAGAAAAAAAAAATTCTGTATTCTATAATGTAATTCTAGGATTGCTGCTCTAACTAAAGTGGCCATGTTGACCAGGTAAATATTTGGTCTCTGCTTCAGCCGAAAGTCGTGGATCAGCGTATTTTGTCATTATTCAAGGGATCCCCAGTAATTGTTTCTATTAAAGTCATGAAAGTTAAGTAAAAAAAAAAGTTACAAATAAGAAGAAAACTATGAGATTAATTGTGTTGACCTTTTGATATTTTAACTGTGTTATATTTTGTTTTATCAAAGAATAAGTCTTATTAACATTTGTTATGTGGGTTAAGTTAGGTTTTGAGGCAAATAAAAGAAAAGGTCATGCCACAATAAATTTGTGTTGTTCTATTTACACCCCCTCTCTTATATGAAGATCATTTTTATTACAGAGTTACTTTGACTTCTTAAGGTATTACCAGTAAATTTAAAGTTACTCTCTTGGTTTAGACATCCTAATTTGTTTCAATGAAATGTGGTAAACAAAACAAAATAAATGATTGCAGTGTACAGATTTTGGAAAGCCAATATGTAGGTTTGGCTGGGCTACTTCAAATAATAATACTTGGTAAGTATACAAGCTGGGCACAACTAGATCCACAACTTATGTGTTCTGTTCAGTTCGTTTTCGTTTGTGTCAGTATTTGGGGGCATTTGGTTCTGGTGAGTTTCCGAACCCCTGAATACAGGCTAACTAAGCTATGCAAGTTTTTGTTGTTTAAAGCCATTATGGATAGTTGCAGCTAATACTGATGACAGGAATATATGTCTATGTATATTGGATGCAAACTTTGAAATGAATGTGACAAAATTACATGAACTTGGTGCTTTTAAATACAATAGCCCAAACAATTTAATTCAGACCTTGTGCTGTGATGTATACAACGACAGTTGCTGATTCAGCAAATGTCCTGCCTGTAAAAGTAAATGTATTGAATACAATTTACATGAGGAATACATAGAAATAAAAAGAAAAAAAGTGGATTTACAAAACTTGTAGTTTGAAAAAACATGAACAAGAAAAAAACCACACGTAAACCTATGAAAAAAGATAGTATAATATACATAAAAGATCTTGTTATCGAATTCCAAGAAAGTTTACAAATATATATGACTCATCTTGGGAATATCACACATCAGTACAAAAATGTGTCCAAACGGAAGTCATTGTCGTCTGACTGCAATTCTTCATATTGATTTCAGTGAAATCTATTCCTGTAAATTTGCAGAAGAAATTCAATCTGTTCATTTTCCTGGGGCAAGACAACAGATTACTTCGCATACAGGTATGATGTACACAAAAAGTAGTTCTGGACAATTAGTAACATTTTCTTTTTGTAACTTACTTGATTGTATCAGGCACAACCCAGCAGCAATATGGGCACATTTAAATGTTGAACAATCAAAGCAGCTCAGTTGGCAGAATTCTAATGCTGGGCGATTCATACTGCAAACCATCTGGTGAACCTTAAGTGTGCC
This sequence comes from Dryococelus australis, assembly GCA_029891345.1. Taxonomy (NCBI): domain Eukaryota; kingdom Metazoa; phylum Arthropoda; class Insecta; order Phasmatodea; family Phasmatidae; genus Dryococelus; species Dryococelus australis. The sequence goes on along the minus strand of CM057009.1, from coordinate 52,141,509 downwards.
ACTGAAAGTCTGAATTGAGCATGCAGACATCATCATGTAATTTTCTCAATGTCTTGGCTTGAAATAGTAAAAAGTTGTACACCAAGATTGCCATTATGTTTTGCAAGCATGCTACACCATTACACTCGGCAACAGCTTTATTAGGGGTTCTCTTTAATGTCTCACCAATGCCATCTAGCGCGCATTTCCCATGAACTGATTCAATAAAATTCCATGTGAAGTAGGACACTGATGGCAAGAATTAATTTATGTGATGAGAAATGACATGGAAATTTGTTTTGTTTCTGTAATGAGTTACAGGGCCATTACTAAGTATGTATACTATTTTTAAATCATTTGAACAGAGTGTCGAAGCACACTTAAAAATTGGCTTTACCGTATGCTAAATTATGTTACGAAATCGTACAGATACCCTGTACGACATCTGCATGATTTCAACAGCGCACTTGATGGTATACATATATTCTCTAAGATTGACCTGGTACGAGCATTCCATCATATTTTGGTTGCTCCCGCAGTTGTACAAAAAACTGCCATCATAACACCATTTGGTCTGTTTGAATTTCTGAAATTCCCATTTGGGTTGCGCAACTCAGCACAATCTTTCCAAATATTTTTGATACTGCGGGATCTGCCATTTGCCTCAATTGATGCTGCATTAGTACTAATGATTGATGCATCCGATTGGGCAATAGGTGCATCATTACATCTGGTACGAGAAGACACGCTTGATTCATTAGCCTTCTTTTCCAAAACGCTTGACAACGAAGTACAGCGCATATGACAGGGAGCTCCTGGCAGCTTATACCGCCATTAAACACTTTCGGCATATGCTTGAAGTCAGAGTTTTTGTCATTTATACAGACCACAAACCACTCACGTTTGCCTTCAAGCAATAATCGGACAAGGCGATACCACAACAACTAAGACATTTAGATTTTATCGGACAATTCACTACAGATATTAGATTTATTGTTGGGAAAGACAATGTGGTGGCCGATGCTTGTTCTAGGATCTGCTCCATAATGATTTCATCCGATATGCCTTGGGATGATATCGCCAATGCACAGTCAGAGGATGTAGAACTTCAGTATTTGCACAAGTCTCCTTCATGCTCGTTGAAATTCCATGACATCCAACTACCCTGCAGCGTCAAATTGGTGTGCGACACATCTAACGGGGATACCAGACCCTACGTTCCACTACAATTTCAAAAGAAAATATTTGAGTCTATTCATAACCTCGCACACACAGGGATCAAAGGCTCCATACGTCTCATTCAAGCACGCTTTGTGTGGCCATCCCTCAAGCGGGACTTTGGTTTATGGGCAAGATCATGTATACCCTGCTACTGCTCCAAGATATGGTGACAGACTCACAGCGAGGTTGGAATGTATGAACCAGTTGAACGTCAGTTCTCTCACATCATTATTGACATTGTGGGCCCATTACCACCATCCAGGGTATACCGTTACTTGGTTGACGTTTATTGACAGATTCTCACGATGGCCGGAGGCAGCACTGGTCCAGGACGTCACCGTGGAATCCATTGCTGAAACCCTTCTGTCAGTTTGGATTGCCCGCTTCAAAGTCCTAAGTACCATTACGACAGACAGGGGCCATCAGTTTGACTGCGAGCTTTTTTCTCACCTCTGCAAACTCCTGGGAATACATCCTATTAAGACCACCACATACCATCCTGCAGTGAATGGAATATTTGAACACGGCACCGTCGATTGAAATAGGCTCTCAAAACACAACTCAGTGACGAATAGATACCCAAGCTCCCACTTGTGCCTATGGGACTGCGGTGGTACCTGAGTCCGCAACATAAAAGCAGGCCAGCGGAAATCACATATAGTGAGCCAATACACGTACCTGCCAATTTTTTCCAGGACCTACCAGTGACCCAAGAAGCTCCACATCCCTTGTGTTCCGGCTCAAGGAGCAGATGAGAACAATACGGCCATTTCCGACTGATCATCACTCACCCAGGAATATCTTCGTCCACCTGGACCTCTGACTTGGTATTTGTGCACCATGGTGCTCTCCGTTAACCGTTGCAGCTGGTGTATGATGGACCGTTCCGAGTCTGTTCATGTAGCAATAAGCATTTTGTGGTGGAGACGATGCGTGGCAAACAGTCTTTATTGATAGACTGAAACCAGCATTTATTCTTGTGGACCAAGCAGATATACCCGTCCCACCGGACACGTGGCCACACCGACGCATCAACACGCTGCGGTACCAGTGACAGGAGCGCCACAGCCCATTGGACAGTACTTAACACAGCGACAATCTACCCGTTGGGGCGGATGGTACACGTACCCAAACGGCTGTTGGATGCCGTTGCTGGGGGTGGGGGGGGGGGAGTATGTAGCGACCCGAACAAGTCCAGGGTTCGATATATCGAGGCAAACACTCAATGATGACAACCTTTTTTCTTTGTAGAGCTATATATCTGTTGTTGACGTTTGTAGTTATACTAACATGTGTTAAGAATGTTTTTCTCAGTGTGCAAATACAATAATTTAAATTATCTCAGTATAATGTATGTTGTCCTTATTGTGTATGTAGCAGTTATACTTTAAATATAGTAATGTGATGATTTCCATACTTTCACAAAGTTAAAATAAACTACCAACTCAGAATTACTTGTACATTATGTGAAAAAGTTACAATAGTAGTCGTATATAATTATTTTACAAAATATGTATAATTACTCTCTCTCTCTGTCTCTCTCTGTATGTGTGTGTACATGCGTGTGTATATTTATTTGTTTATTTATTTAATTATTTATATATATATATAAGAGCAATAATTTGTCTGTCTATAAGATAGCAAATATAGATTAAAGCGATGGCTCTAAAATTTAAACCTGTTTCACATGTAATTTACAATTTCATGTGAACAAAAAGTCCGCACATAGTGTGTGAGCGTGTGACGGGTTGATTCGTGTCATATACCAGAGAAGGGATTGTATTCAGCTCCGCATGTAATCCCATTAACCAATGTAAGTTTAACTAATAACTCTAGGCTCCGAACACAGGGAAATATGAGGGCATGTAAGTTGGCACTCCTGGTGAAATGACACTTGACATCCCGCCCTGCGTGTACACTAGTGAAATATTGAAAATCATTAAGTGACTACTTGTAATTATTGTATAATTGTGCAACAATGTATATAACAAGGGATAATTTGCATGACTGATTTACAATACAATGTTTGACAATACTATGGCGTTAAAGTGTGATACCTGCATTTACAAGAGTGGCAAGCCTGTTGCAGCTGCCTGCAAAGGTTGGTACAACTGTTCCAACTCCGAAACGTAACAGTGCTGTGTGCAAAAATACTGCGACTGCAGATGCAATGATACATCAAGGATATGGCATGTTTTACGTTGTGAGATATGTTAATTAATTATTGAGACATTTCGGGAACGTGTTTGCATGGAAAATACTTCTAACATCTGACGCTGTCAGGTGAGACATGAGACAAACAATGACACAAATACTTACTGGTAATATGGGCGCCAGCAGTACTTCCCAATCACCGCACTATTGAGACTCAGGGTTCTCAGGGATGCTGTGGGTTCTGTGTGTCCATCTCACCCATGTGTACTAAAACTTTTACTAAACATCACTTGAAAATAATCACTTAATAAAATACATGTGGCTAGGACACTGTCACTACTAAATAAAAGAAGTAAGTTCACTGTAGACATGTTATTATTATTATTGCTGGTACAGATCAACATGCCAATGAAATTATGATACTCTCGGTCATGAATACCCAATTACGCTTTGGTGCTCCCCAGCACACAATTAATTTAGTGGATGCCTAGATGGATGATCTCATCGAGGTGCGTGAAAGCACGATCTTCACAAGGGAATAGGGCAGACAGCCGCTAGGGTGGACTGACGGTTTTTCCCTGAAGACAGGACATGGTGAATTATAAATGAAAACACTTGATGAAACATATTAACACGTGTGATTACTTGACATCAGTAATGTAAATTTGTCTGGGCTCGCCCGCCAGCACGTTGGTAGTGTGGTGACGGCCTGTACACAGAGCCAGCTAGGATGTAAGTAATTGCACCGTACACAACATTTACATGAAAATTACATGGCACTATGACAAAAATTTTAACATAGGACCCTGAATAAAACATTGCACACACAATATTACATAAATACGCTCTCAAAGAGCAATGATGGCGTAGACATATACTTGGCATCGGCTAGCCACGTGGTTATACGTGATGTTGCCATAAAATATTCAAACATGGAAAATACTGTCAAATGCATATATGAAAACAAAGCCCTTAAAATTGCATGTAGCAATAATACAGAAATTACGATGAAACTCCTTTAGCAGAAGCAGATGGCGCCTGATTCGAGTTTCACAGGTTGCTTGACCTCTCCGACATCTTTCTCCTCTCTCCTCAATTAAAGGCGAAATAAATAATTTAAGCAGAAGCATAATGCTGAGGAAATGTGTAGCAAAATGTACGCAAGCAAAGGTTGACCGGGATAATAAAAGTGCTATTGAAATCTACATCAGTGAACAAAAGTTGTGTCTTACCTCACCAGCTCTCCTTGACAGACTGTCCAGAGGCAAACGTCGCACAGACCTACTATGGCCGCCTACGGGGTTCACATAAGCGGAAATGCTATGCACGCCAAGTAAAATATGTTATTATTGAAATAAAAGTGGCACAAATAAAATTAATTTTGTTCTACATTTTATAATTTTCTTGTGAATTTTTCATATTAATTCATTGTCTCTTTATTACGGCATTCACACCAGAATATCAGTGTCCTTAATCTCGGTGCTACGGGCACTTTGAATTTCATAACCAAACATTTTTTTAAGTAACAACTTGCACTTTAAAACATTTTAAAACATTACAAACCCTGAAAAATAATAATACAAGTCACATTTTACACTGCATAATAATATTTATGTGAAAGTTCTAAATATTGGCCTCTTAGTGCACATGCAGGTACACGTGACACATGCGTGGTGAGCACCCGCATGGGCTCTAGCGCCGTTGACTGTTAGCCAGCGTTACATCATAATAACTAAGTACATAAGTACTGCTCTGTACTGTGTGTAACAACACTTTGGCGTGTGTTTAAACTTAACCTAATAGTTCATGGTCAGTGCAACATTCCTTGAGCGTGAATAAAACCTATTCTGTTAAATTTGTACAGTACTAACTGTACATAATATTCATACAAAACATGATTGCAAGCAAAATAACACATTATGTAATACAAAAGTCATCCATTACTTGAGACCTTGGTAACATATATGTGCTGTTGCACCATGCTAATACTTTAATATATGAAATGAGCTTAGGTATTATAATTACAACTGGATATATATATATATATATATATATATATATATATATATATATATTTAACAATGTCCTAATGCTGTCAGCATAGTACCGTATTGTATAACCTTGAACACGTCTCATAATTGCGACAACAAATAAGTGTCGTGTTTATTGAAATAAACATTCTGTGCTTAATGAGACAGAATTAGAAAGAATGAAAAAACTGGTAATTATTCTAATTGAATAATACACACTTATACAAGATTATATATAGAATAATATGTTACAAAACAAAATTACGCTCTCAGTGTAGATTATACCTAGACTGTCACTTGTTGGTAACACCATTAAAGATGGCTGCACACAGTGCTATAATACACTTTGTTGTCATCACCTCTCTGGAGGATCTACCTTTCCCCATTAGTAGATATGATGAAACATCTGCATACCACAACATACTGATTTTTATTGCCATTAATTGAACACTGGAGAAACAACTGTTACTAATTTATAATACGTTAAACAACTTGACGTAGTGCAGAGTGAATTACAGACTAGCTACTCAATAGACTTGTATGTACATATTTATTATCAATTACCTGTGCTGTTGCATCATGTACTTCTACTACGTCATGTCAACTGAGATACTGACTTCACTTTAAAATACCTCAGTGGTTGCGAACCACTTCATGAATTAAAACAAGACCAGCTGATACGTAATTATATGTATCCTGTTCTAAAAAATAAAATACCTGGCTCATAGGCAATGTATCACCAAAATTTGTTTTATCGAACTTTCTGATTACTGGTAATGTGTTATGTGTTATTTTCCAATGCTTGTCAAGAGCATCCGTTTCATTATGGTAATGAATACCAGTAGTCATAGACAATTCACCTAATTCAAAGGCATTGGATTTCAACCAATTAATGGGCACGACAGTGTAAATTGTTGTTTCGTTAGGGACTCTAGTATCGCATATGTGACTAGCCTCAATAAGTATTGCCTGGTTTGCATTAAGTTGACATCCACATGGTAACTGCAATTCCACATTGCCTTGCCCAAGTGACTATCAAAAATTGCATTATTGAGTGAGGGATTGACACATGTCACTGCCATACCTGGAGAGGTGGATGTGAAATGAAATACTGATCAGGGTAAATCTATGTTACTGAAGTATGTTTCACTACTGATCATGTGTACTTACATTTGCATAAAAGGATTGTAAAATCATGTAACATGATAGTAGGGTTTTCACACTTATGTACTCTACTAGTGACAGACTCCTTAGGAATATAAAAAATAGTTTTCTGGTTCTCTAGTAAATTTTAAATTTCCTTGATTTGATAAACTTATTCATTAATCACTATCAAGGTCGTTGGAGTCTTCATTTTAAATTAGTAAGTTAAATACTTTATACTGTGGTTAAAATGTAACTCTGTGTATTGACAAATTGAATACTATCCAAACCTTACCGGGTTCCTTAAGTAATGTTGACATGGAATTAACTGTGTGAGCTAAAGTGTTTATCTTATCTTCTAAAATTGTACAGTACTGTGCAACTCAGAATTTGAAGTGACTACACTCTGAGATAGCTCGTTAAGTTGGCTCAGTATTTGCACGTCATTAGCCATAAGCGCATGTAAATGCTTGTGTGACAGTAGAAGTGTAATATGTGAATTTTACATAATTAAACAGGGAAAATGGATTGATAGGAAAGGGAAACACACACTGCATACAAAAACAGTATCCTGAAAATAAAATACAACACATAGTGGCTCTCAATTCGCTCCTGCAGGAGTGCAATATGTTGTTCTTCGCTGGAACTGCTCTGTAAACATGCCACCGTGAGAACAATGGTCCACCATCCTGCGGCAGCTTGGAATGGGGAACGGGGAGCACGACTCCGCCCTTTCTCATCCTTCTCCTTTGCTGCCTGTTGTCGGTAGACATTCTCCACCTGTGTGGGCGGGGAAAAGGCGTGAATTGATGCTTCATGCAGCCGATGCTGGGCAGCATGGGTTGCCTGGTTTCGCCGCTGGCTTAGGGTCGCCAATTGCTGAATGTGCCGTCCGCTCACGGCGGTCGATTTCCCTGGTCCCTCACACTCTTTCTCACATATATTCACACACTGTAACAAAAGTGAGAATGTGAACATCGAGCAATGTTTTGACATAATGCAATTATATTAGGCGCTCAAGGCGTCTCTATGAACATATTCTATATGTGCCACCTTTACATTGCGTGTGTTCACACAATTGTATTTTGGCACACCTGTCCTATTAATCTGGATTTTTAGAGTGGCTGACCCTACGACACATTAAGGTTCCTTATATTTTTAATTGTGCCTTGGCATGTGCACAATTCTTGATCCAAACCCAACCACCGATTTGAATTGTGTTGGCTCGGTGTTTGTGGTCAAGTTGAATTTTCATCTGAACTTGTGCCTCTAAGAGATTCATGCGGGCCTGCTCTCTATCTTTATGTAACTGTTCACACCAATTGCTAGCTCGCTCGCTCGCTCGCTAGGAGTATTGATTGGCCACGACATGAGTTGGCTGAGTCACTTTGACACTGTGAAGTAGATAGAAAGGCGTAAACTTTATGCTTAAGTTGACTGAAGTGTTGTAATTGAAGGTTATGAAATCTAAACAGGCATCCTAATTTGCGGGATCCTGCTGTGCCAAAGCAGTCAACTGCATCCCGATTATTTCATTGACAGCTTCTACAAGACCATTACATGCTGGATTGTAAGAAGACGTCTGTAACTTAGTGATCTTCAAATTTTTTAGTAGTTCTGCGATTAACTCATTGTTAAAAGACGTGCCTCTGTCCGTTAACATTTGTTGTGGGCAGAAATATTTCAAAATAACTTCCCTTAATAAAGGCTGCGTACATCTGTGCATCAATACTTGTAACTGGTTTTGTAACTGCATTTTGGCTGAAAAACTCTGCCATTACCTAAATGTACTTATTGCCTCGTTGAGTAGCTGAAAGGGGTCCTTTAGCATCCAAACTTCACACTTTCAGAAGGGAAGGTCGGGAAATGTGTGTCATGTGGCCAATAGGTTTTTGTATTAGGTGCTTGATCCTTCTAACAAATTTGACAATGCTTGGTATAATTTTTAACGTCACTATTAATGCTGTCCCAATAGTAGGTCTGCTTAATTTTCTGCAATGTCTTAAATAGACCAAAATGACCACGACCTAAAATGGCGTTATGGTGTGCCGCAATTATTTCATTAGCTTAGTATTTGGGTACTAACGTTAACTTTTTCTCACCTACTGGAGTACTAACTATCAAATAGATTTCTCCATTACCTGTGATACCATAGGATCTAGCAAGTTTCCTATATCTAGGTTCAGCATTACCTTGATCTGTAAGAGCTGCTTCAAGCTTGGAAATATGCAGATCGTTGGCATACTCACCTAGAAATGGAGGCCTAGAATAGTCTATTGGAAATAAATGCAACTGTTGGTCGTCGTCAATCCTGATGTATTCCTGTTCATGTGTAAATGGTGGTAATTGGTAAATCTGGTTACTATCCTCAACAATAATGTTTTGACAATGGAGCAAAGGTTCGACACATATTACAGATATTTTATTCAAATTATGCTGCATTATGATTTCTAAATTAACCTGAAAGTAATGAGAAACAATCTTAGCTATCGCAATTGCGGGAAGATATTCACAGTTTAAAATGGTTTTACTAATGATAGATCTATCTTTAGTTTGCAACTCAGGTTTGATGTACAGTTTGATCTCCATCCAATTATTCACTATGTACTATGAATGATTTTCTTAATTTCCTCATCTTTATGATGGTTTTGGTACAAAATCTCTGCGAGTGCCTTAGTACAGTGCAAAAATTCCAGTTTCACCTGATATGTCTTATCATGAACATATATGACCTGTGTTTTAGCCTGACTGTGTGTTGTTGTACAACTTAACGCATCAGCTGCTGTATTAAGCTTTACTTTTATATGCATGGTTCGAGATCATACTCTACTAATGCTATCGCCTTCTTTTGAATGTGTAAATTATGGTCCGCCATGGTATGCAAATAGCGAAGACTGGCATAATCTGTTTCCACAATGAAATGACGGCCATACAGATTCTGGCGAAAATAGTTGCACAAGTATTTTACCGCTCAAAGCTCACGTTCTGTTGCACTCCAACGTGTTTTCGGACTGGACAACTTCTTTGACGCAGAAGCAATTATGTGATGTGACTTGTCATGAGGGTCCTCCTGTAAAAGTACTGCGCCTATCGCTGCAAGCGTCGCAAGCCAGAATAGAAGTCCTATTCTCGTAGAATCTATGTAAAACGGGCATCTGCTGAATTGCCTGTTTCAATTCTAAAAATGCCTTCTTGTTGGTCTTGACCACATTTGTAAATATTAGATTGCTTTGTTAGATCAATTAAGGGTGCTGTCTTAGCTGTATAATTTTGTATCTAACAACGTAAATACAATGTTAAGCCTAAAAAAGTATGAAGTTGCTTTATATTACAGAGTGGTGACATTTATTGAATAGCATGTACTTTCCACAGATCTGTAGCTATTCCATCGGTAGTAATGTAATGACCCAAAATTTTAATCTCTTGTTCCGCAAAAACGCATTTGTTGGCATTAACTTTCACATTGAATATGATGCAATCTACCAAATACTTTTTTGATATTGTTTACATGCTCAGACAAAGAATTGCCTATTATGAATATATCGTTGATATAAGCAATCGCTGTATTCCAATGTAGAGGTCCCAATAAGATGTCCATAAACTGCTGAAAATGCTGGAGATAACTACTGAGCCCCATAGGCAGACGATTTTAGATAATAAACCAATGCCCTCTATTGAAAATGCAAGTTTATTCCTATCTAATTTGCGTACAGGTATGGAATAAAATCCTGAAAAGAGATCAAGACTAGTAATATACTTTGAGTTCTGTAAAAGATTCAAAATGTCTTCAGTAAGCGGCAATGGGTACTAAATACGTGTTAAATGGTGGTTAAGCTTACGAAAATCTGTGAGAAACCTAGTGTCTCCTGATTTCTTCCTGATAACTAAGCTTGGCGCAGAAAATGGAGAATCTGAATGCTGGATAATCTGTAATTTTTCTATATTGGGAATCTGTTCCAATAATTCTTGCCTAACCTTAGGGCTTATGCGATAAGGTTGAGTCACAATTGGATTATCTGAAGTTAAATCTAATCTAATACTGTAATTCTTTGCTTTGGTCAGCTCCAAAATTGAATATGCAAACCTGTCCTGAAATTCGCTAATCACTTCCTTAATAGCTTGCTGTTGCTGGCTATCTAATCTAGAATTTATTTTTGGTATGGGTTTGTCTTACCTATCAGATTGTATGGTTTTTAATTTGTTAAGACAATATTGAATCCTTCCTGCATTATTGTTAGCTATCACTGACAAATACATGGAAACCTGAGTAATCTTATCTGAGTTGTTGTCATTAATAAATATAATGTTATGTTTTAAAAATGGAATCACATTGTATTTCTTAATAAAATCGACTCCTAATATGATGTCCATTTTAAGATTATCTATAACCATGAACTTCGGTGATTCCAACTTCTCGGTTGCTCCTACAAGTGTGAATGTCTCTGTTATAGGCTCTAATTTCTGCTTTGAAATTAATGTTGATGCAAAACAACTACGGGAACATCCTGTGTCAATAAGAGCACTGAATTGCCTACAGCATATTTTTACTTTAATTCTGAGGGTCGATGTATGTTTTGAAGCTTACTGACGTTCAAGTTTCACTGCGCCTCGCTGTGGTCATTAGGACGTGGTTCGGCTCAGTCTGCATGCACATAGTGCGTCATCATCATTGCTGACTTGGCGTTCCATGGGAAGGGTAATGGCATGAGTGTCAGTGACTGTGGTTGTGGAGTCATAGCTGATTTAAAGTTTGATGTGCCTCACCTTGAATTTATTTATGAATCGCTGGAATCTTGCTGCGATGTCAGTTTCAAAGACAAAGGTTTAGTTAGGAAAAAGTATGCAATGGCGTGCTTTGTGCCCTGTGTGGAAACACAGCACGCACATGATTTTTGCCTCGTCGCCAGTCTCACGAAGCATCGCCTTGTGCAGAATCTCGCTACACTACATTTTGTGCGTGTCATTTGCCGCAGCTGCAGCAACTGACGGCGCTCCTATTGTCCGCTTCTCCAGGTCCATGACCAGTTTCTGCTGTGGTGTACAGTTTCCTCGCAACGTTGTGGTTCGTTGGGTACGCAGGTTGCCGAACTGTATCGCAGAAGTACTGACTGTCACCTCACAATGCTCCTTGGTGGATTTTTTTTTGCCAAGAATCCGTATTGCTACTCAGTACGATGCCCTCACTGTTAGCATTGACCTTAGTTATTTGCGCATACGACTTGTGCTTGACGACTTTACTGAATATCGCCCTGCACACATTTTTCGACCATTCTTCTTTGTCAGTGGGAGGAAACGTGACTAACCCCCTCGTCAACTAGTTTTTTGACTGCTGCGTACTTTTGCCTCGACGGACACTACAGTTTCTAACCTGAAAGTGACTATGTCTGTCATTTTAAAAATTGCTGTCGATCACGTGATTCCTCGTCATCTGCACGTGATGTACACCTGTCTCTAAACCCTTGGTTTCGGTAACTCTGCCGAAAATGAAGTGGTTGGTAAAAATTCTGGCATCGCCTCTGCTCCTGAACATCCCTTTACAATAACTATATGCTGCATCATATTCTGTGGTCGTTGATTCCACGTGTATCTATTCCTATGATAAAACTGACTGTTCATAAACTGTCTGTGGGGTTGGTTTTTTTGTACTGACATGAATTTCTACCTCTATTCATGCCTCGGTAACTATTCCCAATCAGCTGTGCTGTGTCCTGTGACTGCTGATTTTATAACCGTAAGCTTACCTATTTCCTCCTTCAGCTTAACGATTTTGGTATGAAAACGCTCCAAATCAGGATTGTTCGGTACTGTAGCTACCGCCTGGTTGTATCAGTAAATACCCATCTATACTCTCTTCATATTGCTTATCATCTGGTCGACTGATTCATTCTCCAAACCGATTATCTTATCCACGTTCTGGACATGTGGGTTGTACTTACGCTGGTAGTACAATAGTGTCTCGATGTGTTGTTGGTAACTCTCTCCTAATGCTTGCCTTTTGGGGTTAGAGCAGCTGCCTATACTTCTCACTCTCCTCTGTGGGTGTAAAGATATTACTCAATTTCACTTCTACAATCTGCCACGTAATGTTGTTATCATGAACTTGGATGAGGTTGTCTATCGCATATTTGGCCTCACCTTTCACATGTACGCAAATATGGTTACACCGTTCAGTGGCATCCTAGTCGTTAATGTCGCTAATGGCTTTAAATTCCTCTAAAAATTTAGATATGTTTTCTGTGTTTGCACTAGAAAATGTAGGCAACTTTTCCTGATGGTTAACAGTAACTAGAACTGTTTGAATGTTGTTCATGGCGCTACCGACAATTTGACCTGACTGCATGTTCACACTGTGTCTAAATTGTAATATAAGTGTTCGGTTTGTGAATGTGCATGCACCATGGGTAATAAATAGTAGTCTAAGCCGAGATTCTGATCACTAAAAGAACCTGAAGGCACTGGTTCACTCGTGTGTTAGTGTGCGAGCTGTTTCTCTTAAAGTATCTGTTCTGTCTCTGACGTATCTAACAAGACTTGCTTGAAAAGCTTCTTCACGGCAGATTGCGCAGATTTGCTACGTGTATCCATATACTCTATGTGACATGAGAAAAGCGTGTCTGACACTCCCTAATGGAGATGACTACTTACAAATGTAATTAAAACACAAAAATATGCACTGTGTACTTAAACTAATGTACTAACTACAAGCGTTACCTTTTTGCTCCTTAACACTACACACAACCCAAATTTACTGTAGGAGACTTTTAGCATTACCAAAATGGTTCCATTAGACAACATATATTACACTATAAAGCAAGGTGATATTCTACTACTACTACAGAGAATGAGTGCAAGATGAGCTCGGCGCTGCATTGTTCCTGCAGTACATGCTGCGTAGCGCTGCATAAGCAAGGCTGTCTACTCGTGCCTGTAGATGACTAAGTTTTCTATCGCCTGCACGTATACAGAGAGAATATTCAACCTTCCTTGGTTACATCGCTTGGTATCCTTACAACTACTGTGGACTTACCTGATTTTACTCAATTACAAAAGCTAACACACTTACAAAACACTCTTACTAAACACGCTATACAAATTTCTAGACCTCATGTAGCAATTACGATGCAGTAACCTGAAATACCTCTCTTGTGTTCCTACGCACAACTAAATTGCTCTTATCACTTCGTACAAGAGTGAAGGATCAAAGCATGTTAGTGTTCTCTAACCTTACTTAGCAGTTACGATGCAGTGGAACCTTAAGGCGCCTCCACCAGTTGTTGCACGTACCTAGTCAGTCCTGAATACGTACTACTGCTTTCAAAGTTATGGCAGGTTAACCTGGACTCTGCAATTACTAAGGCTGGTGACTCCACCCCAAGCCTTGCTGACCTAAGGCCACCAACCTGTCCTTGCTTCAACTCCAATAAACAACACTTTACTTTACTAGTAATTCTCTCTCCAACTCAGCACTTACTACTTGTTGCTAAATACCACATGGACTAACTGCGGGTGACGTGCTAGATAGTAGAAATTAGAAACACAAACGATTACAAAAATAAGCTATTTATTTACTATTAATTCTCCACAATCTGTTATATTACAAATACTGGTATTTACTGGATCTGCATAGAATTGTAATATTTAAGTTAAATCTCTCAAATATATTACAGTACACTCCTGCTTAATCGTGCTTCGCTTAACCGGTTTTCGGCTTATCCGTGCAGCGGTCAGGCGATGCTGTAAATTGTGCCATTTAACAAGTAGCGGTACATTACTTCTATCGCTGTGCCGTGTAAGCTGATGTTTATCTCTTTAAACTGTCAGTCTGTCACAGAGATCTGTGTGAGACATCCATTTCCATCCTCTGAAGCGCGTCGGACTGACTCATCTCAGGCCGTATCTGAAATGGCAGATTTTGTTGACAAAATGACCACATTACCCAATTTTGTATGCAAAAATGGTGACATGTTTGGTAATTTGGTGTTCTGTATTTTCTATCTTGCAGCGGATGTTAGTAAAAAATACAAAATGAACTCATATGCGAATGTTTTATAAGACAAATAATTTTTCTTGAAAGACATTAGGCATGTTTTAAAAAGGAGGTAACTGTTGTGCTTTCAGTTATCGATCGTCAGCCCGGGTTATTGTTCACTCATTTTCGCAACATCAATAAAGTGTAAAAGGACAGTTTAAACTATAGCAGAAAAGTTAGAAATAATATAACAATTTGAGCATGGTGTGTTATAAACAAAAACATCAATAAAGGCACGGTTTAACTTTTCTTACTTTTTTTCATAGCAAGTGTTTAAATGTTAACAAAAACAACATTTCAGAGAGTTTAAACTTTTGTGTCTGCTTGTTAGTCTGTAAAATTTTTAATAAGATTTTGTATTGTAGGGTTATTTTTTTAATGGGGATTATAGGCCTACTGTATTGTTTAAATGCCAGGTTGCCTCATTTAAAGTCCCGTTATAGTCTAGTCTTTATTGCATTGCATTCTAAACTTTCAACTAAACTCTGCCATCTAAAGGACGGGTCTGAGTGATGCATGTTGAGAAAGTGACACACACACACAACTATGGACCGCTTATCTATCGCTCCCGGTCGCCCTCCCAATGTGCTCACCTGGCGCCAGCGAAAGGCTGTGTATACTCAATGCACAGTGAATTAACTAACTCTGTGCAACATAAATATCAGTTAAAGTATCATGTACTTAAATCCTGCACATACAGTGCGTGTTTTGTGTTTTCTTTGAAATGTATAATAGGTACTGTGTTTTATCATGATTTTCGGAGCCAATATCACTGTTCCATTAATATTAAAAATGTGTATATTCTATTATTCGGGTTTTTAAATACAAATTTGCTTTTTCGTGTTTTCTCTGGCCCTGATTAACACGGTTAATTGGGAGTATACTGTATTTTCCTAACTGCATAACTTCCCTAGCAAATCAATCTGGCACCCTACTGAGTGGACACCTACCACTGAATTTGATTCAGATCGAACGGAGCTCCTCCGTCCTGATGTTGAGTAGTGGAGATGTGGTGTTGACTGAGTACATCTCCTGACGTGGGAAGACTTGTGTTGATGCCTCACATCGGTGGCACCTCAGAAGTCATCGTCTGGACATGGCTTCACACAAGCCAACAAATGGTCGAAACGTCAGAGAGTGGGCCTAGAGTGGAGATGAGCACGCGTCTAGCAGCTCTGTGTATTGCTCTTCCCTCCATCCAGCTTATTGACGTTGGTTGGTTTGTTGCCATCTCACTGTTCCCTCAGCTCCCCTCACCTGGAGTGTGGCTCGCACATGGCCAGTGTGGTATGTGGGCATAATTTTACCTCTCGTCCCAGCAACGTGCATGGTAGACCTTTGGTAACAACGTTTTGTGAACTAGTACAGCCTAACTACACTCACCTATAGATATATCAAGTTGTAAACTATAAATAGCATGTTGGGTATAGATGCAGGCTATTTAATGTCATTATTATATAATCTGAAAGACATCCTCATATTTTTACGAAGTCATTTTTGCACATTTATTTTTGTTATGATCCCTTTAATTTCTTCTGAAGTGTGTTCTATTTTTTGTTATGATCCATTAGGTAGTTTGATTAATTTTCATAGTATCTTAGGAATTTTGAATTATGTCATTCTGGTTAGCAGTATTCTTATTTTTTGTTCAGATTGATTCTAGGCATCGTTCAGTTTGTTGTCATTTTGGGGTTAATTTATTAGTTCAGATGCGAGTCCTTGTTTTTGGTGTTTAGGTAACAATTTTAATTACTTTAATTCTAATTTTGGTTTTTGGTTTTAATTTTTGGAAAGTCATTTTGTTTCTTTTTTGATGTTCTTGCAGTTCAGTACTTTTATCAACATAGTAGTCATGGTTTGTTTGGATTTTGATTTGTAATAATGCTTTTCTAAATCTTTGTTAATTATTATTTAAATTTCTATACAGGATCCTTAATTTGTTTTATTGGAAGTCTTTTATAATTCATTTTTCTTTTTCTTTTTTTAAAGGTTCAGTCTTATAATTTTATTTGGTTCAGGATGCGATTTAATTATTTTAAACAGGGTTTGGGATATCAGAATGGTTTGGTCATATACTTTGTCATCTCGGGAATCTTCCTTATCCTCGCATTCGATGGCTCCAGTGTGGCTACAGGAATTATTTACCATTAGTGTTGAGCTGAAATCAGCCTCAGCGCTCTTGGTATCGGACAGCTGTGTTCCCCCGTCTTGTTTCCATCGCTGCAACGGTAAAATCACTGTCATCAATTATTCCAAACTGTTTGGTGGTGCACGTGTGCCAAAAGTTCCTGGAGCTAATAGCCGACGTTGACATTTCTAGTTAACAGCTGTGCATTTTTGGGCCGTAGCAAGAGAAAAAAGGGGGAGTCATGCTGCGGGCAGCAAACTGAGTGTAGGCTGCTAAGGGGAAGAGGAAGAGAACTTCTTGCTAAGCCTGCATTTGTGGTCCACCACACGTGTTCTAGGAGAGCAGTGATTGGCTGAAGGCCGGATGATGTAAGTGGTGAAATCAGGCACTGTTTTGCTGTTGGAAGTCAGCAGTGGAGAGATCATTTTTTTTTAAAGAGATGTAGTAGGAAGGTACGGATGATGAGTTGATTAGTCACGGGGAGGCACTCAAGGGAGATGCAAAGTCGAAGAAGATCAGAGTTGTAGCAGTCCACGGAGTCGTAACAGACAGGCCTTGAGGACAGTCTGAGGTGGTCGATCAACATGTAGGCAGTTTAAAAGTTAAGTAAATCTTAGTTATGTAGTTGTAGCTTTATTGTAGGGGCTCCAGTAGGTGGCATCCAGTTAACAGTAAAATTAAGTCTTAAGATGGCAAGCTCTAAGTTGAATTCGGTGAGGAAGGCGTGAAATGTTTTTGTTGGAGTATATGATCATTTTTAGGTTGACATCGACATAAAATAGAGTATTTTTAGAGTCGGTAGTCCAGGGCCTTAATTATAGATTATGAGAGTAAAACAGTATCAAGACTTATCTTACTTATATAAGCAGATGTCTTCCTTGCATTGTTAAATTTGTGTTCTAGTTGCAGAAAGGGTCAATGGCTAATATAAATAGAAGATTATAAAGTCATAAAGTGATAATATATTATGAAATTGCCGTTACATAGTGATAGTGAAATGAGCTGGATTTTTGTTTAATGAGACTTCTAGGCTTGAAAAGAATGGTTTTATTGTTTTATTTTGTTGATTATGACCAGGGTTATGTAAAAATAAGACTTTTTTAATGGTCGTTTGCTTTAACAGTTATTAATTTGGGAAACAGTAATAATAGATTTGTGAACTTTTTTTGATAAAGGTGAGAGGCACTTATTAATTGTTTTTGTATACCATACATGTAAATATTTTAATACTGTATTATTTTTGTATTATTTACACTTTGAAATGAGACTCATTAATTTTTATGTAAATTTTATTGATTTGGTCATTTTTATATTTTTATAAAAAAATTTTGATATTTTATTAAAATTGACGTCGTCAGGTGAGAGACAAAATGAACAATGACACACCGAGGTAAGTGAAAGCACGACCTTCACAAGGGAAGAGGGCTGACAGCCGCTAGGGTGGACTGACGGTTTTTCCCTGAAGACAAGACACAGTGAATTACAAATGAAAACACGTGATGAAACATATTAACATGTGTGATTACGCTGCATCACTAATGCAAACTCGTCGGGGCTTGCCCGCCAGCACGTGGGTAGTGTAGTAATGGCCTATATACAGAGCTGGCTAGGACGGGAGTAATTGCACCGTACACAAATTACAAAATTACATAAACCCTCAAAAGATACATGAAACAAGATGGGGCACGAGATGAGTATTCACAAAAAACACATACATGTATGAAAACAAGTTTAGATGGCGCGGATGCTGTTGGAAGAAGTTTGTAGCAGCCCATGTAGAGCAGATGGAATTGCAATATTTTTTCTTGAAAACGACAAATTAAATTGAGACAACATATTATTCTGAACGAGAAAATTGTTCTCTGTATGATTTAAGTGATTGCAGGCGTGTAGCATGCCTGATGGCGGTAAAATCAAACATGAAAGTGACAGCGTGGTAAAATACAAAAAGCATCAATTTACGTGAAAATTACACGGAACCCTGACAAAAATTGAACATAGAACCCTGAATAAAATATTGCATATACAAGATTACATTAATAAGTGCTCAAAACCCAATAATGGCATTTACAAATACTTGGCATCGGTTAGCCACGTGGTGATACGTGATGTTGCTGTAAAATATTCAAACATGGAAAATACCCTCAAATACATAAAAACAAAGCCCTTAAAATTGCTCGTAGCAATAATGCAGAAATAACAATGAAACGCCACTAACATGTGCGGATGGTGCCTGATTAAAGTTGTGCGGGTTGCATGACCTCTCCGACGTATTTCTCCTCCTCCTTGATTAAGTTAAAAATGCCACAAGGGTGAAATAAATTAGTAAAGCAGAAGCATAATGCAGGGTAAATGTATAGCAAAATGTACGCAAGCAAAGGTTGACCGGTAAACTAAATTGACTATTGAAACCTACATCAGTGAACAAAGGTTGTAGTACGTACGTGACAGTGTCTTACCTCACCAGCTCTCCTCGACAGACTGTCCAGAGGCAAGCGTCGCACAGACCTACCATGGCTGCCTATGGGGTTCACATAAGCGGAAGTGCTACACACACCAAGTAAAATATTTTAGCATAGAAATAAAATGTCACAAATTAAATTAAATACTGTTTTATAATTTATAATTTTCTTATGAATTTTTCATATTATTTCAGTGTCTCTTTACGATGGCGTTCACACCGGAATATTAGTGTTCTTAATCTCAGTGCGTGGGCACTTTGAATTTCATAACCAAACAATTTTAAAATAACAAAAAACGCTTTAAAACATTTAAAGACATATTAAACCCTGCAAATACAAATCACATTTTACACTGAAAAATATTATTTATGTGAAAGCTGCAGCATTTAGCTTAAAAACACAAGGTGGAAAAAGTTTTGTTCACCATGTATGATAGATTACAAATCCACAGGAAACAAACAAAGTAAAAGTTACATTTTTATTTGCACAAATGTGCTGCCAAACCCTCACTTTCCATGGATGGGGGTTGACATTGGAGCCCATATTTTAGTGTATTGTATAATAATGTATAATATTATAATAATGCCATATCCAGAAACTCAGACATTTATCTTTCATTCTGGCTGTGTTACTAGTAAAACACATCTGCTTCAAATACATTTTCAAGGGCAGTTTTCACCCCTTTGGAATAGACTTAGGCTATTTGTTGTATACATATATTTTCAACCTATTTTTTGATGAGGAATCATCACACGAAATTTGTTGGTACAGTTCATATCCATCCTGTATACAGCACAAGTAACATAAGTTGTTGGTTCACACTAATTGAAACCTTTTTAATTTTATTATTTATTTGTGTCATATTTTTACTTGGCAAAATTAATGCAAACACCTTTTCTTACACTTAACCAGAGAGCCGCATTGTAAAAAGATTTTTAAAAATTAATGATGTTCATACTTATGATTATGAAGTTATTACATAGTTATTGATTTGCCTATTTCCCTGCCAATCTGCAGAATAAATTTAATAATCTGGTTTATGTTGATGGTGTTGAGTTTTGATTGGCCAGGACACCAATAGTGTTCCGGGCCATGGTTGTTAGATGGGAGTTGAGGTGAGAGAACAGAAAGGAATTAGCAGACTAGGTGCCAGTCATCGCTAACAGGCAGTGACGTGGGATCAGTGAATCTTAGTTATAAGACAGCGTGGCTAACCACCGGGTCATAATCGTCATCCCCTGATGCCTGGTGATAGGTGTAGAGTTCTTGATGTAGGAGGTATTTTGGCTTCTCCATGCAAGAAAATGCAGTGAACACCATAAATTAGACAAGCCTAATAACAAGTTAACTTGGACATCTTATAAGATTACAAGGTTAAATGGGTTGCTGGTGTCCCACTCCCCGACATTTCCAAAGAGAGCATTCAAAGTAATGAACATTGCTCTGATAAACACATGTATATTTTCCTCATATGAACTATATTACATAGCACATGCTGGCAAAAAACAAACAAGTTACGCAGACCTGGACTTGTGCCTGTCCGGTAGGCTATACTGAGAACCGTCACGAGAATGCGTCTTCACAAAGACGTGAATGAAATGGAAAGTATGCCTCACCGGGTGGTGCTGTTTCACGGAGAAGTGTCTTGACATCTCCGGGCATACAAATATAAAGGTTCCAGGCAATTAAATACCATTGAAAACTAAATGATCAGTACAAAGTGTTGAAACTGCCCAGAGCAGTGGAACACTATGCCACCTCCATATGTGATGAACCGAAGACTGGCAGGTGGCAGCACATGCATGACCTGCAGAGGGTGTACGGCCTCACACCAAAACTGACTGATACTTGCAAATGAACAATAAACATGGAACTCTTGCACATGGAAACACTAAGAAAAAATATGCAATCACATTACCCTTGCAATTAAAAATATTAAAACAAAATTGATGTGCTGTGATATAATTAGAAAATCAGTGAAAACACTAAAAATCCTGCAAAAATACTTGAATTGACACAAAATGATTAATGTTATTTAAATATGCCCTGCACTTGTCTTTTGTTTTAATTTGCCATTGAATCTCATTTGATGCATCGCACCATGAAATTTTGTAAAAAGTATTGTGTCATGCACCAAAAGATGAATTTTTCACACCTGCTTGTCAGATGGGCTCAACTGCCAGGAGGGGTGTAAGGCATTAAGGCATTATGAGTTACATTGCATGCACTGCACTGGGTTGCACACTCTTTTTCTCCGGTGTCCTTGGTGCAGTGTTAAAGTGTGACGTGCATTGTGGAGTGCACAGCATGCTTAATGGTCTCAAGGGGAAATGGAATCTGTCCCGCATCAATGTGTACAAACACTTCTTCTGTGCTTAATTTTTCAGGCTACTGTATCTCTCATGATGGTGACTTCAAGAGGCTGTTAATTAATGAACTGAGTTGCTTATTTTGCATAATGTATTCAAATTTAGTTCAGATCAGATAATTTTTTAGATTTGACATTGCTTTAAATACCTATCATGAAACATTTTTGAAATAATAACTAGATTTAGATAAACATTGTAAAAGTATGGTGTGCACATTACTTACTAGTTGTGTACTGAGTATGGCAAAATTTGATGAGAGGGTTCAAGAGCTGTTAGGGGAGCACAAACAGAGAAAGAAAGAGATCCACTATGAAGAATATATTATCCTATACATTTAAAGCATATTATATAGTTAACTATGTAGATGCTTCTGAAGGATGGATGGTGTAAACCTGTATAATAATTTTATACTATTAGAAGTACATACTCTGTACAAATTAAATATTACTGAGGGCAACTTCTATTTCTGTGTGTGTGATGATTTTTGTGTTTGACTTCAAACCAAATCTGTTAATGGATAACATTTTACTTTTTTTTTTTTCAGGAGATGCACAATTTGATTTTGTACATGCTGAAAGTAAATCCAGTTGAAAGACCATACATTATTGATGTTATACAAAGGACTGAAGCTGTTCTTAGAAACCTCCAGGTTAAAGCATAAAGAAAGACAATAAACATTTTGCAGTTATAAAGAAGTATTTTTTATTGTTTTTAATATTACATTTGTCTTTTTAAATAGTTGTATACTTTAATAATTGAATAAATAATTATACATAATCCAAAATGTTTCATTGATACCTTATTATAAAATAGGTTATTCATTTTATGTAATTATTTGTGCAATTTTTCTAATGTGCTGTAGGTAGTGTGCAGCTTTGTTTATATTATTTGTAGAGGTTCTCATATTCAAGTTGTGTTTCAGTTTTGTGAATTTATACATGAGATTATGTTAATGTATACTACAGTGTCTCTTAACTTACATTAAAATACATACATTTTATGTTGTTGACCAGTTGGAATTAAATTGAATATTTGGTCCTTGTTTGGATGAATATATTTTTCTTAAAAATATTCAGAAACATTATTGTGTTAAGTTAATTTATTTTATAGGTTTACATAAAAGTTAAATTCAAATGCACTTTGAGGTTTGTAATAAGCAAGCATTTATAATCAAGGTAAGACTACGAAGCCAGCTTTAAACAGTTTGTCATTGACTTTCAATGTTGTTCCTAACAGGTGGTGCACATGCCAGTCATAACCAATACCTGTTAATGATGAGTGTTTACAATGTTTTTCTAAGTGTAGAATCATTGTTGCCACCTCATTCTTTCATGTTTCATTATCACCCCAGAAGAACATTTCTTTCTCACTTTACCATGTATTCAGACAGACAAATTGACAACATATAGTTTTAGTATTTATATACAACCATGTTTAAAACAAGTATTTTCCTGTTTATTAATTCATGCCAAGGGATGTTAAGAATTAAATTTCTCAACATGTGCCAATAGATCTATATCACTTCATGTAAGCTTAATGTTTCCGAATGGTAAATTGTAAATTTGGTGACTTTTGGAACCATTTCTGTGGCTGTTTGACTAAGTAATTTCAACTCTGTTATAATTAAACAAAGTGTACAAATTAATACTGCCAATGTTTCTGTAGAAATAATTGTAAATAATCAAATTAATAATAAACTAAAAATCATGCACATTTACTTATAGAAAATTATGTTAGACCTACACTACATATATTAAATAACTCAAAGTATTAAATTATATATAGCAGGAAAAATTAGATTGCGTTGATTATTGGCAAATTAATATGCAAGCAAACCATTGTCACATGTGTTAATTCGTAAGTATGACAGAAACCATCCTGTTAAATAAATTTTTATTATGTCATCACCATAGTTATCTACAATCTCACAACAGTATGTCATCAATTTTGTTGAACCAACAGATTAATCACATTGCCATTTGTACTCATGACAGAAGATGATGGATATGACATTGTCCAGGTTAGAGGTATCAGGAATATATTATTGCAAGAGTATTCAGAAGGAAAGGTTGAGATTAACAATACTTTGGTGACAGAAGTAAGAAAAAGCACATGTGGACTTGAAGTCCTGTATCTTTGGAATGTATTGGGGCACCAACTGGCAGAATTTTGTGGCCAGCAGAAAACTCTTCTGGGTAAGATGTAAGTAGAACCAGTGTGCCAGTTTGACGAAAAATTACCTCGAGTAACCTTTGACCCCAATGCACTTTGTATGTACTTCCAGTTGCAGTTTTTGCACATACAATTTAGGTGCACATGCACGTCTGATGCAACCATGCACTTTCAGTTTTATTCCCACTTGGGGCATTTCTGATGTGGGTTCAATTCCGGGACAGAGTATTTTTAATTTTTGGATTTGGGAAATTTGGATAACCGGTTTCGATTCTCGGTGAGGGCAGTTTTGGAAATATTTGTTTACCAGTTTGATTCCTGGAGAGGGTAATTTTGGGAAATCTTTTTGGATTTGGAATTTTCTAGAGTGCCTTACTGTGTTCGATACCTGGACAAGGCATGTATATTTTTTTTGTAATTTTGGACTTATGAATTTATATTTGTTATGTTTGATTCCCGGATATGGCAATTCTGATAAATTAATTTTTGGTAATACTGGGTTCGATTTCTGGACAGGAGAATTTTGGTTATTGCACAATCACACATGCTGACTGTTGGAGAGTGAGTGAGTGAGGTGTGGAGGGGGAAATGCAGTTGCATCTACTCACAAATACTGTCTCTTTGATGTTGCCTCATTGATGTCGCTCTGTCGACTGACGGAACTGGTGCACTTGCCAACTCCGTATATTTAATAGCATAAAATAAATGTTCAAATATTCCCCCCTCAATATACCCCTCTTTTTAATATAAAGGAAAGGAATATAAAAATACGAAAAAATGCAGCAGTACATTTCGTACATACAAAACATTTATTTACAAAATAAAAAATACATAACACATAATCATGGATTGAAAAACGTACAATTCCACATGACCAAGAATATGCATGTCTTTTGTCAATCTAATGTTTTTTCTATATATTTCTGTATACCACGTTGGACGTTTCCCTAAGGAAGCTCCATAAATTTCGCTATTAATTTTAATAATAGGAATTTTTAAGGGCGTGCAGGAGGGCAAGGCAGACAATACTGCTGTAATTATTGTTTTTGGTAATGCGTCTATGTATTCACGTAAGAAAATGAAGATGGAAATTGGTGATCATATTCGGTTTTATCGGAAATTAGTTGGTACTACTGGTGACATGCATATTCTTGGTCATGTAGAATTGTTTTTCAATCCGTGATTATGTGTTATGTATTTTTTATTTTGTAAATAAATGTTTTGTAGGTACAAAATGTACTGCTGGGTTTTTTTGTATTTTTTTATATTCCTTTCCGTTATATTAAAAAGGGGTGTGTGTTGAGGGGGGAATATTTGAACAATTATGTTATTCTATTAAATATATGGAGTGATATAAATACACGTCAAGGTCACACTAGATACTCAAAAAGTGCACCCTTCAAAATTCCTATTATTAAAATTAATAGCGAAATTTATGGAGCTAGCTTTGGGAAATGTCCAACATGGTATACAGAAATATATATAAATAACATTAGATTGACAAAAGACATGCAAGAAGCAGTTGCATTGTTTATGTGTTAGTAGAGTATGATGTAATCCTGCAAGCATAAACGTGTAATGAATATTTACCAAGTATGTATATCCATAATTAGCAAGTATCCATTACGCAGTCACCAGCTCCGTACGCACTTGCTTAACCACGCCCTACCACCAAGACAGCCAGCGCTCAACTAAAGGGTGAGTGATAATATGAAAAACTTTTTACTTATTATCTAATTATTCACCTGCATTCAAACATTTAGTCGTGTGCGCTCCACTGCCATATTGGACTTAGTTAACGTATAAAAGGTAGGGAGGTAATTAAAAAAAGTATATAGTTCAACTGCCGAAGCGGTCAATGTTGCTTTGCAGTCAGTCTGTGACACAAGCTATCTACGTCATCACCTGGGAAGTATAGCAGGCAAGGTTTGAACCCGGGTACCCATCGCACGCAACTGAGGTATCAGAGGATCGGTCGTCGGCCAGACGGCATGGAGGTCTACGCGACAGAGGAAAACACATCCAGGCTCTAATGATCGGTGGGCGGAATGGTACTGAGTTCGATTCCCGGACAAGGCATTTAAAATCATTTTTATTTTTTTTGATTACTACCGAGTTTGATTCCCGAACAGGGCACTGAAATTTTTTTTGGACGCCTATGGGGTTTGATTCATGGGCAGGATATTTCATCTTTTTCCTCCCATTCAGGATACTTACATTTTATTTGTGTATGTGCGCAATGAGACTAATTACACATCATTGCCCTATGGAAGACAGCTTTCGACTGAAGTCCGTTGACATCTATATAAGAGTCCATTCCTTCCAAAGTTTTCCCTTTGGCTAATTACTCATATGCATTTGACTGCCATATTGGATTCCAAGCGTATTACAAATTTAAAAAATATATTTACTTAGATGAATTAATAGTGCACTTGCTTAGTTATGTATAAGGAATTACTTAATGAATATTTACTAAGGTTGCCCTTGCATAATGTACCGAGAGATATGCATGTAACCACATCTTCTTGCTTGGGTGGCTCTTAACAGCGAAGTCTTGAGAGCCGACTCGAGAATGAAGTCCAAGTGATAATATGAACACTTTTTTTCCCCACCACTGCCATACTGGATTGTGTTAACATAAATGAGAGGAAGTTATGTAAAAAATTGTCAGTACAAATTTGGAAGTAGTCAACGTTGGTTCACGTGCGCGACAAGCGAAGTTAGTGTCTTTGACACAACCCACATATATAGCAGTGTATAAAATGAGTATTGAACCAGAGTATTCAATATTGATGGAGATCCAGTCAAGGAAGTGAACAACAGAGAATCTTTCATGCAGCAGCGGGCATGCCCTGGAACCAACTTTCCCCATCAAAACATTGACCTTCGCATTCTGCAACATTGCCGCCACCACAGTAGGCTGTGATCGCAACTGATGCACTTGTTGGCTGCTGGTCAAGTGATGAGGTGTGAGCTAGGAATGCTGTTGCATTGTGTAAGTAGAGCATTACGTGATCACACATGCATAACCATGCAAGTATCCACATGCATAACCACACAATGAGTACCGATGTATAAATTGCAATTGTGCAATAACTCATTATAAAATTACCAAGTACGCACTTGCATAATTACCCATTATGCAATCACCAATGTCACACGCACTTACATAGTTATGCATTATACAATCACCAACTCCAAATGCACTTATGTAACCACGTCGTGTCCATAAGACAGTCCGCTCGTGATTTACTTGATATTGCATATATCAAAGCATTTTACCCCGAGGCAATATAATGGAATAACATCAAGTGCATAATGACATTGCACAGAGTAAGTCTCTGCAAGTCCTAACACATCAAAACAATTATATATATATTTATTTATTGTAACAAATAATTATTAAATAGCGGAAGTATATAAACGTAATGAAGTAACTACACATGAGTAGTATTTATGTATTGATTCAAGAACCATACAGGATAATTAGATTTTTTAAATCATGTATCAAGTAAACTATTGAGAATATTTGTATATTGAATAACCACACGCAAATATAATTTATGTAATGAGTTGGAACTAAGTACTCTTCGGCCGATGAAACACAATGAACGAGGATGGAAGACAACTGTAGGATCGAGATACTCTTTGTCTCTTATCCCGTCATGAATACTTGGAGTTTATTCACAATATGAATTAATACGCATAGTTAGTATTAACTCAATGAACAAACACTAAGAATAATTTCACCTCAAGTACACATCGTACCCGAACCACTCCTTAGTTCCAACTGACCAAAGTTTTTATATTGTGTAAAACTTATATGCATTTATATTGTGTATAACTTATATGCATACCATGTTGTAATTATCAAATATACTATAGAACAAACACTTAAACAATATGTCTTTCCATTGCTTATCTCA
This sequence comes from Dryococelus australis, assembly GCA_029891345.1. Taxonomy (NCBI): domain Eukaryota; kingdom Metazoa; phylum Arthropoda; class Insecta; order Phasmatodea; family Phasmatidae; genus Dryococelus; species Dryococelus australis. The sequence goes on along the minus strand of CM057009.1, from coordinate 52,113,896 downwards.
GTCTGTCTACAACTCTCATGCTGCGTACATCACCTCTCTATCAAGTTTACTGGAAGTCGTCAACGTATATAATTTTTTTAAAAACTAATTTCTTTAACTGATTATATAATAATATTTTAAAAATTAATAAATTTACACCCTTACATTTACTAAAAAACACTTTCCCCAGATATGCTCTGAAAACCAAATTTTACATTATTGACTTACGTTAAAAAAGTAAAAAATTTTGCGACGGTGCTACTGCGCCATCGCATTTAGTGCATAGATTTGCCACCCGCAGCGCCCGAAAGTTTTCGCTTCTTGCCGCTCAGTCTCCAATTCCCAACTCCTTGCATTTCCCCCTCTTTACCTTCCCTTTTGGTGCATCATACTGTAATTGTGGAGGGGGTCAGTGAGTCAGCAGGTGTGTGAGCTGTGACCCCTCTGGCACTACTTGTTCTTCCACGGCGACTGAGGGCTGCACTTCGAGAGATCCAACCACCAGCATGGAATTTGACTTCATTATCTAAAATGTAGTTCGGCACAGTGCACGACTTCCTTTTCAAATTCAATTTGCAATCTTTTCATTTTATAGTGACAGTTCATGCTTCAAAATGGTGTTTCGAACATCAGATGGTGTTTTGCTTATATGCATGTTGGTTTTGGAGGTTATATAAAATACGAATGTAAGTTTTTTGCTGTTTTGAGTGTTATGTAGAATAGTTCTGCAAAATGCAAGTAAACCTGGCGAATGTCTATAACGACACAAAAGATTAGTTTTTGAAATTGTATTATTTTTAGTTGTGGAAATTGTATTTTGTAATTACAAAAAATAAAATATTAGCACTAGGCTTGGTGTCAAATTGTAAAATAAAATAGTTCCCCCTTCCATTCTCAAAATATTAAAAAATTTATTTAAGAAACACCGGCACGAACCTCAATCTTGAATGGTAAGAAACTGAGTCTCATGCATTGTGATAAATTGTATGGAGATTAAGCTAGCTGCGAGAGGATTGATATCACCAGCAACCGTAATAATTATGAACAAATATGTTGTTTGCCCGGGTTTGGTTCATAGTTTCTATTTAATTCAATTTTGCTAAAGAAGCATTAATATATAACTTATAATAATTATTACTCAAAACACATTTCGCACTCATTACTGACAACTGAACATAACCCATAATACCACAAATATAGTGACTTTTATTGCCAACATACACAGTAACGAACCAAAACCTTGGATTACTTATCTAAAGGATAACTTAGCTAATTGAATGTTCATAATACAGGTTACCATCAAATAGCTTATCTATGGAATAGCTATTCCATACACGTATCTAGAGATTGTAATACAGCCCCTAAGTAATCCATTTTATTGGCCAGTGTCAATAACCCATGGAGGAAGCAGCAACATAGACTGCAAAAAGCTTACAGCTTTCAACAACGCAATGGTACACCTATACCAAATATGAAAATGTACCATCGCTTCTGATATCATGCCACTTAAGTGACATTTGAGAGATTATAGATGAGATAAATAATTTAAATACTACACAAATTACAAATTAGGTCTACTGTATTAAGGAGAGTATTTCAGAACATCTAGAAATAATTATTAATTTTTTTTTTTCTTCAAAGTATGATAGCATGTAATGGTAAATTTGTTTCTCCGCATGTGCAAGTAGATCCCTCCATGGCGTGTGGGCCCATCACCACCAGCCCTTGCGCCATGGCGGGTTATCAGTCAGCAAGTCGCACCCAGAGGGGGAGGCACGTGTGAAACCACGCTTGTGCTTTTCCCACCTGCATGTTATCAACCTTCATCACCGGTCATTTTTCAGCAATAGTTAAGTATATCAGGAACCTTTTTCATTTAAGTAGTCTGGGATACACCCCCTTGCCTCCTCAGGAATTGCATCGCCTGGGGAGTTTATAATTTAATCAGCACACGTAATCTTAATGTAAGCCTAGGGCTTTATCTACTGTATAGCTGTCGCCACAGGTTCAAAGCGAGCAATTGTATAAGTTATTCTCCTGGAAGGAATTTTCAAGTTTGCTATAAACCGCATGAACTGATGATAGTGTTTATTCGATTGCCAAAAGGCATTTCAGGGCATGGACCCCTTAAAACCCATAATTTTCCTGATGCAAGTGTGTGTGTGAATTTAAGGGTACATATTAATATGTATATGTGCTGCAACCTAACCAAAGTACCACGAGTAGCACTTATGGGCGTGTGGTTTGGCCTTGACAATCCACGTGTAGGGAGTTCTGTTTTGATTACGTCAACGTCATATTAATTTGCAATACCAAGCGGTGATTGGGCCGCCCGAAGAGCCCCTTGTTTAGAAAACGAGGCCTACACATCAGGCGAACTACTGCAAGATCTACACGGGAATGTGGTCCGGGTGATCGGCCCGCAGCACCCCGATGTTATGAATACTCAGCTCTACCGCAACAACATCAGTGACGCCGCCACTGCGACCTAGGAGTTGAGGTGGCTTATCGAGCTGCTAGATCAAAGAAAAAGGTTCCCAATGAATTAAAGTCTATTGCCCTTAATGTCCTGATACAAGAAGTTGATGGCCGCCTGGCGTACGTGAGAAAATGCCGGAGCTCACGGCACGCACTCCACCTCCGTTGGTTGCTTTGCGCTGATTGACTTTCCACTCGACCCGCGGGCTTACCGTGACTCGCCCTTACATCGAAATGGGACTACTTTATGACATGACTTGCATTATTGACCCTTGGGATATGTGAACAAGTAAATAAACATATTAAAAATAACACAAATAATCGAGCTTCATAAACATTGATGAAATGAGATAGACAAAACACTCTGCGACAGATTAAATAAATGATGACACGCTACCTTGCAAATATAACAATTAAAACAAATCATAAATATTTTAATAGGAACAACAGAATAAAGTCTTTAGTTAGGCCTTAACTCTCCAGTTCAGATTAATTGGCCTTTGCAGTCTCCTTCCACAGTGTGTCTGGTTCCCATGGCAACCACCAGCTGTACTGTGCCGGCGTGCCTTGCACTTGTTCTGCAACTCGTCACTCCGGCGACCGGGTACACACTCGACCCATCGGTAGAGTGCGCAGCCCTGCTGGGGTGACATTGCAGATTACGGCCGGACAAACTGTCTTAGGGGTGGAGGAATTTGGCACACGTCAAACTCCCCCCATCCCCCTTTTCGAGACAGTTTGTATGCCGTCCAGTGTCACTGGCAGCAACTGCAGACGTGGGCTGGCCTGCGTGACCGCAAGTGGTACCGCCACTCCTGTGGCTCTACCGTATGCTGCAATGCCGGTTGTTGCCCCTTCCTGCTAGGCAACTCTGGCTGCCGGCATTGTTGACACGGTAATGGCGGGTGTGCCTGTCGACGTGACCGCCAAAGGCAAAGCAAGCTCCCTGACTCACTGTCCCCTTCCTTGCTCCTGCTGTCCTCCTGCAGAATATGCTGTCTCCGGGCGCGACCTGGATGAACAGTCACTGCAAAAACACTTGCACTTGCATAAATACTTTGCCCTTGCTCAACCTCCGTATTCACTTGCTCCTCCTGCAGATTTACTTGCTCCTGCTCCCCTTGCTTATCTACTTTCGTCCCTTCTACTTGCACACATGCATGTTCGCCTTGCTTCTCTTGTTCCTCCTGCACTTGCTCCGGAGGTATTCCAGGTTCTCTGCAGGATGTTCCAACATCGAGTGACTCCTATGTACCTTCCTCCTCTCCTCTTGCATCTTCCTGAGGTGCAGATGCAACTTCCTGTTCCCTCTGCTCGTCTTAGAGCTCATCAGCGGTGTTTCGTTCCACAGCACCTCTGGTGGGGCTTCCTCATCAGCGTGCACGGGTGGGTACTCTGCGGGATCTCCCCCCTGAAGTGCTGCCACACCTCGCTTCTCCTCTCGCTCGACACGGCCTGCGCCGTTGTGGGGTCGGGACACACCAGGACCGACTTCGTCGTTGACGGCACTCGGGGTTAGCCGGATATCATCCCGATGTACCCTCACCTTCCTTTTCCCCATGCGAATCATACACGTGGTCGATCCGTGCTTTTGTAGCACGTGATGCGGTCCATTCCTTCGTGCTGCTAACCCTATGCAAAAATCCTTTCTTGCTGTGGACTGTGGGTGCGTCCGTACCTACACCACTTGCCTTTCATGCAGTTACGGCGGTCAGTGGATAACTGGTAGCCATTTTGTCATATAACAATCTTGCAGTTGCCTCACTTTGCGCAAGCATCTCTGCCGTTGCCAGTTTTTGCACGTCGGTACTTGGCAACTCAGTATTCTCTTCTCGCTGCTGGCATTTTGCTTCCCCCGGGAGATGAAGATTACACCCCAACAATACTTTGGCAGGTGATCTCCCTGTTGCCACATTTACTCATCTTCTCAACGTGTAGAGAATGGCGGGAATGTAGTCCGCCTAAGCGGCGTGGTGTTCTTCTACACATAGCCGTAGCTGCGCTTTGATTTCCTGGTTTCTACGTTCTGTCGGGTTGGCCCTCAGGTGGTAAATAGCCATTATGACGTGGTGAACGCCTCATCTTGTACACAATTCTCTCCTGTGCTTTCCTCTGCTCTTACTTTCTGCTAATATTGTAATTTTTTGTTTCATATGGCATCGTTGCCACACGTGGGGCATGTGAGTTGGGTGTATGGACTCTTCTGGGAGGAGCTCATCTGGTTGTTTGCAAGACCTCGATGTCCCGTTTGAGGAAAACAGCCCAGTTGTCCAGTTAACACATCTTGCTGTTCAGTATTTGCGTTCCCAGAACCAGGAGATAGCAGCTGCTTTGTCATCTGCCACCGCACAAGTCGTTCCGGCGGTGAATTCACAGAATTCCGGTATTCCTAATAAATTTTTTTTTATCAATCCTTAGAAAAAGAACCTGCCCCTAGCGCTTTTGAACCGGAATATATTGTGCTCTTTTTTTTATAGCTGCAGCGAAAGTAGTAACGTTAGGTTTGTGTCCTGAGGTACAAGTACTCCAGGCTATTGCAGTTAAGATAGAAGGTTTCATTCTCCAATTTTTGTACGAATAACTGGTTACTCAACCCAATGATACCTTTGTTGGCTTTAAATTATGTGTCCTTCATGCTCTTTCCCACCTCGCATTAGGCGATATTGTGAGCTTCAGTACATGTATCAATTTCAGAGGCCTGAGGAGCCTGTTTGTGAGTTTATCGTGTCGGTTTGTAGGTATCATGAGGCTTTATGCCTTAATTTAAATGAATCAGATTTGGTCAACATTATTGTCGACAAATTTACTCCCTTAGTTAAAACACACTGCATGATGGTTTTTGCTCCCCATACTTTAAATGAACTTCGTCATATCGCGGTGGACATTCAAGGTCGCCTGACTGCCACCGGTCAATTTCAAGCTATTTTCCCAGCTCCTCCTCAGTTCCTTCCTAATATGGCAATGGGTGGTCTGGATCACGAAGTTCCGTCCCTTTTGAGTGTCGGTCACCGAACTACCTCTGCGCACTGTACGAACTGCGCCCATCCAGGACATGTCGCAGCCTTTTGTCAAGCCGAAAAAGTTACTTTAGCGGAATGCCTTTGTTTCCACTGTGGACAGTCGGGACACCTTCGCAATTCCTGTAAGTCGGCGGGAAACAGAGTGTGACTGGCCGGAAGCGAGGGTCTATCAGTCGTGAAGTTAAGGGGGCTGCACGCAAAATACAGCATTGTCGAGCTACGATCACTTGCAGAGGACAGAACTATCTCGCGCTTGTTGACACTGGCGCCACACATTGTGTTACTAGCGAATCATTTTTGCAGTGGCTTTTAAATAGTGGAATAGTTTCTAAAGGAAAAAATAGTATTATGTAAGACAAGTGTTTGTGTGTCGTCAATGGAGATGTAACATCGAATGTGGTTGTCGACCTCCGTTTTAAAATTGGCAGATTTTCCTGAACATTTGTGTTCTTAGTTCTGCCCATCTCTCTCATATAATTTGGGACTTGAGTTTTTTGGTAACTCCAGGGCCGTTGTTAACTTCAATGAGGGTTACCTATTTTCGGCTTTGCCCCTAATATACGAGTGAGTCTCCCCGCATATAACAATTCGGCAGTGTTCACGTCTAGTTCTTGTGATAGTAGTGAAGAAAAAGAGTTTCCGGACCAGCTAGTAAAATTGAGAGAGCAGTTCAGTGATGTTATTCCATCCAAGATAGGGAAGTGTGATGTACTCCCATATAAATGTACGTTAACCGATGAAATCCTGGTCCGAGATCGACACTTTAAATGTCCACCGCATAAACTCCGTGCCTTTAGAGAAATCATTGACAAACTGTTAGATACCGGAGTTATAGTTCCATTAACCTCTGATTATGGTTCACCTGGCTTTCTTGTTAGAGAAAAGGATACAGATAAATGCCGTTTAGTAGTCAACCACTCATTAGTAAACAAAAAAAATCCTTAAGGGCCCGTTCCCTCTACCAACCATTGACTGTGCGCTTCAACTCCTAGGAAAGGCCAGAGTATTTTCCATTCTCTATCTTGATAACAGCTTCCACCAGTGTTTGTTGGGCCCATCATGTAGAAAGCTTACCGCGTTCAGTACTCCTTGGAGTCAGTTTGAATTCACAAGAATTCCCATGGGGTCCAACTTCGGGAGACAGGCCCTATCCCGCGTCCTGGATTTTGTTCTATCCGAGTTTAAATTCAAATTAGTTTTTTATTACGTAGATATTATTGCCTACAGTGATGATTCGGAGTCACATTTGATGCATTTGAAACTGGTGCTGACGAAAATGCGATAAGTGGGACATGCGGTAAACCCTGAAAAGGTGACATTGGGTTCTCGTAAAGTCAATTTCTTAGGATATATGCTCAGTGAAGGGTGATTGTTGCTTGGCCCAGATCGTGCGGTTCCAATATAGGGTTTCCCGCACCCTAAAACTTTAAAAGGGGTTCAAAAATTTCTGGGGATTATGGCCTAGTTTGCCTACTTCATCAACCATTATTCAGAACTGGCTGTCCCCTTAAATAAACTCAAAAAGAAAGGCATTGAGTTTAATTGGGGATCTGAGCAGGAGGAGGCCTTTAACATCTTAAAGGAGTCATTGTCGTCACCACCAGTCTTGCATCTTCCCGATTTTGCGAAAAGATTTGTTGTTCAGGTGGATGCTTCGTTATTGGCGTACCTGCAAATGTGGGCAATGTTTGGAACTTCGATGATGTTTTTGCCATTGTCTGTCCTGGCAGATGTTGAGGTAGGTTTATCTCCGTGGTTCCACTTCGGACTGTTTTTTCCATTCCCGTGGTTTGCGGTAACACTGTTACATACTGAAAAGCGAGTGGGAAATTTTGAAAAGTTTGTTGGTAATTTAGCACAATTGTTGGATAGACACGTGTAGGAAACATGGTGGTAGTGGCGGGGAAAATGGTGTAGACGGTATGTGTGCAGTTTGGTTATTGGGGTAGGATCGGGTGGCAAGAGTTTTTTTACATTCGCCACATTCGTGACGGGAGCGAGCGGCACATCGGCTTCATGCTGCACTCCTCCCCTGCTCTGTGCCGCTCCACCCGACACATTGTTAGCGTCCTATGCCACTATTATCTGCAAAAGATTGCTGTTCACATTCAATGCTACATCGTTTTTCCACTGTCCTAACAAGTCCAACACTTGATAACATTGGGTGTCTGTGGTTCTGTTTTGCACGCGATTCACTCCCTGCCTAAACTTGGTTGACGTTGTGTGACATGATAAACAAACAAATGTGAGTCCTGCAACTAGATTATATTCCATGCTACTGAGGCATCCTTAATAATATTTTACATCACACTGGAGTACAATGGTACCCTGGCCATTGCACAACAAATTATCACAATATTTAGGAAAACTGTAATTTGGAAAGGGCGCATTTTCAGATTTTTTACTTTGGTTACAAAATTTTGCAGTTCCTCACAATTTCACTGCTACTGTCTCTGTTTGTTCCGCGGTTGTCACCGGTGCGGGTTTTTACCAGGCTGGTCTTACAACGGCATTGACAAGAGGCATGGTTTGAGCTTAGTGATTATTCATTGGTTACCATAGGGTGTAAACACTCAGGACACCACAGTGCCGGCACACTGTTAGTTTTCCTGCCAACCATGTTTTGTTTGTCAACAAAGCTATGTGCATGGTAGATGCGGGTGAACTGTCATGGACATGCGGAATTGGGCTGGCCTGCTTACCCCATGCAGGGTTGATGACCCGATGCCACAGCTGACACACAATGTGCGCGAGGGGTCAGCTGGCTATTGGTGGCAGAAAGTGCAGGTAGATGGGGGAGGGGTAACATCCACCCCATCGCATCTCCTTCGCTGCTGCACACCTTCCAAATGTCGTGGCATGGTTAACGGCATGGTGTCGCCTGCTGATTTTTGACAATGTTGACAAACCTCCCAAGCATCTATACGGCATCCCATAGGCGTACCGATGCTGCCGTTGCCCTTCCTGCTTCCTTGCTGAAGTTCCTCGTGCTGTTGCAGGCAGGAAAAAGGTGGGAAAAATTGATATGCTAGGGAAAACTTAGGAAAATTTTGTAAATTTGCTGGACAAATTTGGTGGTAGGCCCCACATTGGGCGCCAATTTGATGCTCGTGGGATGCTGTAAAAGGCTAGAGTTAGATTTTCTGGAGTGGTGATGGTGAGAGGTAGAAATGATTATACCCGATAGGCATCAGGCACCATCAGGTGACTTCAATTTTGATTCTGCTCCTCTTAACCTCAGGGGTGCGGGCTGTCCACCAAGGACCATTCTCTTCGCCATTGAAGTTGAAGTGTTGACCTCTGCCCTGTTGACTGCTGCTCCAGATGAATGTTGTTTACTAAACGATAACCCGTCGGTCGGCTATGCACCATTGTTGATCTTTTGGGGGGGGGGGGGGGCGGGGGAACTATATATATCTTACACGTGCATGCACGGGCTGTCAGGGCCTCCCAGACGCCCATACAATGCCAACATAAATCAGGGCACTTGCAGATTAAATGACTTATGTAAGTTGAATGAGGGGGTATTCTAAGGGCCCATCCCCTGGCACGTATGCGACGTAAATAAGTGACATGGCAGCAGTTCACACACACACATTTATTACTTTAAAATTACATCCCTTCAGTGAGGGCTCTTGACACAAAATGCTCTTGGCTATTATGACAGTTCATGTGGTAATACTGTAAAACGCCTTGCAACAATTAAGGCTTACATGAAAACTGAAGCTCCTCGGGGCAAATCTATTCCACAAGGGAGTGGAGGTGGCTTACCAGGCGGCTAGATGAAAGAAAAAGGTTCCTGATGAATTAAAATATATTCCTGTTAATGTCCAGATACAAGAAGTTGATGGCCGCCCAGATTTTACAGCACGCACTCCATCTCCGTTGTTTGTTTCGCGCTGACTGACTTCCCGCTCGACTCGCGGGCTCGCCATGGTTCGCCTTTGCACCAAAATGGGACTACTTTATGACATGACTTGCATTATTGACCCTTGCGATATGTGAACAAGTAAATAAACATATTAAAAATAACACAAATAATCCTGTTACATAAACATTGATGAAATGACATGGTCAAAACACTGCGAAAAATTTAACAAATAACGACACGCTACCTTGCAATATATAACAAATAAAACAATATACACAAAACAAACCATAAACAGTTTAATAGGAATAACAGAATAACGTCTTTAGTTAGGCCTTAACTCTCCAGTTCAGATTAATTGGCCTTTGCTGTCTCCTTCTGCAGCGTCTCTGGTTCCCAACGCAACCACCTGTTACACTGCACCAGCGTGCCCTGCATTTGATCTGCACCTAGTCGCTCTGGCGACCAGGTGCACATACGACCCGTCGGTAAAGTGCAGTCGCGCTGCGGTGGCACTGCAGGTTACGGCTGGATAAACTGTCTTAGGGGTAGAGGCACGTGGCACATGCCATGCCATATTTGACCACACCCTGAATAACCCTTATAAAGGTGCGTACTTATGACAAACTTATCATACCAACAAGGCATTGCAGTTTACATGCTATATTATTCGTAGAAACAATCCAACATTGCACAAGAGTTTTCAGGCAGCTTCTTAAATAATTTTTTGAAACTCATTGTTGCTATTTGATAAAAGGAAAAAATCGGTAGAAATTGAATTATTTCGGAATATCGGTCGACAAAGATTAGTTTCGATAGATCTACCGAAAAATTGGTAGGTTTGGCAACACTGGCCATCATGTTGATCACTTTGTCCCGGACCGATTGGCCATTTAGGTTATGTTCGCTTGCATTATAAATATTTTAAAAAAAATGCATTATTTACACAAAATCCCTTTCCTATGATTTAAAAACATGACACATACATATGGCATTACACCCTGATGCAACTGCTGTAGGTAAAATGGCACATGATGCCTTTGTTTACAATATGAATGTCAACATACTATAAGGAAAGTACATATCACTTAGGGCCTATGTTACAATCTCTAGATAAATGTGTGGAATAGCTATTCCATAGATAAGCTATTTGACTGTAATATGTATTATGAATATTCCATTAGCTAAGTTATCCTTTAGATAAATAATCCTAGGTTTTGGTTCGTTACCGTGTAAATTGGCAATAAAAGTCACTATAATAGAGATATTATGGTTTATGTACAGTTGTCCGTAATGAGTGTGAAATGTGTTTTACATATTATATATAAGTTATTTGCTAATGATTCTTTAGCAAAAGTGAATTAAATAGAAACTATGAACCAAACCTTGGTAAACAACATATTTGTTCATAATTATTACTGTCGCTGGTGATATCAATCCTCTTGCAGCTAGCTTAATCTCCATACAATTTATCACAATGCATGAAAGACGGTTTCTTACATTTCAGTATTGATGTTCGTGCCTGTTTTTTTAATTATATTTTTTTAATCTTCGAGCACCGATTCCTCTAAATGACATTAAGCCTAGTGCTAATATTTTATTTCCGTTTCTTTTGTCATTACAAAATACAATTTGCGCAACTAAAAATAATACAATTACCAAAATTAATCTTATTTGTCGTTATCGACATGCATCAGGTTTACTGCATTTTGCAGAGCTATTTAAAAAAAAAAAAAAACCTTCAATTCATATTTTATATAACCTCCAAAACCAACACACATTTAAGCAAAACACCACCATTTGATTTCGAAACACCATTTTGAAGCTTATCTAAACTTATAATGTAGCACTGGAAGTGATAGGTAGTTTAACCCATTGATAAAAGTTCTAGCTTGCAATAAGTAGAGGTTGTAATACACTATTTTCCACGAGATGATAGTTAATTTTTAATCTGATGTGTAACTAGATGTCGTTATACCAGCTCTTACTTACTAATATTATGGCATATGCATGGTGACTTGGTGCACCCTAGTGCATGAAACGCAACATACAAAAACATAAACAACTACTGAAAAGGATAAACATAATTATGCTCTTATTTATTTATTATTATCTGTGTATACTTTGCACACAGCATAGGTGTATTCTATGTGTGAATTTCAGATTTTATCTCAAATTTATATTTAATGTAGTCTGCTATGTAATTGTGTGAATTTTGAGTGCAAAGTTAATTGACTCTATTTGTACTCTTACCTGACTGCCATACCCATACTGTCTATGGTCACTTATTTTTTCTCCTTTAAAGAGTACTATAGATTGTAATAGTAATTGCATTGTTGTTATGTATTCTGCTATGTTAGGTCTCCACTTAGAGGAATTATGCTCAAGGATACCAAGTTCTTGTTTATTTATTTACATTTACATGTATTAATATATACATGTGTAATTAAAAAATTTAATAATAAACCTTCAAAAATACACATTACACTGAATAGACAACATGAATGCAAAAGGTAAACAAACAAAACTGAAGTGTTTGCTGCAGCGCACACGTAACTTCTGATGTCAACACAATACTGAAAATTAAAAATGCCATAAATTAAAAGAATTACACAAAATTATACAACATTACACTGCACTTGCTGAAGTTGCAATGCAGCGAACAGGCAGGAAAAGGGGCGGGGAACATGGTACACACAAAACACACCCTACCCTCTGGAAACCGTTTAAGATGATCTGCCTAAGTGGTCTCACTTGTTTAATCGGGCCGGCAGATGTAAAAATAGCATGTGCCGAAGTGTGTATCCTCTACATTGCTGATATCTTGGCTGCACTTATGTTGTGACGGCTGCTTTGGGCGTATCTGATGGCTTGCAGATTGTGCATAGCGAATGTGGCACGGCCATTTGGAACGACGTAGTGGTGAGAGACTATCTTCTCATATCTAGTGGTCCTCGCCCCTACTGGTTGCGGCGGTACAAGAGGTACACCTGTGGGGCCATTTACAATTAGAGTCATGTGAGCTCCAGGGATCAGAGAGAGTAAACTCTCATGATGATGATGATGTCCCTTGTTGTTTTCCGGAGACACTGGGTGTCCCCAGGGCGTCGTGACGTCCTGCATGTCTGTGGTGCTTTCTTGCGAAGTTGGCGAGCCCCGAATGCAGGGTGCAGCATTGCCAACAGAAGCCCTTGTGAATGTGTAAACATTGGGCATTACTGCTGGTTCTGAGCTCTGCGCAATCTGGTCATGGTCTACCGCCATTTCTATGTTGTTGATGGACGTATCAAATAGCTCCGCAATATTCCACTCACCTGGCGTGGTGGCTTCGATGCTGGGTATTGTGTAATCGGTGGTGGAGAGCTGCAAGGTGTCTCTGTGATAGATCGTAGACCAGCCCCGGCCCATGCGGATGCGGTAGCAGTTCTCGCCTAACACTTTGCTGATTGTATGTTTGCTGCTACATTCAGCTGCCAGCCCACCGTAAAATTCTTTCTTGCCTGCAGACTATGGGTGTTTATGAACATAGACATGTTGCCCGAGCTGGAGCTGCGGTAGTGGACTCATGGGGGTTGGCAACCAGTCGGTTGCGTAGCAGCACTGGTATTCTCATGCAGCAGTGCACATGTGTGTCTATTCCTCTCCTCTGCCCCCTCTATCCGCCGGACTTGTGGCGTGCTCCCTTGTTCCGCACCCGATCTGCCAGGGAGGTGTAAGTCACGGCCCTTGAACAGCTGTGCCAATGTCATGCGGGTTGCTTGATATTCCCTGGTGAGTAATGTAAACAACACAGCTGGCAGTTGTTCTGTCCAGAAAGTGTGATCCTCACCCATGTGCAAATGAAGCTGAGTCTTGATATCCTGGTTTTTTCGTTCAGTTGGGTTGACATGTGGGTGGTAAACAGCCATCATTGCATGTTGCACTCCCCATTTCATGCAGTAGTCTCGCCATATTTTCACATTGAATTGAGAGCCATTGTCACCGAGCAGCAACGAGTATATCCCCAGCGGGGGAAAAACTCAGTTTCCAACACTTTCACAATTGTTTGTGCATGAGCGATTGTCGCCGCATAGGCTTCGACCCATTGTGAGATCAAGTCTGTGACAACAACAATAATACGTTAGCAACGTGACATGTGCAGATATAGTCCCATGAGATCTAACATAACAGTTTCAAATAGTTCTGATGGTTCACACAGACGCTGGTGTTGTGTCCTGTCAGTGTGGCGGCTTTTGAAGTGGTTGCTCGGTGCACACGCGCGCAAAAACTTCCGAAATTGTACTGTCACCCCAGGCCAGTAGAATGTTTTCAAAACGTTTCTTCTCATCTCTGCTGTGCCGGGGTGTCCGGCCATGGTGCTGGCACGAGCGTACTGTAACAATGAGTTGCGGGTTCCATCTGGTACAAACACGCACCATTTGTTGTTATTGCCTAAACGCGTTTCCATGTGGCCATCCACAACACACCATTTATCTGTTATTCTGTTCCCAAACTCTAATCTCCATTTCCTGCGGTGGGGCATTGCTGTTGGGTGTTTGTAACAGTTCGAAGTAACGTGTCCAGATTTAGAGCTGGTGGGCACACTGTAATGTTGGCACACTGTCCAGAAATGTTTGTTGACATTGGCGGCATTGGGTAGGGGGAAACATGTGCTTCCACTCCTCATCATGAGAGATATTGTATTCTGGTGCCCAGGACAGATAAACTGCTAGCTCGTTGTCCTTACCTGCGACGTGATGAACTTTTGAAGTCGAAGGCTTGTGAGATGAGTGTCCAGCACCTCAGCTTACTGTGGCTTTCTTATACGTTATGCAGACAGACTAGAGAACAATGGTCTGGGAGGAGGGTGAATCGCTCAAATTCAAGTAGTTGGGGTCTCTTTTAACACTCCAGATTACCTCAAAAAACTCCCTCTCATTTACGTCATAGCGACATTTGTTGGCTGAAATCAATAATGTGTCAGTTCCTGTCGTCCCCCAGCTGGAAAAGTACGGCACCAATGCCTTGTTAACTCGCATCAGTTTGCAAAAACAAGTTGCGGGTTGGATCGTGATGTACCAAGGCTGGGTACTCACAAAAACATTTGATTTCCGCAAAACTGTTTTCCTGTTCTTCCGCCACTGGAATTTTACATCTGTTGACATTAGAATGGTGAGAGGTGCTGTGACAGTGGCAAATTCGCCAACGTACTTCCATAGCCAAATGGCGAGGCCGAAAAATTCACGTATATGTTTGCGGGTGGTGGGTTGCAGGTAGTCGTCAATCAGGCGCATTTGTTCCTCTGTACGCCCACTCCCTTTTTCGTCTACCAGGATGTCGAGGAATTGGATGTCTGCTTTTCCGATGTGACATTTCCTCTTTGCACAAGTAAGACTGTTTACTGTGAGACGTTTCTGCACCAGAGAAAGATGGCGGATGTAGTCCTCCCTACTCTCTGACCACCTGACCACATCATCGAGGTAGGCCAAGGCAAACTTTCCGATGTAACCATCCAGCACGCTAATCATCATGACCTGGAATATAGATGATGGTGCACATTTGAGGCACAAAAACATCACGCAGAATCATAATGTGGCCATCGGGTGCAGTGAATGAGGTCTTCTGTCGGTCTTCTCATGGCACAGGTACTTGATTGTTTCGCCTGTGGAGGTCTATTGTTGTTAGGACATTAACTCGGCTTAAACAGTTGAGAGCATCTTTGACACTGGATACGATACCGCTACCGACTATCACGGCAGCGCGGGGTTGATGCACGACCACCAACTTCCCATGCGACACACAAAAGTTCCGTTATTCACATATACTTATTTACATGAGGGAAGGATGGATAGGACAATGAATAACATTTGATAAATTAAACCCTTCAGATATTTTAAAACACAATATAAGCATTCTGCACTGAAAAGTAAAATCTAATATTGAATAGACACGGTTTGTTGACAATCACGTTTCCGATGACCATGTCCTAATTTGGATTAGCAGGATTTTTCTTACTGGGTGTATCTCTTTTGTATGCTTTTCCTTACGCCACATTCATTTCTATTGTGTCGTATAACACTGGCTGTGCAATGCAATAAATAATATCTGAAAGTACTGTACAAGAAATAAAGCTCTTAGCATATGCCTTGTTGTTCGCAGACACAGTCCTTAGATTGGCAGTTCGCATGTGTCAGTCTCTTAGGTTATGGTACGTTGTTACCACATGATACATGGCCACAAAAATAACACAAAATAAATCAATAATTCACAATAACAAACACAGGGCAGCAAAATTACCCTCACAATATTATCAGTGTACACAATTTGTGTATACTACATACCTTAATGATTATATGATCTTTATTATGTTGGGGTGATCAACTACCTTGCACTAGGTAAACATTGCAAAATGTAAACAAACATTACACGGACTATCCTAACCATGAATGATACTTCCCACATTCAGAATTTACTATTCTACACATACACAGACCCTGTAAGATAACAACACTAAATACAATGCACTAACCTGCATGTCACATGACCTGTGATGTTGGACATGTAATTCAAACACACAATGACACTTTTTGAAAAATGTATACAAAAGACACATGTCACTTGAAATAAAAACAAGCATATTTTTCTATACTCTGTGACTAATCACAACATAAACAAACCTGGCGAATGAAAACACTTAACCTCACAAGATATTTATATGCACTGGTGCATGACACACACATGCTACGTGCAAACATGTGGAACGTTGACTTGTGCACTAACACTTCTCGCATGGTGTTGCAGGGTTGTGGATGCTGATACGATGGGATGTGTGTAACGGCATATGGTGGGGGCATGTGGTACACGTCACAGTCTCCACAGATGGGAGAACATTGGAGGAAGTCACGCTGGTCATCGGTTGCACAACACTGCCTACAGTCTCATGCTCACCATATTGTGAGCTGGTGCTTAACCCAGCAATATTCATGACAGTATTATTTTTCCAAACCACATAACCTCACCATCGCCCCAATACATGATGGTCCAGGGAGGATGCGAACCGTATGTCCACTCCGCTGTGAGGCGTTTAGGCGACTGCCCGGGTTATGATGCGCAGCTCTCTCAGTGACTGGCCATTCGCACATCATGAAGAAAAACAGTTAATTAGAAATATCTAACTAATTATATTGAGATGGCTGGTGACTGATACATGATAATGATGTGGAACATTGCGTAGACACTTATATTTTCACCTGAAATTAGTATTAAGAAAGACATTAAATATAAAAATTACAAGACTTTTATGGGTTGATTTGCTGCGTAACTTATACTTAGTGTGTACAACTGGCCCAAAATTGACACACATGTTACATGTTACTAAATGCTTCCCCTCTTAAACCTTATATCTCCATTGGCTAATTTAACTATGCACAGGACATTGATAACATTAAAAACTACGTAAACATCCTCTTTCAACAAGTTATTAAAAAGTGGGGTTAGTTTGCCATGTGCTAGCCTCTTACAGCCGACGGCTTAAGGACAAACGGTACACCTAACATCAGTGTTCTGTTCTGATACTGTCACTGATATGGGGTGCTACTGTCTGATACTGACTTCTTATAATTATATTAAATGTTTGACTAAAGAATGGAGCACACAGTGATTTCACATAGTATGAAAATTATTTTACATTTTAATATGTTGTGAACCATGTCACAGTGATTTGTGTTGATTCTCTAGATATTATGTGCCTTATTCATAGTCAAAGCTATGTCCAAGGATTATCAAGAGATGATCTTCCCCAGAGTTGGTCTGAGGTTAGTCCGGGCTAAGGGTGGACTATATATATTATATTCTTAAACCCCGATAAGTGTGTGTCTAGCTTTAGTCGAAGGATCATCAAAATACAATGTTGCCATGTTTACTACCAATATGCACTGCAGATTTTCGTCTCAAATAATACCTTTGAGTTCCACTAATGACAAAATCTAGTCTAGATAGTGCTAAATTCAATATAAATTATTAATTGTGTATTGTAATGATATATATATATATAAAAACAAAAATACATTGTAAACTGGTTAAAATTTTAACCATCTGACGAGATTTGAACTCACCTTTTTTTGCACATCTGCCCATGATGTTACTATTGAGCTACCAACACATAATAGCAGTGGAAAAATACTTTAATATATATGTTAACAAAGTAAGATTTGTATATAATTATCTTTAAGTGTATTAATATCACATCTCGTAAGAATCTGTTTTCAGAGAAGGCACTTGATTTACACAGAAACAGAAAGGTGATGTGTTCCACATATCCCACCCGAAGCCCGTTTGACAGCCGTAGCCCCACTGAGCTGCGCAGTTGGAATGCACGCTCGATCAGCAGAGCAGTTCAATTCAAGTGTGGATGCAACACAATGCAAATATTAGCACGTGACATCAGAGCACCTGCTGTAGCACGTAAATAAAAAATAGATATCTATTTTTAGTGATATATTTTTATTTAGTGTTTGCATGTGATTTGTAAATACGAGTGTCCACGTGTTTATGTAATTTATGCAAGGAGTGAAGCTTGTTTTTCCGTGTTTCAATATGTATAATTCACAATGTGTGCCATCCTCACCTCGTTCACCCAAATGTAAACAGTGTTCTGTATTCAATGTTATTTTAAGAGTTATTTACATATGTTCCAGCACAAGGTAGAGAAAATAGTGTTAATATGTATTTTGCAATGTTGAGAAAGTAGGACCACATGGCCCACCAAACTCGACCGGTGCATCACGGCGTGTAAGTCAGTCAGCTACCAGCATCTCGGTGGTGTGCTTACGTGTTAACAAGGCTCGCATTTCACGAGCTCGGGCAGCATTCAACTTTTGTTTTTAAATAATTTAATCTCCATAGTCTTTAATTAACAAGAACCGCTGTTCTTTAGCTGCCCAATACACCACCCCCCTCTTCACCAATGCTTGAATCGCCTGGAAAAACTTAAAAACTTGCACTTTATTTTTATCAGCTTCGCCACATTTTCGCAGCGTTAACTAACTGGCGGGATTTGAAGCCATGAAGTGTGATTTTGTATGTAAAATGCAGGCCTGAGAGCCTTGTTAAAAAAATTGCATAATCACGCATTGCGAACTGATCGTGTGGGTATTATTTTCTGGCCTCCTAGTGTACCAGTATGTATTTTTTTATTTGTTAATATGCAAGTATCGTGTGTGTAAATGTAGGCATGTGATAAGCCGATGAGTCACTGCATCAACTCAACTTAAAAATATTCAGCGAGCTTTTGTATGCAACAGTAATACGTAACATGGGAGCGTGAGTTGACCCGAACATGCCACTGCACCCTTGGAATATTTTTACGGTGCATTCATATGGAGCAGCAGTCCAGGATTGCATTTGTCGTTGGCCGAACCACCCTGGAGGAATTCACATCTCTACTGACTCACATGACATTGTACAGCGATGTCTGGTGCCCCAGGTAAAATAACCTTTAAAATTTCACCGCTCCTTAAATCCTACCTCTATCCACTGAGGCACCACGGCACCAAGTCAAAATGGCGCCCAACTTAGTTGCAGATCCTGGAAAATCCGCCATTCCAAAAATTCTTTTTTCCAAATTTCCCTCAAACATTTCCAGAATTTAAACTCCTAAATTTACTCGCAATGTGGGAGCTGCACACTCGACTTGGCAACCAGTACAGTAAGGGGCAGCATCCTGACACCTTCAGGACATCCGCACGATGCTAGATAAGGTTGCACATGGTCAGCGGGAAAATTGTATCAAAACATGGCACTCGCCATTGCTCAAGTGAGGGCGAACAAGGGCTGCAAGGTGGGGAGCAGATGTGATGTCACCAGCACAACAACTTGTCGCTGGCCAGTGGGGATAAAGACCAGGAGAGAGTACCCGCGCTACCACTCCGCTGCCTGACAGCAATGTCTGCGCCATCACACACCAAGAAGGAGAGGAAAGGAACAAAGGAGAAATGGAACAAAACCAGTTCCTCTCTCCCGTGCTATCCGCTCACCGCATGCCAGCAATCAGCTGTGCGCCCACACCATCCTTTGATCCCTGTGCCATACCACGCCTTGGCTGCTGCGATTGCCCACGCTCAACTTGTGCATCATTCTTCCTCGTGCACCACAGAATTTCCACGTTCGCGATTCCGTGCTCTGTGCTTCCGCGATAGGGTGTGTGTTGACTAGCAAAACACACGATTGCTGGCAGGACAGATGAGAGTGAATCGGCGCTTCTTTGCATTGTCTGCAAGAGATGCCGACAAATTTAATCACCAAATATGAACTAGGCACAACCTAATGCGGGTGTAAACGCAAGACCAGTTGATCGATCCACTGCGCTGCGATCAACCGCACTGAAGTGCAAAAATTGGAGGAATTAACTGATCATTCGGGAACAATCTACCGAAATTCCATAACAGTCAAAATTTAGCATAAACTGGTTGGTGTTTGAATCATTTGTGCACCAGGCAAGGAACATTACTTAAGTGTGGGCAGTGCCACATTACTTTCACCAGGAGTGTCTTAGCGCAACTGAAACCAGCAAATGGTCGGAAATGAAATTTATATGTGATAGTTGTAATTAGATTTTTGGTCCACGACTATCCTCGTGTAATTGGTTTAAGTTTGTAATAGATTTGCGATACAGTATTTTGGAGTAGCCTAATGAGGAAATCACAGTACCGAACAGTAGCAACAAGGAGACACGGGAAAGGCATCCAGCAAATAGCGGAGAAGTGGCAACACCAGGCGAGCAATTGCACGTGGACTGCACGAGCGAGGAGGGAGTTAGGAGCGGTGTGGCACACATAACACCGACGCACGTGATCCCCAATGTAAACAGTGCAATGGAGATGTAGTCTACCAACCCTGTCCCAACCCTGTCCATGGTTCCCCTACCTATGTAACCGTTCACGCCATGTTTAACCCCGTTACCTGCCTACCACCAACACCTTTATCAACAACCCATGTTAACAACTCCTTTTCCGACCGCTACCCCTGTAACTTTACCAATGTACAGCAACGGACAGAACTTGACACAAAATTGGCAACAAGCTAACAAAAAGTGAAAATCAAGCAATAACCAAACCAGGGAATTCAACAGATGCGACCACCTAAAAAATTCGAAAACCTGACAACTTTTTCCGGTACTGCAAATGAGGATCTGAAGGCATTTGTGGAGGAATGTACTGCACAACTTCAGAGGTACAGTGTTTGCGAAGATGAGTGGGTGAACTGCATCGGGAACCAACTAATGGGAGGAGCAGGAAAATGATACACTGCCATTAATCACTGTGGTCTCAGCTCGGGCAGTCATACAATCTTTCCAATGCAGATACAGAAGCACTTTTATGTCGTTACAAACCCAGATGAATCGGCTGTGGCAAGAACAACAATCCTTCCGGCAGAAAGTACAGCAAGTTCCGACGGTTTCAACCGCACTTACCGGAGCAGGAAATCTTGGAAATCGTAACAGTACTTCCAGATAATAGTGTATCTTTGTTACCATTCATGAACAGCAACGTCAAGGAGATACTAAAAGCAGCAGTTATTATGGAACGAAATTCACGTCAAATGCTGTGTGAGGGAAGCACAAGTTTGGGAGCAGTGACTGTGCACAACCACTTGAACAATTCTACCGGCAAATAAAAGATTTAGACCTACTTGACCTTATACTTATTTCTTTGTAACGCTTCATGTTTTGCACACACATAAAGTTTGCCATGTCTCAAATACATAGAAATATAAAATTAATGTATGGTGTTTAGCTACCTTAAAATAACTAAAATGTTTGCTTATTCATGTTATAAATTACACAGACAGAAATGAGAATTCCAGTACTTTTGGGCAATACAATCACCTCATGAAAGTGGATGTTAAATTAATTTATTTTTGTTTGTGTATATGTGTGTATGATGTGTTTACATAAATATTTAAGTAACTACATTACATGTCTCAAGTAGGTATTTCAGATAACACAGCAGTCATTGCTGTCTAGCCATAGAGCTGGTGCTTTCTGCAGGGCCCTAAATATCATATTAAAGTGCAGGATTTCTCTGAAAAGGCGTAGCCAAGGGTTTCAGGGGTGTAACTCCTACTTTGTCCATAAGGTTTTCGATAATTAGTATTAAAATTATTAATAATAAAAATGTGCAATTTATGTTCACTATAACTCATTTTATTATGCTGAGGTAATTTTCTTTAATTTATCATAATTGTCCTGCTTCCCTTCACTTCAGTCAGTGCAACCCCTCCTCTCTCTTAAGAAAGTTCTAGCTACACTACTGTGTGCTCTCACAACCCCTCTGTTTCTCATGACACATCCACAGATCATTAGCACAGCATTACAGCCAAACTCATCACACTCCCGTTTTCCCCTGATTGTAAAAAAAACTGGCATCTTGGCATCATACTAAACATCTCGCACCTGATATCTTGTGCTGGAGTAATGTGTCTGCCACCTGTGGGCATGATACACACCCCAACCTGCAACAACTTGTACAGTTTCATGGATGCACCTATCAAATACAAAAAATTAATTTTTAACATTTGATTTGTATTTTTCTTCGGAGGTTAATTTTCAAAGGTCCTAAATCATCCAAATTTATATATGAATATTTCAATCACAAAAATGGGTAGTTTTATTGAAATAAAATGAGTAACATTCATGCTGAACAAGCAAATACCCTCTACAGCATAATATTCAAAAACAAGTAAAAAAGACTACTACAAAGAATAAATGAAAACCATTAAAGAAATATTTTAATCTATATACTATAAACATATAAACTATGTGAACAAGAGTAATACGAAATTTAAATGTTTGTATGTACATTCCAGTTTATCATAATTAATACAATTCATTTTGTGATATAACAATATGGATTTTTTAATGAATATTCAAAAGAAAAAAAAAATCTTTAAAATATACATTCCTTTTAAACTGGCTGGCCAAATTGTTCTGAAACAGGAATGAAGATATGACTACTTTTAAGGACCCCAAAAATTGATGAATAGAATGAACTGAAATATAATCAAATGCAATTCTGTTCATTGTGTTCACCATTGTTTTTTTAATAAATCACATATGTACAGTACATAAAAAACATAGTTATAATTATTTTACCTTAAGTGCTCATACAAATTTTATTGGAATGTTTTATTTCATTCAAGGAATGAAAGAATAAGGTGGATATGCTGCCCACATCACACTTTTACTTACTGGTTGTAAATTTTATGCGACGCTGAATATGACAGTTTCAGCTATTGAATTCCTTGAAACTAGCTAGTATACCAATGCTAATCAATCACATGAATCTTGATCTACCCTTTACGATTTACAAGTTAATGTACTTAAAGATACAAAGTTTGTGAAACTGATAATTACAAATCTGGAGATTATGAGCTGGACATACATAAGTTTTACACAGGGTCATAGTAAAATTTGTCAAATAAAGCCACACATACCTTGTAATGATGCAGTTAATAATAATTTGATGGGAATATTTAGTTATTTTCCTTTTGTTTTGCAAGGAAATGTAATTGTTTGTTGGTCTTTCAAACATTTTAGCAGTATTAGTATGTGTATTTGTCATGAGTTTGCTTTTTCTAAAGTCGTAGTTGAGGTAGAATCAGCAATTAGAGATAAGAGCCATTAGGATGTTCACAGATGTTATTTCCTTTCAAGTTTATTCTGGAAATTCAGTTGTCCAACATTGGCATAGTTCGGCTGGCACGGGAAGTGGTCGCAATGGGGTTTGCACCTGTGTCCAAAGGAATTCTGTATAGCATGATGCCCTTATTTTGTTAGGTTTTTGGCACAGTGATTTGAGGGGTGGGGGTGGATTATGGTGGCGGTATGAGCTACGAGTGCCTGTCACCACCTAACAGATTACAACTAACCTGCGAAGAAGCAACTTTGAGCACAATTGATTTCGCCCACACAGGCAAGCACCAGCGACCATTTTTCTTTCAACCTTGTTTTACGGCCAACATTACTCTTCTAAATTACTTCTGCCGGTGTAGGATGTTTTCAGGATGCTAGAAAGGAAATTTACCTCCCGACTTCTTCAGTTTCTCGCAGCGTGAGTTTTAGTAACATGAATTGGTAACAGACTCCTCTGTACTATTTTCATAATCTGCCTGGCTCGTTGTATTGAAAACTGTTTTGTATCTCTGCTGTTTGAAGAAGATGAATTGCATTAACTTCAATAAATCTTGGAGGAAACTATCAATACATTTGTTTTGTTTTGCTTTTTAATATGGTGCCTTTATTTAAGTATCATGCTTTTACAGAATGAGTGAAGTGAGTTGCGATTTCCAGTCTTCAATTTTGAGGACTGCAACATTATAATCTGAATGTACTCAATATGCAAAGGTACTACATGCTAATAAAATTTAATCTGTGCCTGGGGTCTGTATATAAAACTTAAAGTTTATGTCTGAAAACTGTTGCAAGAAACATGGCAAATATCACTAGTTCCTTAAATTATGATGAACAATTCACACATCTATGGACATCAGCATTTTTATGAAGGCAATATTATATTAATGCAGCATGTTCACTGTTCACAATAATAATGGATAAGTAAGTATACTGCATAACGAAGTAAAGAGCATTAAAATGAAATAAATTTGATATTACCAAGGTTACAGAACTCTGTTACATATATTGTGTACACCATGAGGTCATGGTAGGAAATACAATTCTAAATGACTTTACAAGTACTTAATACTTCCAGTAATCTCATAAGATACTCAAAAAGAAAATTAAAAGCAATGAAGTGACTAATGTACTGTCATGACATACCGAACAGTTATAGGATGAGTGTGTCATCAGAATATATAAACATTTTAAATGATAAGTAATACTTAAACTTGTCACAACAAAAAATAATGGGCCCATGTCACATATGGAAATACCATAAAATGATGGGATTTAATGTCCCAAATAATAATGTCAAGTAGAACTGTAAAGGCAATGATCTTTGACAGATTTCTGGTGTACCACATGTATTCCCTTGCAAAATAATTTTGGGTTACATTTGAAACATGAAACAATACTTTATTTATTTATTTACATACATGGTTTGTTTCACCAATATTCACTGAACATATTCCAAACACCATAACTAAGACTTTTCACATAATCCCATTTCCAAATTTCAATGTACAAGAAACCATTACAATTACTGGTTTGTAGATTTTCATTTTTGAAAGGAGTGTTAAGAGTTTGTAACACAAATTCTTGTGCTTGTTGAGATTAGTTTCACTACACCTAATTTATGTAAATTTTCTTTATTAAAGCTTTGTTTCAACCATTCCTTTATTAATTAGATTCCATAACCTAAATTAAAAAACCAATTTAGTGAAATTTAATATAACAAAAATATTATTTTAATTATTTAATTATTCCTGCGAATGCATTATTAAACAAACCACTGTTTATTCATGTCTCAACATTAGGAAACTAAAATAAAAAATTTTCCTCCAAATTTTTCCAACACAAAAGTACCAGCCCAACAGTTAACACAGCAAAATAACTTAAGTTTTCAGAGGCCTTTCATTGTAGATGCACCAATAAAAATTATAACAAATGTTTTGATGTAAATTGCTATCTTAGTGTTTCTTCTCCAATTCTTTCAGGATTGATATTTTTTACACTATTTTCATTCTTCAGTTGTTGTACCCACATCCTAGAATATTCTCCATCTCTTGCTATTAACTCTTCATGTCTGAAAGAAAAAAGAATGTTTACCCTTATACATTGAATATTTATATGAATAATTTACAATACTGTTACAAAAACCAAACAACCTAAATGCTTTACTGAGATTATGGAGGTTAGTAACGCTAAGGCTATTTTTCATACCTTCCTCGTTCCACAATTTCCCCTTCCTTCAGAACCAAAATTTCATCAGCATGGATGATAGTTGAGAGACGATGTGCCACTATAATAGTAGTCCTATTGATACACACTCTGTTGAGAGCTGCTTGTATGTTACGCTCTGTTTGAGTGTCTAAAGCACTCGTCGCTTCATCCAACAACACTATTGTTGGTGATTTCAACAGCGTCCGAGCAATTGCAATTCTCTGCTTCTCCCCACCACTCAATTTCAAGCCTCTTTCACCAACCTGAAAAATAATGAAACTTTCACAAAATGGTTTAAAATTTTACTGCAACAAAATATGCACCACTTTTCTAAATAAATTCAGCGTGTCCAGTGAGAGTGTAAATTGAATTTCCCGTACATTTCCCAGATCATCTCGGAATTCCAATACATAAAATAAATTGTATGAGAAACTATAAAGTAGAATCAAAGCCATGTAGCTTCCCTGTGAACATTTTTGTTGTTCTTAAAACTGGCTTCACAATACAGTAACACAATGCAGTGCAACATACTCAATATTGACATACAATGACAAAAATTAAATGTGGTTTTACTGTCCAGTGACAATTTTTTGGCGACTAAAGCCATCCAGACAGTGCTGTTATCCACTAAAACAGGTACTGTTTTAAAGTCACAATACCTCAATAAATACAACTACAGTCCCAACATAACAAAATGTCATTATAATATATTTTATTTAAGAATTCCACATTTTAAGGCCAGTGTGGCAACATGTTATAAATTAAACTAACAACATCCCATATACAAAATCCTGTATCAGCTGATGCTTTAGTAATTGAAAGAGAATTTCATGTTGGCTCTTCTGACAGCCTTGCCATTGCACAACAAACCTATATGCGGGCAGGAAGGAGTACTTACATAAAATGTTTTTATATATTTGATTTTATATTGTTACAAAACAGCTGTTATTAGAACCAACTAAACTGTATTATAAATTAATGTATAGGTGTTTCAACCAAAATATAACGTTAACAATGTGCAATTACTGTAGAACCCTGTTATAACATTTTCCAAGGGGTCAGTAAAATAAAATGTTATATACAGGAAAATGTTATAAACAGAAAACAGTATTACAACTGCAGGGACACATCAAGTGAAACAAAATTCTAATATAATAATTTTTGTGTATAAATAACTAGTCAAGTACATCATCTTCATCTGAATCATTTAATGCAAAAAGTATCAGTGACATGAGAATTTCATGGACTATAGTATCATCAATTAATGCACAGTGACATGCATTCTGGATGCTTGCTCACTCATCTACTCTTGGTTATCTTAGTACTTTTCAGGATCATTACCTCTTAAATCCTTAATATTTCAAGTAAAAACTGTTTTCTGTATCTGTTTGTAGGTTACTGCATTGTTAAATGTTTAAAAATTTTAATTAAGAGAAAAATTACATTTTAGATAATGCAAGGAATTGAACACATATGTACTGATGTTATAAGCAGGAAATTACAAATATGAACATTGTTGTAAGCAAGAAATGAAATCATTAAGCCTTATGGAGAAATGGTGGGACAACAAAATAATGGTGTTATATACAGGAAAATGTTATATGCAGGAACATTATAGCTGGGTTATGCTGTATTTTGCTTAATTTCTTCTTCACAGCTGTAGCTAGTGCTAACGTCACCAAGTGCATGCTTCATGTTAAGTAAAGAGTTAGCAGATCATAAAGTATTTTTTAAATATTTCTACATAAATTTAATGCAATATATTCCATACCTGAGTCATGTTGAGCCAATACAAGATGAAAAATTTACTTTTAAATGGATGTGTTAAATAATACTTTTGGGATATAGTAGCAGGACAGGCGACTATGCTGCCATCTGTTTGTCAGCGCACTGGGCATGCTTTAGAAGCAACCTCCACACAAAATTACTAGTTTTTTTATGTGTAAAATACAAATAGATGAACTAATTCTCTAAGTTTTACATTTTTAGTGAGCTTCTTTATACAATTTCAATACATAGTATTTCCGTGTGCAACGATTCTGCTTGCTAAAACACAATTTTGTGTTTCGTGCTTCCGTGCCCACTTCAGCAACAAAGCGAAAATAAAAGTTATTTATAAAAACCATGTATTGTTTTGTGATGGAATCTTTTTTTGGGAAAATAATATTTATCTTAATGTGATATGTTGTCATCCATAGAAAAATTATAAACGTCCTCGTGTGTACTATCCATAAACTACCCAATCTCACATTTTTGATGAGCAAATGCCACTTTTAATGGCAAAATACTTTATATTAATGAAAAAGTGCTATATTACAATTTTCCTGAATTCCTATTATTTCCAAGTTTCACATATATGTTGTAACAGCCAAACTGCTACCACCTAGGAACCACAATTAACATATTATTGAAGACGTTAAACCAAGTTTTCCATGTAAAAAACTATGTGCTACAGTTTTATGTTGTGCTTTTAAGTAAACACCTAGCCACATGAATATAGTTGTAGGTGAAGCGGATGCGAGAGTTGAAAAAACAAGTTCAGTCTTTTGATTAAAATAAAATGTCACATGTTTGTGATATTTAATTTCAATGGAGATAATGTGTCAAATACATGGACCTGACAGAAGAAAATGTAGTAGCATTATGAACATGTTACCATCACAAAGCAAACTAAGACTATTTTACAGCTAATTTTTTTGTGAGCAACATAATGTATTATTTCTGTTTGCTGGGCAAGAAAGCTGCAACTTTTCAAACAAAATTTGAAGTTAATTAACTCTGGATCTTAACTTATGCCCACTGCAGTAATAAAAAATTTCTACTGCAAACTCAATCATTTTCTCATTTATACTCTATTAGCTTGGTGGCATGTTTTGATGTTAGTCGGCGGCGCTTAACATCTCATTGATGCCCGTAATTACATACGAAACATGTTTTGACAGTCTGGTGGAAACCATGTGGCAGCAGAATGATACGTAGCCTGTTTGTTTACTGGTTATTACTTCTACACAATTGGGTTAAAAAATAGAATTATTAGATGAAACAGACTCTAGCAGATAATGAAAAGCAAGGCTACTGTGGCATAAGTAAGACAAGATCATGGCCACGACATACTAGAGTAAATTCCACTATTTCTACTTCCCATCATGTCGGGCTCATCAGGGTGTGCAAAGAATGCCAATACAACATTACAAAACAAAACATCTTATATATATTTTATACTGCAAGTAAATAGATAATAAATTAACTTGTCGCCAAAGTCATGTTTCAGTTTGTTTTAAAATAATTTGTATGAATTAAAAAAAAAAAAATCACTCATTTTGTTGTGAGTTTTATTATGTTAACAATGGAAATTATATGAATAACTTGCCATTTTAGGATTTTCCAACAGCCAAGTACAACACTTGTTAGATAGAAATTGTTGGGGTATTGTGCTCTGGCATTGTGTCAGGACTGTCGTGTAACGCTCATCTGCTATTGTGAACTCCAGCTTTACCCTATATACACAAGTACTTGAACAGCTATCGGAAATGCGTCTAAATAATTTTTGACCATGTAAAAACTGTTTATCAATCCGCAACATGAAATTATCACCTCCGCGGCAAGAAAATATGGCCACCACTGAAAATAGAAATTTTATTTTCATTAAAACACATTAAAAGCCTATATAAATTAGACTATTCTTAAGTACAAACAAAAAAATGACATTAAGATGCATACACTTTAAACATAATTCTATACTACATTTTATAGTAAAACTTGTGTGTGTTGCTTAACAGTGACAACAGCAACTACAAGAATTTTGTACGTAATTTGGTAGATAATGTAGATTCTGCGCTCGCTCATGTGCGGCATGCTAACTAAAGGGAGAGTTGCTACTATCCCAAAAAAAAAAAAACAGTTTTGGGTGAGAGCAGTGGTACATAAAACTGTAAAACAAAGTAATTCAAGTCCACTTTTTTGATAATTCCTTCACTTTAAATATTAAGACCTCTGGAAATTTTGGGGTAACTTCGACTTTTAGTAGTAAAAGCAATAAATATGTGCGTATGATTATATACTTTTGAAAGCCCTGCCTAAAATCTGCTTCCAAGTTACTGAAGCTGTGTTCCATTGCCAAATGCTAGAAAACTTATGCAATGTTATTCTGTTATTAAATGCATTCTTGAGTGCACAAGGCAACAGAACAACTGCGTGCCTATTTCACCATTGCTTGAAAATAAAGCTTGAGACTGCACAGGAAAAACACTTCACAAACCTTATTTCCTTCTACATGGAAAAACCATTTAATGAAACACAAACACTGAAATATGAATTTAATGCTTCAAACTAGATGTTTACATTTCACTGCTGAATATTTAACTTAAGTCTACTTAATATTTTGTTATGAAGCAATAAATAATATCTACTGTGACCAGTAGTGCATATCTATGAGCTTTATGCTTTATATGTTAATTCTCAGTATGCAATTTGGTGCAATTCAGAACCTATGTTTATACATATTGAACAATTATATTGAGCCTTGTATCACACACGCCTAACAATTCATGTAAACACGTTTTCAGATATGTTTTTCGTAACTAAACCATTTGATAATTATTTATTCATTTTGAACCAAATTTGCAAAGTGCATCCGTGCCAGTCACAACGTCAAAGCCAGCCAAAGTGAGTAGCGATTGGTTAGTTTCTGACTGAGGGTGTGGCACAGTTGGGGATAGTTCTGGAGGGAAGAAACGAATGATGAAATGATGGATAGTGAAGGGGAGTGTAAAAGCTGCCAGTAACTTGTTGACTTTAAAATGTTAATTTGAAATATGATAGTAAACACAGCAACGAAACTGGACGATGCCATGTAAAATGAATCTATTTATGCAGAAGGATAGACTTTTTTTTTTGTTATTTACATGAAGCAATGGTGATCCCTGATGCCAAAAATTAGTCAAAATTCTAAGCTATATTTGTATTTCACAGACAAGATATGGCCTATCCTTACATGAATCCTACGGTGTAACACAATAGAATGTTAAAAGACAATGAATAATGCTCTTCAATTTACGTCAAGGCTTGCGTCAGCAACAAAAGATGTGAATGTTTTAACATATTTTGTTCAGTGACAAAGTACTATAAAATATTTGTGGTTCATGCTGTAATTCTACAGGTAATTTAACACAAAAATTCAAAGCCAATTGTGATGTGAAAGGTAGAGAAAATGGAATTTATCAACCTAAGCTGGGAAAACATTTAAATCAGGTTTAAAGCATGCACAAATCGCACCAAATTACAATTCATCGCTTGGTATAATTACAACGGAACCCTCTGCCTCAATTTTTTGTCATCTAAGTCATCTGTCGAAGACTAAATAAAGTAAATACATATAAGCAGCCAAACAACATGTGATGATGCACATGCACAAATAACATTTTTTACAAAAACGTCTGCAATATACAACTAGGCCAGAAGCAGAAGTAGTCAAGCCCAGGCCATTGAAAGCTCTGACACTCTTGCCCCATCTAATCCCTACAACAATAAACCAACCCCTGCAGCACTTACTCTTCACAGCAGGGGACTCTGTGGACATCCTTTTATTTCGTAGTTTCTCTCAGCACAACCTTGACACTGTTGTTAGTAATGCACTGTGGTATTCTGACATTTGAAGACGGTGCAGATTCTTTACTATTTAGTTTCCATGGTACCATTTCTGAACTTCTAATGCAGATTTTATAAACCAGGAAAAATTTCCAATTTGGAAAAAGTCCCATACATTTCCCGCAGCACTCAAAACCCTGTATGTTTCCTGATTTTCCCACATTTCCCAATCACTGGACACACTAAAATTACTTTGCAAGTAGGGCCATATCATATTAGCATATCAAAAGCAAATCTTTGTAAAGCAGTACAGTCCAACCTTTGTAAAACAAGATAACTTAAAAAAAAAATTAATTTACAATTTAGTTTTGTACAAGAGCTACAATCACTAATGACAGCACTATGCACTTTATAATTTCAGCCCAATGTGAACCCTTATAAATTTCAATATAAACATTAGTGTGACTTTCATCAATGTTTACAACAGCAATCCCAAAAAGTATCAAATAATAATTATTTTGGTGAACAATAAAATTACGCACTGTTCAATTAGATTTTTCACTCTACATTCTGTTGACTAACAAGACTTTTACTGCAGTTAATAAAGGTAAGCTTTGACTTTTATATATTTTTTTCCCTTATAAACTGTAATACAAATGTCATTAATCAGCAGAGTATAAAATAAAAAAAGTACCCGGTTGCCCATTATTAAAAAAGAAGCATTCTTACCAAAAACAGACAATACCAATTTGAAATTAGAACAAAATTTCCTCTTAACAGTCCCTAAATCCCAGCAACTGTGGCAGATTAGGTTACGTCATCTGCTGGCAGATGTTGCATTGGTATGGACTGTGAAACAGACAAATTGCTGAGCGAAAAACCACGTTATATGGCCCCCAACTCGTGTGCGCATGTCGGACAGAAAGTGAAATCATTTTACAGATGTAAATTCTGCCCAATTCTTGTAGCAAATTTCGGACAGAAAGTGCAGTGCAACATACATGTTTCACTCGTTATATGGCGCCGCAACTTGTGGGGTGCGAAGATGCGCAATGTGTATAAAAGTGCATGTGGTGAGAAAATTGTGTTACAGAAGTCCACCATTGTACAGGAAAAACCACAAGGAACAGTGAAACGGCCGCCATCTTGTGTGCATATTGACCTCCCTTGTCCAAAGGGCTGGAGATACCCATGATGTCACCATGTGCCTGCAGCCTGGCATGTGTGCATACCTGGTCTGGTCAGGCACACACTGACCACCGCACCCCCCAGGCCCACATGCACGAGAGGAGCCCCTCGTGCATGTGGGCTTGCGAACATCAGCAACTGTGACAACTGCGGCACAAAATTTTCAAGAAATATGTGGGACGCAATCAAAATGCGTGGGGTGTGTGGAAGAACTGTGACACTGGACCCAATGCAACGTTTAACCAACAAGCATCCATCTGCTGCAGCTTACATTGAGCAAGAAGAAAGTGTGCTGTTCGCCTGCCGGTGTCCTCCAACAAGGTAACACGCCATTCATGCTGTTCGTGCAATGACAGCAACAACTCCGAAGCACAAAGGTTAGTCGCAGCATGTCATCCAGTCAACATGTATCATATTTTTGCCTGCATCAATGTTCATTATTCACATTTTCTAGTCATCAGTGTCTTGCATTTCCTGTGTCGTATTCATTTGTTGTTTTGATATTGAACAGAAATTCTCTGCATTCTTATTTGTCTCTTGTCCACCATGATGTTTATTATTGTTTTATAACGCATTTTGTACACTTAAATCGTGTACATTTCACTCATAGCAACTTCATTCCACTGCACGTGCCAGTCATGCATCAGTGTCATTTGTAAACACGTACTCCTGATGTTACTTTGCAAGTGCTATATGTCCAGTGCATCCACTCATTATAGGGTACAAGAGATAATTGGTGGGTGTAACGAGCCCCCCTCTGCACCCGACATCATCTTGTACATAATATCATGTGCCAACTCATTCACGCGGGATCGGGCTTTGAGAGATAATCGATGGGTTGGCAACCCCCTTCTGTGCCTAATGCCCTTATCAACAATATGTAAGCAGAGATAATAGGCGGGTAAAGCAGTCCCCCCTTCGCACATGAAGTTCATTACTGGGTACAGAAAGTTAATAAGTGAGTGTAGCCAGCTCCCCTCTGCACCCAATATCATTCTCGCCACAATGTCCAGCCTAAACTGCAAGAGATCGCCAGTTGAAACTTGCACATCATTGGGCAGAATGTTTTGCCATCCTTGCCGAGGTGCAGTTCACTATTTACATTATTACCAGTCTGATAATTGTACTGTTTACATGACATCAGTGTTAACAAACATTACATCTACCAGTGGTTAGTATGCTCTGCCATCCTCACCAGGGTACAATTTGGTGTCTCTTTCACTGCCTGTCAGATTACTGAGATGTTTAGCTGTCTGTCTTTGCCCATTTGTTTACGCCCACCGCCTCAAGTGTTTGTTTAAATGATGTCAGTGTTACCAACCACCACATCTGCCAGCGGTTAGTATGTTTTGCCATCCTCGTCAGGGCATGATTCAGTGTCTATTTCACTGATTGTCTGATAAGTGTTTTGTTTACTTGTTCATTGTGTTGTTTTGTTTACATTTACTGCCACCAGGAGTTGTTTACATGCCAGTGTTCAATCCGTCTGATCAGTTTTTGTTTACATCCCCCTGTGCCTTGCTTTTTACATATACTCTGCATCATGTAAACTCTTCAATGCATTGTTTACATGCAAGCATTCACTTTGTCCAATCAGCTGTTTTTTTACATCCACTCGTGTCTCATTGTTTACATGTCCCTTTACAACATGTAAACTCTTCAGTTGTTTACTTCTATGAATTGCCATTAATGTTCTTGTTCCACTCAATATCATATAGGGTTGTGTTGTTCCTATTTCTTCTTCTTGCACCAAGTTTGTGGATAAATATTTTTTTTTGTATCACTCGTAGATATTCTGTGCTTGTGATTCCGTCCATTCTATGCCATGAAGTTCCAAGTCGTCGCAAATTAACTCTGCCATAACCACAAAGACTTTGAAATATCAACGTGTGTGTGTGTGTGTGTGGAGGGGGGGGGGGGGTCGAAGGTTCCACTTCCCCACCCCACACCCAGCAACAAGCCCATTGCACCACCCCACCTCCTGCTGCACTTTAGTGTAGCCAGTGCTACGAGAGGTCGCAACATTGCACCAGTGGTCTCTGGAGGGAGGGGAGAAATTTGATGCCGCCCTCACTGTCCTGCTGGGGATGCAGCCCACTGATGCTCTGCTTGTGCACCAGGCACGCACAGCCGTGCGTCCCGTGTACGGGTCATGTCTTTGTTCATGCAGGAAAGGATCAATTGAACCGGGTCACAACCCGCGTGACCAGATTTCCCAAGAGTACACTAAATTCAGCCCAGTGTGTTTACAGTGATATTTTAATCTGTGCCCCTGAAAGAAGTGTCTGAAATTCATAAGGAAAAGTGTTATTCACCTTTTGCTCTCCTTAAGTGAGGCGTAATTAGCCTACGGGAGCAAAGTCACATGGATTACATTTTGATACTAAACATGAACCTGAGACACTCATAATTCATAATATAACGTCCTAGTTCTTGTGTCACGTTTATTTTGTTTTAAAAGGGAATATTTAATTTTCTCAAAATGTGTTAACTTACAATGTAAAAGATACTGGCAGTTCCGTCATTTCCCATGCCACGTGTCCAAAGTTAAAATCCTTAACGTAATATTAATTTATGTTCATATTTTAATAACAGGGTTTTAAGTGTGTGTGCATATATTAAATGTCTGGTAATATTTTTTAACTGATTCCTAAATGCCTTGCCGGCCCATTCCGTCATGTATGTTTAATTATTATTTTCCAACACGAAGTGAAAATACAAACTCTGGACTGAAAGAAACTAACATTGCTTGTCGGAATTGTTGTATTAATTCCTCCAGTGCAATTTGTGTCTTTTAGAATGTACATTTTACCAAATGTATATTTTAACTAATTTCCGTCTCAATGTTGGCGGGAATTACCTTAAAGTTCACCACGTGTTTAACAGTACTTTTTCCGCTTCGGTCGATTGCCTGCCTAAATGCCATGCCCGCTTCAGAAGAACGTTAGTGTTTATTGTGCTTTGAATGTAATCTCGTTCTGCCAATATATGTCTTCAGAGGATCTGAGTCTTAATCTTTTGCTCTTGTACTTATGTACCTTCAGGACCTGACCCACTCCAGGAACCACGGGCTCATGTGCACGAACTGTGTAACTGTGCAATCTGAACCCTTTTCTTAATTTCTTTCGTTTAACGTGTGTTTGTGAGGGGACAGCTACGTGGCTGTCCACCTGCTACTGCCCTGAGTATTAGAGTCCACGTGCTCACCTGTGAATAGATGAGCTGGCATCCTTCGGACATTATTAACACCTTTTATAAATTTCTAGCCATGAACCAGGGTTTCTCTCAAATCCGGCGTACTCTGCCCCTCGCTAGCAACCAAACCACGTTACTCTTTTGCATGCATTCAATATCTGTGTTACTGTGTCAGTAGTGCATTCATTACCTGTGTAAGAACACTCCGCTAGACATCCCAGTGGATGATGCAACCTACCCCACCACAGCTACTGTCAAATGCATACACCTACTAATACCCCTTTATATCTCAAAAAGTGCTCATTGAGTTTTCAAAATAATCAAGCCACTGAATAACATGTTATGCTACTGAGAGAAATATGTGTATTCCCATTTAAAACCAGTTGATTTTGATATCTCAGTACCTAAATACATCTTGGAACAGACATAGACAGTGTCTTATGAGCCCTGCAATGCCATTTACGAATCCAAAATACAAATTTTTAAACCTCCTTCAGTTTGGAAGATTTTGGGGTGAACATCTTAGCTGAATAATCTGGTATATAATGGTTTGCTTTCTTTACAATACTGCTGATGGATTTTATTTTAATACTTTATTATTTGAGAAAATCTTCAGAATAAATTGAGTTTTTGCTGCAGGTCACTACCTCATATAAAGAAAATTTACTTCTGACTTACAATCATTACTAATTTCAGGAAACAATGTTAGGCAGAAAATCAAACAAAATAATTAAATTTTATGATTTTATGACATACTTATTGCAAAAAAAAAACATACAGGGAATTTACTATCCAAAACATAATTTACATGGCCACACACGAGATGAAAAATATGTCCAGTACGATGAACAGAAAAAAAAAATTAATTAAAAAATTAAGTTTCTAATATGCATTATTGCTGTTAATACCCATCTCTTCATTTTACATATACTACGCATTTGCTCTGTTCTCCTTACTCAGAAAAAAAGTGCTTTATAATACCTTCATCGTAATGACTCAATATTTAAATAATATAGACCTTTCATCTTTTCTTCACGTACAAATATCGTTTACTCGGCCTCTGTTTGTACAGCAGACCCCAAAATGGATAATTATATTAAGAATACCTTGTTATAACATGAGCTCAATGAATTGGTCCGAGGTGACAAGACATGGGCAGACATTTGCAGAATTTTAACATCAAGAAAGCTATATATATGTTTTGTTAAATGTCAATTTATATTCAATGGCTAGACTACAACCATACTTCAGTGAAGGAATGTCTGTAACAAATACATAAACACTCGTTTATGCGTGCCGTACTTAACAATTTTTCGTCTTATCCACGTGGCTTTTTTTCAAGGTACTGTAACTTGCACTGCAGTAAGGCAATGCTGTAATGTTTGTCAGTATCACAAGCAGTGGTGTCATGTACATCTATTGCTGTACCTTGTAAGAAAATATTTGTCACTTTAAACTGTCAGCCTGTCACAGAGACGTGAGTTATCCTTTCAAGCTCATAGTTATTACATTCATCCCTGTTCCCACCTCAAACTCAGTTGCAAGTTAATCACTTGTTCGGGCACACTGTTGTTCACTGAACACAGGGTATTTTATACAATTAATTTAGACTTTATGAAGTTTGTTGTTTGTAATGTATTTTCCACAACATGTTAAAAAATAATAGATGGACAGTTTTAACTATTGTGCAAAAGTTAGAAAATGTGATTTTATGGAATTTTGGTGCCTGTCTGACAGCCAGGTTTTTATTTTCTCAGGCTTGTCCATAACACAACCTGCCCGGCTCCCTCCATGACCTGGGTTAGCTGATCCACCTTATCAGCACTCTTGCAAGCTTATCTGCAGTCGCTTTCTCGACTTGCCCCAGTTTGTTCTCTACGTGAGTGTTCTGCGAGGTGAATTTTTCTGTTACTAACTCATCTAGAGCATTTAAGTCAGTTGTGGTAGCTGGTCGTGCTTCTAACCTGTTCATTCGCTGTTCCACTTCACCAAACTGTACATTACAAGTCCTAGTAAGATTCTCTAATTCTTCCCTTGTCTCAGTTACTTCCTGGTGTATGATGTTTACTTCTGATGCCACCTGTTGCAGATTAGCTGCAACGTCTTCTCTTAACAGTGAAACCTGTGATTGTACAGTTTCTGTTAGCTGTGACTTCACCCCACTAAGCTGTGTCTGTACTGACTCAGTCATGACTGCGACTCGGCTAATTTTGTTTGCATTGACTCGGTCAATTTTGTTGCAGTGACTCGGTCAATTTTGTTGCAGTGACTCGGTCAATTTTGTTGCAGTGACTCGGTCAATTTTGTTTGCATTTCAGTCATTTGAGTCTGCATCAGCATTGCTAGTTGATGAAGCAGTGATGCCTGTGAAACACTGGCTGCTGTAGTGTCTTGTTCTGATAACTGAGTAGCTTATGCTGCATTACAATCAGTGTTTGCATTGCCATCTGCCTGGGGTACTACAGTGTACGTGTCAGTAATTTCCGTTGTCTCCATCTCAAACACAGTGCACTCTAGGTTTCTGTAATTAATAGGTGTTGTTTCTCTCAATTGATAGGGCGTATGCTCACTTCTGCATAACTGGCGAGGTGTTTTAGCACTTATATGCATTTACTGACTTAACCTCGCTTACTATAGCTTCAGCATGTTGTAAGCCCTTACGTTGTGCACCACTTTTAAATTACTATGTAACATGTGGTGCGGTACAGATAACACATACACAAGGCAACCATGTTGGGCTAGTCACTTAATTTCGTTAAGTGTAACGTGGTGTGCTCTGGAGTAAACACAGTATCATAATAGCCCATATGTTGGAGTGACCACTTTTTATCCTGAAAATATGCAAAACATAACCTAGACCAACTCAGTGTAATATCCAGAATTTTTACTTCATGCACCACATGACAGAATATTAAATTATGTGTGTTGGCAATAATTGTGATTCAGTAAGCGGATGAAAAAAAAAATACTGTTCCAAATAAATCTTGTTTATGCTTGGCTGTGCTCAGTTTTGGACCCAATATGTCAGATGCATAAAAACTCACCTTTGACAACAACAATACCTTCGTTACTGGCAAACGATTATTTGCCGCACTCACAGTTGTGAAACTTAATGTACATAACAACACGCATGCTAAAGCACTTGTTTAATTATTTGCAACAAAGAATGTGTAGAAGAGGGATAGGATGAAATGTGCATATTCAGAAGTGTCAGACATGGCAAATCCAGTTTAAAACTTTCAAAAAGATTCAAAATGTACAAATTCAAAAATATCTGTTTAAAAGAAGCTGCAAAAATAATAATTAAAAAATGGAAAATCCCTGAATGGCAATGAGCAAAAAAAGGAATAATGTTCAAAACTAAGCTGCCGTTAGGAAGTGGTCAAGGGTAACGGTCATAATTCAAAATCCTTACGTGACACTTAATAAACAGTCTGACTTAATGCACTTGAGATTAAAGTAGCTCTGTCAAAAATTAAATGTATTGAAAATAGTTCAGAAAATGTAACTGTCTCAATACGGTAAAACACTTGACTTCTCTTTTAGGTTAAATTATGGGTAAAGTTTGATGAAGCTAATTTAAGCGCCTTGTCAACATGGTGTCCGTAGAATGTTCTACGCCCATGGTGTAACGTAACAAAGTTCAAGATGTAATAAAAATTTAAACTTAATGAAAAACAGTTCTGTAGTTAAATACCAGACTGTAGATGAAGGCAGGATGGTGTAACTTGTAGAAAGGAGCAGAGGTAGGAAAATATATGTAGATATGGGTGAGGTAGTGCTTTACGTGGTGCAACAGCTCATGGACGTTACAGATCTAGCTGACTACCTTACTCCTAAACAACTGCTTAAAATAAAATATATGTGGAGTGCTAAATTTCTCAAACTCTATGCAAAATACAAATCAAAACTATTGCAAGCTGTTAGAAACTAGAACACGCTAACTCTAATTAAAATTCCTCCGCTGCGTCCAACTGCAGGACGAGCATCCTAGCCTTATGTCTAGCGTAGTTGAAGGTTGGTGGCAGAAGCAAACTTTCAAACGGCCCACGCATCCTAACCTTATGCTGAGCTCTCCAGCCAATCGGAGTACAGGATTTGAACCTGTTAGCCAATCGCAAGACTTCCTGACTAACAATTTAAAATGACACACTCCAAACTGCCTAAATCCCTATTCCATAGAGTTACGGGTCTCGTAGAAGTTAATAAAAAATATAAACAAGAAATTCCCTGAAACATTAACAATAAAATGAAACCAAAAATAATGAAAAATATTTAGTTATTAATAAAAAATACAAACAAAAGAAAATCTAGCCATCTATTTCAATTAAACATTAATAATTGCCATTTGTACATCTAAGTTTAAATATTCTAACCATATGAAAAATGCAAAATAAAATAATAAAAATTACGAAAAATCAAACATCTGTGAAACGTAAGTAAAATTCCAAGTATTATGCATGACAGTGTCCAATATGTGAAACAAACATTAATTATTACAAATAGGTGCAGATAGTGAAAACGTTGTGTTACAGTGTACTGTAAATAATAGTTGTAGATTATACATTAGCGTATGTTACCATTCTTGTATTTTAAAATTTTATATTGGAAATATCCAGTCTATGAAATAAAACCAACTTCATCCCTTATCTTGAAATACTGCAAACCACATTATGCACAACAGACTACATATACAACAGAGAAATGCCTTTTATTGAGAGAAATAAATAAATATTGTTACTTTGAGGCAAAACAACCAAAAAAAATGCCACAACTACCCATCCTGTGTATAAAAAAACTGAGACAAATGCCATGCTTTTACATCAATGGAGCATTACATAATCTCTGTAGGTATCTGAAAGAGC
Source organism: Dryococelus australis (assembly GCA_029891345.1). Taxonomy (NCBI): domain Eukaryota; kingdom Metazoa; phylum Arthropoda; class Insecta; order Phasmatodea; family Phasmatidae; genus Dryococelus; species Dryococelus australis. Next base: position 52,073,843 of record CM057009.1, on the reverse strand, counting down.
AAGGCCATCTCTAATAATTAGTTTTACCATACCCAATGTTTCTGAAAGAAGGGCTCCATTTGAAATCGCTACATTCCTATTACCACAAATCATACAGGAATGAAACTTGCACCACTTAAAAGGGTGATGCATAGAGTTCCCACAACCACCAACAGGTGCCTCTCACAAAACCTCAATTGTTTGCCAACTAAGCTGCTAGGTGCCACTCCCAGCTCATCAACAGTCTCTAGCCTTAGTTGGTAAAACAATGCTGACTCCGCAACACAAGGCATTTTGCATTCTGTAGTTCAGAAATAATTGAATCCATAATTTTGGTGCAATATGACTTTCGATTTTGAGTAATAGTTGTTCATATCAACTGTTGAATGAACGAGCACTTCTAAGTAAATCATTACAAGAATTCATCTAACTTTTCAGTGTAACCCACCTAAGCCCACTCGTGCCAGACGAGAACTCACACAGTCCCTCACACAACTGTCTGGTGAGTGTTATGGCATTGTTTAACCATGAGGCTGTATATGATTTTTCATGCAGATGACAAAATAAAGCATGTTGAATTCCATGAAGCAATTTTACAGGATATTGAAGACAACATTTCTTAATATGTCTAAATGTTAGTAATGACATGTCTGGTTGGGCTTGCAGTCAGAAAACATGGGGTGGTTTATGTTCAATTATATGCCTCGTACTGTTGGTTTCTTGAAGGCTTCTGATTCTGGATTGGTCACTGTTAATGAAACAGTGATACTGGCTCCCAAAATCATAATAACATAGAGTATGATATTTTTTACAAAGCAAAGACAAATCATGCACTGTGTGCAGGGATTTTTACGTACATGATGGTGTTACTGATATTTTAGGCTGTGCTGAGTGTAATGTAATTTACGGCACATGAAGTATAACCTGTAATCTACATTGGCATCATACAGGTGGTACAGTGATATGTGGCATGCAGTGGGTCAGCTGTGTTGCTTCCTCTATGCACACACCAATCCATCCTTGATATGACAGAGTGGTTTGGTAGTATAGAATGCAATGCAGTGAAGATAAAAATGGGATTAGTAAACACTCCTGTACAATACTCTCCATGAAAAAAATAATCCTTACAATACAAATGTCGAACCTAAGATTACTTTCAATACTGACAGATGCTAAAACCAGGATTAAAGAAAAACATAAAAAAAAGTTTAAATTAGTTAATTTCAGAATTTTTGACTACCATAACAAATTTTACAAAAAATGGAAGCACTCATATCTATCAATATTAGCGCTCCCTAATTTATTCTTAATATGATGGTATGGAAAGGTACAGATTTCTATACAGGAGCTTACTTAAATTTTATTTGACATACACATGCACACAAAAATTCCTAACAAATAAAATTAAAAATGTTCATATTCTTAAAAAAAAAAAAAAAAAAAAAAAAAACATTTACACACTTGATTTAAAAAGGTAGAAAAAGTAAAACCACACCTTTCTTGAAAAAGTCTTCAAATTATTTTTTGTTTGGTACAGGAATTAATGTGTGTGTTTTGACATTGGCCGTGCCTATTCTCCCTATTGAACCCCTGCTGATACCCTCTTCAAAAGTGCTTTGGTGCACCCCCATACACTCCCAGATGGTGTAGTAGTTGTGTGCAATCTTCAGTCCAATGAGTGTGGTGTCTGCACATCTGTGCAATCCTTTAAGTCAGTGCAGTGACACGTAATGTTCTACAAGGGGTAATTAAGTGAATTCAACTTGGATTGTCAGTATAGTCGTCGTTTAATTATCAGTGTATAAAATAATGCATTAGCACATGTAGGGAGTGTTTGGCCTGATCTTCCTGTGGAGAAAATGATGTGTTTACATGAACACGTCATTCTGTGCTGGCCTCTCTAGATTAAAAGTGCACTCTAGATTGAGTGTTATGCTGCAGAAGGAACACGGACGTGCAAAGTACACAATTCTTCATTAGGGTAAGTTTTCATGCCAAATATTTACAGAGTGTTTTGCACTACATACAGCCGCCCAGGTAACAGCCCTATTAACCTGATGGCCATGAATTGCCCCATGGCTTATTTAGAATATTATTTAATTTAAATAAGATATGTCCTTGCTTAAAAGTTATGTCATAAACACAATTACCAATAAGTGTAAAGTGTTAAAGGTTCTAATATGTGTCAATCCATATTCATCTTGTGTCACTATCATATCATTGATAGTATTTAGTCAAGAAACTTTTGTTTTCAGTAGGAGATGTGGACTGTGTCCACGTCACCGCACCAGCACTTGGCCAGTCTGGGTTAACAAGAAGAAAAGGGTGCATGCGTGTCATGGTCAAGGCATTCAGCAATTTTAACAAAATTTTTTATTTACTATAGTAGTTAAATGTAAACTTACTGAGACATTTGTGTTGTTTTCATCATCCTAAGTTGGCACCTCATCTGATTCTCACCCCAATCTCATCAGCCTTAACATCATTAATAATTGTCTTTGTTGTCCACAAGACATTTTCATAATAGTGCATCAGCTAGTGCGAGGCTTTAGCCACACATCCACTTCAGTGTACATATCAGTTTACCATCACCACTACCTTACAACTTTGGGAATATACATAGGTACCAAATAACAATTTGTTTTTTGTAGACATTACTTCTCCTCATTGTGCATCACATATGGTAGCCGCTTCACTGCGAGTGTAAGGAGATGGACCCACTTCTATGACTGTGTTGGTCATGCAGACAGACGTGCCATTTTACAGCAGCTCCACTACGCATTTTGGGTGACAGAGCCATTTCAGTCTAAAGTGTATTTTCTCTGGGTTATCCTGCATGTATAATGATATTACAGTACTGCAGAGGTATATGACCACCCTTGCTCATTCGCAACATTTCGCCATGAAACAGGGTTATGCTCAGGTGTCGACACGCCATGTGTGTGCTCAATGAGTGTTGTGCTTGTCTGAGTACACCATTTAGAATAGCCCCACTGTGCTCTACGTGGTACGAATGTTATCATCATGCTGCCAGCCATATTCCAAATTGGAAATCTGCCATCCTTGTCACGTAACAGCAAGCTTTGCAGCCCGCTGGTGATAACAGTTTATAAAACAATGTATTTTTCTTGACATTACAATGTTGACAGTTCAAATTCTGTTTGATGGCATTTTCCAACAAATTCTCGATGTGCTATGCTGCCTGGAGGTGTATTTTTAAAGCTTCGTGTTAATCTTTGGTTTCATCAGATTCATCTGTTACTTACTTTTAGCATGCACTTTGGTGACACAGTAGCTTCTGCATTTAAATGTTGAATGAAAACATTACTCCCGATCATCAAAGCTCAATCACTCACTAATGCTGTCTTCATCAACATACTCAAGGCCAATAACATTTTCCACCATGGACAAACTTATTTCAGTGCTTAATTCTTCGTAAAACCTTCAAAATCACACTGAAGTGGCTCAGGTAGAAAATATTTTGCAAAAATGTTTAAGTGTGCTGACCTTCACTTTCTTCCAGGCTTTGTGAATATTATGGAGAGCATCAAGAACATTAAAGCCGGTATTCCAGAACATTCAGTTTGGCATTACATATGTGCTATAATCTCGGGCAATAGATAAGCCATGACTAATCCTTAACTTGTGGAACGTATTTCTGAACAAGTTTTATCTATGTCCTGAGATAGTAACGGATGTGCCGCGGTTTATTATTCGCAGTTTTGTGCGAGGCTATAAACAAATGAAAGCGACACAGAAGTGTATTGTTTATTTACAGTAGCTATTGCGTAAATAAATACCTGCACGGTTTATTTATTACGTTATCTGTTGTGCTGGCAGTTATTGCAGACTTGAAATAACATCGCATAGAGTAATAAAAACTAATAATAATAATTGTCTGACATGATATATTATTTTTTTTCTGTATTGCGTGACAACTCATGGAACATTATATGGTAGGCCAATGTTTTGTGTTTGCGATGGGAAAATTATATACGGACATGCATTTTAACAGCAAATTACAACTTTATATTAACATGTTTATGGTAATAAATAAATCTGTGATATTTTATGGTCGTGCAATTCAGAGCTGTATTGTATTCAATAGTATTGGTGAAGCAGGTGTCAAGGGATAAAACAGGACGTCAATAAAGGTCATAACCCCAATGTGAAAATACTGAACAATAATGCTGTCCTTCATTTGTGCTGTATGTAGCATGGGAACTGAATACATAACCTTATTTTATGTCCTCATAATAAAAATTTGTTACCCGCCTCTGCAATTCACAAAACTTTATCTATTGATATACATGCAGTATTAAATAACCCCAGATATACACATTTTGAACACTTTGTACTGCATACGTCAGTTTTATTGTAATATTATTTCATGAGTTTTAATGGCTGGAATTCAGCATTTTTGCAAATTGTTGAACCGTGGCAAATGCTCAAACCACAGATAAGACGAAGCAAATTAATTCATTGTTTCAAACCTGCATGGAAATGTTACAAAATTGTGTTATACACACAAATATGTGACCTTAAAAAAATTACTACAGTCGAAACAGCTGTTCACGGATGTAAACGTTATTACCACAGCTTTTGCTGTCACGCATGAAACCAAAGGCTACTCCAAGGGTCAACATAATTTTGTACGCCCGCATATAACTTTTGCAATCGACACGACACACGCTGAACTAGGCCTCCACTGAAAAACTTTGTAACTCATGCAAATAGTTTGAAACACAACATATACTATATTTATAACAGCTGGCATCAACAGTCAACAAATCATGTCATCAGTCATGCCAACGTAACATCCTAATTTGTCCCACCACCGAGGAGTAGCTCACAAAAAATTGGCACACATGTTATACTATTTTCTTTTGCCTTGAAAGGTCTTAAAAAAAAAAAAAAAAAAAGAGAGAGAAATGCAAAATGCCCTTCGAATATAACTAGTGGCATTTGTTGAATAAATTCTGAGAGATGTAATTATTATTGTATTCTCAAATAATCACAATTTCATTGCACTGTTAATAATCCATTGTAAACTATTGTAATACTTACAGCAGTTATTAAAATAAATAGACTTTATTCAACATAATACCTGTGAAAATGTGAGATTTCTAGTTCAATTTAAAAACTTAAAAAAGGTTGCACCGACCAAGATTCGAACCCGGAATTTCTGCTTAGTAGTTGGACACGCTACTAGTTGCGCTAACATGACACACGCTTGGTGGATGTTTTTAAAACATGTTGTACATATTACACATTATTCTTGCAGACTTTAACTTTTATTTGCAAAATAACTTAAACGTGTAGGTTGCCATAGTTTTAGATAAATAATTACATCATAGCATGTAATGGTCTGGATGAGTCATATTATTTATGAATGTTCGTCATGCTACCGGCTCCAGCAAAATGATATGCGTTCTGTGCATGCGTAGGTTTCGTTTGCGCAAAGGATAAATCACCATCGGAGTCCTAAAATTAAGGCTTCGGCCATGACTTAACTAAGGCTTTAGCTGCCATTATAACATTCTGGAATACTGATAAGGCCTGGGTATGACTTGAGCTGTACCAAAACTCTTATAAAAATGTTCTGGAATACCAGCCTAAATGTTCTCCAGAAAAATAACATATTTGTTCCCTCAACTGTCTCTGTAGGTTAGTTCGTTATGCTGCTGGAAAGCTGTAATAACTCCTTGGTACATCTGCCTTATTAGTGAGATGAAACATGGTGGCAAATATTTAACAAAAATCTTGCCATCACTTTAAACTAGATTGGTTGTTTCTGGATGATAATGTACACTGTCCAACAACAGAATGGCTTCTGCTGGTAATCACTCGTCTTTACAAACTTTGTATGAATTCAGTAGGCAAAATTTTCACTATTCAGCCAGGCTGCCTTGTGATGTGTGTAGTGAACAGGCAGGTGGTGTTTTCCTGTCAAGGCTCTCATGTTTTTTGATTTGTCAACAACCAGGGGTTCTAATTTGCAATGATCAGTAGAATTCACACAGAAAGCACAGTTAGCCAACCAGGCTTTGTGACAGCAAGCCCTTCCAATAAAGGTTGGATTCACCAGCATCATAAATTACAAGAGAAATTGTGCTCATTTACCAATTCAGAAAATTCAGCCCTGAATGCTGCAGCTGCTTCTGTTTCTTTATTAGCACTAGGCTTTCCTTCTCACACAAGAATTTCTCTTATTTTGTGCAATTGTTTAAATTTGGTCAGCCAACCAGATGAAGGAGAGAACGTCTCTTTAATTTCCAACATCCTGTGGAACTCTATTACTGGTTCCATCAACAGGCCAGACACAGGTATGTCATAGGCTGTTTTCTGTTTGAACCACAAAAACTGCACTTCATCCAAGTCGGCAAAGTTAGAAGTCTTCAGGGTTGTATGAGTCAATGGACTTGCATTTGCACTATACTTGCAATTTCCATTACCCTTAGTTTTCGCTTTTAACTTTTGCATGATAGTTAACTGTCTTTTTAGGCTTTGTTGAATGTTGTAAAAACACAACACTACAAACAGCAAACATTATATACCAGATGTCCCAAATTAAGGTTTACACTCTTTGAATGTGATGAACACAAAAACAGTTAATGATAACCTGTTGGGACTGCTTGGATCTGACACTCAAGGACAACATTCAGTGTGTGCAAATGTTAAAAATGTACACCACCAGCAGTAAGACATTGTCTGCACAATATTGTACAACAGAAAGACCAACAGTAGCTACGGTTTCCATGAGAGTGGATTCATAGGTGGTCACAAACATGTCTCTCAAGACATCCAGGGTTTGTAGCTTTATAGTATACCTAGTGGTCTTCAGGGTTCCCCAAACACAAAAAATCCAAAAGGTGTTGGCCTACCACCAAAAAATGTTTCATCCAGGAGTGGTCATAAGTCTTGATGGAAATTTGTTGGTGCACCATCCTGCTGGAAAAAGCAATTATCTGAATTGAGTTGGTGAAAAAATAGCATAATGTTTTCAAATACATGCAGTCCCATCAGATGGTCTTTAATAGTTTATCTGTTTTTAAGAAAGAGGAAAAACATTAATTTGGGACATGCAGTATTTCATACAGAAAAGTTTATGAATTCTATTTTGTTTAGACAACAACCACGTGCCTGAGCGAGTGACTAATTTGCAACTTGGGAGGGGGGGGGGGAGATTTAAAAGGGGGTGGCCAGAGATATGTGCAGTAAGGGGCGGACAGGTTTATTCATGCAGGTCTATGGGACAGGCTGACAGTTTAAAGTGACAAAGATCCTTTTACAAGGCACAGCAAGAGATGTACAAACACCACTGCTCAGGATACCATATTATTGCAGTTCAAGTTAGAGGACCAGGAAACGAGTTACATGGATAAGATGAAAAACTGTGATAAAAACATATATTGCTACCCAAGTTACCTGGTCTAACAACAACAGCAACAACAGCATCCACAGCAGCAGGGAAGCAGCCTCAGCCGCCAGTATACATTCAATATTCAGGTGAATTACAAATTATGAACTACTTTTAAAATTAAAAAAACACCTCCCGAGAGCAGTGTGTAAATTACAGTACGCAAAAAATTTTATAATTACAACTACAGTATGCAATCATTACCTTTGTCTTGTAACCATCAGGGAAACTTTCTATTCTTTCATGAATATCTGCATTTTTTGCAGCAGAAATAATATCATCATCCGGTGCTGAAATTCTTCCATACTGTATGTTATACCTGAAAATAAAGTGCAAAATCTTTTATTATGATAGTGGGTTTAGATTGTACGGATAATTGGCAGAAGTAATATCATTTTTCATTAATTCCAGAATGACAATTTTCTACATATTTATTGATTTTAATATTTTCCTACTCAACATTAATATCATCTTACAATGTTAAAGTCAAGGGAAGAACATTTCGTAACAATTCAGTGCATAATTTGTGATTAAATAACAACTGTGCAAAACAATTTTACACTAAAATATATAATCACATCAGACAGGCAATGTTTTGGTTGCACATTACATCATTTCACATATAGATTAAATATACAAAATCTCCCTATCATAGTGTGTTCAAAACCCTTGGGTACCAACTATCACTATTTTGGCAGTGTCACATGAACAAGACATCTTTGTGAATATAACAATCAACACCTAAACAATATCAGTTGGGGGGGGGGGGGGGGGAAGGTTTAAAAAAAATATTATTTTACAGAGCTTAAACAAATCTACTTAATATTGACAAAAATTTAACATACTATCTGCAGTGTTGATGTCTACATGGAAGAGAAACTTAATAATGTAAACTTAAAGGATTCTATTTTATATGCTGAAGTTGGTGCATAGTTATCAGAAAATAATGTACATTGCAATAATCTGATGAATGGACAGTACTGCTATTATAAAAATCTCACAAAGATGTAAGGTCCAAAATAGTATACTCCCCATCCCCAAAATCTCGTGAGTGTTTTTGTTGGAATACATTATAATCTTTTCTTTTCTCACAAATAAATGCTGTACTTAAGACTCAATTTTTGTATATGCATGAAGTTTTCAGGCAACATTGTGTTTAAGTTTTATGTCTTTCATAAGTTGGTAGTGGTGGTGGTGGAGGGGAAAAAAGTTATGTTATGTTTTTTTAGAATGAATTAAGATGGGTATTAAAGTTGTGTGGCAAGATTTCGTTATTGCGTTTTTTTATATTGCTATATTTATTTGCAAGATATGAGAAATAGTGACAAAATACAAACAAGTTATGGTCCTACATTCACAGTATCACAGGATCATTATGACAAACTTCTAGGGGTGACAGCTAATGTAATGAAAAACAGTTTTTGTCAGAGAACGGATGTCCTGAGACACACTGTTGAGATGCCAGACATTGCCGTAAAATAGTTCCATGCGCCTGGGAGGTAGGCATTCCATGGCATGCATATCACGTGCCTGTTGTTGATCATGCAGTTATCTGTAGCTAGTGACAGAGAGGTTACAGAACCATGCATATCCCAAAAAGGTAGGCAGTATCAAAAGCCCTGAGAGCCAAATTGAACCGCATGTGATGTGTGTAGTTCATTACATCCTTCCCTCACCACATGCCACTACACAAACCTTCATTATTGTTGCTGCACGAGTCAAAACAGTTGTGTTCATAGTGACTGCACTTTGTACACCTGAATAGTCGTGGATGCTTATCATAAGAAATAGGGGCAGCTGTAGTGCAGTGGCTAGCGCACTTGCCTCCCATATAGGCGATCTGGGTTCGATTCCTGGCGGGTTCGCTCCCGGATTTTCGCACATGGGAATCACGCTGAACGATGCCGCTTGCCGGCCGGTTTTCTCGGGGTACTCCAGTGCCGCTCCATCATTGGGTCTCATTCCATGTCATGTTCAGGGATGACGGGCACCTATGGGTCCCAGCTGGAAAGCCTGTCACTCTGAGGGTGTTGCCTCGCCCACGGTCCACCCCATACATATTTATTATTATATTAGAAATGGCATATATGCATAAGCTGTACAGTGCAGCTAGAGGCTGTGGGATCGTAGCATCACATCTTTATCAGGAATGCTGCTGCAACAGACAGCCGCCACATCCCACAATGTTCCAGAGACTATGTGCAGAGCATAGCGCTACATGTATCGGTACTCTGTGGTAGTATTAACCCCCGACGAGTTAATTCTTCAAAGAAAGTGCCTATTTTGGAATATATCTCATGATGAAACAACTATTTCCGAGATAAGAATCACAATTATTTTTACTAGGTTCTAGGACAGCTCCATGTGACCAAGTAATTTTACTGCCTTTTTGGTGTCTAGAAACCAATGTGGTATGCAAATAACCGAGATCAACAGAGATAATATTCTGGCAGATTAAATGGAACTACAACTGACCAAGTTTTACTTAAACTATATGCTGCCTGAACTTGATCCTCGGAGATCTCATTCGATGCCCATACGAGACCCAGACAGCATTATGTAAGCTACGGACAATTTTTATGCATTGAAACATTGCTTTATTGACAAAAACATTGGGAACCAAGAAGAATAAATATCTACAAGCGTTAGTCAACATTATAATGAGCCTTGACCAAAGAAGTTAAGATGAAATCTGTGCCTGTGAATTTGAGAAATCAGCATCCGAAACATAAATGTTTAACGTAATTTTATATATATATATATAAACAAACACACACACAAAACTGCTGTATTATTAATAAATTAAAATTTTGTGAAATGTTTTGTATTTGCACCATTTGTAAATAAGAATAATACAAGTGTTGGTCAACAATAAATAATGAGCATGAAACCCTGCAAATGATAGGAAAAAAATCTATAATTAAAACACACATTTTGTGACACATAATGTGTTTGCAATATTTGCAAATTACATTTTGAATTTTATATTTTATAATTATGGCATGTTCTCCATCAGTTAGACCAATATGACATAGTGTTTCAATGCAACCTTATTGCTTATTAAGTATCTGCATAAAATCTGAATGTGTTCGGAACTTAATGAATATTACATGTTTGGAATAACTTTAAGTAGCTACAATAATAATTTAAGAAAATACTCTTTAACTGTGAGGAACTTATGAAATTTTTTGAGTCTTTCACAGTTACAACTATAAAGAAATATTTTATACATGGGCACAATTAAATACATAATCATGTATTTCATGTTACACTTACATGATTAAAATATGTCCACTTCAGTCATGTACAATGTATAGAAACATGGTATAAAATGAAAGTATTAAGGCATTTTGTACCATGCTTCTATACTTTTGGACATGACTGTGGATGTAAATTAATTTTTTTACTGTTTTCAATTAATTTATGTAAACAATAGGGTTGTGCAAAACAAACTTTTTCTTACAAAAAAAAAAACAATAGGTATGTTATGAACATTTATAAAACCAAAACGAAAAACAATGTCATTAAAGCTCAGCCTTAAAGAAAAATTAACAAATTTAATAACATTTGAGAAAGTAATTCATTATAACAAATTTGTTGCAAAATTAAACCAAAAAATGTACAATATGAAGTATTTACCACAGGGGGTATTGCATACATTTAAATTTTAGTTTAATGTTATTATTTCAGGTATAAAATAATGAAAATAAACAAAATGTTATAGGGACAAATTTTTCTTTGCTGGTGCACTCATTCATTGAAACCCTAAAATGAATCAAACTCATTCATTGAACACCCTAAAATGAATCAAAACCAATAATTTTTGTTTCATTACAACTTTTGGTAACCAAATTTCTTACCAAAACGAAAATGAAAGTTGTCATTTTTCATTTTTGTTTCGATATGCGAATATTCGCATAATCCTAGTAACTAAAGTAAATGTTGGAGTGTATTTGTGGTTTTAAGTTTTAAAAATGAGACTAAATCTTTTTGGTATAACGTTTTGTATATAAACATAAAGATGTGTTGTCATAGTTTTTGTATGCTTGACAAAAACAACACTACTTGTTTTCTTGTAAAAAAAGAAAACAGTTTCTTTTATTATGAAGTGCCAGCCCATGGCTGGTTACATGTTATCAGGTACAGAAAAAGCAGAATTAAATTCCCAGTATATTAATGCCCAGTTAAGTTTTTTGAGGCACACACAGCTATGATTTTCCATCAGAAATGTATACAAAATATTTGGCTACTCTGATTTCTGGTGTTTTTTTTGGAGGAAAAACAATTTAGTCAATATGTGGCAGACCCCTCTGAGAAAAAGTTGCTTAGGGCAAGAATACAGTCAAATCACCTTTTCTAATGCTCAGAGATAGAGTATCTTCTACATGCCTCCCGATACTAAAAAATGTATCCACCCTTACTACTCCAGTAATCTTCGAATTAACTAATTTAAAATTATGTTTTTGTCTTCTTTTTTAAAATCACAATACAACTGTCAGGATAAGCGTAATTTGATCAGCTCATGTCTCTAAGCCATTAGATTCTATGTGTAAAGTGTATGTTGAAACTTAAGTATTTGTATATATGTTTCTTAATTATATTAAAAGGTACATTTGTAGCACTGTAATAAAATCTGTATAGTTCCAATGAAGAGCAGCAGTTTTTTTCTGACAATAAAGGAAAGATATCCTGTTAAAATGCAGTAGTCAAGTGGGGGGAAAAAAAAAAAAAAAAAAAAAATAATAAAAAAAAAAAAAAATCCCAGTATGTATTACATGCGTTAAATTTTACATAAACATGGTAGTCAAATTGCTATTCATACTTTCTGCATAATACAAGCAAGCTAAATACACAAATGTGTCACAAAACTTTCCAGGGAGCATATTATTTACATAGGACTTGTTTAGCAATATGTTATTTTTCTACAAGAGAGTAAGAATAAAACAATGCATATAATTTTGGTATGACCTGAACTGATAAGTTGAAAGGCATACTGGAGTTATAACTTGTAAAAAAGTTTTATGCATCATGGGATTGTGATTGGGAAATATATAGTGCTCAAGAACTTGTCCTTGGGCTTCTATGATGCTTGACCATCAGTACTAACTCATAAAGCGTAGTGAACATAGGAAATGAGGCTTACTACCACCTGCGGCAAGCAAATTCTTGCTGGTGCCTGTGTAAAAAAGAAATGTTGATAACCTTAAATCATAATAAAATATACCACAGTAAAGAATATGAAGTTCTTTGTATTTACATTGGCAACCACCGGTATTGCTAACTGGTGTGTTAAACACCTTCATTTACACATCTGAGGTACTTCAAACACTAAAACATTTCTTTAGGCAGACTTCATTTTATGGACTGTATATTGAAAAAAACACCACAGCTAGAAACGTGAAGAATTCGCAAGTTCAATGATCTGCAGACTAGACTTCACAGATATACTGTATGTAAAAGTTATTTGATACTGTAAGCACAAGCACATTGGTTGCTTGTGGTCAAAGTGGTAGACTGTGACTAAGCCTGCATTTTATTGCATGTATATTATTAGTTCATTATTTACCTGGTGGTAACAAATAACATGTACACCAATTTACTGAGGAATTAATGTAAACTTACATGCTATTGGATAGCTTATCCTAAAATTAATCAGCAAAATCTTTCAGATTAGCCATACAAGAACATTTTTGTATGTCATGGGAAATCAGTAACCAGCATAAAAAACCGGCACAAAATAAATTTAAAAAAATAAAAATACAAATGAGACAAGATTAGTTGTTAACAGATATATAAATGTCACAGAAAAAGGAATTTAGTCAGTTTTGCATGGGAAAAAGACAGTAACAATTGAATGAATAAAACTGAAATGAACAAAGAGGATTGTACATACAGACATGTGCAAACATAACTTTCTTGTAATTCCCATCTCACTGTTTACAATACTCTTACACTGACGATAGATAATCAATATTGACCTATTTATATTTTAGTTTTGACTATATATAATTAGGTCTGTCAAATTCTGCATGAATGTAGGAATTTGCTCAATTTAGTACACAATACAACACTGATGAATAATTATTGCACTAACCTAATGAAATATTACTCCCGGAACTTGATAAAGTTAGGTCAAACAAATTTTACACAATTGTAGGGATACACTAAATTTAATACAGAATACAAAAAAAAAAAAAAGTAACTATAGCAACTAATAATTATCTAATATCTGACAATGTCAAATGTAGTAGGCCTAAAATAAAAGGTTTGTTCTTATTTTCATTGTGGATAATTATATTTATTGGAGTGTTGGACAGGAACACAAAATTAATTTTTATAGAAATACATTTATTCAAGAGAAGATTTTCTGTTACTCTAATAAACACAGCAGCTTTTAATTTTATTTTGCACACATTTTTGTAACGTATTGGGGTGCCACCATAATGTGATACATTTGCAGTTAAATTATGGTTTTTGAAATTCAGTTAACATAATCTTAAAAAGTTTTATTTGGAAATGTCTCTGTACAGGATTTATTACTTCCCTTCTTTTAATAAAACATTAATTTTGATATTATTTTGACACGTGCCGCTTATTTGAGTTATACTAAACACCACTACGACTCATCATAACGTGTTATATTATACCAGGAACCACTACCATAGATGCCTATAGGATTGTTTCCCATGGAGGGACAGTTATAGACACGTGGTATTTCCTGATGTTCCAGACCCAACTTCCTCTCAGAACTCACATAGTACCAACATATAGCCGGAGGAAGGGTCAACCCAGCATGTGATTAACGAGTACGCACAGGATCGCTCCAGCCTAACGGGCGATCCTAGCATGTGAAATAAGCATTGTTTCCAAGTGGCCATGGAACACATCAGCCTCCACGAAGCACCTGCTAGACAGTGTCGCCAAGCTTTTCGAAGATGGCCATGCGCTGCAGAGCACCCAAGGCTAAATAGCCGAGCGCAAGGGTAGATTCTCCCACCCTGCTCGCTCCAGGCAGACGCCACAGCGTGATGTCACACCTCCCACTCCAGCACAGGCATGGGCCAGCCGAGCGCACAATATAAGGCAGTGCACGGCCAAAGACGTCAGTTATTTTCTCCAGTAGCTCCCCTCAACACTTCTGTGCTAGGGCTCTCTATTGCACCTTAGGCCCTCACAGTCCTCTCCAAGAACTCCAAGAGATTTTCAACAGCCACTGGTGGCTGCTGAAGATCTCTTGGACCAGAAGCTCAAGAGGCTTCAACCACCACTAGCTACCAGAAGTTCTTCAACACCAGAAGCCTGCTCGACTTCACTCCACACTTCCGCTGTTGTTCCTCCTGGTTCAACAGCTACCACTACTTGTTGGTAAGTGGCAACTACACCCACTGCCGTTAAAAGTAATGACCTCTTTTGTAAAGTCTCATCTAGTCAAACCCAGGGTACAGTAACAGCGGTCTGAGTTGTTTTCATAGCTGTCAAAGTCATTCTATACTTGAGTAGTCTAGGAGCAGGTCACTTCCACCTGTTAAGCGAACCTTACTTCCGTTCACACTTTGCTTAATATTAAGAGTACGTGTCACCAGTATTTGTTACTCATAATAAATACATTTTTATCTTATCCTGAAAGAAAATTTGTTTAGAGGTAAATTCTGTCTGATACTATGAACTCAACTCTTAGATGGAGCAAGCAAGCAAGTGACCGGGTGTGACAACAGTATAAACCATAGTGTAGGACTACAGACCCCCTTCAGAAATCTGTACGTCGGCACACACATCACTTTTGACGGCCACCCGTTCTGTGCATCCAAGTGTACAGAAAGGTAAAGCCCCAACCACTAGGTACTCAACCAACAGGAGCAGGACAGCCACCTCAGGTTGTATCATTGACTGAAGCACTGTGGGAACTGGCAGGGGTATTTTGCCTGAGACTGGAGGCACAACTGTTGCTGGACCACACCCCGACAGTAGTAGGAAGATGACCCATAGGACCCTTCTCTCTAGATTTGTGCACCGAGGTACAGAAGCGCAGGAGCATAGGGTTCGCACCATCAACTGCTGTTGTTGGGCTTTACACTTAGTTAGGGTACCATCAATTGCTTGCACTGACTGAAAGTAAGTTAAGTGTCAATACTGCCTCTATGCCCTGTGGGGAGAGGCATGGTGCACAAAGGTAGGAGAAAAAGGAGGAGTTCTTTACTACTAAGTAAGTGTGCACCAATAACCCTTCCACACTTGGCGGAGACACCCCACGGGAACAAGCCGAGTCTGCCCGTCGCCTGGAAACGCCGTCCTCTTCAGATAGCACCCCCGTGTTTACTTCCTCTTGCATACTAGGCTTGATATTGAGACACATCCAGCAGTTAGTGCCCTAGTCATTGGATGTGACACCATGCAGGGTATTGCCAACTCATATTGTGGAAGCAGTGTAGCTTTCAACTGGAGCCAGAGATACCTGACCTCTCTATATGGCAACTCATCAGCTAGCACCACCCAGGTGACTGCTGGTCCCAGTCGACTTAACTCTACACCAGAGCCCAGGAGCACGATGAGTGAGTACCCTGGTAAGTTAGCCCTACCTCAACGGGCTAAGGTATTAGCAAGAAATATTGCAGTACTGCCCACAGCAGATTTTGTACCAAGCCGCCAGCCTACCTGACCAGAAAGCCGACTCAGTCTCAGTAATTGTGTATCAGAGTGAGCATGACCTAGCACTTACTAAAAGTAACATTAACTAGTCTAAGTGACATGCATCAATTTAAAACTGCTATCTTTTGCTGTTAACAAACAGGATCATAAAAAAAATTATAATTCTCTTGCTCTCTCTCTCTCTTATATATATATATATATATATATATATATAATTACATGGATGGCTGAGAGGCACATCTGAGTTCATGAGGACTGGGGTCCTAATAAAACTAAAGAACTAAATTTGATTTTTAATTAATTCACATAGCTATTACAAGATTTTGCAAAATTGCATGTCAATACTTCGGGGAAACATTCCTCACATTTGGAGGATGAAAAATGTTCTATGAACATAGGTCTGCAAACACTTCATTTCTTCACTATAGCCCGTAATACATCATTTGCAATGTATAGCCTGCCGGGTGGATCATGGAACTGTGGAATGCCTTCATAGCTGAATTTGGCAGCCCCCGAGAAGCCCTGATTTGAATCCACTAGACTCTTATTTGTGGGGACATTTAAAGGCACTTGTGTATGCAACTCAGTGGATGATGTGGGCACTCTCCATAACTGTATTGTGGCAGGTTGTGAAACTATCAGGAATTTTCCAGGGATTCATCAATGCATCCGGATGTCCATGCAACGGCGGGTTGATGCATATGTTTATGCTGACGGAGGGCACTTTGAACACTTAATTTAATGCTGACGATAAGCCTTCACATATGTGTAATTAATTCCTGTGCAGTTCCTACTGTTTTAGGAGTAGTGTTGTAGTGTGAGGTGTCTTTGTATCATGCAAGTGAACACTGCGATGACATTCCACAGTAACATGATAAAGCCCGCTGGCCATACAGTGTACATTATGTATTATGGGCTGTAGTGAGGAAACAAAGCATTTGCGCACCTATGTTCACATAATATTTTTGCATCCTCCAGATGTGAGGAATGTTTTCCCAAAGTATTGACATGCAATTTTACAACATCCTGTATTTACACCATTAAATTGTCTGTCTCCACTAATACAGTAAAGGCCCGATATAACGTGGCTGTTGGGGGACATAACTCAGACTCGCGTTATAGCTTTCCACGCTATTCCAGGAGTGGCTGAGTAAAAAAAAAACACACACACACAACAGTGTTCTAATGGGCGTGGCACCTATCTGTCAAACATGGCGCAAGTGTTGTTATTTACCGCCATAACTCATCAAACGTTTAGCTCCTTGCTATTGGAACTTTATTTATTTTTTATCTGCATCACTGGACTTGACAGCACCTAAGGGACAGAAACAGAAGGGAAATGTGCTGTGATGGTCACATGCATTCAAGCAAGAATAACTAAAAAATACTGCATTTTTCAGACAAAGGATATACTTATTCCACCAAGGGCGGTGTTTGCTGTGAGTTGTTTGTCGCGCGGGTTGTGTAAAAGTGGAAGCTAAATTTAAAAAAAAAGGGGGGTTCACCCCCAGCCGCTGGCTGAGCCTGGTTGGCAGGAAGTGAGAATGAGAAAAGAAACTAACGTCCAAGGTCGAATGCACGCATGCACTGCAGATGTGATCTATCGGTGCCTCATGTGTTGCGAAACATGTTGCTTGCTTGTCTCATTTGCATTTTACAAAGGAAAAAAAAAAATTAATTATTTGTGGCATGCAAAGAATTTTTTTTTCGAAAATCGGAAGACATACCTTGTAGCCAGTATACATACATTATAATTAAAGTGTAGATCATAATTATAATGATTATGGAGAGCTATACACCATAGGAGATTGATGCGGCGGCTTGCTGTTGTCACTCGTACCTAGATCATCGGGGCTGGGCAGCTGTCGATTGATCACTACAAGATTATTCTGGTAGGCTGCGGCCAGACGGCGGCCGCCACTGCCATTGTTACACGGCCGGTTCAATTCATAACAGTGGCCCGGTATTGGGAACACATGCTGATTGATGCGGTTCACGTCAATGTGTTTCTATGAAATTTAGGCGGCATATTGGCCTCTGCACTGGCATGATGAGGCCTGGCAATGTTTACGGAAATATAAAAATTTAGTGCGGTCTATTTGAAATATTAATTATCCCAATTTTTTCATCAAAAACTTCTGACGTGGCATATACACACACATGGACTTACTCGCCAATATGGTACTATAAGAACACATTTTATTTGCATATACGGAAAACCATACAATATTGGTTGTAATAAATCGTTAACATAGATCTCTGCACTGAAAGGAGGGAGAACGCACACCCTCTCCCTCCGCCTCATCCTTCAATGTCCCCGACTCACGGCCACCCGCCGACAGACCACACGCCTACCTGACCGCATGCTTTCCACTTATTTATTTATTCAGGCCGGGGGGCATAAATTGCCGTTGTATAACCGAATCCGCGATATACCGGGCTGTGGTATTCCGGGCTTCTACTGTACTTGTTTTATTTCAGTGAGCATAATATTTAATGTCTATTTCAACTCTAATTAATGCCCTTCATTATGTTTTTGTTTGGTCATTGTCAATTAAGCCATACTCATCATTAACATACGTTCAGTCTATCTGTTGCTATCATTTGTAACGTCTTTCACTCACGCATCCTGTCAAAGAGTCCAGCCTGCAGTCGTACTCTTCAGTGCTCTGATGTTCACAGTCGCCGATTTTCCTCCCGCTGGTTATTTCCCTCACACAGTGCTTCTCTTCTCAATAGTCGTATATTGCTGAAACTCATCCATTCAATAACTACAACTCACTCCACTTATCAACTCTCGCCTCAGGGGACTGATCCGCTTTTATATCAGTTGCCCTGACCATCTGGAAGGTTGTACGCACCCCAAGTCAGCTGAGAGAAAGAAGGTCAGTAATCCAGAGCCTTCTTCAGATAAATGCAGAAATTCTATTCGCAGAAGGTCAGGAGTGGCAAGCTGCCAAAGGGTTATCGTGGCAGAATGACTTCAAAACTCAAAATGCTGGTAGGATCATCACTCACCTGTCATTAAAACATCCCTTAGTATCTTGCAGGTGCACTATATCACTATTCTCTCCTTCTCTTCTGCCAGCTTGTGCGGGACGGGACAAGGTCAACGGCGCAGACTAGTGACACGTAACACTGGTCTCTCCTCAAGTCTGTTTGACTTGAAC
The DNA here is from genome assembly GCA_029891345.1 of Dryococelus australis. Taxonomy (NCBI): domain Eukaryota; kingdom Metazoa; phylum Arthropoda; class Insecta; order Phasmatodea; family Phasmatidae; genus Dryococelus; species Dryococelus australis. Next base: position 52,054,628 of record CM057009.1, on the reverse strand, counting down.
AGACTGCAACGTCAAGAACTTTGCCAGAGTGACCCGGGTTGGCTGGCGATCGATAAACTAGAGATACGTGTTTTTCCATTGAGGGGGGGGGGGGGAGGGGGGTGTATGTGTTACTGAGGCCGTGTCTAAAACCGAAATGGTGAATTCGTTATTTTGTAATTTGTCATTTTGGAAGTATCACTTCGGAAGTTGTTGACATTCTCTTGTTTAGCACTTACGGTGATACATTATTACATTAACAGTGAAAAATATTTTTACAATCATCACTTGAATGCTGCGCATACTTTAATAAATAAGAAAATAATAAGTTATGCGATAACGACTTCAAAAAATTTTGTTGCTAAATATATAAACAAAGCACAACAGTTGCCTGCTTTTTAAAAAATGCCTAGTGTATTTTATGAACAATTATTTGTTTTATAAAACATTCACCCTTCGTATTTTTGCTAACATCCGCTGCTAGATAGAAAATACAAAACAGCAAATTACCAAATACGTCACCATTTTTGTATACAAAATCGGGTCACGTGGTCATTTTGTTAACAAAATCTGTCATTTCGGACACTGCCCGAGATGAGTCAGTCCGACGCACTTCAGTGGATGGACATGGATGTCTCACACAGGTCTATATGACAGGCTGACAGTTTAAAGAGAGAAACATCAGCTCACATGGCACAGCAATAGACATAACTTACTGCTGCTTGTTAAAAGACATACTTTACAGCATTGCCTAACTGCCGCATGGATAAGCTGAAAACTGGTTAAGCGAAGCACAATTAAGCAGGTGTGTACTGTAAATGCAGAAATTCTATCCGCCGAAGGTCAGGAGTGGCGAGTAGAAAAAGGATTATCATGGCATAATGCCTTCATAACTCAAAATGCTGGTAGGATTATCGCTTGCCTGTCATTAAAACATCCCTTAGTGACTCGCTGCCCTGCTATTGTATCACTAATCTGCCCTTCTCTTCTGCCTGTTCACGTGGGGCGGGCCAAGGTCAGTGGTGCAGACCAGCAACATGTAATTATAAATATACACACACAAACATATTGATGCATAACGTCTTTTCAACAATGTATAAAAGACATCACCTCATCAGTGATCAAGCTTTGCCACTTGATTCCTATGGAGTTTCATTGTTGTCATGCATCAAAGGACACAAGATTGTATTGTCTACTATGGCTCATGGATGGACACTCCAGCCTGAAGATTGTACTGTTCGCCGGCTGAGCCACTGAGCACTCCAATACCTCAACATGCCGCAAGATGACTTTGCAAATACGTTCTGTCGCCTCTTAATCTCAAAGCCAGCTGGTGACATCACGCCTAGAGGAAACTATGCTACAGCTACCCACTCTCTATTGACCACCCCTATCCATCTGACTGGAGGGGCACACCAGTCAGAGTGTAAATAGCAGGCCGCTTGCCCGCTGGTGACTAGTATTAATATTTCCCACTGCGAATTTTGCCAGAGATCTTGACCAGCCTACTCGTTAGCTCCAAATTGCCTATTCCTTCACTGTATTCATGCCGAAGGAATCTCCTGCTCCTTCTCTCCACCGCAAATCGTTGCCGGAGATATCCTTCTACCAGCCTGTTCTCACCGCACACTGTGCCGAAGATCGTTACCATCACCATCGTCTACACACCTAGACAATGCGGCCCCTTCCGGGCAAACACATAGCAGGCATAGTATTTTTTCAAGTTAGTTTCACAATGCTCATCTACCCTGCCATTGTTAGCTTAGGACCAGGTCGCCATCACCTGGCTCAGCATATGTTAAGCTTCCGTAAGCTCTTGCTGAGTGCGACACCACTCTGTTTATTTCCTGTAAGAAGGAATAAACAGATTGTTTACAAACTCAAGGGTATCTTTTGTGTAGTTGTAATTCCTCTCCCAGTGGACTCTATGCCTGTCTAAGGGATTGCAGGTGACCGGGGAAGTTACTCGATCATGCCAAAACATCAATAAAGTACCCACATGCACATTGGACTGCCACCCTTTCTGTGCAATACAGTGGACATAACAGTAGAGCCCAGACACTAGGTACTATGTCTCTTGGGGTCAGCTTGCCTGCTCAGTGGCTACTCTCTCCACTGCGCCCGTGGTGCCAGCGTGAGTGAGGAAGAGATTTGGGCAGCTCTTAACAGCGCGTTCTTGAGAGCAGATGAGGGTGATTAAAGTGAATATGGAATTTCACCGGAATGAGGGTGCGGGGAAACAAACAGGAGATACCCGAGAAAACCCGCCAACCAGTGGCATCATCTGACCCGATTCCCACTTGTGAAAATTTGGTGACCCGGCCGGGGCTTGAACCTGGTTTGCCTTGATGGGAGGTGAGCATGCTAATTGCTCAGCCACCACTGCCCCTGCCAGAGTTAGTGTTCCCTGAGTTGGGGGAGACTGTTCCTCCTGGAATGATCACCCAGGTGTTGGGGCTGTCCACTGGCGAGACCTGACTCTCAGTGTTCACAGCGTTTTGACGCCAAGTGCTGGGATAGGGATACCGCTTTCAGTCCGCAGTCACTGTACGTGGCTGTACACTAGTACAGGACAACAAGTCACCTGTTGTCTCTTCACGGACATGAGAGTGTGATTCTGTCCTAATGGCATACTTCCGTCTGAGTGGTATCCAAAAGAAGGTTAGGCAGGTGCACACTGCCTCTGGACGTCTGCAGGAGCTTAACCCTCTCCTGGCTGCACTCGCGAAACTCTCGCTGAAGGATCAAGCCCAGGTTTTGTGCCACCTCCAGAGACCATCTACACCAGAGATTCCCAAGAACCTCTTCAAAGTTCCTATACATCTGAGCGAGGAAACACACCCTGTTTTTGTGGTTTACTTAAGCAGACAGGACCAGCGCTTAGGACTTGACAACCCATGCTTTTGGCGACTTGAGCGGCAGAACCAATCCCTACGACCGACACAACCTTTGAGCTCCTGCCCATTAACCAACCCAGCTCAAACTCATGCCAGCTGGATTTGACACATGTTAAGCAGCCTCCCCACATTACGTGTTGCTCAGGTATACCGCCGAGAGCCAATCCACTGAAATGCAAAATCACTCTCACGGAACCTGATTTTGTGCCCTAGCGTAAAGCTGCTAGATCAGTACTGTACACTGGACGTGCGCCGGTACCTTGTAGAGACTGAAATCATTACCAGAAACCCCCTGCCACCAGGTGCACCTTACCTAGCAACTACCAAAGCACTTTTGATGTAGTGACGAGCCTTAACAGCGCGAAGGCATCATGCGTCAAAAGCTGTCTTTCTGGCACCCCACATGGTGCAAGTACCTTAATTAAGTGCTTAATAATGTGGGACCAGGTCAGTTCGACCTTATCAACTGCGGTACAGACTTCAGAAGTCAGTAAACACCCAGTGGCGCTCAACCAACAAACAAAATTGTCCAAAACCAAAATGAGCCAGCACAAGCCAAATTGTATTACTGCAACCACAACAGAACATGGCTACTATTGCTAGCCAAATTGCCCGAAGATGGAGATACACCGAATCAAGTGCACCCACTGTCAACAATGGATCTACTATACCTGCCTTGGCTGGACAGATGAAGCACGCTACACCAATGGTCTTGAATTAAGATGCGACTAGTGTAGGACACATCAGACCATTGTTTGCAACTGGATTACATGCCCAGGTCATGGTACCCACACAGTGCACTGCATACTGTGTGGGGAGACATACCACCACAGGTGTATCGGTTGGCCAGATGAGAGAATTGCCCGACCAGGAAATGGTCTATCAGTGTGAAGTTTGTCGGCGGGCCATCGACTACATACCACACAATCCAGGACTGGTCCCTCACAAAAGCACTGCTAGATTCATGGGGGAACCACAATTGCCAGAATTTGCAGGACGTCCTCACAAGGACCTGCTAGGGTTCACGGCCGAATGTGAGAGGGAATTTCACATTTACTAAATACTTGACAAACAATGGGTCTCATGAGCACAAGCCAAGCTTAAGGACAAAGCCCTTAAATTGTGGCAGAAATATGGGGAGCCAACTCAGTAGCAGTCTTGTCCACCAAGTCACTGGCAGGGAGGTACTGGCGGGCCTCCTGACAGAGTTTTACAATCGTATGCAAACACCGGACAAGGAGGCTGAGATTTTTGTCTGCCGCAAAGTACAGATGTACCAATGTAACCCGTATGTTGCTACCCAAAATGAGTAACCTTCTACTTAACCCTAAGCCATTCACAGTGGATGAACTAGTAGAACGTGCATGGGAAGCGGAGTGCAATTTCAAAGGGCAAGCTATCCTTGACCGCCAGAAGCCAATCAAACCAACAGAATCAGACAAGCCATCTGAATGTAGAACCAAGATACCGCCACTCGCACCACCTGTTCCCAACTTATGAAATGTTGGTACTGCTTCCAATACCACTTTCATAAGGATTGTCCACAGCGACAGGCACAATGTGAAAGTGTGGAAGAAGGGATGCAACTGGTGTGCCACGTACCACCTAACCAGCTACAGATAAGAAAAGCGTTCCGCAGACGGGAAACGCAACTGCCGGTGGGACAAAAGGGGTGACCCCACCAGTCAAGAAGAGGAAACCATACAGCTCTTAGATGAGAACACTGAGTCACCCGAAACCCCACACATCAAGTCCGTGTCAATGAAAAGAACATACTGGTATTGCTCGACTTCGCCGCAACATGAAATTCCATGTGAAACGATATCCTAACTGAAGAACAAAGGGCATCACTATGTCCAAAGACGAAAACAGTAAGGATGGCTAAACCGGATTGTACGCTCACTGTCGACGGTCGCACGACTCTCATTGTTGAACTTCACAAAATTTTGGCACCAACGGAATTCAACAATGCATCATGGATCATGAGCAAAAGGAAGTATACCTGGGCGACAATTTCTGCATAACCGTCAACTGAGAACACTGTCACAACGCCATCAAACCTCAGACTACCAACGAAAAGGAGATAAACCATGAACTCTCCGAAGCCTAGTTCCAACAATTGTAGAAAATTCTCAACGAACATGTTGGTGCTTATAGATCTGGAGGAACGCTTTGTCAGATGCGAACAATCCAGCATGAAATAATGCTGAGTACGACCACACCCGTCTACAACTGACATTTCAAGGTTTCTGCTAGGTGACATTGCCTGATCATGGAACAACTAGAAGACATGAAACAACAAGCAATCGTTGAGCTGTCGGACTGACCATACATTTCACATATGGTAATGGTTCCAAAAAAGGATGGGCAGTTAAGGTTCCGTGTGAACTAGAATGCTTTGAATGATACGACACTTCCGATTACTCCACCAGTCCTCGATCTGGCATATACCTTGTGTGACATAGGAGAGGCAAAAGTTTTCAGCACCTTGGACATGCAGTCCATTGTATTGGCAAATCACGGTGCACCTCGAGAGCTGGAAATATACTGCGTTCACTTCACCAGAAGAAGAAACCCTCCAGTTTAAAGTCATGCCCTTCGGACTCAAGAACACTCCTGCTACATTTTAACGGTTAATGTTGGCCAAAATAACATCAGGCTGCATTGGGTGATTTTGCTCCGTATACCTCGACGACGTGATCGTCTACTCAAAATCCTGTGAGGAACACCTTAATCACCTGCAAAGGGTGCTGGAACGCCTGAAAATTCACAGTATGATGGCGAAACTCTTGAAGAGCCACTTCGGGAAGTCTTTAATAGAATACCTGGGGCACATAATTTCAACCGAAGGCAACTACCCTCAGGCCAAGTCAATAAGGGTAATTCAAGAAGCAGAGGAATCTCCCACCTGGAAGCAACTCCGCCGTTTCCTTGGATTATGTAATTGGTTCTGAGCCTTTGTGTCCAACATTGCCAGACTCATGGATCCACTGTACCCATTATTAGAGAAGGAAGCCCAGTGGCGATGGGGACCAGAACATTGCACCGTCTTTCAAGCTCTGAAGACCAGCTTTCAGGAAATCAAGCAACCACAACGACCCCAAGAAGAAGGACCCCTTATCCTACAGACACTTGTCAGAACGGCCTTGGCAACATCTTGTACCAAGAGGAGCCAGATAGCAAACCTTTCGTTATAGCCTACGCCAGTACTAGGCTCAATAGAACTGAACAGAAGTACCACATCAATGAGCAAGAATGCCTTGCGGTCATATGAGCTATCCAGAAAGACTGCAATTACCTGGACGGTACTCATTTTATTCTGAGGACCGACAGCAAAGATCTCACGTGGCTTCGGGAATCGAGAAACAATAAAGCGAAGATTGGAAGGTGGGACCTATATCTCTAAGAATTTGACTTCGAATTACAGCACTGCCCAGGTAAAGATAATGACCTTCCAGACACACGTCAGCCAGACCTGGAAGGCAAGGCCAAGCCAGACGAAGAGTTTAACTGACTCACACCGCTTTCCACCTCTGTACCGCTGCCCAGAAGAAAAAATTAGGCTTCTACAGCTCCAGATCAGCTGAAGTCATATTGAGTGCTATAAGCAACAAGACTCTTGACATCAAAAACCTCCTCCTGAAACATCCTCAGCATTTTATGCTACGAGACGACAAAATCTGGTCACGCAACAATCAACCCGAAGCCAAGTATAGGATTTGGATACCGAAGGATCTGCACAATATCATCTGCCAGCACCACCATGACCACACCAAAGCAGGTCATCCAGGCACCAAGGAAACTCTTGATGACATAAGCTCACGTTATATATGGGACGGCATGAGCATGCATGTCCGCCAGTATGTCCATAGTTGCACAACATGCTGCAGAAACAAAGCCTATCCCATGAGACAACAAATGGCCAAACCTCGCAGACTTCATACCCTGTGGACACACACAGCCATCAATTTGATGGGACCCTATCCCCGCAGCACCATGGGTATCAGGTACCTGTTGGTCATGAGAGACTTATTCTCCAGGTGGGTAGAAGCCTTCCCTCTGCCAAGCCAAGAGACCCACCACATCCTTGGAAAATTTAACAATGAAATTTTCCCATGCTGGGGATATCCCCAAAGTGTTCTTACTGACAACAGAACCCAGTTTGCAGGCAAAAAATTGCTACTGGACTGCCAAGAATGGGGAGCTGATACCTGGACAACTCCCCCATATCACCCAAAAGTCAACCTCACTGAGCCGAGGAACCAGGAGCACAAGAAAATCCTCTGACTCAATGTGGAGGAATATAACAAGCACTGAGATCACCACATTCCTATAATTCTTTTCACTCTGAGACGACGTACAAATTAGGCGATTAACTCCAGCACCAGCCAACACCTCCTGGGCCGAACCTTGAGGTGTAGAGGGGATTGGCAATGGAAGAGTGAACCGACCAAAATATCTCATCCTGAGGACATTCGTTTAGCCACCATGGCCCAGATTGACAAAGCAAGGGGCAACCAAGAGGTGTACATTGAGAGGAAGTACTCCCAACCACGTACTGGTATATGGGCCTTTGAAATGGGCGAAGCCATCTTACTATGCAGCCAGCCCCTAAGCAGAGGCAACAATTAGTTCAGCACAGGTCTAGCTTGAAAATGGGAGGGCCCCCTATATGGTTATTGGATGCCAGGAAATGTGTATTGGACTGAGGATCACCGCGGACGCATACGCAAGGCCACAAGGGGACAAATGAGGCCCTACCCCAAAGAAGCTCCTGAGTCCGAAGTACACATCGCTGCCTCTATTATCTCCGAAATGCCGGATGACGTGGGAGAGCCTGCTATCTATGCCACTCCAGAGGAAGAATGGCCCCTGTTACCAAGGAGCCCGTGCACTAATGAAAAGCAAACCAGCCAAGGAACCATCTACTTCATGTCTATGCAGGTGGAATTCCCTAAACTACAAGCCAAAGAATCTGTACAGATGCTGCCTTCAACTCCTACAGAATTCAGAAGGAAGCTAGCCAACCAATCTGGGAAGTGGACTCCTATATAACGAATGTAATGTCTTGGCGAAGTCCTTGGGATAGAAATCCAAGCCTCAAACGGCTTCATCCGAGCCCCATCACCAAAAGGATTCATGACTCAAGTGTCATTGAACCGACAGAGCCCCTGAAACCTTCACCTTGAATGGCAACATCAATGCCACCAGCTCCAGTGAGCCAATTAAGCGAGAGGACTGCACTGCTGGACGTTGTTGCAGTCGCCGCCGAGATGCTGCCTCCCACGAAAAAGGCACCTGCTGGAACTGCTGACTCATTCGGGGCCTTTCTCAAGGCCACCGCTCAACTGATACCATTAGCCGGAATCTCCCCGGATTGCACGTCCACCCTGTCGGCCGAGTCGACCCTCAACGCAGAGGTTGCCAGCATCAAGGTCCCAGCGCCAAGGCCGACTTCCAGGCCCCTTTCCATAGACATGAAGGAGGACCCCCAATAGGCGCTGTTGAGATAGAGATCACTATTTGACCTCTGATTCAAGCATCTCCAGTCGGAGGAGCAGTCAAAGAGGCCCCTTCACTGCTCCATACGACTGATGTGATCATGACATTGCCCGGCGCCATGGCCATTCTCATGGCTACTCTTCCCAAACAATGGAAGGTCATCTCCAAGACATCAGTTGGAGGGGTAGCAGAAGACAACCAGTTGACAAGACTACCCCAGATGGTCATCAAGACTTCGGCATCACCCGACGCCACAGCCGCTCTCATGGTCTAAACTATGTCTACTCCAGATGGTCAATGGACGAGGGGAGAAGAGGATCCTTAGCGAACATGCCATAGAGCCGGAGGTAGGCCATTGCCCGAACCTCAGCTCCAGCACCTGCATCCGAGGAGGTGGTAGCACCATCAGAACCACCACTTCCACCAACAATGCAGATAACCACTCGGGTGCCAATGACAGAGGAGTTAGGCGACATAGCCTCCAGACTACCCCTTATGGCAACCTAGTCAACCAATAACGTGATCAAGATCCAGGTCCCCAACCTTGGATGAAGAGGGGGGGGGGGGGCTGCAAATCAGAGCTGTTGAGCCGGAGGTCACTGCCCGAACCTGAGATCCAGCACAAGTGACCAAGGGGGTAGGCAATGTAGCCTACATACTACCCTTGACAGCATCGCAGACCAACGATGAGCTCGACGATGCAGCCGCAGCTTGTCCCCCAGCACCTAGAGGTCAGTCCTTGACCACTGCTGGGAACGGCACACCCTGGCAGCAGACCTTCCACGTCAAGTGCAGCTGCCCCGCCCCGCACCTGCCAGGCCAGATTGGTACCAGGCCAATAACAGAGACTCCCTAGAGGCCACCTGTCCGCTTCACCTGGTCGAATCCACAGTATGCACCACCACGTAAGCAAAGGCCACCACCAAAGATAAAGAGATCACCGAAAACAGTGAGTGATAGTGCCACACATAAATAAACTTGAAGACTTAAAGCAGTCAATATGCTATCCCCTTTTGTTAAACCAATTAATACGTACCACTGATGTACATATTCAATTAACTGTGCAGTTAGGCAAATATAAAAATTTTTTGGATGCTTAAATTAAGTGTAATGCTTGCATCAAGAAAGTTCCTTAAGGCAAACGCACCGTTTTGCAGCCATATCAGCTGCTCTTATCTCTCTTTAACTAGGTAACTTGCCAGTGTGTAATAGCCCGTTAATTACCATTGATAAAGTTAAAGTAAGTGAACACTTGGACCTTACTGACAGTGCCACACATTTTGTGTATTAGCAGGTAAAATCATTGGAAGACACCAACATACTTGTCGAGAAAGGATATGGACAGAAACTTATAAGAAAAAAATCCGAGTATTATGATGATAATTTTTAAAGACTTTAATTTCAACATACTTTGCTTTGTATAGCATCACCTCAAGAAAACTGAAATATTTTCCTTGCATTGTATAGAATAAATTTGCACTTTTTCTGTTTTCAAAACCAATTTAAAGTCAATTTAATTATGTATATAATTTTGCATTTTAATAATTCATTCTTGTTTTGTGTAGAATCACTTCAAGAAGCATCAAGCCTTACTGATTATGTAATAATAATTGCAAGCACCATTTTTATTTATCATATTTTGCATTGTGTCAAGTCACATCAAGAAATTACAAACCTAACAAAGACATTCTAAACCAAACAAAAAGTTGTGATCAAATTTGCATAATGTATATAATTGCCAATGATTTGTGTTTTCAAGGGTACTGTTCATGTTTCTATACTATTTGATGTATAGTGGTGTTTTGCACGCATTGTTTGTTAGTTAACATTATTGCCACAGCACTCATTTGCAAAGCTTAGTAGTTGGCATGCGCTCAGTTTGACTAAACTCCTTAACTTTTTTTTACACAAGTTATATTCTTGCTGTGCGATGCATAGGAGACCCGGGTAGAGGTCACTTTTTATTCTCCACACCAGGCGGCCACAGCAGGATAGCTTAGCTGACGCAAGCCTTACGATTGGGGCTTTGGCCAATTTTTATTAATATATTTAATATTAATGGCAACAATTACAAACATATTTTTATTACCCCAAGAGTCAAATTTTATACCATGTACCGCCCACTATGTCTTACATTCCTTCCACAGGTTCAACTGTGCAAAACTTTTTATTTTACGCACTCAAGCATTAACGCTGGTTTTGTAGGACGGCACACATTAAAAAAAGATGGCCCAGTGAGCATTTCCGACACTGGGATATCCCTTTCACGACATAACTTTACACAACCCACAAGAGCTCATGAAAAATGAAGGACAGAGCTTCATCACAGCAGGCACAGCTCTGCACATGGAGGAAAAAGAGAAGAGTACGCCAGTTGGCATGCAACAGAGAGGGACAGTGATGCCTAGATCAATGGCTCTTCAAAGAAAGCAAATAAAAGAGTCACAGACCACCTGCGGCCACGTGCTCTCCTTACAATCAGCTGACTTTGTCACTCAAGGTCGAGCACACAGCAGAGAGAAATGCACAGAACAGACACAACAATAGAAGAAAACCAGGAGAGAAATAATTGTTCTTAAGGGGACAGTTCGACATTCCCTCAAAAGATTTTCTTTCTCATCTCGTTCCATCATGCCTTTGTCGCAATTGGGGGGGGGGGGGGGTGTGGCAAATGGTACATGACATCTTTTCAACATTGTATAAATGACTTCTTTGCCTCATCAGTGAGCAAGCTTTGCCAATTGTTTCTTACTAAATCTTATTGTTGAAACGCATTTCGGGACGCAAGATTGTACTGTTTACTACGGCTCATGGACAGATGCTCCAGCCTCAAGATTGTACTGTTCGCCAGCCTAGCCACTGAGGCTATGCATTCAAGGCAATCCAGTATGACAACACGCTGCCAGATGGCTGTTACTAGTAGGTACCACCGCATCTTGATCTCCAAGCTGGCCAGTGACATCACGCCTAGAGGAAGCTATGCTACAGCTACCCATTCTCCATCAACCACCCCTATCCAGCTGACTGGAGGGGCACACCAGCCAGAGTATAAATAGCGGGTCGTTCACCCACTTGTGATGAGTCTTCATTTTCGCCACAGCAAATTTTGCCAGAGATCTTGACCAGACTGCTCGTTTGCTCCAAACTGCCTATTGCTTCACCCCATTCATGCCAAAGGTACCTGCTGCTCCTTGTCTCCACCGCAAATTGTTGCCGGAGATATCCTTCTGCCAGCCTGTTTTCACAGCACACTGTGTCGAAGATCTTTACCACCGCTAATGTTGTTTACACACTTTAGACACTGTGGCCCCTACAGGGCAAACACATAGTAATAGTAAAAGTAGTACCAGTTCAAGTTAGTTTCATAACGCTCGTCTACCCTACTATTGTTAGCCTAGGACCAGGTCGCCTTCACCTGGCTCAGCGTATGTTAAGCTTCCGTAAGCTCTTGCTGACATTAAGAGTTAATGCGACACCCCTCTGTTTATTTCCTGTAAGAAGAAATAAACAGATTGTTTACCAACTCAAGGGTATCTTTCCAGTGGTTGTAATTCCCCTCCCAGTGGACTCCACGCCCATCCAAAGGATAGCAGGTGACTGGAGAAGTTAACTGATCTCGCCAAAACACCAATTAAGTACCCACACGCACATTGGATGGCCACCCTTTTTATGTACAATGGTGGAAAGAACAGTAAAGCCCCGACACTAGGTACTCTGTCTCTTGGGGTCAGCTTGCCTGCTCAGTGGCTACTCTCTCCACCGTGCCCATGGAGCCGGAGTTAGTGTTCCCTGAGTTGGGGGAGACTGCTCCTCCTGGGTTGCTCACCCACGTGCTGGGATAGGGATACAGAATTTGGTTGGAGAAACTGCACATGGCTGTACACTTATAGAGGACAACAAGTCACCTGCTTTCTCTTCAAGGACGTGAGAGAGTGATTCTGTCCTAAAAGCCTACTCCCGCCGGAGTGGTATACGAGAGAAGGTTAGACAGGCGCTCACTGTCTCTGGACGTCTGCAGTATCTTAACACCCTCCTGGCTACACTCGAGAAACACTCGCAGAGGGATAAAGCCCAGGCTTTGCGCCACCTGCAGAGACCATCTACACCAGAGATTTTTAAGGCCCTCTTTGAAGCTCCTTTTCGTCTGAGCAAGGAAACACACCCTTTGATTGTGGCTTACTTAGACAGAGAGGACCAGTCTTTAGGAATTGACAACTCATGCTTTAGGAGACTTGAGCCAGCGGAATCAATCCCTATGACTGACACAACCTTCAAGCTCCTGCCCACTAACCAGCCCAGCTCAAACTCACGTCAGCTGGAGTTGATCCAGGTTACACGTCGCCCAGGTACACCCTGGAGAGCCAATCCACTGAAATGCAAAATCACTTTTACAGAACATATTTTGTGCCCTGCCGTAAAGCTACCAGGCCAGTACTTTACACCGGATGTGTGCCGGCACCTCGTAAAGACTGAAATCATTACCAGAAACCCCCTCCCCCGAGTGTGCCTGACCTAGCACCCGCAAAAGCACTTTAGACTTGGTGACGAGCTGTAACAGCCCCAAGGCATCACGTGTGTGTGTGTGTGTGTGTGTGTACACACACACACACACACACACGCGCGCGCGAACATTTCATGTTTCATACAAGAAGTGCATTTGAATTCCTTACTTTATCAGAAGTATTCTACCAATATATTGTTCTTTAAAAATTACATACAGCTCCTCGTATCTATGTTACCAAAGACACGCTTGTATGGTACAAAGTATGCAAAATGAGATCCACTCACATTATTATGAATGATTTTATGAGGCAAAAGGTTTCATTAGAAAACGAGAGACCACATACAATTTTATTTGGAATCTATTTTATTGTTCCTTGAAATAAATAGATTGACAAGTAAGAACATCGTGTATATCTCATTAGGAAAAGCAGACAGACTCCTCCCTAAGTAAAGTGACACATTCTTTAAGAGAACAGTATCAACAATACAGGCAAGTGTAAAGTGACAAATTCTTCAAGACGATAATATCCCCAACATCTCCCCGCTCCCATCGTGAACCACTTCAACCACAGGTCAAGGGACCCTCAGACCACCCGTTGAGAAACAGCTCATCCTTCACTTTTCTGTTGTTGCCTACATTACTTGCTTTCCCTTCTTTTGCTTAATGTTCATAGCCTATCAGCAAGCAGTGTTGAAATGTTCAGTGTCTGATGTGTCCTTTTTAAAGATGGGGGGGGGGGGGGGGGGGGGCTAATGGGAGTTGAGCCCTTTCCTTGGAGCTTCATTTTACACAGGATAAAAATGAGATTATGGTTGAAACAAGTATGTTGTAAATAATGAGTAATAATAAATATACATAATATAGCAATTGGAAATTTAAAAAATGATGTATATATAGCTTATTTATATTTACTAAGTATTGAATTTTATATTTAGTAGCATTACAAACTTAATTATTGTTGGTAAGCATGTGCCTCACTCCTTAAGTACTCCCCTTCTTAATGTATTCCTGGATCCACTACATTTTCAGATAAGATAGATTCAAAATCTCTCAAGTATCTAATAACTCTCAGAAACTTATGAAGACCTTTCCTGTCACTAGGTATTTCATAAGACATAATAGTGGCTACTATGTATTTCATAATATATGATGGTAGCCAGCTTGTCTTTGCAAAGGGCCAAAAACCCTTCACTCGCATGACCAAAATACTAAACACTGAACCTAATATTCATTTCTCTAGCTCTGAGTACATTTTAAAGAATATATCATTTGTTAGTTCCAGGGGGGAGAGGGAAATCAATGTAATTAAACTCTAAATATCACATAAATGTGACTCAAAAGTTTCTACAAATACCTGAGCAAAAACTTTTAACACAAAACTCAAAGCATTAAAACCAAAAAAACAATTATAAATGGTTGAGTTTACAACATCACCTACTTTTGTTGGCCAACTTAATTTGCAATAAGGGTTCCTTTCAAACAAGCACTGAGAATTTTTTTAAAATTATGAATTCATATTTTATAACCATTTATACAAATTGTGCAGAATAAATACTAGGAGTTAAACAAGGCAGCAAAACATGAGTGATAATGAACTGTATTTAATACTAGTGTCGGTAGATACAGTAAGGTAAGTAATTCACATTTCATAAGTTATTTCTTGAATATCATGCTAGGCAGGTGGCCACCATCATGGGTAACACAGTCCTCCAAGCAGCGAGGATATCAAATGAATGCTGTGTCCACCTCGTGTACTCATGGAGGGATGTGCTGTCTGCGTTGATGGTTGATAGTGTTATTTTATTTACTTTAACCACTACTAAGCTGCTGCCAAGAAGTCTGTGTAAAATTTGATTTGACAGCATTATTAAGTGGTTAAATCTAATAAGTTGTAGCAAATGGTGAGAGACAATAATTTCAGGCAGACCCGAACCATGCCAGATTGTTGTGATTATTTGTAAGCGCAGAAAGCCATTATATTTTTGTAGTGTGTTAAAAATAATCATTTTAAAAAAACCTCCAGTTTGATGTTTTTTTAAACTTGACCCATGCTATACTACCAGGCGACCATGCAATCCTCTATAATTATCAGCCCCTTACGAGAATGCCAGCCCACAAACAACAACTAGGCAACTTTCATGTAAAACTTCAGTCATCCTCTACAGGTCATTTTATTTTTACCACCCATCTATCTATTTTTTTAAGAAAAAAATTTGTCTGCATTTTACATTATACGCTAAAATTTTATAAAGATATCTGGTAAATATAGATATTTCTTTACAGATCTTCTTAGGTGATTTATTATAAATAACCCACCAGTGACGACGAGGATAAACCAATACGCCAACGCTCACATGATGAAACTATTTGAATGTGTACTTCCCGAGAAATGGCGAGTTAAGTTTATAGGATAATCCCACTTTTCTCTCACATTAAAGTCCTTGCATTAGCGCGCTGGCTTGTGTACAGCATGTGGTGCTGTTTCGGGGATCTATTTTCACTATACAGATAGCACTCTCCCCGATTCATGAGATTTTGACACGGTGCTGATTTTCACACCACTGGAACAGCTTTAAGAAGGATGATAATTAAGTTGATATAAACATTAAATATTATTGTCACTGTGTAATAAAAAGAGACATAGTGGAGATAAATAATTTAATGCTGTAAATAATAGCTGTGTGAATAAATTAGGAACCAAATTTGGTTCTTTTATTTTTATTAAGACCACCATCCCTCACGAACTCAGATACGCCCCTCATGCATCTTGTAACAGTATGCTTACAACACATCATCTGTGCAAAAGAGTAATAAATTAAAATTACACTATATACTTCTGAAAACGGTCATTGGAATCAGATACACATCTGGTCCCATTTCAAGCTTAAAATCAAATTTTATGCAACTGCTCAGAAATAATTCTTGGTGCCAACTTATAACATGATTCACTCGCAATGTGATTAAATCACACTAGTGGTCACAGTCATCTACCACATTCACAACTCTATATGTATGTTTTCCCTTCTTCATTTGACACATGGCCACAAAATGATAAAGCTTATTTAACACAAACACTTCTTTCCTCAGGCAGGACACAAACCTACATTAATAGGATGCTTTCAACCACACCAGTAACATCTAATATCTTTTGAATCTCCACCATGTTTCTTGTCCCTTGTGATGATTTTGACAAGACAGACAAGCCAGCATCTTAAATTATCACTACCTTAGACCTGCTATATCCATCCACTTCAGTTCAACAGTAACCTTGCATTTATGCAGCTTTAATACTTGTAATCTCAGCCAACCCCAAAAGTTCAATAACACAATCTAATGTCATGTCACCATTACCCTTTCTCAAAATCTCTTTTTCAGCCTGAACTGCACACTACTATATAGGATATCTAACATCCAAGAAAAAATGCACATATGTTTAACTAGGGTCTAGTTGCCTGGCAGAAAATAAGTGATGGGCATGTAAAATATTCTCCTTGGGTACACAATATTCTTCAAATTTTCCAAGAATGCACATAGGGGTGTCGGAACTTTTCTTGGTTTGGGGGGGGGGGGGGGGAGTAACATTGGCTTTTTTAAATTTTGTTTTTTGGTTTCTGGTTATTTGATAGTGGTGGCGAGTCACTAATATAATTTTCAGATTAAGATTTGGTGGATTATTTAAGCAGAACACAGTATATTTGGTAATTTCACAAGTTTTTTTGTGTAGAAGTCAGTTGGAGGTTACTGTTTATTAGCCCCTAGAGGGCAGTAAGTACTGCATTTTGTCGGTCATGAAAATTTAAAGAAAGTATCCTGATTGGCTCACGTCTCGCCATTACTGATTGGAAGAGTAGTGTGGCATGGTCAGCTGACAGCCAGAGCATAGGTGACGCTGAAGGTTGAGTCAAGCATCTTCCACAAATGCTGCCACTACTGCCGAGAACGGATGCATGTGTGATCCGAGGGGCAGTAACCCCAGAAGTAAAATGATTATTGAGTGTAGAACGTTTACAGTGCATAGGTAGCACCCATGGTTTACTTTCTATGACTTTTTCAGACTGAACAGTTGTTTCTACTAAATTATTTTCTGCCCATGTACGTAGCCACTAGAGTGTAGGTAGCCTCGTTTTTGCCTCCTTCGTAAATTTAGATATGAGCAATTCATCTGTAATTGCTGCAAGATGTTTTAAGTTTTATAACTGATAATGGAAATTGAGTGATATTTGTTTTTTTATTTGAGAATGTAAAAGAGTCAATAAAAAATGAGAACAGAAGTTCAGCATTTTAATACTCAAGAACTTTTAGTTATCTCCATCTGCAAAATTTGCTCAGCTAGCTAGTGCAACGGCATTACACTCCCAGCCGAGCTATAGTTGGGAAATGCCACCCATAAAATTCTCTCTTTACTGTTTTAAAATGTTTATGAGTTTTTAAAGGTCAACTTAAGTCCACCAGCTTAAAGTCAATTTACAGGCATTTACAAGGTGAACATTAGGCGAAACATGGTAGCAAGTTATGAAATTTCAACATTTAAAATTTATGTGCGTGTCAATATCAAAGTGAGTCACCTTGGTGGGGGGGCAATTGCTCTCGCCAATACACCACCGTGGCCCTCTATAGGTTCCAGGTGTGACAAATATGGAAGGAAGGACACATGTTATTAAATCTAAACATATACTTTACGATTATGAATAACAGTTGCGCCTAGTACCTAGCTGTAGAACTTACAGGGGAAACAACTGCAAATGTTATTTTGATTTAATTTGCAACTTCGAAATCAGCTGTTTGCAATACATCAGTTGCAATAAAGACATTGTGGTATTCTCTCTCGAGAGAGAAATTCAAGACGAACTCAACCAGTATTCATGTCTACTACAGCAGCACCCAATAGAAAATAATTTAATAAGCTATTTTACTTCTATTTTCAAACAAAATATTTCCTGAGAAATTTTTCTTGTAGCTGTCTCTACACATATTCATTTTGCATTCTGTATTTTCAGAACCAGAATGATTTTTGTTCTTAGAAGAACTCATCTGTCCCAGTTCAGATAATTCCACCCCTACAGTCGATTGATGGGAACGTACCAACTATTTATACACCAATATTTACCAATGATAGATTTTGAATGCAATGAGCCATACCTGCCAGACACCTTCTAGCATGCTAGTATTTGCCCCTTCCTCTGTGCTGGAAAAGTTGTAAAATTTACCATTAGGTCTAACCTCTTTATCCAACAACTATGCAGCTAAGTTAAGATTACCGGGAAAGGCCAGGCTACTAACCAGCACCAAACATAGTCAATACTATATACTCACGTTGCACTCTCATGGCAATTAACCAGTTTTCTTAACTAAGTACAAATACAAACACAAGTTATGAGGACGATTTAGCATTTGGAAAAGTTTGTGAAGGCAGCATTCACTCCAGCCCACCAGCTTGCAAAGGCTCGTCCACCACCAGCTGACCACAAGGCATCAGCTCTCTCTCCAGAGGTAATCCAACATCCTGCACCCACTACCCTTTACCACAGTCACCTTCCTTTGACTCCTGTGGAAGCACGACATCACGATAATAACGTCCCCCTGGACAAACCCCTTTACCGAGGTTATGCTGTGAATTGCATATAGTAGTACATTGCGTATATAAGTATTTTTGTATTTAATTATTCTGCAGGCTCACCTTCGCCTGCTCTAATTATGTATCCTAATATTAATATTATTTTAGCTAGCTTAATAATGTATCAGTCAGCCGGAACTACCCAGTTTCCATTTTGCTGTAGTAAACATTAAGTGAATTTGAATTGTGTCTCGCCTACCATAATTCTAGCATTAGATCCCTTTTCATTTTTGTTAATTGTGGTATAATAAATTTGTGCAATAATAAACCAGTTGCGAATCAGTTGTGAGGCACACCGAACTCCACAGGAGACGGAGCTTGCAAATGTTTTGAGCCC
Organism: Dryococelus australis; assembly: GCA_029891345.1. NCBI lineage: Eukaryota > Metazoa > Arthropoda > Insecta > Phasmatodea > Phasmatidae > Dryococelus > Dryococelus australis. The sequence goes on along the minus strand of CM057009.1, from coordinate 52,035,795 downwards.
GAAGTGGGCATGCCACTGCTCCTGGGTTTCCGGTGTTCCCTCGGCTGTTACTCGACGTAGTCTCATATACCGGACTGCACCTCATACGACAGGGCTTTGGGTAAGACTGCCAAAGTCTCGCCCCCAGGACTGTACGTCAGCAGGAACATAGAAGGCTGTATTCAAATGCACAGTAAACATGGCGGCGTTAAGAGCCATATAAGGCATCAAGAGAGACGTGCTATACACCAGTCGGCTACTGCAGAGGCAAATGTTGTGGCCCCTAGTAAAGCAGAGCCACCATTTACTGAACCAGAGTGTGTACTACTGTCTTACATGTCCATCTTACTGCCCACACTACAATTCCCACTGGACAACTTATTAGATGCTTGTTGGTCGGAGTAAAATCCGGAGGGAACACGTCCTATTAGGCTAGGAACTTCCCCACCAGTAGTAAGCACAACTAACCCCACGGAAACTCCAACTAATGTGGACCCACCAAGTTTGTGCGTTATAAAGTTGACCTCATGTAAATTCATACGGGTTCGACACTTGCCTAAGGTGGATCTGCCAAACTCCTGTGCAATACAGTTGGCATCGGGGAAAATCACCTGGGTTCGACTCCCACAGAAGGTTGTTCCCAAACCACGTGGAAACCATTCCCCAGCCAACTACATTCCCGCACGTTGACTGACGAGGCCTCGGCAGATAGTCCCTACAGCCCTGGCCAGATCATCCACTACCACCATTACCCTCAATTGATCACCACCCTTTCACTATTCATACACCCTGGGACCGCTGGCATCCTGCCTTTTGGCAGCTCTAGTCGTGAGCAAGGTTGAACTCCCTGGATGGGAATAAATCTCAATCTGCCTCACTCTGGAGTTTGACTCCCCTCTCCTTCTACGAATTCGAGAAAATGGTCAGCGAAGTAAACTCTTTCCCCCACAGAAAGCAAGGAGGAGCACACACGTGTCAGTGTTAAGTCTAAATGTTAACAAAAAGCCCCTGTACCCATGGTCATGCGCCTATGAATATAGACTAATATTATGCAGCATAGATATTCTGCAATACCATTTTTAATCAACAGAATTAATTACACAAGTTTTCATGTTGGTGATGCACAGTGCACGGAACCATCTAATTTTGAGATGTGTGGTAGCCGGCAAGAGAAAATGTTCTATACTGATTATACCGACATGATGTAATATTTTTTAACAATAGCCACTGGTAAGTAATATTTTGCGAATAAAAATTTACATTCTCTAATTAAAAACCATGAACCATGAAAGATCTGAGGCATACAATGATTCTTAGGTCCTTGTTATTAAATTTAAGATATTCCACATAAAATTTTTTTGCATTGATTTCTTGGAGCACCTCTTGTGGAGTCTTTGGTGTCCTCTAGTGAGAATTGGGGGGAGGGGGGCAAATGTCCTCTTGACCTTGCCTTTCTGATGCCCCTGAAACACTTTATATATATGAATGTAAACGATGGGTGTTTACAACTATACATAGCTGTGTAGACTCAGAGACAAGCTATTTGATATTGGACATTTGTGGTACATCAAGTTGAGAAATTTCCAAAAAGCGCTCCACAAAAGTGCACCACAGTGTGCCTGGCTGGGCTGGGCCGCGCTACGCCACGCCGTGCTGCTCATCCGGCATAGTTCATTCGCATTCCCTTGACCCTCACTTTTGTTTTGATGGTAAAGGGGAAGGAGAGATGAGGGATGGAAGCACTTCCTCATCCCGTGCACAGGCTCTCTGTCAGCCTCCCTGATGCATTCTTGTGTGGTGCATAAGTCGCTAGCAATACAGTGCAGTAAGGATAAAATGAATTGCTTCGCATTCAATGAAATGGTGGACATGCATCTGTGCTACGATGCCGCACATTCAAATGCATATGCAGCAAGGAGGCTTTATGCACAACTATTTCCTTGGCATGTCATACCAAGCCATGTATATTTTTCTATTGTGTACTGCAGACTTCACGAAACAGGTTCTTTGCAAGTAAGTAAACAAAACAAAAATATGTATTAAATATGGTGCATTTTACATCGGATATGTAATTATTGGCAATTATGTTCTAGGGTCATGTAGTAAAATATGTGCGGTGCTGTGATGCCCGTGACCCATTAGAAGAGACATTGTTGGAGCGCGTTGCAGAGGATCCTTGGACCAGTATCCGTGTCGTCGCCGGCCAACTTGGGAATTTGCACACAACTGTATGAAAAATGTGAAATAAACACGGCTACAATGGTAATCACATGACAAAAGTGCACAAGCTAAACCCACGTGATCATGGCCCACGGGTTGAATTCTGGGAATGGTACAATGCAGATGTGTGCCTACTTTTCCCTTATTAGTACTTTTCACTCACGAGGCAACTTTAAATGAAAACGGGATATTCAACGTGAAGCATTACATCCACTGTGCTACTGAAAACCCTCAACGCCACCTACGAATGTGGCCGACAAGAAAAATTTTAGGTGAATGTTTGGGCATGTATTTTAGAGAGCCACATTCTAGGTTCCTACATAATACCACAAAAACTAACTGCTCATACAATTCTCATTTAGTTTGAGTGAGGTGCTACCGGAATTACTCGAAGACGTTCCTCTTGAAACATGGGCAAACGTGGGTACAACATGATGGTGTGCCAGCACATTCAGCCGTAAGAGTGTGAAATTACCTCCATCAGATGTACCGTAATCAGTAGCTGGGGTGGTACGGTCCATTTCCCTGGCTTGCCAGGTCTCCAGATTAATATCCCCTGGATTTTTTTATGGGGAGGTATGAAAGGGCTGGTTTAGAGCACACCCGTCATATGCAAATTTGGATTTTGTCACTCACATTGCTGCTGCAGCAATGCTCGTAATTCAGACCCATGAGGGCATTTTCTCACACATGCGTGAGGTGATGGCATAGCAGTGTGATGTGTGCATTCCAGCCAACGGGGCTAGCTTTGAACATGTATTGTGAAATATGATGTTCTATATGGTTTTGTTATTTTCACAGATGGAAAAATTAGTTAGTGACATTTATTTATCAAAGTAGCATGTCACATTTTAAAGCAATCAGCTTCTTGCTTGCGTAAACTGCTATTAATAACATACCAATTTCAAAGATGGCAATTACTGCAATTATCACACAATTGCTTGCTTTGTTTTACACTGTAGTTTATGACACGGGTGTGTTATTTTGCAATTTCATACTTTTTTTCTGGTTTTGGTAACTTGTCTGTGGTTTTATGACAAAGCAAACACGTGTTTAAAACAAAAACAATTAAAATGTTTTACAGTAAACGTTTCCAACCAGAGCAATTAAAACCGGACCAACAGCTGGACTCTCCTGGCGCAGGTGGCACGCCACGCGTATGTCTAGGTACACATTTCACATTTGTAGAGCGATTTTTGGATGTTTCTCGACCTGACAGAACACAAATGTCCAATATCAAATTGCATGTCTCCAAGTCCTCTGCACTGCTGTGTATAGTTGTAAACACACATCGTTTACATCCTATATATAATATATGTAAAAACACATATGTACACACATATATAAACACACACAAACACACAGGCTGTTGCAAAATTGCATGACAATACTTTGGAGAATCATTCCTCACATCTGGAGGATGAAAGAAATGTTATATGAACGTAGGTCTGCAAACACTTCGTTTCTTTACTACAGCTTGTAATACATAACATACAATATATGGCCCGTGGCCTGGATCATGTTACTGTGAAATGCCATAACAGCTGTAATTGGCAGCCCCATACCAGCCCCCGAGGAGCCCTGATTTGAATCCACTAGACTCTTATTTGTGGGGACATTTACACTTAAAGGCACTTGTGTATGCAACCCCAGTGGATGATGTGGGCATTCTCCGTAACTGTATTGTGGTGGGTTGTGAAACTCAGGAATTCATCAAACACATCCGTGTGTCCATGCAATGGTGGGTTGATGCATGTGTTTGTGCTGATGGAGGGCATTTTGAACATTTCCTTTAGTGTCAATGATAAGCTTTCACACACGTGTAACTAATTCCTGTGCAGTTCCTACTGTTCTAGATGTAGTGTTGTAGCATGAGGTGTCGTGTATCATGCAAACAAATGCTATGGTGGCATTCCACAGTAACATGATCAAGCCCGCGGGTCGTTCGCTGTACGTTATGTATTACGGGCTTTAGTAAAGAAACTAAGTGTTTGCAGACTTATGTTAATATAACATTTTTTCATCCTCATGTGAGGAAAGTTTCCCCGAAGTAGTCATGCAATTTTTGCGGCATCTTCCCAATAATATACAACAAAACGGCTATCTTTCTATCATTGTCACGTTTGGTAAATTAAGAGACCAACCAACAAATCTGAAATAACTGCTCCAAATTGGAGCACCATTACCATTCACACTTACGTTTTCCAACATGTTAAAACATAACACTGTCATCATTTGGAAAGGCCAACCAATGTGCTCTTAAAGTCACTCCTCCTAGCATCTGACTGAACTTGGTCCCAACTACTTTCCTACAGCACCCTGACAATATCTTGGGCCATGAGAAGGGATAGGAAACATACCGCCCATACCAACATCATTTGTAAAGAATATAAAGGATATTTATACAGGATTTCACATAGCGTGAAGTGGACAGCGAAAGAGGCTGAGACATATTACGCATGAGAATGAGCAAATGCCCACTGTCTTGGAGGATGCATACCCGTAATCTCAGACTTGGCTGGTATTCCAGGGCATTCAGTTTGGCATTACATATGTGCTAGCATCTTGAGAGACTGAAAAGCAATGACTAATCCTTAACTCATGAAACGTATTTCTGAACGTGTTTTCTCTATGTCCTGAGATGGAATCGGATGTGTTGCAGTTTGTTATTCGAGGCCTTGTGCGAGACTGTAAACCAATGAAAGCAGCAAAGAAATGTTAATTTACAATAGCTTTTGTAAAAATTAATATCTGCACGGTTTATATATTACATTATCTGTAGTGCTGGTAGTTATTACAAACTTGAAATAGGTAACTACGCATAGAGTAACAAAAACTGATAATTATTATTACTGTCTAAAATGATATATTTATTATATTTCTTTATTGTGTCAACTTATGGAATATACTGTATACAATATGGTATGTTTCATGTTCATAGTGTGGGAATTTTAGACTTAACTTTTAAATGGTGAACACGCATTTCAACAGCATAATTGCAACCTTCTATTTATATGTTTAAACTAATAAATAAATCTACAATATTGTGTGGTCCTGCAAATCTCAAGTGTATTGTACTGTTGAAGAAGTAGTCAAGGGATAAAATGGCACGTTGATCAAGTTCATAACCCCAATGCAAAAATGCTGAACAAGAATGGAGTCATTTAATTGTGCTGCATGAAGCATGGGAACTGAATATATAACCTTATTTTAGGTCCTGGTAATATAAATTTGATACCCGCACGTGTGTTTCAAGGAAATTTCTGTACTAATATATGTGCAGTATTAAATATTCCCAGTAATAGACATTTCAATTAATTTGTACTGCATATAAAGTTTTATTGTACTATTATTTTATGAGTTTTACTGGCTGGAGTTCAGAAATTTTGCAATTTGTTGAACCATGGCAAATGTTAAAATCACAGATACATAAAGGCAAATTAATTAATTGATTGTGTTTCATACCTGCAGGGAAATGTTACAAAGTTGTAATATACACATACACATGTGACTTTTAAAAAGTTACTACAGCCGAAACAGCTGTTGACGGTTAAAAGATGTAAATGTTGTTACTGCATTTTTCGCTGTTACGTATAAAACCAAAGGCTATTCCATGGGTCAACACCGTTTCATATGCATGCACATCAATTCTGCAATCAACACAACACTAGCTGAACTAAGCCTCCACTGAAACGTCAAAACATTAAAAGCACAACTTTGTAATTTGTGTAAATAGTTTAAAACACTACATATACAATATTTATAACGCAATTTTTAATTTTGCATGGGGTGAAAGGTACTCCTAATAGCCAGCATCAACAATCAAAACGTCATTTCATCAGTAGTGCCAATATAATGTTCTAACTCATACCGCAACTGAGGATATGGTTTTAACATTGTAGCAGGCGAGCTTACAAATATAATTTGTGCACACATTATACTATCTTCTTTTGTAATGTAAGGTCTTCAAATAAAAAGATAGAAACCCAAAATTCTGAAAGATGTAATTATTACCAATAAAAAAAGCATATTGTCACAAAATTTGAAATTATAATGTACTGCTAACAACCAATCATTATGTATTGTAATATTTAGCATAGTTATTAAAATAAATAGACTTTATTCAACATAATACTTGTGAATATGAATGTTCTAGTTAATTTTACAATATAAAAAAAAATTTGTACCCACCAGTATTTGAACCAAAATTGCACAATCCTATGCTAGACACACTACCAGTTGCACTAACATGACTCACAGATAGTAAGACTGATAAATAATGTATATACATATTCAGCTATTACGTGTTTTGCATTGTTTAAAATGATGGAATTCTTTAAAATATATCATACATATTTCACAGTGTTCTTGACGTCTTTAATTTTTATTTGCAATACAACTACATTACAATGGTTTTCTAGTATTTAAATAAATAATTACATTGTGACGTATAATGGTTTGGATGTGTCATATTGTTTATGGATGTTTATCGCGCTACCGGCTCCGGCAAATGATATGCATTCTACAGATGAGTAAGTTTTGTTTGTGCCAAGGATAAATCAACAAAATTGGAGCCCTAAGATTAAGGATTCGGCCGTGGCTTAACTAAGACCTTAGTTGGCATCATAAGGCTCTGGAATTCTGATAAGACATGGGCATGGCTTAAGCTGTACCAAAGCCCTTATAAAAACATTCTGGAATACCAGCTTTAGTGTTCGAGTGCACTGTGACATCACACGACACTATACTTTCTAACCTCTTTAACTCGGAAACTCAACATGCAGAGCAACAAAAATAAAGAGGTAATAATTATGGTAATTAGCTGTATATTTTGGGTTGACGTGCGCACTTCCTGTACGGATTTGGGGAATTGCTGACCACCCTCTCTGACATATCGGAGAAATGGGGAGTCAAACCCCAGAGTGAGGTGGAACGAAATAGTTTTCTGCCCAGGCAGTTCTATTTACCTCACTACTACGGTTGCCAAACTTTAGGATGCCAGTTGTCCTGGGATGAGATGCGGTGAGCACTGATTAAGCGATTGCGTGGGTTGATGTGGATTACCTGGCTAGAGAAACTGGATTAATACGCATTGGCCTGGTCGGACGGCATGTGGGGACATAATCTGCGGGTGATGCCACGATGCAGGGTTTAGGGGCTACATGTGACGGGATCGAACCCGGACCGTCTTTCCCCGACGCCAATTTAATAGTGCAAAAATTGGGAAGAGCTAACTCCTGTGGGTGCAAATGAGCTTACCCGAAGCCAACCTTAAAATACTAGAATGAACATGGGCTTGATCTGGGACTACCTGAGTAGGGGTCACACTGACTACCGGGGATGATGGCCTATCTTGGCTTTGCTGGTCTCCTTTGGGATCGTACTCTTCCAGCATGCTACTAATAGGTGATTGAACCACGACGCCTGCGTGGACGGAATTATGGGCGAGTCTGATCGTGGAGGTGGAGCAATTTCCGTGGACTGTAATTCTACTATAGTGGGCAGTGCATTTGTGGCATTGGCATTAAATGCTCTTTCTAAAGCATGACACTTTCGGCATCATTGATGACACTGTAAACCACCTTTCTTATTGTACATTTGTCTTGTCTCATGACCCGTTCTGTTTACATGCATTACTGGGGGCATAGCTTCTGCAGGCACACCCAAGGACCTGACGTGCAAACAGCAGTTCGATGCCCCATACAACTAAACTCCAGCGGGATTTAATTAATGAATTAATAAGCACTGCGTAAAATTTTCAGAGAGAAAAATGTTAAACGTGACACAGGAACTAAAGCAAAGTAACGGTAAACTGATATATAGGTGTCACATAATTTTTATTAATGCTAAAAGGAAGAAAAGCAGAAAGTCCCGGTTAAAATTAATTACAAAAAGAATCTAAAATTAGCTAGGTGGGAAATGTAATGCAGAGCTTCCAGCAACTTTCCGAATCCAAAAAGTAGGAAAAATAAGACTTTTTGATTAAAAAGTAGTCAAACTTTTTCACATAATTTATCAAAAGAACACGCTATCTTTCTGTCCAGCAATATCATAATAGAAGCGGCTTGATTTTACAACAAATGAAGATCAGAGTTAAATATTTTTCTGGAACTATTGTTATTTTTTAAAATATCCCCAACCAAATGGCCGGTAAAGGTGAACACAATTTCTGAACCCATTATGTGATAAAGTACTTCTTTAGAGATGCCCACTGGCTTATAACTCTCTGTGCAGCAGGAACCAAAGTCAACCACCGTGTCTCAACATGCTTTAAGAAAGATAATTCATCTAGCTGAAGATAAACTTGAATCTCATTCATTTCCTCTTTCCTCACAGGAGACAACTTAAAGAAGATGTGTATAACAATAATTAAATCAAATATCTCTTGCCCGAATTCCATGATACCTTTCCCAAAAACAGCATGAGCCCAATGCAAAGGACATGTTCCTATTATAATGTCATTTGGTGGCGCTACACCGCCTAAGGTCAAGCAAGATATAGATGGTAGCTGGGCACGTTTGTTTATAAACACGTCCCACTTTGCCCAGTTATATAAGAGGCTCCGCAGGATGTTGCCCCCCCCCCCCCCCAGATGGCAACGAGACCACAGCGTGTATTGACGAGGGCACCAACCTACCACTGGCCGGAGGGGTTCCGAGGCCAACCGTCCAGAAGTTAAGGGTGAGCATAATCGCTTAGTGGTAGAGACCAATGCTGGCATTGAGTCTTCGTCCCCATTCCCCATTGTAGTTAATTCTATCTACAAGGATAGAGAATAGTTGCATCCTTAATATCAGTGATTAGTCATAGTGTAAATTAGTACAATAACAGTATCCTGTTATTCAGTGTAAAGTAAATGTATTGTGATTTATAAGTAATTGTTGTTTCATTAAATATATATTTTTATAATCTCTCTCACTTATTCCGCTACCAGTGAGCCAAACCCCCTAGCATCCCCCTTGCCACCTCTTAAGGTGAACTTGAGTAACTGTGACAGTACTAATAAGTACATTTTATAGAACAGGAGGAAGGGCACGTATTGCACTGGTGGAAGCGCCAGACTTTCCCTCTCCACACGCAAAGCGAGTTGATAAAAATTAATATTGTATCTGATATTATTGTAGTTGCAAATGTGAGTACTTGTATGAGAAAGCCACCTTCCCATGTCTCTTACAGACATCCCTGCTCACCCACGCTAGCAGCTGCTTCATTCCATGCAGTAAGCAAACATTTTCCTAGGTCAGTTACCACATATCCGACACAGCACTTGTGTAGCAACCTTGCTGCTTTACTGTTCTCACCCATCCACCCACTTCCCCTTTACAGTGCCTAATTACTGTAGTTAGAATATGTGTTTTGCTTTTCGTGCATGCTGAACTTACTGTTCAACTATCTGCTTCAACCACTCCTATTTTGCTGTGTGCTATTGGAGCGTGTTCTCTTCCTCTTTTCTGTAGTTTGTTTTACCTTAAGTTTACACAAAGTGCGCAACACCATTTACACCGGACACCACTTCACACACCCATGTTTACCAGTACATGTAAACGCGTAGTCAAGCAAAAGCGTCCAAACTCTCTCAGTTCATTAAAGCAGTTTTAATTGACGCAAAAGACCTTGAGCGTTCATTAAACAAACGGGACAGACAATGCACAGACCACACTACAGATATACCTACCACCAGCCAAATCCAAAACACCTCATTAGATACATCATTTCCCACCACAGAGCACGAATACCCCCTGACACACCACCTCGTATACAATCCCTTCCTAGCGCACCGTCACAATCTCCTACACCCCTTGCCAATTTCTTTGGATTTCCTCTGTACGAGGAAATTGGCAATTCACCCCTCCCTTCACATGCATTCCAACCCCCACCTGCACTTACAGTAACGTTAAAAAAAACCAGCCGCACCACAACATGGCCAACAACCCACTTCCCATTAACATAACTTTCACGTAGCCAGAGAAACCCCCATCATTTTCAGGAAAACACAGGGAAAATATTGATGAATTCCTGTAAGCTTTTGAGAAAGTAGTCAAAATTAACAGATGGACAGATATTGACAAGTGTAAATGTGTCAAATTCTCCCTCGCTGACATTGCTAGACATACCTTAGAAAATATGACACTTAATCGAGCACAACCCATCACTTAGCAACAAATAAAAACAGGTTTGACTAATGTGTTCACAAGTTCCGCGGACAAAGAACAGTTTTAAACACTTAATCTACAGCAAGAAACAGATAGTCGACAAGGACACCTTGCGTCACCCTAAAACCCCCAAGTATTATCAGGTTAAGTACAACCCTACCATGACCGACGAGTTTGTAAATGTTATTTGGAAGAGTCTCTTGCCGTCCATCGCAACTGGGTTAAAGAATGACAATGCTCGAGAACTTACAATGCATTGAAATGGGTATTTTTCAATACCAACAGGGGCTCACACACACAAGTGCTAATCCAGATTCTGAGCAGCTCGAAGCAGAAATGAGCAAACTCAGGCAGGAAACTGCGCAGCTCTCCCTTTGCAAAACTGAACCTCACAACAACACTCAACACAATAGGCGTCCCTACCATCCCCAACAACATATTCAGCTCTCATTGTACTATCCAAGGCAATCCTATCAACCTACCCAGCCCAACCCCTCCAATTCCTATTCCAACACTTCTCACAACATGGGATATCAAGACTTTTGTCAGCAACCACATTACTCACATGACTATTACTCAGGCATGCCCAATACTACCCACTTTCATCCCCCAACAAATAACATGCCGCACTACCACAGGGGTAATTTGTTCCCACCACAGCCATGCCCATACAACACCGCCCAACAGCCAAGCTATCCATCACAAAAACTTCCCCACGAGGGGGTAAGACACGCCACACCTGACGACAAAAGCGCCCAGTTTCAGGCCGCATGCAATGCTCTTTTAAACAAAGTAGTACCCAACAGGTCTTATGCCGAGATCGCTAAGTTTAATTATAGGGGAAAAGGTTTTCTAACTTATTCTATTCCCCCTATCTAACACATTTTCGCGCAGTTTTGTTAGCGGTGACATGGCAGATCGACACAGTTCACACATACATTTTCCGCAACCTGACAGGGCATGCCTTTCTGCTAGCTCAACTCCCGTCTCAGTTTCCTAATCCATTCATAAACAAACGCCCACGCCTCTGCCTTTATTACGGCCACACCAACTATAAACAATTGTGGCAGTGCACACGCAACCTCGTCTCACCGGCCTTCGCAAGCAGAGCACTCCTCCCCCACGTATAGCAGGCCGTGGTTGCCACATCTCCCATGACCAGCGTGCAAAATTGCAGTGTTGCCACTTTGCAGCATGGCACCAGTGCGCAGCTTGCAGTTCAGGTTCCCCGCAGCCTTGCAAGTGACACCTGCGCGTTATGCCTCTATTTTGGGCATAAAAGCCTACATTGTCTCCTCTTTCCAAACCAAAATTTCTCAATTTCCCCAGACATGGCTGACCACTTTCAGCGATTTAAAAACAAATTCCGGATGAGTCCTCATACCAGTTTTGTCGCTCGTTCCACTTCCACCCCCGATGCAGCGCGTGCCACATATTTTTCAAAAAATACCAGCAAGGCCTGTGAAGATGAGAACAGCAAACTGAGCCAAGCCATGCCACAAATTGGCACAGGAAAACCGGCTTGCATTGCACCACCTTCGCCCCGTCAGCAAGCCTACTTCAGCTCAGCCACACCGCATATCCTAGTTACGATAAAGGGCCGGCATTACCATACACTTTTAGATACAGGCTGCTCATGCAGTTGCATGGCCAGTACTATTTTGTCCATTCAAACACTCTCTTCCTTAAAGGAACCTATTACCTTAGTTGTGGCCTAGTCAGTCTTATCACCACCCCAATTTGAAACTACTATAAAATCACACATTCAGGTCTACACTTATCCCCAGAAATTCCTAGTCATCGACAATCTTAAGCAGGACATTATTTTAGGTGTTGACTTCATTAGAAAGTATGATATTATTCTAGTCCTCAAATATAACCTTCGGTTTATACATGCTCACAACGAAAATAAAATAAGTGAGATTCCATTTGTGTCCACTCACACATAAATCATTTATTTTCTGTCCTTAGAGCATTTGTGCAATAATATTGAAGCCTTTGAACATCTATCCCCTCTCTCCCCTACTGTTAATGAATCCCTTTTTCCTCCTCAGAAGCAAGCCATTCAAGCTATTATTGACAAATATAGTGACTGTTTTGTTACTTCCACTATTGATCTCACTGAAGTCAAAGACTGAAATTTAATTAGATTTGGACACTGACAAGCCTATTGCCATACACCCCTATTGTATTAGCTCCAAAGTGAGGGATGAACTTTTGCTTCAAATCAAAGACATGGTCCGTGCCGGGATAATCCGGGAGGCTGACTCTCCATATTCTGCCCTTAGCCTTATAATTTCCAAAAAAAAGTGATGGCCTTCATTTTTAATAGATTTTCACAAACTCAATCAACATTTAACTAGAGTCGAATACCCCATTCCACGTACTGAGGACATCTTGAATGCTCTGCAACATTCCCCTTTCATTACTAGCATAGATTTATTTTCTGGATTTTATAGCATACCTGTTCGCCCCCAGGATCATCATAAATTGGTTTTTAGCATTGATAGGGTTGGTTTATTTGAATATTGTAGAACGCCAATGGGGTTGTCCACTTTACCCCAATACTTTCCGATGTTCATAAACAAGCTTTTAGGCCCCCTCAGATGGACTGCAGTAATCGCCTACATTGACAATATTTTTATATTGGGTAGTATATTCGAAGAACATATAGCCAATATTCATAAAGTTTTCCAAAGAGTACGCCTTTTCAATGTCAAGATTAACACCAAAAAATGTTCGTTTTCCCAACAAACTCTTAAGGTGCTAGGCCATATCATCACTCACATCAAGGCATGTCCACCGACCCCGACAAGGTTGCTGCTATTGAACAGATGGCTCCCCATACTAATGTGAAACAACTTCGTTCTTTTCTTGGGATGATCTCTTACCTGCGTAGACATATAAATTATGCCGCTATCGCCCAGCCTTTGATCAATCTCACCAAACACACCACTTCTCTTAAATGGGGCACAAGCAAGGCAGGGGAAATTGCTGCAAATGTTACTAAATATTTTAGGACACATTATGAAGAATTCAAACATTATTTTTATCACACCTGCTTCACCAGCGGAGAAAAATAGGCTTGCTAACGCTATACAAGTTGAACACACTTACCCACTACCTCTAATTATGGAAATTATCTCCGCACCTTACCATGTTAACATAGACGTCATCAGGGGAAGATTCACTAACACACTTACATTAACATGTATTGATCCTGTCTTCAGATGTACAATTCTTGTCATCCGCTACGCCGATATTATACACTTTTCCTTGTATACACACACGAGCAGGAATATATTCATATTCATGATGACTCAAATTTCTATTTATGCCCCATCACTGTTTCTCAATCCCCATTCATTGGTGAATACGATAACGACCCCCATATTGCAAAACTCAAACAACCATTATTACACCCAGATAACGTAGACATACAATATCGGAGATTAAGCCATCATTATGGCATGGCATGGCTGGCAAAGGGGAAATATTTTTGAAGGTTAATACACCCCAGGGCCCATCTAAGTTGATGCTTGTTCCCAAGTTATACGTCCCAGAAGTCATTCAGGACCATAATGACGCTATATTCGGGGGAGGGCACTTTGGGGTTCTTAAGACACTACGTAAAATTAAACATTCAGGCCCATCCTGACGCCATATTCCGGAGAAAGCACTTTGGTGTTCTTAAGACACTACATAAAATTAAACAATCTTATTTTTGGGATTCTATAGCTAACAATGTTAAAAAGTATATCCAATCATGCCCAGAATGTCAAAAAGTTAAAGCAATTATATCTCAACCCATGAGTCAACTCACCCCTTTCCCACCTGAATCCTCCTCAAAACCTGGGCTCTGTATGCTAAAGGTCCTTTACCCACTACGGCTCGTAATAACAGATATATTTTAGTGATGACAGAATACGCCAAATGTTATGTTGTTGCCAAAACTGTTCAGGCTATCGATGCAGCCACTTGTGCTGATTTTATTAAGGAAGTAATATTACAATTCGGCTACCCTGAACAAATACTAATGGATAGGGGAACCAGTTTTCAGAACAAACTTATTAGTAATCTCAAGTAATTATGTGTCAAAAACTCATTACCACCGCATACAACCCCCATTGTAATTGTTTAAAAGAACGAAATAACAGTGTGATCGGGGAACAACTTACTGCTTGTGCGAGTACTGACCAAGTAAATTGGGATCTTTACGTTCCGTTTATTCAGTTCAACATAAACACCAGTATTAATAGTTAGAAGAAATTTAGGCCCTTTTATCTACTCCACAGCATGGAAGCCGCCCTCCCTGCCCAAGTTGTAGCTACCAAGTTTTCTGAACGCGGTCATAATTTGTGTGAGAAACTCCTCGCCGTACACCAAGTGGCTAAACAAAATTTAATTCAAGTGACCACACTGAATCATCACCCACTCAGCTTGTGTAGTACGCGGCCAGAACAGCCCACAGTGCTCCCCTCGCTCCTGCCTTCCCGTATGCGGCCATCCAACTGTCTCTCATCTGCTGCTGATAGCCGCCCTCCAAGGGTGCCACTCCTCTTCACAGCCTTCGCTACTCTCATGCCTGCAGTGATGTCTGTCATGCTGGCCACCACAGTTGGCTGCACTGACAGTGGGTGTGGCCACACTGTGCACGCGCAGACTGTTGCCAGGGCAACAGGCCGCCTAGACTGGGGATGGGGAACTCTCTCCACCCGCTTGCCTGTGGCGACCTTGTCTCTCTGTCCCTTTGTGTTTTTTTTACAGCTGGAGTCTTCCCGCCCACGGCTTTCACACATGCTGGTGATTGCTACGTCACCGAGCGGTCTAATGTTCGTCACGAGACCGCCGTTACCCCACCTCACACACTCTAGTTACAGCTCCCCTAGTAAATAATCTCAGAATTGTGTTTGCTTACTTAACTTGTATTTTATTGCCTAATAAGACCTTACTTTTAGACCTACGTACTGTCGCCATAAAGTTATCGGATTTGACCTTCATTATCATTATTGAATATCTCCATTTTAACGTTTTTAACATTACATTCATTTTGTTTACATATGAACACGCCTTCCACCAAGCTCATTACCGTATTGTGTATTTGTATTCTAACAAAATTTTACTGAGCAATACATTTTAGTTGAATATAGATTATACTCGCCTCCCCCCCCCCCCACCCTTGAGTGTACTGTTACTTGTAATGCTATAATTTATTCCTTCATATGGGTACTGACTCCTGCCAGATATTTCACCTCCAGCTATAATATGTAAGCTATATTATTTACTACTCAGTAAGTCAGTCAATTTATTTTGTATTTTCGTCCCCTTGGGTACTTGTGTTACTGCTTTGTATTTTCAGTATTCCCCCTTTCCCTTGCTATGCTGCCCAGTGTATGCATATTTGTAATTGAGCTTAGCCGCATATCCCTTTTGAATACTGTTCCACACAACATTTCATTAACGAAGCTAATGTTGATTAATTTTATTGTGTACACTATATCAGTATTCTGGCTTAGGCCTAAAGTTTTTCCCAGCAATGGAAACATTTATGTATATTTTTTGCACACAGTGCAGTTCTATGAATGTATAACAGCCTTTGCGGCAGTCACCATACTCTTCACTATTGCTTCAATACCAAGGTACTTGGTGTGTATTCAGGTGAGAATTAAGAAACGAGCTCCTGCCTTCTGTGTATTGTTGTGTCACTTTCTATGAGAAGTCGATTTCAAGTTATTACAAGTTAGACCATAGGGTCTTTATTTACTGCTATTATTTGTGGTATGATATTAAAGGCCTCAGTGCACAACTTTTACTATTAAATACTTAACCTCAGTGGTCCCAGTTATTTTAAGGATATATGAATTGCAATCATATGCCTAGGGCATATCATGTTCCAGACAACGGTCTCACAGTTATTTCAGTTTTCTGTGATATATTAATGAAGTTTCATGATTTGACACATTATTCCTGCTTTAGAGTAGTGCATCTTTCATTTACAGTAACTATATTAAGTGTCCCTCCTTATTTGAGGATTAAGTTTTTAACTATGTTTACTTCCTCCAGAGGAGTATCAGTGTTATGTTAACAGTGTTTTGCTCGGGCCTACAGGTCCCTTCCATTAATATCTGTTATGAGTCAAAATACATTCCTTATGGCAGTATATATTTTTCAAGGACTTGTCAATTCAACAATTAGATATATTTTACAGTCAACTATGTATATATTTAGTAAAAAGCTCAATGCTTTACCAGCCTAGTGGATAAAATTTTACTTTACTCTAGTATGAAAACACTACTTTATGCATTCCTCCGTTCTACAAGAATGTAATATTTCCCTGCTTTTGAGGCAGTGACTATAAGGTTATAGTAATGTTAGTGAATTTGACTATTAATTGTCTTATACAAGGCAAACTCCACTTTTATATATGTAGTGATTGGCACTTTGGCCTGAAAAGCTATTGTTGTTGCTTACTCAACTAAGTATTATTGTTCTTATTTCAGAGCATCGGAGTTCTGATGTTCAGTTGCTAAGGCAAACATTGTTTAACCTTTTATAGTAAAGTAATACAACTGTTAATTTTGGTAATCACCAGTGAGGATTACTCTTTTATAAGTATATCAGTTCATTCACTCTACACAAAACTTCAAATACACAAAAAATTAAAAATTATAAAAGGAAAGAGAACTTGAAAGCAGAAAAACACACAAGTGTTTATTACTGTAATTTTAAACATAATATTTAAATATATGTTAGTTGTGCCTTGCACATTTATTCTTACTTGAGTTAGATAATATTCCTTATTTCACCTTCCATTAGTGTGTTTCATTTGTATGTTTTACTGCCATCATAATGTCAAGCATTTTGCTTAGGCCTACAGGCCCATGGTCAACGATCTTATATTTTAATGCCTACTGGAGTGTATTGATCAATTTTAACACATTCCTACCCTGCCTTGTATGCAGAGTAACTGTAACATTGAACTTACCTCCTTTTATTGTTATTTTCTCTAACCCAGTTCAGTCACTAATATGACCAGTGTGTTAATTCTTAAGTTAGGTTAGGAGTACTCCATCTTTATTTCCCCTTCCATGTCTGCAGATATTATATGTTATTGTGTGTACCTTGTTGAATAAAATACCTTTTAAAAACATTCCATCAGCATGGAAGATGGTTGTATCTATGTATAGTAAGTTTCTTTGTTTTCAAGTAACATATTTTACTGTTCTTGTCATATAGATTTTCTTGGCATATTGATTTTGCCCTCGGGCACATTACTATATTTTAAAATAGAGTGTAAATATTATCCAAAACCAAACGCAACAGTGGTACACCAAATAATCTCACGTTATGTCATAAAATGGAAGATAGAGGTAACCAGTGGTGACAAACAAGACTTCCCAAAACAAAAGCCAGTGCGTCACAAACTGTACTTCAAGTGATTCTATAATTTTTACGCGTGGAAAAAACTTTCCTTACAAAGTTAACCTCATCCGAAAACATACATAGTGATCACGTGAGAAAAAGACAATCAACGTTACAAGCTACGGCTATCACATGTAGGACATTAGCTTTTCTATCATGCCAATTGTGTATGGCAGAATTTAACTTTTGTGATCACAACTTTTATAATGTTTTCTTTTCCTTGTCACTAATTCGTGTAACATATTAAGTAAGCAAAATGACTTTACTATGAATTACGTACACGCAACTCATGCGTACATATATGTATCACTGTAATTGTCCAGGTAACTTATATGTGTAGCACATACTACGGGTAACTAATTACTTATCTTTTGATGTAGAAATATTTATTCCAATAATCCTCTACATGTTTAAGGAGTGTAAGATGTCTTAACAACCCACTTTTCATTGCACTTTAGCACGACTTATATAGCAAACATCACTGTTCGTTATAGACAGTTGAGAGTGTGCGACGTGCAGCCAACTGCAGAATGTCACATATTGTTAAAGTGCCAATGCGCATTGCCAACTAAAATGTAGATATTTTCTTTTGCATTGTATTTCCTGATACAAAATCTTTTATTTTTACTTTTATGAAGTTAACAATTGCACATTGTACTTTCACTGTTAATTTTTAATATCACTTTCAGCCAGATGGCTGTGCCTTTCCACTGTTAAATTTTACATGCAATACCTCTGGCAGGTTGCCAAACGTTCACTAATTGTGCGCACAATACCACCCTCTCCATTTCCCAGTGCCCACAGCTTAGTCTTGGTGGGTTAATCATTTTCTTTAAATTATTAAATGTGACTGTGGACACATCCCCACTCTCTTCTCCCTCAGTGGCGCTTAAGTATTCATTGACCATAAATTTTTGGCTAGCCTTTTCTTTTTACTTGTGAAATCTATTGTATATTTTCCGCAGTCTTTTAACCCACCTTGCCTTTTGCCCCTTAATATATTAACTTTAACTACTAAACTTTAATTCACTAATTGTATAACTTACATTTTGAATTTTGATCCTATTTTTGACGGTAATTCCTGCTTGTCATTGGTCCCTCGATACTGCACTAAGTCCCCCAGATATGCCACCCCCACGCATCATCTGTGTCACCTTGAGCCCCTAGACCTACCACAACTGCTGATTTTTGGATCCAGTGCCTCTCACACTCACTCATACCATGGCCACTCTATGAGGCCTACCACCACCATCATCCCTTTCCAGCCGAAAACGGCTGTTTGTTCGAGGGGGGAAGGGGAAGGGGGCAGTGTAGTGTAGTGTCATTTGGTGGCGCTACACCACCTAAGTTCGAGCGGGATATAGATGGTAGCCGGGCACATCTGTTTTATATAAACACGCCCCACTTTGCCCGGTCATATAAGAGACCTCGCAGGATGGTGCCCCCCCCCCCCCAGATGGCGCCGAGACCATGACGTGTATTGAGTATGTGATTGAGGCTGAAGACGAGGGCACCAACCTACCACTGGTCAGAGGGGCTCCGAGGCCAACTGCCCAGAAGTTAAGAGTGAGAATAATCGTGTAGCGGTAGAGACCAATGCTGGTATTGAGTAGTTGTCCCATGCCCCATTATAGTTCATTCTATCTGCAAGGATAGAGAATTGCTACATCCTTAATGTCAGTGATTAGTCATAGTGTAAATCAGTATAACAACTTTATCCTGTTATTCAGTGTAAAGTAAATGTATTGCGATTTATAAGTAATTGTTGTTTCATTAAAATATATATTTTTATAATCTCTCTCACTTATTCCGCTACCAGTGAGTCAAACCCCCTAGCATCCCCCTTGCCACCTCTTAAGGTGAACTTGAGTAACTGTGACAGTACTAATAAGTGCATTCTATGGAACAGGAGGAAGGGCACGTATTGCACTATGTCTAATGACCAAAAGAGAGGGTAGGCCTAGAGATTTATTACTTTCATAATTTGCAGCAAAAACAGTTTTATCTATATTTGGGCTATCACTCCCCAGTGCTATAAGATCTTTGAGCATCAGACTGTTTCCATTGATCAATTTGGTTATATACTCTGCAATATCTTTAGCTTTTGCCTGCCCTGTTATATAAGTACCTAAGTGGTTAACGTTTACATTGTCGTTTTCCTTGGACCAGTACCGTATCTTGATATCTAGTAGCTTCTTGATCTACTTATTTATCAATTCATCATATGAAAGAGCAAATGCTGAGCACGAATCATTTAGATCATTCACTAGGAGAGAATGTAAATATGGGCCAATAGCTTTGGAAACCATGTAGGACACTTTCGATTTACTTACTTGAAATTTTCCAGCTATTGAACTGTCAGGAAACATTTCCCTGAATGTGTCACCAATGAAATGAGAAGAAGCAAAACTGAAGTTTGAAGCTGCTGTTTTTAAACTCCAGATAAGTATGGCTTTAGTGACACTGTCTTTATTTCACCATAATGAAATTGATGATGTGGGACCAGATGAATCACTTAGCACAATCACCTTCTGCAACTGTTTTTGTGTTCCACTAAAAATATCTCTAGTTTGAAATAAATGAAGTTTTGTTTCAGAATGAGAAAGCAGCTGTCTCAACCACCTATTATCACATCTCATTTCTTGCAGAACATACAAAACAAAACATTTGATCCCTTATCATACAGTATAGTAATATTGCTGAGAAAAGAGCAAACTAACTTTATGAGTAATATTTCAAAATAATTTCTGCAGAACCACTTCTACCAAACTTTCCTAATAGTGTTGCTTCAACAGCCTGGGCTGGAGCACCAAGATAAGTGACCCTCAGTTATTCTTCATTGGGGCAGGCATGGAAATAACTAACTTACTTTCATACTGGTTATAATCTTCTATTGATTGCAGTTCACCTTTCATCAATATGAAGTAAATCTTAAAAAAATTATACTTCTACCACCATTACAGGGTAGCAAAAAAGTAGGGAAAGTAGGAAAACTTGAAGGTCTGATAATGATATTAAATCTCGCACAGAGAACATCCGGCGAAGGCGAGCCTGGAGAAAATATTAATTACCTAATTAATATGCAAAATTTTATGGTACAAAATTTTACAGCGTAACAGGGTTTTCCAGTAAGGCTAGAATCGCGACGACCTGCTACCATGGGAGTCAAGGGAAGTTGACTGAGGTAAAGGGTTGTGGATGAAGGACGTGGATTACCTCTGGAGAGAGATGCTGCCCTCACGGTCAGCTGGGGCAGTGGTGGACGAGCCTTGTTGAAGTTGCTGGAAGTTGCAATCTTTTCAGTCTGCAGGTGCGAGCTGAAGACTTGTGCAGACTTCCGGAGATGAGCTATGTTGAAAGCTCAGGGTGGAGCCCTGTTGCATGCTAGGAGAGGAGAGCGAGTCTTCTGCAGACCAGAGAGAGAGCTCGCAAACCTCTTCGGCCGGTGAGCCCGGCGTCTCTGCTGGACTTCTATTTATACTGAAAAACTTCTGATCAGCAGTTCTTCGGGGTACGGGGATAGGTTATCAGTGTAACAGGAGCGCCGCTCATTTCTTATCTCACCGCTTGCAGGCGACGACAAATTAAAACACCTCCTCTTGAGGCTGGTGGGTTGTGATGTCACAAGGCCACAGGGGTGCTGCCATCTCTGTAGTTTGTTGGAACTGCTTCCATGGCTAAGCGAAGGGTAGTGGATTTTCAAAAATATTTTTTTATTTACGGGGGTGGCGCTTACATGCGGGATTCCGGGTGAGCAATGCACATTGTAATTAGGTGTGTTAATGGTAGGTAATGGCTAACCAGACTTGTGGAATCTCTTTGCTCAACACGTTTAAATTGTTTTGCACTGTTACGACTTGCCCTTGAGCTCAGGTTGCTCATGGATGTAGCGAAGTTGTCCGTAGAGTGCACATCTGCACAGCGCAGCATGTTGGCATGCGTCAATCTAACACCCTCTGAAGCGACGTAGACCCATCCTGACGAATCCACTACTTACGTCCAGTGTGGGAGGTGGTTGCCTCAATCATATACTGTCGGTTGTACTTGTAGACTAACGCCTCTTCTGTGCGCGCGCTGCCTGGGTTGGAGTTATGGATCTAGGCAGGCGCTCCTTCTGTGCTTGTGCAACCCTTGGCAAAGTTCAACGCACCCGCTCTGGATCACGCGACATCTGGATATTATCAGCGGCTCACCCTCGTTCTCTTTCCTCCTCTTCACTCTCTCCCTCTCTCTCTCTTGGTTGCATAGCGGGCGGAAGGTTGGCACACGGTACTATCAGCTTCTCAGCGGAGTTGTAGCCATCTTGTCACATTTCTTCGCTTGTGTTTGTTACCAAGGGAGGAAGAGCTTGGGAAAGGAGTTAGTGGGAATAAGTTGTTTGTTTCATCGAACCTAGGCCTTCCTTGTTCAAGTGCAATTTACATATCAAGTAAAGTAAGATAATGCTTTAAACATTGTGTTTTATAAATGTGGTTGCAAAAAAATATTTTAAAGTTACTACTCCTGTCCTCGAGAAATAAAAGAGAGTAGCTAACAGATGAAAGCGGGATTTTATCCCACTTGCAGAGGATTACTAGCGGGGGAGGTTTATTGTGGCCCCTGCGGGACGAAGTTAACTGGTCTGTTATTCCAGCCAGTACTGTCGCACAGTAACCTGATTATTCGAGGGACAAACAGTTTGCGAGCTTTAAGAAAAGAAAATTCTTACACACCCTACACTAACTGTGGGTTGCTTTCCTACAAGCAAAGGCATAGGCAAAAGAAGGTACCCTTTCAGAATCATTCATGACAAGACAAAATACTCAAAGGACAAGTAATTGCATATTATTTGCTTGAGTCTTGAGGTTACTTAGGTACGCATAAATTGAACATGGAAATAAATCTTATAGTTAGTTTGCAGCAATTGGCTGTACATGAACACTCTTAAGCTAACTTGACATAATCATTTCACCATGTTAACACTTCTTAAGGTTAAGTTACTTATTGGAATGGTCTTTCTGAACATGGGTTAACACAAGTTAAATAAGCTTATGTTCTAGGACATGATTCCCTTGTATAGTGGGATGGATTAAGTGAATACATTGTTTGCTTACAGCTCCTTATTCTTATGAGCTGGGTTACAGGGTATAAGCATGTATTTGTTTCTGCGCAGTGGCAGGGGGTTTATGCAGCAGGTAGATGCATGCCTCCTCTTCACATTACATGAAGTTTACGCTCAGCTGCATGAGTTTGGCATGGGGTTGCGTAGTTCTGTTGGCGCTTGGCCTCAATTACTTTGCAACATAGAAGGCATTTTACTAACACAAAAGTTACTTTACATGCGCATAAGGGTGAGCTGCTGCTTTCAAACAATCAAGAGGGGTTACATAGTACACTTGTTATAATAAGTACGTAAATTGAGGTTTACTGTCCTCGGTTCAACTAGCCTAACCTACAAGATTATAAAATACTAATTTTATATTTCCCTTTTGTGGTTATAGGCGGGATTACAAGAAATCATTCTTACTAGCTAAACATTATTCAAGGCGTGGGAAGTTTTCTTGCCCTCAAATTCACTAAGGCTAACTATAACATCTTCCTATTGAGGTTACGTAGGAGGGATTACAATATAATTCTTACTTCGCTACACTTAGGCCTATCATGTACAGTCGTGAACTGATTTATATACACTACCAACGCTTCGGGTTATGCGCAATTATCACAGTAAATCTAAGCATGTAGCAGCCTTGTTGGCTGGGGATCGAGAATAGTTTTCTCATGGTTGTAGCGTACGGGGTATCTGACTCATTCCGAGTAGATAAGTTATGTTCAGCCGTACTGACGGCGGTACACATTACACAGGCTAGAGATTTGGCTTCTCTGGTTACACAATACTCCAGCTTACAAAATCTAACCTAACACAGGGTTTACGCTACAACTGCAATGTTCAACTCACACTAAACACTAGAGATTACATGGGGTTTTCCTCTCAAGGAAAAATTTCTAGGCCTACATTTATACTTTAATGATTAAATACTTTCAGTGTCAATGCTAAACACCTATCCTACAAAACATCAGGGGGTCGTGTTTTCTGTTATGTGGGTTTCTCCATAGTGAAAGAATAATTTATGTTAGTGACGCAACAAGAAATACAAGAGGGGTTTATGAGGCATGTCACCTCTACATTAATTACTCTTATTAATTTATAAGTTTCACAAGGTGCAGGGTTATTCACATTTTATGCTAATGACATTCTCAAACACTTAGGAACTTTATAATTTAACGAGGTTCCCCTCTTGCTCATGCAAGTTACACGGGTTCATTAAACAATGTCACCCTGTCTCATTGCGAGGAATGGGCAGGGTTTCGTCGTGGTTATGTTCACGGGCTTGCTGATAGGCTTCGATTTTGTGCCCACACTTCCTAACAGTTACAGAGTTCATTGGTTTTACATTACACATGTCGTACTAATATTAAAAATAGCAACAAAATCTTTCACTTTATCATTGATGTTTACGTTACGTGAGCACTAAGGGGAATTTACGGGGAATTGAAAATATCAATTTTCCAGTATGCTTACGGGTCTGATGCTACATTAAGTTTTCCTCCGGCAAACAAAAAATTTCTTGTTTAGCAATCTAGGGACCAAGTACAAGGTTTTAAATTTGTGGGTTTTTAATGTTACTTTACTGGTGTCCATTGATAGGAGGTTGACTACGTTGATTGGGACACACTTATTGTGTAGGACCTCGGTTCTTATCAATGTGATTATGCTTCTGAATTCTCAACCTTAAAAGCAAAAAGTTACAAGATTATAGGGTACAAAAAATAAAATTTTCTCTTGGGTGGTGATGCTTGTACTTCTCGTAGCATTGCCTAATCCTATCTGGTTAGGATTTGTATGGTGCGCATTGACACCTAGCTGTCCCTACTAAATAGCTATGAGTTCTTGCACGCTTGTTTGACTTAGGGTTTGGGCATTCTATCGGCTATTACTCCCTACTAGGTTATATACTTGTGATTACATGAAGGAGGCGCGATAGTCTAAATAACTGGCTTCAGCCAGGTACACTCTGACATCGCTGCTGGTGGAGGGTGCTGACGTTTAGTTACTCGGCGCTTCATCGGACGCCCTCGTTTGTGTGGTCCTGCGGCAGGGGCGGCAGGCCAGCGGAATGCAGTCGGCGCCCACCATGATGCTTCTCTGTAGCGCCCGGCGACATGACATGTGCGCCGGGCACACGGGGGGAGGGGGGAGCACTTGTGATGTAGACTTGGTGGTTGCAGACAGCATGTGGCCACTGTCCTGGCTGCTGGCGCCATCAGCTGCAGTGAAGGTTTCTGGGCTGCTGGGCACATCTGCTTCACGTACTGTGGCTGTACTGTGGTAGACCTCGGTTTCCTTGTGGCACCGGGCTATTGTAACTTTGCGGCAGCGGTACAGGTGAGTGGTGCGTGATACTGACTGTCACTATCCACTTCTGATGGTGGAGGGATTTCGCGGTCACTTACATTTACTACTCTTGTAGTCTGTGCAGCATGGCTCTCATCCTTTCCAACCTGGTCTGTTGAGCTGCGGGAACCGGTCGCCAAGTTGACAGACTGTTCCACTGATGTTTCCAAGTAATGCGATAGACTTTCTCCTTTGGCTCGTCCACTTTCTCCATTCTTACCAGGGAAGAGGTAGGAAGGGTAGGGTAGCAGTGCGAGCATCCTAGTATCCCTATCCTGGAGGGACTCCACTGTTTCAGGGGGAGGCGTTGCCGGGACAGATCCTGGCGGAAGTGGGTATTCTGCTGCATGTAGGTCATCATCCGAGGTTGGCGCTTCTTCAGCCATAGAGAAGGAGGTCAGGGAGACTCCCGCAGCATGTGCGGTCGACGTCTAGGTTGATCCCTGGCTTTTGACAACCAGGGGAGGGGCAAGAAGGGTGACAAGGGGTGTACACGGTCTAATAGTCATTCTCTCGGTGGAGGTAGAAGGGAAATATTCCTTCACTAACGGCACTCCCACGGTCCGGTTGTAGGGGAAAGACGATCTGCAGGATCGCGCCATGATGCCTCGGTTTGGACACAAGGTGATGACCAGCAGGATTCGAAATGAGAGTTAATGCTGAAGCTATCTGAACGTTGGGTCCTAGCGGGGAAGAATCTCCTATGGTGAACCTCTGGGGGATGTGAGTGGTAGAACTGGGGAGGGTAGCTGTTGATCCTCCTAG
Source organism: Dryococelus australis (assembly GCA_029891345.1). NCBI lineage: Eukaryota > Metazoa > Arthropoda > Insecta > Phasmatodea > Phasmatidae > Dryococelus > Dryococelus australis. The sequence continues at coordinate 52,009,824 of CM057009.1, read as the reverse complement.
AGTCTTGTGAGGGCAATCTACTGTTGCGAGGAGGAGGGGGATGCTTCGTCTACCTCCGAAGTGTCCGGAGTTCGATTCTTGAAGGGGGTTCCATCCCTGCCTGCATCCCGTACGGTCCATAGTACGGCTGTAAACGGCCTTGGGTTTGTGGTTTCACGTGGATTAGGGCGTATGCAGACCTGGCAGAGATTACAGCCTTCCTTCAGTTGAGTTGCGGTTCCTCTCCGTGCTACTGTTCCCACGAAGGGGGTGACGTGTCTTGGGGTTATGTGGTTGTGAATTAGAAGGGTGAGAAGGCAAGAGCTGCGTGCCTCTTGGGGTTTCCGCCTCGGGCAATCCTTGTTATGCCAGCCCGGGCAGTACCAGCAATGTGGCAAGGGGGCAGCGGGGGTCGACAAGATCACATCATGATATGCAGGCGGTCTGGGGAAGGAAGCCGGGCCGTTAGCCTTGGTGCATGCCATCTGTTATTTCCCAGGAAGGGGGTGCTCATTCACCTCCAGCTCCCTTGCCCTGTCTACGAGCTCCTCAACCATTTGGGGCCAGGACGTGGCTAATAGATTTCGCAGTGAGGGGAGGAGGGTGCGGGTGATACTTCTGATGCATTGCCCTTCAGTTTGATCTGGATAAACCCTTTGGTGTAGGTGTTCTTTGCGTCTTATAAATAGTTCTACCTCCTCATCATGCCTTTGAACGCAAGAGTGTAAATCAGTAAATAGCTCGCTTAGTAGCTAATCGCCAGAAAAATGTGAAAGCCGAGCCTTAAACTGTGACCAGCCTTCCACAAACTCACCGTATTTCTCCTACCACCATTTGGAGGGACCGATGAGGTGGTGGTGAGCTCGGTTCACCCATTGTTTGCATGGTATCAGGTGCTCCCTTAATTCACGCTTGCACTCTGCGAGGAATTTTTCTGGGTTTGCGTATGCTTTCCTGTTAAAGTCGGGTAGCAAAATTTCACAGGGTAACCCAGGAATGATTGGTGTATGCCTGTGAGTTGGGTTGCGTGGCTTGTACGCCTGCCCCCAGCGACAAACATCACACTGATACACATGGCCAGGGTTTCGTATTCTCTTGTCCGCCCAGCCCATACTACAGACGTGGTGGAATTCCCTGTTGCATAAAATGCAGTGGACTTGATACCTGCCCTGGTCTTCACACTTTGGCCACTGGCATGTCTCTGGATCCTCCTGCCTACATTTCTGGCAATGGTACTCCAGCCCGTCAGTGAAGTGAGGTGTATCCTACCATCCTATACACACATAATGATATTCCCTGTGACAGTAATTACACGGGATTGAATTTAGGCAGGAGCCTGTGTAGTTCTGTATGGGGCAAGGGACTTACTGAACTCACTGGTATTGAGCTCGGCTAAGGTGCCGTGTGTTTCTAAATGACTCATCTCTGAGTCGGACATGATGGTAGTGTGGCTGCCACTGGGTGTTTTGCTTCGACTCCTCGAAGTCGTGCTTGAACTCCTCTGCAAGAAGTGTTCGAAATAGTTAAGGGGGGGGGGAGGGTGACTGGCTAGATTCTCGCCCTCAAGGCTTAGCTACTTAGGATGTTTGGCCCCACGTTGGGCGTCAATTCACGTGCACGCTTCCTCTTCGGATTTGGGGAATAGAGGCTAGGGCACTGACCATCCTCTCCGACATGTCAGAGAAGAGGGGAGTCAAACCCTAGAGTGAGGTGGAACAAGACAGTTTCCCGCCCAGGGAGTTCTATCCGCCTCACTACTACGGTTACCAAAATTCGGGATGCCATTTGTCCCGAGATGAGATGCGGTGAGCACTGATTAAGCGATTGCGGGAGTGGATGTGAATAACCTGGCTAGAGAAACTGGATTAATACACATTGGCCTGGTTGGATGGCATGTGGGGACGTAATATGCGGGTGATGCCAAGACATTGGGTTTAGGGAATATGTGTGATGGGAGTTGAACCCAGACCATCTTTCCCGAGGCCAATTTAATAGTACAAAAATTGGGAAGAGCTACCTCCTGCGGGTGCCACACTTGAATGAGCTTACCCGAAGCCAACCTTTAAATACTAGAATGAACGTTTCTAATGCACGATGCTCTCGGCAATGTTGCTGACCCTGTAAACCACCTTTCTTGTTGTACACTTGTCTTTTCCCATGATACGTTCTGCGTACGTGCAGTCCGGGGGTCGTGGCTTCTGCAGGCACACCCAAGGCACTGACCTGCAAATGACAGTTAGGTATTGGGACTTTGTTGGAGGTAGATGCTGGATCACCAGAAACCCAGAAGCTTCAGCGTGTCATTTTCAGACTAATGCTTTCTTCAAGCGCATGTCTACTGTTGAGTTCGGTGCACCGCACAACCAAATTCCAGTGGGATTTAATAATTGAATTAATTAGCACTGTGTAAAATTTCCGGAGAGCAAAATATTAAATGTGACACAGGAACTACAGCAAAAAAATGGTAAACTAAGACTAGGTTTCCCATAATTTGTATTATGCCAAAAGGAAGAAAAGTGGAAAGTCCCGGTTAAATTAATTACAAAAATAATCTAAAATTGGCTAGGTGGGAAATATAATAATGATATTACATCCCATACAGAGAAAATCAGGCGAAAGTGAGCCTGGGGAAAATATTAATTACCTAATTAATATACAAAATTTTATGGTACATAATTTTAAAGCGCAACAGTGTTTTCCAGTAAGGCTAGAATCGCAATGATCTGCTACTGTAGGAGTCAAGGGAAGTTGACTGAGGTAATGGGTTGTGGGGGCAGGACGTGGATTACCTCTGGAAAGAGATGCTGCCCTCATGGTCAGCTGGGGTAGTGGTGGATGAGTCTTGTCCAAGCTGCCGGACGTTGCAGTCTTCGCAGTTTGCAGGTGCGGGCTGAAGACTTGTGCAGTCTTCTGGAGCTGAACTATGTTCCAAGCTCAGGGCGGAGCCCTGTTGCAGACTAGGAGAGGAACGAGAGTCTTCTGCAGACCAGGGAGAGCTTGCGAACCTTTTCGGCTGGCAAGCTCGGCATCACTGCTGGACCATGCTGCTGGACGTCTATTTATACTGAAAAACTTCTGATCAGCATTTCTTCGGGATGCGGGGGGTAGCGTAGCCTTCCAACACAGGAGTAGGTTATCCGTGTAGTGGGAGCGCAGTTCATTTCTTATCTCCCCGCTTGGAGGCGGCAACAAAACACCTTGTCCTGAGACTGGCGGGTTGTGATGTCACAATGCCACAGGGGTGCTGCCATCTCAGGGGTTTGTTGGAACTTCTTCCATGGCTAAGCGAAGGGTAGTGGATTTTCAAAAATATTTAATATATTCAACGGGGGTGGCACTTGCATGCGGGATTCCGGGTGGACATTGCATGTTGTAATTAAGTGTGTTAGTTACGGTTACGTATTCGGCTGTCCAGGCTTGTGGAATCTCCATGTTCGATACATTAAAATTGTTTTGCCACTGTTATGACTTGCCCTTGAGCTCAGGTCGCTCGTGGATGGGCAAAGTCGCCCGTACAGTGTGCATCTGCACAGCGCAGCATGTTGGCATTCATCAGTGTTTTCCAGTGTTTATTTGAACAAAACATCAATGATTTGTGTATCTCATATAATGGATGAAAGAACACTGGGTAGCCTCTTTGCCACCACCATGAAGGGCCATTTATAAGCAGCTATGTGGGTGTACAGAAGATGGTCCTGCAGGGCACATCATTTTGCTTGACCTGAACTTCAAGTAGTGCCGACTGAATTCTTATAACTCTGTCGTTTATTTGATCTTTCTTTGTGTCATGTTTATTTTTGACTATATCATTTTTCTTAATCTTCACTTGTGTTTCTTCTTGATTTAGTTTCGTCTTTTGTGTTATCACTCTTTCTGCTTATTTTTTATATTCTGTTCCTGTATATTTTATTTAATAAATTGACAGATAGGTTTTAATTTTTATTAAGTTAAAAGTTATGCTATCTATTGTTGAGGGTTCTTGCAGTTTAAAAAACTGTGTTGTCTATTTTTGTAATTACTTTTGTTAAATATTTTGTCGTTATTTCTGCGCACATACTGCATTTTATTTTTTGTATACACATTTTATATGGTGATTTTTTGGCTTAAATTTTTTTATGTAGCTACTGCAATTTTGTTATTGCATTTTTAATTTGGTTTAAGTAGGACATCTATATTACAAACTACTTTCCATTTTGTTGTTTTTCCAAGTAATCAACTTTGGCGATGGAGAAAGTACAACCAATTTCCAAGTTTAATTCACTACTATTATCACAAAATCTAGAAAAATTTCCAATAAGGTATAGCTAATGAATTTAATAACTTCACTAATAATGCATCTATAATGAATTGATAATGAATATTAATTTAAATTAAATTCATAATGAATTTTATTTAGTATCTAATAATATTGCAACACTGAACTTGAAATTTACACAGGTAACTACAGCAACTTGGAAAACCAACAAAAACCAATTCTCTAAATTTGACATCAATGCTTTCTAACATTCCCCTTCCCTCATCCATGCTATTAACCTGCTAATAACTGCAAATATAAAATGTGGCTTGGAAATTGTTGGTTGTGTGTGGTGAAAAAATGATCTAGAATTTCACAGGCCTTTGTGCTAAACTACACACTTATAAATAAAGTGATGGGTTGACTGTGAAATAAATTGATGCTCTCGACATTGAATTTCAGAAAGTAACTGAATTTGACAATTTTTTGATGTGCTGAATCAGCACTGTATGGTTCAAATTAATGTGAACACATTATTGTTGCATGAATTATATAAATATTTAATAAAGTGACAAGAAGGGGATTAATGATGGTAAGTGAAGAATACAGATAGAATAGACACTAGAAAAAACAACTGGGTAGAACAAAGAGACAAAGATATGGTTACTAATGATGGTTGGCATACAAAAGCCTCAATATAGATTCTGGAATATGAACGTATTATAGGCTGTTCATATGGTAAACGGAGCATTTTGGAAAGCCTTGCTTAAGAGCTACTTGTATGCACATTGTGTATTCTTTCCACATATAAAATTAACACTGCCATGGGCCTTGGCACTCTATTCATGCACTAGTGCATTAAAAAAACAGTAAGAAGAATTAATGTTTTCAGTATTCACAAATGTTTACCTAACTACTAGAATATAATGTCAAGACATGGGACTAACTTAATTTAACGTTAAGACATAAAACTACTTTTTCTTCGTTGTTACTAACTTTACAAGTCACATTACATTCAGTGTGCCCATCAAAATACATACAGGTAGAGACAGTGACATTTTTCAAAGGCTCATTTCAAAAGTGCTCACTTTACCGCAATCAACTTTTAACTGTATATAATGGGTAAAGGATGCACGTGTGTAATTTTGAGAAAGCTAGGAAAATTGATTATTAAATGTAAAATTTATAGTGTCCAGAGAATGATCCAGAGATACATTTAAACACAAAAATATTAACAAATTAATCCAAAAAGTGCAAGAGCACAACTACAACTATAACACATTATTAATGACTGGCATGTATTGTTAAATCACAAACATGAATAGACTTTACCTTGTCATTTGTAACCATTTTGATACCTTCCATATTAACAAAATTATACTGAAACACAATTTTATGCTGCATTACAAAGTTATGTGCTCTCCGTATATATAAATCTTCCTAGAGACATAATTACACTAGCGGAAATGAATTGAAGAACACTTAGTAAATTTAATACAATCTAAACAGGTTTTACAACACAAAATGTTTGTGTGTAAAGGGCACTCTGAACACAAGTGAAAGGGCACAACTTGCCTGCACCAGACTGCAGCCACTAGATCAAGTGGCTCATCGCAGGTCGTCTGACAACACAAGTGCAGTTAGTTGTGCTATTCCATTGTGTATCACAGAGTGTGTGTGCAATGCCTGGAAGATAATTGTGAACTCCAATTAAACAGTTAACTGAGCGTGACCATACAGAGGGACATTCGCAGGGTGGCTGGACATTCCGCAGAACTGCACCTCACTTGGGGCATGACGTGTCCATTAGTGGTGAAGAAGATGGATGATATAGGGTTCTTACAGTTGCCTAGCTGCACCAGTGCCACCTCACTACACTGATGAGCGCCTCGAGGAGAGGATCATTCGGACTGCTCTGACAGAACAGCAACAATAAGAGCCACCGTGCCCCCCATGTGTCTATATGAACAATAAACATTCAGTTGTTGAAATAGGTTTATATGTTCTCGTGTTCTTCTGGCAATGTACCCCCCTGACACCTACTCCTCATTGTGAACGTCTCTAGTGATGTTGGAGAAACGAATAGAGAGCAGAGATGTTCAGTGAAGAGCATCATTTATACCTTTGACAAATTGATGGCAATGTTCGCGCTCATAGACAAGCGGATGTGCAAACAATCCATTATGCATTCACACTCACCATACTGGACCCATACCTAGGATTATGGTATGGGCAGCCATAAGCTACACATCCCAATTGCCTCAGATATTCATTCAAATGAACCAATCTTCCAACATAATGCACATTCTCATATCACTAATGCAACATAGCATTCTCTACAGTGTATGCATGCTACCCTGGCCCATTAGATCTCCAGACCTTAGCCCAACCTCGGCAATGACCATCACCCAGCTATGCCAAGAAGTATAGCGAATGTGAGATACTGTACCCCAGAGATATTCAGCATTTGTAAGGTAGGTTACATACCAGAATTGATGCATGTGTGTCCATTGGGGGTGGTTACACTTCCTATTAAGGCGTATACTGTGTGTTACATTTATGTTCTGGATGTCCCATGAACTTGATGTTTTATCAGTCCCACATCACTTCCTTATCCTTATTCTTGTGTACTAACTTGGAGCAGATATATGAATATATACAAGATGTTCTTAAATGCATTTCCAGTTATGTATGTTTACAATTAAATTATTATGAACTAATTGCTTCTCTCACTTGATTGTGTTGTTGAAGAGCACAGTATCTTGGGGCACCACTCCTATTATTTTCCGAAGTGAGGTCTGTGTCACAAGTTTGATGTTCTGACCATCAACAAAAATTGCTCCACTGTCAATATCATAAAATCTGAAAAGGAGCCTAACAATTGTGCTCTTTCCACTGCCAGATGGACCCACCTGTAAATTGTAGCACAATACATGTAAATTAAAAACAAAAAATAGAAATATTCTAAAATATATAAAATGAATTTAAAAAAATTGAATGCAAGTCATTTTACTTTTTTTTTTAAAAAAAAAGGTAAGACATAGTTACTGAACAAATAAAAAAATTTCCTTTCTCCATATCATTGCTTTGTATGTTTTAGCATTTTACACAATTAATGTACTCTTCTATATTCTAAAAAAGGGATTATAATTTATTTCTGAGGTTTCAATGTAATATAAAGTATTGAGAATGATTAAGTGCTGTGTTGTGGAGTTACATGGTCATGGAGGAAAGAGAGCTGTATTTGTTGCATTGCTAATAAAAGGAATGGATTAAAAAAAAGTTTTAGAGGTATATATACCTACACAAAACTCAACATTATTTACAGTTGAATATGGAAGAGTACTTCTGCAAAGTATTATTGTTGTGAGGCATTAACATAGCACATTTTGCAGGTTAAAAGGCTCATTCAAAGAACAACATTGTCTTTACATAAAAAGTAACTCCAGTAAAATTTTTAATGATGATAACATGTACGACAATGTATTTTGAAAATAGGTAAGTGTCTGAAAAGAAAAATACATCCAGGCTCTAAAATATGAAAGAGGTAACATCTATAAACATTTCTGCTAAAATTAAAGATGCTAAAGTTGCAAATTAACTTGCTCTTATAGTGCAGAAAGCACCAAATTTTCTTTGGCAAATCATGATAAAATTTTGTGTACTGTTTTGCTAAAACAATATTTTTGTCATTTATTTTCACTTTTGAGATACCTAATTATATATGTGGATAATGGGTAGCCTTTCAATAAAGAGCCTGGAGGGATATATAACTATAGTTTTAGTCATGCTACTATACAACCTCCTCCTCTGATGTGCTGCAGGGTTTATAAGTGCAGTATTTATATTCAAAAATAAAAACTCGCCCTACTTTGGGTTGCCAATGTGCATATTTTAGGGAAATTAGATAACACTCATCATATAATCACTGAATTAAGATGCCAATGTGGTATGATGTTGCTACATAAATCAAATGTAAGCAAATAATTACAAACTATTGTGTTCTTTCTGTTAGTGCAGTCAAATTATCATAACACTTACTTATGCTTATATATTACCACTGTAGTTATTTCTTGGTTGCATTGCTTACATAATTTATGAGATGCCTTTGTTAATTTCACTTTTATTTATAAGAAAACACTAGACACTTAAACTTATTCATCAATGCGATAACAAATTACATATAAGCCAACTTTGTTATAGTGTATTTTCATTGTTGTTCTCTCAAAACCTCATTAAGAGCCACCCAAATCTCTCTCTCAAATCAACTCATTATTCACTGTTTTCACTATGTAAGAATACATACAACTGTATTAAAATGGTTACTTAATGCCATACTGTGCTATTTTATAATAAATGACGAGACAGTTTTGGCATTTTTACACTCCATGATTGTATAAACTTGGTTATATATTAGAATATTATTATCAATGCACGAACCTAAACATTAAAATACTATATGTAGTTTGCTGAATGGGGCGTACTGTGAAGAAATAATATTTTCAAAGGCGTAATACATATTCAATTGATGGCTTGCACGCTTCAAATAAAACTTGAACATTAGATGTTAAGATCGGAATTATAATGATTTTACATTACAAGTAACATGTTCATGTAAGCCAACTGTACCTTGATTAATGTGTTTTAGTACAGTCCTATTACAATAGTTTCTTGTATACATTCATTTAAAGAAAAGTTTGTCAACGTCAAGCTTTTGTGTAGGTCATGAAATATGACTCCCTACAATGTGATTTTGCAGGCCAATCATAATAGGGATGGATTTTTTTTTTTACCATGCAATATACTCACATATTCAATTAGTGCATGTACTGTCCTTTTCTCCCAAAATGGAAAACAAATGATTATAAAAGGTAGATAACAACATAAACAAAAATTGAAGAAAGCTATTCAGAGAACACAGCTGTTCAGAGAAAGTAGCTGTAGTGCACATATATATGTTTGTAAAGTGTAGAGACAAATATCCCCTAGGTGATAAACAACTCTCAGCATTCAAGTACATGGACTACAATGGATAATTATTTTTGTAAATTCCATTATATTTAAAGGGTTCATACATTGCTATAAATTTCAAATTATGTTTAGTATCAAAATGTTTGCTAGTAGTACTTAGTAACTATCATAAAATTTCAAAATTACGAATAAAAATAATTTCAACAACTTAATTTTTGCTATCCTTCTCATGATCAAAGTGTACATATATGAATCTCAAAATTTTATCTCTCAGTTAAATTTCATTATGTAGGTTATGGCCATTTAGTAGTTTTCAGAATTTCTAATATGCCTATATCATGAACGCCAAACATCTGCAATATTTTCTTAGCTGCATGGAATTTATAATATAGATATGCCTGTACAACTTGAGCTAATTTAGTAAGTTAAATTGTTTATTTTCTTCATTTTGAAAAAGCAAACATTCTCGACTGTTGGCTGAGCTGAAGGTTTTCCCATGATATATAGAGATGAAGCCCAATTTTTTTTTCTGCTCTTCGCCTTTCGGAAATTTAAAACGTGCATTGTTGGGCCATTCTTGTTAATTACCCCTGGAGTGGGGAACACAGCACTTAAAAACAATTTTAATACAAAATATCTTTTACTTTTATATTGTATCATATGAAACCCTTTTTAAACTACAAATAAAACTTGCAACACAACAATTTATTCATACAAACAAAGTTACTTTCAGCAACTGCCAGTCAAACAAATTCATTGGCAGTCATTGGCCTATCATAAGTGATATCATCCACTCAGAATTAGAAGGTGCACGGGGTTTCTGTTTAGTCAGTGTTGATCAGGCCATCTCCCCAATAGTGGCATCTGGTAAGCTGATGGCAGGGATTGCTTGGAATGGCAATGTAGGGTTATGCCATGTCAAATCAACACACTGATTTAACTTCACCATTTTAGATTTTGATCAAATTTTGCACAGAGGTAGCCTTCTTATATACTAAGGAAAATATATAATTTTATTAAGTTACATAGACCCATGTTGAAAATAAGGCTATGTAAAGTTGAGAAAAAATACCAAAAATGGCACGACAAACATATTGTGATGCAATAAAAAGACGAGATTTTTTTAAATTTTAAATATATTTTTGTTCCAGATACATATATTTTATTTCAGGAAAATCTGTTTTGTTACGACGAGTCACTAATTTTAGTTAGGAGTGGAAACCTTTATTAATTCTCTGCATTATTCCAAGGAAAGTTTGGATTACAGATTTTTTTGGCCAGTTAATTTACAGATTTTTTCATGTTGTTTCACTGAAGTTGGCGATCGAGACTTCCAGATGTATGGGTTAGAAATTGGCACTCTTTTTGTGGACCTTCTCAAACTGTCAGGCTGAGGTTATCTTAAAGATTTCACTTTTGCAACCAAATATAGTCGTTAACACAATTTTCCAGAAAATTTCTGTGGAATCTTTGGGCGCAAAAATGTTTACTTCGCAAGTTCCAGAGCGATCACAGTTGTGGTCTGTTTGTGCCACCCCAGCTGAGAGTTTGGTGGTACCCCCAAGGGTAAGGCGTAGACCTGCTGAAAACAGTAGTGAGAGTATAGAATGTTGAGGGGAAAATATGAGTGTTGCTGTAAGGATGTTTGCCGGTCAGCTGTTGCCAGGGGGAAGGATTCTGGATGCTGATTGGCTGAAGTGGGTGGTATGATGCGTGACGTAAATAGGTTCAGAGAGGCGAGGTCACGAGTCGGAAGATGACGTCGAGGTAGGCGGATGTGCGTGCTGAGTGAGAGGCAACCAGAAGGTCGTGAGAAATATTGGCGATAAGATAAGTATTTGTTTTGTTTTTATTGATCGGGACTTTCTTTTCGAAGCTTCGGTAAGGATGCCCCCGATAAATCCTATAAATAGCCGTAATTTTAGGGTTGGTTAGAGTTTAAGTTCAGAAAGGTTTTAGGAAATGTTAGAATTCAGACAGTCTTGAGAGTTGAGATGCGTTCAGTCAGGCCGACCATCAATTAGTTATATTACGGTGAGAAGTCAGAGACTAGCCACTTATTACTTTGTATTTCAGGTGACTCATTTTTATTTTAGTCGTGGATAATTTAAGAAGTGCTTATAGAAGTAACTGAGAACTTAGTATTATTCATTTGTTGTTGTCGCATTAAGAGTTCATTTTATTTTGGGTTCATTTCTTAAAGGTTGGTACTGAGTTGTGATGTCTACTTGTTTTGATAGCCATTCCCTTGCAATTGTCCAGTGTTTTGCTATAGTTTAAAGTTTCGTAACTTTTAGTCCATAGTATTTTTCTACCTTTTGCTCATTGTTTTAGTTTTCTGATAATTTTTGCCCAATCAGTAATCTGTGAAGTTTAATTAATTTTCATTTTTAGGTAAAGTAAGTCTGAAATAGTCCCTGAAATCAGTCAATACTTCGGAAGTTATTACAAGTGTTTTAGTAACTGTGTTGATGTTTACATTGATGCTTATACAGATTTAACCTATAATGCAGACATCCCTTCAGAATAAATTTTGTTAATTGTTGACCACTAACTTTATTGGTTGTTAAAGTTTTCGAAGTTTGTAAGTGATTATTTTTTGTTTGAATATTTAAATAAAACCAATTTGTTATTTTGTTTTTGAAACACACTGGTTGTTCTTTAGTTCACTCACCCCTTTTATTATAATTTACTCCCACATATGCTGGTTGTTCAAAATTTATAAAGTTAAGGTTAGGAAACACTCATCTTACCACAAGACATTGGTGCCTCTATCTTATAATTTGAAGCAAGTGGTATTAGAAGTAGAAGTGAACTGCACATTGTGTTACATTCCTTGCAGCATCAGAAACCACAAAAAGATTCCATTCCCATACCTTGAGCACAGTTAAGCTAGGACCCCCTTCAAAACCCCTTCCGAACCCCCCCCCCCCCCCTTTCCCCCCTTTTATGTTGTTTTCTTCTCATTCTGAATTTTTAGAAATTGGAAATCTGGTTTTGGTCAATGGCCCATGAATGTTGAGCCCAGTCTTGTCACAAGAGTTACAAGTATTTTGGATGTTAGAGGAACTAATTTTAAGGATAGAAGTGGTAATGCCAAGGGCATCTGGACAGCCCACTGAACATTCCAGTGGTTGAGGCTTTGGACTTCTTACTATTAGATGCTAAATGAGTTTGTTTTAGAAGAGGAGACCTTTATTTAATTACTTCTTTTTATTAATAATTTTTTTAATTTCTGATACTGTTGGTTTTGTGTGTCGGACCTACAAAATAATTTTCTTCCCCCCCACCTTAAACGTCCACCGCTGCCACAATATTTTTAAATTGCCATAGCAGCTCTCTTAATTAAGCTAGAGAGGTGGGAATAGTGTAATTTTCCAGCATTCTGTATGACCTTTCATATGATATGCAACAAAATAAGTTTTAGAGAAGAAATTCTTCCCTATTTATACAGAAAATTTTAAATTAAATTCTGAAAAAAGTGCATCTTCAAAATTTTTCAAAAAATTCTAGGAAATAGTTTATACCAATATTAAATTATCTACAAAGTTTAAAAGTGGAATGTTAGAGGGTTCATAGTCAAAATAATTGAAAACAAAATCCCTTTTCATCAAATTTTGAGCTATACATATAAGCAGCAAAAGAAAGCATAATAAAATAATTATAATTAAGAAACTAATTGAAGTAAGGAAAATAGCACTCGCATAATTCACACTATATTGTTTGAAAGAAGTAGTTTAATAATGCCTCATTGATTTTCAAAGTGTCATTTTGAGATAGTACTTAAATTCTTCCGGTTGGTATCACACGAATTACTGTACATAATACATCTGTGAGAGGACTCCATAATACATCTGGCTTCTCTGGATAAGAAAAGTATGGTGACGGTCCAGCTGGATAAAGGAATGTTACTTTCACTTCATCAATTCCTTCATTTTTCTCCATCACACAAGCTAGCCACCAGTTCTTGTCACATACAATGGTAGTGTAGCCATTCATGTCACCTAATTGGAGTATGTAGCTTCAGAAAACATTTTAAATTATTTTTCACGTGCTTTAGTCAACAGGTATGAAGGCACGATATTAAGTTCCTTGGATGGTAACTGCCTGATTGAAACAATCTTTAAAAAATTATTCTGACTATGTAACACTCCTGTTTTGTAAATGTTTAGTAAATAAAATAAATATTTTCTACTGCCCATTCATAAAGCTGAAGAGAGGTCAAGATTTGGTTTTCATAGGGTCATTGCACGCTAGCTTTAGCTGCCAATATCTTTACTGTGCCATCAACTCCATCACAAGATCCTTTACCATGAGCATTGGTTGAAAAATGCCATTCATCATCAAGGGTTGAAGTCTTGCTTGTGAAAAAACACAAGTTGGCAAAATTTTTCTTTTTTTTATACTGGGCAGCAGACCCGTCAGAAAAGTAAAAGATCTTTTGAGGAACTTGAAATTTTGTATTCAAAAAGGCAATGAATTTTCTATGAAATGCATAAACAGCGACTGTATTGTGTTCTAGGCGGTCAGAAAACACACCGTAGTTCAAATGATCAACTTTTTTTCTCCTATATAATATATCACAAAAGAATGAATTGTGGCATATCCCCTAGCTCAGTGGTAAGTCTGGGCTTCATCTTGCATAACTATACTACAGTTTACTGAAAAGTCGCACTGCAAATTCAGATTATTTTAAATTTTCCTTTATGTGATTCATGAAAAATATCTGTTGTTTTGCAATACAGTCACAGAGGACTAAGAGTGACAGCTTGTTGCAGAGTAAAGCTATGAAATCTGCTGATGATTTCTGAAGAGTATCTAAATTGCAACGGTCAACTGAAATACACTGCCAATAACTTTTATATCAAGTTCTCTTCAAATGACTTCTCAAGGATGGTCCGTATTACAGAATTACCAGGAAAATATGTACAATTACCAATAAGGCAATCTATTGTTGGTGGATTGCAAATAATTTCTAGTAGGCAATGCTTGTAGGTTTTTAATTCACCATTTAATAAATCTCCTAATCTGGCATTTTCAATAATAAGTTTTACATTTTGATGGATTGTATATACACATAATGGTTGTGTGCCACTTGATCCTAAAACACAATGATTTGGTCAAAGCTCATCAAATTTTTAAAAAGCCTATCTTAATAATTGAAAATGTCCTCTTCTAATGTGCATGCCTGTGAAATGATTTTATTTGATTGTCCATTGTCTTGTTGGCCATTCGTGGGTTTGGTGGCCACTCCCTGCTCCTCCTCATTTACCTCACCCCCTCCTTCCCATCCCTATCTCCTCTCACTTGATCCAGGGTCTGACAGCGTGCTCGGTCGTCATTCTTGTGCTTGCCTGCTACCTGCCCACTTCGTCCATCTGCCTACATGATGCAGGGCCATTTTGATGTCTGTTCGTCTGTGATATTCAATGGTTGTTACTAGCGACTGGCCTGGCTAGTGTTGTGTCATGCTGGCACTCATCACCTTTAGCCAGCTTATATTCATGTTTTCAAATTATGTTACGGTAAGTCACTAGAGTCGAGAAAGTTTTAGGAAGTTGTGGTAATGTTGTTGTAGTGTAATAATCTGTAGGAAGGGCATTAGTTTTCCAAATTTGTTTTATGGCCTGCCCGATATAAATTACGTTTTGGCTAAGGGTTAGTAAGTCGCTGTAATTTTTGAAGTAGTTGTGAATTCAAAATTAGATTTACTTCTCTAAAGAGTTTGGTTAAATGACTCTCCTGATTTTCGACTGTCATGGATAGCCCTACGAGGTGCAGCATGGAGTTATCTATTTTGGTATTGTCTGTGAATATTATAATATGCGAAGCCTTGGTGGGCTTGCGGTTATGTCACCTTCACATGTGTTTTGGATTTTATTATAGTATTATTAGAATTTTTCAAATGTTAAAATTTTAATGGGGCTGCAGCTTTGTTGGGGCTGGTTAGTCGCCTGCTAGCACCCTTTTAATTGTGGTAAACCTGAGTTCAAAAGGGTAAATTACACCTCAATGTTTGTATTTGTATTGTGAGTCTGATCATTTTGGTGCTATATCATGGTTAGTTTCCTGTGCTAATTTTTAAAAATTGTTTTACACTTGAATTTTATTTGGTCATCAGAAATTATTGGGTATTGATGTGTATTTATGTCATAATCAGCAAAGTGAGCAGTATAATTGGGCTGAATCTGGAACAGCCTTGTAATGTATGTGAATTATTGTTTGAACATTGTTACCGTTTGTAGTTAGTGAGCACAGTGAAATGGTTTGGATAAATGCCCCAACGATACTCATGATTGTGAAGGGTGATTTAAATTTTAAATGGAAAGCTGTTTCAGCATCACCTTGGATGATTATTTCAATTTGGCACAATGCTGAGGCAATATTTTCTAGCCAATTGTATTCTCTTGGATCCTGGATCAGACATAAGCATTGTTGATGAATCCTTTTTCATGAATCTAGTCACACATTAATGTGGGTGTTATGCTGGCTTATTTTGCCAAGTGATTTTGAGGAGTATTATTATTGGCGTCCCTTATTTAATTTTAATGAAATACAGTTTTATCAATGTTATCTATATGTTAAATTAAATGTTGTTTTTGTGCACGTCACTAGAGGATGCTCCTTGTTGAAATTGTTATGGTAAAGAGTTATCTATATGTTTGGAAGGTAGTAATTGAGCTTGAGCCCTTGTTTTTCAGTTAAATTTATTGAGAATTTTGAACACCATATTTTTTGAGAATTGCTTATTAATACATGCTTGTATTGGAGAAATTGCTTACTTGTCTGATGCCTTGTAACATGGATTGTGATAATAAATGTGTCCTGTGCCTCTGAATTGATTGATGCTTGTCTATGCTTTGGCACACCTCTTTCAGGTTGCACAAAATAAGTATTTTTGAAATTTGAATTTACTTTTATTTGGTTAAATAACTGTTATACAATTTCTAATGGCATCGCTCAACTGACTTCATCATTTTCGTAAAATAAATGAACAACTTTAACTACTATTTCTGAGAAATTTTTGCCTGGTTTGGGGCTGGGATTTTTTCAAGATTCATCTTTCTCTAAGGAGTTTTTTTGATTTTCGTACCATGTAGTTTGGCACTTAAACTCGTACATGATTTTTCATATACTCTAAATTTCTGGTAGACAGGTTAGTATCATTAACTTCTTGCTCCTACTAGCAGAACACAAAAAATTGGCTTTAAGGTTTTACAGAACTGATTCTGCAATATCTTCACCATCAATTTGGGAGGAATCTTCTGCAAACAAAAAAAATTTTCTTCTTTTCATTGCAGAGTCATTTTTTTTTTACTTTCCTGGTTGCATACTGTTTTGATTTGATTTTTTTCTATCAATAGGGGATTTCCCTAGCCCTTGCAAGCAAAGTATTTAGTGTCTCAATCACCTCTGAGGATGCAGAAAAATTATGATCTTTATCAGAATCTGACCTTGATTTCTGATCCTGATGAATAGAAGGAGCAGTAGTTCAATTTTTTTAATGTTTCAATTTCGATTCTACACCTATTACAAATGTTTGTTCCCTTTGGCAATCCAGAAAGCAAACCGCACATCTAATTAGTAACGATTATCAACTTTTTTCTCTAATATTGTAATTTTTTTCTTCAAAGGATTAAAATAATTTAATTTCAAGAACTGTTCACTGTGGGCCATTTTTTTTTACCATAAACTGTAACTTTTTTTTTTTTTTAATAGATTTTAAGTCAGTAACAAAACCAACTAGAAGAGAAAATATGTATCTAAAGTAATGAACATGTGTTAACACACTAAAATAAATATCAATAAATGTTCTCAATTCAGAATGCATGAAACTACACTGATAATATGAAGTAAATGTTCGCTGTTTAGGTAGGACTAACACTTGTATCAATAATACAATAAGGGCACAGTATTATTCAAATTAACACATTACTAACTACATAACTTAGTTGCAAGTATTTACCTCTGAACAGTACTGACTCCTTTTGCAGACTGACCAAAACCACAGTATTGAAAGAGCTAGGGGAATCCCCAGTTGCTGGAAGCCTGTCTGAAATTGTCTAAAGCTTGCAGGAACAAGCAAAGTGTAGCACTAGAATCACTTACTACGAGGATAATTATTCATTATTCTGTTGTTAGTGAAAATGAATCAATTGTATAATTTTAAATATATTAAAATAATAAAAAATTGCTCAATTTCATAACATGTAAAATAAAATATAAAAATGACTTACTTGAAATTGACATTTACCATTATCTAAATCAGTATTTAATAATAATATTAGTGAATGTTTGGAAAACAGAACTGTGAAAAGTCTAGAATTTTTTAAAACAATTCTGAAGATGCACTTTTTATCTTCAAAATTTGAAATTAAAATATTCAATTTAAATTTTGAATTTTTTTTCTTAAAACCTTATTGTGTTGCATATAATATGAAAGGCCATACAAAATGCTGGAAAATGACACCTGTACCGCTACTCTAAATTAGGAGAGCTGTTATGGCAATTAAAAAATATGCAGATCATGTAAACTTTTTTTTCAACTTTACACAGCTATATTTTTAAAACGGGATGGCATATCTTTATAAAATTTTATGCTTTTCTTAGCCTATGTGGAGGCTACGTCTTTGCAAAATCTGATCAAAATCTAAGATGTCGAGGGAAGATTATTTTTTAAAAGTGTATTGATTTGACACAGAATGACTCTGTAACCAGATCATTGGCAATGGTGTTGGTTCTTGCCATACAGCCTATGCCTGCTGGGCATAGGATGGAAAGGGGTATGGTTGGGCAAAATTGTCTTTTTCAAGACTGGTCCATTGAGTATCCTAGCATTATCCTTTACCCTTCCCTTTTGCTCCAATGATGCCTGAGAAATCTGGGATAGAAAGCACCAAAGCAACTATCCAGTTTTCATACTTCCCTTATAACAAGGATCTGGGACAAAATTTGCAATAGCAACAATCCAGTTCTCATACTTTAGTGGTCAATTTGACTACACTCCCTCATTCGCTCTTCTGGCACCTTGAACTACGGCTCTGGTCTATGTTCCCACTGCCCAGAACAGGTGGACAGCAGGCTACCATGAGCTTTCAACCACTCCAGAGGTTGACAATACTGGGGCCAGAACACACTTGCCAATACTCTTTCATGATCCACCAACCAGTCACCATAGGCAGGTGCCTATGTACCATGCACCTGGACCTACCCAACCACAGGGATTGGTTTGGGCCAACTGCGCTTTGCTGCCTAGTGTACAGTTGCAGGACATGTACTGGGACCTACCTCAAGATCTACATACTTAATAGCAAGAAGGAACATTACACAGACACACTCACTAATTCGTATGGGAGGTAGGTATCCTTGAAAATCAATATTTATAATGGTTTCAATTCAAAATAATAAAACGTACTTCCGATGAAATAACAATTCTGTGGATACTGTTGTCTTGAATTAAAATCTGAAATCTGTGAATTGTTGTTGGGTAATACCATCCCCATTCATTGAGAAAATGGGGAGTGCCATGTTATCAGCCAACAAGTGTATGTAACCCTTGGGTGTTTATTACTTTTAACAACATAATCATGTGTACATTATTGTACAAAAAACATTGCCTTGGTGTAACTATCTCAGGTGAATTGTTGTCAAGGAAACGGAACGGACAAAGTTTGTAAGGATGCAGTTGATTGCCTGTCAAGTACCCTTCCGTACTTTGCCTGTTTCCTCAACAATCAATTGTATGAGAAAGTTACACCAAGGCAAGGTTTTCTGTGCCTTAATGTACCCATGATTATGATATCATTAAAAGTGATAAAATACCCAAGGGTTAAACACATTTGTTGGATGATAACATGGCACTCCCAATTTTCTCAATGAATGAGGATGGTATTACCCAACAACCGTTTACAGAGTTCAGATATCAATTCAAGACAACAGTATACACGGAATTTTTCTTTCTTCTGAAGTACGCTTTATTATTTTGAATTGAAACCATTAGAAATATTGATTTTCAGGGGCACCTACCTCCTTTACGAAATACTACAGGATATTGTATAATGTTTTCTCTCTTATTTTGCATAAGGAATCAGCTTACAGTATTTGTACCTGTAGTTCAGTGTCATCCTGTATACTTCCCAAGGTGACAGCAACCCTTGGCAAAACCTCTTTCCCCACTGGGGTGGTTGGCTACTCTAAAAGTGATAAACTGTCTGCTAATGTATGCTGGGTATTATAAATAATGGCCCTAACAACTCAAGCTGACACCGGAGGTACCCTATGCCTTATACTAAAGGCATTAATATGCAAGGAACTTTCAATCAGAAAGAGTTGGAGAAAGTCACCAGCAAAAGAACATGGGTACAGTATATTTAATTCGCAACTGTGCTTTTTTCTTAAATACACTTTGGGGCAGCCCTGCAAAATAATACAAAACAAATGGGCAACAGATGGACACAACTTCTAACTGGCAGAACATAGTTCCCTGAAAATAGCTCGAAACCAAAGGCGTAGTTTTCACACACATGTAGCTCTTCCTTCGGCATAACACGTTACAAATATTTCTAATATCTGATACTCTGCATTGGTCATGACATGCTGTGGTGGGGAGGGAGGAAGAAGACCCAGCAAGGTGCAAGCATGCAGCAATACTAGGCAGTGGGCCTTAATTCAAATATACTTTTGGGCACCTTATATCTACGATTGGGTTAGGCCCATTATGCACGCACGTGCCCCTTCTTAATTTTTTTTTACCACGAAACTGACAAAAGTTACCTCAAATTTCCACTGACTTATTAGATTATGTACCTAAGGAATTCTTTCATGTAACTCAGGAACATGTATTGCATTTTGCCTATAACCATACTACAAATAATATAATTTTTTAAACATAATTTTCAACAAACCACTTAACTTCTTAAAATCTAAAATATACTATAATCACAACAATGCAACGCTTACCAAAGCTAATGTTTTTCCTGTCTGAACACTGAAACTGACGTTACGAAGGACAGTCCTCTCTGGAACATAACCAAAGCTTACATTATGGAACTCGATACTTCCTTTCTTGATAGCCAAAGCACTTGCCCCGGGTACATCTTTAACTTCTTGTTCTTCTTTAAGCAAATCAAACATATTTTCCATATCTACAAAGTTCTTCTGTATAGCCCTATCAACAAATAAAAAACTTATTATTCTAATTGCCAGTAATGAATCTTATACATTACCCATATGATTACTATTCCGGTTCCAATATACAATACTTAAATTTCCCTTATTTCATTTATGAAACAATATTTGTTATATTGCATTTATTTTTAATACCGTAAAATATCTCCCATGATAACAATGGCAAATATCGTACGTTTAGCATGTAAAACCAATGCACGATGGAAAATGCAAGGAAACTGCCAAATAGTACTTTAACTTACTTAATAAGAAAAGGACGTTTATTTCAAAACTTAATTCCTATGAAATATTTTTAGTTTTAGAATAATAACGTTGTATCAAAATATGACATAACTGATGTATAATTAAAAATTTCTAAAATTTGGATAAATAATTTTAAAGCTCATATAAGCAGTTAATGACAAATTTTTGTTTTATTTATATTCTACAGTGAAGTCCCATCGCTCCAAACTAATTGGGACTGTGGCCTATTTGTATGTCACAGAGTGATGTAGATGGTGACTAACCATACTTACTGCAAAACTACTTGAGTGGCGAGTCATTGCAAATGCACACTGCTAGTTTTTTATTTCAGCTGACTGCTGTCATTGTTTAAATATATATATAATGAATGTTTCTTTTTTTGTCCCGTATGCGTTCCTATACCATTCATCCGATTGCGATGAAACTTTGGTAAGTTGTTGTGCGCACGCCCGCAAATGTTTCTGAGTTGGTAAAACCATTTTACAATAGGTGGCGCGCGAGTTGTTTCAACAAATGAGTGTATCTATATATATATACCATTCATCCGATTGCGATCATCTGATTGTGATTAGTCCAGACAATGTATTAATCCACACAATGTATCACATTGCCAACAAACGTCTGTAAAATCACAGTAACCACAGGTGAATTGATTCACAATGTTTTCCCAAATATCGCACAGAATTACAAAAGTCATCTGTGGCTCAGTGAACATGCTATATTAGCAGCCAAAAACGATGTCAATGCCATCAATTTCAGCATTCAAAACGAAATACCAGGTGAAGTCCATCAATACTGTAATGAATCAAGACGAAGTTGTCAATTGAATTCTTGAATTCACTTGATTTGCCAGGCATGCTGCAGCACGTGTTAACATTGAAAATTGGCGTGCTTATCATTCTTCTCCGAAACATCAATCCACCACAACTTTGCAATGGTACCAGGCTTTCAGTGTAAAAGATGAACAATATCATTGAAGCTACAATTTTAAAAAGAAAATTTAAAGGAGAAAATGTACTGTTGCCACGCATCCCAATGATTCAGACAGATATGCCATTTGAGTTCAAACGTTTGCAGTTCCCGGTGCGACTTGTATTTGCAATGACCATCAACAAGGCACAGGGGCAATCGCTACAAGTGTGTGGACTAAATGAGGAAAATCCATGCTTCTCACATGGACAGCTGTATGTGGCCTGCTCACGCGTCGGAAAACCTACTGACTTATTTGTGTACGCACCAGATGGATAAACAAAAAATATTGTGTATCAAAAAGCACTTCAATAAACAGATTTAAAACACAAACACTTTCTTTCTTTGCATGGCATTGCAACGCATGCCGGGTACTCGCTAGTATATTTATAAACACAACTTAGTGCAGAGTAACTTTACACAAGTGTAAATTGTGTAACTACCCTGGCAATGTTCACCATTGTTCATTGGTGCACCTCTCCATGTTCTTGATATCTACCAACAGACAGGCAATGATTTAAGTGTGTGTCATTCCAATTTGCATTCTGGCTAGCTCAGGTATTGCATTTAAATTAAAGTAAGTGGGCCATTCCACCATCGTGTGGGACATTCACACAGATTTTTATCATACGTTATTCTGTTATTTTACCACAACAGGCAAAATATTCCCATCATGCTTATGCAGTACAAAAACAATTATTTTACATTTTTTTTTACACAAAATAAAAATTGTTTATGCATTCATAAGCCAAAAATAATGTCAACATTATACCCATCATATGCAGGACACACATAAGCTGATCCATGATGATATAGCCAAATTGAGGGAGTTTATAACTCGGCTCACTAAGAGTAAAAATGAAATATCAACATTGGTTGTAATCACAATACCTTAGGATTTAGAGGGGGAAGAATGTTCAGAGAAAGTAACATAACATTGACTAGTAGGACACTACAAACACACATTTTATAGTAACAATTCACTGTTTACTACATGTAATGGTAGGCAACGTGTACATGTTAGTGCTTTTGATGGTAACCTTCATTTGCAGGAGATATTCAACATGCCACCTCCAATGTCAGTACATTTCACCGCATGCATGTGTAACATGTGCATAGCTCGCCAAAGCAGTGCCACATGTCTATCTTTGATGCAGGTTGCACCATCACCAATGCGATTACTGAGTACGTCTGACTAACTACATGCCAATCTTCAATGTTGCAAACATACACTCCACATTGGTTTGATCTTACAGATCATTATAACACCATACATTCAGCAAATTATACCGTGTAGATATTAAATTTTTTACTTCCTATTGACCCTAGTAATCACCTTCAGTTCGGCCATATTGTCACAAATCATCCTATATGTAGGACATCTTGAACAGACATTTTCATTTTAACTGAAGAAAACTTTTACGATTCTACTATTTTGCTAACTTTGTGTAATTTTTCTGCATGCTATGATGTTATACCCCTGTGTTTATGATAAAGTGAAATATTTTGAATATACACCATTGCTTCACTATGTCGTCACAGAAAACCAAGTCTGAGGCATGAAACAAACTAAAAAAACACAAATAACGAGCCGAGAGTAGCTGTAATCAAAATATCAAACTAAAATGTATGGTGAAAACCACAAGAAATTTTGTCAGATAGATAAAAATATAGGAAACCAAAATAAAATTACAGAATAAATTATCAAACGAAAAAAAAGAGGACAACCCTAATTAAGACAGCACAGACAAACACTGAGACAAAGACACAATTTTGCACAAGGCTGGAAGACACAATGACGACGATACAGAAGAACACAGTTTTAAACAAACGGGGGAAAAAAAAAGAGAAAACCAAAGACAACACAACTAAGACTGTGCAGACAAACACTGAGACAAAGAAAAAATTTCGCACATGGCTGGAAGATGCAACGATAATGATACAGAAGAACACAGTAGAACCCTACACTGTGGAAGATACAATGATAACAACACAGAACACAGTAGAACCCTACTGTGTTCTTCTGTGTTATCATTGTGTCATCCAGCCTTGTGCAAAATAGTGTCTTCATCTCAGTGTTCGCCTGTGTTGTCTTAGTTGTAATGTCATTGGTTTTTCAATTTTTTAAAATCTGAAACTAAGTATGTTTTTGTCTCTCATCATCGTTATATAGTCTAGCCTTGCGGCTGTTACTCCATTGTTGTGTGATCCTGTCCTGCACAAAATTTTTTTTGGCCTTCATCTTTGTGCTAGTCTGTGCTGTCTTGGTTTTTTAGTTTTATCATTTGATTATTCATTCAGTAATTTTGTTTATTGTTTCCTACATTGTTATTTATCTGACAAAATTCCTTGCGGGGTTTATTGTATGTTTTATTTACATATTTTGACTACGGCTACTCTTGGCTGGTTATTAGTTCATTTTTTTGAGTTTGTTTCATGTCTCAGAATTGGTTTTCTGCGACGACATAGTGAAGCAATGGTGAATGTTCAAAATATTTCTCTTAATCCTTCACCCTCACTGGAAGAATCTTTTAAATAAGCCCTGCACTTACAAAAAAATTGTACAGAAATGTTACCTTGGTATCAGCAAAAAATTAATTTTCCAACTATCACATGTGGGACTCCCATATCATTGCCGGGACAATGCGCAATTCATAAACATAGCACATCAGAGTTTAATAAACTTTTTGTATAAAATATTTATTTAATTACACTAACAGATTATTGCAAGAGCGAGAAGCCCAAATTAAGCATATTTGCAGAAGTAGAGAAATATAGCACAGATGATATTGACATGTCATTTAGCCTTGCATAAAATAATTCTTATACAAAATTGGCCTTTTCGGAATACAGAAACCTGTCATGTATCTGAAGGTACCAATAAAATAGAGACTGGAAAAATGATGTAACAGGGAAATTTTCTATTGAATATTTATGGGGTTGAGAAGTTATGCAATCCCGCTATGCTACAGCCCATGGTGCAAACACTGGACTCTGACAGTGCCACTATGTCTGGGTTTGATTCTCGGCAGTGATGGGTAATAATGAATTAAACACTAAATGAGTAGTAATAATGAATAAATAATAATAGACAAATTAATTAATACCTAATTACATAGTGATGACAAGTTATGTTTGTAGTGCACACCGCACTAAATCACAATGGCCCTGAAAAGCCCAAGTAGGATGTGGCGACGTCAAGCTAATGGAACCGCCAAGGTTTAGGTAATTTCAAAGGCAATTTACAGCCAAATAAACCTGGCATCCATGTGCAAATTTGCTAGATTGCACAGTGATGTTGGAAGATGAGACGTGAGATTGAACCCCGTACGAGTCGTATAATGTTAACCTATGTAATTTTCAGCATATTTTAATCAGTAATTTTAATATTCACAATCACATCAAAAGAAGACATATGAGCACCATAATCATCAGTAATGTGGTAACCAACTATTCTAAATGACGAGTCCCGACTTCAACGTCTACTGAATATTCTATCTTTGCCAATAGAAATCTGTACCCTTGTAAATTCAGCATTCCAACTGTTAAAGTTCCTTGTGCTTTTAATTTGCCAAAAATTCTACTTTTAATTTTGATTTTTACTTTAGCCATCATTTGTCTAGTTAACTCAGTAATAAATTAATTCTACCATTTATTGTTCACGTAACAATTTTGCAAAGGTATTCCTAAATTTTAGACATTTTTTCAAGAGTCTCATTACAATCCCTGAGCACGCTTAAAAAATATTACATTTCTGATGTGGTGCATGTTTACATGATGTGGTTTACATGACACATTAACTAATAACTCTCTCACACACACACATGTAAAAAGTACGCTTCATAACCAATTAGGCTGTGAGATTTTAAAAATCTTTTACGCTCTGAAACAACTGAATCTTGAGATCCCTGTTAGCTCATTATGTTATGATGTATGAATCTCTTCAAATTTATACCTACACCATCTACAATTCCTTTGCCTTGGGAGGTGGCAAAGTATTTCTACTTGAATGAAGTTTCATACTTATCAGAAAGAATGGCCAGAACTTTCACAATGTACTTGTTTTTAAATTCAGGTGCTAGGCCATCACTCCAAATTACCTCTTCTCTTGGTTTCAGAGAGTTGTTCTGCCTGTCATTCTGAAAGACGTCTTTAAAAAAGAAATCCACAAAGGCAAAAATGGTACCCTTGTTTTTAGTGTCTGAGCATATGAGAAAAGTATGACAATGTCCACTGAAAAACACAGCAGCTATAATTAACAGAACACTTTCTCTGGACCAAAAACCACAATAATTTAATTTTGTATTCACATGAAAATTACATAGTGAAATCTATCAGCAATATACGAACAATGTCACTGTTCTCATTTTTGTCTCACTCGAAAGTGGCACACTGAATTCACTTCGAATTTACACAATGTGCAATATTTGGTTAATCTTTGATAATAATCTCAAATAGTTCTCCAACCTGACCATTTACCACTTTTACATTCATCAGTGATGCTTTTCCAAACTTTCCAATAAATCTCACCATCCATACCACTTGGAACTGGTATTTCCATTACAAAAGGATTCATACTTGTTTTGCCATCAAATGGAGTTCAGACTTGTGTCAAATAAGATGTTCTCCCATAATGAGTTTGAGTAAGTGTATTTCAGACCTTTTAGATTCAGTATAGGATTTTCATTTCTTCTGCACTTACACGGATCAGATGATGTATTTTTCATGAGGATATTTCTTCGCCATAAACTACGAAATTTGGAAAACCCAAGTTCACAGTTTGGATTTTCCTGCTTGAAAATCAAAAATTCTTCCTTTAAAAACATGGTGAGGTAGTGCTTTTGCAGTTTCAACTTCTCTCCATTTTTCCACATTGTTATATATTTTATTGGCTAATGAGAGAGGGAACAGTTTTCCCTACCCTGTTATTACTGTACTATCATTGCTTCTGTGGTGAGTTATGAAATGCTCAAGCTGATCTCTATATAGATTTTACAAGAGATTGTGGGCATTTATATGACTGCACAGGGTCAGTGTTTGGTGAAAATCCTGGCGTAGAGATAGTCTGTTTTGATGCTTCACCGCTTTTCTTGGCCCTCTACAGCTTCTTCTGGTCTCTCATATATTCTAATTTTATAAAACTGGTTTTGAATTATATTTGGTTTCTTTTATCTCTTGATTTCATTAATCCATTAAACATTTTTTCTTAAAGTTTACATCTTTCTTTTTTCCTACCATCTCTCATATTTTTCATTCTGCTGGCACTTGTTTTCTTCGAATCAGACGTTGACACAGCT